>JALMGJ010000002.1:242285053-244685053 GCA_023362775.1 Charina bottae
GGCGCGCGCGTGCACGGCGGCCACCATGCACGCGCGTGCCGCCGCACGCCCCCCGCGCCACCACCATACGCACGCACCGCCACACACACACCCCGCGCCGCCGCCGCCGCCACCACCAGCATGTCGCCAGCGGCGGCACTTTGGAAAGCCCTGTGCTATACTGATGTAGATCTTTCATTGCCTTTTGTTGAAATGTATATAGTTAACCGCCCAGAGTCCCCCTGTGGGGAGATGGTGCGGTAAATATAAATCGAACCATAAATAAATAAATAAATAAATAAATAAATAAATAAATAAATAAATAAATAAAGTTGCCATTTATCTCTGTCCCTGTCCATTAACCTTATCTGTTTATTTTCTGTTTTATGCTTTGAGCAGTTTCCTGGGTTCACTAGGACCACCTAAAAATGTCCACTAAATTCATACATTACAATGATTTCTACAAATCATATATAAGTTTTATGTTTTTATACCTATGAGTAGATAATATATCAGAACATACCTAAGTTAATGGCTGTTGTGGGTCTTCCGGGCTGTGTGGCCGTGTTCTGGAACACGGCCACACAGCCCGGAAGACCCACAACAGCCATTGAACTCCGGCCGTGAAAGCCTTCGACAATACATACCTAAGTTACTTCATATTCATAACAGTGTGTGTTTCACAAGCATACACATATGAATATAGATTGCATAAGTGTATATATTTTACAGTATATATCTATAAAATGATAAGGAGCCAAATGGAAAATATAGTGAGTTGTTTTCTGGGTTTTATACAAATTTTATAAATACTATAGTGCAGGTTTTGGCTAGAATACAGCCTTAAGTATAAATGAGGTCCTCAGCCAAAATTTTCAATTGGTCCATTTTGGAAACTGAGAAGTCTCATCTGCATCAGTCTAACCTGCATGATATAATATTGTGAAAGCAGAATACTTCCTTGAGCATCTGACAAGTAAGGAAGGATCCAATTCGTAAAAACACAAATAAATAATAAAGTACTGGCTTTAACCCATGTGAATATATATAGCTATATATTAAGCGTGCTGACTCTGAACTACCCAGTATTTTACTATGGTTCATGCATCAATTTGGCTATTTCAACTCTGCAAACTTTTGACAGAACAATATTGGTTATCATTAGTCAGAGCATACCACAAAGGAAGCTTGAGCAAACAATAAAAAGAACAACTAGTAAGTGTTGTTTTGAAACATGAAAATACTGCTGTCAGTTGGTGGTGGGGAATTTTTTTCCCCTCCATTTTCTGCATTTACATTTTGTGACTGCAGTTAAAGAACATTTCACTGCATGGTACTATCAATCATACTTAACCCAGAAATGTTCTGTACATTAGTAATGCTTAATTGGCATATTTAAAGTAAATAGCTATTTCACTTTTTCTGTAAATTCCCTGGAAATAATTCTATGATACCCTTGAAATTGTTTGTTCTGAAAATAAACTAGAAGGAATCTGAAGTATGCATTCAGATAAGAAATTATTCAAAATGCATCATAATGCCTATCGTGCCAGGTTACCTGTACTGTAATACCTACCTTGTCAGGTTACCATCAAAATACATTTACTACTGTAGTCTGGCTCCTTCATAAGGAAATAAAAATAGCTGTGTGGTCCCTCAGTTCTGAGCAAATTGACTTAAATGTATGAAGTGATTCACATGGTTCTTTCAGTTTGCACAGCCATCTTGGTTTGGCTGGATTGGTTGGACTGTTTTCCCAACCAGCATCAAAAGTACTCACGGAGAAACAATTTCAGGAACTAGTTAGCAAACCAGGAGTACACATAGCTCACAATGAGCTGGAGATTTGTTGGTGTTGCTTATTGTTTGATCATTAAATAGATTTTAAAAGGCAGCTCCCAGCCCCAAAGGAGACAACAAAAGAGAGTTTCAGCCGTGTATATGGATTAGAATGATCAGTCTACCTCAGTGAATGATCAGTCTACCTCAGTGAATGATCAGTCTACCTCAGTGAATGATCAGTCTGCCTCAGTGTTTCTGTATGATGTGTGGATTGGGGGATTCTGGGAGTTGAAGTCCACACATCTTAAAGTTGCCAAGGTTGAGAAACACTAGTCTACATTCAAGTAAACAGACCAGGCAAATCTAAAGTCTGAGTATGCTACTACTCTACTTACACAGTGTAAGGTCGCTGTAACATACCATGCAACTCAATGCTCACAAATTAAGGCCAGCAGGTTTACAGCCTTAGACAAGGCCGATATGCTCTTAGCAGAAAAAAATGAAGAGAAATACAAAATTAGAAAAATAGTACACCACACACACACACAAACACACACATCGCTAAGTTTTAGAAAATGGAATGGAACAATCTTACCAACTAATGCCTCAGCATTCATGCCAACGTTTCCATTTCTATCTCTGGGTTTATGGTCTTCAGGACTCGCCATAGCTTGCCACATGGTGGCAACTCTGAAATGAGCTTCTCTCTGGGGCATTCCAGGCTTCAATGTTTAGTCTTTTAGTTCTTGAGAACTTAACTTTGTATGTGAGTTTCCCCCAGCCATTGACTTCTCCTAATATTTTTAGCCTTTAGTTAGATTATTTTATTTATTTATTATTTAAATTTAGATGACCGCCCATCTCCCCCAACGGGAGACTCTGGGCTGCTTACAATAAAAATTAGATTTAAAATACAAATATAAAATTACAATTATCAATATGACATACATAAGTATAAAATCCAATCTGGCGAATCGATCTCAAACAATGGGGAGGACATTATGGTACTAACCAGCCCCAGGAGGAGCTATTACCGTTCCCCTCCCATGCTAGGCAGCAAAACCAGGCTTTTAGATTTTTCCAGAAGGCCAGGAGGGAGGAAACCCGCCTCAACTCTGGGGGCAAGATATTCCAAAGGGCGGGTGCCACTGCGGAGAAGGCCCACCTCCTGGACCCCGTTAGATAAAGTTCTTTTATTGATGGGGTCCATAGCAAGCCCTCTCTGCATGATTGGGTGGGGCGAGTTGATGTTATGGGGATAAGACGGTTCCTCAGGTATCCTGGCCCCATGCCATGTAGGGCTTTAAAGGTAATAACCAACACCTTGAATTGGAACCGGAAGCAAACCGGCACCCAGTGCAGCTCGCGGAGCAAAGGTGTCATGTGTGCTGATCTTGGTGCACCTAAAATTGCCCATGTGGCTGCATTCTGTACCAGCTGTAGCTTCCAGATATTCTTCAAGGGTAGCCCCATGTAGAATGCATTGCAATAGTCTATATGGGAGATGACAAGGGCATGAGTGACCGTTCAGAGGACATCGCGGTCCATGAATGGGCATAACTGGCGCACAAGCCGAAGCTGCTCAAAGGTCCTCCTAGCCACGAATGCCACCTGCTCTTCGAGCAGGAGCTGTGACTCCTGGAGGACCCCCAAGTTCCACACCGGTTCTGAATGGGGCAGTGCCATCCCATCCAGAACCAAAGATGACAACTTCCCGGGTACCGAGGGGCCATCAATCCATAGCCACTCGGTCTTGCCAGGGTTCAGCTGAAACCTGTTGTTCCCCATCCAGGCCCCTACATCCCCCAGGCACTGAGATAGGGCAGCGACCACATCACTTACTTCACCTGGGATGGAGATATACAATTGAGTATCATCAGCATATTGATGATACCTCATCCCATGGTGACGGATGATCTCACCCAGTGGTTTCATGTAGATATTAAATAGGAGAGGGGAGAGAACTGAACCCTGCAGCACCCAACATAAGAGGGGTCGCGGGTCATATCTCTCCTCTCCTATCACCACCGACTGGGAGCGGCCCCGGAGGAAGGAGGTGAACCAGCACAAAACTACGCCGCCCATCCCCAACTCCCTAAGCCGCCCCAAAAGGATACCATGGTCGATGGTATCAAAAGCCACTGAGAGGTCCAAGAGAGCCAGGATGGATGCACTGCCTCCATCCCGCTCCCGCCAGAGATCATCCATAAGTGCGACCAATGCAGTCTCTGTCCCATATCCCGGCCTGAAACCTGACTGAAAGGGGTCTAGATAATCTGCTTCATCCAGAATCCTCTGAAGTTGCAACACCACCACTTTCTCAACCACCTTTCCCAAAAAGGGAAGGTGGGAGACAGGACGAAAATTGTCCGAGATGGTAGGGTCCAGGGATGGCTTCTTGAGGAAAGGGGTGCACCAACACCTCCTTAAAGGTAGCCGGGAACACCCCCTCCCCCAAGGATGTATTAACCATCGCCTGGACCCACCCACAAGTCATCTTCCTGGCTGATTTTACCAACCAGGAAGGGCACGGGACTAGATGGCATGTGGTGGCATTTACAGTCTGGAGGGTCCTGTCTACTTCCTCAGGCCCAACAGGATCAAACCGTTCCCAGATAACAAGGCAAGACCGTTCCCCTGGCATCTCCCCTGACTGTGCTTCACTCTTAGAGTCCATCTTAGAATGAATCTGAGCGATTTTATCCTGCAGATGCTCAGAAAACTCCTCCGCACGGCCCTGTAGGTGGGTTACTGACTCCACCTTACCCAAGAGAGATCGAGTAATCTTGAACAGGGCTGTCGGACGGCATTCTGCGGATGCAATAAGAGCAGAGAAATATTCACATTTCACCGCTCTTATTGTGAGGTTTTCCCTCTCAATCTAACATACACACACACACACACACACACACACACTACTAACCACCATGTTTCTGACTACTGTACATTAAGAGGGAGGAAAGAAATTCCAATGCATTTTTGAGCAAACATACAGGCCTCCCCAAAACTCAAGTTTAAGCCCTTCTAGGGGAATAAATACTTATTAAACAAAAAGGAGCCTTATTGACAGGGAAGGATCTGGATAAGCAGTAAGAGTAGCCAAAGGGCACCTAAAAGGGGAAAAAAACTCCATTTGCTTGCCACATTTAGGGTAGAGTAGAAACCATAGGATGGGATGGGGAAAAAAAACAAAGTTCCAGCCTTCCCAAATTAATAATAGAATTAAGGCCAAACCATTTTTTGTATACACTTAAAACGGTAGGAATAAGCCTTGGGCTTGTGTAAATCAGCTGTGATTTAGGTTGAATTTGAAATTCAGTACAGACATGATGCAGTCTGTGTTTGTGATTTTAAATTCAGTGGTAACCTGATTGAGCTCAAGATGATTCAAGATTAAATTTGGAAAACAAAAGATTCAACCATAAGCTACAATACGGAAACTTTAAAATGTCTGAAGCAGATTAATTTTCTGGCAAAATGCAATGAAAATAGCAGGGATGGTAGGCCCCTTACAGAAGTTTAACCTGACCAAGGTCTCAGCCACATACTTCAAAGGTTTTACCAGAATAATTTATTGAAGTATTCCTCCATACCTGTTTTAAGGCAGAAAGAGTAGAACTGAGGAAAGGATGACAAGAAGTCTCAAATTGGCTTATATTTAGCAAAGACATTATACAGCCACTCCTCGTTTAGCGACTACCTCAGTTAGTGACTGTTCACAAATACAACCTTAATAAGCGGTAGTAAATGTTAACAAGAAAATCATTTTCCAACCAATACATGCACTTACAACCAAATTTCTGTTTCTGACAACAACACATGCTGGAGTGAGAGTAACATTGGTGTTGCTGCATAACAGAACTTTATCTAAATGAGACGGCAGCAACCAGCAATCTTTGCTCTCTCCTCCCTCTCTCTCTCTCTCGGTTCACTTAGTGACCGTTTCACTTAGCAACCATTTCACCAGAACCAGTTGTGGTCGCTAAACGAGGAGGGAGAATAGATAAGTTCACAGAGTCTATCCAAATTTGCCAAGTGTTTATTAAAATAAGTTCTTAGCTTTTCACTTGTTTTTCTGGTCCATCACAGGCTTGTGCTTTGCTGCCTCTGATCCATGGGTTTTCTGGAGTGCCCAGTGGGCTGGCATAGCTGCTTGACTAGACTCTCCCTCCTGGGAAGATGCCATCAACACTGTTCTTAGTGGGATGCCAGGCTGGACCGGGCACACTGGCAAAACTTGTTTCTTCTGGGCAGGATTCTGGAGAATGAAAACTGGCTTTTCCCCATAAGGTGGTGTCATTTTTCTGTCTCTGATCCCTGGCTCTTCTGGGGTGTCAGAAAAGTTGTATATCTTCCTGGCCTCTCCAAGGAAGAGCCCTTCACTCTGTCTGAACTTTGTTGAATCAGAGACACGGCTTGCTGGTAGTACCTTTGTTTGTTAATTAGCAGAGTCAGCATAAGGAAGCTGGCAAAGTGAGATATAATGCCACGGAGATAGGCAGGCTGTGGAGAAAGTAATTGGCACAGAATAAGTGGGATTCATAGCTCTGCCGAGTTCCCATTCTTAAAAGCAGTAAATGCTGCGCCCGGTGCCTGTCAATGTAAGTCTGACACATGTTCCCTCACTCAGTTATGAACAATGTAAAAATAAGGGTTGACCCATATTCAGAGTGCTGAAAGTTAAACTCCCAGTTGTATTGGCAGGACTAGCATAGAAGACGTGTCACATTTCATTAGCATAAGAGACAGCAAAGTTAGGACTTGTGCTGGCCACATTTAAAAAGCTGAAATTGGAAAAGGGAATGAATGAATGAATGAAACCCAAAATACTGTAAGCCTTGCCACCCCGGAAGTGTTTTGATAGGAAGAAGGTTTAATGATGGGATAAATCTCATTGCCTGGGTGCTCATGTCAGTGGCAGAGAGACCACCTCATCATTCAACCTCCCTCAACATTCTTCAAATATTGAACGGAAGATCGTATTGCTGTCCATCATTGTCTACTCTTCTGTTATACTGATTTCGCATTCCACCCCTCTGTGCTCGGATCCAATGCTCAATCATCAGTAGTCTGGACTTTTGGCTCCTGCTACTGAATGTCAGGTTGGCACGTGATAAGGTTTACCTCATCCATGACTTGATAGTGGAGGAGGAGGCTGACCTGGCTGACCTGGCATTTACTGAAATCTGGTCAGGCACAAAGGCAGGTGTTCCCCTCTCAGAAATGTAGCTACCAGGAATTCAAGTGTAGCACTAGCCACAACCCGGCCTAGACAATACCCCGTGGAGTAGCTATTGTCATCTGCCTTGCAAATAGCCCAGTGTGAGACTCAATAGCTAAGACTGAGCTCCTGTACCACTCTCCCTGCTGCTCCCTTCTTTTGCTGCTCAGTGCTGTGCCTGGGGTGGTGATGGACTTCCCCAGATTTATAATATTGGGAGACTTCAACTTGCCTTCCCTAGTTATGGGGTCAGAGGTAGCTCGGGAATTCATGGCAGCCATGGACCTGACCTTGATTACTAAAGGTCTGACTCACAACAGCAGTCACATATTAGAACTGTTTTTTTGTCTTGGAGCAGAGGCAACATGATATGGAGTTGGAGAATGTTACTATTAGTCCCTTTCTGGGGTCAGATCACTCTCTGTTGGCCTTGGAGATCTCTGCAACTCCTCTTCACTGCAGGGAAGAAGGACTTACAGTATTCAGTCAGCTTGCTCCAGGTACCTGATGGAGTTCCAGAGGGAACCCGGGGATCTGACACAAGGCCTTAGTCACTGCCTGGAATGAGAGGGCAACAACAGCTTGGGATCAGACCTTGCCTGTGAAGACTCTCTCTTCACGTGAGTCCTAGAAAACTCCCTGGGTTTCGGAGGTACATCCAACGGTTCTGGACAATTTTTGTCCTGTCTTCAACCTTACCTTTTTAGGTTCTGGAGGAAACGGATTATCTGGACCCTTTTCAGTTGGGATATAGCATTGAGATGCCATTGATCACACTTGTAGATGAACTCTGGTAGCAGTGGGATTGGGGTGATCCATCCATCCTAGTCCTCCTTGATCTCTCAACAGCTTCTGATACCATTGATCAAAGTATCCTCCTGGATTGGCTTTGGGAATTGGGAGAAGTGGGCATGGTGTTTGCAGTGGTGGGCTCCTTCCTCTGAGGCTAGGTCCAATGGTGTTGGTGCTGGGGAGGGATTTAGACCTAGACTCCTGCTTTACTGGGTTCCTCAGGGCTCTATTCTCTCTATATTCTTACTTAACATCTATGGAAGCCACTGGGTGAGGTCATCCAATAGCACTGAGTTAAGTATCTTCAGAAAGCTGATGTTATGCAGGTTTACATCTCTATCCCAAGCCAATCAAGCAATGCCGTCAAGGTTTTTTCCCAGTGTGACAAGCTGTGGGGTTCAACCTAAGCAAGACCAAATGGCTGTGGGTTTTAGCCCCACTTCCTTCAGGAGACTTCCCATTTTTAGTTATGGATAGAACTAAACACTTACAGGTAGGAATGATGCACAATTTGGGACTCCTCTTGGACTTGTGGCTCCTGCTTAAAGAGCAAGTAGTAGCCATGGCCAAAGGACCCTTTATACGACTTCATCTTGTGTGCCACATGCTCCCATTCCAAATTGGATACCCTTGCTCACAGTCACTCATGCCTTGATCACTTGGCTACTGCAATGTGCTGTACAGGGAGGTGCCTTTGAAGACCATCCAGAATCTGTAATTGGTCCAAAATGCAGGCATGGGTATATCCCACTATTTCATGAGCTGCACTGGCTTCCTATAAGCTTCTTGGTACAATTCATGGTGCCAGGATGAGCAGGCCTGAGTCATCTATAAAGCTCTTCATGGCACAAGGCTGTGTTATTTGCAGGACTGCCTATCTCCAACTGTATCTGCCCATGCCACAAGGTCTGACAGTGAGGGCATCTTCAGGCCCCCTCCATGAAACAATGCTATACAACAATGCTACCTAATGGGACCAAGGAGGTATGCCTTCTCTATCATGGAATCTGCCCTTTGGAACAACACCCCCCCAAGTGTTGTTTCGATGGCCCCAACCTTGGTGGGCTTCAGTAAGGCTTTAAGAACTTGAATTTCCCATTGCATTGGTTTTGGATATTAGATGATATGAATATGAATGTGTTTGCTGCCGCCATGGGGTGTGTGTTGTGTTTTATGATTTTTAATTCTGTAAGCCACCCAGAGTCACCATGTCTGAGTTGGGTGGCCTTATAAATTCATTTAATAAATAAACAAATATATAAATGAGCCTGTCTAAAAAACTGGTTTAGGATTTTGAATATGTTATGCTTTGGACCTCTGTTTTTGCTATTTTATATGGCATTGTTGTGCTTCTTTATGCTTATTGTTTATCTTGTTTTGTTTTTAATCCTATGTTAGCCACCCAAAGTTACATTTGAGAGTACATATATATAAATAAATAAATATTGTCAGAATCTCCGAAGCAGCAGAAAGCTTTGAAGTGCTATGGAGTCACCCCATTTGATTCATTGCT
Source organism: Charina bottae (assembly GCA_023362775.1). NCBI lineage: Eukaryota > Metazoa > Chordata > Lepidosauria > Squamata > Charinaidae > Charina > Charina bottae. Next base: position 242,294,341 of record JALMGJ010000002.1, read on the forward strand.
TCAAAGTGAGTCATAATTTGCTTCAGTTGAATCACCCTTTGCACAGCCCTAATACACATAATGAGAACAAACATTGGACATCCATTGAGTAATTGAGCCAGTGACTAAGAGCAGCTCACATAATTTTTCAAGCTCCAACCATTTGCTCACTTAACTAGTCTTATACATTAAGCCAAGGCATGTGAAACAGCCCAGAATTGTTGCTCAGGATGTCACAGGTTCCATGGAGAAAGCTGCCATGAGTTCATGTGGAACCACTTGAACAAATTTGGGGTTTAAGCTAGTCAGGATGAGTCAGTTCTTCTGACAATCACTTCACTGGCAAGACATCTGGTGATATTCTCCTATAGTAGGGTAGGTTACTTGTGGCCCTACAGATGTGGTGGAACTCTGACTGCTTGCATCCTGGCCAAAATAGCCAATGGTCTAAGTTCAGTGACATTTCAGACCGACAGATACATACCCTGCACTATGCAAAGTTTTTTTGTTTTTTGTTTAATTGACCAGCCCTGCTACTTACACTGGTCCAAGAGACTATAGTTTCATTTGTTCTTCTCCCCTACTTATTCACCATATCTGTAAAGGCTAATGAATCAGCAATAAGAGTTACGCAGACTTTGGAGTCACAATTCACTCATTTTTTAAACCACTTCCCTTTCATTATATAACTCAAGCTTGATTTGGCAACTCAGTTGCCAAACCTTAGAAATGTATAGTGAAATTTGAAAAATCTTACAAATGTTTAGGGCGTTGGAATGGATTTTGTTTCTAAAATTCATTTATGCCATCTGTATAAAAAATCTGAGCAGTTTGATAGGTAAGAAAATGTATATTTTTAAAATTTTGGAAGCTGTTTGGCTCAATTATTTTCTCTCTGTTAAACATGAAGAAGTTTTACTCCCTATTCACCTTACAACTGAGCAACAAATGGGAAACATAATTATGCTACCAAGTACTTTGGCACTCTACTGCCATACAAATGGTACACTATTGACTGGCACTTCCAGTACTGTGTGGTGTTTTCTTACTAGTTGCCAGCTGGCTTACAGTAGCCAAATGTTTGTACTGAGAGAGGAAGAAATGGCCAAATCCTTTGGCAATAATAATACTACTACTAATACTAATACTAATAATATTGATAGCAACAACAATGATATCCCTTTCCATAAAAACGTGGTATATCTTGAGCCAGACCCTCTGTTCTTTCTCTGCAGCTCTGAGGCATTCTGCAATTCCACATTCTACTTCTGAGAACAGAGTAGCAGATTGTTTGGGCTAGAAGAAGATGGATACAGGAAGCCCCATCTGGTATGCATTCTTTGTTTCTCTATTTGCTTTCTATTGGCTCTATGGCTTTCCACAGCTTGTGCAGTTTTGAAGATAAAACACAGGAGCTTAACTGGGCAAGGTATATAGAAGCCACTGTTCCTGTGCAGCCTCTATTGTTTCTGAACAAGATCAAGTCATACAGTATTGTATTTTAAACAGTTTACAGCTTTGGAAACCAATACGAAAATGCCTTCTGTTGGAAGGAATAGTGTTTTTCAAAATGCTAGGGAAGATCTTTTGTTTCTGCATCTAGTGTTTAATAGCACAAAAAGGCATAATTTCTGTTCAGAACACCAAGACAATCGGCAAATACTCTTTCCCTAGCTATTTCTTAAGAGATCTATATCACCTGATACCTTTAATATTGAAACTCTCCCAATAGTTTCACAGATGCTATGCTTAAGGAGATGTGCAAAGTAGGTAAAGTTATACCTTTTACCACTGCAGGTGTGGCCAGAATTTCAGTTTGCTCAGAATTTTGCTATAGTACTGTAAGGGTGGAAAAAAGCCTTGTACTTTGGAAGATATAGCTGGTATGAAATATGACCCAGTTGTTCATAAAGATGGATTGACAAAAAACCATTATAACAATGTTCTAGCATTTGTATGGCGTTGAAGTCATAGTTTAAATGATATTATAAATGTAAAAAATAAAGTCTACATTGTTAAATTGAGATGCCTGTACTGGGTACTCATGAGAAAGTCATGAATTAACACTAAACAAAGTAAGAGATTTACCTTTCCATCTGGACTAAATGTGTAGAAACATCTTTAAAACTTTGAAAAATGTTTATTATTGTTCATATCCATAAAAAAAGCTATGCAAGTATTACTCAAGTACTTTTATTTTTTATTATTTAATTTTTTTATCCCGTCTTTTTTATTATTTTTATAAATAACTCAAGGCGGCGAACATACCTAATACTCCTTCCTCCTCCTATTTTCCCCACAACAACCACCCTGTGAGGAGAGAATGACTGGCCCAAGGTCACTCAGTCAGCTTTCATGCCTAAGGTGGGACTAGAACTCAGACTCCTGGTTTCTAGCCCAGCACCTTAACCACAAGACTAATCTGGCTCTCTTTTAAAGTTGAATTCAAGATGATGACATCTTTCTGGTGTCCTGCCATCTTCCTCTTCTTCTTCTGAATAAACCATATCCCCCTTTTTGGCTTCCTTTTTTTTCATTTCCTTTTTTTCTCCCTTTTGGATAGTTGCAGTGTTTTACAACTTAACAAAGAGCAACAACTACAAAAGTGTAAGGGAACTTAATAGGAAGAACAGGATGCTTGGGTTATCTAAACCCCTACAGTAGTTGCTTAAGCCCAGAATATCAGGACACCTTGCTCCCTTTCTTAGCTCTCCATGGATTGTACAGGATTGTAATGTGCATAGTTATAGAGGCTAAAATCAGGATCCTACACAGAAGCTGCCTTGTAATATGAACCATTAAGTCTGCACATTTGAGCAGTGAAGGTATTATACTACTTCTGGCTTGACATTTGCACTCTTCAGTAAGAAGGATTATTAAAGATCCCTGTTTGGGAATATATAATAAGAGCCTTTCTATACAAGTAAGTTATGGTAGCAACAGAATGCCTCATTAACCCCAAATTTGCAAGCCATAAGCATGACAAAGACCCAAAGCCATGATTAAGGCTTCTCTGTCACATTTTTTTTGTTTACCTGAAAAAATGTGGTTTTTCCCTATTAAAGTACTCTGTGTGGGATAATTCAAAGATCTAAATATTCCCAAGTTGACTATATTATTGTTAAAAATAGGTGCTCAATTATAGCATCAGAAACATGGCTAGGTACTGACTGTGGAACAGATCATGAACTGCTCATGTGCAGGTTCCATGTGAGGAAGAGGAAGAGGCAGTTTCCACAATATGGTCTTGAACATATATCCACTATTTTCAAGGAGAACATCAGGAATTGCTTTGGAGTCCTGAACCTCATTGACAAAAAACCAGAGGATTTATGGAACAAACTTGAAGAAGTCTTAAGGATGAATGTGAAAAGAGACTGCCAAAAATGAAGAAATGGAAGAAAGCAAACTGGATGTCAGAACAAACCATGGAAATTGCCAAGAAGAGAAGAAAAGCCAAAGTCTGAGTGGTTTTGGGTTTGGGGGCCACCTGGATCTAGGAATTTACCATCTTTAGTTCTGGATGGGGTGGCACTGCCCCAGACAGACCCAGTGCGCCAGTTGGTCTCATTTTTGGGTTGTGCGCCAGTTGGTCTCATTCCTGGACCAGGAGGCCCTACACTCAGTCACTCATGCCCTGATCACCTCCTATATGGATTACTGTAGCACGGTCTACATGGGGCTGCCCTTGAAGAGCATCCAGAAGCTACTGCTGGTGCAAAACGCAGCAGTGCGGGCAGTTATGTTTATTTAAATTGCTTAAATTACAAATAAATTTGGAGGAAGGAAACCACTAGGGTATCATCATCATCATCACTGTTGTCATCTCAGTGGGTCAGATGGATGTGCAGACATATATTCTTACATTGCTTAGATAGTAGGACGAGTGATCTGGTAGTCAGTATAAGGAGTTCTATCGATTGATCAGTTTGGGGCAAATGCAGACTTTAGCTTCACCAAGTCCTGTTCACTAGCCAGATGATAAGGCACAGTTCAGGATGCTAACAAACATACATCTCTGAAACATTATTTTTTTATTTGCTATAGCCAGAACCAGATAGTACTTGTAGACATTTGTGCAGAAAAGACTTATTGCTTGGAAATTACGTACAGTACAACTCAAGTCTGACCAACAAAAACTACAGGAGGCACAGGGCCTTTGGGCCAGGGACCACATTTGACCTTTGAATTGTAGGTTGGGAGTCATATTCTAAAAAATAAGGAAAGTCACAAAATAAGTAGGCAGAGCCAGGGGAAAAAAAGTAGATTTTGCTTCTATCTGTGCTCCTGCCCTCTGAAGATGCTGGCCACAGATGCTAGCGAAACGTTAGGAACCACAACTTCCAGAACACGGCCACACAGCCCGGAAGACCCACAACAGCCATCGAACTCCGGCCGTGAAAGCCTTCGACAATACACAGAAAAAAAGTAATTTAATTTAATTTTAACATTTTTGTTCATGAACAACAATAACTAAAATAACTGCTCATGCATTTAACAATGCTCCTTTTCAGTGACAATAAAAGTCACCATTGATGGAAACTGTTAGAAGAGCTCAGAGAGCCTTAGCTAAAGTTTTATGGAAGGCATATGTGATCCTGAGACTGGGTTGTAGATCCCTGAAGTACAGAAATCTTAGAGATTTATCCTCGTTTCTAAATAAATAATCCTCCTCCTCTGAAATTTTACCAAAGACTAACTCTGAATGTATTCCGTAACACTGTGACCATCTGCCCCAAGCACATGAAGGAGGGGTGCTGGTAAACTTGCTACATTTGAGGGTGGAGAAAGAAGAGCAAGGGCCCTTATCTGTGCACTGGCTTAGGTCAACAGTACAAGACTTTTGAGACTGCATTTACTGTACCTACTTCTAACTTCTAGTTTGGGCACTAAAAAAAGCTGTACCATTGACTATCTTTGTCCTTCTTCCTTTCCCTTTTCCTCGAATTGGCTGTTTCTTTATCAGGAAATGTCCATTGTAGTTTACTTGCTGCCAAAGTAAATAGACTTGAAAGGGGATTGAATCTCCCAGGATAACCCCTCACCTGAAGACCTTCTCCCTTCCAGCAGCCCTGGATGCCTTTACTTGAATTCAGACAGTATTTCCCCTTAGATCAAAATAGCCAGCTACATGTATTCAAACAATTACATTTATGATTTACATGGGAGAGTGATGGCAGCATTAAACCATATTCTCTTTCTGTTTTCACACTGAATCTCCTCCAACCCCCCACCAGGATACCCGAGAGGTTCCCACCACTCCTGTGTAATCTGAGAAATGGATAATCCCACGGTAAATTACCAGAAATCCAAACTGTTACCAGTAAATTGCTTGTTACAAGTAGATTTTACAACACAGCCAGGCATCTGCAAATATTTCCAAGTGTATCTCCATTAGCTAACTCCACTCTTCTTAAAATGCATATGCATCTTTAGGTATCAATTGACCTGCGCTCAGAAAAGTGACAACATTCGGAGTTGATGTACTAAATATTGAAGCTTGCAGTGCTTCCAAATGAGGCTTTTACCACTCAATCATTCTGTCTCATTCATGGAATTTGATTGGGGGCCCAGACAATGTCATCTGTAATGGTCCCATGTTTTCCCCTCATTTTTATTTTCTCTCTGCAAAAAGACAGAGAGAGAGGAGGGAAAATAGCTGAACAATATATTTTGATTGGAAGTGCCCTCATTAAAGCATTGGACTAGAGGGAGAAGGTTCAAATCCTCACTCAACCATGAAGCAAATGGGGCAACTTTGAACTCTTTCAGTCAAACCAACGATTGTTGCTATGGGGATAACATAAGAGGAGACCCCCATTTATGCTGTCATGAGTTCTGAGAAGAAAGGTAGAATATAAATGCAATAAATAAATAAATCTTTGTATATTCCTTAACTAAATGTGATTTGCAAAATGTTAATGCTATCCTACAAAACATCCAACAGATGTTCTATAGGTTTCTTGACCATCTGAAAGGCAGTTGCTAGTGGCATCCTGACATGGAAGCTATCGATCCCCCTTCTTTGATTTGGCAAAAATTCTGCATCAAGCCACAATTCCTTTCATACATTAATCATGTACTGTATATTATTTATATGAAATATTGGATATATAAGAGGAATGGGATAGCCTCAGTACTATTCCATTTCCATCCCCAAAAGTACAGTTATATGATCAGTTTCCCCAAACATCTAGATTATTCCAAATCAAAATGCAGTTTTAGTGTTTTATAGCCTGACCCAATTTATAAAATGAAATGCTTTATGGAATGCAAACAACATTACTATACCTAGTTTTAATAATAAAATATCATTAAAATTATGGTTATAAATTTGAAATTAAAAATCAGACTTAGTGTTGACTTCTGTTGAAATCACCAGCTGTCTTTCTTTTTCTAGCTACATTAAATAAAGCAAAGCATGCTGAGATTTTCTAAGGTAGCTCTGTTACTCTCTTGCTGAAATGCAGAAAAGGCTGCTAATGCCTTCCCCAATTTTGGGTGACTTCCAGATTTATGGCTTTAGCTCCCAGAATTCCCAGCAGTGGCCATGCTAACTGGGGAATTATGGGAGTTTATTTTATTTTATTTTATTTTATTTATTTAAAAGATTTATTTGGCCACCCATCTTAAGAAACTCTGGGTGGCTCACAAGAAGTTAAAATCCAGACAGCTGGAGAATGTCTATGTTGGGGAAAGCTGTCTTAAAGACAAACACATTTATCACAGCATACGCTTTCATAGACTAACATCCATGTCATCAGATGCCCATAAAAAGTTATTAAATAAATCTGCTATCTTCCTAACTCATGGTTGTATTATTTCAAGCAACAGTTAATACAGATTTGGGGAAGGGGCAGTTTGCACTCTAAGTAAATCAGTAGCATTCTGGAAGGAGAGAAGACATCGAGTTTTGGAAGTAATGTGATAGCCATGGCATACAGTTCCTATATCATCCTGAACATTATTATCCATTTAATGGTAACCAGCCAAATGGGGTTTGGGTCACTAAACTGAAGCCCAGGATAAATACTGGAAGCCCTGACTGAGAATGAATCTCGAAAATGAGAAAAGGATTTGTCCTTCATAGGCAATATAAAAATGAAGGCCTTTCTTAACTGTGTTTTAATGATGTTTTTCAATATGATGAATATTCAATCAAGCAGGCCAAGCTATCACAAGAAATATCTGTAGTGTGAAAGGGAGCTATTGATTGCTATGCCTGTTAGTGTAACCTATAGAGACAAAACATTGGCAGGAAGAAATAACACCTGGAGGGCATCTGATTTTTATAAAGGAGTGGGGTGGATAATGCATGACTGTTTGAATTAAATTTAAAAACCACATTTTCATGCCAATCATACAGCTCTGCTGGCTGAGGAATTCTGGGAGTTAAAGTCCACCTATCTTAAAGCGGTCGAGGTTGAGAAACACTGCTCCAAAGACTGTAGCTTGAATCATGTCAACTGGATTTCTATTTTCTCAGTGGAAACGTTTCGCTCCTTATCCAAGGAGCTTCTTCAGTCTGAGCAAAGTTGGTAAGGGAATCCTAAATATGTTTCTAGGTAGCTGTGTGACCTTACACCTGGGGCTAGGTCATGGTTATATTGAGATGTTATTTCTAAGTCCCTTTATCATCTAAAGGAGGATCGTTAAGATCACCATGCTGCTGTTGAGCTTGTGAAATGGTCTTAATCTTCCTAGGCACAGAAGACAAAGCAGGGAGGAAGATAGGTGAAAGATTGTGCCTGAGGCCCCCACCTCTATTCAAGGAAGGATTTTCCAAGTTGGCATAAATGGATTCCTTGACCCCTCTCTCAAACCACCTATCTTCTCTGTCTAAAATGTGAACATTAATGTCCTCAAATGAGTGTCCTTTTTCCTTTAGATGAAGATAAACTGCTGACTCTGGTCCTGTGGTGTTACTTCTCCTGTGTTGGGCCATCCTCCTGTAACAGAAGTAACACCACAGGACCAGAGTCAGCAGTTTATCTTCATCTAAAGGAAAAAGAACACTCATTTGAGGACATTAATGTTCACATTTTAGACAGAGAAGATAGGTGGTTTGAGAGAGGGGTCAAGGAATCCATTTATGCCAACTTGGAAAATCCTTCCTTGAATAGAGGTGGGGGCCTCAGGCACAAACTTTCCCCCATCTTCCTCCCTGCTTTGTCTTCTGTGCCTAGGAAGATTAAGACCATTTCACAAGCTCAACAGCAGCATGGTGATCTTAACGATCCTCCTTTAGATGATAAAAGGACTTAAATAACATCTCAATATAACCATGACCTAGCCCCAGGTGTAAGGTCACACAGCTACCTAGAAACATATTTAGGATTCCCTTACTAACTTTGCTGAGACTGAAGAAGCTCCTTGGATAAGGAGCGAAACGTTTCCACTGAGAAAATAGAAATCCAGTTGACATGATTCAAGCTACAGACAATTCCACCTGGATGACTGAGAACCTTCATAGACACTGCTCCAATGACTTTGTTCTATGACAGTAGTAGAAAATGGAAGTGTCAGGAAAACCTCTTACCTGTTTATGTCACTTCCTACCATTTATTTATTAATTTATTTATTTATTTATTTATTTATCAATCATATTTATACCCCGCCTATCCCCTCCCTATCGGAGGACTCTAGGCGGCTTACAGCGTTACAATTCATATATATATATAATTATACAACAATTCATATATTATCATTGCATGCTCAGGAAGGGGGTTGGGGAACCGACTCTTCTTCCGTAGGTATTGGACTACATGTCCCAACATACCTCGCTTCTGAGTCGGCTGCTGACGTCCTGGATGTTCACCGATCGGGTTCTGTCGTCCTCTGTCATCCTCCGTCGCCATTTTCGGGATTCCGGGATCTTCTTTCCGATTCCAAGGGTGACCCCCGAATTACAGGACATCGGCAAATTGACCCACTTTAACGTGGTACCCATTTATCTACTCGCTTTCGCTTTCGAATTGCTGGGTTGACAGAAGCTGGGGTGAGTGGCAAGAGCTCACCTCGTCACGCGGGGATTTGAACTGCCGACCATTAGATCAGCAGACTTTACAGCTCAGCGGTTTAACCCGCTGAGCTAACCGCGCCCCGAGCTAACCATGACATGACTGCAAGTAGTCCTTGACTTAAAATCACAATTGGGACCGGAATTTTCATCATAAGTCATTGTGATCGTAAGTTCAGTCACCATGTGACCAGATTTCACGACCATTTTATGGTGGTCATTAAGTGAATCACAGGTCATTAAGCAAATCACCACAGTCATTAAGCAAATCCAGCTTCAACAATGGGCGTTTTTTGTCATTTTTGGGAAAACAGCAAAAAATGTCACAAAACGCAATCATGTGACTGAGGCGCTGCAACCAGTCATAAATTGGAGCTGGTTGCCAAGCGCCTGAAATGCAATCATGTGACCATGGGGGGTGCAACATTTTGCGATGCTCAGAAGTGCTTTACAGGCCATAAAGCACTCATTCCGAGGCCATCGTAACTTTGGACTGTCGTTAAATGAACAGTCATAAGTCGAGCACTACCTGTAGGTGATTTGCAGCTACGTATTTCATAATTCACCCAGTATTACCCCTCACCAGCAGCAATCACAAGGAAGTGGGCATAAGAGCTGGTCAGAGGGACAGAAGCAGCAACAGTAGCAGCAGAGCAGCAGCAGCAGGGTATTGTGAAACAAGCTCCACTCTTTTTCTATATACATCACAACATCCCATCCCATCCCATGTGTGCCCCAAACAAAGCCTGCAGAAGCCACTGCTCCCACCCCACCATAAAGCAAGCTATCCCAAAAAGCGTGGGGGGAAAATCTAGCTTTAAGTAGACAGAACATAACATGTACTCCATACTTTCGAACAGCAAATGTTGCAGCTCACATGGCGTAGTTCTTTCTTGGAAGAAGTGTTACCCAGGTAACATAAACCTTTTGTTGCTTTATTTTAAAGCAGAGAATTAAAAATGTGAAAATATATGTTTTTTAAAAAATGAAACAGAGTTTGGGATTCCTTTGGTCCACCCCGTAGGGTTTCTTAGACCAATATTGAGCTCTTGTGAGTAATAACAGTCACAGAAATGTCAGAAATTGGGAAACTCCGTAAAGGGAGGAAGATTTAAATAGAACTCTTACAAAAGAATTAAAGCCACCAGATTCTCAGGTACAAGCAGCTAAATTTAGGAAGCTATGAGTGGAGACTATAAATTTACTTCATGGTAATTCTTCACCAGAAAAAATGATTCAGTTTAAACATTTAATCCTGAGTGCTTCCCAGTGAGAAGTTAAGATTAGCATTACCCTTGGTTACAGCAGTGAAGTAGCTTAGGTGGGTAGCGTCTTCTCTATTGATAGTTTAAGATTTAGGAAAGCACCAAACAAAGTCCAAAGGCACATCTGGACCCCACCATTAAACTACTCCTGTCTTGTGCTCGAGCCAGCTTGACCCTAAACCAGTTTAAGAAAATCCAGTCCAGCTGAGACCCTTTGGCATCCGCTTACACTGTACTCGCTCTGGATAGCAGGCTACCACATCCTCCCTTTGAACAACTCCCCGGCTGCTGTGCCCTCCAACCTTTCTCTTCCAGGAAAGCAATCACACAGACTTTTGTGATTTCTGGGTGTCTATATAGATATATAGCTATAACACCACCACCCCATGCATGACACACATGAAAACAGGAAGAGCTTCAATTGCACTATTGCAGCCACCATCTTGCCTTTTTTTTTTACCATACCCTGCAAACACTCCTCCTCAGCTTCTATTTAATACACATAGTCCTTGTTTAGCGACTGCCTCATACAGCAAAAATTTGCAGTTATGACGATGATGAAAAAGTAACTTTGTGACCAATCCTCACATTTACAACCTTCACAGGTCTGTAAAGCAAAGAAAGGTTGAAGTAAGATCATAAGCTCAGTTGCGGTTTCACTTAGTGACTGATTCGCTTAACGATGGAGTTGCCAGTCCCAATTGTGGTCGCTAAATGAGGGCTAACTGTAAAAAATATCAGAGGTATTTTACAGAAAGAATCAACTGATGTTTATGGATACAGTAGCATAGTAGTAAGTGTAGGTAGAAAGGAGATTTTCCCATTTGGTCTCAGCTCAATGAGTTAATTTTCATAAGTGGTATCATACAATAAAAATAAAATACAATTATTTAGAAAAAGTGATCTTCCAATTAAGGCAGCAGCTTTGGTGAGATAAAAAGTTGTAAATGTCCACATTAGATCTCCAAAATAATGGGCCATAGGATGAAAGATAATTCATCATAATTTGAAGTCAGCATGGTAGAATATTTCACACAGGATAGAGTGACTATACCCCAGCCTGATTTCAAGTGCCCCCTACAAGCTATTACTTTCTGGCAGGACAATTTATTCATCTTCTGACCATCTGTTGAAGAGGGTAAAAAGGTGAAAATAAAGGAAGACTAGAGTGTGGGCTGGGGAGAAGTCATGTCTCCATTAATTTTTTATTCTGACCCTACCAAGCACTAAACATTTTTGTCACCACCAGCATGTATCTGTTACCCTAGAAGGTAACAGACACATTCTGTTACTCCTTGAAGCTGTTACCCCAGCTTTCAGTAGGAAAAATGTACCCCATCTTTGTTATAGGCTATAGGCAGACATTGATAAAGAATTCTAATTTTGGTCCTTATGCCAGCCATTGCCCAGTCAATAAAGATGATAGATTCTGCAAAAGTGCAAAAAACTGCCTTGAATCTAATTTGTGGTGGGGAAAATATGTCTGTCTGGAATCCCAGTATGTTATCTGTCTAGGCCAGTCTTCTTCAGCCTAGTGCCCTCTAGATGTACTGAGAATATAATTCCAGAATTCTAGGTTTGCATGACCAGCAACACATAAAGGCACTCATATTTTCCAAAATACTGCTTGTGCCTCTATGCAAAGGCCTACTTTATGCTCTGACATTCTGATTTATGGCAAAGAAAGAAGCAGTACAAATTCAGGACACATGGAGAGTGAATTACCTTCTCCACTAGCACATAACATAAAAATATAATAAAATTTTGAAACTCTTTGTAATTGCTCAATTTTATAGATTGGGTTTTTTTCTATATACGCAAATCCTCAATTACACATCTGATTTCTTCTTGCCTCTAGCCTCTGTCAGAGAGGCTTCTTAACTACATCCCTTGGGAAAATGCACAGAGCCCAACTCATTTTCAATCCCTGACAATTGGGATCCCCTGCAGTCACAATTTCTGAAGAGCTCTACAATTCTATTTTTTTACAAAAAAAAATCATCCTACTATACATTTCTTAAAAGTGCTGACTGATTAAATCTAAACCTTCAAAGGGTATCTAGGGAATTTCTTAACAATGGAAAGTCAATGCAAACATCAGGTGCACCTGAGTTCCTTCTATAGGATGAGACCTACATCTTGCAAGCGAGCAAATTCAAATGTTAGCATTTCTATAGGGAATGTGAATATGGCTAGGGAGAGAGGCTTGCAAAGCCATAGAGAAAAAGTGGATAGGGAAGTTAGGAAGTAAGAGATAGGAAAGAAATTAAAGTGAAGTGGTGGTAGAATTTAATTCAGTGGGATTAAGCAGACCCTTAGTTAAATACTCTGTGACTACATTAAACTTACAATCACTGAGGTGGTACAAGACATTCCATGTACAGAATCAGTACCATCTACAAACGAATCTATGCCATCAAAACCATACACAACTTCAAGAAAAGAACAGATGGATTGTAGCAGGGAAAAATGCTAGCTAATATCTGGAAATGACTCATACACAACTAAGTGCTGCAGGGGAAGTGGTGGAAGATACTAGTAAACCTCAGTGTCATGACCTTGCAAAGTCCCCCCCCCCCAGTCCTGGATATGCATAGAAGCAAAATCCATTCGCTAACTCAATCTTCAGCTTTCAACTACTTTGCAAAAGTGCATTCTAATGGGAAAATAGAAAGGGGAGTTAAAAAGCCTGGTGATTTTATTGAGCAACTGGGGGAGGGGGGATAGCTCAAAAATAGTTCAGACAAGTCTCAGAAAGGTTAATAGTATTAGGTTTAATCCAAGATTGGTTAACCCACTGCTTGAAAGCCAAGTAGCAGCCCAAGTCATTTTATTTCCTCCAAAGCAACATCACCAATATTTGACAGCAAAAAATTATATTTGTGTCATTTTGGGCTATTTTTAGCCAAAGAAACAAAATAAATAAAAGTGAAGTCCACACATCATAAAGTTGCCAAGGTTGAAAAACACTGATCTAGACTGAACATCACTATTAGTATCATTCATTCATTCATTCATTCATTCATTCATTCATTCATTCATTCATTCCATTTGTATGGCCACCCATCTCAACAAGTGACTCTGGGCAGTGATGCATTACCATTGCATTACTGTACCAACATGCCCTCCAACAATGATTTTAAAAAGTGATGCCCCCAGGCCAAAAAGATGGACCAGTGGTCTGAGCCAGTTTAAGAGATGTTTATATATATTAGGTTTAATGATGGATAATATTAGTTAGAACAAAATTCAAAGAGAAGATACCCAATGCTCCATATATCTTCTCTTTAATACTGGTACAAAATAGATTTTTTCAATCACCATTTGTAGAAACATAATCCACTGCAAACACCACCATTTTAACTGAATCCTGATGAAACTTGTAATCAGAGTAAATATTAAATACAGGCATACCTTGCTTTATTGCGCTTCGCAGATGTTGCATTTTTTTACAAATTGAAGGTTTGTGGCAACCCTGCGTCAAGCAAGTCTATCAGCGCCATTTTTCCAACAGATTAGCATTTTTTAGCAATAAAGTATTTTTAATTAAGATATATACATTGTTTTTTAGACATAATGCTACTGCACACTTAATAAACTACAGTATAGTACAGGGATGGATGATATTCTGGAGGTGACGGACTCAACCATGGGGGAGCTGGGGATGGTGATGGCCGACAGGAAGCTCTGGCGTGGGCTGGTCCATGAAGTCACGAAGAGTCAGAAGTGACTGAACGAATAAACAACAAATAGTACAGGGCTTTCCAAAGTTTTCCCGCGGCGACACACCAACCGCCATTGGTGTGTCGCCACGGGAAAACCCGGAAGTGCCGCCATTGCGGCAGCACGCAAAAACCCGGAAGCGCTGCTGCCGCTTTCAGTTTTTGCACACTGCTGTTGGTGTGTCGCTGCGGGAAAACCCGGAAGCGCTGATGATGCAGTGCTTCCGGGTTGTGTGGCGACACACCAGACTGTGTGTGGCGACACACTTTTGTGTTGCGACACACAGTTTGGAAAGCTCTGGTATAGTATAAACATAACTTATATTCACTGGGAAACCAAAAAATTCATGTCACTTGCTTTTTTGCGATATATGCTTTATTGTGGTGGTCTGACACCAAACCCACAATATCTCCAAGGTATGCCTGTAGGTACAATTTAAATGGTTTTGTGAAATGTCTAACATTATCCTATAGGTGGATAGCAACATAATTGTGATCTAAGAAAGTTACATGTTTAACATCTAATACAGGGCTTTCCAAAGTGCCGCCGCTGGCGACACAGCAGCGGCGGCGGCGACGCATGCGTGCATGGCAGCGATGCAGGGGGTCGTGTGGCGGCGCACGTGCGCACAGCGGCGGCGCGGGGGGGCGTGCGGCGGCGCACATGTGCACGGCGGCAGTGGCAGCCTCCGCTAAAACACGGAAGCACTGATCTCGCGCCGCTGCTGCTGCTGCCATGCACGCGCGCGCCGCTGCTTCCGGGTGGTGTGGCGACACACCACGCTGTGTGTGGCGACACACTTTTGTGTCACGACACACAGTTTGGAAAGCTCTGATCTAATAGGTTTTCAGTCCATGCAAACATCCTCTTAATATCTTTCACTTATGTAGATCTGACTACAGACATCTAATCGACTGATGCAAAAAAATATTTTTTCTGGGTCAGATCTCATATTTTAAAACATATCATACAATTCTAAAAGTATTGAAATAGTTATTTTTGGAACTTGATTCTTGGAGCAACTGCTTCACATCAATTCATAAAATTTGTCTTGCAGCCAGCTGTAGCTACTGGTACCTTCCCCAGTGCCATGATAAAATGGAGATAGTAGTGACCTGAATGGGGTGTCTGTGATATCAATTGTGAATGGTAAATTATAAGATTGGAGATATGCCACATTGCCATTTCTGTTCCATAGTGACATTGGGTAGGATGCTAGTAGCTAGAGCGAGTCCTCCTCCATTCTCTGCTATGTTCACCAACCCTCTACTACTCCACCTTAAAGGACAGGATGTGATTGCCTGTGGCATTCAGATCTGAGAATACTTATTCTGGAATTCTACTGTGTGCAGTATAACATTTCTTATGTGACAGGCAGGATGTGATTGCCTATTTCTGAAAGGCTAAAAGGATCCTAAAAGATGCTTCAGGACTTGCAGTAGCTCATTCCTGATCTAGGCATCTAATGATCTAAGCCAAGGGTCGGAAATGGCGGCTCGCGAGCCACATGCGGCTCTTTGGCCCCTTGAGTGTGGCTCTTCTGCAGCTGAACTCACCCCGCCCCTTCCACGTGATTGGATCCCGCCCCCAAACTCTTACGCTCTTACGCGCGCTCGCTCTCGCTGTCCAAGGCCGGGGCCACCCGCAGCCGCCCACACCTCGCGCACAGCCCGCGGGGCTCTCTGCCGCTCCCTTCAACGGAGGAGGGACCGGCGTGCCTTGGGAGCTGCTGCTGGCGGCATGTCTGGGCGAGGCGCGCGGGCGGAGCTGCCCGTCTGGCACTTGGGCGCTCCCGAGCCTCTTCCCTTCTCCCTCACCACGTTCGGGCGTTGAGGCCAGGCAAAGCCGGGCGGTCGCGCAGGGGTGAGGTGAGGAGTCCCGCTCCTGCGCCTACCGCCACATCCGTCCGTTCCCGGCCTCTCTCCCCATATCCGGCGGGTGCCCATGCCAGAATCCCCGCGACCCGGAGGCAGCGACTGCTCGGAGGGCCCCAGCGAGAAGAGGCGCGTGATCCCCGGTGGATCCCTTCGAGGGGCCGCGGGGCTTCCCCGCTTTCCTCCCAAGGAGGCCTCGACGGCGCACCCTCCCGCCCCATCAATCCCCCCACCCCGCCGTTGGGCGTCAGAGGCTGAAAGGATGTGGCAGGAACGGCCCTGGAAAGCGGGGCCTGCGGAGCGCCACCTTTGGGGAGGAGGGTCCAGCCGGCGAGCAATGGCGGCACTGGAGTTTTCGCCGGAGCGCTGTCTGTCGGGAGAGAAAAGCAGCCACCGCACAGGCCCGCTTAAAAAACCACCACCCCGAAACCGCTTTCGAGCCGCCTCTCCGGAGGGTCCCTGCGGTCCCGCCGGGTGCACCCCCCCACCCCGCCGTTCGGCGTCCTCTCCCCCCGCTAACCCGAGCCCTGCGGCGGCCGGGGGAAGCTGAGCCAGGCGGGGGTGCAGCGGGCCCAGCGGCGCGCTGAGGGCGAAGAGCCGCCTGCTCTCCCCTTGGCCGCCTCCGGTCGCTACAGTCGCCCCGCCGGAACGGAGCCTGGCTTGGCTCCCCCGGCCACCACAGGGCTCGGGTTAGCGGGGGGAGAGGACACCGAACGGCGGGGTGGGGGGGTGCACCCGGCGGGACCGCAGGGACCCTCCGGAGAGGCGGCTCGAAAGCGGTTTCGGGGTGGTGGTTTTTTAAGCGGGCCTGTGCGGTGGCTGCTTTTCTCTCCCCACAGACAGCGCGGGCGGGCGGGTCCTCTGGAAGGAGGCCGGCCGGAGTTCTGCTTGCAGCGGACGAGTTGCTGCTGGGCCGAGCAGATGCTTTTGAGACCTAACGGCGGGGTTACATCGGGAGCGAGTCCGGCCTATCCCCGGTCTGTGTCGCGTTAATGCCGCCCCCTTTCCCACCTGGGAGGCCAGCTTGCAGCGCAAACGGCAGTCGCTTACTGAGCGAGTGCATTTTAAAATCTGCTTAACCACCCCCCCCCCGCACTTCTCCCTCTTTGAAAAAGGAAGGCCGGAAAAGCGCAGTTTCAGTCTTGCGTTAAAGGGAGAAGCTGCCCTTAATGACAAGGCCATTCAAGTTGGAGAAACCTCGCGGGATGGGCGGAATCGCTACACAAGCCACACGCCCCATTTCGTTCCTCCTTCCCTATCGCTTAATTGCCAGGTGCTCCTCCGCTGGAAACCCCACGCTGTCTGTCAGGAGAGAAAAGCAGCCACCGCACAGGCCCGCTTAAAAAACAACCACCCCGAAACCACTTTCGGCGTCCTCTCCCCCCGCTAACCCGAGTCGCTACAATCGCCCCGCCGGAACGGAGCCTGGCTTGGCTCCCCCGGCCACCGCAGGGCTCGGGTTAGCGGGGGGAGAGGACGCCGAACGGCAGGGTGGGGGGGTGCACCCGGCGGGACCGCATGGACCCTCCGGAGAGGCGGCTCGAAAGCGGTTTCGGGGTGGTGGTTTTTTAAGCGGGCCTGTGCGGTGGCTGCTTTTCTCTCCCGACAGACAGCGCTCCGGCGAAAACTCCGGTGCCGCCATTGCTCGCCGGCTGGACCCTCCTCCCCAAAGGTGGCGCTCCGCAGGCCCCGCTTTCCAGGGCCGTTCCTGCCACATCCTTTCAGCCTCTGACAGCGCGGGCGGGTCCTCTGGAAGGAGGCCGGCCGGAGTTCTGCTTGCAGCGGACGAGTTGCTGCTGGGCCGAGCAGATGCTTTTGAGACCTAACGGCGGGGTTACATCGGGACCGAGTCCGGCCTACCCCCGGTCTGTGTCGCGTTAATGCCGCCCCCTTTCCCACCTGGGAAGCCAGCTTGCAGCGCAAACGGCAGTCGCTTACTGAGCGAGTGCATTTTAAAATCTGCTTAAGACTGAAACTGTGCTTTTCCGGCCTTCCTTTTTCAAAGAGGGAGAAGTGCGGGGTGGTGGTGGTTAAACAGATTTTAAAATGCACTCGCTCAGTAAGCGACTGCCGTTTGCGCTGCAAGCTGGCCTCCCAGGTGGGAAAGGGGGCGGCATTAACGCGACACAGACCGGGGATAGGCCGGACTCGGTCCCGATGTAACCCCGCCGTTAGGTCTCAAAAGCATCTGCTCGGCCCAGCAGCAACTCGTCCGCTGCAAGCAGAACTCCGGCCGGCCTCCTTCCAGAGGACCCGCCCGCCCGCGCTGTCTGTGGGGAGAGAAAAGCAGCCACCGCACAGGCCCGCTTAAAAAACCACCACCCCGAAACCGCTTTCGAGCCGCCTCTCCGGAGGGTCCCTGCGGTCCCGCCGGGTGCACCCCCCCACCCCGCCGTTCGGTGTCCTCTCCCCCCGCTAACCCGAGCCCTGCGGTGGCCGGGGGAGCCAGGCCAGGCTCCGTTCCGGCGGGGCGACTGTAGCGACCGGAGGCGGCCAAGGGGAGAGCAGGCGGCTCTTCGCCCTCAGCGCGCTGCTGGGCCCGCTGCACCCCCGCCTGGCTCGGCTTCCCCCGGCCGCCGCAGGGCTCGGGTTAGCGGGGGGAGAGGACGCCAAACGGCGGGGTGGGGGGGTGCACCCGGCGGGACCGCAGGGACCCTCCGGAGAGGCGGCTCGAAAGCGGTTTCGGGGTGGTGGTTTTTTAAGCGGGCCTGTGCGGTGGCTGCTTTTCTCTCCCGACAGACAGCGCTCCGGCGAAAACTCCGGTGCCGCCATTGCTCACCGGCTGGACCCTCTTCCCCAAAGGTGGCGCTCCGCAGGCCCCGCTTTCCAGGGCCGTTCCTGCCACATCCTTTCAGCCTCTGACGCCCAACGGCGGGGTGGGGGGATTGATGGGGCGGGAGGGTGCGCCGTCGAGGCCTCCTTGGGAGGAAAGCGGGGAAGCCCCGCGGCCCCTCGAAGGGATCCACCGGGGATCACGCGCCTCTTCTCGCTGGGGCCCTCCGAGCAGTCGCTGCCTCCGGGTCGCGGGGATTCTGGCATGGGCACCCGCCGGATATGGGGAGAGAGGCCGGGAACGGACGGATGTGGCGGTAGGCGCAGGAGCGGGACTCCTCGCCTCGCCCCTGCGCGACCGCCCGGCTTTGCCTGGCCTCAATGCCCGAACGTGGCGAGGGAGAAGGGAAGAGGCTCGGGAGCGCCCAAGTGCCAGACGGGCAGCTTCGCCCGCGCGCCTCGCCCAGACATGCCGCCAGCAGCAGCTCCCAAGGCACGCCGGTCCCTCCTCCGTCGAAGGGAGCGGCAGAGAGGGTGGCCCCGGCCTTGGAGAGCTGGGGTGCAGGGGGACGGGAGCGTCGCCGGCAGCCCGCGAGGACCGGCCATGGAATGTGAGCGAGGACCGGGGTGGCCGGCCAAGCGCAGCGCAGCCCTTCCACGCGATTGGATCCCGCCCCCAAACCCCGCCCCTTCCACGCGATTGGATCCCGTCCCCAAACCCCGCCCCCTTCCACGCGATTGGCTCCTGCCCGCAAACCTCGCCCCCTTCCACGCGATTGGCCCCCGCCCGCAAACCCCGCCCCCTGGCTCTCGAGCACTTAAAAATGTGCACGAGCATACCAAAATGGCTCTCGGCTCAAAAAGTTTGCCGACCCTTGATCTAAGCCTAGGAAAGGTTAGAATAGGAAAGGGTTGACTTAGATTTTTGTTTGTATCTATTTTGGTTGTAAAATGAAGAAAAAGAAATTTCCTTTTTGAAAAGAGACATTTTAGAAAACTTAAAATGCACCTGTGTTTTTCCCAAACAAAACAATACCATGTAAAGTAGGAAGTGTCTGTACTTATTTGGGCCTCTCTTAGTCTCTCTCTTTGCCATTTTTAATTTGTGAGCCAGCAAATCCTACCAAATGCATTACCATCTCTCTTTCCAAATAAAACAACCACAACTCCACCTTCCTTTTCAAAATGAAGTTCTCATCTGCTATGATTGTTGGCACTTATGTGGTGCTTGTAGTTATTTTAGTTAGGTTGACTAGTCTATTGGAAAGAAAGCAAAGCTTTCTAATCAAATGAAAGCTACACCTATATTCTAGACCTGGGATGTGAATTTCAGGAAGGAGCTAGTGTCTAATATACTGCATGTCCCACCTCCATTGGCAAAAAATGCATTGAGAGTTCTTACTTCTTATTGTCCTTTCCGCTCTCCCTCTTTGATTTTTTAAAAAGACTTCTAGACTTATTAATGGAATTGTGATATATTGTGGAATTTGTCAATTATTCTCTCTCTTTTTAAGTAAGTTCAGTTGATTTACTTGTTTTATTAGATAAAGCGGTATGACTAAGTCATAGCAGGGAAAAATACTTACAATAAAAAGGAAACATTTCATTTATACCATGTTTTATGGCCCAGTCTTTCACACATATAATCGTAAAACAGGATTCCTTCTATGTTCTCTGTTGGTTCAATTATATCAATAAGCTGAAGTTACATTAATAATAGTGTACTAATAAGAGAGCCATCATTATACAGCACTGCTACCTTTACAGCTTTGAAGACTTTTCAGAGCGATTAACCAATTAGTACAGCAGTGTGTTATTATCATTCCCAATTTGCAAAATGGAAAAATCGAGGCAACCAGAAAACCCAGAAAGAAATCTTCAAAGTTAGAGTTAAATGGTTTCTATTTCTTCCCTGCAAATATTGCTATTGATTCTAGGTATGTGCTACAGTATTTTCAAATCCCTTTCACCAAGTAAATAGCTTTGAATAATCTAATTTTTGCAGCATTTCTTTCATCCTGTAGAGATTTGGCAGATCAATTTTTCATAAGATCAGTGTCTCATCCCAGCTGATTTTCAGCTCTAAGTATTAAATTAGCCAATGTATAAAATGATGCTTTCACAAACTTTGTTGATATTGTCAGCTTAGAGGATTGATGGGATGAGGCAGTGTAATACAAATTATTAGTATCAAAGCAAACAATCACATCAGGGGTTTGTATGATTGGTATAATGCTTAGCAAACATGTTTACTTTTCCATTGTCATGACACTATGTAACTTTGGAATAAAATAGCAATGCAAATATGACAAATATTTGTACTCATTTTGCATAGTGGACAAAGACATACAAAAATAAAGCATGGGAAGAGAATTATATTTTAATTGTAGTCATTCTGCTTATTACATAACTGACCTGGTCTGATCTGATGCTCTAGCAACCTTGATAGTGTCTCAGTTGGTCCAGCAGGATGGGGATTAAGATATTATCTGGGTCCAAGAACAGTCACAGTATTATTTTTCAAAAATCAATAAAAATCTGTAATACGGGTCCATCCTTTATAAAAGGTGCTTACACTCCATATATATTTTGACTGCTTGTTTTGTATTTAGAGGCAAAGTAACATACACATGAAAAATATAAGAAATAGATATCCCTATTGTCCCTGAGTTCTCACTTCCCTAAACATAGTCTAGATCTCCCTTTAAACTGCCTTCTACGCCCATTTCTCATTTCTTCTGCCTACATGTAAAATGCAGGTGCTAGATCTTTGAAGACCGCTTGGAAACTACCACTGATCCAAAATGATGGTTTCCAGGAACAATTTAAGGTGCTAGTTTTGACTTACAAGCCTCTACAAGGCTTGGTACCTTGATACTTTCAGGACTGCCGACTGCAACTAGAGAAGTTGCTTGTGATTCCTCAATTTCATGAGGGGAGAGCAGATAAAGCCAGTAAATGCTGCTTTTCCACCATGGGACCCATATTGTGGAACAGCCTCAATCCAGAAGTTGGTCTGAGTGCCTTAGTATTGGCAGGAGGTAGTGGAGACTCTTCTGAATAACCTTTGGGAAATGACTGTGCACCATCTGAAACTGGATTTTTAACAATGTATTAGTTAGTTTTCTAGTATTGTATGTTACTTGTTACAGTTTTGTTCTCTGATTTGATACTGTAATGGTCTTATTATGTTTTATATTGTTGTAAGCCACCACAAGTCAATTACAGTTCACTACCATATAAGCTTGATAAATATATAAATATCTACTGACCAGGAAATGGCAAAAAGAGCTATAGAGTTTAAGGACAGCCACTCGGTCTTCCTAGGGTTGAGCTTGAGCCTGTTCCTCCCCATTCAGATATCAACAGCTACCAGGCACTGAGACAAGAGCTTGACAGCATTGCTTGGCCAGCCAGGGGTTGAGATAAACAACGAAGTGTCATCTGCATACTGATGATACCTCACCCCAAATTTATGAATGACCTCCCCCACTGGCCTCATATGGATATTAAACAGGAGCGTGAGAATGTCACACCCTGTGGCACCCCACCAAGAAAGAGTTTCAGATTGAGACCAGTCACTTTCACATTTTTTATAACAATAGAGTTATAAAAGTTCGAAAGCTTGGGATCTGGAAAAATAAAAGGGGGGGGGGGACATTCTCACTCCAGAGCTCCAAATCTGAAAGAGAAGCTAAAATGTTCAGATTCTTTTAGCCAAATATACCAGGGCTGTGCAAATCCTTTGAAAAAGGTTCTTCACCTTTGAATAGAGAAAAGTCATTGATTAATTTTTTGCTGATTGGAAGTCCCTTCTGGGACTTTTTGGGTAAAACAGAAAAAAATGAAATTATGATATATGGATTTGATGATTAGAAATAATAGTAGGCAATAGAAAAAATGAAAGTTATGTTGTAAACTTAGAGCAAGAGTTTAATGTAAATTTATACTTATATCTGTTGTAAAAGAAAGTCGGAAGTCATTTCTTTGTATTTCTTTTTCTTTCTGCACTTCTGACTTTTTCTTTTTCATTCTTTACTTTTTTCTCTCTTCTATTCTCTGTCTTAATTCTTAGTTCTTGTCAGTTTTTATCTCTTTATTTTAAAAAATTGATGAAGTTATTTAAAAGAAAAAAAGAAGAAGGTGCTTCACAATGCATAAAACTGCAGGTACAATTTGAATAAAAGAAACTGCATCTTTTTTCAGGCTAGTGTGGCTGTTTCCTCCAGGTGTCCAGGCTCAGCCACTTTTCTTCACTGATGCCAGTACGAGGTGCTTTCTACATGCTCTCATGCCTTGCAAGGTACCTCTTTCAAAGCACCTGCACAGCTCAAATACATACATCACAAACTGACTGTGTGAATTCAACACCTCCGAATGCCCATGGTACTGAAACCATTCACCATTAACTCCCATAAAAAGAAAATGGAAACATATCCAGTAATCTCTTACATAATTAAAGTAAGAGAGATCACCATAAAAAAAATTATTCCGTTTTTTTTTCCTCCCTGAAATACTAGGGTTTTGGTTTGTTTTATTTTTTACTGTGCTCAGAAGATGCATGCCTAAAATGTGTCCTGATTATTGTAGATGATATATACTTAGCCCAATAAACTTGTTGTTGTTTGAGACTGGTAGCAATGTGTTTTGGGAGGGAGGGGCAATGGGAAAAGTGAAGCATAGCCTAAACTGTCTTTTAATAAAATTGATAGAACAGTTGTTTACAGATGACTGTCAAGTCTCATAACCACAACTCCCCACTTCACAATATTACCCATCCAATATAGTTTTCTGCTTGTCATCTCAGCATACATAATATATCAGGTCAATGTGGAGAGACAGTTTATAGAATTTCTAAACTTGTATTTTGTTTGGTTAGCAGTTTTAACTCTAAATATGAAGGGTAAGAGCCGGCCAAAGACTAGCTGTTTTAATTATTATGGAGATCAAGGATTGAGATGGGGGATTTAAGCTGTAATGTTATGCTTGCTTACTAAGGAATAAAGTCACATGGAATACAATAGAGCCTTTTTTTTCCTTTTGGCATTCAAGAATGAGCAGCAAAACTGTTGGCTTGGGCAGCTGCTAGAAACAAGAACAGCCATGGCAAGGATCACAAATAGGTCAGTGCTTCTGAGTTTATCACCTTCATCCATTGATTTGATCAAAGAGTTTGGTTCCAGAGAACAGCTGACACATGCGAATGACTCTCTGATTGTCCAGTCACCCACCCAGAAACCCATAAGTGTGCCAGCAAACTGGCCAATAGAAAGCCTTGATAGGAAGAAAGCCCATGTCTGAAATAGACCAGGTAGGTCAAGTACCCCACTGATTAATGAAAGAATCGTTCTTTTGTTACATGTACAAGCTAATGTACATGGAAACTTAGATCTCGATGTGCTGGTCTTGGCTGACTTCTTAACCATTGCACCACACTAGCTTTTGTTCTATGACCTATTTGTCTCTCATCACATGGTTTTGCTAAACAAGCATAGCTCAACCAGATAGTTAGGAACCTTGATTTATTTTCATTACTCAGATGAAATTATTGATCCTTTTGTCCTGCCATTCAATCCTTTGTACTCCTTATTTTGAAACATGTAATTACCCTTGAGTTTACTGGAGGTACCAGTTATCCTTTCTTTCTGGCTCAGATGAATGTGAGTTTTCAAATAATATTAACTCCTTAGAAAAGACATACCAGAAGAACTCATTAAAATGTCCAGGTTCTTAATGCTACAGAGAGGGAAAGTTGTATAAACAGAGTCCCTCACCAGTGTGAATATACAAAGTATTTTAAACGTTTTTTTTTTAAGTTAAATTGATTTTTTTTTACCTCTTCATATATGCAAAGCCTCTATCTCCCACCATGAGAAATCTTACAAAATTCTTTCACTCTCTGAAGAAAGCAAAAACAATGGGGGAATTGTGCGAAAGCTGATAATAAGATTTGGTAAATGGCTATGTTTGGTGTATGAATACACAGAGTGAGTTTGTAGATGCATGTAATGGAGAACATACCACAACTTCCCAAAAAGTACAACCCCCCTCCCTTTCTCTTGTGACAGCACTCCCTTTCTTATTGGGAAGAGTACCCACTGATGGAAAAGACATTTTCCATTAGTTCCCTAATATATATTATATATTATATTATTATATTTTGTATACAAACAATGGGACATTTTTACCAATAATAATAAATTAAACAGATCTATGTGATGTTTATTGTAACTTCTGAAATTCTTCTAAAGTATTGACAGTCCAACAGTCGGTATTGAACTGTCTAGGTTATTCTGAATATTGTTTAATATTGTTATTGTGTATTTTGCTATTGCATTTAGTATGATATACCACCTACATGAGGCTTTTGGGCTATAGTAAGAACATTTTTATTGGTGGATATCAAAGACAGGATCTTTTTCAGTAGTAGTCTCACAGTTTTAACATTCTTCCTCGGGACAATATTTTATTGTCATTTTCACCATTTATGAAAACCTTGAAGCTAGTATTATTCTAAGCTGTTTTGCTAATGCACTGTGCTTTGCAGAAAATAGCTATTCCTCTTCCTTTAAAAAAATGTATGAATTCCAAATTGTTTTCTATAGTATTTATGATACATATTTAAATTCACCTTGCAAAACGAAAATGTCCTGAAATGGGAGTATAAATCTTTTTAGCAAAAATGCTACTATGACTGTAATCATTTTATTACCTTGGAAAGATGTTGAGCACAAGGAAGTATATAAATAAGCTGTGATTATGATTATTTGATCACTGACATTTGATTGAATTTGATTTCTTATTCGCTATGATATTTAGTTTTAGATTGCATGTGATTGCCAACACATAGGTAGTATTTAGTACTAGAACTGCCTTTTTTTCAATTTAGGATCCTTGCATTTTTAACAATTATATAGAAGTGGAGATTTCAAGTGTCACAAAGCTATCATGTCATAGACTTAAATAGCTATACTTCTTTTGTTTCTTATCTATATGTTTATGCTTATCTTTAATAAACCATGGCAATGACATGTTGGCTGTGAATAGTCACATATGCTACCCCAAATTCTCTCATTCCTTCTCTGATTGCCTTGAGAGTGCTCACAATTTCCACAGCTACGAAGCAATTCTTGTTAAAATTCTGATTCTGAATCCGATGAGGCAGGAGCTAAGATAACAACCTCTTCCTTTCAATGTACCCACTTTATCCAGCGATTATCCCTTAACAACTCATAGTTGATTTGGATACAGATGTTTCGGGTAGCTCCTGTTTGCCATTTGTCATTTAAATGTTTGCTCTTTACTGTACAAACATTTTTAAAGGAAAAAATATCCCAGCAACTGCTTATAGGCTTGGAATCATATAAGAAAGGTACAGGAAAAATAAGGAAAGGAAATAAGTGAAAAGGCAAACTGCTTGCATATGGTCTGGGTTTAATATACCCATGGAGAAGGGGTTGTCCAATTTTTCACTCAACATCTCTCTCAGGCTGCTTTTTATGATAAGATTCAAAACCTACCATGCTACAAGTTGAAATGATTCCATTTCCAGCATCAAAAAGCAAAGGAACTTGTAAGAAGGCTGGAAACAAGACAAACAGAAGAAAAAAAATTCCAGCTGAAAAGTACATTCATGATAGTTAAGCATCTCCCCTGTTATAGACCTTTTACAGGATTTAGAGCACCATTTTTATATATTTACTTCGAAGTAGCTTCACCTGTTTTGAATGCCGCTGACTGCTCCATAAGTCTAGATGCCCAGGATGTTCCTTTTTTTTAAAGATGTCATTGTGTATTTATTTATTTATTTATTTTATTTATTAAATTTCTATTACCGCCCATCTCCCCCAAAAGGGGAACTCTGTGCAGTTTACAATAAAACCAGAATTAAAATTCAAAGTGGAGCACAAATACAAAAATATAAAATGCAGCTGCACAGGCAATTTTACAGATAACAATAAATACAAATGGGATAAAATCAAGATGGTTAAAAGTTCTCTATTAGTCCTCAAGCGTAAGGGCCATTCTTGGTCTATTCTAGGACGCTAGCCATCTCCAGGAATGACTATTCCCCCTCCCGTTCCAGGCATGATGGCAGAACCAGGTTTTCAGTTTTTTTCGGAAGTCCAGGAGCAAGGGGGTCACTCTCACCTCTGGGGGAAGAAGGTTCCAGAGGGCAGGGGCTACTGCAGAGAAGGCGCGCTTCCGAGACCCTTCGAGATGGAACTCTTTTATGGATGGGGTCCGTAACATGCCTTCTCTGCATTACCAGGTGGGACGGGTCAATGCAATAGGGATGAGATGATCCCTCAGATAGCCTGGCTCCATGCCATGTAGGGCTTTAAAGGTAATAACCAACACCTTGAATTGGACCCAGAAGCAAACTGGGACCCAGTGCAGCCCGCATAGCAGGGGTCATATATGTGCTGATCTTGGTGCACCTAAAATTGCCCGCACAGCTGCATTCTGGACCAGTTGTAGCTTCCTGATATTCTTCAAGGGTAGCTCCACATACAGCAGATTACAGTAGTCTATATGGGAGATAACAAGGGCATAAGTGACCGTTCAAAGGGCCTCTCGGTCTAGGAAGGGGCATAACTGGCACACAACATGAAGTTGAGCAAAGGCCCTCGTGGCCATGACTGCCACCTGCTCCTTGAGCAGGAGTCGTGAGTCGTGAATCCAAGAGGACCCCCAAGTTACGCACCAGGTCTGTCTGGGGTAGTGCGACCCCATTCAGAACTAAAGATGATAAATTCCTAGATACCGAGGGGCCATTAATCCACAGCCACTCTGTCTTACCAGGGTTCAGTTGAACCCTGTTCCCCATCCAGGCCCCCACAGCACCCCAGGCACCTGGAAAGTGGTCATGGCATCACTTACTTCACCTGGGATGGAGATGTATAACTGAGTATCATCAGCATATTGATGGTACCTCATCCCATGGTGATGGATGATCTCGCCCAGTGGTTTCATGTAGATGTTAAAAAGGAGCTGAGAGAGTATCAAGCCCTGCGGCACCCCACAAAGAAGGGGCCGCAGCCTGGATCTCTCACTCTCGCTCCCTATCAACACCGATTGGGACCGGCCCTGGAGGAAGGAGGTGAACCCCAACCCCGAGTCGACCCAAAATGATACAATGGTTGATGGTATCAAAAGCTGCTGAGAGGTCAAGAAGGGTCAGGATGGATGCCCCCATCCCTTCCCCACCAGAGATCATCCATAAGTGCGACCAATGTAGTTTCCATCCCATAACTTGGCCTGAAACCTGACTGAAGGGGGTCTAGATTATGATGAATTTGTAATATCCCTTATATTTACTTGTATACAAGCAGAACATAAGTGGAAACAAATTCATTCTTAGAGCAGATAGCACAACCTCTGCTTTCAGCCCACATTTCTCAGTTCTGTGGCATTTTGTGTCCACATTCAAATAGCATTTTTTTCTTTCTTTCTCTTCCATTTTTCTTTCCAGTGTATTACTCAAATGAATCATATTCAAATGGATTATTCTAAAGGTTCACAGTTTTGTGAGTATGGCATTTAGTGAGAAATATCCATAAGGAGGTAAAAACTTCCTATCTCATTGGGATTCTGGGTCTGTCCTGAGCCAGCTGGAAAAAAGAAGAGAAACAGGAGGAGTCCCAGAGAAATCCCAATCTTTGTGGTGGGCTGAATTGCTCTGGTTATAAAGTCTGTTAGTGCAGCCAGTGATCCAGGTCAGCCAGTGAAAGATTGTACAGACGATGGTGGCAAAGCTCAGGCCTCTCAATTTCTACCATGGTAGCCATTTCCTCACCCTTTTCAAGATCATCAGACCTCTGTCACATTCTTTGTAGGCTTCCAAGCTTAAGACAAGATGCATTCATGATGTCAGATTTTGTTACAGATTCCAAAGAGCTAAAGAGAATGGCACTGATGAATCAGAAGTGGAGAGCATTATTAACACTTTTACGAATGAGCTCGCTACAGTATATGCAGGTTAATGATGAAAAAATAATTAGTTATGTAATTAGACTCTGTCCACATGAGACACATGCAGGTCTAAGTGCTTTGAATTAGATAACACCTGACTTACCCAGAGAGAGAAAATAATGAAAACTTGTTAAGAGCTGTGCTCTTTTAATTAGAATACTGTGGAGTCCTGAAATTTTCTCAGTTTGTTATTTTACTCCTGGTTGGAAGTAAAAGCAGCAGCTTCTCACTAGTTTCTTGGCCTGCTATTGTGTTAGTTTAGAAATATGTAACATGAACATTACTATGTAAAACCTGCTGATTTTTACCAGGCTTGGACCAAAAGAAAAACAATTAATATCTGCAATAGGCATTAACCACAAGATTCAGTTCAATCTCTATTTTATGCTTCAGAAAATAATCGTGCTATGCAGAAAATTATCCTGCATTTTCTTTTACCAGTTCTCATTCAATAACATGAATCAGAATTTATTTCAAAGAATAAGAGAGTTTCAGTGAAATTCTCATAGATAGAGTATGGCACTTCTTTAGTTACAGGGAGGGTAGAGGGCATGTTGGCCTACGTCCTGTCTTTCACTGTAAAATCATCTCCTGTAACAATCTGTTGTCTTTCCATGCCTCCATTAAATCCCAAAGGGAGGCATCGTAAGGAAACGTATCAGAGGGGGCTTCACTTATTGGGAAATGTGGATAGCCAAGAAGGCTTCCGAAGGATGGGAAAATGAATAGCAGAAACGATACCCAAACTAGCATCCTCCCCCATCGTCATCAACAACAACGTAAGCTAAAAAGGAAAAATACTGATTCTCCACGTGACCGGCTAACGGACGTCTCAACAAACAGATGTAGAACCCCTGAATGGATAACAAGATGTTCAAATGATCCCTGACCTGCCAAGAAGGAAGCATGAACTCGTATTTTGCTGCTCCAGATGGATAGGCGGGATTTCCATCATCTTCTGGCACAAGCCCTGCCATCCGGTCTGAGGCAGCTGCTGAATCCTGCCCTCTGATCTTTAGGACCATTTGCCTTTTAGCAGCAGGAGGGTTTACAGGCTCTCCCACTGGGCCAAAAGGCAATCTCTCTTACTTCTCGTAACAACTCATGGGTGACAGGAGAAACAGGGAAGGAGGAACTGGCAAGAGCGAACAGGTCTTTCAGTGCCAGTTCTTCCAGCACCAAAGAGACCCACTTTCCGCTATGGAATGGCGGCTGAAGCAACTTTCTGAAATTACATTGAAATATGGAAGGGAAGCTGCTCTTCAGTGGGCATCCTCCCAGTCAAGCTGTGGGCAGCTTGTCACAGGGCTACTGGCCAGACAGGCACCCTGCCTAAGGTGCTGGAGGGAGGAACTGTACCTCAGATAGCAACCCCCCCCCTCCAATAAAGCTGCCCACAGCCAGCCATCCTGCGGAAAGAAAAGCAGGGAAAAGCAGGTCTTCAAGCAGCCCCCCTGTGTTTAAACTAGTCCTAGTGCTTGGTCCACAGGGGAAATTTAACCATGGGGGTGCAGCTCTCAGCTGAAGAGCTGCTTTCCTTTGCTTGAAGGGCAGCTGGGGAGAGTGGTCTTCAGCTACCCCATGCAAAAAATTATGGTCTCTTCTGCCAAGATGCCTGCATCTAAAATCTTCCCCGTAGACCAGTCCGCTGAGGGAGGCAGATGCTGATTGAAGAGCCACGTCCATTGGAGGGGAAGCAGCTCATCAGTCACCAGTCCCAGGGTAAGGGACTAAGTTCTTTGTCTCTCCCCTCTTTGTCCCCTGCTTCACCTGGCAAGACGCATGGGGAGAGAAGGAGGGAACCAGCTCTCTTCTCTTTCCCTTGCTTTTCTTGCAGTGGGTGGCCAGAGAAGTGGCAGAGATGGCTCTCTGGGTGCCCATCTCAAGGATCACTCTGTGGGATCAGAGACCAGCAGCAAAGAACTCTGATGCCAGTTCCTCCACTCTACCTCTCTTTGTCCACTGCTTCCGCTGAGGACAGAACTCCTGTTCTGCATTGTTGCCAAAACAGAATTGGGTTGGAAGACCAGTCAGTACTTCTTTAAGGGGGCCTGTTTTCCTGCCACACCTGCAAAGGATAACAGTGCTTCACCCTTGCACAAAAGCTCTCAGAATAAGGTTTAAAAAAAACCAGAAAACTCTTATGGGAAATGAAAACCTCTGAGAAATTTCAAGGCAGATTTCAGCACCACATTAGAAAAAGCTTGATTTAATTTATAATAATAATTCAGGGGGTTATGATTAAATCCAAAGGAAGATTTGAGGAACTGAGACTTCCTGCCTTGCATTGATTAGCATGAGAAGCCACAAATGTCTGTAACTCTTTTAAAAAAACTTCTGAAAGAATAGGATGACATTTGGAGGCACATTAATCCTTGTAAGTAGATAAAACTTACATCTTTCAGAAGGGTATGTTTACCATGTTTCAGACAGAGAAGTGCAACGGGTAAAGTGCTATCTATCTATCTATCTATCTATCTATCTATCTATCTATCTATTATTCCATTTATATTACCGCTCCATCTCCCCCGAAGGGGACTCTGGGCGGTTTACATAGTCAATAATTAAAATGGATAAATATATATATATAAATACAATAAATTAAGAATAAAATCCAAGTGGCACAAAATTGTTTTTAAAAGGGCTCTATGGGACCAGCCATCCTCAGGAGGAGCTGTAACCCTTCTCATCTCAGGTGAGGCGGCAGAACGAGGTCTTTAAGTTCTTCTGGAAGGCCGGGAGCAATGGGGCCTGCCTCACCTCTGGGGGTGGAATGTTCCAAAGGGCGGGCGCCACCACAGAGAAGGCCCACATTCTGGACCCCGCCAAGTGAAACTCCCTTACCGACAGGGTCCGCAGCATGCCCTCTCTGCAAGACCGAGTGGGATGGTTCGACGTTATGGGGATGAGACGGTCCCTCAGGTAACCTGGTCCCATGCCATGTAGGGCTTTAAAGGTGATAACCAACACCTTGAATTGGACCCGGAAGCATACTGGCACCCAGTGCAGCCGGCACAGCAGAAGTGTCACATGTGCCGATCTTGGGGCACCAATAACTGGAGCTTCCGGATACTCATAAAGATACTTAATGTCTTTATGAATCTGAAGTGTTAAAATATTCTATCCAATTGTTTGTTGGGCAATATGTTGGGTTATATAAATTTAATTAAATAAATAAATAAATAAATATGTATGAAAACATAGCTGTGCCCTTGGATAAGAAGCCCATCTAATGACAAATGATTAGACTTTTTTAAAAAATCTGTTCAATCATGTCTGATTCTCACAGACTGCCTGGGCAAGTCCCTGCAGTTTTCTTGGCAAGGTTTTCAGAAGTGGTTTGCTATTGCCTCCTTCCTAGGGCTGAGAGTGAGTGACTGGCCCAAGGTCACCCAGTTGGCTTCATGCCTAAGTCGGGACTAGAATTCATGGTCTCCCAGTTTCTACCCTGATGCCTTAACCACTATACCAAACTGGCTCTTTACACAGTGCTTAATTAACCTACAGAATTTGCTGCAACAATAGAATGGCAGTGGTCATTAATTCGAATTGTTCTAAAACAGGTTACATTTTTTATTATTATTATTAAAAAATCAACCAGTGTCAGCCCTTCAAATTCGGCCAGGTCAGGAAACAGACTCCAAAAGTACTACTGGAAGTCCACTTTATTGTTGAAGGGTATAATAACAGAATTTTGAGGGCTGACAGATATTCTCTTTCCTCCCGCTTGTACCAAAGAGAATTAAGGTGGGACAACCTTGGTTTCTTTCTCACTCTTTTCTTTCTTCCAGGACTAAGCTGCTGAATTCCTTCTTCAGGGCCATCTCGATACACCTCTACACCCAGCAACTATTAATTATGATAGCTCTAGTATTGCAATGTCCAGATTTCAAAGAAAAATTGGCGTCTCAACCACAGGTGTCTGCAGCTATCTGCAATGAAAAAGTGATGGCACATGAGTGGTGACATCATGAGGCAAACTCCACATTTCCATACATACATCAGCCACAAGAACATAACTCACTGGGTTTGTGTTATGATGCACATTTCATCACCTCTCTCTGTGCCTCCACTCTACCCTGCAGATACCTCAGTCTCAGTATAAATTGATAGGGAGTAGCAGTGGGACTTTCCAAAGGCATCTGATCAACGTTTCAGAAAAATGAGGGCTCTTTTTCTGTACTCAGTGTCCTAAGTTTTTTTGAATAATTTCATCTTATTCTTATTCTGGAGTAGAAAATGGACATCTTGGGATGAAGAACCAGGGAAATCTTTTGTTATATTCATGTATGACATCAGACACATTGAAACTCCACTGTGTGTTTGCTTTCAAAAAATGATCAACTGGTCAGTACACCATGAAAAATGCAAAGAATCTGATTGTTCACAGATTTGTAATACTGAGGTCCTATTTCAGGAGAGAAAAAAATATGTTCCCTTCTAATTGTTTCCTTTGTTTCAACATAGAATGATAGCACAATGCAAGACTGCACAAATCTGCAAAAAGATATAGCATTCAGAGCATCTGTTTCCCTGGAGATTAGACATACGTTTGCTCTAAGGTATGTTACTTATTTTCTTAAGTACTATATGCTAACAGCAGTAATATGCTCATTCTTTAATAGGAAACATTTCCCCCTTTCCTTTCCATAAATTTCAATGTTATATTATTTTGTTTGGTTACATAATTTTCTTGTTGTCTTTTCTTTACTTTGACAGAATAAAAACATTTTTAATGGTAAACATAATTGCATCTCATCATTTGTATCCACAAAACCAGGGATCCCACAAAATTATGAAAGCACCATCCTTTCTCTAATAAAAGCCCTTCCTAAAACATAACATTTTCCAAAAGTTTCCATTAACCAAGGTTGCTAAACTTATATCTCTGAAAATCAGCTAAAAAAGACAGGATCTATCAAGTTAATGCAATTTCTACTCTAGAAGTGTTCATGTCATTGTGCTGACTTTGTTGAGGTCCCTGTCTGGAGGAAAAACTTGCATGTTTCTTTAACAGCATTGTTTGAATTGCCCTTGGTTGGAGACCTGGACAGTTGCCACAAGCTGACACATAAACTCCCATGCTTAAAACAAAATGACATTGCTGCACATGACAACAGCTGGCTGTAATCTCCACTTTTTCTTCTAGTAACACTTCATTGAGAAATACAGACAGTTCCAAATATTTCACCCTCTGAGTTTAGTAAACTGAGTAGAAAATGAAATGAATTGCTTTTTTAAAAGTTGTGGTGGGAAGATTTTTTGGAATGAAATCACCTTTTGAAATGCATTCCTTATTCAGAATAAGGTTCTATATGAGTATTAAACTGCAGGCAGAATTATAAATTTATTTAATCAATTTATACAGCTGCCCATCTCAACGACTCTGGGAGGTGAATAATAATAAAAATAAAACAAATACATATACAAAAATTAAAATACTTAGCAGCTGAGAGAAATGAACCATCATCCACATAACCAGGAGTCAGGTCCCTTCACACACTTGGGGTCACACTTCACACACTAAGAATATTCCAGAGTGTGGGTGCTATGGCACCAAAGGCTCATCTTCTGAGCCCCACCAGCCTACATTCCTTAGCCAATGGGACCTGGAGCATGCCCATCCTTCCAGACCAGATAGGACGGGTAGAAACAACTGGAGAAAGACGGTACCTCAAGTAACCTGGCCCCAAGCCATGAAGAGCTTTTAAGGTGACAACCAACATCTGGAATTGCACCTGGAAGCACGCTGGCAGCCAATGCAGCTCACAAAGCAGTGGTGTTACATGTGCCAAATAATCGTGCCACCACATCTGCACTAGTTGGAACTTCCAAATACTCTTCAAGGACAGCCCCGTGTAGAGCACTTTGCAGAAGTCCAGATGGGAGGTCATGAGGGCATGAGTGAGCAGGGCCTCTCAGTCCGGGAACAGGTGCAACTAACAAACAATCTGAAGGAGTGAAAAGGCCCTTCTAGCCATGGCTCCCACCTGCTCTTCCAGCAGGTGCTGTGAATCCAGGAGGACCCCCAGATCTGTCTGAGGCAATGCCACCCCATCCAGAACCAAAGATGGAAGATTCCTGGCACCAGAAGGTCCAAACACCCAAAGCCATTCAGCCAAAGCTGTGCGTCATCTAGGCCCCCACAGACTCCAGGCACTGGGACAGGGCATCTGTGGCATCACTCAGACAGCCTGGAGTACATGTATAAAGCTGAATATCTTCCGCATACCGGTGATGCCTAACCCCAAACTTTCAGATGACCTCACCCAGTGGTTTCATGTAGATGTTAAATAAGAGGGGAGAGAGAACTGAGCCCTGTGGCACCCCACATAGTAAAGGCCTTGGGCCGGACCTCTCCCTTCCTACCAACACCAACTGGAACTGGCCCCAGAGGAAGGAGGAGAACAGCACAATACAGTGCTGCCTACCTCCAACTCTGGAAGCTGGTCCATTCAAAATGTATCCCTTATTCAGAACAAGAAGGTTCTATATGAGTATTATACTACAGGGAGAATTATATATTCCTGTGCTTTCCTAATGCACAGCAATGCAGTGTTATAGATGTTCTTCTTAAAATTTTCTGTAAAGTACTGTACAAGTACTGTACCAGAGCAACTGAGTGCAGGTGCAACAAAAAAATAATAATGCCCCCTTTTAATATATCTTCAAGTTATCTTCTACTTCCTCTACCAAATCCTATGTCAATATTTGATTATAAGTTTTTCAGTATAGGGACATCATAAAAATTCAAGAAAATGAGAACTCTACTAGATTAGGCCAACAGATTAGCTAGGCCAGCCTTGGATGTACATAGTGGCTAACCAGATGTTCCCAGAAGCCCATCAATATATATAGGAGATAATATGTTGCATACTTTAAAATTGCTATGCCAAAAAATGGTCCAGTATAGTACCAGCTCCAGCAAAGGAGATTGTTACCTTGTCGTAGTGCTGGAGCTTGAGCACTTCAATCACACCATGAGATAAACTGTGAAGGGACACCCAAGACGGGAAGGTCATGGCAGAGAGGTCAGACTAAATACGATCCCTGGGGAAGGTAATGGCAACCCACCCCAGTAATCTTGCCGTGAAAACTAAATGGATCAGTGCAACCAGAGATATGTTGCTATACCATCGAACGATGGGACCCCCAGGTCATAAGATGGTCAAAATACTACTGGGAAGGAACAGAGGATAAGTTCAACTAGCCCCAGATGTGATGATGCAGCTAGCTCGAAGCTGAAAGGACGGCTAGCGGCCGACAGTGCTGGTGGTAATTGACAAATCCAATGTTCTAAAGATCAACACACCATAGGAACCTGGAATGTAAGATCTATGAGCCAGGGCAAATTGGATGTGTTATTGGTGAGATGGCAAGATTAAATATAGACATTTTGGGTGTCAGTGAACTGAAATAGACTGGAATGGGCCACTTCACATCAGATGACCACCAGATCTACTACTGTGGACAAGACGACCACAGAAGAAATGGAGTAGCCTTCAAAATTAATAATAAAGGGGCTAAAACAGTCTTGGATACAATCCAAAACGATAGAATGATCTCAATTCGAATTCAGGTTAAGCCATTTAACATCAAAGTGATCCAAATATACGCCCCAACCACAGATGCTGAAGAAGCAGAAGTAGATCAGTTCTATACAGTCAGTAAAAACAAGACCTGGAGCTGACTGTAGTTCAGATCACGAACTTCTTATTGCACAATTTAGAATCAGACTAAAGAGAATAGGGAAGATCAGTTAGATATGAGCTCACTAATATTCCTAATGAATATGCAGTGGAGGTGAAGAATAGATTTAAGGGACTAGATTTAGTAGATAGGGTCCCGGAAGAACTATGGACAGAAGTTCACAACATTGTTCAGGAGGCAGCAACAAAAAACATCTCAAAGAAAAAGAAAGCCAAGAAGGCAAGATGGCTGTCTGCTGAGACACTGGAAGTAGCCCGAGAAAGAAGGAAAGCAAAAGGCAATAGTGATAGGGGGAGATATGCCCAATTAAATGCAAAATTCCAGAGGTTAGCCAGAAGACATAAGGAATTATTTTTAAACAAGCAATGCGCGGAAGTGGAAGAAGACAATAGAATAGGAAGGACAAGAGACCTCTTCCAGAAAATTAGAAACATTGGAGGTAAATTCCAGGCAAAATGGGTATGATCAAAAACAAAGATGGCAAGGACCTAACAGAAGCAGAAGAGATCAAGAAAAGGTGGCAAGAATATATGGAATATCTGTATAGGAAGGATAATAATATTGGGGATAGCTTTGACGGCGTGGTCAATGAGTTAGAGCCAGACATCCTGAAGAGTGAGGTTGAATGGGCCTTAAGAAACATTGCTAATAACAAGGCAGCAGGAGACGACGGTATCCCAGCTGAACTGTTTAAAATCTTGTAAGATGATGCTGTCAAGGTGATGCATGCCATATGCCAGCAAATTTGGAAAACATAAAGAAAGGCCATCAGATTGGAAAAAATCAACTTATATCCCCATACCAAAAAAGGGAAACACTAAAGAATGTTCAAACTATTGAAAAGTGGCACTTATTTCACATGCCAGTAAGGCATGGCTTTCCAAAGTGTGTGTCGCGACACACTACTGTGTTGCCTGTGGTGTCCTGGTGTGTCGCGCGCAAACCCCGAAGCGCTGATGGGGGGAACTGGAAGGAGCGGCACCTCTGCCAATCAGTGCCACCACCGCAGCAGCGGTGCTGATTGGCGGGGATACTGCTCCTTCTGGTTCCCCCCATCAGCGCTTCCAGGTTTGTGCGCGACACACCAGGACACCGCAGGCCGCGCAGCCGCTGCCATTGGTGTGTGTCGCCAACATGAAAAGTTTGGAAAGTTCTGCAGTAAGGTAATGCTCAAGATCCTGCAAGGTAGACTCCATCAGGGAGTTTCAGAAAAACATCTATTTTTGTTTTATTGACTACTCTAAAGCCTTTGACTGTGTGGATCATAACAAATTGTGGCAAGTTCTTGGTGGTATGGGGATACCGAGTCATCTTGTCTGCCTCCTGAGGAATCTGTATAACGACCAAGTAGCAACAGGTAAGAACAGACCACGGAACAACGGACTGGTTTAAGATTGGGAAAGGAGTACGGCAGGGTTGCACATCATGCGATGTGCTGGGCTTGATGAATCCAAGGCTGGAGTTAAAATCACTGGAAGAAACTTGTTCTGACTGGGTCACTCATGCAGCTTATTCACGAAGTATCATTTGAGACTGAGCTTTTAGCATATTGCATAGAAAACTGCTTCACTGGGTCTTCTGCAAGACTCTAGTGTTAAGCCTCCCAAATTGTCTTCTGCTGAAGCATAAATGCTACCTTTATGAAATATTTATTTATATATATTCTATGGCTGTTGTGGGTCTTCCGGGCTGTGTGGCCATGTTCTGGAAGTTGTGGTTCCTAACGTTTTGCCAGCATCTGTGGCCAGCATCTTCAGAGGGCAGGAGCACAGACAGAAGCGAAATCTCTGTGCCCAGGTAGAGTTATATTTTAGAGTTATATATTTTATATTTATTTATTGCATTTATATTTTGCCATTCTTCAGAAAAACATACTCTCACAACAACAATTTATCTTGTGTGTGAGGGAGAGAGACAGAGAACATCTGGCCTAAAGTCAGCCAGTATGCTCCAGTGGGAACTTGCATCTTAGTCTCCCTGGTCCAAGTCTAACACTTCAACTACACTGCCTCCAATAATTAGATACCCTTCTACTACCTTGTAATGGCAGCCCTAGTTCTTTTTCCATACAGATCATAATTGATCTAGGAAATTCACTGCTGCAGATTGTGACAACTATAATTAGATAGGTTTAGACAAATGTACAGATATTGGTGGCTATGGGCATTGATGACTACATGCTATCCATAGTATTTGCTGGAGAACAATAGTGTTCTTATGCCCTATTCCAAAATTATACCTACAGGCACTGTGTAACCACCATTGATAACTGGAAGCTAGACAGTCCTTTGATATGATCCAGCAAATCTCCTCTTACATCCTTATGGTTGGCTTCATCCACATTTATATCTCTTTCAATTCTCTGTTTCCAATGATTCTCACTCTTTTTTTTTTACCCTAACAGTAACAGTTGTTTTACTTAATTTATTTTGGCTGACCTGTCCTATTTTTTAGACATGTGTATTTTAATAATTCAACTGATCTAATTATCCATGAATACAAACAAGTAGTTTGTAGTTGAGTGCCATGATGTGAAAAAACTGAATATATAAATCTTCCAAAATGACAAAACCAACATGCTGTTCAGCTTGCCTTGGAGTGGATAGTCTCATATATTTTAATATAAATCAGAAAGTCTTTTTCTTGTTTAGTGCCAAACTCTGCAAATGAAAGATATGCTTAAGTTGGAAGAAGATATAAAGATGTCTATAAGTAAAGTCTGAAACACTCAGTATTGCCATTGAAATTCCTCTTTATCCAAAGGTAAGATGCACTACAGCAGAGCTTTCCAAACTGTGTGTCGCGACACAAAAGTGTGTCGCCACACACAGTCTGGTGTGTCGCCACACAACCCGGAAGCGCTGATCATCATCAGCGCTTCCGGGTTTTCCCGCGGCGACACACCAACGGCGGCGCGCAAAAACTGAAAGTGGCAGCAGCGCTTCCGGGTTTTTGCGCGCTGCCGCAATGGTGGCACTTCCGGGTTTTCCCGCGGCGACACACCAATGGCGGTTGGTGTGTCGCCGCGGGAAAACTTTGGAAAGCCCTGCACTACAGGTATCTATATATACATTTAGTCCTTATATTACCCTCCCAATAATAATGTTTAGAGCTGAACAGCAAAGCAATGTTCATGTCATCTTAAAATGTAAACTCCCTGCTGACTGGGCCAGACAGCTGGTGGTGAGTGAAGGACATTGTCCCTTTAAGAAACAATTTCCCTTAAGCAAAACAATTTCTGTATTTCTAACACAGAAAGCCGTTTGTAAGAGCAGTAGCTATCCACAAATCATCTCTCTTTACTACTGCTATTGATTGTAAATTTAAATTCATATTCATCAGCTCAAAACAGAGGGCCAAGAGGGCAATCCTAAAACCTGCTGAGCCACCAAATGACTTCTTAGTTTGGGAAGCTACTATTTCAGGATTGCATAGATATTGACACTTGGCACTGAATAGACATTGTCCTAATCTTGCAGGCAAGGCAAGATGAACAATTATTGGAGCCCTGTATGGAGAGATCCCTCATATGCAAATGATGGAGATGTTATAAAACACACATTCTCCATTGAAGGTTGTATCAGGAGCAAAGGAAAAGGCAATACAAATTGTTTATACAATTTTTATCTTCTATATTATTTGGAATGTGCAAAGCAGATAAACAGAGAAGAGGTTCTTTGTCAAGAGAGCACAAAAGAAGAACACAAAAATACATGGGCTAAATAGTCCCAAGAAATTCTCTAAGGTGTGTCATCAAACTGAAAATTACTGTGTCATGCTGTGTTCATAGTGGCCCATCCATGCTTTTATTACTCCATTATTTTCTTCCAACCATCAGCCTCATTTCATTTTAAAGAAATGGACGGTAAAGAAATAACTTCCTATCTGGCTGAGTACCTAAAAGTACAGATGTTTCATATATTCATATGTTTAAGACTCACAGATTCACAAGGCACACCACAATTTTAGCCCTAGAGTATATTTCCAAACCATTTTATGTTATACCTAGCATATAACTAAAAGATTCCAATGTTAGATCATCAACCCAGAATGTTCCCTAATGGAAAAAGGTGGAAGATGGAGCAAATTCAGGTTTCCACCTTTCTCCTTTTCTTTTAATTCTGAGTTTTTATTAACAAATAGTATGTTCATCCAAAGATATAGTTTCCATAGTATATTTCATATTTGTTTCACCACCATAGCAAATTAGGAATTATCTGTAAAATTCTGTAATAAAAATAATATGCTTTCTAAATCAATGTTCACTTGTACCCTATACTTTTTATACCTAAAGAATGAATTCTTAAAATAAAAAAAATTTCCAATGCAATACTTTGATGCATTCAGTAATTCCAATAGATCACAAAAGTCTGGCTTGTTATATAGTTTCCAGTTCCCTTCATTCTTTCCAGCTCTCCAGGAACCTAACTAGCAGAGTGTATAAAAAGGCAATATAATATTTACCCAATCTTCTCTCATGAATCCTAAGTAATACTTCCATTCCTTTGCAATATATGTTCATGCAGCTATAATTTAATTACAAATCATCCTCTAATACTTAATAAGCACCAATCCACTATTCAACTCCAGAGAAATCTTAGTCATATTAAGAGCTTTACATATTGGTATCACCCATACCTCTTTTTAAAATATGTTTTGAATTGTATGAGGGCTTCATCTGTACCAGTATATAGTTGCACATCACCCTTCACCCTTCAAACACCTTCCACATGCAAACATATAACACGGACCAACATCCTGTCTACTGAATCTGAGCTACTGTAACCCAATGGACAATAACCCTATAAATAGCAGTGCCATTTCTATGCAAAAAAGAAGCAGGCTTTGATCCATTCTTGAAAATGTACCCACTTGGTTTTGCCTGGAACAGCAGCTTGATCATTCAGTGACAAAAAAATTCTCTGCCAAGCATCTTTGCCTTCAACATTCTCCTGCTTCTCTCATATCACGCAAAGCGGGTTCCCATAGCAGTTCTTTCGAATACGCTATGTGAAACGCTATCTAAAGTGGTGTGTTTTTCTCTGCATCCTCATATTAATAACCCTCTGCTGCTCAAGCAACTTTACACTGTAACGTACTATTCATCACCTTCTATTCTAGTTGTGTTTATTTTGTAAACACAACACAAAGGTCTGTCATAGGGAACTATTCTAAATCAGATCAGTAAAAATAAACACTGCTGAATCAAAGCCCATTTCTTCCATGAAGGTATCTTAGAATACAGTAGCACGTTAGCATAAAAGAAACATTTCCTCCTTTTTGCGTTCACTTATAATGAGGCATATACATTTAAGAGCATTAGATATTACTACACATATAAATGACCATCAGCATGCTCAGTTGTGGATTTATATCTATATTCTCTTAAGCACACTTATGCAGATCTGACATGCTATGCATTTGAGTTACTACCCCTGATTGATTGCTGGGATAACATATTCCAAAAGTCATTGATATATTTACCAAGAAAAGGAGAACTTGATTAAGCCTGTTATCAGTCATGTGCTCACCTTGGTCTATACTATTGTTTTATACTGTGATGAGGTTGCAAGGAATGTTTATCAAAGTCAAATGAAAATTACTATATCCCATGCTCCATATGAGTTCATATATTATAGTAGCTGTATAAGAGACTCATGAATGGAGATTTCACATTTAAGCCATGGACACAGCATCTAATAAAAACCTGAGAATAGGGATACAAGATTAATAGGTTATGACTAGCAATTCTCTAGGTGGGTTTACTTTGAAAGTTTCTATTAGATCAGAGCTCTCCAAACTGTGTGTGGCGACACAAAAGTGTGTCGCCACACACAGTCTGGTGTGTCGCCACACAACCCAGAAGCGCTGATCATCATCAGCGCTTCCGGGTTTTCCCACGGCGACACACCAACGGCGGCGCGCAAAAACCCAAAAGCAGCAGCAGCGCTTCCGGGTTTTTGCGCGCTGCCACGACGGCAGCACTTCCAGGTTTTCCCGCAGCGACACACCAACGGCGGTTGGTGTGTCGCCGTGGGAAAACTTTGGAAAGCCCTGTATTAGATAATAAAAATTGATACATTTGCGAGAGTATCCTGTATATGGATATTCGGATAGCTGGAGTTCAGCTGTGCATAAAGATTAAAAAGAATTCCCCAGGCAATCCTGCTGAATTCCAGCTAATGTTACAGACTTTCCCAGGAAAAAAATGAAGGTAGGGGGAGCACTTTGTTTAGAAGATTTATGAAATTGATGAGAGGTCCCTTCTAACTTTTTTTAAGGAAGAAAGGTAAGGTTACATCTGATACATTTATAGTTCCACTATGTTCTTTGAAATGTGAAGGTTCTATTTCAACAGTATCTGAAATGACCAAACTCCTTTTACAATTCCCATCTATCCTTGAGTCTAGCCTGGCAAATTTTCACCAATTTTTAATTAAAAAGGCAAAAAGAACCAAAAGTTTTTCTGAACTGTCCCTAAATGTAGACTCTAAAATGGAATGGATTTATGCTGTCTGGAAATTCTTAGTTGTGATTAAGTATGGACAAATCTATGTTTGCTTTTTATAGCACTGATTCTTTTTTTCAAGCATAACTTCTTTCTGTCTTGATTCCACATTAGTCTGCAAATTGTTCAAAATCCATATGCAAATCCACACTGTTTTTCTCTATATTTAGCTTTTTTTGCTTAATCTTTATTCATTTGCTCACTTCCCTCTTTGTACTACCCAATTTTGTCCTTATTGTACATCTTGGTCCAAGAGTGAAACCAGGCAAAGGGTGGGAAGAGAGAGGAAATAGTCAGATATAGTATGTTCTCTCCATGGCAGCCACTGAAAAAAGTTATCCATCTGGCTGGAGAAACCCAAAATGATGAGTTGTTAAGAGTGGGAAAGTGTAGGTGACTTCAGTTTGCACTAATCCTCTTCAGGCCTCAAATGGCAGGAGTGCAGCATTGGAAAGATCAGCACGTGAACAAAGTTAACAAATCCCAGTTCTCTCCTTAATAATTTTAGAAGATGGATTCTATTTTCCAAGCTCCAGTTGTCTTGAACCAGGACCATTTTGCTATTGATGTTGGAGACAGAAAAGGAATTCTGAAATATGACATATAAAATATGTTCTCTTACTACAGCAAATCCACTGTTTTAGATTATTCCTCAGGAATGAGGCTAGAGGGTGGTGCTGTCCTTACAGTTTAAATGTGGAAAAAGTTAAGGAAAGTGATTTGTGGAGACCCCTACCAAAAGTCACCAGCTGGAAAGAAAAACATCCACAAACTAATCTCTTAATGTGGAGCAGAGATAGGGCTGGGCCTTAAGGAGGAGGTGAGTTTTGGCCTATTCTTGTATTTGAGCAAGCGTTTTGTGCAATTCTATTCAAAGGCAGTCCAACTTTGGCAAATATCCATAATATATGCCATTTTCAGAACAAGCTTTCCACCAGGAACAATGGCACAAGCAGATATGCTTGTCACCCGCCAACCCCCCCCCCCACTCATGTGCTCATGGCTGACAGCCGGCCTCGGGCGGTCGCCCCGAGGGGTCACGGCGCGGCGCAGGTAGGTGGCACGGGACACGCGTCTCGGGCGCTCCCTCCGGTAATTATCCTTCCACAGGTTCACCTACAGAAACCTTGTTACGACTTTTACTTCCTCTAGATAGTCAAGTTTGACTGTCTTCTCAGCGCTCCACCAGGGCTGAGGCTGACCCCGGCGGGGCCGATCCGAGGACCTCACTAAACTATCCAGTTGGTAGTCACTATATACACAAGCTACAGGGGCATGGTGGCTCAGCGGGTAAGACGCCAAGCTTGTCGATCGGAAGATTGCAAGTTCGGAGGTTCAAATCCCTAGCCCTGCATAAGGAGTGAGCTCCCGCACTAGCTCCAGCTCTTGCCAACCTAGCAATTCAAAAGCATGCAAATGCAAGTAGATTAATAGGTACCACTTTGGTGGGTAGTTAACAGCATTCCACGCATGTCATGCAGCCACATGACTGTAGAAACGTCTTCGGACAACGCTGGCTCTTTGGCTAACAAACGGAGATGAGCACCGGCCCCTAGAGTCGGACACGACTGCACAAATGTACGGGGGGTACCTTTACCTATATACACAAGCAGGTTATCTGAGGGACTGCCTCATCCCCATTACATCGTCCCATCCCACCCAATCTTGCAGAAAGGGCATGTTGCGGACCCCCTCTATGAAAGAATTCCATCTAGCGGGGTCTCGGAGACGAGTCTTCTCTGCAGTGGCACCTGCCCTATGGAACATCCTCCCCCCAGAGATAAGACAGGCCCCTTCACTCCTGGACTTCAGGAAAAA
This sequence comes from Charina bottae, assembly GCA_023362775.1. Lineage (NCBI taxonomy): Eukaryota > Metazoa > Chordata > Lepidosauria > Squamata > Charinaidae > Charina > Charina bottae. Next base: position 242,338,984 of record JALMGJ010000002.1, read on the forward strand.
ATTAAAAACTTGGCTCTGTGATCTCACCTGGGGCAAGAAGGAAAGTGGTCACGCTTGGGGATGATTGATCTCTTAGAGCCACCTCAAATATTTTAAATATTTTTAGCTTCACTGTAAGAACCACCTGCCACTTGGATTTTATTGTATTTATATTTTTATTGTTATATTTATTGTATTTTAATGTTGTTGTTATGGTTGTAAACCGCCCAGAGTCCCTCCTTGAGGGGGAGATGGGCGGTCATAGAAATTTATTAAATAAATAAATAAATATACTTCAAGTCATGACCTTGACCAGCTTCAGGGATTTTTTCTGTCTTCTGGTTTCACCAGCTAAGATGCACACTTTTGCAGAATTGCTTGGATAATTTGACAACTGCTTGCCATATGCCATTATGTTTGACATCTCAAACAGCTGGGCATCATCTATTTCAGTGTTTCTCAATCTAAGCAACTTTAATCTGTGTGGACTTCAACTCCCAGAATTCCCCAGCCAGCCATGCTGGTCTATTTTAATGGCTCTCTTCAGTGACAACTTGTTTGGTACAATATAGATTTAAGATACTGTTTGACTGTGTGGTTCATAACAAATTGTGGCAAGTTCTTGGTGGTATGGGGATACCAAGTCATCTTGTCTGCCTCCTGAGGAATCTGTATAACAACCAAGTAGCAACGGTAAGAACAGACCACGGAACAACGGACTGGTTTAAGATTGGGAAAGGAGTACGGCAGGGTTGTATACTCTCACCCTGCCTATTCAACCTGTACGCAGAACATATCATGCAACGTGCTGGACTTGATGAATCCAAGGCTGGAGTTAAAATCACTGGAAGAAACATTAACAATCTCAGATATGCAGATGATACCACTTTGATGGCTGAAAGCGAGGAGGAGATAGATACTTCTGAACTGTGGTGCTGGAGGAAAATTCTGAGAGTGCCTTGGACTGCAAGAAGATCAAACCAGTCCATACTCCAGGAAATAAAGCCAGAATGCTGATTTGAGGGAATGATATTAAAGGCAAAACTGAAGTAATTTGGCCACATAATGAGAAGACAGGATACCCTGGAGAAGATGCTGATGCTCGGGAAGGTGGAAGGCAAAAGGAAGAGGGGCCGACCAAGGGCAAGATGGATGGATTATATTCTGGAGGTGACGAACTCGACTGTGGGGGAGCAGGGGATGGTGACAGCAGACAGGAAGTTCTGGCGTGGGCTGGTCCATGAAATCACGAAGAGTCAGAAGTGACTGAACGAATAAACAACAAAACAATACTGATAGGTTCCATCAATTATAAGTCAACATGGGACTGAACAATCTGAAATGGCAGGAATTTTCTTCACGTTGTCTAACTTATCATATGCATAAAACAGATATTATGTCATTCTCTTGTTTCCTATCATGATGACCATTACGTACATCAAAAATAGAGTTTTAATTTATGTCAGCTGGAGTCTGACCTAAAATATTAATGCTAGTAAAAGTCAAATCCAGAGTACATCATTTATTAAGCATGATTGGCAGTGTATACATCAAACACAGTACATTGTAATGTGCTATATTGATCTCTAAATATTAAAATATGTATACACAGAAGACAGAGTATTCTGCCATGCAATGGCGTTTTTTCTCTCTCATATTTTGGGCTTGAATACAATGCCATACTAAATCTAGTAAAAGAAATTGCACTTGGTTAATAATTATTTTATTATTCATTGTGAGATCACCAAGAGGTTTAAATTACTGATTTATGTGAAAACATAATGTCTGGAAGCTATACAGGTCTGGATGGGAAAGAAACAGCTTTAGCTCAACCCTGACAAGACTGAGTGGCTGTGAGTTTTAGGGCCCCCACATCGAATGACTTTCCATCATTATTTCTAGATGGGGTGATATTCCCCCAGGCAGAGTTGTTGTGCAATCTAGGGTCCTCTTGGACTTGCATCTCTTGAAGATCAGGTGTCAGATATGGCCAGGACATCCTTCCCACAGTAACTTCCTGTGTGCCAGTTGCACCCATTTCTAGTTTGGGAGGCACTGCTTACAGTTACTCATGCCTTAGTCCCAATTGGACTATTGCATTTGGGACTACCCAACTGGACTACCTCCCATTGGACTATCACATCCTACTCTACATGAGACTTCCTTTGAAGAGCTTTCAGAAGCTTCAGCTGGTCCAGAATGCAGCAGCATGTGCATATTGAGCACACCATGGTATGCCTACATAACACTGTTGCTACATGAGCTGCACTGGCTCCCTGTAAACTTCTGTGTGCAATTCAATAAATTGCTTGCCACCTTTAAAGTCATATCTGGCGTGGGGCCAGGTTAATTGCAGGACTACATATCCTGGTGGTTTTTGCCCATCCCACCAAATCAGGCAGAGTGGGCATGCTCAGGGTCCCATTAGTGAAGCAGTGGCACTTGATGGGCCTTAGAAAGTGTGCCTTCTCTGTCCTGGCATTTGTCTTGTGAAACAACCTCTCCATAAGATATGGACAGCCCTGACCCTGTTGGCCTTCCAAAAGGCTCTGAAGATCTGGCTTTTCCCCCAGGCAGTGGGGCCAAGATGTTAGTGGAGCTCTGGCATGAGTGTGGTGGTGTTTGATGTCAGTAATGAGTGTTTTTAGGGGCCTTGACTTTTTCTTTAATACCTTTGTACATTTTGGATGGTGTTTTTACTTTTGTTGGCCTCCCAGAGTTCCTTTGGTAGATGGGTGGCCATATCATTTTTTTTAAATAAATCAAATATCCATCACTTTGCTCCACTGATGGGAAAAGAAGACACCTCGGATTAAGAACCACCATGCTCTGGACCACTTGAACTTTCCAAGTGGTTTTTAAGGATGGCAGAACACAGAATATAGTGTAGTAATCAGACCTGTCTGTCATGAAAGCATAGCCACATATATTATTTGAGTTTCCAACCTCAGGATTTCACATCCTCCATTCCTGTCCCTAGCTACTGCAATAAGAAAGGGGGGTGGTGGCTCAGCGAAGGGGGGGGGGTGGCTCAGCGGGTAAGACGCCATGCTTGTTGATCGGAAGATCGGAAGTTCGGAGGTTCGAATTCCTAGCCCTGCGTGCGGAGTGAGCTCCCGCACTCGCCCCAGCTCTTGCCAACCTAGCAATTTGAAAGCATGCAAATGCAAGTAGATGAATAGGTACCACTTCGGTGGGTAGGTAACAGCATTCCACGCGCGTCATGCAGCCACATGACCATGGAAGCATCTTCAGACAACGCTGGCTCTTCAGCTAACAAACGGTGATAAGCACTGGCCCCTAGAGTTGGACACGACTACACAAATGTGCGGGGGGAACCTTTACCTTATACTTGCTGAGCTTCAGTTCCATTTGTCCCACTATGTCAATAATGAAGGGAGTTGGGAATTGCAGTCCAATAATATCTGGAGAGCAATGGTAATCAATTTACTAATGATGGTGAATCATCCTGGATCCTTAGAGTAGCTTGCAAGCAAAGTAAGCCATGTTTTAATTTCAAAGATGCTCATACATCCCTGATGAAAACAGCAAAATCTATGCAGAGAATACAATGTGTTTGTATCTGTGCTAGCTTTTGGTTCAGAACTGCCAGACTGTTCTTAAAACTAAACAATTTTCTGTGAAGTATAGGATATTACTATAGGATATTTAGCATTTCGTTCTATTATATATAGGGTCGCTATGAGTCATAAATGACTCGACGGCAACTAACAACAACATAGGATATATATAAATAACTGATATGCAAAAGTACTGAATAATGTAATAAGTTGCTTTGTATGAGTAAATGGCATTATCTAGAACCTATTCACACAAAATTGTGATTTATGTAATATCTTAGCAAACAAGCCCTGTTTTTAAAGTGCATTTTTAAAAATAGACTGTACGTAAAAGGGCACAAAATAAAACCTTGAAAAAAATAGCCCTTCCACAGATTGTTGCACAATAAGACTACTGTAGCTTCCAAGATTATCTTAACTAAGCAAGACTGAGGGAAGAGGCAAACCATCCGAGACAAGGAAAATCAACCATTTGCAAACCAAACAGATACGTGGTGCTGGTGTTGGCTACCAAATTTGATTCAGTGTGGGAGGGTTGTAGGAAGAGGAGAGATTCAAAGCAGTGAGAATCATTTACTGTAAATCGTCCTCAAGAATGCCAAAGAAAGGCAGCAATCATAAAAAGAAAAATGGTTATGCTGTCCCACTAGCTTGTGGAAAAAGTACTTGTACTGAGTCATTTCAGTTCCATATTGCATAACTCTTATGCCTTAGGAGTAAATCTGTAAATAAAAGAAAGATATATGGAAAAATCCAGGGGCCCACTTTTGATTTTACAACTGACTCTTCTTGATTTGTAACAGCAGCAAAGTGTCTGCCCCTCATCATCAGTTGTGGTCTGACAGGATGATGCATACATTGCAGCTATCACGGCTTTTCTCCACTGACCTGGGAGACTGGTTCATTTCATGCATGTGCATGCATAGTGATCCATCAGATTCTCAATGGGTGCAAAGATTTAGTAGATATGTAACAGTAAAAGCATGCACTTCCCTGTAGTTCCTCTCGCAAGTGGCACTTTCTCATTCATGTATGTACATCAAAATCAGGATTTCCTTCACAACTCAGTAGCCTAAGGTTCTGTCTAAGTCACAAGGATGCCTAGATACTCACCAACACAAATTGATGACATTCATCTGTAGCAGTCAGAGATGCAAAGCTGTGAGGGAGCAAAACTATGGACATAACTGAATATTTTAGGTGAGAGTGGTGTATCATTTGAGTGAGATTCATCAACATGCCTAATATGACTTTGATGTTTAAGGAACTAATTTCATATATAAAGTAATATATTTGAAAATCTGCTTTACAGAATTTATTGCACAGTCTTTGGAATACAGCAACTTGGAAGTCTTAAATACTGTATATACAAGTTGAAAACAAAACATTTAAGACAAAAATACTTTTTTTAAAAAAAAATAGCAATTGCAAACAAAGATTTATAGTAAGCAAACCACACAAGAAGCATACATAGTGCAGGCAGTAAAAATGTTCTTCTAAAAAGCCACAAAGATGCATATGACACCATATTCACAGCAGTTTCTCAGAGGGTCACTGCTTTAGCCATAGCAGAGATCTGCTCTGAGTTTTCTGAGTTGTGTAACACAATTATCAAGACACTAACTGCTATAATTAGGTCTTGTGTGGTCTTGTTCCACCCATGACATGGAATCATGTCATTATTCAAAGTGACAGGCATCTGATTACAGGACCTTTTCATGTTGTGGACTCCATCATTAGGACAGTTCCGAATAACAGATAAAGTCTTGCCATTATCAGCTTTGTGGATTCAAATATCTATCTTAGGGCTTAACTCCTCAGTCTTTACTAACAGACTTGGACAGAAGGATGAAATGTCAGCTAGTTAGCTGTCAGAAGATGCCATATTAATAGGATCAGACTGTCTTTTCTGCTCATATTAAATTTCAGCCTAGCTAGGCTATATTAGAGCTATTTACATCACTTGCATCTTACATTTAGGAGCAGTCTATCTCGAATTCAGATTCCCCTAGTCCTAATGATTTCTAGAAGAAATTGTGGAATTCTCCAATGAAGATTACAATACAGTTTGCAAACCACTGAAACAGATGTAATTAACCAATTTCTGTTCATCAAAAGCCATTAAAATTGTAAAGCCACAAATTGTACATGCCAACAGTACCACCATAAGTGACAACAATTAGCATATAACCAAGCAAGTTCATTGGCTGTGGCTGTCCAAATAGGCATGTTTTCCAGACGTGAGAAGTCTGTCACTGACATTGTTTAAGCTAGAAATGCTGGAAACTGAAGGTGCCAGTGTCTTGCTAGTTAAATGTGGAAATCAGCAGGAAGAACATAGTAATCTTTGTTTAAAAAAAGACCCCAGGGCCAAAATATACATTCTTTTTGCAACCTCTTTGCTCCCGCCACTCTCCATGGCCAAAAAAAAAGGAAAAGAAATGATGACTCTCTTTTCTGCATTTGAGGTGAGAGACATAGAAAACCATAACATCAGCCTTAAAGTAGGCTTAATGTAATTTTTAAAAAATCTTCCCAGTTCCCTAAACAAAAATCCCCCTAAAATATGAAGTCTTGATTCTGCTATGTACTTCACCCACTTTGCATCGTTTCCCTACTCACTACAGGCCATGGTCAATGAAGGGATTTAGGCTGTGTTCAGAGCTTTTGTTAAAGGATAGGATGACCATGGAAAAGCACGACTTTGCACAAATAAAACCCACTAGCTAATTGAGGCAGTAGTTCTGCCACTGATCTGAAACAATTATATTGTAATCAAAACTCACTGCTTTGTTCACAGTGTAAAATGTTCCAGATGAGCAAGTAATGCATTATTCTACAAAATATTATTTATTTATCAAATTTATACACTGCCCATCTCACTTTGGAAGTGACTCTGGGCGGTTTACAATAGAAAAATCATAAAAACCATTATAAAAAGTACAAAAAATACAAAGTTAAAAGAGACCAACTAAAAAAGGCGGAGAGAGCATCTTCAAACCACCAATCACCCCGAAGGCTGCCTACCACTATTGGATCCCAAGCTAGTTGGCAGAGCCAGGTCTTAACGCTCTTCCGGAAGGCCAGAAGAGTGTGAGCTAACCTCACCTCCAGGGGCAAGATGTTCCACAGGGCAGGGGCAACGGCAGAAAGGCTCTCCTCCTAGACCCTGCCAGCCAAAATTCTTTAGCCGATGGGGTCCATAACATGCCCTTCCTGCCGGACCAGGTGAGACGGGTCGATGTAATTTAACCAGTGCCAAGTATAGTATTGTATGCTGCTTTGTTGTTTTTTGTAGAGGCTTTAATTATTATATTGAGGATTTTTAATTGCACTGTTGTTGTACATCAGTGAGAGTTTGGTATAGATTGTGGTGGGATAGAAATTGGATAAATAAACTAGATTAATTTCTTGGATTACCTTCTTTTTATTTCTTCAAGTTCAGAACTGAAAACTGTCTTCATGTCTTTTCTTTGCAATGTACTTTCATAAATTGTAAGATTAAATAGGAAAAAAAAGCCAGAGCTGCTAACTGTTCAAAGCTTAATGTGCTGCATAACAAGAATTAGATGTGATAATGAAGTTTCCACTGCTAAAGGGGATATTGCTAACTGATGTATGTAGTGAGAAAGATGTCCATGTAACCAATACAAATACAAACCATCACAGGTTTTTAACTAATTCTATTAAATGTTAGGTCCAGGTCCTCCTGAAACCTTACTTAAACCTAATTTGAGCTGAGTGTTACCTGAAATATCCTATTGGAAAGCCAACTGATGCAAGCCTATGATAATAAGATGGGAAGAGCCCTACTGAATCAGACTAATGGCCCATGTACTCCAGCTTTCTGTAACAAACCATATCTAACTAGATGTATTCAGGATGCTTACAAGCACAAACCGGCTCTTCCACTGATTCTTCCTAGGACCTGTATTATTTAAGGTATGCTACTTTTGCTTCAGGAGGTAGTCAACAGCTAATGAGACTAATAGCCATTGATTGACCAATATTCCATAAAATTGTCCAATCTTGCTTTAAAGCAATCAAAATTGATATCCATCACCACAACTGACAGTGACAAATTTCGTTGTTTAAAATGTCTTATGGAAAGAAATACTTCTTGAATTGTCCACATTTAAGTTCAGTGAATGGCTCCAATATCATAACAGGAGACAAATTTCTATTTCCCTCTTTATAAAGCTTTGATGCCCAAAGTTGTCAGCTACAAATGACACAGAAAAGAGGATGTGGTGGTTTAAAGAGCAAAAAAGGATGCCAGGAGCAAGTTATTAAATTTTCAAATGAATTGCCATTTCTACAGAGCTATCCTGTTCAGAGGAATGATTAGGGATAAGTAGAGCTCACTGAGAAAGTAAACAGGAAGACTAATCAAGAGTTTGGCAGGGGAGTTCAACTGAAGAAAAGGAAGAGGCAGAAGAGAGAGGGGGCAGAAGAGAAAGGAATGGACAAGGAGGGAGGCTGCTGACTGATTATCCACTGGTATTTCGAAGAGCCTGAAAATGTGGCTCTTCGCCCAGGACTTTGGTGAGGACGATTGATGCCCCTTTTTCTTCCTCTCTCTCCCATGTTCCATCCAGGGTTGTTTCTGAACGATCTTATTTTGTTTTGTGGTTTTTTTGTATTGTTATTTGTTTTTAAATGTTTTTAATGTTTTTACAATTTCTAAACTGCCCAAAGTTGCTGGGAGTTGGGCAGCATATATGTTGGGGTTTGATATACCCAGGAATTTACAGCTAGATATAAATTATATGGAGAGGCTTGAGATTTAGGTGAAAAGGGAAATATTCTGCAGAGTCACCCAATTAGCACCCATTGTTGTAGGGATGATGTGTCAGTGTGTGACTCATACAACAGGTGCTTAGAGTTAAGTTGGGTGTGGTGAATAATGAGAGTGACCTATAGGGTGATTGGTCAGTTTATATATAAATACAGAGATGTCCTGTATTTGTTCTTCTCATTCTTCTCATTCGACCTCTGTATGCTGTATCGTTGGTGTATCATTTTGTTACCTGTGGAAGTGATCTGTAAATACGTATGTATATAAGTAAATAGGCTATTTTATATAATCTCTGTGTGAGTGTCTATTTCAGAGCTTTCCAAACTGTGTGTCGCGACACAAAAGAGTGTCGCCACACCACCCGGAAGCGGCGGTGCGCGCGTGTATGGTGACAGCAGCAGCTGCTGCTGCGGCCGCCGTGCATGCGCGCGCCGCCGCATGCCCCCCCGCACCGCCGCACACCCCCCGCTCTGCCGCCGTGCGCGCGCGCCGCCGCACATCCCCCCGCGCCACCGCACGTACCTTGTGCCGCCGCGCGCGCACGTGCGCCACCGCACACCCTCCTGTGTTGCCGCTGCACGCGCGTACGCTACCACACACCCTTCTGTGTCGCCGCCGCACCCACCCCCGCGCCGCCGCCGTGCTGCTTCCGCCGCCGCACCGCCGCTGGTGTGTCGCTAGCAGCGGCACTTTGGAAAGCCCTGGTCTATTTACTATACAGCCTAAGGATCACTGGTGCCTAGGAGAGAAGCAGGCCGCTCCATCCGCTCGCCCCAACAGGTTACGGGCCCAGAGGCGACAGAGAAGCCACAGAGACAGAAGCTTTTGGACTGGCTGTGGATCGTGGGATTGTGTGCAGTCTGTGAGCTGGAAGCTTTGGATGCCTATCCAGGAGTCGTGTGGCTATTTGGAGTGATTTGGAGCTTTAACAGGTTCTGTGCCTGCGTGTGTGTTTTTTTCTCCTACGCTTGTTTTGCAGCTGGAGGACATTCTGATAAGGTCTGTGTCTTTAATCATCGGTGTCTGCCCAGAAGGGGCTGTGGATGAGCGAAGCGAAGATGTTGCCGGCAGTCTGGGGAGGTTTTCCTCTGGAAAGACTGAATGACAATAATTATTCGTCATGGGCATACAAAATGGAAATGTATCTTCGACGTAAGGGTCTTTGGAGGAGTGTACTTTGCCCTGACCCAGACCTGGATGATGAAGACATTGTTCTACAGGATGAGAAAGCATTGGCAAGCATAATTTTATGTCTGGAGAACAGCCAATTATGTTATGTTAGACATTTAACGGTAGCCAGTGAGGTTTGGGAAGCTTTAAAGAATGTTTATCTGAGAAGCACACCGTTATGCAAGGTTTTGTTAACACGAAAACTTTATCATGCCAGATTAGGGGTATCTGATAATATTCAGGATCACCTGCATTATATGACAAGTTTGTTTCAGGAGTTGGCTCAGAGAGATATGCCATTTACAGAAGCAAATAAAGTGTATGTAATTCTCAGTTCTCTAAATGAAACGTGGGATAATTTAGCTACAAGCTTTGGGTCTTTATCTGAAAGGGATTTGACCATAAATTACTTATCTGGCAGATTATTGGAAGAAGAGCAAAGAAGAAAACAGTGTTCTAACGTAATTAGTAATAACATAAAGCAGTCTGTTAAGGAATGTTATTCTGATAAGTCTTACAATGTTTTATTTGTGAAACGAAAATGTTTTTGCTGTAACTCAGAAAGTCATTTATTTATTTATTTATTTATTTATTTATTTATTTATTTATTATTTAGATTTATCCCCGCCCATCTCTGCCATGGCAGACTCTGGGCGGTTTACAATCAAAATATAAACGATAAAACCTAGACATTTAAAACTACTATAAGAATAAAAAGCAAAAATCCAGAAGATGGTCTGTTCTTAAAAGGAGGAAACCACTAAACCAACCACCCCCAGGAGGAACTGTCCTTTCCTTCACTCCAGGCAAGGTGGCAGAGCCAGGTCTTCAAGGACTTCCTAAAGGCTAGGAGCGAGGGTGCCAGTCTCACCTCAGGGGGCAAGTTATCCCACAGGGCGGGTGCTACTACAGAGAAGGCACGCCTCCTGGACCCCGCCAGATGGAATTCTTTTAATGAAGGGATCCGAAGCATGCCCTCCCTGCATGATCGGGTGGGGCGGGCGGACATGGTCAGGACAAGACGGTCCCTCAGATACCCTGGTCCCATGCCATGTAGGGCTTTAAAGGTAATAACCAACACCTTGAATTGGATCCGGAAGCAAACTGGTACCCAATGCAGCTCACGGAGTAGCGGTGTTACATGTGCGGATCTCCTAGCACCCAGAACTACCCGTGCAGCCGCATTCTGGACCAGCTGAAGCTTCCGGATACTCTTCAAGGGTAGCCCCATGTAGAGCGCGTTGCAATAATCTATATGGGAGATGACAAGGGCATGAGTGACTGTTCGGAGGGCCTCCTGATCCAGGAAGGGGCGCAACTGGTGCACAACCCAAAGCTGTGCAAAGGCCCTCCTGGCCACGACTGCCACCTGCTCCTCGAGCAGGAGTCGTGAGTCCAGGAGGACCCCCAAGTTCCATACTGAATCTGAACGGGGTAGTGCAACCCCATCCAGAGTTAAAGATGACAACTTCCTGGAAATTGAGAGGCCATCAATCCACAGCCACTCCGTCTTACCAGGGTTCAGCTGAAGCCTGTTGTGCCCCATCCAGGCCCCTACAGCCTCCAGACACTGAGAAAGGGTGTCGACTGCAACACTTACTTCACCCGGGATGGAGATGTACAACTGGGTATCATCAGCGTACTGGTGATACCTCATCCCATGGTGACGGATGATCTTGCCCAGTGGCTGCATATAGATGTTAAATAGGAGAGGAGAGAGAACCGAACCCTGTGGCACCCCACATAATAGGGGCCGAGGGTCAGATCTCTCCTCTCCTATTACCACCGATTGGGAACGGTCCTGGAGAAAGGAGGCGAACCAGCGTAAAACAATGCCGCCCACCCCCAATTCCCTGAGCCGCCCCAAAAGTATACCGTGGTCGACGGTATCAAAAGCCGCTGAGAGGTCCATTTGTTGAAACATTGTGATAAGAAACAGAAGCCTAAAGCCAAGCCGAGAATTTCCAAGCCGGGAGATGCAGCACAGCTCTCTCTAATTACTTCAAGTGTACAAGATTTAAAGGGACCATGGCTGTTTGACAGCAGTGCTTGTCAGCATGTAGCAAATAACCGGCAGATGTTTAAGAGTTTTAAGCAGGCTGATAGAGATCATGTTAGTCTAGCTAATGGAAGCATTGCATCTGTGACTGGTAAGGGATTAGTGTATGTACCAGGATTAAATGTTGAATTATCAATGTTATGTGTACCAGAACTGGAGTACAATATTATAAGTGTTTCACAATTGGATACACAGGGTTATAATGTACAGTTTGGTAATGGTGAATGTATTGTCATGAAGGATAATAATGTTTGTGGTAAAGGTGTTTTACAGAACTGTCTTTATGAAATGGTACAAACCAGGACAAGCAGAAACCATGATGTAGCTACAATTAATAAGCCACCACATGATTCATGTGAGCACCTATGGCACAGAAGGCTGGGGCATCCGAGTTTCAAAGTGATTGAAAAGATGTCAGAAGCAAGTTCTGGAATGAATTTGAAACAGTGCCAAGTGTATTTGGATTGCACAGCTTGTAAGGTTGCAAAGTCAAAAGTATTTCCTGTGAGCAAATTCAGTGATAGGAAGTCACATAAATGTTTTGAATTAGTTCACGCTGACTTAATTGGTCCATTACCAGCTACAATAGGGGGTGCTAAATATGTTTTAGTTATTGTAGATGATTTCACCAGATTTGGGTTCTGTTACCTATTGAAAGCTAAAAGTCAAACATTTCATAAGTTTAGAAACTGGGTGCAGTTTGTGGAACGTAGATATAGCACAAAGGCGTGTAGTTTACAAACTGACCGGGGTACTGAGTTTCTGAGTGGTAGTTTTCAGCAATGGCTCGGTAGAAGGGGCATTGTGCATAGGAGAACCAAATCAGGGCCAGGAGTGGCAGAACAAAGATACTCAGCATTACAGACAGTGAAGGATTCACTTATAGCTGACTCAGGGTTATCAAGAGGATACTGGGGAGAGGCAATATTAACAGCTAATTATTTAATTAACAGGTTATGGAGTGTGTCTGTAAATCAAACTCCATATTATGTTTTGTATGGCAAGAAGCCAACATTAACTCATTTGAAAGTGTTTGGGTGCACTGCCTATGTTCACGTGCATAAGGAGGTACGTAGGAAAGGGCAGGCAAAAGCACAGAAGATGACGTTTGTGAGATATGAGCCAGGTACCAAGGGATATAGGTTCACTGATGGCAGGAAAGTTGTTATTTCTAGATCAGCAAGTTTTAGTGAGCACAGCAATTGGCAGAGATTACATGGGAGTAGTGCAGTTTTTCTTCCTAGTCAGAGAAGTTTTGAGTTCTCAGAGAGGAGAGAGTCCACTGATGTGATTAAGAAGGAAGAGGAATTAACTCCTAGTGTGCCAATGATGCAGGATGCTACAGTGTTGCGCAGGTCTGAGAGAGTTAACAAGGGCATACCACCTCAACGTTATTCACCAGGTGATGTAAAAGTGTGTTTTATTGATTATGAACCTCGTAATTACAAGGACGTATTGGAGCTGCCACAACACGAGCAGAGTAGATGGAAAGCTGCTATGGATGTGGAAATGAAAGCCATTAATTATCATAAGGTTTTAAATCTACCAGGTTGCCTGAGGGGCATAGGGCAGTAGGTTGTAGGTGGGTTTATAAGAAGAAAACCTTAGTGAATGGTGATATTCAGTATAAGGCTAGATTGGTAGCACAAGGATTTTCCCAGGTAAAGAATCAGACTTATGATGAAGTTTTTGCACCAACACTAAGAGGGGAGACATTTAGGTTTGCCTTACCAATGGCAGCAGCTGGGAATTGTGTAGTACAACATTATGATATCACCACAGCATATTTGCATGCTGATTTGAAAGAAGAAATCTATATGGCTGAAGCCCCAGGTTATGAATCAAATATTGCAGGAAGTTGCAGAAAGCGTTGTATGGACTCAAGCAATCAGCACGTTGCTGGAATCTAAGGTTAGATAAGGAATTACAAAGAATGGGGTTCACGTGTAGTATAGCTGACCCATGTCTTTATGTAAAGCAATGTGAAAATGATGAACAGATTTTGCTTTTGATTTTTGTAGACAATTTGTGTTTTATAGCGAAAGAACAAAGCAGGGTAATTGAATTTACTAAAAATCTGAAACAACAATTTGATGTCAAAGATCTGGGAGAGATTAGCAACTACCTAGGCGTAGGTATTCAGAAGGTTGATGGGGGTTATGTTCTAGAGCAGCGGAAGAAAATTGAGGCACTGCTAAGAGAGAACAATATGGAACATTGCAAGAAAGTTTCAACCCCGATGACAACAGATTTTGTTAAAACAGAGACTGGAGATGATGACTAAACTACATGTGTTCAGTCAATAATTGGAAGTTTATTGTATTGTATTGTATTGATTTGCAATATTGTCCATCTGAATGTAATGTAGCAGATGTGATGACAAAGCCTCTAAGCATAGATAGACATAGGATGTGTATATCTAAAATGTGTATGTCTTCTATTCTGTACAAGTGAAATGTGAATGTAATATCTATTGTAAATTGAAGGGGTGTTGGGGTTTGATATACCCAGGAATTTACAGCTAGATATAAATTATATGGAGAGGCTTGAGATTTAGGTGAAAAGGGAAATATTCTGCAGAGTCACCCAATTAGCAGCCATTGTTGTAGGGATGATGTGTCAGTGTGTGACTCATACAACAGGTGCTTAGAGTTAAGTTGGGTGTGGTGAATAATGAGAGTGACCTATAAGGTGATTGGTCAGTTTATATATAAATACAGAGATGTCCTGTATTCATTCTTCTCATTCTTCTCATTCAACCTCTGTATGCTGTATCGTTGGTGTATCATTTTGTTACCTGTGGAAGTGATCTGTAAATACGTATGTATATAAGTAAATAGGCTATTTTATATAATCTCTGTGTGAGTGTCTATTTACTATACAGCCTAAGGATCACTGGTGCCTAGGAGAGAAGCAGGCCGCTCCATCCGCTCGCCCCGACAATATACATTTAATAAATTATTATGATTATAATTATGATTTAAGAGAAATCATTGTTTCTCTTTGTTCTGTGTTGGTCAGGCTGGAGCATATCCAAAGGGGAGCAGCTAAGATAATAAGATGCTCAGAAGGAAAAAAAAAAGACGAATGCTTAGAGACTCTAGACTACATGAGAATATTAGCTATTTTCAAATATCTGAAGTGCTGTCATATAGAAGAAAGGGAAGAGCTGTTTAGAGTTCAAGAAGATAGGACAAGAAATAAGGAATTAGATTTTATTGGATATCAGGAAAAAGTTCCTAGGAGTAAGAGCTATTCAAACAAGGAATACACTGCCTCAGGAAGTGCTGGACTCTCCTGAAACTGGAGATGTTTAAACAGTGGCTAGATGGCCATCTGTCATGGATGCTGCAGCAACAGATTCCTGCACTGGCCAAGACACTGGACTATATAATTTCCGAAATGCCTTCCAACCCTTACTTCTATGATTCTATGATAACTTAACTTCAGCTATTTGAATAAAATTAACATTAATTGGACTGGAGCTATTATAACATGTAATTTGGTGCATCTGTGATAGAAAAGCAAAATTAAACAATAACTGAAACAGATTCAGAACCTGCAGAAAAATTCTTGTCTTCTCATTTTATTATTTAACTTTTTGAATGGCCATCATCTTCCACAAGCCAATGAAGCCATTCATTTACTTGTATAAACTCAAGCAGAGTTACATAATTTATCCACTTTTCTATCTAAATGGAGGTTCCATTTTAAAAGCAGGAGTTGACATGCACTTTTCTACGCTGCCAAAGCTGAAACTGAAATGGCTCAGTAAGGTTTAATTTTTCAACAAGATTCTATCTGTCTCTGTGTGAATTTGTTTCAGCAAATTATGAGCTACATTAACAAATATTTTGATTCTATTTTTTACCCCTCAAACTCACTTTTTTAAATAAAGATGTATATCTTGTCATGCTTGATCATCTTGATCCCATTTATGTTTCACACATATTTATTTTCAGTCACATCAGTATACTACATGGGTCTTAGTAATAACTTCATCTTTTCCATGAGGAGTGTTTCAGGTTCAGTCCCTGGCAAGTTAGAGGTTGAGAAATGTCCTTTCCTGAAACCCTGAGAGGGTTAATGAAATTGAGCCAAGTAGACCAAGAGCATGAATCAGACAGCGTAAGGCAGCTTTTATATTCCCACCTTGATTATTTTAGTGTGCTTTTCCCTATAACATTTTATAGCCTTTCACTTTCCAACAGGACTGACAATATAGGTATTATAGGTATGTCCTCATTCAGATTCAGATAACCATATTTACATCAGTTTTGTAAAAGAGTAACATCTTTTACATCTTGTATTTAACTTAAAATAGTAGATGTAATGGAATACACTTAAGGATTCAAAGAATTTGATTACAAGAGATAACGCCAACCCACATTCCATTTTCCCACCCCTTTTTATTCATAGCAGTAAAATGCATGGCAGTAGTTTCATTTCTTTAGCCTCAAGTTTGCAAGTATGATCTACAGCATGGGTGTCCAACCTTTTGGCTTCCCTGGGCCACATTAAGTGAAGAGGAATTGTCTTGGGCCACACATAAAATATATAATATAGTTAATTTATATAAGTAATAAAACTTCATTTATTTTTTTATATTTTTTATTATAAAATTTTAAAAAAGAGGGCAACATAAAACTAGTGGGATATTTGACCTTGTTTTTGTAAAAATAATGCATCAATGTCTGGTTCGATGAAAGTGGTTGCAATTCTCAGTGAGTTCTCAAGGTGCTCGTCAACTTTTACCTGGGAGAACCATCACCCATTGGCGACTGCTGCTAACGGCACATTTTTCTGCCGGAGCCGCTGGCGGCCTCCCCTTCACGCCTGGCATCTCGGCTCTGCTCTGAGTGGCAGCCTCTGCCAATCTTCGCCTACTAACTACAGACGCATTAATGGTAGAGCGGCGGACTCCGCTTGGCTTGCGAGTCAAGTTGCAAAACTGACTTCGGCAGCTGCTTGCAAACTGGCGGAAGGCTGCTGCCTGCCTGCCTGCCTGCCTGCCTGCCTGCCTGCCTGCCTGCCTGGGAAGCCGAGAGGAGAAGCGGATGCTCTACGCAGGTGATGTAACTACCCTGAGCTTTGTTACCGTCTCAAATGTACTGGGATCGTCCATTTTTGACATGGGCCTGGCTACAAAACAGAAGAGAGAACGGCAACCAAAAAATTGCAAAATAATGTTAAAAGTTTACAATTTTGGGGGGACACATTACTAGCTGTTCAGGGCCGCATGCACACCTGATCTACAGCTTCTAATTGTTCTATGTACTAATCCAAGCATTCTCCCCCTTTTGCTGATAAGACAGTGTTTCTAAAGTACAAGTAAGAGCATTTTTTCCAGAATTCCAACTTTCAGCTATATTCATATATATGTGAAGTATTATACAAGCTTAACATGTATGTAAAGGTAAAGGTAAAGGTCTCCCCCCCACACACATTTGTGCAGTCGTGTCCGACTCTAGGGGCCAGTGCTCATCTCCATTTGTTAGCCAAAGAGCCAGCATTGTCCAAAGACGCTTCCATGGTCATGTGGCCAGCATGACACACACGGAACGCTGTTACCTACCCACCAAAGTGGTACCTATTAATCTCCTTGCATTTGCATGCTTTCGAATTGCTAGGTTGGCAAGAGCTGGGGCTAGGGCGGGAGCTCACTCTGTCACGCGGGGCTAGGGATTCAAACCTTCGAACTTGAGATCCTCCGATCGACAAGCCTGGCGTCTTACCCTCTTAGCCACCACATACACTATTCTAATTCTACCTCTATCTACTCTTCCTAATTCTAGAGTTAAGGAAGGGCTTAAAGATATTAGTGGCAAGATGTTTTCTTTCTCTGGTTCAGCCAGAGAATGAAAGTAGCACATACCAGTAAAACTTATTAAGACAATACAATGGAGGTCAGAATGAAACATACTGTAATTTCTGTATTGGGAATTCTACTCATCCTGATGCAAAAGCCCAGGGAAAAAGCCAGTTCTTAATCCCATTTCTAAAGGCCTGCAGGGTCATGACCAACTGGATGTTGGGGGGAAGATCATTCCAAAGGGCAGGGGCCACCACCAAGAAGGCATACCTCCTGGGTCCTATAAGATAATGATGCTTCATCTTTTCCCCACAGTCCTCCTGGGTGTTTTAAGATTTCCCCCTTTGCTACTTGGTATCTGCCATCTCTCCTTCTCCTATCACCTTTCTGTCAGAATCCAAACTAACACCTACTCTCAGTTCTTTATCAGCAAAACAAGTACAAACTGTTTTGTTTGGTTATCTGCATGGATTTGTGATGCACTAGCAAGAAGCCATGGCTAAAGATAACCTTATCACCCTAGGGATTGAATTTGGAGCCTTTCACGTGTGAATTATGTTGAGGAGGAGGTTATGTCTCTTCCATAATGAGGAAGATTTTATTAGGGCTGAATAAAGCTCTGCTAAACAAAGTTTAGCTTCTCAGATGTGGTAAGAAAAGAACCACAAGTGATTCACAGGTATTCCACTCACTCTTCCTGTGTAACTGCCAAAATGGAGAGTTGTGCATCTCTTTTACCTTGAAAGGCAATATACCTCCCTATATTTGTCTAAGCTACAATCACTTGGTAATTTTAAACCCCAATATTAATTTCTTAATTGGTGGCAGGAAAAGCTGTTAATGACCATATGCCTTTCTTAGAAACACGCACCATTTTGAAAGAAGAAGAACTAATCTAAAAATATATAAGCACCTACATCTATACCCAACTGCTATCTCTGAGTGTAGAATATTTTAAAAAGTAGTAAAACTAATAGTTATGCAGAACAGCATTAGCCTTGTGGATAGGAGTATGGATTTGTCCAACCATATATTGATACAGAGCCTATTTGCCACTGCTTTAATGCCCTGTTGCTGTTTGGGGGTTAATTGGAGGGTCCTATTTGAAGGCCCCAGTTAGGAGGCTGGGCTTTGGCCTAAACCTCACCCTTAACTTGTGCCATTGGCCAAAATAAACACAATAAACTATTTTACCATCTCTCTTGAGTCAATTGGCAATGCATTTACTTGTAATACTTCAGAGCTCAATTGCACAGATGTGCTTATCAAATATAGACTATAGGGCTGGATATGTGCCCAAGAGGACACCTAATTGAGACCTTGCTGTCACCTGTGTTCGTTTACTAACTTCTGCTGGCAACTGAGGATTGAGAATTTCATGTCCGTTCCTTTTCAGTTCAGTAGGTAAAGGATCCCCCCGCACATTTGTGCAGTCGTGTCCAACTCTAGGGGCCGGTGCTCATCTCCGTTTGTTAGCCGAAGAGCCAGCGTTGTCCAAAGACGCTTCCATGGTCATGTGGCCGGCATGACGCGCACGGAACGCTGTTACCGTCCCACCGAAGTGGTACCTATTCATCTACTTGCATTTGCATGCTTTCGAATTGCTAGGTTGGCAAGAGCTGGAGCTAGTGCGGGAGCTCACTCCTTCAGTACCAGGTGACAAAATGCTACATATATTTTAAAAGTTTGTTTGGGTTCCCATTAACTTTCATTTCTTCCTTAGTTTTCACTATTTGATCAAGACAAATTGGTTAAAGAATCAAAAGGAGAGATCTGTGGTATTTGGTAACCTCATTAACCAATATAGGACTTCTTCACCATAGTCCATGCTATCAAAACAAATCTCCCACTTGTCAATAAATTGCATGAAATTACATGACAGCATGTTATACTCTCTCACTGTGTCAAATTATAGAGACAGAATAGCAACACTTGAAAACAATACGATGCTACCTATCGAGTGCTGTGATGGACCATGTGAGGGGAGGGAGAACACATTTATATATCCTTCCTTGAGATCTGCTACTTTTCTGAAAACACTCCTTTCAGAATTCCTATTATTAGAAAAGAAAATGTTGTTACCTACAGTATCCTATTGGAAGTAGGGTAATTTTCTTCTCATGTCCTTAATCAATACTTCAGCAATGTTTTGTTCTCTTCTCAGAATGGCTTTACTGCTGCAGCAAAATATAATGGAGAAAATTTTCAACCAAGGCAACAGAGATACCCTTTCCTGAGCGCTGCTTTTAATCAGAACAAAAAGGGAAAGGATGGAAAGGGAAAGGACTTTTTCTTCTAAAATATTTTTTTTATTGTTAGAAGATCAGCAGTTTTATATCTGAGTTTTTTATGAACTCAGAGAGCACTATCATGTGGGGGATAAAAGAAGATCTTTATAACACCTCCAGTACTACTTGTTCTTTATCTGGAGTCTCAGGACACACAGAAACAAAAAGAGGTTGCACGGTCTTCCACAGCTCTGTCTGCTTTTGTTGCAATGAGGAAAGCACAACTGCACCATTGCACTGCAAATTCATCCGACTTAGATGTGCACACATCATGGCACACGTACAAAAGGGGAGAGGTTTGTGGTGCAATAGCACCATGTGTTTTTATCAGACTGACCTGATTTCCCTCTGTGGATCCCACTGGCAGGTTTGTTTGATTTCTAACTAAAAAACTCTCGCATGCACACACAAGCGCTTATCCAACTAGTCGAGCCCTAAAGGCTGGCCTGAAGCTCCAGAAGAATCAATGTGGAATGCCCACCATGCATAATATGACATTTCATGTGATAGCTCTGAAGTATTACATTTCCCATAGACTTTTTAATTTCTGACAAGGTTTGGGCATCCATAGGGGACAAAGGGTGGCAAATGACAAAACATGCATCAGAAGGTCTGGTGTAATGGAATGTGGGAAAGACCTTGGGAGATGTGGGGGAAGAGATGCTGCCTAGGGAATGATCTGATAAGAAACAGCATAGCCCGCAGCTGGATAGTGGGCAGGGCAAGAGGCTCAGAAGGGACCCTCCCTAGTTTTTCTGGCTGTAAAAGAGAATTATACTTTCAGACTTGCAAGCTTCTGTTAAAATAGCTATACAATAAAGTAGAATTAGCTCATCTGGTCATGTTTCCTGTCTGGTCTACCTGGTAAGGCTGATATCTAGACCCAAACACTATCCCTTTTCTATATGCCTAGTGCTGTTGCACACAAGTACGTGAGGAGCAGCAGTTGTATTGTGGTGCATTGACACCCATCTTGTCATTTGGACAGAACCTCTAGTTTCTTTGTGCAGATGTGCTCATCCTCCTGGCACTTTTCCAGCTGAGAGCCATCGTCTCCAATTTACACTGAACCATCTTTTGTTTTTTGACCCACTGTGTTTGTCCCTTGTCAGGGCTACTTAGACTTCTCTATGCTGGTGTTTTTCTACATGCTGTATAAGTTGAACTCAGAACAAACCCTTCTGTTTCTATGGCCTGCTGTGAGGGTTACTTATATACACCATCTTTCATATATATCCATTATGCCTTCACACAAAGTATGTATGCATGTATGTAAACGTGTGCATTTGTGTATGTGTACATGTACGTGTATATATACATATACACATACAGACAAATCAGCTATACGTTATCTATATGATAGCTACATAATAGCAATGTGGTCACACCTTTCTACACTTTCTTGCACAGCTCTGAAATTCAGCATTCCCATTATATTATCAGTGTTCAAGGCTTAAGCCTTTTTTTCCTTGTTTCATGTCAGTTTACCTGCAACTGGAACACAGCTAGTTTTCTGCAACAATGCAGAGCTTATACTGTAGGTGGTTCATTTTCTTATTGGTGGAAACTCACCCTGCCCTCTGGCTCTGAACTTCAGCATACTGTCGCCTGTCATTTCCACCACTACCAAACCACCATCATACCAGCATGTATTCTTGGTTATAGGCATTGGGGAAAGCATGTGATGGCAAAGACACCAACAGGTCATCCCTTTTCCTTCACAGATTGCATTAGGATTTTGAATGCAGGCAGAAGGCAAGTTTGCAGCCAGAGGTTTTCCTCATAGCAGCTACTAAGAATTTTTTTAATTGTTGTCAACCAATCAAACAAAGGTAGGGCTACTAGATATGGGCTGTAAAACTCTGGATAAACACTAGATGGCAGCAAAAATAAATAAAAACAAATCTCCAGAGAGGATTAAGGCTTTTTTTCCATTTAGTCTCTTGCAGAGAGGTTCCCCCCTTCAGTTTCACGAAGCCCATTCAAGACTGATTGCTGAGCTGGCAAGAAGGAGATAGGCATTCTCCTAGATAAGAGAAATGGAGGTATAATGGTTGGCAAACTAAGATGGATGAGACTGGCTGTTGAGGATTTGCTGCTGGTTTGAGAGTTGGGGCAAGATTTTCAGAAGTGGAGCTGGGTGCATTGATCAAATAAAATGGAAGAGAAGATGCTGGGATTGCAGCAAAAACGTATTTCAAATGTCTTTGGGGAATAATTTGCAGTTTGGAAACTTTAGAAGCATAAGAACAGTTCTGTTGGATTAGATCAAATCCTACCAAGTCCAGTGAACCCTTTTTCTGTTACAGTCAGCCAGAAGCTCCAACTGTTGCCCTTATATCCAGTGCTTCTCTGTGGTTTTTGGTCAACCACCATGGAAAACAGGATGCTGAATTAGATAGGGTCTTTGTATGATCTAGCATACCTCTTGTTCATATTACATGCATCACTAGGAGCTAGTAGAGGAAATGTGTGGGCTAGGAGTACATGGTGTACCCTTTACAGTCCCTTCCCCATTGCTGGGCATAGATGGCTATTCCTTAGCTGCTCTATTTGTGTTAGTACTGTGCAGTATTACATTATTTCACAATGCCCCGCCAACTTCTACCCAGGTTTTCACCTTTTAAATAAAATAATGTAACAAAATACAATAAAATCTATGTACTTGTTCCTGTAAATTATCCCTGCAATTATCCTAAAAGGATAATTTGGGTGTAAATTTTGTAAATTTGGGAGTTGTGATGGGGGAAGAGGAGGAAACATCTCAGAAGCAAATAAAGAGAAACTGTTTAATAATCACAAGGGAAGAAAGCAAACATATTCTACAAATTGGATGCAATGTGCAACAATCATTCAAAATATACAAAGACACGACAACTAACTGTGAAGTGAATCATTGCTGCCAGGATTGACACAAAGGTATGTTGATGATACAAACAGAGAATGGGTACAGAGGCCCTAGTGTGATACTTAAAACACAAAATTGTCCTTCAGTTTATTTAGTTATATCAATATATATAAATAAGTGTAGGTCCTCATTATGAGGTGTGTTTAAGTCAGAAGCATCTGGCTTTAGAAGCCAGTCCATACTCAGACACTGAATTGTCGATCTCCCCTCAACATAAGTGCAGCAAAATCATCGCTTCTTCTTGTGGCACCAGTCAGAGAGCAGCTGTGCCTCTTAAATCATCCACTCAGGTCTTCACTTCTGTGTGGGTGGTAGAAAGAGAACAGAATGACAGAGCCAGCAATGAGTGCCAAGGAATTTAGGAGTAGTAGCCTGGGTCAGGCACATAACAGGAAATGGCTTGTGCTGCCCACAAGAGGAGACCGGGCCCTGCTGTCATTTCAGATCCCCACTCAGCTACAGAGTTCAGCAGAAGATTTAGGGCCAGCCACTAAGTCTAGCCTATTGCCCAGAAGAGTTGTGAAAATGTATCTAGCACAAGCATAGGCAAACAAAGGCAAGATAATAACCAAATGATGATACAGGATCTGTGCACACTAGCCCATGCAGCAGTTTCAAGAGCTCTGCAATTTCGTGAGTGGAAGACTGCTATCTGACCTTGGTGGTAGTATCATAGCCTTCACTAAGGGAAGCCGTTCCTTTTGATCTGTCCTTAATGAGTAATAGATTGGATTATATATCAGGGACTGTTTTGTATACTCAAACCACAAAACTCAGTGGAAGCATGAACATGTACATACAGTATGTCAGTCTTCCAAATTCATATTTTTGTTGGTGTGGATCTGACATTGCCAAAATGTGTGAGAATGGTTGGGGGACTTCATTGCTGCCAGGTATATATTTAGAAATGACTCCGTCAATTCACCAGAGTGAGTAGTTTGGGGAAAGGAATCCGACAACCACCATCAGGGCTAGCTCAAAATATTTTGCTGCCTGCATTGAAGGGTAAGACCCTGCTCTCACCCCGCCATGTCTGGAACCCAACTGGCAACTGAATTTCACAACAGTATTGGCAACAAGATCTAGCTTTGGGGTTGCAAAGCAGCCCACGTTGCAAACCCATTTGGCCTCACTATGCCTAAAGGTAAACTCTGCCTTATCAATCATGCAATATGCATGTATTTTCTACTGATCAAGTTAGAAATCATTTTTACTCACCTGATAAGTAAAAAGCCTTTTTTTCCCTGATTGGATGAAAGTGAGCAACAGAACTTTGGAAAGATTTTTTTGAGTTAAGATTTGATTAACATAAAGTAAGTTTTCAGCACAAACTAACTGAGGTGTAGCACTTTTCTCCCACCAGAAATGCAATTCAGTGTGAGCTGTTTCCTAAAGGAAAAGCACATGTGAGAATTTAGATTATTTTGTCTAGCACAGCTGCTGCTTGTACTGCAAAACGAGAGCTGCAACTGATGACAAGGTAGTATGGAACTTGACACCTCTTCTGGCATGCACCCAAGAACACAGAATGTTTTAGCTGGCCTGTGGTATGTGATACATTTCTTAATTGTTGATCACACATAATTAGGACAATGAAAGCTTAGTTTAACGAAAGCAGTTAGGTTAAACCAATGGGCTTTACTATACTTGGACAGAATTTGTTAGTCTTGGAATGTGACTCGGCAGAATAACATTTTATAAACAGGACTAAATAGCATCTTCTCTTCACAAACTATCAACCTAGAATTATGGCTGACACCCCAAGCCACAGTAAATGTTGTATGCTGAATAAACGTCAAGTAGTCTGAAGGGGATATAATGCCTAAAATAAACTTTTCTCCTTAAAGATGTTAAAGTCAAAACTTGCATGGAAATGTCAGCCAGGCAAAGAAATAATTATCTCATACTTTGGCTAAACATTTTCTACTGATTTGTATTGACTTAGGCTGCAATCCTATGTACTCACATCTAGTAATAAATCCAGCTGACTCCAATGGGACTTACTTCTGAGTAGACATGCACAGCACATTTCTTTGATCCTAATAAGACTGTATTGTTATTCTTATTATAAGGGATGGCCCAATCATAATTAAAGTTGTGTTCAAGTGTGCTAAAATCTATGAGATTAAAAGTCTTAGTAATAAGCAACACATATCTACTGATGTACATAATATACAGAAAGGCTCAACACAGTAAAAACAACAACAACAACAACAACACACAATTGTTCCCTGGAATGATTAAAAGAAATCTTCAGGTGGTGGTGATGGTATTAAACATCATAATTCTGTAGCCTTGCACCAAGAAACAAAACAAATTGAAATTGAAAACAAAATGAGCCTCTGCTGAAGGATGCTGAACAAATGTAATTGCATGTGGACTAGTGCTGCACAACCTTTTCAGGGCGTGGCCTACACATCCTCTCAGTGGGATATGGGGCCACACTCCAAAAACTAGGCAAGACCAGGCTGGGTGTCATAAAGGCAAAAATTAAATCTGACAGAAGTAGAAAACTAAAGAAAAAAAGCGGTCCCAAGTCTGCAATAAACAGTAGCAGCTAACCTAATGAATTCAAATCATGAGCATACAGTATAACCAGTTGCATCCTTACTTCTTACAAGGAATGCATAAAAAATTACCTCCGTGTAATTTTTAAAATATTCTTGGTGAAGAGATGAAGACAGGTTGTCCTGTATGCAAAGCAGGGAAGAAAGATCACACGTGAACTTACCTAGAAAAATTAAATGTTAGTATATGAAAAAATTCTGACTATGTTTGAGTTCTGGTCCATTTCAGTGATTCTACTGTTCCTTTCCACCACTTGCCCTCCCTTCCCCCAAACATTTGTTTACATGCCTATAGGTTTAAAGCTTAACTTCATTTATCTAAAATTCTATCACCCAAGAGCAGAATTAGAGACATCATATAAATCAACTCAAAGAAATGTCTTGATACACAATCATCCATAAGCACCTAAAACTACACTTTAGCTGCTGATGTTGGCCATAAGCAGTAGGGCTTGAGTACTCTACCTATAAATAATTTCAAATGTTCTGTTTATACTTTGGAGTTCGTGATCTTTTTACATTTCTATCACTCGCAGTCTTTTGAATTATCAATTGAATTCTACATTATTCTACTAAATGCCAATAATTTCAGTGGGAATTAATCTCTCAGTAGGACTGCAAGCTAAGACATTTATATATCTAGACATTTGTTCATGTCAATAAATTCCTGTTCCAGTTATTCAAATAATCCTTTCTTAAATGGAATAATAAGTGAGCAAATATTCCATATGGGAAACAAAGTGCTGTAATTTCAGTGTATTAAAAGAAATGTGCATGGAGAATAAATTATTCTTTTTATTCATTGTATGCTTCCTGAGGCTTTTTGCTCTTTAAATTTGTTCTAATATTATCAGAATTGATTTTTAGTCTCTGTAATCCCAGAGGTGATGCCTTTGGTGAAGCTTTTGTTGGGTGACTGTAATGAAGCATCAGTTTGCAGGACAGTTGCTCCACTTGCAATTAAATTCTTAAATCAGAGTTCTCCTTTCCTCAAAAAAAAGCTAAATATAGATGTATGGCATTTTCTAGATGTCCCACTTTGGCGTGTGTGTGTGTGTGTGTATTTCTAGAATGGCAAGAAAGGAAGTTGACATATTAATTTATAAATTGTAAAATATAGATATTATTTTATAGATTTTTCTCTAGATTTGAAATTTGCTGAAAATTTTTAACTGAACTCCTAAGGTCACAGTCCTGTCACTGGCAGAAAGAGGGCAACCTAGACAGTGGAGCTAGATTGTTTTGCATGCAGGTCCAGCTCCTGACATCTCTAGTTACAAGTAGCAGATACTATGAAAGGTGTTGTACAGTAGACTAGGGTGGTCTAGCTCTGAGCTGGTACAGACATTTTCAGAGTGTTGGTCATGACCCACTGCAGGGCAGCAAACAAATTTGAGGGGGCACACTTGCTCCTGCTTTGCATGGACATGGGTAGCCTTTGCTGAACTGCTGGTACTGGGGCTAGGTCACATATAGGATCCAGGCCTTTGATGGCCTTTGCACTTGCAGAAACAATTCCTGCAATAGCAATAG
Organism: Charina bottae; assembly: GCA_023362775.1. Lineage (NCBI taxonomy): Eukaryota > Metazoa > Chordata > Lepidosauria > Squamata > Charinaidae > Charina > Charina bottae. Next base: position 242,365,679 of record JALMGJ010000002.1, read on the forward strand.
CCCTAATTTGTTCCTCAGTACCCCCCAAGGCAACCTGGCAAGAATCAAGGTACTCTGACTAGTTATACCTTAGCCTTTTTCCAAAGGCAGCATTTTCTGGTCTTCTTCATGAAGGGTGTTACTCTGAAACTTGGAACCTGATACTCAGTTCCAGGAAGCCAAGTACTACTCCTATTCAATTTTATGCAGTCCTTGATGCCTCATGATGGACATCCAGAACATTCAGGTAACACCCCCTAGGAAGAATCCAGGAAGAGCTGTGGAAGAGGGGCAAGGTGAAATGAGACAAGAGAGCCTCAATCCTGGCTAACCTAAATTACTATATCAGAAATTCACACAGAACTACCATAATGCTAGTTCTTTTATTTACTTGATTTATATGCTGCCTTTGCAAGCAACGGTAAACTACTTATGTAAGGCTGCCAATAAAACTGTATTGATATGGTCACCAGGAGCTGAGCTCAGTGTCTACCTCACTCTACCTAAAGGTAACTTCAACAGAACTTTCTGTAGAGAGTAAGGAAGATATGACATAGATATGCAGGAACTGTTACCTAGGGAAAAGGGGCTGAAGCATTTTTAAAGTCCAGAACTACAAGATAACATCTGGAAGGCTCAGGCAGATGGCTCAGGCAGATGCTTCCTTCATTCACTGAACTATAAGGAGGAGGAGATACAGCATAATCAGACTTGCAGGTTTCTATTATTATAGGTAGTCCTCACTTACAGACCACAATTGGGACCAGCAACTCTGTTGCTAAGCCACATGGTCATAAAGTGAAACTTCATGTGACCACCGCCCAACTGACGATGTCAGTTCATCAGTTCTGGCTGCGATCGTTAAGTGAATCACCATGGGTCATTAAGCATGATGTCACGTGACTGTGACTTGTGACTTTCTGATGGCCTCCCCATTGACTTTGCTTTTCGGAAGCCAGCTGTGAAGATCGTAAATGGCAATCACATGACTGCAGGACGCTGCGACCGTCATAAGCGTGCACTGGTTGCCAAGTGCCTGAATTGCGATCACATGACTGTGGGGATGCTGCGATGGCCACAAGTTCAAGGACTGGTTGTAAAGGTACTTTTTTAGTGCCATCGTAACTTTGAACAGTTGCGGAACAAGCGGTCGGTAAGCGAGGACTATCTGTATAGTCAATCTCAATAAAAGTAGTTTTAGCATTCTGATGGAGTTGATCTCCAGGTCTGGGCTACTTAGTGGGGCTGACATTTTTAAGGCAGTTTACAATTTCAGACAACATAGACATAAAAAATAAAAACAAGAATTTAAAATACAAAGAATGTGACTGATTATTAAAGGCCTGACTAAAGAGATGTATCTTTGCATGTTTCCTAAAAGCAAAGAGAGTGGGGTAGGGAGGCCAATTCAACTCTTTGGGAGGGCATTCAGTATCTTGGGACCAATGTAGGAGAAGGTCCTCTTCTGCAAATCTTCTTGAGCAGGGGCACCTTCAGAAGGTCCTCTCTTACAAATCTGAGCAAGTTTGTAAGTGGAGTGGCAGTCACTCAAATAATTACCAATCTATTGTAAATCACAGAGTGATCTATTACATCCTGATCCAACTTCAGCCCATTCTGAGAAATTACTACTGGCTTTGATCAGAAAATGTAAAATAGATTTTAACAATGAAGTCTCTCACATGGCACTGAAAAAAAAGAAGAAGTAAAGTGAAGTCAATGTGTATATTTCTTTTCTACCTTATATTTAAGCATGGCATTTTAACAAGGGTATAGCTTTCTGGCTCACTTGGGCAAAAGGCCCAGGTCTATTTTGGGGAGATAAGTGTCCTGAACTGCATACCACATCACATAGGGAAAGGGAAAGCAAAAAAAGAGGATACATTCAGCTTCCTATTAGTTTTGTGAGACAGCCAACATTTCTGACTTTCTGCAACAGACTTAGATCTTCAACTATGCACTTCCAGCATGCTTATGGTTGTAAATGCATAGAACGTATGCATATGTTATTCCATGTCATACATACATATTATAACAATAATAAATAAGAAAGATAAGAGGAAAAGGAAAACAGCAACAGAAGGTTGTAACAATTTATCAACTTATATCAATGGCGTAGAACTAAATCTAATTTTCAAACATTTCCTCAAAGTGTTATTGGAACCCCAGGACTGGTGAATAATTTACTTCCGGGGGGGGGGGGAGGAAGAACTGATATTTAAGGATTAAATTTTAAAAATCCCTTCTCACCCCTATGGGTGGTATGTGTCTTCCTCAACCTTGGGTCCTCTACCAGAGGCCTGGGAGTTTGAGGGTTCTGCGCAGTATCTTAGCTGTTCCTAGCATTGCAGTCTTCTGGACAGAGAGCTCTGATGTTGCTCCTGGGATCTGTTGGAGCCACTCTCCCAGCTTAGGAGTCACAGCCCCGAGTGCTCCTACCACCACTGGGACCACTTTGGCCTTTATTTTCCACATCCTCTCTAGTTCCTCCTTTAGGCCCTGGTACTTCTCCAGCTTCTCATACTCCTTCTTCCTGATGTTGCTGTCACTTGGTACCACTACATCTATCACCATTGCTGTCTTCTGGTCCTTGTCTACTCTCACAATGTCTGGTTGATTGGCCAATACCTGCCCGTCCATCTGAAACTGGAAGTTCCATAGGATCTTAGCCTTGTTATTCTCCACACCCTTCTGTGGAATCTCCCATCTGGGTCTAGCCCATACACTGTGCAGATGTTCCTGTACATAATGCCAGCTACTTGGTTGTGCCGTTCAGTGTATGCTGTTCCTGCCTGCATCTTACACCCTGTCACTATGTGTTGGACTGTCTCTGAGGCCTCTCTGCACTTTGAGTCCTGTCTAGTGTGGTAGACCCCTGCTTCTATGGATCGGGTCTTAGTGCCTGTGCTTGTGCTGCTATGATCAGTGCCTCAGTGCTGTCTTTTAGTCCAGCCCTTTCCAGCCACTGGTAGGATTTCCCAATGTCAGCCACCTCAGCTATCTGTCAGTGGTACATCCCATGCAGGGTCTTGTCTTGCCATGGAACTTCCTCTGCTTGATCTTTCTTCTGTGTCTGCTGCTGCCTTAGGCATTCTCTCAACAGCTCATCTTTAGATGCCATCTTACTGATGTACTCCTGGATGCTCTGGGTCTCATCCACAACAGTGGCTTTGACACTCACCAGACAGGTAAGGTAGGTATAGCTACACCAGACAGGTAAGATAGGTACATATTTGACAGTGGCTTTGACACTCACCAGACAGGTAAGGTAGGTACAGCCAGGATTTGAACCCCGGTCTCCCGCTCGATACATACATACATACATACATACATACACACACACACACACACACACACACACATACACATACACATACACACATACACACATACACACATACACACATTTCTATTCTTATTCTTGGCGATCACTTGTAGCCGAGTAAGATTGTCTTCCAAGGGTAAAATCTTAACAGTGGATCCGTAAGTGGCTGTAAAGGCCAATTCTGGATCCGCACAACCTCCCACAATGCGGGCATAGGTTTCCGGGTGGAAGACGGTCATGATGAGGGTTTGCTTGACGTGCCTTCCTCTTAGCTCATTTCTCCCTTTCGCCCTGTACTCGTGCTTCTTCAAAGTCCATAGCGCCTTTAATAAAGGCTGACTTCCAATTGAAACGCTCATGAGTTAGGGCTTCCCAGTTCTCAATGCTGATATTACATTTTTTTAAATTAGCTTTGAGAGTATCTTTGAATCTCTTTTCCTGTCCACCAATATTCCGTTTTCCATTCTTAAGTTGGGAGTAATGTAGCTGCTTTGGAAGACGATGGTCAGGCATTCGAACAACATGGCCGGTCCAGCAAAGTTGATGTTGGATGATCATTGTTTCAATGCTAGTGGTTTTCGCTTCTTCTAATACGCTAACATTAGTCCACCTATCTTCCCAAGTAATTTGCAGAAGTTTTCGAAGGCAGCGTTGATGGAATCTTTCAAGAAGTTGGAGGTGGTGTTTGTAGAGGGTCCATGTTTCACAGGCATGCAAAAGGGTTGGTAGTACAATGGCTTTGTAAACAAGCATTTTAGTCTCCCTGCGAATGTCCCGATCCTCAAACACTCTACGCTTCATTCGGGAGAAAGCTACACTCGCAGAGCTCAGACGATGCTGAAATTCAAAATTGATGTTGGCTTTTGTAGATAGATGGCTGCCAAGATAAGAAAAGTGGTCGACATTTTCTAGTAACACACCTTTAAGCTGGATTGATGGCGCTGCAGAGGGATTGGTTCGAACTTGCTGGTAAAGCACTTTGGTTTTTTTAATGTTAATCGAGAGGCCGAGCTTTTCATATGCTTCTGCAAAGATGTTTAGGATAGTTTGAAGATCTTCCTCGGAGTGTGCACAGACTACATTATCATCAGCATATTGAAGTTCTATAACAGAAGTTGTAATTACCTTATTTTTTGCTTTCAGCCTACTAAGATTAAAAAGCTTTCCATCTGTTCGATATATAATTTCTACAACAGTAGGAAGTTTCTCTTCAACAAGGTGTAGAATCATAGCGATTAAGATAGCGAATAAGGTTGGAACAATAACACATCCCTGTTTAATGCCAGATTCCACTTTAAATGGATCGCTTTGAGAGCCATTGTTATTCAAGATTGTTGCCATCATGTTATCATGGAGTAGCCGCAAGATGTTCACAAATTTATCAGGGCATCCGATTTTCAGAAGGATGGTCCAGAGAGCAGTATGATTTTCAGTATCAAAAGCTTTAATCAGATCAATAAACGCCATGTACAGAGGGCGGTTTACACACATACACACATACACACATACATACATACATACATACAGTACATACACACACACACACACACACACACACAGAGTATAATATATATATTAATGTTTGGCCACCACAAGTCAATTATCCCTGGGCTCACCTTTCTAATACCTTCTGGCTGAAACACAAAACACAAAAAAAGTTTCCGTTCTCCCTTAGGGTGCCTGGACTACACAAGGATTTGACAGTGTACTGCCTTGGTCAGATTCTTATTTGACACTATTCTCTGAGTCAGGACTATAATTTCAGGGATCCCATATGTACCAGAAGAAAAATAACAGAATTATTAGCTGAATGTGCAGTTTATGTTCCTCCAAGAAAACATGATTCACAGCAACAGTTTCACTGATTTAAGTAGTAGCTTGTGAGGGTAAGTTAAATTACTGGTTCCTGTATCGATATCGAATTTTATGAGGCAAATTTGGGATGGCACCTAGTTCTCTATTATGTTTTTTTTTACCTGCACTCGCCAACTTGCCACTTAAGTTTGGACAATCAAATCCCATCATACAGATGTTTCCTGAAGACTCAGCGCATGCTGGCCACAGCAGTTGCCTGCATGTAGTGGGAGGAAACGGTAACAGGGGAAAAAAAGCTATAAAGACTAATGATTAAAGGGAAACCACCGAGAAAACAAAAGAACATTTACAAAAAGCTTTAGCATAAGTACTATGCATTGTACCATATCTGACACTTTAGTTGTCTTGGTTTTAAAAAAGCAGGGTGGGAAGAATACAAAGAACAATTAGTCAATCAATCAATGGCAAGTTAACATTAGGATAGGAATATTTCATCTGTTAACCAACCCTATTTTCAAAATGTCTGTAAATTTTTTTTGAATGCCTAAGTGAAATGCCTGGTATATCTGCCCAGTTATATAGTATTGGCAAAGAATGTTGCTGCCATCAATCAAGTCCTTTTATGCCCAAGTGTTCTGGTATACTGAGAGCATTCTAGCTTCTCTTAAGTTTAAATTCTGACCCAAAGACCACAACATGCAGTAGCTAGCTATATACCTGCTGCCACATGCAAGGCTCTTCCATTCTGATGGAAGAGAAGGGATGGATTTATTCTTCCCTTCCAAAATATAGAAGACTGAGCACTGGCAGAGTTAAACGAAACAAACTGCAGTGACCATTTAATAAAACTGCTTTCTAGATAGACGGTTCCAGTCTAAAACTGATCCAACCAGCGTTTAGCTTCACAAGCTAAAACAGTTTACATTTGTTTCTCCTGAATTTCCTTTGCATATTCATCCACTCTGGAAATTCAGGATTCTGTATGTAGGTAGCAATAAACAGTAGAGACTAGATTCCCAGCCTCGGCGTGTTATTTCTGCACCTACACACAACATCTTCATACCTAATTTGAATTTTCACTGCTCTGAATAATTTGAAGTCATCCCAAACCTGTCTGTTTCATACTGTCTTCGGACCACAGAATAGCTTTAGTAGTAAAAATCCCAATTGACTTTTTTCTCTCATTTTGACAGTCCATTTAATTTCTACTTCTGATTGAGCAGAGCTATCACAAGTACATATCACCAAAAAAGATGCTGTTAAGAGACTTGCAGGTTGCTGAATCACAGTTTTATGTGGTTTAGGAAATAGCTGTGGTCTTACTTCCTCCCTGAAAGCAGCAGCTGGGGAGGGGAACATGTAAGTCACATAAAAAGCTTTAGCTGTAGAAGTTGCTGGGCAGAATATTTGGGGGAAACTAAAAGTGTCTCCTGGACAACAGTATGAAATTTTGCCTTTGCCTTCAGACCTATTGTCAGTGTGTTAGTTGATGTTCTAAATATACAGTATATGTAGGCTTTACTGAGGAAATAAAGTAGATGTGAGTTTTGAGCCAATCATGCAGGCCATTGCCCAGGCTCCCCAGTTTGGTTCTTTAATGGGTTGCCAATCTGTAAGATGTCCTGCCCTTTTATCCCACATGAACTCAGTGGCATTTGGTGGAGAACTTTGCTAAATTTATTTATTTATTTATTTATTTATTTATTTATTTATTTATTTTCTATCCCGCCTTTATTATTTTTATAAATAACTCAAGGCGGCAAATATACCTAATACTCCTTCCTCCTCCTATTTTCCCCACAACAGGAACCCTGTGAGGTGAGCTGGGCTGAGAGACTGACTGACCCAAGGTTACCCAGCTGGCTTTCATGCCTAAGGCAGGACTAGAACTCACAGATTCCTGGTTTCTAGCCCGTTGCCTTAAACACTAGACCAAACTGGCTAAATCCTTATTGGCCGTTATGTAATGTATATAGTAACTATTCTATTGTAAAGAAAATTAAATTCCCACAATTCTCAACAGCCTGAGGAAGTCTGGCCTAGTTTCTGAGAATTATCTGTGCTCCCACTGATACTTACAAACTCTTCTCACCTGTCCAACCAATTTCCTGGCTGGTTTCATGATTTGTATGTTTTATCTTTTTATCAACGTGATTGCCTTCTTTTTCAACTTGTTGTAGAGTTACTTAATATTTGCTTTACCAGAATTTTGTGCTGATTTTTATTTTTCTTATCTGGACAATGTTTGTATTCTCAGGGGAACATTGTTGCAATACTTCCTTACTGCTGATTTTTAAATAATTGGCATTCTCTTGCACTTGTACTTTTCCTAATCTCCATATATCTTGTCTTTGAGTTTCTATTAGTTTTAAATCCCTAAACAGAGAGATTTAGCCTTATTCTTCTCCCTTTTATATTCCTTATGTAAGCTTTCTGGATGTACTTGTTAGCCATTGGGTGACAAAGAATGTTGGATAATAAGCCTTTGGCCTAGTCCAGCAAGGCTCTTAATATTGTATGGATTTATGTTCCAAATAACCCTTGATAAAGTTTTGTCTTTTAAAAGTAAATGATCTTTTGGGCAACTTTCCTATTGTTTATATGATGAATATGATATGATGTTTTGAAGTAGTGTTAAAACCAATCTCACTACAGATCCTGTATATCAGGGGTCCTCAACCTCAGCCATTTTACGATGTGTGGACTTCAACTCCCAGAATACTCCAGCCAGCAATGCTGGCTGGAGTATTCTGGGAGTTGAAGTCCACACATCGTAAAATGGCTGAGGTTGGGGATCCCTGCTGTATATCACTCCAGATTATGTCCAGATTGTCCCATTTCTAATGGTTCCATTATCAGCTCTGCTAAGGCACAGCGAATCACTGCCTTTAGGAAATGTGTAATTCTTGTGAACTGAGCATGTGAACTGAGCATGTATTCTGCCCTTCAACTATACTATCTAAGTGGTATTGTTGAAGGGCAGAACTACCTACTTTGTTCTCTTTGTACATTAACATCTTTAAGAATTCAGTGCTCAAACATACAATTGTGCTGGCAGCTGAATTTTACTGATATCTCTGCTGGAAATAGTTTGAAACAAAAGTTGTTTAAATATCTGTCTGTGCCAGGAGTACACTCTGAAAAAGAATGCTGTAAACACAAAGTAAATTAAAATGAGACCTGTTTTTGTGAAGCTGATGGTTGCTACTTGGAAAAGTTATTACAGAGAACATTTCTCCCTGTGTGGAGAAGCAGCACGTACCCATTTGGCTAACCTATAACTGGTGGAAGAAACAAACCCCACCTATTCCTAAGACTTTGCTATGTCCAGACCACAATTCCTGAGAAAGATAAATTGAATAGACTGAAAATGAAGGATTGGAACTGTGTAGCTCATTAACTGGTCACACAGAGACACATCAGAAGGAAAAAAGTGGACTGAGTTATACAAACCTATTTCCCCCTGTGCTGCAAATAAAAGAGACAATTGTTTTGTTGATACAGAAATATTGTTTGGAATATGCCAACTAACTAAGGGGAGCCTTGGCATTTTTTGGCCAAATATAGCTCTTATACTAGGTCAAAAAAAGAACATAGCTTTTTATTCAGGAGCTAAAATCATTGAAAAGAACAAGTTTACATTCCTACAGCCTGCAGCAAAGCAAAGCTGAATAAATGTTTGGCTTAATACTCATTTCTGTCATGAAGCTTTCTGAAGCCAGAAAATGCCATTACTATAATCAAAGAATTGAGCATAGTTTATTATTATAATTATTTCAGTGAGGTGCATGGGAAGGTCACTGCAATGTGTAGGACAGGCCAAAGTAGATATTATGGGGAAAATATGGATGCTGCTGAAAATAGCCATTACACCATTCAGAATAAGTATTAGAAGTAGTATTATCTATTATATCTGCTATTTAAAGAAAAATGTATGCACCACTTTCCTAGGACAATATTGTAGCATAACTTGAACTGAGTAGGATAATTCAAGGTGCCCTGTGAAGGAAGCAAGCGTTTTATTTCAGTAAGCATTAAATGAGTTTGCCAAACTACAGAAAACTGGCGTTAAGACTCTTGTAAATGAAAACTGGGAGTCTGGGTAAAACTAGAGTTGGTGTGAAAGAGTAATTTGATCAAAATTGATTATTTTTTTTCACAAATTTCAAGGAGAAATAATTTTGTAAATATCCCTTCTTTCTCCCATCTTTGCTTCATGGATTCATTTCCTTGAATTACCAGCATGTCCCACTGACCTCAATGCATTTATTGCAAAGATGGACTGGATCAGTGTTTCTCAAGCTTGAGAACTTTAAGATGTGTGGATTTCAACTCCCAGAATTCCCCAACCAGCATGCTGTCTGAGGAATTCTGGGAGCTGAAATCCACACATCTTAAAGTTCCCAAGTTTGAGAAACATTGGACTGGATTATGCCATTAATCCCTTGGAATGCTACAAAGATCAGAATAGTGCAAGCAATGGTATTCCCTGTGATAACTATGGAAACAAAAGTTGGACTTTGAAGAAGCAAGATAGAAGGAGTATTGACACTTTTGAACTTTGGTTTTGAAGAAGACTCCTGAGAATATTGTGGACAGCCAAGAAAACAATCAAATAGATAATCAAACAAATCAATCCAGGGTTCTCACTACAGGCACAAATGACCAGGCTCAAATTATCCTACCTCAGAGACATCATGCACCTAGCTCTCTGGAGAAGGCTCTGATGCTGGGAAAGGTAGAAGGAAAGAGAAGAAGAGGACAAACAACAGCAAGGTGGATGGATTCAGTTACAGTGGTGATGAGTGTAAAGTTGGAAGTCCTGAAAGACCAGGTTAGGGACAGATCATCATGGAGGAAATGTGGTCACTAAGAGTTGACACTGACTTGATGGCACATAAACAATCAATAACAAAAAGCTCTTGGAACTGCTTATATGTTATATTTGTGCTTTTGCATTATATCTTATTTACTTTAACAGAAAACTAACAAATCAGAGCAATCCCAATTTCAGTAAAATGGATTTAAATGATTGCTGTCAAATTGATAGAGCCGCAATAGCAATGTGGAGAATGATAGCTATCTTCTTCCCTCTCACAGATTTATTCTGATCACAGGGAGCCAGCAGTGTGGACACACAGACAAGTAGATTGATTCAGATTTTTAGGAACTCCTAGAAAACAGCTTGCAGTAACCTCTCTTCCTGGTCAGCAACAGATCTGCCATGCCTCTCCAAATCATGGCCTTATGTCCTACAAAAGAGTCCTTTATAAACTTTCATCCAGCTTTCCACTGGTCTACAAACTGTAAGGAGAGAAACATGAATGCTGCATTAGGAATTACAGTGGGAAAGGATTGGACACTGTGAACCCATAAATAGCCACTGACCTGATTATAGGTTGCTGATCTTGTTAAGAATTGGCTTCAGTCAGGCTGCCAACTTTAAAATCTTTGGTATCTATGGAGGAAGGAAAGGAATGAATACATTTCTATCACAACAAACAAGTCTTATGGAGTCTTTCAAAAACCAAGGTGGTGCCAACAGTCCTTGTCCTGACCTATCACCCATACAGTATATTCATCTAAAAATCTAATTAGAATCTATGGGTGTAAAAATCACTCTGTAGAAGTGATCAGGGACTCTGCTTTTTGCAAAGTTTTCAGTCCTGTAGGGACAGTCTCAGCACAAACAACTTCAAACTCTCAGATGTGGAGATTAAGAAAAGGGAACAGAGTATCTTCAAAGGGAAGAGTGACTGATCATGTCTACAGAATCTACAGACAACCCAATTCCATTCCTACCCCGTTCTCCCACAAACGTGCACCAAAGGATTTTTCTAGAAAGGCCACAGGCTATTGAATTAAGATGATATGTTTGCAAATTGGCTTATATAAATATTAGCCAGAGTATATATGTTTGTGTGTCTCTGGCTGGATCAGTTTATTTTTAGCTATTTGGAATCAGATAATGCCAGCTGTTGTGTTCTTTCTTAGAAGATCCTTAACACAGACTCCAGAGAAAGTTGTAACTCAAAACTGTTTATTACATAACAGTTTTAGCCATAGCTCTCTCACAGTTCTCCATTTTCTCTTGTTCTCCATTCTTCTCCCAGGTCCTTCCTGTCTTCTGCAATATCTCCTGGGACTGGTAGTACTATACTACATCCCTCCCTTTGTTAGATAGAAGTAAAGGATAAACCAACTCATCTAACATTGCTGAGAGGCTTGGAGGCAAAAACCTAAGAAGAAAGGTTAAAGGAACTGGGTAGGTTTACCCTAGACAGCCAGTTTGGTGTATGGTTAAAGCAGGGGTCGGCAAACTTTTTATTCCGGGAGCCATTTTGGCATGCTCGTACACATTTTGAAATGCTCGAGAGCCAGGGGGCAGGGTTTGTGGGTGGGGGCCAATCGCGTGGAAGGGGGTGGGTTTGTGGGCGGGGGCCAATCGCGTGGAAGGGGGCGGGGTTTGCGGGCAGGAGCCAATCGCGCGGAAGGGAGTGCGGTTGGCGCTGGCACTGGGCTGTGAAGCTGGACGAGCCGCCGGACCTGGAGCGCTTCCGCGCGCAGCTGAGCGAGGCCCCGCGCCGATCTTTTTGGAGCGCTTCCGTGCGCAGCTGAGCGAGGCCCCGCGCCGGTCTTTTTGGAGCGCTTCCGTGCGCAGCTGAGCGCTGGGCTGTGGAAATGCGCTCCAAAAAGACCGGCGCGGGGCCTCACTCAGCTGCGCGCGGAAGCGCTCCAAAAAGACCGGCGCGGGGCCTCGCTCAGCTGCACGCGGAAGCGCTCCAGGTCCGGCGGCTCGTCCAGTTTCACAGCCCAGCGCAGCTGAGCGAGGCCCTGCGCCGGTCTTTTTTTCGCGCCTCTGGGTAGCAGGGCCAATCGGGCTTCACCTTGTTCAGCCCGCCTCTCTGCTCCCCTTTGGCGCGCACTGATTGGTGGAGGCGTCCTTCCTTCTGAGCCTCCACCAATCAGCGTCTGTTTCTTCCCCAGGGTTCTCTCTGCTTCCGGAGACCGGCTTTCCGGATGTCGGGCGGCAGACAGAGAGAGAGAGCCAGAGCCGAGGGGCCAAAGAGCCAGATCTGGCTCGCGAGCCGCCATTTCCGACCCTTGGGTTAAAGCATCAGGCTAAGAAACGGGAGACTTTGAGTTCTAGTCCCACCTTAGGCACAAAGCCAGCTGGGTGACCTTGGGCCAGTCACTCTGTCTCATCCCTAGGAAGCAGGCAATGGCAAACCACTTCTGAAATCTTGTGTCCTGTTCCGACTAAGGCCAACACAGAAGCGTTATTGAAACAACTTTATTTACAGTGATACACAGGCAGACCAATCTATACTGTCCCCTTCTTCCTCTGTAGGCAGAAGAGCAACATGTCCGATTGGAAAACTAGGCTCCGGGCGGCGTTCATAGTTGGGAGGTTCGCGGGGCCTGGGAGATGGAAGCGCAGCAGCAGGAGGTGACTCGGAATTCGGCGGCAGAAGGTAGGCAAGGGGATTTCCTGGTTCAGGTTTCTCAGCGGTGGCAGGGTCTGGCACGGAGGCTGGTTCAGCAGAAACAGCTCGACTCGTCCCAGCTTCAGTGGTCCACATGGCGGGAGGGTCACTGGTTCCTAGGTGTGCGGGTCACGGGTAGGATCGGGCATCTCCGGCAACCGGGGCTCGTCATGCCGGCTTTTAAAGCTGAATTTCACGCTGTTGGAGAGCAGGGGCCAATTGGGCCAAGCAATACGAGGCCCGCCTCTCTGCTCTCCTTTGGCGTGTGCTGATTGGTGGAAGTATCCCTCCTTCTGGGTCTCCTCCAATCAGCACCTTCGGGTCTTCGGTCAGTTCCACACCAAGCCTGCTGCTTCCGGTGACTGGTTCCTCTTCCGACTCGGAGTCCAGCATGTCGGCTGGCAGCGAGGTAAGCAGCGCGAACCCGACATCTTGTCAAGAAAACTGCAGGGACTTGTCCAGACAGTTGCCAGGAGTCAAAACTGATTCTAAGGCAAACCCCCCCCCCCAAATAAAACACTGTTTAGCCTAAATAAGAGGTGGAGGGGAGACATGACAACTGAGCCAAGTGACTCTGAGAATGAGTAGCAGCACTTGTAATATGGTTTGCAGAGTCTCCTTTCCGAAAAACATGAAGGGCAAAAATAGTTTTCCAGTCTGAGTAGGGGCTTTAGCTGTCCTTTGATAACCTTACAAAATCAGTAGTCACATTATTGTTTGAAGCAAATTGTGTTGTAAAGTTAGGCTGACCATATTTCCTTGAGAGGAAAACGGGACCCTAACCTACCCATGGCTCGCCGGACAAAGTGGGCGCGCATGCATGCGCACATGCGGGCAGGCGGGTGTGCGGGCGCACACGCACGCATGCAGGCGCGCTTTGCTGCGGGAACTTTCAAAAACGGGACAAAATGGATATTTTTCTTAAAACGACAGGACGGTCGGGAATTGTTTAGAAAACAGGACATATGGTCAGCCTATGTAAAGTAGCCCAAATATATGTGTGGGGGGAGGCTGGCCATACACAAAAATCTATGTTGGCAACAACTTTAACTTGTTGCTTGCAAATACCACATAATAAAGTTTGCTGCAAATAAAGTTCCATGCACTCCCTGTTCTATCACCCATTAAGAGAAGACAGAGTTGTTTTTCTGTTGTCCTAGCAGCCCTTATAAACTTACTCCTTGCACCTGGTTGTTTTATATCCTGGTTCCAAGATGCATTCCAGGTTTTATTGCAAAAACTCAAGGGTTTTTTTCTTTTTGTTTTTGTTTTGCAAATTGGGCAATGTTCAGTGCACTACACTGCTCTCTGGAATGGGACGATATTCCACAGTGATAACAAGGAATTTCTTTCTGTGACTGACTTGAATCCTAGAATACTGTGTCCCTAGATGTCTTGGGACTGCATTTTGCTGGCCTTATTGCCACTGTTTGCTGATGAACATGATTAAGTAAAGTGTCTATGGAGATGTTATGCATTTCTGCCCTTAGGTGATTTTCTTCTTGAGCACTTCATATAATATGGACATGGTAACTTCTTAATCCAATGCCAAATCTTCCTGCTGCAGATCTTTATCACCACAAAGGGTCCCCACTTACCAGAAGGTATGGGAGGAGCAGGCCTGATGTTGGGTGTTCTTAATGGCAGCTCCCCTCCTACGGAACACCTTGCCACCAGAGGCAGGGATGGCTCCCATATTCATGGCCTTCCAGAAGATAAAAATCTTGACCTTTTCTGGATGTCTTGGGACTGATTGTAGAGCCAAAAGTGCTTGTGTGTATGCATGTGTATCTGTTTATTTTTCTTACTATTTGATATTGTTATAATTTTGCTACTTAAGTTTTACATTTTAATTTAATTTTATTGCTATTTTATGTCTGTAAGCCACCTAGAGTCCACCAGGATTGAGGCAGTAGATAAATAGCACAAATACAAAATAAATACATGCTTTTTGAATGTTTGTCCTCACCACTTGATTTCAAATTATATGTGCTTCTAAGTTGCCATATTCACATGATATAGCTAATTCCCTAAATACATAAACCTACTGGATCTACTGGATAAACAAAAGTAGAGAGAAAGGGACCAATATTTGAAAAGGATACAAGTGATTAAAAAAAAATTATCCGAGATTAGAAAATGCTTAGTGTATCTGACAACAAAAGTCCGCATAGTTAAAGCAATGGTATTCCCCGTAGTAACCTATGACTGCAAGAGCTGGACCATAAGGAAGGCTGAGTGAAGGAAGATAGATGCTTTTGAACTGTGGTGTTGGAGGAAAATTCTGAGAGTGCCTTGGACTGCAAGAAGATCAAACCAGTCCATACTCCAGGAAATAAAGCCAGACTGCTCACTTGAGGGAATGATATTAAAGGCAAAACTGAAGTACTTTGGCCACATAATGAGAAGACAGGATACCCTGGAGAAGAAGCTGATGCTAGGGAAAGTGGAAGGCAAAAGGAAGAGGGGCCGACCAAGGGCAAGATGGATGGATGATATTCTGGAGGTGACGGACTCAACCATGGGGGAGCTGGGGATGGTGACGGCCGACAGGAAGCTCTGGCGTGGGCTGGTCCATGAAGTCACGAAGAGTCGGAAGCGACTGAACGAATAAACAACAAAATTAATTGATAAAACAACTTCTTCCTTATTACTATAGTAGAAGTTTCCCCCCCCCCCCTACCACCAAGGGGATAACTTTCATTTCCACACTATTCTCAAAACATCTAGCCAGACCCTGAGTAAAAACATATTATGGGCTAAAACTAGACTGACCATACTTCCTTGAGACAAAAACGGGACATTGGGATGGCAAAACGGGATGGGGTCTTAGGTAATATTTATTTTTTATTTTTATTTATTTATTTATCCTTCAACTTTTATCACCGCAGCATCTCCCCCAAGGGGACTCTGGGCGGTTTACAATACAACAATTAAAATTTATAAATATAACTACAATCTAAAATACAATTCTAACTGTTACAATACTAATAAATTAAATATAAAATCCAGTAGGCGATAGATGTTATTTTAAAAGGGCTCTATGGCACCAGCCATCCCCAGGAGGAACTGTTCACATTCCCATCCCATGCGAGGCGGAAAAACCAGGTCTTTAAATTCTTCCGGAAGGACAGGAGCGATGGGGCCTGCCTCACCTCTGGGGGCAGAATGTTCCAAAGAATAGGTGCAACCATGGAAAACGCCCACCTTCTGGACCCCGCCAAATGAAACTCCCTTGACGACGGGGTCCGAAGCATGCCCTCTCTACATGAATGAGTGGGACGGTTTGAAGTTATGGGGATGAGACGGTCCCTCAAGTAGCCTGGTCCCATGCCATGTAGAGCTTTAAAGGTCATAACCAACACCTTGAATTGCACCCGGAAGCACACTGGCACCCAGTGCAGCTGGCGCAGTAGAGGTGTCACATGAGCCAATCTAGGGGCACCAATAACTGCATGCACAGCCACATTTTGGACCAGTTGAAGCTTCCGGATACTCTTCAAGGGTAGCCCCATGTGGAGCGCATTGCAGTAATCTATATGGGAGATGACCAGAGCATGAGTGACTGTACAGAGGGACTCCTGATCCAGGAAAGGGCGTAACTGGCGCACAACACGAAGTTGTGCAAAGACCCTACTGGCCACGACTGCCACCTGCTCTTCAAGCAGGAGTCGTGAGTCCAGGAGGACCCCCAGGTTCCGCACTGATTCCGAATGGGGTAGTGCAACCCCATTCAGAACCAAAGATGATAATTTCCCGGATCCAGAAGAACCATCAATCCACAGCCACTCCGTCTTACCAGGGTTCAGCTGAAGCCTGTTGTTCCCCATCCAGACCCCCACAGCCTCCATGCACTGAGAGAGGGTGGTCACTGCATCACTTACCTCACCTGGGATGGAGATGTACAATTGCGTATCACCAGCATATTGATGATACCTCATCCCATGGTGACGGATGATCTCACCCAGCAGTTTCATGTAGATATTAAATAGGAGAGGTGAAAGAACCGACCCCTGTGGCACCCCACAAACGGGGCGAGAGTCAGATCTTTCATCTCCTATTACCACTGATTGGGACCGGCCCCTGAGGAAGGAGATGAACCAGCGCAAAACTACACCGGCCACCCCCAACTCCTCGAGCCGTCCCAAAAGGATACTATGGTTGATGGTATTGAAAGCCACTGAGAGATCGAGGAGAGCCAGGATGGATGCACTCCCTCCATCCCGCTCCCGCCAGAGATCATCCGTAAGTGCAACCAATGCAGTTTCCACCCCAAATCCTGGCCTGAAACCTGACTGGAAGGGGTCCAGATAATCCGTTTCATCCAAGGAGTTGCAAGGCCACCACTTTCTCAACCACCTTCCCCAAAAAGGGGAGGTGGGAGACAGGACGAAAATTGTCCAATATAGTAGGGTCCAGCGATGGTTTCTTGAGCAGGGGGTGTACCAGCGCCTCCTTAAAAGCAGCTGGAAACACCCCCTGCTCCAGAGATATATTAACCATTGCCTGGACCCAACCACAGGTCACCTCCCTGGCTGCTTGGACCAGCCAGGAAGGGCAAGGGTCTAGATGGCATGTGGTGACCTTCACACTCAGGAGGATCCTGTCCACTTCCTTAGGTCCAACAGGATCAAACTGTTCCCAGATAACCAGGTAATGACGTTCCCTCAGCATCTCCCCAGACTCTGCTTCATGCTTGGAGTCTAACTTAGAACGAATCTGAGCGATTTTAGAAAATTCTTCCGCACGGCCCTGTAGGTGGGTCACAGACTCCACCTTACCTAGAAGAGATCATGTTATCTTAAACAGGGCCGTCGGACGGCATTCTGCAGACACAATAAGAGCGGAGAAATATTCCATATTCATGAAAAAGACAGGGGTCCCCACCCCCTGGTCCCCGTGATTGGCTCCCACTGCAAACCCCGTCCCCTGGTCCGCATGATTGGCTCCCACATGCAAACCCTGCCCCCTGGTCCGCCCTCCTCTCCACCTCTCCGCCCTCCTTTGCTGCACACTGATAGGCTGGAGGGCTTCATCTTCTGGGCTGCCTCCAATTGGCAGCTCCGGCTCAGATCCTCCTTCCGCGCCATTCCCGCCGGGTTTAAAAAATGGGACAAAATTGAGATATTTATCAAAACGACGGGACGGTTGAAAAATGCTAAAAAAATGGGACTGTCCCATTCAAAACGGGACATATGGTCAGCCTAGCTAAAACTCTCAAAATAACAGCATGGTAGCACTAAAATCATACTAACTCTGTCTGCTCTTAAACATTTACATAACAAATATTGATCTTAGAAGAAGAAATGGGTGAAACACAACAAGGAAGAAAAACAACCCCCCAACCCAGCCCCCATGGCTAGCAATAGCCTGTTGTACTATTTCTACCCTGATCGATTTATGGTCACACTTTTGCTGCCTGGATCAGCGTTCAATGTTTTGTTCAAAGTAACACTTCATGAGGAAATGGAGTGGAAATTTCCAAAATGCAGGCAGTTGCTTTGAATATAGGTAGTCTTTTACTTTTATTCCTAGGCCTGGCTTGTTATGATCACCAGCTCCATCTGTATGAGTGGGTTTACATTGGGGCAGCTCTCTAATGAATGGAACGCTCCATCTCCCACAACCATGGACTCCCAGTCTCTTGCAAGGGAAGAGGTAAAACTGCCAACAGCCATTTGTCATTCAGCTGCTCTTAACTAGCAGCATACTTAGTTCAGAGCCTAAAGTAGCATTTACCGTCTCCATCCATAGTTACTAAGGGTGGAGAGGAGGAGATAAAAAGGTTTACAGAATGAGGCTAAGAGGAATATTTTGCTCTTGGCACAATAGTTGCATATAGACAACAGAATCAAAACCGAGGTCTTGCTGAAGTAAATTGAAAAATTCCTGTTGCCGGATGACAGAGGTGGATTGAGATGCTTTTCTGCTTTCAGGGTGTTCAAACCTTTATATCCTTTGGTTTGATCTGCATATCTTCCTTCCTTCCTTCCTTAAAGGGGGTTGCAAAGCCAATCCCTTTATTGAAATGCTTGAGAAACTGTACACGGAATTGTTTAAAGAAGATTTAAAATGTTCATAGTGCTTCAAAAAAAAAAAAGCATTAGTATTCCAGGCTTCTCCAACCTTTACACCAACTGTAAAGTTGTGTAAACTTTACACCAACTGTAAAGTTGGTGGCTGCACCTTCCCAAAAGTCATCATGTGCTTTGCCAAATGAAAAACATACACTGAAGAAAATAGCATCCAAAAAAAGATGCATATTTGGCAGAGGCACACACAATAGTGCACATATTAATGAAAGTGAAGTGTAAAAATGCATTGTCTGAAAGGAATACATTACAAAGGATGCATGTCCTAGGGAAAACAGAGAGATAAATATGTATATTTGGAGAAATGCACCTGAAAATGCTTATATAATTCATTTTAAAAAGGGAAGAAAAATACAGTGAGCAAGGTAGTTGAACTTTAGAAATTCACTAATTCCTAAATTGTTTACTTTTCATGGGGCAAATAGATACTATTTTTCACCATGGTGCTGTTATGCCACTTGAATGTAAACTTGATGTCCATAGTACACAATTGCTTCACAACCAATATACTGCTATGGTTGCTACAAGGCATGTGTTTGATACAATGTCTCACCAAAGTACTTTGTCTATTGATGAGATTTTAGCTTGATTCAAATCTAGCCTACAATGGCCTAAATTAATTTCAATTTACCTTATCCAAGTTTTCATTGGTACCCTGCACTGAACTTTCCATCATGGAATCATGTTCACTAGAGTAGCTTGTACAAATAGTGAACTGGATCCATTCTGCACATATGCCCAAACCATCTCAGTTGCTGGTTTTAGAGTTTGCTGGCATTTTATTGGCTGGTTGCAACATTATTGACTGGTAATTTCATTTCTTATGTTGTTCATCAAAGCAATGCCAAGGATCCTATGGAGACAGCACATTTGGAAGATTTCCGGGTTGGGATCTCTGACTGTAGGAGTGTCCATGATTTGGCCCTATATTAGTAGCACGATGGCATCATGTTACAAAATGACTGAAACTTTTGCATTTTGGTGTATATGGTGATGTCAGGCTTCCATCATAATTACCAGATAAGTGAACCAAAAGCTGTGGTGGTGGCACCAATTTAGCTTTTCATTTCAACTGTTGAGGCAACCTTCTTTTCCTGTACTATGAAGCCAAAGTATTTAATTTCTTCTACTTCTTCTTGTACTTATACTCCATTTAGCTGTATGACTACTGGTAAGCCAATGGTGGTCAATACTTTAATCTTTTCCACACTGATGACCAGTCCAAATGGCCATGCAGCATCTCTGTTGTCACAGAGAATATCAGCAGCTTCTATTTCATCACTGGCAAAATTTGCAATGTCATCCACCTACATGTTTTTGGTGATGAACTCTTCCTGACCAATTCTAGTCCATGTCTAGTTTTGAAGACTCTTCTCATGATGGCATCTACTGCCATATTGAATAATAATGAGGATAAGATGCATCACTGGTGTATCCCAAGCAGACTGGGAATCCCTCTGTCAGCCCCACTAGGTAGACCAGACCATGAAATCAATTCCACAGGAAGGCTAGGACTACTTTTATTGAGATTGGCTATAACAAAATCTTGCAAGTCTCCTTGTGCTGTACCACCTCCTCCTTCTTATAGTTCACTGAAATAGGGAGGTGTCTGTCTGAATCACTTCCAAATGTTATCTGGACATTCTGGACTTTAAAAATGTTTCCGCCCTTTTGCTCAGACAACAGCTTCTGCATATCTGGTATTAGCTCATCATGAGGGCTAAATTGTGAAGTGGTGTATTAGATTCTTGGTGATTATGTAGATGATGGAAATATTCTTTGCATCAGTTAAAATGTTCAGTGCTGCAATGTACAAAAGTATCACAGATATTGCAAATGTCATCACTGATGCTATGACCGACATATATATGTGCTACTATGTTGTGCAAACTCCAAGCTGGCACCACACAGTAATCCATCTACAGTATATGCTGGTCTCAAGCCTAGATAAATGGGAATGTTAATCTCCTGCTGAGAACCTACATTGCAATAGACAATTATTATCTGTACTGTGCTGTATGACCTCCATGTCAGCATAGTGGGTGCATCTTATATCACTGGGAAAAGAATGAGGTTGGCTTGGAATTCCAGGGCAAACAGAATTGTAGAAGCATCAGTGTTAACCACTCCATTAGTGTTAATTGAGAGAGAATTATGGAGCTTCTACCTCTTTATATTTACCACCTTATTTCTTGAAAAGCATTTGGGGGATTCAAATTAGGACTGTGATGTGCTATTCTCTTAATGACCTCTTCCTCTTGAAGATGTTCGGTCTGATACAGAAATTAATAGACACCAATATGTTTTCTCTAATAATGCATCAAGTAGCTTGAAGGGGGATTAGGGAAATGACATGAGGCAAAGAACTCTCTCCCACAGAAATACAATATCAATCTAAATCATGCTGGAATTTTGTTATGTCCTAATAATTAGAGTATTGGCAGAGGAATCAGTAACAGCCTAGCTCAAAACTCTATTGTGAAGCTGTTTGAGTCATATTTATAGCCTAATGTAGCTCACAGAGTTGCTGTGAGGCTAAATTGGGGAATAAGAATCAAGAATACTGCCTTATGCTACTTGGAGAAAAGGTAGGATATTAATGTCATCAATCAAATAATTACAGTTCTTAGATACCATTTCTGCTGGCTGTTAGTACATAAGAGAATGCAAAGTTAGCTCAATTGATTGGAAATGTTATGGTAGGTAAAGGTAAAGGTTCCCCCCCCCCCACATTTGTGCAGTCGTGTCCAACTCTAGGGGCCGGTGCTCATCTCCGTTAGCCAAAGAGCCAGCATTGTCCGAAGATGCTTACATGGTCATGTGGCCGCATGACACACGCGGAACGCTGTTACCTACCCACCGAAGTGGTACCTATTAATCTACTTGCATTTGCATGCTTTCAAATTGCTAGGTTGGCAAGAGCTGGAGCTAGTGCGGGAGCTCACTCCATCACGCGGGGCTAGGGATTCGAACCTCCGAACTTGCGATCTTCCGATCGACAAGCCTGGCATCTTACCCGCTGAGCCACGACTCCCCTTTGAGCCACCACACCCCTTAAATGTTATGGTACTAAATGCAAAAATCAAGATATACTGTATTATGACCCTCCCCCCCAACAAATAATAGTGCCTGCTACTTGTGAAAAATGTGTACTAATTTGCAATACGTAAGCTTCAGTTCTGTGTATGGTTACTTGGGAGCAAGTTACAATGAATTTTTAGGAATTATTTCTGAGTGAATAGGCATTAAATGATTGCGCAGATTTTACAAAATGTATTGTAAAGAAAACCCTATGCTTAGTCAAATTTTAAGAACTGAGGATGACATGGTAGTATATTGTGGCCTCACTCCTCCCATCCACCATGATGGGTATCTTGTTTTACCAGAGTTCTCAATTATACATCCAGTTCCAGTTCCTCTTTCAATATGGAAAAATCATGGGTAGGGGAGGTGAGCCTGAAATATGTATTCCCACTGTCCTATATCTTTACAATTTTAAATGCCTACAGAGAAAAATACTTTTTCTGTAATTTCAGCATGTGACACTGTAGTTTAGTAGATAAGATTATCAGAACATTCTCCCCAAGCAAAGTAAGATTCAGAACAGGACCATTTCTAACCAAAAAGAATGAGCTTGGCTGGAGCTGCGACGGAGCTGAGCGTGCAGACTAGAATTGTGGGGAGCACAGTGAGCCCAAGATTAACTGCCCCAGCAGACAATCTTTGGGGGCGTGGTGAGTCCCGGCAACGGAGCTGAGTGTGCAGACTGGAGTTGTGGGAAGCACAGTGAGCCTAAGGATCAACCGCCCCGGTAGACAATCTTTGGGGGCGTGGCGAGTCCCGGCGCTATAATGGACGGTCTCCGGTGACACGGGGGAGCCTGATGGTGGCGTGAGTGGACCTTGGTGAGGGCAAGTGAGACCATTGGTATGACTGCCTCACTGTAGGTGCTGTTGGGGAGACGTTTTAGGACCCCCCCGGGTGAAGTGGTGGAGTACAGTCTAACTACACAGCGGTGAGCCTGGACGGACCTTTGGAGTTCTTAGTGGACCCTGGTAGACCTGGACCTGGGGGATCTCTGGTAGAACTGGACCCCTGTGGACCTAGAGATCTTTTTGAAGCTGGTTGGGTGTCTCTGTGCTTCTCTGCTGAGAATTGTTGGTACACCCTATATGAAGAGCTGTGGGGGTGTATGGGACATTGGTTGGACAGCACAAGAGACCTAGGCGGAATGGTCTGGAATAACACCCCCGCTGATTTTGACATCGTGGACTCTGACACTGTGGACATTTCAACATTGCAACGGCTTGGTGGATGAAGGGGAGGGTTGGCCATCCCCAATCTTTTAGGGTGGCAGAGGGGTGTAGGGTCCCTGTGTGATTGTGGTGCTCCCCCCTTTGAGTGAGAGTCACGAGGGGGGTCCAGTATTGTATGAGTGTGGGAGAGTGCCTATCCCTGAGTGAGAGACAGGGTAGGTAGGAGTGGTTGTGTTGCCCCTGCTGTGACTAGTGAGAGAGGCCACAGAGGGGCACAGTGAGTGTGTGTGGAGTGTGTGGGGTGGTGAGGCTTACCAGTGCCGAGAGCGTGAGCTGGTGCGCTGGGGGCCCTACTATTGCCCAGGAGAGATTGGGGGTGAGAGGATGTATGTATGTAGAAAGGGACCCTTGCCCAAATACAGGATTTCTGGAGGCTCGGGAGTGGACGCGACTCGGCCAGGAAACTCTGGGGGCTATGGGGTGGGTAAATTGATCGAGGTGGTGACAGGCAGGGGATATTATGACGGGAACCAGAGGACAAGCCATCTTCGGGGAAGATGCCCCCGGTGTTTGTTACCGGTGGCGTGTTCCGGTCCTCCGAGTTCAAACCCAGGTCCTGGACAGCAGACCCTTGAGGGCCTTGGTTTCTGGCTGCTGCTGCTTAACGCCAGGTCAGTAAACAACAAGGCCCCCCTCATAAGTGATTTAATCACGGAGGAGGGGGCAGACCTGGCGTGCATCACTGAAACCTGGCTGGGCCCAGAGGGGGGGGTAGCCCTCTCGGAGATGTGCCCAGCTGGGTTTCAAGTGTGGCACCAGCCGAGACACCGGGATAGGGGAGGAGGGATGGCAGTTATCATCAGAGAGTCTCTAGTGGCCTTCAGGGGCACTGCTCCACAGGTGGCCAGATGTGAAACCATTTTTTAAGTTGGGTTCTCGAGAACAGTTGGGAGTCTTGCTACTGTACCAGCCTCCCTGCTGCGTAGCAACCTCCCTGCCCGAGCTGCTGGAGGCCGTCTCAGGGCTGGCAGTGGAATTCCCCAGGCTTATGGTCCTGGGGGACTTCAACTTGCCATCCCTGGGGCATGCCTCGGAAGCGGCTCAGGAGTTCATGGCTACCATGGCAGCCATGGGCCTGTCCCAGATTATTCGGGACCCAACTCGAAGCAGTGGACTTACTCCGGACTTGGTTTTCTTGTTGGAGCAGTGGCAATGTGACGTGAGGGGAAATTTAGATCTATCCCCGTTGTCATGGTCAGATCACGCCCTGGTGGCCCTGAGATTCTTGTATGCCACCCCACTCCGCAGGGAGGCAGGACTCATTCTATTGGTCCACCCCTGGCGACTTATGGACCCAATGAGGTTTCAGAGGGAGCTGGGGGTAATACCCGAGGACCTGCTGCACGGTCCAGCGGAGGCCCTAGCCGCAGCCTGGCATAGGGAGGCGGCTGGGGCCTTAGACAGGATTGTGCCGGTGCAACCTCTCCAGCCCCATTCGAACCATCACTCCCCGTGGTTCACGGAGGAGTTGAGGGTTTTGAAGAGGGTTAAGAGACGTCTGGAGCACCGCTGGAGGAAGACTAAGATTGAATCCGACCAAACACAATCTAGAGCCGCTATTAAGGCCTACCTTGTGGCGGTAAGAGCGGTGAACCGTGAATATTTCTCCGCTCTTATTGCATCCTGTGAAGTTTGTGCCACTTACCTGGCTGCCGGCTGACATGCCGGACTCCGAGGCAGAGGAGGAGCCAGCCTCTGGTAGCAACAGGCTTGGCGCGAAACTGACTGGAGACCTGGAAACGCTGATTGGCTGAGGCTTGGAAAGAAAGACGCCTCCACCAATCAGCGCGCGCCAAAGGAGAGCAGAAAGGCGGGCCGAGCAACGTGAAGCCCGATTGGCCCCTGCTCTCCAAAGGCGTGAAAAACGGAATAAAAGGCCGGTGCGACTTACCTCAGGTGCCGGAGACAACTGATCCTACTCACAACCTGGACCCGTGCCTTCGACTGATCCTCCCACCACGCACACCAACCGGACCGCACCTAGCCAAGAGCTTTGCAACGACGGAAGCCCCGCTAACTGCCTGATAGCCGCTGAGGAGATCGAGCGAAGGGAAAGTTCCACAGACCTGTTGCCGCCGAGCGCCGCGCCTTCTCCTGCCTCCGCGCCTTCATCCAGTGAGCTTCCCGTTCCAGGGTGTCCTTCAGAGCACTACTTGTTTCTTGTGGAAGAAGCCATCACCAGGGTAAGCGCCGCTGCCTTGCCTGCTCCCGTCCCGACTGCCCACGCCATAGATTCTCCGCAGCTTCCCGAACCTGAGTCAACCGAAGCCAGCCAGCAGTGGGCTGCTTTCGTCGGGCCCCGGTCTACCCATCTAACCACCAGCCACAATCCTCAGCTGAACCCAGCTGGTGCCAGACATCAGTGGGCTTCTTTTGTTGGGCCCCGTTCTGCCCATACCCAAACCAGCCAAGATCCTCAGCTGGGTCAAGCCGACACCGGTAACCAGTGGGCTGCTTTTGTTGGGCCCCGGTCTACCTCAAGTCCCACCTGCCAAGCTAACAAGACGCCCGCTGTCACCTTGCCTGCCACCTCCGGATTGATCAACCCCTCTGGTCCTCCCTGCCCGGCCAGGAGAATCCACTGGACCTGTTGTTATCCAGCCTGCAGAAGGAGAAGAGGACTGTATAAACTGCGCAGCTTGTGTAACTGTATAAATAAAGCTAATTTCAGTAACGCTTCCATGTCAATCTTAGTCGGAACAGGACAAATCCGCAGAATGCTGTCTGACGGCCCTGTTCAAGATTACTCGATTTCTCTTGGGTAAGGTGGAGTTAGTTACCCACCTGCAGGGCCGTGCAGAGGAGTTTTCTGAGCATCTGCAGGATAAAATCACTCAGATTCGTTCTAGGTTGGACTCTAAGCGTGAAGCACAGTCTGGGGAGATGCCAGGGGAACGGCCTTGCCTTGTTATCTGGGAACAGTTTGATCCTGTTGAACCTGAGGAAGTGGACAGGATCCTCTGGATTGTAAGAGCCACCACATGCCATCTAGACCCGTGCACTTCCTGGCTGGTGAAATCAGCCAGGGAGGTGACTTGTGGGTGGGTCCAGGCGATGGTTAATACATCCTTGGGGGAGGGGTTGTTCCCAACTGCCTTTAAAGAGGCGTTGGTGCACCCCTCCTCAAGAAACCATCCCTGGACCCTACCAACCTGGACAATTTTCATCTTGTCTCCCACCTCCCCTTTTTGGAAAAGGTGGTTGAGAAAGTGGTGGCGTTGCATCTCCAGAGGATTCTGGAGGAAGCGGATTATCTAGACCCCTTTCATTCAGGTTTCAGACCGGGATATGGGACAGAGACTGCATTGGTTGCACTTATGGATGATCTCTGGCGGGAGCGGGATGGGGGGCAGTGCATCCATCCTGGCTCTCTTGGACCTCTCAGCAGCTTTCGATACCATCGACCATGGTATCCTTTTGGGGTGGCTCAGGGAGTTGGGGGTGGGCGGCGTAGTTCTGCGCTGGTTCACCTCCTTCCTCCGGGACCGTTCCCAGTCAGTAGTGATAGGAGAGGAGAGATCCGGCCCACGTCCCCTCTTATGTGGGGTGCCGCAGGGTTCGGTTCTCTCTCCTCTTCTATTTAACATCTACATGAAACCGCTGGATGAGATCATCCATCACCATGGGATTAGGTATCATCAATATGCGGATGATACTCAATTGTACATCTCCATCCCAGGTGAAGTAAGTGATGTAGTCATCACCCTGTCTCAGTGTCTGGGGGCTGTGGGGGCCTGGATGGGGAACAACAGGCTTCAGCTGAACCCTGGCGAGACCGAGTGGCTGTGGATTGATGGCGCCTCGGTATCCGGGAAATTGTCATCTTTGGTTCTGGATGGGGTGGCACTGCCCCACTCGGAACTGGTGTGGAACTTGGGGGTCCTCCTGGACTCACGACTCCTGCTCAAAGAGCAGGTGGCAGTCATGGCCAGGAGGGCCTTTGTGCAGCTTCGGCTTGTGCACCAGTTACGTCCATTCCTGGACCGAGATGCCCTCCGAACGGTCACTCATGCCCTTGTCATCTCCCATATAGACTACTGCAATGCGCTCTACATGGGGCTACCCTTTTTTTTATTATTATTAAATTTTATTAAGTTTTACAATACATAATAAAATTTAAAGTAGAAAAAAGAAATAGAAACAGAAATACAAAATAAGAAAAAGATAAAGAAAAAGTGAAGTCAAGAAATAATAAGCAAAGAAAATATAGAAAATAGATGTCCTCCAATCTATCTTTGAACTTAAAGTACAACAATTGATTTTAAATGTTAGTCCTTCATACAGTATACAGGAACTTTTCTTTGTCATATGCCTTTTGATTTCTTTAATCCAATCTTCTAACCTTCATCTTACTGTCTCCCAATAATCCATCTTTGGCTTCCATTCCTTGAAGTAGTAGTTAAATGTTGAATGTTCATTACTACATATTTATATCTTCAATAAAGACCAATTAGTATAACAAATAAAAGCCTTATTTACTTCTAATAAACTACAATATATTCTATTCATATTATGACTCATAACCTAACATGTTATGTAACTTAATACATAATTTAGCAATTCTTATACTGTTCATACATATATATTTCTATAATTTAATTCTAATATATATATATATATATATCTCCATAAAAAAGGAATTCTTGAATCTCAATTATCCATCTGTAATTTCCATTCCTTGTAGTAGTGTCCATTTAAACTAAATGCATAATCTATCATATCACTTAAACCTAATAGCTAATATATCAATTCTTATAATATTCATACAATACATATTGATATATATCATCCTGTAGTAACCATCATTCTAATTCCATCATATCATTATCTTCTCATAAATATATCTCTAAGGAAAACAATATTCTATAATATCAACTTGTGTTTGTATTTAGCATCTTACATTTAGAATATCACTTTTTATATATCCATACAATTTCTCATAACAATTCAAGTCCATATTTTCATTAGCCTTTATATCCATACAGTTTCTCATATCTTCTGTTTAGGTTATGCCAAAATCACAATACACTGTGGGAGATTCGCAATATACAGCCTGCTCTTTTCTATATCTCATATAGAATATCAGAGCAACCTTCTCTCCCTTTCCACATATTTCACAACATCCATCCAACTGTGCACCCATATTTTCACTCTGTCTCCACTGCCACAACATATCTATACCAAGATTGTAGTGTAAAGCCTTCAGAATGTTCTTCTGAACTAATATACTCAAAATTTCCTCCTTCTGTTTCTCCTCCACTTGAAAAACATTTTTCCTTTCTGTCTCCGTTTCTGTTCTCTGTTCTTTCTCTCTGTTTTGCAGAGTTACGAACAGTAATTCCAACGACCTTTGAATATTTGAAAAAGCCTCAGTAATCTCTCTTCTGAGCTCCTCAGGTACAAGTTGGAAAGCCATCTTTCCTGTGTCCTTCAAATTAAAACAACAACCCTTCTAGTCAAAACAATAATCATGTAATCTGTTCATGGAATACTACCAGCAGAATCTATTAAGCAGAACGTCGTTGTTTTTTTTTTTTTTTTAAAGTAAAAAGAAAAAAGAAAGTTCCAATAATCCAAAATACAGGAGAGAATAATATTTTAAACAGTTTATAGAAGGAGAAATAAAAAATATATTCCAAATGAAGCAAAATCCAACCAGGGAGGATGTAGAAAAAGAAGACAAGGAAAAAAACACGTTACCCTGTGTTTTTATTCTTCAAACTGCGAGCTTTCGTTCTTCAAGCTGCAAGCTGCTTAATCCAAACAAAGAGTTTCTCAAAAAATGAATAGTCATTTAGTTTATCAAGCGAAGAATTACAAACAGAGTCTCTTAAATCCCTCTAATACAAAAGAGAAGTAAAAAAAAAAATGCAGACGTTTCATTATGTTGCAAATATAGAGTCCATCAAACTTCCACCAGAATCAGTTATAGCAAAGAAAGCACAAAGTTAGCCAACATTTTCAACAAAGTCCAAAAAATAGATCTTAGATTTCAAAAATATTTTAATCTAAAAAAAACATTCCTAAAGTGATCTAAAAGCGGCTGGGCGCTCTTGTGTCTCTTCAAAGAGACTTGTTTCCCCTGCGAGAGCCTGATATATCTCGGCCATTGCCTTGCACTTACCCTGTTCCTTCCGCGGTGGAAAACTACAGAAAAAACAAGGGTAGGCAATCCCAATGGCCCCACGAGTAATCTTCTGGTCTCCCCCTCTCCAGGGGAAAAAAAACTTCAGTGGACCACAACTTCTGCAATCCACGCAAGCAAGGGAAATTCAGTCAGTTCTCAGCTTCTCTGAGAAATCTGACTGGTCGAGCTGGCAGCCAAGCCTGGAGTACTACATGGGGCTACCCTTGAGGAATATCCAGAAGCTACAGCTGGTACAGAATGCAGCCGCGCGGGCAATTCTGGGTGCACCAAGATCAGCACATATAACACCTTTGCTCCACGAGCTGCATTGGGTGCCGGTTTGCTTCCGGGTACAGTTCAAGGTGTTGGTCATTGCCTTTAAAGCCCTACATGGCATGGGGCCAGGATACCTGATGGACCATCTTATCCCCATAACATCGACCCGCCCCACCCGGTCATGCAGAGAGGGCATGCTCCGGACCCCATCAGTAAAGGAGTTCCATCTGGCAGGGTCCAGAAGACAGGCCTTCTCTGTAGTAGCACCCGCCCTTTGGAATATCTTGCCCCCGGAGTTGAGGCGGGTTTCCTCGCTTCCGGCCTTCCGAAAAAATCTGAAAACCTGGTTCTGCCGCCTAGCTTGGGATGAGAAAGGTAACAGCTCCTCCTGGGGATGGCTAGTATCATGATTCCCTTCCTATTTTTAAGACCAATTCGCCTAGATTGGATTTTATACTTATTTATTATATTGTTTATTGTAATTTTATATGGTATTTTAATTGTATTTTTTATTGTAAACCACCCAGAGCCCACCGACTGGGGGAGATGGGCGGTCATATAAATTGGAAAAATAAATAAATAATAAAAACATTATCCCCAAGCAAAGTAAGATTCAGAACAGAATATGTCTATGAAGGTTCTCAGTCATCCAGGTGGAACAGTCTGTGGCTTGAATCATGTCAACTGGATTTCTATTTTCTTAGTGGAAACGTTTCACTCCTTATCCAAGGAGCTTCTTCAGTCTGAGTAAAGTTAGTAAGGGAATCCTTAAATATGTTTCTAGGCTGGCTGTGTGACCTTGCACCTGGGGCTAGGTCATGGTTATTTTTGAGATGTTTGTTTCTAAGTCCCTTTATCATCTAAAGGAGGATCGTTAAGATTACCCTGCTGCTGTTGAGCTTGTGAAATGGTCTTAATCTTCCTAGGCACAGAAGACAAAGCAGGAAGGAAGATAGGGGAAAGGTTATGCCTGAGGCCCCCACCTCTATTCAAGGAAGGATTTTCCAAGTTGGCATGAATGGATTCCTTGACCCCTCTCTCAAACCACCTATCTTCTCTGTCTAAAATGTGAACATTAATGTCCTCAAATGAGTGTCCTTTTTCCTTTAGATGAAGATAAACTGCTGACTCTGGTCCTGTGGTGTTACTTCTCCTGTGTTGGGCCATCCTCCTGTACAAAGGTTGTTTGGTTTCTCCAATGTAGAGTTCAGAGCACTCCTCACTGCACTGGATTGCATACACTACATTGCTTTCCTTGTGTTTTGGAGTTTGATCTTTGGGGTGTACAAGCCTCTGTCTCAGTGTGTTGGTGGGTTTGAAATATACAGGTATGTGGTGTTTGCCAAATATCCGTTTGATCTTTTCAGACATGCCAGCCATGTAAGGAATGACCAGGTTCTTCCGTTTACTCTGAGTCTCAGCCCTATCTGTCGCTGTTTTAGGTCTGGTAGACTTAGATTTGGTGAAGGCCCAATTTGGATATCCACAGGCCTGCAGAGCTGTTCTCAGATGCTGCTTTTCATTCTTTTTGGAATCCATGGAGGTGGGGATGGTTTCTGCTCTGTGTGACAATGTCCTGATGACTCCTAGTTTGTGCTGCAGTGGATGGTGGGAGTCAAACATCAGGTATTGATCTGTGTGTGTGGGTTTCCTGTAGATCCCTATTTCTAGCTTGCCACCGGTCCCAATGAGGACTTCACAGTCTAGGAATGCCAGTCTGTTGTCCTTGGTGTCTTCTCTGGTGAAGCTAATGTTGGCATCTATAGTGTTTATATGGTCCGTGAAGGCCTGTACTTCCTGGGCCTTGATTTTGACCCAGGTGTCATCCACATACCTAAACCAGTGGGTGGGCACCGTTCCCTGGAATGTGTTGAGTGCTTTCTTCTCCACTTCTTCCATGTATAAATTGGCCACAATGGGTGACACAGGAGAACCCATGGCACAGCCGTGCTTTTGTCTGTAAAAGTCACCTCTGTATGTGAAATAAGTGGTGTTAAGACACAGGTCCAGAAGATGGCAGATCTGGTTTGGGTTGAGATGGCTTCTCCTTTCCAGGGTGCTGTCCTCTTCTAGTCTCTTCCTGACAGCGGATAGAGCATGAGTGGTGGGGATGCTGGTGAAAAGGGAGGACACATCAAAGGAGACCATAGTTTCATCTGTATATGTATATGTATATGAAGGAGACTATGGTCTCCTTTGATGTGTCCTCCCTTTTCACCAGCATCCCCACCACTCATGCTCTATCCGCTGTCAGGAAGAGACTAGAAGAGGACAGCACCCTGGAAAGGAGAAGCCATCTCAACCCAAACCAGATCTGCCATCTTCTGGACCTGTGTCTTAACACCACTTATTTCACATACAGAGGTGACTTTTACAGACAAAAGCACGGCTGTGCCATGGGTTCTCCTGTGTCACCCATTGTGGCCAATTTATACATGGAAGAAGTGGAGAAGAAAGCACTCAACACATTCCAGGGAACGGTGCCCACCCACTGGTTTAGGTATGTGGATGACACCTGGGTCAAAATCAAGGCCCAGGAAGTACAGGCCTTCACGGACCATATAAACACTATAGATGCCAACATTAGCTTCACCAGAGAAGACACCAAGGACAACAGACTGGCATTCCTAGACTGTGAAGTCCTCATTGGGACCGGTGGCAAGCTAGAAATAGGGATCTACAGGAAACCCACACACACAGATCAATACCTGATGTTTGACTCCCACCATCCACTGCAGCACAAACTAGGAGTCATCAGGACATTGTCACACAGAGCAGAAACCATCCCCACCTCCATGGATTCCAAAAAGAATGAAAAGCAGCATCTGAGAACAGCTCTGCAGGCCTGTGGATATCCAAATTGGGCCTTCACCAAATCTAAGTCTACCAGACCTAAAACAGCGACAGATAGGGCTGAGACTCAGAGTAAACGGAAGAACCTGGTCATTCCTTACATGGCTGGCGTGTCTGAAAAGATCAAACGGATATTTGGCAAACACCACATACCTGTATATTTCAAACCCACCAACACACTGAGACAGAGGCTTGTACACCCCAAAGATCAAACTCCAAAACACAAGGAAAGCAATGTAGTGTATGCAATCCAGTGCAGTGAGGAGTGCTCTGAACTCTACATTGGAGAAACCAAACAACCTTTGTACAGGAGGATGGCCCAACACAGGAGAAGTAACACCACAGGACCAGAGTCAGCAGTTTATCTTCATCTAAAGGAAAAAGGACACTCATTTGAGGACATTAATGTTCACATTTTAGACAGAGAAGATAGGTGGTTTGAGAGAGGGGTCAAGGAATCCATTCATGCCAACTTGGAAAATCCTTCCTTGAATAGAGGTGGGGGCCTCAGGCATAACCTTTCCCCTATCTTCCTTCCTGCTTTGTCTTCTGTGCCTAGGAAGATTAAGACCATTTCACAAGCTCAACAGCAGCAGGGTAATCTTAACGATCCTCCTTTAGATGATAAAGGGACTTAGAAACAAACATCTCAAAAATAACCATGACCTAGCCCCAGGTGCAAGGTCACACAGCCAGCCTAGAAACATATTTAAGGATTCCCTTACTAACTTTACTCAGACTGAAGAAGCTCCTTGGATAAGGAGTGAAACGTTTCCACTAAGAAAATAGAAATCCAGTTGACATGATTCAAGCCACAGATTCAGAACAGAACCATTTCTAACCAAAAAGAATGAGAATATCTGTAAGTATTTTATTGAAAATGCTGGTTATGAGAATGCTAATATTATTTGGAATCACAGTATGACTATATTATATTTTATATTTTTAACTTGTTTTATTGTGAACCGGTTGAGTTCCCTGGTTGGAGGAGATGGGCGGTAATACAAATTTAAATAAATAACAATAGTTATGATTGATTGATTGATTGATTATGTTCTGTGGAATGGAGTGGTTGAAGTTGCCAAGTGTTATCTAAATAGTCTTTCTGGAACTTGCTTTACCTGCTCTAATATTAGGATATTTCCTCCAACAACATGAAAGGTTAGGCTGACCATACATCCCATTTTGAATGGGACAGTCCCGTTTTTTTAGCATTTTTCAACTGTCCCGTCATTTTGATAAAAATCTCAATTTTGTCCCGTTTTTCAAACCCAGCGGGAATGGCGCGGAAGGAGGATCTGAGCCAGAGCTGCCGATTGGTGGCAGCCTGGAAGAGGAAGCCCTCCCACCTATCAGCGCGCAGCAAAGGAGGGCAGAGAGGCAGAGAGGAGGGCGGACCTGGGGACGGAGTTTGCAGGCAGGAGCCAATTGCATGAACCAGGGGGCAGGGTTTGCAGGCGGGAGCCAATCGCACGGACCAGGGGGCAGGGTTTGCAGGCAGGAGCCAATCACGGGGACCCCTGTCTTGTTCATGAATACGGAATATTACATAAGACCCCGTCCCATTTTGCCATCCCAATGTCCCGTTTTTGTCTCAAGGAAATATGGTCAGCCTATGAAAGGTGGTCTTTTAATGTTTTGTCAAGGATTTTGCAGTTAACATAAACTACAATAAAATGGATAATAATGTATACAATTCTGCTGTGGTATTTCCATTGCTCACAGCTCTGACATTAGAGTGATATAAAGCAACTGTAAAAAAAGAATCATTTTGAAGGGGGGTCAGAATTCACGTTATTTTTCTAACAGCCAAGCAGCTTTTTCAAAGTTGAACTACAGTTAGATATACCTTGAATGCCCGAGTGCATACATAATCCATATAAAATTATTTATTGGTTGATCACACAGTCAGCCAGATGTTTAGACTGGATTTGGCATTTTTATCCACCTATTGAGTCCTTCCCAAGGACCTGGGATAGGCAGATGTTATTGTTTGATGGTGTTAAAGGTATCATTGCAGGATATAAGCTGTTCCAAATAAAGCTGCCTTTTGCAGTTGACTGATGATGATTTGGTCAATGCCGATGGTGTTCAAGTGGTGCTCCAGATTATTATTATTATTATTATATTAATAATAATAATAATAAGAATCTGTGAAAGGACTTTTGGTATGACAAGCAAGTACTTTTTATTCCCTGCCCTCTCCAGTTCTGCCAAAGTCTCATGTTGAAAATCAGTGTATTTTTTGGAGAGCAACCCAAGCAGCTATGCGGTCATGGGAACCTGGAACAAATGACCACTTTCTCTGGCAAGCAGTACACTGTGAGGCTGAATTCCTCTTGTTTACCTTCTGGCTTGACTTTCAGTGACAGGTTAAAAGAGAGAAGGAAACAAGAACTGTGTCTCCAAATCTTCATATTCAGTTTGTCTTGCCTGAAATCTCATTGTATTTTAGATATTCCTGTCTGAAGAATGCCTGCAGTGAGATTTATCAGAGTAGCACACAACAATACCTAGATGCCTTTTAAGCTTAACTTTACATTGCTCAAAAGAGCTTGCTCTCATTCCAAAACTATACACAAACACACAACCCCTGGGAAAGCAAAGTTATTCCCAATTACTGCAATAGGGGAGGCAACTCCCTTGGTACAATGCACATTTGGAGCTGTGGCAGATGTGCCAGAGCTTCAGTGGAAAATCCCTTGAGTTTTAGGAACTGCGGGCATGAACCGGGAATTCTACACATATAAGGAACTTCTAGATTGAGCTTTTTTCCAACCAGAAGAACACAGTTCAGAAGAACACTAGGGTTCCATGAGAACTTGTTGGAGTTTCATGAGAGACTAAGGGTGAAAAAAGAGTTCACTCAAACACAGCCAATTTGATTTTTTTAAAGTTCTGCAGCCTGAAAAAAGTTTGAAAACCTCTGTTCTAAATCATGGCCCCATTGGGGAGCTGGGGATGGTGACGGCCGACAGAAAGCTCTGGCGTGGGCTGGTCCATGAAGTCACGAAGAGTCGGAAACGACTGAACGAATAAACAACAACAAATCATGGCCTTTATCTAATGCTTTTTATGTCAACTTCTTTCAAAAGCTAAAGACCAAATCAACCTAAAAACTTGATAGGGCTGCTAAATATAGGACCAGGTTTAAGTTGGAACTGTTTTAACTGCAATGATAATGCTTAAAGATCAAGAAGTAAAGGCCTTATGAAATCAATGTTATACTGAACAACCAAATGATGAGAGAAAATATGTATCTGTACGCATTTAAATTTAGGCAAGTGCAAAATGAGACATGTTGGTTCTAAAACACAAAATTTCACATATTCTGAAAGTTGTTGTGGCCAAAACCTGGTTCACCTAAAGCAACCAAGTTAAATTATCCCAATTTAATATCACAACCATATGTGAGGCAGTTTCAGTTGAGAAATTAATTGGTCCATGGTTACCTAGTGCATATTCTGGTGCCTACCTATTTAGAATAAGTAGGCATGGTAAGTAGCAAATAACATTTTGGTGATTTGTAACTGTTTATGAAATCCATAACATCAATTTGTGGCTTCTCTGGCCAACATTTTGCAGAATCAGCCACATCATGTACTCACTATTCCAAATGTGCCCATTGAGACAAAAAAGGTTGGGAACCTTGACCTGAAAGTTTGAACTACAGTCAGGATTCTTTCTAATGATGATGGTGGAGATTAGCAAAAAAGTGCCCTTGCAGTGACTGATATGCTTGATATATACAAGATAAGCATTTTTTTCCTGCAGTTTCTGCTAGGCCAAATGCACTGGCAGGAGCAGCATTGGCGAAACAGTAACCTTCCTACAAAATAAGAAGCTGCAGCTTCAGAAACAGAAACATTGATCAGAAACAGTGCATGCCTTTTGCATCTCTATCAGGTTTGTGACTATTCTGGCTGGTGAAACACAATTTAGCAAATTCATCAATGGCTATTGGTCATTATTGCTATATGTTAATTCCAAGAGTAACATTATGTCTTTATCATGTGCGCTAAAGAGTGACAATGTCATCAAAATCCATTTGTGGGCTTTTTGGAAAGCCACAGTAGGAAAAGCAATATTAGAAGATGAACTTTTTGGTCTGATTCAACATAGTGTTATGAGAAGTTGGTATTTCAAAGTGCTTTTGAATATTGTAGTGTTGAACAGATAAATTCCCCTGCCCTTTCCCCCTACCAATTCTCATTATTAAAGGGAATTTGCTTTAGAATTTTTCCAAAGGAGAAAATTTTGGAGACATTCTCAAAGCTACATTGGGGCATTCTTACATTTACTCAATTATCAGGTGGCCAAGAAGTATGAATGTCCCTCTTTCATTATACAGTTATCTCTCCAATGGTCTGCAATCTCTCAAGCTTCCCCTGTGCCCAGTAAATCCAATGAAATTTAATGTGATGTCACCTATTGGGCTTTTTCAATATTGGTAATCAGGGCAAGTTCTGCCCTTCAAAAAGTTTTGGAGAATTCCTGTTTCTCCTGAAGAAGTTCAGAGCAATGATCCACCTTATTTCTTTCATTTCAAAAAGAGATTTGAACACAACTTTAGTTTGGGAATTGATGTTATTTACCTAAATCAGGGGTATGCAATTTATGGCCTCATGGGTACTTGGGACCCCCCTTTGGGGGGGACATCTTCCAAAGCAAATTTTAATTGTACTGCCAAATCTGGGTTTTGAGACAGAAAAAAAAGATTTGTAGTTTAAGCCTAAAATAAACTTGGAGGGAGGTAACGAAGGAAGGAATAAATACAGGTAGTCCTCAACTTATGACCATTCATTCAGCAACCGTTTGAAGTTATGATGGCGCTGAATGAATGGTGGTAATGACTGGTCCTCGAGTTCTGGCCATCCGAGCACCCCTGCAGTCGTGTGATCGTGATCTGGGCACTTGGCAACCAGCTTGCACTTACAACCGGTTGCAGCACCTGTGATCATGAGATCGCCATTTGCGACCTTTCCTGCCAGCTTCCTCAGAAGGTCAATGGGGAAGCTGGCAGGGAAGGTCACAAGTCACTGGGGTAAGTCTCCCCCACCCACGCATCCCCCCCCAGCCCCTCTGTGCTTGGGCCACGCCGGCCACTCACGCATCCCACACACCCTCCCCAACCCTCGCTGTGCCTCCTCATACCTTTGCACACACCCTTGCACCCTTGCGCACCCTCCCCAAGCCTCCCTCACACCCAAGCCTCTCTGTACCTCCCTTGCATGCTCACACCCCCCACACACACCTCCCTGATCCTTGCCACACCTCTCTCACACCCTTG
This sequence comes from Charina bottae, assembly GCA_023362775.1. Lineage (NCBI taxonomy): Eukaryota > Metazoa > Chordata > Lepidosauria > Squamata > Charinaidae > Charina > Charina bottae. The sequence continues at coordinate 242,403,239 of JALMGJ010000002.1, forward strand.
CACCCTCCCCACTTACCTGCCTGCTGGCCTGCTTGAGAGCCGCCTGGGACTTGCAACTTCCTGCCAGCTTCCCCACTGACTTGGCTGTAAGAAGCCAGCAGGAAGTTGCCTCGCCTAACTACCGTGAGATTTGGTTAAAAGCAGCAACTGGGACTGCAGGGACTGCCGTCACTAAGCAATGTAGTCATGCTTTACAACCGCATTGCTTAGCAGTGAAAATTCCAGTCTCAATCATAAGTTGAGGACTACCTGTAATTTCACTTCTCAAATGAAGAATATAGAGAAAATTCCAATCCTGTCTTTGTACATGATATGGCACCATCCACTTTGCATTATCACTCATTATCATAGCAGCCCTTCCCCCTCTCCCTCCCAAAAAAACTTTAAGAGCACAGCCTCTCTAGCACTAAAACATCGCTTGCTCATGGCCTAGAGAAAATGCCTGCATATTTTATCAATGGTATGAAAAAGGAGAGAACCCATATTACTGAAAGCACCAGCAGCCAAAAGACAGCACAGATGCGTGATTGCGTTTGTCTTTTGTCTGTTGAGCGTGGCCGAAGAATGATTCCTGCCTGGAACACAAGTAACGGCAGTTGCAGAGAGAACACCCCAGAATGTTTTGTCTTTCCAGACTTCCCTCCAAGTAAAAATATTTTTAAAAAATGAACTGCTACCACTTCTGGTGTTTCTTTGTTGGAGTTCTTATCAGTATTATGTCTGTTCGTTACATTTTGCCCTTGAACATTTGAAAATGAAAGCCAGTACAGATGTTAAAACTAAGAAGGTTAGAGAATTTTTTTGTCTAATGCAAGAACTTAATACACAAGGCAGCCATCCAAAGACTTTCTTGGAACAGTTTCCAGTTTTATGCTTTAAGTTAAGATTCCTATGCTTTCTTTTCCAACTTCATGTTGTTTTACACCATCTATGCTTTGTAACCTTGAATTAGTAACTTCTTTAAACTGTAACAATGAAGGGCAAGGTGGGTGTTTCTAAGGTGGCAGCAGACACCCATGATTTCTTTTCTCTCAGACTCTCTCACTGTATCTGTTTACAATTATTACAGTTCATTTGTCCGATAAGTTTCCCTGTTCCCACAAACACCTTCTCTTAACTCCAAATCAACTAAATACACAAGATACATTCAGCTTGTCTGTGGATGAGTAGAACTTTGCTGAGATGTTTCTTCTCTCTTTTCACAGATGCACACATAACATACAGATCTCTCTTGAACCTGGGGATGATCAATGCTTCACACCTACACGTCTACTTATCCAACATGGAGAGGTATTGGGATATGCGCATGGCATATACCTGATAAACTTTTTATCACCATACAGTCAAAAGTTACATTTGGAACATCCAGGTTTTATGATATCAAAGTAAACACTGATTGATATAACACCACCACCTCCCCCAGGAATGAGCTCACAGACTATTTCTAATAATATTAAGGAATAATGGAAGCAGGGAGTTATGGTTCATCAAATAAGGAGCAGGGTAGACACCAGACAAAGAGGGAATTGCTAACTCTAACACCAGTGATATGGGTTTAACCAAATGATTACAAATGTTTAAAGAAAGAAAAAGAACAAAAATTCAAATCCAGCAATTCAGATTCTTTATAAAACAGCTGAAATGTTCAGTTAAACAATATATTCAATCAACTTATAAATATTGATCAACTGTTGACAATCCTTTTTCCTAGTACTGTAAAAAAACAACATTATTCCTGGCTCATTCCCTCTTCTGCTCTTTCTGAGTTCTTCCTTTCCATATCAGGCATTGGCTCTTCGCTTTCCTATTCACAGCTTAGGATCCCATTTCTCTACCACTAAAAAGACCTGCATTTGCATGGCTGAACATGCACAAGACCCTTATATTTAGAAGCACAAAATGTTTTGCAACGATTACAGCTCTGCTTTGTTGAGAATACTCCGGCTCTGTTTTTGCCCCTGAGAATATAACACCTCTGACAAAGGAGGCGGAGTCTGGGGGTGGGTTGGGGCGGGGCAGGGCATCACCTCCTTTACATGTTTAATTGACAACAGAAAGGAGACAAAGCATTACAGGTTATTGTAATTATATTTACTTTCATTTCTTTTCATTAGCTGCATTTTGTTAACTTTCTAAATTATGCACTGTTGCCTTGACCTATATTTTTAACTGCCTGAAAGAATAATAAAAGAACTGAAAGGCAGTAATTTTGGTCTTAAAGTTTGAACTTCAAATGCTTGTATTTTTAGTGCATAATCTAAAGGTGCTTGTTAAAAGAACAAAAAAAAACAGATTTAGGTCAGCTAATGAGAATAACTTCATGAAAAACAATTCATTTGTGAGGTTTTTTTTAATTATTCATTTTTTGCATGCTTGAACTGATAATTATGCAATATCACATCCTGACCAATAAATACTCATCTGTTGTTAGACCGTAATATCAATGAAGTGTTTTTCACTCTTAAGATCCTGTGAATTCTTCAATCTAACAATGGGAACAACTGTAAAATAAAGAGATCCAACCACAATAATATTATGTTAGCAATTTGTATTTCAAAATAAAATCTAAGCTGCTTTCCATTCCAAAGGCTATCAGAATATACTCTATTGTATTGTTAGGAAATATTTGAGATTCAAGAAGTACAAGGCATGCTTAAATCCTTGGAAACTATGTATCAGACTTGGTGGCTGATGGCTTTTCCAAATGGAAAAAGTCCCACTGAGAAAAACAAGCATGAAGCAACTGTTCTAAAGAATGCAGTGTACAATTTTCAGATTGAACAGCAGCAATTGGATTAGGCATTCATCTCAGTAGACTAGTACATTGGAGTATCACACATTTCAGTGGTATCAATAGCATACCATCAGTTTGTGGAAAACAGCCCTAATACTTCATCCATTAAAGCAGCCAAAGAATTTCAACAAACACTATTGACTCTAAAGTTGCTTGACTTCTGAAGAACTACCAGTATGAGGCTGGAAATAATGAATCATCATTAGTAAACTAGAAATGTGGATATCCACAAAATGTTGTTAAAATGAGAATAGTCCAGATAACAAATGCTGGTTTCCTTCAGATCAAACTTTTTGTAAAAAAGAAAACGAGTTTGAATGTTCTTTTAAGAATGACACATCCAAGTGGACTGGTATAACATGATTAGAATTTACCTTGTCTAGAACTTGGATCACCAGGAGATTTCGGTCAGTTCTTAAAGACCACGTGCCAAGGCTGAAGGCATTTGTTTTATTTCCTTTAAAGTTGCAGAAACTACTTGCTATTCTTGCATGATCTGTAACAGCTGAGCAATCTTTCAGTGCTATTGAGAGAGACTGAAAACTTGGCTGAAATCTAGCAAGGACAAGTATGCCTTAATCACGCTGCTCTTTTACATTTGCACAAGGACATCAACTCTGACAGTGCAACAGTCAAGTTACCATTTGTTGAAAACAACTGTCACTGTTTTCAAGTTTTTGGGAGCCTTTTACAATGTGATCTGCATGGCCAAGCTTGCATTATTGTATTTCTCAGCTGTAGTTTCCTTTAGCAAACATAGCAACGTACGAAAGGCGCTGAAGGTACATTCTGCTACCTGTTTTGCTGATTGACAGTTGGAAAAAATAAATGAAAAGACTAACCGGGGCTGAATAGATTGCAATATGAACACACTAACAACACTGTTTTTTTCAGATTCTCAGCTGGAGTAATTTCAAGCCTTCAGCTGGTTTGAATCTCATCCAATCCTTTCCCTTGGATTTGCGTAACACACAAACGCTATGCAGCCCCGGTTAGTCTTTTCAGCAAGTCTCCCAAGATGCCTGTAGGGAAAACAGAATATACTAATTGCACTTACTGTTCATAGGGCCTAGTCACTTATTTTGTATTGGGGCTAGTGCTTTTAATCATCTGTTATGTCTGTGGCAAAGCTGGGATCTCAAAAGTGATAGAGTCACAAATATGCTTCAGTGATCCACCACACTGTAAGTATGTTATGACAGTTCCTTAGCAGCCAACACTTTCTTTTTAGGATGATGATGGAAAACTCTTTTCAGTTTTTCTGAATGCTGCATATTATTTTCCATTTTCTCCCTAATCTTAATGTGATTGCTTTAATATAGACTTGTACAAGAACTTTCAGAAAAGTTGCTTTAGTTTCAGAAAGCAAAAAAGGTAAAAACAAATGCTGTCCTTGCTACAGTCTCATTACAGATTGTCTGGATCTAAGCATTAAGTCCTCCTGATATTTTAAACTATGACTCCCATGAGACCTGAAAATCAAGGGTAATTCATTAAGGTGGACAGGTAGCATACTATATACCTAGGATGACTGCCATCAAGGTACAGGATAGGCTATTTATTTTTTTAGTATTCATCTTAATTGCTTGATAAATCTAATGTTCTTCATATAGTGATACATTCCAAATTTTTAATATAGAGGTGGCATGATGGCTCAGTGATTAAGACACCAGGCTTGTCGATTGGAAGGTCAGCAGTTCGAGACCAGAGCACCACGTGACGGAATGAGCTCCCGCACTCGCCCCAGCTCTTGCCAACCTAGCAATTCGAAAGCATGCAAATGCAAGTAGATAAATAGGTACCACTTTTGTGGGTAGGTAACAGAGTTCCGCGTGCATCATGCCGGCCACATGACCGCGGAAGCAGCTTCGGACAACACTGGCTCTTCGGCTAACAAATGGAGATGAGCACCGGCCCCTAGAGTCTGACACGACTGTGCAGGGAAAAACCTTTACCTTTACCTATAGTAAAGTCAGGCCCCATAGACCAACTGCAGTATGTTTTATTCATTTTATAAAAAAAAAACTTTCAGAGAAAATGTTATTGTACTTAGGAACGTTCAAAGGTTATGCATCAAATGAGTAAAGTTTTTAGAAAAAAATGGCAACCAATTCAAACATTTAATGTAATTTATATAATAAATTGTCTATGGGGCCTGACATTTGGTACACTCTGTATGATTCAGTATAATAGCATCTTTAAATCCCATTCTTCTAAAATAATAGTAACAAAATTAGGGATATTAAACCAAAACAGGACAAACTCATAATGGGACAAGTTTAAGTGTCCCCTCCATCATTTTTCACTTCCAGCAGAAAGAGGCTGACAGCTGACATTCACAGAAGTGTCCAATAAACATGAAAACAATATTTTGTTGTATTAATCTCATCATAAGATCATTAGATATATATTTAACATTACTTAATGTTGTTAAACTGATTTATTGATTGGTTGAAAACTTTATTGACAATAAACTGTTCTAATTATTAATATATCTAGCCCATGAACTCCACACCTCTGCCCCGCCCCCACCCAAATGTTATTTGTAATTTTCAAACTGGGGATTATCTATAATGAGAATAAAGGTCAACATTATACTTCTGGCCCAACATCTTCTAAATATGTCTTGTAGCCTGCAATGCTTGAAACACAACTGAGTCTCTAAAACACAGTGGCACTATAGAAATTTAATAAAAATAAATATCAACTAAATACCTTGACATACTATCAGAGGGGTCATATAATAGCTTTCTAATTATGCCCATAATGGGTTTAAAATTGAACTGTATTCCATAAAGAAACAGAAGTCAAAATATATGTCCAATGATAACTGAAAATCAGGAAAGTTGTCATCACCCCCATCACCTTATAAAAGCCATCATTTAGATTAAGAAAATATGGGGGGTTGTCTCTCCTATTTTTATAATTTTTTTTTAATACTTTCTATATACATAAGGTAAAGGTTCCCCCCGCACATTTCTGCAGTCATGTCCGACTCTAGGGGCCGGTGCTCATCTCCGTTTGTTAGCCAAAGAGCCAGCGTTGTCCGAAGATGCTTCCACGGTCATGTGGCCGGCATGATGCACGCAGAATGCTGTTACCTTCCCACTGAAGTGGTACCTATTCATCTACTTTTATTTGCATGCTTTCGAATTGCTAGGTTGGCAAGAGCTGGAGCTAGTGCACTATAGGTTAGCTATAAAAAAGCTTGGCTGTTTAATGTGGCTGCAAGAGGGGAAAAAAACATACAAACTAATTACCAATAGTATGAAAGACTAAAAATGAAAACTCCATGCTTGGATGTTTCTGATGGATGAAAAACCCAGGATTGTTATTGTATTCTATTAAAGTAAATGCAAAGCTCTAGAACAAAAAGTATGATTTTGTTTTCAAGGCAGCCCACCAGGCTCTCTCTTGGGCCTGGTGCTAGTAGCTTCTGGTCTGGGAAGTATAATTTGTAGGGCTTACGATGTTTCAAATTCAGAGGCAAAAGGTGTGTCAAAGTTGTAGAAATACAAAGGTAGCACCTGTCTGCAGGTTCTTAAAGCAGCTGTGCCTTTTCCCAGGATTGTATGGCTGCCCTTTATAGCTGCCTTGCAATCTCAGGAAAAGATGTATTTGGTGAAGACACTACAGAGTACTATGTTTATGCTCCTGAGTGCTTCAAAATACCTTGTGGTCTTTGAATCCAAAGCATGGCACAGCCCTAATAATTTGTGGGACAACTCCCTTTGACCTTCTTGATGTTTTGTCTCCTGCTCACATGCACTAAAGTTGGTTATATTTGACTGGATTGCCTGGATGCTAGGTTACTACATTTAGCTTTAAAAAATTAAAATTAAAATAAGGAATGAAACAGAATAGCTTCCAAAAATCTTTTGATTAGTAGCAACAGGAATCTTAGTCTCTGAAATAATCCTTTCAATCTCATCAATATCAACTTTAGTTAGAAATCAGATGCTATATGAATTAAGTGATGTGCAATATAGTCAGAGCAATGCACAGTCATGTGTAAGTCAGCCAGGAAAAAGTTGTATCACCATATGGGAGATTGCTTCACTTGACTCAAAGGGACTTTCTCCTAAATAGTAGATATGTATAGCATTGTGCTGTAAGCCACAATTTTTGCAAACACTATCAGTAATTAAGCCGATTACCTCCTCTCCCTCCCCCTACCTCTGGTCACTTGCCAGGAGCATTTCTGAGATCTTTTAGGAAACAGCAGCATTCTTGACACTTAACTGTTGTTAAAGCAAAAGGCTGAAAAGAACTAAATGTAGACTACACCTCTGGCCTTGAGAATGAGAGGTTTGTGTTCCCTGTCAGACAGAGCTGTATCTTTCAGTTAATTTGTTTAGTGGCCAGGGGCAACAAATAATTCTTGCCCAATGCCAAGGTTACTCAGCTATATAATCAGCACTCAAAACTCTACAGTCAAAGAATCTGGGTCCATTTTTTAATTTTATTTTTGGCCCACAACTATAAGGAAATGCATAAGTTGCACCTGCTCGACTAGGTATTTATGCTCTTGGCTCACTACGCAATGAGTTTCTAATTGTTTCCAAAGTTTACCGCAGACAAAATGGTTAATCTGGGTGATGACAAAAAGGAAGCAGGAAAATAACGTGGCACACTTGAATGAACTGCAAGGAAATAAAGTGCACAACATGTGATAATGCCACGACTCCGTGTTGCTGCACATTTCTGGGCTGAAAAGATATAGCTTGATGGGTAATTTGTCATGCTGTGCAATAGAGAACAACAGTAAAGAGACTTCAGACAGAAGAAAATTACACAAATAGTAGGGTGGAAAGGTATAATTGAAGATGGCAAAAGATTGAAAGAAAGACATTTAAAATTACTGTACTGACCTGCTAAATGCACTTGGGCGTGGAATCCTGACCCCACGAGAAGAGGCATTAAATGACTACAGGCTGTGACACTACTACGGGATCATGCCAATCTAGCAAAGCACTTCAAATGAAGGAGGGGGAGAAAAAGGCACCAGCTGAAGTTAAAGGAAAGTTCCTGATGCTTATGCCAAAGGAATTCCATCTACTCTAATGGGGCAACCTGTGATAAAGGAGAGAAGCATGAGCCCCTTGTAGCTGGAGAAACCCGAGCAGAGCTAGATCTGGGTTTCTGAAGGGTCAGTCCTCCTGTATGTCCATCCATACTGGCTGAAAATTGCTATCACAACATTGTCACCATATTTTTTTTTTCTCCCATCATACAAGTTCTAAGGGCCAAAATAGTTCATCAGTTAGGTGCCCCTGGTGCAGGTTCAACCTCTGTATTGATTCTATGGACAAAGGGTTGCCATCTTAACATGCCCTTATAATAAATAAAACATACTGTAGCTCTTCCAAGGGCAGTCCAGTAATCTCTTTGATCTTGATCATCCACCCTATCCATGTTTTTTCCTTCCATATCCCTATCTTGCCAAGCATAGTCCATCAGCTGTTTATATCACATGCCCAAAGTATTCTGGGTATTGAAATCTGGAAACAAGGAGCCTGGGACTAGACAGGACTGTAACCAAGATATGGTGAAGGTGCTCTATAGATCCAAGGTCAAACAAGCAACATGAAGTCCATTAATACTTAAGTATAGGACTAAGAGAGGTAAGAGTTATATCCTGGGATTGTTTTACATATATAGCAGGCTATATTTTGCAGTAGCTGATCTTCATTATTAGGACTTTTTCTATCTTTAGTGAAAGCAACATCTATCTAAGCCTTGACCCTTCCACTTTTCCATTGCTAACTCCTGAGTACTGGTTGAATTTTTAAAGGAAACTGTATTCCTGTGCTCTGACAGTATATGAGACTCTGCTGTTCATCATCTCAAGGGAGCAGTCACTCTTTGCTTATAAGTGGCATTATCTTGCTTTACAAATGCAACTCTCATTAGCTTGGTGATAATTACTGGAAGAGAACAGGCACAGAGATGGAATTTAAACCTTTCCTCTGAGTAACATTGTTCTCTGAAGCTTTTATTTCCATTAGGAAGAGCTTCCCCATTGGTGTCAAAGGTGAATTTCCTCCAAATTCAAAAGGCTGTTTTCTTCAGCTATCCAATACAACCATTGTAACTAGTTCATCCTTAAGGGTGCATCCATCTCTGTTTCCTGCTGTTTTCCGTTACTTTCCAGAAACTGGTTGTGCTGAACATGTATCAACACATATCCAGCTCTTCTAGCCTGGGCTGATCAGAGCAGGGGAAGCAATGCATATAGTGTAATGGCACTGGCAGCTGCTATGACTGACGCGGGTTAATGCTGGAAAGATGCAGGAGTTGCAATGGCAGCACCAACCACAAATGAGGAGAGGAGCAAGAAGGAAGTGATTGTGCTGGAGTTTGAGGAGGAAGAAATTCTGCAGCTGTGGGCCTAAGTAGAAGGTGCTTAAGTAGATGTCAAGAATGGCCTGGCCTAGCTGCAGGCCAGTGACTGTCAGAAATTATCCACATTTGAGAGCATTCCTGTGTTTTCCTGTGCATAGAAGGAGTTTTACAACAGACTGAATAACGTATTGAAAAGTGAGCTATTAGCCTTTTTCAGATGTATTTGTTTTTTAACCTTGAAAGGGATGTTCATATAGATTCCAGGGTCAGGATTTGCTGGGTTATACTGTTTATTCCCTTTTTGGTGAAGACGGGAAGGGGGGAAATAGGAGGGCAAGTTCTTGGAATTTAAAGAGAGACAGCAGAGATAACCGTGACTTGGATCTTCTGCTTTTGTTTTGTTTTGTTTTACTTTGCTTGGGTTTTAAAATGCCCCAGACATCTGCTCGTTCTCAGTGGCAAAGGGACTGTCTGCCTTCATACTTTTTCCTGAGAAAAATTACCTGACCATCTTTAGAAACTGGCAGAAAAGAATTTGCCTGAGTTTGCAGGGAATAAAAAAAAGAAAACCACCCCAGGGCCACTCCCAGGGAGTAAATACAAAATTGTTTTTAGGTCCAAGAAAAGAAAAAAGTCCAAGGAAAGGTCTTAATCCCTTGAATTTTAGCTGAGATACTTTTACATTCCTGTCACATTCCTCTTTTTTCTAGTGTTTTTTTTAAAGTCCCAAACATGGGGACCAGTATTTCACCCTACATTTATCAGGACATTCTGTACATCTGTGGTTCCCACTATCAAGGCTAGAGGCAAGGAATGCTCTTAGGAATGATTTTCCTTGGAGCATTCGCAGCATTCCAGGCTATGCTGTATACCCTGTTTCCCACTGCCACTTTGAATCAAAGAGTTTTGAGGAATGCTTGTTTTGTATTCCTCATGTCTTATTTCACTTGCAGAACTAGAGAGAAAGTGGTATGGGTATACACACCAAGACCAAAGCTGCAATATCTTCAAATTGCTCTGTCTGAAGAAAAATGGAGAAAAAAGACAGGCGGCTTATGATCTAAGCCTGCCTTCTGGAAGTTACTATGATTCACCTCCATGGCCTAGATCAGTGTTTCTCAACCATGGCCACTTGAAGATGTGTGGACTTCAACTCCCAGAATTCCCCAGCCAGCATTCTGGGAGTTGAAGTCCACACATCTTCAAGTGGCCAAGGTTGAGAAACACTGATCTAGATTATGTGCTTTTTGGTGGGGCGTGTGTGTGTGTGAACTAATGTGGCTGAAGTATAGGAACAAACCCAGAGTGTTAGATGGAGTGCTGATGCACGGATGGAGTGAAGTTGCATTTTCTATTTGCAATGCACCCAGATTATTTTCTTTTTTAAATCTGTAATACCTTTTGGGATTTATATTAAAGGGCCTGCATTTCTTCTCATAAAATTGGGGGGAGCCATAAATTGGTGTGGTTGGAAAGGATTCTGAAGAGTGCAAAAAGTTTGGGGACCACCAGAAACCCTGGGTTGTAGGTTGCACAGGCTTGCCTCAGAGTCAATCTTCCCATTCTACCAGGCCTTTTAAATATGTGTGTTTCTTTCTCTTTTCCTTCCCCCACCTTTCTTGCTCACTCTCCTTTGTTCCACCCACCTGATGGAAAGGAAAAATAAATTTCAGAGCAAAGACCTGACTAATTCTCTTTCAGGGTGATTTCTCACACACCTCAAATATGTATGTAATACAATGAACATTTGAGATGCTCGGTTATTATGGCAATGGTGAACATGATATTAAATAAACAGCATGGGAGGAGAAATGGGAAATGGGGAGAGGAAGGGAATGAACAGCTAGTGCAACAACTGAAAAAAATGAATAAAACTATATTTATTATAGGGCTGAGGTACTCTTACTCATTGCTATGTTATGTATTAAAAAGTCACCCTTGCGACACTTGGAACATAGAAAAAATGCTGGGCTTGAATTTGCGGATACAGTATGTTGAACAACAGACCTATCAAGCCCTCCATTTGCAATGCAACAGAAGTATGAGCATTAATCCTATGATAGATTATAAATCAACCCTTTTGCATGAAGCCCTCCCTCAGTTACTTTTAAGAGCAAGTTTAGGCCATTTGACCTTTTAAAAAGGGGTCATTTGGTTTTATGCTCGACTAAAAATACCAAAATTCAATCTCAGAGATTTCTACTCTTCCTCTGAGGGATGTGCAAAGTGTGGGGATCAAGGAAGCGGCCTGGTATAGCAGATGCTGGAAATTCACCATGGCAACCACCTATTCCATCTTCACTTGGGATGGCAAAAATTATTTTTCTGTGTATATGTATGAGGAGGGTGGATAAGAGAGACAAGCAGACTAGTTCAATAGGTTCTAGTATGCTTGAGGACTAAACTATAATATTTGTTAAATACGTTCTCTGCCGTTGCCCTTCTGTTTTTTCCTGATGCTACTGGAAGGGGTAAAACAAGATCAATATCAATTTAAAACTTGTCTTACTAGCCACAGGCTTTGCAAAATTCTCTCCCTTCTTCCTAACCCAATACAAGGGCTTAAAAGTGAAAAACCTGCCTTGCATGCACCCCTCCCCCTTTTTCTGAACTCCTGCATCCCCCATGAAAGGGAAGAAAAATGGAGAGAATTTCCAGAAGTAATGGCAAATCAACTTGTGTATTGTGGCCTAGATCAGAATTAGGCTTCACATTTTACACTAGCTTGCAGAGTAGGGGGGAAGAGTAATTGTATGCTGTATATTTAGCATATCATGTTGTTTAGCGCTTAAATCAGAGTAGGCAACTTGTTGCCCCCTATTTTTTTGTAGCTTTCTAATTTCTCAGAATTGTATTAATCAATGGAATATCAAACTTTGGATGTCTGGCTGTGGATCTTACGAGTCCTGACACCTCTTCTTTTCTCTAGGTCACTTGCATCTGGTTACTGCCCTAAGCAATAACGTTTTTGCTTCTTTGTAGCTTTACCCAAAATGTGAACTCAATCATAGTGGTTTGAAAACCATGGTTTATAATTCAACATAGTATGTCAAACCAGGCAATATGTCATTTTGGCTTATTTATCAGAATTAACAAAACCATGGCTTAGAGCAGTGCTTTCCAAACTCCCGCTGCTGGCGACACACCAGCGGCGGCAGCGGTGGCGGCCTCGTGTTTTGTGGTAAAACCCGGAAGTGCTGATGGCGCGCTGCTGCCATTGCCGCTGCCGCCGCTGCCACACACAACACCACAGGGGCAGCAGCAACACGCCATCACCACTTCCGGGTTGTGTCGCGACACACTAATGTGTTACGATACACAGTTTGGAAAGCAGTGGCTTAGAGTAAGGAGCAGGGCTGTATGAAGGATGGTCAAAAGTCAATATGGCAGCCATGATCTGATAATCAAACCCCCACAGATTTTTTACATGTAAAAAAGGTACAGAAGTTTGGTCGCAGCTGCTTTACTGACCTTTTTGACGCCCCCACTGCACACACCACTGATAAGGAGACCGAAATATCATTTGATTTATATCCTGCCTTTCTAACCTGAAGAATACTTAAGGTGGCTAACAAAATTTTTAAAAACATACATCAAGTGATTATTAAAAGACATTCAATTAATAGGAAAATGAAAGAAGTAAATCTATCAAGCCTTGAATAAATAGGGCTACAAATAATTAAAAAAGTAAATGGCCAAAATCTGATCATTTCACCAAATCTATAAGGTCTTGTTATTTTTAAATGAGATAGCAAGAGATCTTGGAAGCATGGAAGGGTTTAGTGGTTCTTTGGCATTGGTGCCATCACATGATGTGTGCACAGTCTTAGATGAGATGTAGCAATTTAGAAGCACAGAATTAGAAGACACCATTTAGGCCATAATGTTGAATCCTAATGCAGGAATCCAAATTAAAGCTCCCCAACAGATGACTGTCTTGTCTCCACTTGGGTATCTAGTGAAGGGAAGCTCACCATATCTTTGGGTAATTCGTTCTGCTGTTGAAATGCTATTATTCTGCTGGAAACTGCCTCTCTCAAATCCATGACTCCATGTTCTGCACTTTGTAGAGATCTTGACCTTCTCTGGGATATCCTTTCAGGTATCTGAAGAGCATAATCTCACCCTCCCTCAGTCTCTCTTCTCTTTAACCTGTGACAGCTGGATTGCTGGAAGACATGGGCCAAAATCATTCTTCCTGGTTGAGGGTGCTGGGAGTTAAGGGCAAAATAACCCATTTTGCCTCTTATTGTCCCCACACCCATAAAATCAATCAGCTTTGGGGGATTGAAGAAGCTTCAGTGAAGTTTAGGGGATATATTAATATATCTTTGTCCGTTAATCTCCTCCTTCAAATCCAAGAAGCAGGTCAGTGTTTCACCTCACCCACTCAGGAGTTTCAGACAGGATACTGAGAGGCTACAGGGAGTTTGCAACCACCCACCCTTGCTATAGAGAACTGAAAATCATGATGGAATACCAAAGATCCCCTCAAAGCTGTTTGGAGGATGAGTAAAGGTGCTTTTGAGACATACAGAACAAACATGAAGGATGCATGATTATTCACTATCAATATAAGTGGGTATCACTGGAAAATTCAGCAGTGAAGCAATGGAGCATTCCAGAGAGAAATGGGATTTTACAGTCTTGGCTTCTCCAGCTTTGGTGGCTCGAGATTTTGAATAAAGGGAACATTTCAATAATGCAAACTTCTGCTTTTGTTTAGGATGGCCAATGAATTTGAAGCTATATCCAAATCCTGTTCTGTGGCTGCTGAAGATGCCAAAGAATCCATCTGCTTCTGCAAAACTTGGCTCCAAAAGTAAATATCCATTTTAAGAAAATTAAATTAATTTAAAATCATAGCTCTACCCTTTTGTAGTAAATGAAAATCTTGCCAGGTTTCAGCTATAACAGCCCTATTGATCCCAAATCTGTATAATACTTGAAATCTAATAAAAGGAGATTGAAATGTGCTATAGTGTAAGACATTCACCATCATTCAATATTTGCAGACATGTAACTTGTGCATTTGCAGCAGGTTTTGCAGCCACAAACTTATTTCCAATGTTGTGTATCTGTGTGTTACATATTGGGTGGGAGAGGGGAAAAGCGTAAGTAAAATGTCTTTCAGCTGGCAAAATGAGTCAGCGGGAACAAAACGAACACATTATGGAAAGGAAGTGGAGGGTTTTTTGGTCAAAGGTCATAAGTTTTGGAAAAAATAAAAATGTTGACAGAAAATTTTCAGAGGCTTAAATTTAAGTCAGACTCCATCCAGGTGGAAGTTCTGTTTTCCCTATATTACAAACAAGTCTATTCCCAGTATAGCTACTCTATATTGTTGCAGATAGGTCTGTCAAACATTGTTATAACTAAATGAAGTCTTCATGGCCAGAGGCAGTGTATCTCTGGATTCTGTCATCCATTCTGTTCCTTTTTGTGAGTTTCCAAAAAGTAATTCCATTTTTATATTTGTTACCTTGCATTTTCTTTCCTTAACATATATAAAAAGAACAAAATGAATGGAATTGTTGCTTGTGACTCAGCTGTGGTGCTTCATGCATTACAACAGATAAGATAGTAGCATGTAAAAATCATATATCTAAAATAACAGGTTGACCTGGTGATGGACTGTTTTATTTTGAAGCATGCCTACCTACTGTAAAAAGTTGTTGTGAAGAGTACTAAATCAGTACTGTTGCTTATTAACTGACATGTGCTACGCAAATGGTAGAGCCATTTTTACAGTTCTGTGTCAGTAATACACTTGAGCATTTGCACAACAGTAATGACAAACTGATTCTGGGAACCATTGCCATCTGCCATCACTAGCTGAATAATTGGTTATGCAAGATTAATAACTGAAGCATGGGCAACCTGCAGGTTTCAGATATTACTGAATTACAGAGGAGACCCAATCAGTATGGTCAGTAGTGAAGGATGCTATAGGTTCCTCTTTAGTAACACCTGGAGGTCCACAGGTTCCCATGCTTGACTACAGTAGCCAGGATGTCAGCTTTACCCTACTGGCACAAATAATGTATGTGGCCTTGAAATAATAATAACAACATTTATATCCCACATTTTCTTCAAGGTAGATTGCATCTCTGTACAATCAGTACAGATTACAATCAATCTCCCTGATTTTTCTTTTTTGCTCCATGCAGAACATTAGAATGTGAGAGTGTGGTTGGCCAAATGTCACACAGTGAACTCCATGGTCAAGTTGGGATGTGAACCTAATCTCCATGATCTGAGTCTGGAACTAAGTACAAAGTCCAGAGTCTTAAGCAGTATACTATACCATATCTCTTACAATCTTAACCTGGATAATTATAAAATAATTATATAGTCATACCAGTTAGTACAATAACTTGTAAAATAAGTGGAAATGGTTAAAATACTCCCATTACATTTGGTGATGATGAAACTGCATGTTGACATTCCTCACAAGCCACAGAGGCAACAACAGTGAAAGCAACAAGCCACAGAGGCATCCTTGTGAATCAGTGAATCACAATTCACTAGCCAAACACTAGTTGTTCCTTGAAAGGGCTGAGTCAGGTAAATAACAAATAGCAGGCCATGAGGTAACCAGAGTCAGAACTACAGTGCTACTCTCTGGAAGGGATGGGTGAATATTACCTTTATGATTATATTATTTATCACCCGTGTTTGGTCTTGGACTGTAAGAAAATTTTGATTGATTGATTGATTGATTGATCTATTACCTGCAGGGATGAGGAGAGTTACCCCAGTAGCAGAACAGAAACCTTCTAAAAGGCATCCCTGTTGAAACCCTGTGAAGTGCTCACCACAAGGAAGGCCTATTACAAGACCACTGAGAATTCGGTTTTTCTACAGTCACCATGGATTTGCCATCCTAGGATTCCTATATATCCAAAATATTGCAAGAAGCCATGCTATATTGAATCTGAGGTACAGCAAAGAGGGAAAGCCCAATATTTTGCTCAGCTAAACAGTGGCAGCTGATTGAATCCAGATGTTCCTCCAAGAAGTTGAGAAGGAATGCCCAGTTGGATTCTGTACTGGGAATGTTCCACAAGTTATCCTAGAAGCAATCCTTGTGGCTGATGGTCTGTTTCAGATGAGTGTGGGCAACGAATGGTCTGTGAACCACATGCAACTTTCCAGCCTCTTTTGTACAGCCCCCAGGACTTCCCAAGATCAGACTGCCAAATTCAGCAGCAACCTGCCAAAATTTCACAGCACATTAAAAAAAATTACAAGCAAAACAAGTATGTTAGTGTCATTGTTTTATTTCACCCCTCCCACCTCCAAAGATTGAAGACAAGGCTTAAACGTTTGGTCTGTCAGCTCTGCTAACACCTCAGGTGGATCCCATACAACCTCCAGAAGCTGGGAAAAAATGAAGAAAACGTTCTGGGTGAAAAAACATTACCAACCCTTGAGTTCTAGAATGTGGTCATCTGGAACTTTAGATTAGATTGGAAAAATAGGCAGCAACCTTCCTGCTTCCTTCACTTCTCACAATCTAGCCCCCGGTCTCCTTTGGTCCACAATTCATATTGAGAGCTTAGAAGAGTCCTTAGCGAGATTTCTGTATGGAGAATTTGCCATGCATTCAGGGTACTGTTATGCTGTACTTATGTTGGTGAACAAATGTGCTCAGTGTTGATTTCTCATAATTATGCTGGAGGGGGGTTGTACATGCATGCATGGTTCAATTTACTATTGAAGGTCAATTATCAGCATGAGTTAAAGAGAAGAATGCATTTGTCCACAGAGAAATGTGGAGTCCGTGGAAAAAGCATTGACTCGTGTCACAAAATACTATAGCACAGACTGAGTGGTGTGATGCACTCTAAACCACTAATTAGAGTAGATCATGAATGCAAGAAAGAAAAGTGGCAGCTGTGGGTCATCAAAAAATTACTTAGGCTATCATCAAATCACCATGAGAAGACGGCCCTGACAAGTAGCCCTGCCACTAACCTGATAGGACATCAGGATATGCAAGTTGAAGTTTCTCTAGAATCAGTTCAGATCTATGTTATTTAGGGTAGGCAGAGCAATCCTAATGTTTTAGACAATTATCTAAGGGATTTAGAACGGGCATGATTTTTTCCCATACCCTTAGTGAGGAACTCTGTCAATGGGGAAGGGAAGACATCCACTCCAGAAGCCACAGTTATACAGTATTTACAAAAACTACTTGGGGTAAATCTACCACTGCTGCTAAGATTTTATGGCATTCAACAGAGAAGAATCTTCAGGATGGGGCTGTGGCAGCCTTGGATTTACTGGATCCAAAGCTCATATGTCTTCTGGAGAGGCCTATATGAATAATTAATCCCTCCTCCACTGAATTCCATGGAGGGAAATGAAGAGAATACAACATCATATGGAACTAAATTCACATGCACGTGCATTTGCGTGCGCCCCCACACATACTTTCAGTGGAGCTGGTTTAAGGAATCTGGGATCTCAATGTATCATCTGTTTGGGACAAGCTCCCCTCATATATGCTACATTAACATAGCAGATAGATCCCTGCAAAATGATATGTTTAAACTATATATTGCAAGTGGAATATCCACAGAATCTGAATTAAAAAATAAAGATGAATCTAGAAGCAACATGTTGGACACAAAATCTAAATGCTTCTTTAATTTTTTTTAAAGAATCTCCTTCTTTAGAGAGACATACTTCGGTTGGCAGAGAGAGAGAGAGAGAGAGAGAGAGAGAGAGAGAATGCTTTTATTTCTGAAATGCTATTAACCTTGATTTCTGCCTTCTATACTTTCACCAAACTGCTATAGCAATTGCCTCTGTTTTAGTTACACAAAGAAAACAGGGAGATAAAAAACCATCACCATGAGACTCCTCCTACTTCTAAAGTATCTATCCTCTGTTTCTTGTCTTTAGCCAGTTACCTATCTGCAAGAGGGCTCATCCTTTTAATCTACAACAAAGCTTACACAAGAGTATTTTTGAAAGTCTAATTATACCATGTCAACTGGGTCACCTTTATCAACATACCTGTTCTCATTCTCACTCACCCTCCCTTGGCATTTTTCCCCTCCCCAGGCATGGCAGGATACAAATGGAATGGGAAGAGGGAAATCTGGTTCACCAGTAGCAGGGTCCTTCCCACAACACCCCAGCCATTGGCAAGTGGTTCAGGAGCAGAGCAACATCTCAGTCCCTCCTCAGTCCTAACAAGCAGGAATTAAGAGTCTGGCCTGGAAGGTATGGTGGCAGCTTAGTGTTGGTACACATTAGTAGGTGGATAACCATCCTGCCAACATGCCTCCTCTGTGTCCCTTGGCTTTGGCTGCCGAAGCAGAATATTCTTTCATCTTTCCTCAGTCTCTACTGCTGTTCATCATCACTATGCTCAGTCTTGAGCTTTCTCTGTTGCCTACTTGGCATTTCAGGCTGTGCAGAGAAGGAGACAGGAGCATGTATAGTTGCTGGCTCAGCCAGGAGCAGACGGCAGCAAGATATTAACGGGCAGCAGGCAAGGGGTCATTGCAATGAGTGGAGCAAAGGGAGGGAAGGACATGCCCAACACAACTGCATAAAACTGGCCCTGAGCCTCACAAATGCACAGCTCCCATTCTGGCCAGCAGAGCTTGGGGAATGGCAGATGTACAGTTGCTGTAAATCCTACCATCACTACCTACTGTCCAAATCTATTTAGGACAGCACTGCCTACCTATGCCATGTGAAATGGCATCATTGTGAAACTGACTAGGTGAGATTCAAAGTGACCCTTACAGTAGCATCCCGGCCCTCCAAATCATTTTTTTTCCATTGGTCACAGATGAAGAGAGAAGAACTGTCAAAAGTTGCCTCCCACTCTTTTGGTCCTACAACAGCTTCCCATGATCACAGATATACTCTTGGAAACTGGTTGCAAGCCATTGTGTCTTTTGCCTTCAAGACGCACACAACAGGCAGTTGCAACCAGTTCCTAATTATTACCCTCCTTGGATTCTGGAGGCACAGCCCCCAGGATTAAGTTTTGTATTTAGGAATTTGTTTTAATGGATAAAATGTAACATATGGATATACTACTGTGAACAAGAAAGGAATCTCTTTCTTACTCATGCACCTTATTCAAAATTAGTCCTCAGATTTCCTATATTTAATATTGAGGGAGATATACAGTCATGTAATTTGCCAGTACTGTAAACCAATTTTTGGCTTCAATTTAAAAAACTTTGTTAAAAGTTGCTAATTAATCATTTTTCTTTTACACCTAGTTCTTTAACCTAAAAATATTCAGTTTTATAATATAACTCTTGGCAAGCTGAACAGTCTAAATAGGCAAGGAGATACTAAAGTCAAATCTGAACAAAGCAGAAAATAACACTGAAACATAATGTAAAGCAATGCTCCATAGTGCTCACAATGGTTGAAGTGACTATTAATTATTGTATTAATACTTGTATTAATAATTCCAGAATCAATGGTTTGACAATATTTTTATTAGGACCCATAAAAATGCACAAAATTATAAGCAAGCTTCCAAGTTCTTTTTATCAAGCAGATGTTAAAAACTATAAGGTGGGAGCACAAATGTCCACAACAACCCATTATGTTATCAAAATGATAAGTGTGTCATTACTTCCTCACACAAATGATGTGATTATGTCATTTTTATCATGTCTGATGTAAGCACATAAAGTCACATTCTTTCTGTGATGGCATCATGAGGGAAATGCCATCTGCCCCTCCCACCTGCTCCTATGGACACCTATGGGTGGAAGCCAAAGGGAAATGATTGAAATGTGTGCTGTCTTAAGCCAGCATTGAGGAGGAGGCAGAAAATGAAATGGATTAGGTTTTACTAGTTACAGTTTACACTGAGCACTGTTGGGCCAAAGAAATATGCAACAGCTGATTCCTCTACTACTTTTGAAAATATGAAATCCAGATTTGTTGCAAACTTAGGTTCCTTTGTAAGCAGAGAACAAAGGCATAACGAAACATAGTGGTTTCAGTTTCAGATAATATGGAAATTACTTTGTTTGATGTGCTGGTTTTAAAAAAAGGCAAGAGAAGTGAAATTGTTGAAATGTTGAAACTGGTGTGAAGATAACAACACCAACAAGAAAAACAAAAAGTAGTAACATCCAACAGATTTCTCAGTGGTACAAGAACATACAAATGTTGGAGAGTGTCTTTTCTTGCACACGCAGAGTATCAGAAAGCGATCAGCACCAGAGACCAATTAATGACGCCAGTCATTTTACTAACTTAGTTGCAGTTATATTTGTTACTCATATAAACAGATATTTACAGTCCTCTTCCAGTATACTTCCAAATAAAGTTTGCATCTAGGAATGACTGTATGCCAATGAGTTTCTCCATTCCACCAGTTGATGTTATATCAAGTATTTAATTCCCCCATCTTGGTTTGGAAACTTCTAGCATTGGCACACAAACGCTGATGCAACTAAAAGCCCTCTATCTCAATCACTGTCTCTTCTACATATTGAGATCCCTGAGCTCTGTTTGTCTAAATGGTCCTGCGCATAGAACAGGAATCATTTCTGAAAATGCTACTTTGGCATCCTGGGCTTCCATCTTCTTCCTAGAAATCTAAATCTTGTTTTCCAGGACTCCAGATTCCTAATGTTGTTGGTATCAGTGTGGACCATGAGCTCTATCTCCTCCCCAGCCCTACCTAACAGTTTATCTAAATGGTACATGATGTCCATGTTTGTATCAGGCAGGCAAGTCACTATGCATTCTACACACTCTTCACAGAACCACTTCTCTGTGTTGAATCATAGAGAATGTGAAATCAAATCCCCCCACCTTCCAGAGGAGTATTCTCAGTATAAAACGATATGGTTGCATCACCCAAGGATTGGGTCTATCCTACAAGAACATGTCCCTTATCCTGAAAACCAAAACCTCCTAGTTCTTCCTAACAGAAAGGGAGCTGTCATCAAGGGAATGGAATTAAATTATCACATCCAGAAGGTCCTACATATACACCTCTCTGGCTGATTAAACATGTAAACTAGTATATTCATACTAGTTATTGTTGGTAACTTTGTATTTATTTTTTTTAATAACTATTTGACCTAAAATCCCTAAATTATACTTTTATGGAGTTTGGAGCTGTGGCTAGCTCACCTAGTAACTAAACTGACCTTGAAGCTTAGTCACCTCTCCTTCCCCAATCCTATTTGCTCTCATGTTCATTCTAATAATGAACTCTCCATTGATTATTCTTTTTCCAAAAGAGCTACCTTGGCAAGATGTATGTTTCCTTCTATCTCAAACCACATTTTATAACAATAAAGCACTATTTGGCTGTTGTGGGTCTTCCAGGCTGTGTGGCCGTGTTCTGGAAGTTGTGGTTCCTAACGTTTCGCCAGCATCTGTGGCCAGCATCTTCAGAGGGCAGGAGCATAGACAGAAGCGAAATCTCTGTGCCCAGGTAGAGTGGCAATGTTTTGTTTGTTTTCTATTTATAGAGCTAAGTTATAGGAGATTAGGTGGAGTTTTTTGTTGTGTTGAAATGTTAACGAGTGGCGATGAGCGTGATTAGCATGTTCATTGTGAGAAGTATTCCCGTGTCCTGGTGGTTGGACTGAGTTCGTTGACCTTTTGCAGGCTGTGTTTTTCAGGACTGGTAGCCAGGTTTTGCTAATTTTTAGACTTTCTTCTTTTTTATTGTAACTGTGCTGGTGTTTGTGCATTTCAATGGCTTCTCTGTATAATCTGGTGTAGTGGCTTTTGGTGTTGTCCAGTATTTCTGTGTTTTCAAATAGGATTTTCTGTCCCGTTTGCTTGAGAGCATGTTCAGCTACTGAAGATTTTTCCGGTTGCTGTAGTCTGCAGTGTCTTTCATGTTCTTTTATCCTGGTGTGAATGCTTCGTTTTGTGGTTCCGATGTATACTTGTCTGCAGCTGCATGGTATGCGGTATACTCCTGCAGCGGTGCGGGGGTCCCTTTTGTCTTTTGCTGATTTTAGCATTTGTTGTATTTTCCTGGTGGGTCTGAAGACTGTTTGAAAGTTGTGTTTTTCCATCAGTTTTCCCATGCGGTCAGTGACTCCTTTGATGTAGGGCAGGAATACTTTGTTTGTGGGGGGCTGTTTTTCTTCAGTTGGATGTTGTTTTCTTGGTTTGATGGCTCTTTTTATTTCATTCTTGGAATAGCCATTCGCCTGTAGGACCCAATTCAGATGGTTAAGTTCATTGTTGAGAAATTGGGTTTCACAGTTTCGATTGGCATGATCCACCAAGGTTTTGATCATGCCTCTCTTTTGTCGTGGGTGGTGATTGGAATTTTTGTGCAGATACCGGTCTGTATGGGTGGGTTTTCTGTATACTTTGTGTCCTAGTTTGAGGTCTGGTTTGTGTATGAACAGCGTATCTAAAAATGGAAGTTTGCCGTCAGTTTCTTTTTCCATAGTGAATTGTATATTGGGGTGGATGCCATTTAGGTGGTCCAGAAATTTCTCCAGTTCTTCTTCAGTATGACTCCAAATTGCGAAGGTGTCATCCATGAGCCGGAACCAGACTGTTGGTGTAATGGGAGAGAATTCCAAAGCCTGTTTTTCAAAGTGTTCCATGTAAAAGTTTGCTATGACTGGGCTCAGGGGGCTTCCCATGGCAACGCCATCCATCTGTTCGTAGAACTCATTCTCCCATTGAAAGTAACTAGTTGTTAGGCAGTGTTGAAATAAAGCTGTAATGTCTTCTGGGAAGATTTGCTTGATGAGTGCCAGGGTGTCCCTTACTGGTACCTTGGTAAACAGGGGTACCACGTCAAAGCTGACCAGTTTGTCTGTGTGGTTGAGTTTTAGGGTGCTGATTTTGTTGATGAAGTGTCCTGAGTCTTTGATGTGTGATGGAATCTGTCTGATGTGGGTCTGTAAAAGGGTTGCCAAATGTTTGGATAATTCATATGTCAGGGAGCCAATGGCACTTACAATGGGTCTGAGTGGGATCGAATCTTTGTGGATTCTGGGGAGTCCGTATAGTCTTGGTGAGAGAGCTTCTGTCTTGCAAATATGTTGTAGTATGTTGGGATGCAGGGAGGAGCTCTTTATCAGTGTGTTGGTTTGCTTCATGATTTTGTTGGTCGGATCCCATCTTATTGTTCTGTATGTGGTGGGGTCTAGTAGTTCTCTGATTTTGTCTTTGTATACATATGTGTTCATAATTACTGTGGTGTTGCCTTTGTCAGCTGGAAGGATGATGATGTCTGGGTCCAAATTGAGGGTCTCTATGGCATTTCTCTCCTTCTTAGTAATGTTGCTGGTAGGGGGCTTTGCTTTCCTTAGGATTCTTGCCACTTCACCCCTTATTTCTTCTTCTTCTTCCTCCGGCCGTTGGTGAATGGCTGATTCCACATTGGCAATTATATCTTCTACCGGAATTCTGGTGGGTGTAGTTGCAAAGTTTCCTCCTTTGCTTAGGATGGAGGTTTCTTCAGGAGAGAGTAAGCGTTCTGTCAAATTGATGACAATGTGTGAAGTATCCAGTGCCGGTTTTGGTTGACTGTTTTGGCATTTGTTGAATTTTTGCTTTTGTCTGTTTGTGTAGTCAATGATGTCCTTTTCCATTTTTCTGTAAGATATGGTATCAATCTTGTCCCAATCCTGGCTTCTCATTTTGTGACTGAGGCTCATATGTGTGGCGAATAGATCTTTTTCTGTGATGGCAAGATTTCTGCGGGTTGTGTGAATTCTCTCGCGCAGGAGGGCTTGCATTGATCACAGCATGGAATCATCATTGGGCATTACAGTTGGGCAGTACATTGGGCAGTACAGTTTCCCTATGGATTTTATTGACTTCAAAGGAACTAGAGCCTGTTTTATTTTTGAAATGTGGTGTGTGTATATTTATGTATAGCAAATGAATGCCCATTCCATTTCAGGTTGGCAACTAAAATAGACTTAAATGGTAATTGCCTGTATATCTACTGATAATTAAGTTCCACTGAGTTAAATGGTAAAGGTTTGCAACTAAGAGATTTTGTAGGCAAAGTCTAAAAGTTCTTCCTCCAAAATATGTCTCAAAAATGGCTGAGAACAATAGCAATTTCCTGGGCTATGTGGTTGAAAAGGGAACAAAATGGCCTTCTCAAAGTGTTAATAATTAACACCTTTCCTTCTTGGTTTGTTTTGTTTTGTTTATTGAGATAATGCTCAGACATTGACTACATCTATCTGTAATTAAATGTATGTGTGTGGGTAGGTTTACTGGGCACACAATTTGTATTCCCTTTCAGTATGAATTTCAGAATAACTGTTTAATATAATATAGGACAAGAAAATGTGTAATAAAATATTGCAGTGCGAAATATCCTTTTTTTATGCATGTAACTTCCAACAATTAGCCATTCGCTTTTTCAGGGCACTGTATTCTGTTCCTCCCTGATTTTTTTATTCATTTCAAACTCCAGCTTCGTTTACATTTAGTGGCCTTTACAATAATCTTCACTGCACACTAGGTTCCACTTCCCATTGTAGCAGTGTTATATTTGTCAAATCTAGGAATTTCTGGGGCATAGAATAATCCACTCTCAAAACCTAATTTTACTTTTAATATAGGAAGCCATGGTTTATATAATATAGCAAACCTGGAGGCATCAGTTTAAGGATCCAGTTTAAACAAATATATATATATATATATATATATATATATATATATATATACACACACACACACACACACACACACATATACACATATATATATATATGTGTGTGTGTGTGTGTGTGTGTGTGTGTGTGTGACTTGCCTTGACTGATCTCAAGTAGTCTTGTTTTTCCTTGAGAAAAGACGTTTGAAAATTGGCCAGGGATGACTCAGCTGAGCTTGAAGACCTGAATGTTCACATAACCCAGCCATACATTTTCTTTGCAAAAACCACAAAAATTGCCTGAAGAAAGTCAATTTGTCTCATTGTCAGGAAACAAATCACACCTAGCCTACAAAGAGTACAAGTTATTGCCTAAAACCTCAATGGTTTCTGCCAACTTAGAGCTGGCTCGCTATGTCTACATTTCTTACATCTTCATCCTTTGTTGAAGTTCATCAGCCTTGATATTGTTACATACTGTATATAGGGGGAGGGGAGAAGAAAAGCCATCTTTCAGTAGAAGAAACATATACATTTGTTTTATACATTGATCATATTTAAACCCCCCCCCCAAAAAAAAAACTCTGCCATATTATGAAGACCTTTCTATTTAAGAAAGTTCATTGGATGTTTTTTCTGATGTCTTTCCTTTAGCTACTTACCTGCCTGCCTTTATTGTATTCTGTCTCTTTTTACTGTATTCTCTTTTTTCTCCTTTGAATGTTACTACATTTTATTGACTGTCTATGGCCATGTGTAAGAGCAATACTCTAACAGTAATTACACTGCCTAAAATATTCTTAGGAAGCATAATAAATGTATTATTATAACAAATAGAACCACATCATATTGCAGTCTGGAGTTTACCCATTTGGAGGGCTCTTCAGAACGTTCCTCTTCAAAATACTCCATTCCATTTTCTGCTGCAAAAGTCACTCAGCCGCTGAGAATACTTCATATTCAAACTCTTTTGTCTAAACTGTTTGATCTACATTTGCTCATTTCTACAGCCATCTAACTTTGCTGATATTTTTGTTTCTGTGCATCAATGTTATATAGACGTTGCCTACATAAGGACTGACATTCAAATAATAGGTCTGCAATTACTACAGGGTTGTAATAACTGGCAGTCTATTTTTTAAATGTGTGAATTTTCTGAAGCTCCTCCAGGACCGCAACTAGGGTCTGTGTCACCCGGGGCAAACATGGATTCTGCGCCCCTCCCCCATGGGTTGGTGAGGGAGGTGTTGTCATTTTGGCGCCCCGCCCAGCGCAGTGCCTGGGGCACATGTCCCGGTTGGCACACACACACACCCGCAGTTGCAGCCCAGAGCTCCTCTCAGATTGGCTCAGAATTTTTTCTGAGTTACCCAGAAGAAGAAAAAATAGGGCCTGAAAACTAAAAAACCAGATTGTAGCTAATCCAAAGAATTAGAAAAATGTTATCCCTTATTCTACCAGCATTCTAGCCCTTGAAAAGTTTATTCTTACCCCTTTTCCTTTCCTTACCTTGAATTTAGGCAGGAGTAAGAACAATATTGGAGGTGCAGTGCACTCGGAGGAGAAAAGGAAGGCTATTTTCCCCCTTGCTCTTCTCCATTGTCCTTCTGCACTGTTTAAAATAATGAGAGGGCAGAGGGAGCTATAGATGTAGTTTTGCAAAGGTCATCTGCAACAGCCTCTGGGAAATTCCACATCTTCATATCCCCCCTGTCCCTTATCATGCTATTAGACAGGAATATTGGACAATGAAAAGAGGGGAAATTGGGTAAAATTTATCTTCTAAGCAGGAAAACAATTTGTGGGCTTCTGGAAGCCATCTCTTTTTAAAATTGTTATATTTGTGCCAAGGAACACTTAGAACTATATTGTTTTCTCTTTTCTTGCAATAGATAGCCAGACAGATAGCCAGACATAACAGGTTATGTTTTTGACTGTTGTTAATACTCTTCCATTAAGTAGATACTAGCTCTGTACTTTTCTACTGAGTAGATAATAGTTGTGTACTGTTGGTGGTATTTTTTTACCAACCCCATTTTAAACAAAGCAAGCATTTGAAATGCATAGTATGTCTATCCTAAAATGTCTGCCCTCATTAGTACATGTTTCTGCACATCAGGGCACTACAAAAATGCCACATAGGCCTTCTGATTATTTGATATCCTACAAGATCTGGTAGAATATCAAATAAATGTTGACAAGATCCTTCAGTAGCAATTCTTAAAGAAAACTTCTGAGAATTGTAAAACACACACAGAGAGACACAGACCTAGAGAATGGAGGAGAATCTGAAGCAGGCATGTGGTAAAGCAGCATTTTTATTGAAGTAAGAGAAGTTTAATATAGAATGTCTGTAATACCATTCTGGCTTATTGAGCAGAGAATCTGTGAGATCATTCATGCCATCTGCACTCAGCAGGGACGGGTTGCTGAGAAAAGTTAGCAAATAAAAACAATAAAGAAAGTAAATGAAAATAATATGCAGAGTGATAAAAATAGGGAAGCCAGAACTCTAAACCAGTTGGATTTCAGTTGTCTCCACTGGATCTTTCTATAGAGAAATATGTCCTTGTAATGGTTATATAAAATGAAATGTGAATGTAAGAACCTAGTAAAGGTTGAGAAATTGCTGTTTACCTAACCAAGGCTGTAATTCAGGAGCATTTATGTTATTGTCAGTGGGATTCATTGCAAAATGAATGTAATTTTCAACAGATGTTACATATTCAAAGGTGACAGATTGATAACTGTCAGTTCACTGGAAACTCTGAAAGAAATGGTTCAACCTCTTGCATATGGAATTGCAAGACCTCATACTGTTAAGTAATACATTTTTTCCTGCCTTATGATAGTTTAAATGTTTGAAGATGTCACTGGATTTTGTTGTTGCAGTAACTAGGTTATTTCACTGCTAATAGTTAAAATGTATCATCTAGTTTTTCATTCCCTGACTATAATCACAAAGACTATATTAAGAGTATAAAATAATGTCATAAAAAGAATACTGTTCTTAATTTTTAAAACTTGTAATTGAATTCAAAGACATAAAACAAATTTCTCCCTTTATTCTCTTTCTAAATAATGAGTTTTAGGCAGATTTCCCAGTCCTCTTCACTCCTTACAAATGCAGAGCATTCAACACAAGAGAGCATTGCATAACTCCTGCTGATAATGTTCACAATGGTATCTGTAGCCGAGAAACCTTTGTGGGTAGCCATGTTGATTCCATGTCATCCAGGACTTACAGCTCACTTAGAGGCCAAATGGGTTCCCTAGTATCTGTGAAAGCTTCTCTGCTTTGACAGAAAAAGACATCACTTGAGTGACATGCATATTCTGAATACTCCACATTTGCAAGGAGTAAAAAGGGTTCCCTTAGAAAGGCATCCTAAAACTATTGGACAACAGTGGACAACAATAAACTTCTGACTAAGGAAGACTTGGTTCTCCCATGGCCATATTTCCTTAATAGACACAGAGGTTCATAACTTGGTTGACTGGTATTTGCTTTCCAAAGTCACTAATAGATATTAATTTAGAAGAACCAAGATCACTGGTAATAACACTGGGTAAGTGCTTAATTTGCATTATTTAAACTTGTCAGGCTGCAGTTGTGAAGGAATGGCCTTGAGGGACAGGAGGAAAAGTGGCTGCCAAGGCTATGGGCAGATAAAAGAAACCTGAATCCGTGGCAGAACTGTAACATACATAAACGTTTTAGAAAGGCTCCTCCCAGTTAACATGAAGATAAAAGGGGGGAAGGGAGAGGTGCATTCAGATTTGCAAGATTACTGTTACTATAACTTTACCATAAAAGTAGTATTAGCCTACATGACTTTGGTTTCCTAGTCTGCTCTACTTTGAAGGGCTGACATGTAATGCCTGAGTGATTTCCTAAGAATTTGCATCAATAACTGCAGACTACACACATGTACACATTTGCAGTTTAGCCATTTTTTCTGATGTTTAAATTTTAATTTCAAACATAGTGTATGCAATCCTGGCTTCTCTTTCCATTCAAGGATTTCATGTTACCAGGATAATGTTACAAATAAGAGTACTTTTTTTTCAACCTTTCTAATGGTGTCTTTTATATAGCTGGTGGAAAGGGGGCAGAATCTAATGTACTATAATGAAAACTCTGCCCTAAGTACTAATAAAACAAAGAACAATGATTACTACTTTCCAGTACTAATGGAGCTTCAAAAACTTTTGAATTCCTATTCATTAGGACTTTAAGAAGGTTGTTTGTATTTAGGGGAAAAAAAGGAATGATGGAGGGTTTGAACCCAAAACACATTATTTTTAAAAAATATGATGCAAACATAAGGGCTTTGTTACAGCGCACGCAACAACCAAGAACCTGTTTCCCCTTAGCAAGCTTCTAAAAAGTTTCTCCCATATAATTATTAAATGAAAACACTCACTTACCCAGTACTCAGCCTTTAAATCTTGAATAAGAGACATTCACTCAGGGAGAGGTACTTACCATGTTTCCATGGATACCAGATGATGCCAATCAGGTCCCTGTTTTCATCTCAAAGTGGTACCCTGCAGAGAAATAGAGTTTGGTGAGTAGCTGTTTATATGTAGTAAGTAAATAGGAAGCTTGTTTATTTGACAAAAGGCCTGTGACCTAGACACTTTTTTGTAAGTACCCCTCATTCTTTCTCTCCCATACCTCTTTAACACAATACCATTAGGGTTGTGACATGAACCACTTTGTGCAATTTCCTGCCAAACCCAGGCTGAACAGGACTTGCTTATTCAAGTAGCAACTCAGTTGGCTGGCACTTTACCCCTGATATGACCTTTCAGAGATTGTGACAAGATCTTCAGAAAAAAAATATCTGTTTCCTTTTCAGTGTTAAGTATGTTTCTTCTCGTAAGACTGCAGGGAGGGGGGGAAGAGGAGGAGGGCAGGAAAGGCAAATAACAATGTCAGGCAGGGGAGATGGAATTCAGAAGATTCATAAAATTCAAAATTGAAGGAATAAATGCTTCCTTGGACGTTAGCAAATATGTTATCGGTCTGGTTCCCAGATTTTTAAATCCTCCATGGCATAAATGCTTAGTTTTGACATGCAGTCTTTCAGTAGACATATTTTGTAATTCGGCGAGCAATATGATTAAATTCTCTTTGAGAAGTTTTAAGTTTCTAATATTTCTTTGAATTAAAGTAAGAGTGTAAAAGAAAGCAATCCACTTTCGTACTTAAGTGGTTTAACATAAAAGATACAAGCAATTTTTCCATTAAAAAAAAAGTTGCATTCTAGCTGCAGTTCGTTCTCTCTCTCTCTCTCTCTCTCTCTCTCTCTCTCTCTCTCTCTCTCTCTCTCTCTCTTTCCTGGTTCCATGCTACATGGCATATCGGGCAGTAAGGATTTTCCAGCTCTTTCGATCTTGGGTGATTGTTTTGGCGTCTTTCCATGTGATATGCAATGCCTTCAGGTCTTGTATCAGTGTTCTTCGCCATCTTATTCGAGGGCGTCCTCGTTGTCTTTTAGCCTTAGGAGGAATCCAACTCATTGCCACTTTAGGGATCCGATTGTTCTCCATGCGGAAGATGTGACCAGCCAGTTGAAGTCTTTTAACTAGCTGCAGTTAAAAATACAAAATATTGCCTTGTTTTAAATTATGTTTGGAAATGAGATATTTACACTGATGTAAAAACTACTCCCATTTTATTTCATATCTGCCAAAGGAGTGATTTTTGGATAACGCTATTGATTTGATATTTCCCAACTGAATATACAGCATGCCTTGCAGACAGAGTAATTCTGTGTTCTTTTGCCAGAACTGACAAAGGTCTGGTTGACAGCGATACCTTTTACAGCTAAATTTACTCCAGAGTGACAGGAGCAGGTGGTCCCAGGCCTGCCAGACACTTGTGCATGGAAATCACGCATCTTACAGGTCAACAGCAAAGGGGAAAAAGCTCCTGCCTTCGGTGCAGAGGGTGAGTGAGGCAAACAGGACCCAACCTGGGGGGTTTCTCTTCAAAGCCAGCTGGTCTGGCTTTATTCTACAGGAATTTTTTACCTGTCAGTTCAATCAACAAAGCCCTCAGCAGGTGCTGACGGGGACATCTTCCTGGAGAAGAAGGGCACTGGTGAGTTTTCATAATTTCTTGTAACTAGAAATTGATAATATTAATGCCTATTTGCTGTCAGCCTGATAATTCCATTATAAAACCATGCCTGGAACCAAAAACGGGTGAGTTTCTACAAATGTTATGTCCCAATGGAGATGGCTTGAGAAATGTGCTTTTTCCCAATAATTACTCTGACAAGGTCAACTTTCCCAGGCAAACTCAGTGCCTGTTACTTTTTTGACAAGTAAGATCAACCTTTAAAAATCAGATGGACCGGTGAAGACAAAATGGCTGAGGACATTTATACATACTCATGCAGAACAATTCAGTGGGAAGAAAAAGGAAAGAAAAGTACCTCCCTCACCCTTGAACAATACTTTCCTTTTAATTTTGAAGTGAAAAGTGAAAGAGATAAATTGCATTTCATCAGCCATGTTATACCTACAGTATACTGCTAAATTTGTCCAACCAAAATGCTGTAGAATTATCTTTTGAATACAGCACTGGAGTTGACTTTCATTAAAAGGAATGTGAAAGGCAGCCAGGTACAAAATTTGCTGATTTTACTAGAGGCAGAAGCGTATTATGTGGGGAAAATGTGGGAATATAATAGTGCTTTCATATTTGTTGCAAAGAAAATGCAATGTGCACAACTGTTTATGTCTTAACACCTCCAAGCAGTTTGCAAAGGATAACATTTTAAAAGGCAATCTTATTTTAATTACAGCAAAGACGTGGGAAAAAAGATCAAATGCTAAGGCATATTTGGGGAGGAGCAGAATTTTTTATGATGAATTTCTATTTTCACAAGCTTGTGCTTTTAACTATGCTTCAGAGCAGTTCTTACAAACTGTCAAACAAATGGAAAGCATTTCTGTAAACAAGTAATCAAGTTTTGATTTTTTTTTTGTCCAAGACTAAGATTATATACAAAATGAACATATGAAATTGCTTTTAACAACCAGATTCCATACTGACATACTGTCTGGCACACAAGTTTAAAGAGCACAGAACAACAGATAGATAAATTATGACATTAATTTGGCACATTAAGTTATTCTCTTAAGAAATTCAGAATTATTGTTCTTGTATCAGATGCATCTTTAAGGCAGTACTGTTCAACTATTTTAAAGAGATTTCATACACAATATATTTGTATGTTTCCCTGTGCAAGATATTGCTTTCAAAAGAGAAGGACTCAACTCTTAACTTCTCAGATTTAATACATTTTTGGAAGCCAATCCAACTGATTTCCATGGTTCCTATTTCATGCAAGAAACTTGGTCTCTTTCTCTCCATCGTTCTGACTTCTTTTTTCTTGTTTAAGTCAAACACACAGAACAGCTGATTTGTCTTGATATCTGTTAAAACCATGCAGCTGCTCCAGCAGAATGCCAAGGACATTTGTAATAATATTTTACAATTTGTGAAGTATTACTAACGGTTGCTAATTTTATACAATGGTACAAATTATGTTCAGGAGAAAAGGATAATATAATTTATAAAGCTGGATATTCAAAGGAACTAAAGCTTTATGAGTTTATTGCAATTGCTTACATATTTCTCTCAGCATAAGAGCCAATGAACATGTTGCAGAAGACTACAATGCACTGTAGAGCTCCTTAGAATGTATAGATCAATATCTACATAAATAATATAGCATGTTCATTACTAAGCTGTGATAAATATATTGTTTCAGAAATGTTACCATCCTCATATTCTGAAAAACAATTAATTCTAGAAAGTTGTAAAGAAGCAAAAAGAAAGAAAGAGACAGATACCCAGGTATCATCAAGTAATTGCATAACATGGCAAAAATGTTAAGCTTTGAATATTTTTTCCAAAAAATTATGTTTTCCTCTTTATGGAATCTAGGAACCCAAACAACTGTTAATGTGATGCATTTTTATTAAATCTTGATAGAGATTTTCTCTTAAGTTCCTTCTCTTTAACAAAAATTAGTTTGTAACTCCTGAAAAAGCAAATAAATACTTTTTATATGATAAATAAGCATGACCACCAAAATCATACTGCCACATTTTTTACTTTTATTGTTAAACCTAATTACCAACTTTAGACATTGTTACCATATTACATAAAACTCTGAGAATGTGATAACAAAATATTAGCAGATCAATGTTTTAAACATATTCTAGGTAAACAGAGTATACATTCTAAAATATTAATCACTACTTAAAATTCATCTTAATTAATGAGATAATATTAGTACTATACCATGGCCCATTCTAAGTCCTTCCTTAAGCACCTGTTTAGCAGTAAATGGAACTTAAATTGTTGTAATTAATATATGAATGAATGTAGAATTATAGAAACTTAATTTTGGTGAATTTTCTCAGAGGACATATGTTCAGGTCCCATTCCATAAGGCAGTATAGTCTGCACTTAAAACTCTGGCAGTAAACATATTTATTTCTTTGTAACACACCGCTCGGTATCCTATACTGAGTAGATATAGGACATAACAGATTGGGAATTCTTTGGGGCAAACATAAAAAGACATCTTGTGCTTGTCCTATTCGTTTCAATGGAATATTCATTGGGCAACTTCTCAAAGCACACCCATTTAAATATTGAAAAACTATGTGTGTAAGACAACTTTTTTTTTCTAAAAATAGTCCTTTGGGCTTTCCAGTTATGACTGTAGAATTTTTATCATCCATTCCTATAGTTTTAAAACACATAATGAGTGGCAATTTAGTTAAGTTTTCTGCTACATGTTTTTCTTTAACCATAAATGGTAACAACTGATGAGGGTTGGTTATTCCAGAGTGTATGTATGGCCCCTAATTGCAATTGAAATGCAATGGATATACATATGCTGTTCTTTGTTCTAAACATAGTCAGGCAAGAACATGTCATATGATTTCAAAACAATGAGTTCCTTCTTTCCTTCCTTTTTCCTATTCTGCACAAAAAACAAAATAGCTTTACTGAATTCAATGAAGTTACACTTTCTAAAGCTGCTGAAGAGAAAACGATGCACAATTGCTCTCTCTTGCTTAATTCTGTTTATTTTCTTCAAAAATATTATTTTCAACATTTCAGTGGTATATAAAAAAGATGAGATTTCAGAGAAAATTTGTAAATAAATTTGCAATATACCTGTAACTTCACGCGTGTTGCTGTTGCTCATTTAATTTAGAACAATAAAAGTAATACTCCATGAAAAAAAAATATTTTACCAGATTTGTTCATAGTTTAGAAGATTATTTGAAGAGACTGTCTAGTAAATTACTCACTCCATGAAGAACTATTAAAACGGTTTGTCATTTGAACTAATATTATTTTCCTTCCTGCTGTCCATCTTTTCTTTACATCACTTTAAAGGAGCATACAAATTACTGAACAGTCAGTAATTCTGTAAGTTTTAAAAATGAAGAAAATGGCAGTTTTCCTGCCTCAGTAGTCCCTTAAAACAGCCATACCAATCATGGGAAAAAATCCATATTATGACAATATTTTTATTATGTCAATGGAAGATCTACAAAACATACAAGTTTTAACCTTCTCATCCTCATTTAGTCACATAATTTTCTATGTTTGATAATAACCAAGGAACATGGTTTCATTCTATTTCAAGCATGGTGATGGATTCTACTTTTTTGAATTTCAGTCATGGACATTTAGACCCCAATTTTTGATGATTCTGCAGCACAGGGAACTTGCAAAATGTCCCAAGTCACCTGAAAACATGCAAAAGTTTCTAGAGAAATTTGGCCAGATGAAATAATGAAGCATAAACCAACTGCAAACTGTTCTGTGGCATATCACTTAAATTATATTAATCATTCTTCTAGAGCTATTTTCCTTGATGAACAAAGCTTATGAGAGAAATACAGAGGACTCAGACTTATGCCTTCTTTCTGTTGCTTACCCAACAGAAGTAAATACAGAATCCACAGATAGTGGGAAATTCAAAAAGCAAAATAAAAGTGGCGTCAGAGAGTGATGGGGAATCTCAGGCAGGGAGAGGGGAACCACATCTTGCTGGAATCAACACCTCCCATTCATTTCAACCCTGTGCCTGTGAATTGCATTCACAGCATTTTCTGAGTTTAGTTTTAGGATTAAACCAATTATTTACACTAGGAACCATATGTACATGGGCTGTGGTTATTTCTATTTATGAAAAAGCAATATTTGTTTGGGAGACTAGGGCTCCAATCCTGAACATTCCAGTCTGGGAATAAGCACCATTCAGCACAATGGAAATTACTTCTGAGTAATTCTGAGATGCAAAGGGCTACAGTGAAATTGCAATTTTTTACCCGTTATGTTTCTAATAAAATTATTTGTTATTAATTTGCTTGCTTCCCATACTCCTGGAAAACAACTGACAATTTTACAGCTTGTGCAGGATGCAGGTTGTAGTTTATTTGCAAGCAAGCAAGCAAGACATTGCAGAGCAATTCTTACTGAGAAGTAAATCCCATTAAATTATCTCCTGAATGATACCGGATTGTGCTGTTCACTGATCCACTCCCAAGTAATGTCAAAGTTCACCTCCAATCCTGATGACCACATGAAAAATAATACAAATAATAATAATTAAAAATGCTGCATGACTAGCCAAAGGGAGTTTAAATCTAAGCTGATGAAATTGTACATTAAAATATAGTTCTGATATGTAGCCTTAATGTTGTGGACGGTATGGCTCAATGCGGGATGCTTTTCTGTTTTGTTTTTTTTAATGATTTCTAACTTACCATGTCACATATTTAAATTTAGGCATTAGAAGGCTGTTGTGGGAAACGCAAAGTTGAAGGAAGGCATTCCGGCTGGGGTTCCTTACTGGCTTGGCATTTGGACTCAGTAGCACAGCTGAAGTATGATTCTATTCCTGGCAAGTCAGCAAATGCAGGCTTGTTTTACCCTGCTTGACAGGAAAGTCCCCAGCTCCCTCCCATCCTTTTACATTTGAGCTAGCACACATTTCCCTGCTGCCTCTACAATTCTTCTGCTCATAGAATACTGTAGAGGCCTTTTCCTATATTCCTGAAATTAGAGTTTTTGTGCATTTACCATTCTAATGTATCACAATTGCTTGAACACACAGCTTAACCTGTTGCATTGCTGGAATTTTCTTACAGTCTCTATCCACAGTTGGCTCTCCTTCTTCCAGGCCCTGTATCATGCACTGCTACTGAAGGTCTCCAGTGAGTGACTTATTTCAATACTTCTTAATTATCAACCAATACCGAAAGTTTTGTGGCGGCATTTTGTTTTGCAATTTATACTGCCTTAAAAGACAGCTGTCTCCTTGGCCGTATTAATCAGTAGGTTTAACAAGCCCTTGAACAGGGCTGCACCAGCCATAGCAGCAGCCTGCCATAAAGCAGGACCTCATGGAAAAGGTAGGCTGGACTTATACATGCTCTCTTTCTGTGCCAGACTCCTTTCAAATTCGGCTCATCAGAACGTGGCAGCTGTGTCCTTAATCATATGACAAGAAGAGAGCCATCTCGTGCCCTCAATTTAATACTGAAAGACCGCCAAGAATGAAAAATAAAATGTAGAGTACACAATATGGGACTAAGAGCTAAAGTAGACTTTTTCTCTGCATGCTGTCTTTCTTCCCAGATTTATTAATTATTTTATTTTGAAAGATTTATATGGCCACCCCTCTTAAGAAACACAACTCTGGGTGGCTTACAACAACAATAAAAAGCAAAAAGCAATAGAAACAATAAAAATAAAAAATTGGCACCTCCATCATCCTTCTCCAATGCATCCAACAAAACCATCCCCAGGTTCTAGCCTCACCCTATCCCAGCCTTGGGGTAAGAGATAGGTCTTTACAGCCTTTTGGAAGGCTAAAAGGCTGGGGGCCTGCCAGATCCTGGGGGACAGGGTGTTCCACAGGACAGGGGCTGCTTGCAGAAAAGGCATGATTCCTAGTCCCACTGGATGGCAACATTTAAGGGAAGGGACCTGGAGCACACCCACCTTATCCGACCTAATGGTATGGGCAGATACTCTCATAGAGAGGTGGTCCCACAAATAACCTGGCCCTGTGCCATGTAGGGCTTTAAATGTGATAACCAGCACCTTGAGTTGCACCTGGAAAGAGACTGGGAGCCTCTTTATTTATTGAACTCATATACTGCCACAATCTTACAGCTTTTGATACCATTGACCACGGTATCTTACTGGACCACTTATGGATGTTGGGACTAGGAGATACTGTCTTAAAGGGGTTCTGCTCCTTCCTTAGTGGGAACGTCCAGTCCGTTGTAATGAGGGGTGAGAGGTTGGCCTGGGGCCACTGGGATTCTGCAGGAGTTGGTCCTTTCTCCCTTGCACTTTAACATCTATATGAAAGATAAGAGCCAGTTTGGTCTAGTGGTTAAAGCAACAGGCTAGAAACAAGGAGACTGTGAGTTCTAGTCCCGCCTTAGGCATGAAAGCTGGCTCGGTGACCTTGGGCCAGTCCCTTTCTCTCAGCCCAACTCACCTCACAGGGTTGTTGTTGTGGGGAAAATAGGAGGAGGAAGGAGTATTAGGTATGGCTGTTGTGGGTCTTCCGGGCTGTGTGGCCGTGTTCTGGAAGTTGTGGTTCCTAACGTTTCGCCAGTAACTCTACCTGGGCACAGAGATTTCGCTTCTGTCTGTGCTCCTGCCCTCTGAAGATGCTGGCGAAACGTTAAGAACCACAACTTCCAGAACACAGCCACACAGCCCGGAAGACCCACAACAGCCATCGAACTCCGGCCGTGAAAGCCTTCGACAATACACAGTATTAGGTATGTTTGCCACCTTGAGTTATTTATAAAAATAATAAAGGTGGGATAGAAAATCAATCAATCAATCAATCAATCACTGGAGAGCAATTGACAGTTTAGGGCATGATATCATCTATCTATATATATATATATATATATATCATTCTCAATTATACACTGCCACCTGGGCAGTAGGGGAGATGCTGTCAATGTCCCATTCTGGGGCTTGGAGGTTGTATGGGTCTGGATGGGAGAGAACAAACTGAAGTTGAACTTAATCAAGACAGTTGCTATTTGTACATCAGGGTTTTCCATCAACACCAGAGTAATCTCTGGACAGGCAAGCATTACATTTTAAAGACCAATTGCCTGATTTTGGATCATTCTGGACTCACGGCTCCTGCTTAAACAGCAGGTGGAAGCCAGGGCTAGAGGGGCCTTTGTCCAGGCTTAACTGGTGCACTGATCCTACACCTCATGTCCTCATTATCACTCAGATAGACTACTGCAATGTACTTTACATGGAGCTGCCTTTAAAGATTACTCAGATTACAACTGGTCCAGAATGCAGAGGCCCTTGTGTTTACTGGCATCCAATGTAACATTGATGCTGTGGGCCCTGCACTGGTTACTGATTCAGATTTGGGTACAATTTAAGGTCCTGGTTTTAACCCACAGTATAATGTCGATGGCTTGGTACCTGCAGGACTGTCTTCTCCAAACTGCCTCAGTCTGTTCTACTAGAGCATTGAGAGGGAAACTCCTTATGGTCCCACACTTCTGGGAATTGAGCAGAGCCAATCCCAAAAAGCACTGCTGCTCAATGGCAACACCAATGCTGTGAAATGATCCCCTGTCAGAGATCAGGCTAGCCCCCTCTTTGATGGCTTTAACAACAGAAAGTTGTTAAAACTGAGCTTTTCTGGAGAACGTTTCAAGTGATGCTTTCCTACTGTAGCATTTTTAATGTTCTATTTTTATTATTACGCGGAAGGAAGGAAGGAAGGAAGGAAGGAAGGAAGGAAGGAAGGAAGGAAGGAAGGAAGGAAGGAAGGAAGGAAGGTTCATATACACAAGTGACCAGT
This sequence comes from Charina bottae, assembly GCA_023362775.1. Lineage (NCBI taxonomy): Eukaryota > Metazoa > Chordata > Lepidosauria > Squamata > Charinaidae > Charina > Charina bottae. The sequence goes on from JALMGJ010000002.1 coordinate 242,441,907, forward strand.
GTTATTTATTATGTTTTAACATCTTCCTTACATCTCCTTTCCAGATTGATATCAGTTTTCAGTGCCAGGACTTAATCCTGGAGCAGAAGTTCAGTTTGTACTTGTAAGCAGGCTCTGTTGTCTCTAGAACAGGAAAGGGCAATCTCTCTTTTCTGGCTGGCACAGCACAGCACAGCACAGCACAGCACAGCACAGCACAGCACAGCACAGCACAGCTAGTGACATGTGAGGAATGACCCCTCCTTTCCAGTCTAACTTGGGTTTTGAAAAGGAAGTGCAGCCATTTAGAAAATGCTTTCAGGTCTGACTGTTGCCTCCCACTGCCATTTTCTTATATACTGTAGTGTGTCCCCCCCCCCTTTCACTAAAAAGAAAAACAAGTCAGGAATAAATATTTGCTAGGTCTTCTGCCTGCCTGCAGTGGCCTTAAAAATATTTCCTTGTAGTCATTCTTGTAAGTTTATCCTTTATATAAGCTATTATAATGGGTGCTTTGTTATAGGAAAGGGGTTCCTGATTAGAGGATTTAGGGAGGTGGGAATACATGGCAGCTCCCCCCTCCCAAAAAAAGGAGTTTGAGTTCCAGTAATTGGAAATAGCTGCACCAGAAGGCAAGGGATGTTATTGCATCATCTGATACCTTATATTTTACAATTGTAGTTATCAGAAAGGCTGGGCACTGATTATCCAGCATATTATGAGGAACCGCAATATTAAAGCTATTACCCTTTTAATGCCAAACTGTTGCAAGGCTATTATTCAGTAAAGCTCCAGTCTAATTTTCATTCTGGGTCCATTGCATCTCTCCCTGCTCTTCATTATGAGGATACAAGTCTCTGAGAAAGTATCAACTGCATTTTCTTCTCATATGTATACATGGTTAAAGTAAAGTCCTTCCAGATCAGAGGCTAGCATTGATGGCTGTATAGGTGTTTTTCACTAGGTCTACACATCATGGTTTAATTATGGTTTTTAGAATAAACAACCGTCTGCCAAGTTGGCAGAACAATCTAAAACACAAATAACAGTTAACAGATCACAACAGTTAGATCTGTATGAAATGCTAAGCCCCAAACAAACAATGTTACAGTTCAGAGCGATGTTTGAACCAAGCCTATTAATATAGGGAAAATCTTAGGAAATATGAAACAAGAAGTGCAAGTTTTCCTTATATAACTCATTAAATTAATGTGAAGGTAACTTGTGATTTTAAAATATTAAAACAGGTGGCACTTGGTCAGAACATAGGACAGATCATTCTCCATTGTGTTTCAGGCTACAGTTCTCAGAAATGCGACCTATATTTCAGATAAAAAGTAATATATGTTGTGTACCTGTCAAGAGATGGATTGGTGTAGTGGTTAAGGTGCCAGTCTGGAAACTGGGAGCCTGTGAGTTCTAGTCCTCCCTTGGGCATGGAAGCTGGTTGGGTGAATTTGGGCCAGTCACTCTCTCTCAGCTCAACCCACCTCGCAGGGCTGTTATGAGGGGTGGGGAGGAGGGAATCTTTTGCATGCCACCCTGAGCTATATAAAGGCAGGATATAAATCTAAATAAATAAAAATAACAAGAACAGGTTCTCTCAAAATGAGCATTTTAGACTTGAATAAATTGAAGAGTAAGCCTTTGGCACTGGCTGTGACTATATTACTGAAATCTACATTGCAGCAATGTTGGAATTATTTTGCTTTCTTTTTTAACTACTGGAAAGAACATGATGAAAAACAGGAGGGGCACCAAATTTAGCATTCTTCATTGGATTAGTCCTTGCCATGCACTGAAAACACTGGTTCTCCTAACTGCAAGTATGAGCCTTCCACTACTGTACATGGCATCCTGATGATATGTCAAGTGAGCTTTGCGATCTTCAAGACATCTTTGTGCTTGCCTTGTGAAAAAGGCCCTCATCCAGTTAGCTAGGCCAGTAAGAACAGAAGAGAGGATTACCGCTAACACAGAGGGGAGACATAATTTGGAAATAGTCTCCTGAAGAAGCAATGCCTTCCAAAGGGCCCTTTTTAAAGAAGAGAGGAGGATGCTTTAAGCTCCCCCAGGTAATCCCCCTTCCCAGGAGATCTACCTTCCAACCAGGGCAGAGAGATATTTGATTTATGACATTTCATTTGCCATAACTACAAACACTGGAAGGGTATCTTCAGTGCTCCGAATGGTAAAGCATTTCTTAAACAGGCCCCGTGTTTAAAGCCTTGCCTAAAACACATGGACGATTAGGAAAGGGCACCAATAGCTGCCCAGAGCCCCTGTCTAACACAACGAATCCACCCACGCCAACGGCCAAGCAATCTGCAAATTCGTCTGCAGCTTTTATATCCCCAAATCCTGCTTATTTCGAACTGCCTTAAGAGCTGCCGTTGCCCTGGGAGCCGAAAGGCGAGAGATCCGACCTATGCCGCGGGAGTCTAAGAAGGAGCCGGCGACAGACTCAAAAAAATCGTTCGGCGGGGTAAGATTTGGGCGAAACCTTCATCTGGAGCGACGCGTTTCCAAACTGCGCGACTTCTTTCGAAGCGACCCGAATCCCGACAACGATCCCCCTCCCCAAGTTAACCCTTGCAACTGAGGCGCTACTGGGTGGAATCCAGGGGGCGGAGCAAGTCGGCACCAAGAACCGCTGTAGCCCCTCGCCTTCCAGGCTCCCCGCAGTCCCTCGCCCGCTGCCTGCCAAGCGCGTGGCTTGGGTCGCACCGAAGAAAGCTCGAAGCGGGGGACTTGGATGACCTGGCGGACTATCCCACTCAACAAAGCCGCCCTTTGGAGCGCGCGGCGGCCTTTCTTTGAGGTCCTTCTTGCGAGTGGCCCGAAGACCGACGAAGCGACGCTTTGGGCTCGGAGCGGCGGGAGGGCGATCCCTTTAGAAGCCAAGGGTCCTGCGTAGGTCGCAGCCTTGTTCTGCTTCCCTTGCCAGCTTTTCTTGTAGGCGGGTGGAGCCGGTAGTTCTGGAAGTGGGCTGTGATCCACGGAAGCTGATGCGATAATAAACATGCTAGTCTTTAGGAGTCCAGCAAGATTCTTTTTGAGTGGATTGGGGGTGACCAAATTCCAGAAGGTACAGAACTTTCTCGGCTCCTTTCAGTCCTTTGAAGCAAAACAGCCCTCGCCACCTCTCCCCCCCACTTTCCTTGCAGTACCTGTCGATTTTCTGCTTTTAAGTGGACAGCTTCTCCCTCCTATACAGACACTCTAAATCAGGATTAGCCGGGGGAAAGGACTGTTAAGGGAAGTCGTATCTGATTACTGCAAGCTGGCAAAGTGAAATGCGCAGGGTTGCCACCACCGTTTCCCTTTCCTCTTTCCTGGCAAGGTTCTTGTGTTTTTAACCTGGTACAGTTAGAATTTCAGGAACAGAAGTTTTTTCCCTTCAAAACCTTTCCATACCTGGGAAAATATTTCGCCTCTCAAATTTCTGTCTGCTCTGCTATTATTAACAGCCTGGGAGTTCTGCAGGGAGGGGGATCAGTGGCAAAGCAAGCTGGCTTGGCACGCGGATGTTCCCTGCTTCACAGCCCCTGGCGCTTCCAGGAAGCCTGGGAAAAGTCTAGCCTGAAAGTGCCAATGGTGATGTAGCTCAGTGTTTCTCAACCTCAGCAGCTTTAAGGTATGTGGACTTCAACTCCCAGAATTCCCCAGCCAGCCATTTTGGTTGAGGAATTCTGGGAGTTGAAGTCCACAGATCTTAAAGTTGCTAAAGTTGAGAAACACTGGGCTAGATGGACCGGCAAGTTGACTTCACTGTAGGCAATATGCTCCTCCTAATAATATGTGGACAGTTGTAGGGTACATGTGTAATTCCATTAGCTCAATCTTCCCCTACCTGGTGCCCTTTAGTTGTGTTGGGACTGCAACTCCCAGAATTCCAAACAGCCATATTGGTAGGGAATTCTGGGAACTGCAGTCCTAATAAGCCCTTCTGGCTGGCACTAAGTTGGGGAAAGCTGAGCTATCATAAATGGATCTAAGCGGGTGCACTTATATACAATATAAGATGCTTTTGGGGGGTCAAGGCATGTACTCTCCTCTTCCCTCAGTATCCACAAATGCAACAGTCTGACACTCTTCCCTCGTTTCTGAAAGACACACCCCTGTTAAAGCAATCTTGCTTCATTTCTAAGGTGTTACACTTCCTAGCCCTTTTGACAGACTCAGAACTTGCTGTGTTTTATATATTTGATGTTTCCTTTCCTAAATAAATAAAATAAAATAAATAAAGTGATCCTTTTCCTAAAGAAATCCACAAAACTTTCTTCTTACTCTTTCCACTTAGACAATCTAATCCTATTTATATTACTGTGAGTAAATTCTATTATGTTCAATGAAACAAATTCTCAGGAAAATGTGCACAGGATTGCAGCAACCTTAATAAAAAAAACTGCCCTAATTCATTCTCAAATGACAATATCTTCCAACACACACAGCACACTTCCAAATGCCTCTAGAGGAATTTGCACAGTTGTCACCAGATTTCTTAGTAGACAAGCAGCATGAAAGAAATGTGAGATACACTTCAGGATTCTGCTTCTTCCCTTTAAAACTTACCCTGAATCTTTGCCTTAATTAAACAGACCCTGAGCCTTGGTTAATGTGTGTCAGGCACAATGCCTATGAAAGGGAAAGCTAAACCATCTTGGTTTGTCAAAATAAACTTAGAGAATTCTGCACAGCCAAACATTTGAGAGACCAATCACTCTATGAAAATGCCTGTACATATGTTGTGCCTGTAGAGCTGTATCAAATGTAGGAGGAATTTGTTAATTTGCAAGCCTTTGAAATGGCCTCACAGATGGAGGAGGAAGATGTCTGAAATAGCAAAAAGGTCAGAGTGCAAGGTAGTCATATTTACCTGTAAGTAAAACCATGGGACATAGTAGGACTTATAAATGAATGCAAAAATTTGAATAGTTAGAAACTTAGTACAGTATGAATAAAATAGTACCTCAAATACCAACAGTTCAATAAGAAAATCTATATGTTGCATGTGGTTGGGGTGTTCACATACTTTCCACTTCCCACAGTTCCTTTATAAAGAGAATAATAGAGACTTACTATGCTGTTCTTATTAGACAGTTTATTTACAAATGTTTAGGCGTAACACATGAGAACCAATTCGTATGAGAGGCAGTAATAGTCACTAAACAATATCAGTTGCTTAGTCATATTCTATGATTTTAAGATATGAACTACATAGCAACTTTTTCCAATAAAATCCTTCTCATATTGTTTTCCCCCCTATTTTGCTTATATTTAAACTGTTAAACAGTGCTTCTCCCAGCTGTTAGACAGTAAGGAGTGATTTGGAATTGTCATTGGTCACCACAGGCCATTCATCAGAAATACTTCTCATTTTTTCAATATTAGGTTCAGGCTATATAAAATTGTTAAGTGAGCGGGAGGATTATACATTTAATGGAAAGATGTTGAAATGAGTACTTTATGTGAGTATGGTACCTTACTACTACTACTTTTATCATTAACTATCTACATTTTCAGTTGAGCCAAGCCTGTTCCCATACTGTATAAGACACAGAATCTGTAGCAAGAGATCACAGCACAAGAGGGACCAGAATTCTAAATTGACTTAGTATAGAGCCTATTTATATTAGTATTATTTATATTAGTATAGAGCCTATATATGGTCCATGAGGTCACGAAGAGTCGGACACGTCTAAACGACTGAACAACAAATAGAGCCTATTGTAAAATATGCAGGTTTAAGGTCTAGCAAGGTATTAAAAAGGGACATTCTATATACAAGTATAGTAGTGAACTTTGAAGAAGCTGGATGAAAAGAGTATTGACACTTTTGAACTTTGGTGTTGGAGATTTCTGAGAATACCATGGTCAGCCAAGCAAACAACAAATGGATCATCAAACAAATCAATCCAGAGTTTTCACTCAAGCCACAAATGACCAGGCTCAAGTTGTCCTACTTCAGACACATTATGCAGAGACCTAGCTCTCTAGAGAAGGCTCTGATTCTGAGAAAGGTGGAAGAAAAGAGAAGAAGAGGAAGGCCAGCAGGAAGGTGGATGAACTCAGTTACTGTGGCGATGGGTGCACCACTGGAAGACCTGAAGGACAGATTGTCATGGAAGACAATTATCTACGTGGTTGCTAAGAGTCAACACCAACCTGATGGCACATAAGCAATTAATCAAAATATAGAAGTGGGGGGAGTGGTAGAAAGAATGGAAGCATCACCTTTCATTTGTCTATTGTTTAAAAAAACTACCTTGCTGATCTACAGAAATTCATCAAGAGATCTAACAGTGGATCAATATTAATTTTATATTAATATCTGCTCTTAAGATTTCCCACACAGATTTTTTTTATCCTGGTAATGCACATAATATGCGTAATGCACATATTAGCACACAACCAAAACTGTGGATAGGTAATGATAATAGTAGTGGTAGTAAGGTACCATGTTGACATAAAGGCATCTTTTCAACATCTTTCCATTAAATGTACAATCTGCAATGGTGCCATGATCACTCTAGTTTAATTTATTCAGCATGATGAATAAGTCAGTAAATAAGCATATACATTTTATTGAGAAATTAAAACTCTGTTAAAAATTATACCAAGTATAGAGCACCTCTTATGTTTACATTTATTTCAGTCTGGCATTCCAGACTTGGTTTGGCTCACTATTATTATAATTCAGCATTTCCAAGACAGAATTCAGATGGAATTTACTAAAAATTGTTGATCTTTAAAACTTGCTTGCTAATATGTAGTTTCTAAGTTATAGCAACTATTTGCCTACAGCATAAAGGGAGTTATTTTCAAAGGTTTTCATACAAATTGCTTTGCTAATAAGAGACCTGTATTTCAATAATCTCTTACTGTTGTGCTTTTAAACATTCAAGGTGCCGACTAGGAGTTGTAAACTGTGAAGTAACTACCATGGAACAGATTAAGTAAAGCAAATGATTTTCAAAATAAAGAGGGTGGACGTGGTAAGTGCTATATTCTTTTTCATTTCCATCATTGAATATTGCAAAAAGCTCTGTTTATTACTTCCTTTCTCTGCATTTTTTTTAAGTTAGAGTGTAGGATAAACCCTGCAGTAGTATGTGCTAAAAGGTATACTAATGACAAAGACTTTCTATAATCACAACTTATTGTGCATTATACCATTTTAACTGTGGCATGCAATTTATATTCAGGTGTCACTCTTCAGCACCTAGCTTTGAAAATATATTTTACAATTAATTCATTTCCAAGAAATTACATACATTATATTTCTCCCCCATGGATTGTGAAATATTTAAATTACCCTTCTGGAATCTATATCCTATTATAATGAGATTCTGGGAATTTACATGTTATATGAAATTATAAAAGTAATATGGATTGAAATAATGTTCTGAATGAGTGGGAGAACAAATAAAGTATTGTTGATCTTGAGGAGTAGATTAATCTCTAGCCTTGGTTCCTTTTAGGGTAGGTTACTCTGGCACCTACCCCAACTAAATGGAAATGTGTGTGTGTGTGGAGGGGTGTGTGTGTGTGTGTGTGGGGAAGGAGGGAGAGAGGGAGAGAGGGAGAGAGAGATAAAGCTCACTTCAAGAGCTTTATCAAAAGCTATGGGTCATGCTTAAAAGCAGACAGATAACAGAAGTGTTTCAGCAAACTGCTCTTTTAAGACTGGGTGGATGTGATGGAGTAGAGTAAGAAGAGTAGTAGGGTGGGGCTGGACGCTGGATGGAAAATGGAAGACACACCCAGGGTTAGGATGCATCAACTGTGGGGTTATTTTCAACATAACTTTGGCTCTCTGTAATTTAAATGTCCCTTATACAGTGTAAATTGGCAGGCTCATTTCTGTTAAAGAATTAAACATTTGACTATCATTCTACAACGAGAAAGAACTTGGATAATTACTGAAAGAGGATGTTAACTGAGCTCACCATGAAATAATCACATTCGTAAGGGAGAGAGACACTTGGCTACACCTCAGCCCCTCAGTAAGGTTATAGAAGGGTTAATTATTCCAATAATTACACCTCCTGTTGTGCCTTTTTAAAAAAAAATTCAGATGTAAGTTTCAGGTGGAAGGCTGGGAAACAGTACAAAATTTCTGTTTCCTGTTGCCTAACAGGAACCTTTAATCTTACCTTTTTGGAAGGAATCCAGAGGAGATTTGCTGCCAATTATTGGCTGTTTGTAACACATGTTTTAAAAATATGGTCTGGAGGTAACGTTTCAGTGTAAATTATACCAAATTCTAAATGACACAGGAAGATTCCACAGGTGTTGTAAGAGCCATTTTTATTTGTTCACTAAAGTGTTCTCTACCGAGTTTCGAGAATGAAAAAAACTATTTGGCTCCTACAGTTTTGTCTTCAAGGGATTACAGTGTTGTTGTTGTTTTTTAAAAAAGGGTAGAGGTGCCTTGTTCATTGCCTTGAGGAACTTTGCTTTGACTGAAAAATATTGGCATAAACTGCTGAGTATCAGTCTTAGTATAAAGTCATGACTATTTAAAGAGGGATTCTAATAATGACAATTAATATGTACCTAGTTGACCTGATCTGGATCAGAAGCTAAGCAGATTGAGGATTTATTAGCGCTTGAATGGGAAACTACTAGGAAATCCTAAGGCTGTAAACTAGAATAGGAAATTTTTAAAAAAAATTAATTTTTTTTTTTAAAAAAAAACAACATCCTGGATTAAGGCAGTAGTAAACACTTCCAAACACTTCCAAACTGTTGCCAAGAAAATTGTATGGACATGGACATGAAATAACCAAGAGTCCAGCTTGATTTGAAGGACACTTTATCTTTTTTAATAATGTAAATATGGAGATGATGCACAGGGCATATGAAGCCGCAAAACTTGCATTTATTTTGATGCTGTCATCCTCTTATTTCAGGCTGTTAAGCAAAGGCACACTAACCTTTTCTCTGTCCTGCGGAGAAGTTTGCTTTTAAGATTCACCATTTTCCTGCAATTTTGCACAAAGAAAGGCAGTGGCCAGGATTTAGTATAGAATTTTATTCACTTCCACTCACATCAGTTATATTCATATTATCTTTCTTCATTCCAAAGCTACTTTCTATTGTTTGTTTGAAATCATATCAAGATGATATCTAGTGATAAATTATTTTTGCAGTTCCTTTCCAAAATATATATGTATTTCTGTATAGTACTACATTTTAACACCTCCATTTGAACTTATCCTACTAAGAGATCTTTAATTTGAAAGATCTTGGGACATTTTGGACTGTATGAAAACACAGTTACTGTGTAATCTTAACTACCTAGTGCATAGCTTTCCAAACTGTGTGTCGCGACACTTTAGTGTGTCGCGACACACAGCTTAGTGTGTCGCGAAGCGGCGGCGGCAGTGTGCACGGCAGAGGCGCACCATCAGTGCTTCCGCATTTTAGCGAGGCTGCTGCTGCCGCCGTGCACACCACTGCCGCCGTGCACGCCACCACCGCGTGCCCCCCCGAGCCGCTGCCGTGCACATCCCCGCCCCTGCGCACGCCCCCGTGCCGCCGCCGTTGGTGTGTTGCCAACGGCGGCAGTTTGGAAAGCACTGACCTAGTGGTTGAGAAACTCATTCTCCAGATAGTGCTGAACTACAATTCCCACATGACAGTGGGTGAAAGGAGTTGGGAATTATGGTTCAAGGAACATCTGAAATCCCCACCTTTGTTTTATTTATCAAAATGGTGGCTAAAAACCTTCAGCAATCACTTCCACATTATATAAACAAAAATTGAGCCTTAAACCGTGTAGCATATGAAAGCCAACTCCTAAATTCTCTTTATTGAGCCTACCTTCTAGGGATCATGTATATATACTACTAGAATTGTGGCATCATGCAGAGGATTAGGAGATGGCCTTGAAGAAGGAATTCAATAGCTGTTACATAAATAGGAGCTCAGCCCTGAAAGGGAGGAGAGAATAAGAAGGAAACTCAAGATTGTCCCTCCTTGATTCACTTTGGTATGAGAGTAGAGAGAGAGATACTTGGTCAGGCTTTCAAAATTCTGTTATTATATCCTGAAACAATAAAGCAGGGCTTTCCAAAGTTTTCCCGCGGCGACACACCAACCGCCGTTGGTGTGTCACTGTGGGAAAACCCGGAAGTGCCGCCGTTGCGGCAGCACGCAAAAACCCGGAAGCGCTGCTGCTGCTTTCAGGTTTTTGCGTGCCGCCGTTGGTGTGTCGCCGCGGGGAAACCTGGAAGCGCTGATGATGATCAGCGCTTCCGGGTTGTGTGGCGACACACTAAACTGTGTGTGGCGACAAACTTTTGTGTCACGACACACAGTTTGGAAAGCTCTGCAATAAAGTAAAGTTCCAGTAGTCCTTGCGGAGTCTGTTTTCTGGCCTGGCCTACCTCAAAAGGCTAATACATTACCACGATAAGATGAATGTGGCTTATTTATTGAGAGTCATATTAATGCCATCTAAAGTAGACTCATGAAAGGGCCAGAATCAGGTCTCTGTTTTGCTGTGTAAATAGATTATCCCTCTGAAGGCATCCTAACTGCAAATGGATAGTTTGTGCTCTAGGGAAGGAAAGAGATATTCCCTTTCTTTTCTGTGACTTTTGAACAATTTGCTTCAAAAGGAGATTTTCCGTTTTACTACAAGATACATTCTGTGGTAAAACTGGAGTCATCTGTTTTAAGGTCTGTTGTCAGGAATGATGTGGAGAAAATAATAGGTACAAGTCAACAACATTTAGGAGATTTTAAGATCCATGGATCAAAACAGAAGAATGTTAAGAGCATAGTTAAAAATGAAGACTTATACAAGATAAGCCCCATTGGAAACAGTGGGACTTCATTCTGATTGCAAATGTTTAGGAATGCTCTATTAAATTTTCCATGGCTGGGGAAATGTGGTTAAGGCATGTTTATAAGCATGTATGCATTGATCAGTTGTTACAATATGCCATGTGTGAAGCAGTTATTACTACTTCCATGTGTAAATAGTCATTTCAGATCAAATCTAGTTCATGTAAAACACAATACTTTTCAAGAGGCAGAGTACCACATTCCATTGGGATTCATTGAGTGATATCTTTTTGATCGATATAGTTCCCAGCACTAGTGCAAAGAAGAGTGTATAGCAATTATCCTTAGACCAGAACTTTAGTAATAATGCGATGTGATTCTGTGGTTTTGGATGCTACTAGATTTCTCCATTGTTTTAATCAGTGCTTCACAAAGACTTGCTCCTAATGTATAAATAAAACTTAAAACATAAAATTTCAGTACAAGTTTCTGAAAATGCCAATCAGTTATTGAGATAAGTTTAGGGCCTTTTTCATGTTTTATATCTTTGCCAACAGGGAAATGTCTGACTGTGAAATAATAGAATAGCAAGTCCACCCCATAATGAATAAAATATGTAAATGTGCTCTTAATGTATTGCTCTACTCTGATTTTGTTTTCTGCAGTGATACTATCAAAAGGACACACAACATTTTCTATTTAAATAATATGAATGATTCTATACTTTTTTCATCTCTGCGTCCTCAGCTCTAGAAGGTCACAGATCTGTCTGAATCCATTTTAATTTTTCAAAATAGAAATTAAAAGAAAGAATAAAAAATACAAATAAATAAAGGGAAAAAAGGAAAAAAAGAAAATAAACAGTATTTAAAAATATATAAATATTTATTTTAGACATACTTAGAATATAGTCACTTTTTTTCTTTTCTTTTGGTGCATTCAAGTCAGTCTTGATTCGTGGTGACTTACATGGACAAGTCCAAGTAGTTTTCTTGGCAATATCTTTGGATGTGGTTTGCCATTGCCAACATCCAAGGGCTAAGAGAAAGTGACGGACCCACAGTCACCTGGCTAGCTGGTTTAATGCCTAAGGCAGGACTAGAACTCATGGTCTCCTGGTTTCTACCCACTACATCAATCAGGCTCTTTTTAATAAGGTGGAATGACTGAGACATCACCCATTCCCCATTCCTTCTGAAATGTGCGCCAGAGCACTGGATGTGAACATGATACCCCCACTGAAGGTTTGCATTACTGCATAATGCTTTAACAAAGCTCCTTGATGGCAGGAGTGTCAAAAAGTCAAGATGATAGCTTTGGTTGCACAATTGCAACTACTATCTTGACTTTTTTGATCCTCTCCTGTGGACACCCATGCTCCATAATACAAAAGGACTGTATGGGATGAGAATTACAGAAAAATGTTACAGAAAAAAAAATCCTTGAAATCATAATCTACCTTAAGCAAAGGATTGACCTTCATAGATTTCCACTCATACACTGGTTTTTCTAGAGTCTTAATTTAGCTCTCCCTTATGTTATCTATAGTGCCATCTATGTGCTGGGGCTGTACAAAACATTAGAAATGATAATATCTGACCTAAAGAATATAGTACACGACATACTTTGATGGTAAAAAGGTAAAGGTTCCCCCCGCACATTTGTGCAGTCGTGTCCGACTCTAGGGGCCAGTGCTCATCTCCGTTTATTAGCCGAAGAGCCAGCGTTGTCCGAAGACACTTCTGCGGTCATGTGGCCAGCATGACGCACACTGAACGCTGTTACCTACCCACCGAAGTGGTACCTATTCATCTACTTGCATTTGCATGCTTTCGAATTGCTAGGTTGGCAAGAGCTGGAGCTAGTGCCGGAGCTCACTCCGTCATGCGGGGCTAGGGATTCGAACCTCCGAACTTGACGTCTTACCCGCTGAGCCACTTCGCCCCTACCACTTTGATGGTACTTGAGTCAAATAATATGCATTGTATTTATGAAGTCCTGGTGAAGAACTTAGTACTAATGAAGTCTGTCACAGAAGTTTACCTTATACAGTAAGATAGTGAACCATTCCAATATCATAAAAACTTCCATCCTCCATATGAGGATAAGCCGGTCACCCAAAAGAAATGATGAAGCAATATTGATTTTATTGAATTGATAAATGGGAGTATTGATAAAATAATAAAAATAAAATAATTGATAAATACCCCATCTTACTTGGGGAGGAACCACCATGTCCTGTGCTGTGCCATTTTACTATGACTAGTGGGAGGTTACTGGGACTGGTAGAAGGTTTCACTAGTTCGTGAAATGCATCAGAAAATGAATATGCTCCTCTTGGCTCCAACACAAGTGAAACATCGGAGCTTTCTGCAGCTGGGTTGAGAAATTTCCAGTGCTTTAAATGTAGACTCACTGACATAATGCTATGTCCATCAGCAGAGTATCATTTTTGTGCTTACATGAGAATCCCCTCATTTAACTGATGAAGGTAGCTTTGCTTCCATTCTCCTCGTTAAACAATTCCTACCTATCCTTTCCTCTCAGAGATTGTGAATTTTTTTTAGATTTTTGAATCCCTTTATTCTTTTTATAAATAACTTAAGGCAGTGAACATACCTATTACTCCTTCCTCCTCCTATTTTCCCCACAACAACAACCCTGTGAGGTGAGTTGGGCTGAGAGAGAGGGACTGGCCCAAGGTCACCCAGATGGCTTTCATGCCTAAGGTGGGACTAGAACTCACAGTCTCCTGGTTTCTAGCCTGGAGCCTTGACCACTAGACCAGTGTTACCCAACCTTGGCCACTTTAAGATGTGTGGACTTCAACTCCCAGAATTCCCCAGCCAGCATGGCTGGTTGGGGAATTCTGGGCGTTGAATCCACACATCTTAAAGTGGCCAAGGCTGAGAAACACTGCACTAGACCATTTCTTTTTTTAAATGGAATTGCTTTACATTGGCACTGGAATATTTAATTACAAGTAGTTTATTTCATGCAAAAATTGCAAAAGAATTGTGCAGAAGGCTGCATTGATGCCTGAAAAAAAGAGAACAAGAAAGAAAGTAGGATTATACTAAAAGCCGAGGTAATATATTGGTCATTCTAGAATCCGTATCAGGGCAATATCTTCATTTCAGCAACTGAAAGATTGTATATTCAGTAACACTAACTAAAATGCCTCATAGTAGTGATCAAGCTTCCAAGTTCTCTAAAACTCTTCTTCAGGAAGAAGATTAAGCCAACAAACAAAAGAGGGAGGGTAAAGAAGAAAACATTCCTAGATACTGTGGAAAGTAAAGGGGATCTTGTTCACTAGTCCTCTACTTTGTTTGACTCCCATGTGGTGGGGGTGAGTTACATTCTGCCCAAAGTTCTGGAGAAGGGCAAAGTTACTATAACATTTTAGTTGCTGTGGGCGATAACAATAGAAGAACATCCCTTTGTAATGGATTGCATCATCCTTAAAATTATTGTCTTCTTTTGTATTAAAGGCAACCATAGCCTTTTATGTATTGATCCCCACCTCTCCCCGTGGGTGTATAAATGGCAAGCCGCAAGTATTCACAAGAAAAAAACAAAACAGAATGTTTAATGTATATGGCCGAGGACCATCCCTTTTCTGGAAGGTCACTTAGAGTGTCTGTCTAAATAGGGCCTTACAGCACTTCCAAGCAAAGGCGCCTATAGGATTGCAGCCTGCGGTGACGAAGCGAAGGCTACTGTTGCTTTTTGGACTATCCCGCGCGGTGCTGAAGCGGTGAGTTGGCACAGCAGCAAAGCGTTTATATGGGGGATACGTGCACTCCCGCGAGCAAAAGCAAACCCGCGCAAAAGAGCGCCTAGAAGTCAGGAATGAGCCAGGGAAAGACTGGGTCGGTTAGTTTATCTAGCGCGCCGCTGTCCTTGCAGAGCTGGGCGGGTGTGTTTATCTGAATTTCCTCTCTCCATCCTCGCCTTCAAAACTTTAGCCTCGGGGTGAGCGCGGACAGCCTCGCGCTTCGAAGCGGAAGCCGGACGAGAACTAAAGGGAGCTGATTTGCAGACCGAGGCTAAGAGTCTAAGAAAGGTGCAGAAGAGAGATGAAGGGAGGAGAAAGGAAATGTCAACGGCCGTGATTAAAAAAAAAAAAGGAAGGGGGAAGCCGCACCCGCTGCCGGTCTTGCATCTCAGGGAAAAATGTTTCCAAAGTGCCTCGAAAGTTGGCCTGAGCGTTGTGATAGCGCTGCCACAGCCTCCCTGGTGGAAGGCGGCAGACTCCCTCGTCTTGCACGGCTTTCTCCTCCGTTTCGCCGCGGCGCAGTCTCCCGATTCCCCCCCTCCGACCCAAAGTCCGCTTCAGCCGGAGGGGTTGGCTAGCAGCCCGTCCCGAACGGACCGCGACGCTTCGCTCTCGCGGCGCCGCTTTCGTACCAGTCCGTAGATTTCGCTCCGGAGCTGAAGCGGAAAGAAAGAAGGGGGCTTGTGCAAAACGAGATGCCAAAATTGACCTACCCTTGAGCAAAAGCTCTTCTCGCCCCGATCTCCCCCAACCATCCGAACAGCCTTTCTAAAAAGATTGCCGCTGGAGGACCGCGGACGCCCTTTCTCTTAAACACCCACTCCCCTCGGGTTTCTGGCCAAGAAAACTTAGTTAGACTGGGTCGGTTCCAGCAGCAACCTTGCCCTCTCCCCCAGCCCAATTTTTTTAATGCTCCTATCGTCTCTCCCATGGAGGAGGGAAGGGGGGAGAGATGTGACTGCCCGCCTTATTGCCGCGATCGCTATGGCTGCGTGTAATAATACAGGATTGTCATTAGGGTTGCTCCGTGGCATATGTCGTTCCGCCAACTCTCCTAACCACTAACCAACCCTCCCCCGCTCTTCCCCCCCCCCCCGCGGTAAAAACTAAAATTAGCAAAATGTCAGGCATGGCAAGATTGATTCAGCCAAGATGCAATTATCATTTAAAAAGTGCTTGATTGAGGTGCCTGATGTTGGGTGATTTATTCTGCATACCATATACATAATTAAAGTAGGGTAGTGGAGTAATTTATCAATCTCGTTGAGACTAGAGAGGGGCAAGGAAGGCGGAAAGAGAGAGAGAGAGAGAGAGGGAGATGGGGAGAGAGATCTTTGCCACCGCCTCTGCTCTCTGTTTGTTTTATTAAAATGCCTTCAGGATGTGATCCCGCCCCCTTTTTTCAAGAGTGAAACTGATTATTTCTCCAGCTCGGCAAGAGAGAGCCTTTCGTTTGGGATTGTGGGAGAGAGAGAAAGAGGGAGAAAAAAAGCAGGAGGAGGAGGAGGGAAGGCAGAAGGAAGAGAAGCCTTGCCGGGCGGGCGTGGAGTTTTTGAATCCTCCCTTCCCTGCCTCTTCTCTCCCCCCTCCCCTCCTTCCTGCGATCGGTGATGTTACAAAGCCCGTGAGCTGTGCTTTCCCCATTCGCCTCCTGTCACTTCCTTCCTGGACGCTCTCAGGACGAGTCCGCTTACTTTTAATCCGACCAGCAGCACGGGCACTTGCGCCTGCTGCACGCTTAGGGACACACGCCGCCGCCGCCACCAGCGCCACCACAGAGCTCCTGGCAGTTCATTGGATTGATTTTCAAGGTTGTGTGTGTGCGCGCGCGGGCGTGCGCGCGCGCGCCCGTGTGCATGTGTGGTTAAAGGAGGCTGCGTGTTGGACCAGGTGGGGAACATCTTACAAGGCTGGAAGAATTAAAAGCTTTTTTCCCGTTCCTTTTCCTCCTATTCCTCCTCCTCCTCCTCCTCCCCCCTCACTCTACTCAATTACTTCTCTTTCTCTCTCTTGTTTCTCAAGAAGAGGAAAAATATCTCAAGGACTCGCCTGATCATCCAAACGTTGGCGATGTAAGTACACGTGCAATTCCATTTAGAAGTCAGGCTGTGTTGACACTGCTGGGATGTCTAATGATAGGCATTGTGATATATGTGGCAGTAAAGTAAGGTGTCCTGGGAACACAGGGGTGGCAGAGTCATCCAGCAGTAGGTGGCTTTAAAGTAACGTCGCACTCTTAAGTCACCTAGGTAAGTTGCTGAGGATTTCTGTCCTCTCTTTCCCTCTGTCTGCTGCTTGAGTGTTTAAAGTTTCATGAAGTTAGTTCACGTCATTGGTGTGTTTTGGTATTGTGAAGTGAGCTAGGGTTGTTTGTCTTTTAACATTTCACCAAATGCTTATGACCTTGGAGTACTTGCCCCATGAATTATCAAACAGTGCAGTGAAGAAATAAGCTGGCATAAGAGCAAATGCCCTTTTAAACTTCGTGGCGTGTGCAATACATCACATTCTTTTCATGCTTTGGTTTTCATCACAGCATCTCTCCCACCACATCTTTGCCTTTATAGGCTTCCTTGGGAGATGGAGGAAATGAGAGCATTTGAATGGAAAAGCGAGTGATGTTCCACTTTTGCAGTCTTTCTAACTTTAGGTGTAAGTTGAGCACTGTGGCAGCCTGATTTTTTTCCCCTGTTAATTAAAACTTCAGGCTGAAGATGGGTATGAAAGAACAAGGGAAGTCTATAGAGGATACTATTTCATTGTAAAAATATAAAGTGATTATATTTTCTTCATAGGACCTAGTGGCTTCCTAACAGACTTGGCAATTGATATGAGAAATTGCTTTTAATAGTGCTGTTTATTAAAATATATTAGAATGATAGATCTTTGAGCTTTAATATTGATGTTACTTGCAAATGTTGTGTAGTCTCATCGTTAAGTAGCACAGATTGGTCTTTAAATAAGATACTTATGGCATGTACTTTATACCGTGGATAAGTAAGCAGAACAAGGGCAATCTGCCAGTATTTCAGAGGTGAACTAAAGATTCTTGGCTTGAGAAGAAATGTCTTTTAGTGAAACATAAAAGCCATTGTCTTAAGATGGTATCAGTTCCTGTATACTTGTTTTAGTACAATATATAAATATGTTCCATGGGCCAATTGTCCTAGCCATATATATATATATATGAAGTCTGTATTACTTTAAGTTGCATTCAGTAGGGATTGCATAAGATAGATACCTGCGTGTAATATAATAATGCTAAACCCCAAGGCATAGCAGAGGCAGGGTACCTGTGAACTGATAATTCTGCTTTAAAGAACAATTTCAGGCACAACCGGACTACTTTGAATTTTTTTTTTCAGTTTACGATTCTAAGATATACTCAGCAGTGTATCAGATAGTCTGGGAGCATCTTTTAAGACTATCGGATTTTATTACAAGGCTTTAGTGAGCTGCAGCTCACTATCAGAATAATAAAAGTAATGTATTTTTTTATACTGTAAGAAGTTATAGGCAATAGAATTTATATATTTAGAAAGTATTAAGGCAATTCCCATTATTCTTGAATGGCCATTGCATTCATTTTAATGTGCAAAAGGTTATTCAGTGCCATTAGAAGCACTGACTAAAATCTTCAGGATTTGGAAAGTCCTGTCAGTATTATTGCAGATAATATATATTACTTTAAATGTTTTAAATCTTATAGAAATAAATTGCTCTTGTATGTACAAATATTAGTTTTGAAACACGCAAACCTTTACGTGAGTTAAGTCTCAGATAACTCCTTGCATGACAATCATATAAATGAGTGAATGTTTATGAAATGAAGCTCATTATCAGAAACAAGTATCTTTGGGCTTGTTCCGAAGCCTGCTCTGAACAGTGTAGACTGCCAACTGATTACACTCCCTTAGATTTTCTTTTAAAGTATGCTAAATTATTAAAGTCACATCTGTGTAACAGGTGACATATAACTGCATTTAGATTAGAAATGTAATAGTAGAATATCCCAGATTCAGAGCTGAGTAATACCCTATTAGGATGTGCTAAAATGGCACAGAAGACTATATGACCTATTATTAGACTATGTTATTTAAAGTAACATGTCTGGATTGTCCTTTCTAGAATAATTTACATATGCAATAATGAAATCATAAAACACTGAATTTAAAGATGTTTGTTTACAAATAAATTATAAAAATGATGGTACTACTAATAATAATTAAAATGTACTTCTTTGTCGTCTTCTAATACCAAGAAGATAACAGACTTTGTTAACATCATGCAAGTATACAAACAAGTACCTCTGTACTTTAAGTGTATATTCATGGGGGGGAAAGTCTCAGGAATAAAATTATTTTTGCCTCACATTATAAAACATTATGCAATTGTTGGGTGAGTAAATAGAAATAAACTTTAAACAGTTAGCATGTCTGAACTGCAAACTTGCTTAACGCCTATATGTTCTCATTGTGATACCGACGAAAAATAAGACCACAGTCTAAAACACATAGATACTAAAACCTATAGGACTCTTTGAGAAATGCATTTCTTAACATAGGGTTAGATTTAAATATTTTGTAAGCAATATTACTTTCAAAGTAGGAAAACATGGAACATTTTTAAGCGCTTAACAAACTAGACAATGGCATTTTTACTTCCTTCCCTGACTACCCCAGGGGGTTTTTTTCTTCATTTTTTAGTGATTTCAGAGTGCCATGATTCCATGTTAAATATAAGAAAGAATGTTCACATTAAAAATATTAAGATTTAAACCTGTTGGACAGGCCAACTTTTCAACTATGCCATTTATTCACATTTTTTTAAAAAACATAGATTGGGATAGTTTTAAATTATTTGATATTTTTATATGTGGAGCACAAATAAGACCTATTAATGGAAACGAAAATAGTTCACTCATCATTTCTACTATAAGTGTGCATTTATCCCAAGTATCTGTCTGATGTATATTCTTTTACCTCCTCCAATCTCAAAGTTGAATTAAATGTTCATGTTAGGTATTTGGGAAAATGGAGACATAAAGATCAAATTTAGCAAAGATATACATCCCTGTGCAGTGTTGTTAAAAAATGAACTGAACTGTGGTGGGTTATGTTTAAAATGGCTGTTGCTATAATTTTGCATTTATAATATTTATAAAGAAGGGCCTATGGACTTTAGAGCAGATTAACATACCGCAGAAGTTGTATGTAAAGTGTGTACATATCCAAGCACATTTCTTTATTTTGGGGGTATAATGATTGGTTTATGGCTCTGAACTGATTCAAGTTAATCTTCTGAGAGCTGCCAGTCAATATGGTACTTGTGTACAGGTGTGATTAAATCCTACTACCTTCCATCCTGTACCTTAATCTCAACTGTTGCATTGACTGCAGTGCAGCAAAGCATGGCTGTTTGCTAGGATCTCTCATCTTTCGGAAATCAGAACAGATTATACAGACAATTCACAAAACCAACAGTGACAACAAAGTCTTACATGTGCCTTACAAAAGGAGGATTAGGCAGTTCAGATGTCAACTTGATTGGACACTGATAAAAGCTGATTGCTGCTGCATGGCAAGGCACACTTCATTTTCAATTGGTTAGTTCTTAGATAAGGACTATTATAGTTTGCTTAATCATTGTTAAGATACTATTGGAAATATAGGGAGCTCAGGTTTCCAATCAGAATATGTGTTTTGGGAGAGATGTAGTCATTCAGAATGCAGCACATATTGTTACAATGTTTTAAAAGGCTGTGCAGTGATTATAAAACCTTAGAAAGTTCTATTTATGAAACCACAATACCTGGTGAAATGGCACATGCCCCAAGTACTGTAAGATTATTCCAAAAGTGTGGTCCTTTTTTTACTATACATATATACAACAGATTGCAAGACAAAAGCAAAGCACATCCAAACCTTTTCAGAGAATTTCTGCTGAAATCATTGGCATTACTGGTGAATACATTATTTCAGAATTGCAACTATTCAGCTGACTTGATAATTTATCGGAAAATGTATTGCCTTCAATCTGCCTTATTCCCAGGAACTTTTGACTTTTCTGTTTAGAACAGAGTATCCAGTTGTATTTTGTGTTTGCATACTGTATTTGGAAAGTTAACTGGCATTTTTCACTATACCATTTAAAAGCTTTGAGTTGCCTTGCTGATTAATTGTCCAGTATTTCTCACCTTTTAAAACAAAATACTGTTTTTAAAAAGCGCAATGGATATTGTTTTGCATACTGTAGCATTAGTGAGTCAGCCACAAGCATACCTGTTGTGTTTGACTGCTGGTGATGGAGAAAATTTCTCAAAGTAATACTTAGAAAATTTTCTATTACTTTTTCCAATTAAAAAATACATAAAATTAATTCAAGAATTAATTACACTTGTTTAATTACAAATGTTTGATATTTGTGATATTTTGTGTTCACTCACTCCCCCCTCCCAATTTCATATGACCTTTATTTTCAGGATTCACAATTTAGATTGTGGTTAATAAGCTGATTTGGATTTATGCACTGTGCTCCTCAGCACATTTACTTGGAAATAAGTTTCATTGAACTCAGTAGGGTATAAAGTAAATGCATACAGAGTTGAGACACCGGTCACTCTGCACAGGAGTACCTTAGCGCTAGGTTCCTATGTATGTTTATTTGAAAGTAAACTTCCCCAAAGCTAGTAGGATTTGTTTTGAAATTGTAAGTTAGATTAGGGTGTCAGTCAACATAAATCAAAGCATTATGGTATAACTAGATTGGGTGTATAAGTGTGAGAAATAACAGTGATAAGATTACCTTCTTAGTTTGAGCGTGATAAAATACACAAGCCTGTAACAGTCCATTTCGCACACTGCAAGCATTTCCTAGCACTATAAAGTGAAAGTCTAGATGTTAAAAATGTTATAGTATTGTTATACTATATATGGACTTTATCATATGTTATTAAATGAGTCAAATAAAAATGTATAGTTGCTGCTGAGGATTAAATGTAGTTAAAGTGGTAAATAATAATGAAACATGAAAGCTTGCGATAACATTCTTGAAATTGGGTTAGGTTTTCAATATATGTAAAAATATACATTTATAAAATCAGTATTTTTATGCAATATTTTAACCATATAGAAGGGATTATGTCTTCAATCTGTAAAACTCTCTGGTAGCCGCTATTTTCAGTGGGGCTGAGCCACTGAGCAACAGTATTTTAGTTTTCAATTTTTTGTGTCCTCCTGATGGTTTGCTGAACAAAAGTATAACTTTCTAAATTAGTCATGTAGTGATGGAAGAACCACTTATCAAAAATTGAGCAAAAAATATTTTTCACCTGATTTCTTTTGTGCCTAAACTATGTGTAATCTAGAAAGACTGAATAATCATTTTAAATAAACTTTCATAAATTCAGCTTTTGGAGAACTGTAAAGATAGCAGTCAATAACCTAAGTATGCACTTAACCTAAATGTAATCTATTAATGATATAATAAATGTACCATGTCTTTTCATACTGAGGAGTAACATGTCATGGACTACCATAAATGTGTTTGCGGCCTGAATTACAAGTGTGGAGGATAATAAAACTATTTTTAATCTATCTAGAATTTGTAAAACAAGTTTTAAAAGTTTTATAAATATTAGACATTTCTTTTAGAACTCATAGCCACAGGTATGTTCATATATTCTAAAACCACAACATGCAGTGCTTTGTTTACAGTTCTTGATGACCTGCACCAAAATTTATTTTTGGAACTAGAATATCAAGTGGTCTTTAATCTAAAACTGCCATATAATTATCTGCTAAGCTTACATTAGTAAGATACAATTCTCGAATATGCCATTTATTTATGCCATTTGGAATGAAAACATAACTTGCTTATAACCTTCACTATCAAATTAAGAGTTTTAGCTTAGGAATCTAATAAATTAAGCTATTGATGTAAAAACTTGAGCCACCACATATTGTTCGAATGCCACAGAAAGTTTGGGTACAATTTTATATAAACTTATGATGTTTAAATTTTCATTAAAGCCTGTGGGATTTAAAGAGAGTTGTTGTATAAAGAACTGTAGTTGAATTGAAACTTTTTCTCCCCCTTCTAAAAAAATACAGAATATTCAGAATACATTTGGCACCTAAAAATTAGATAGGCACATGATGCAGAGATGGCACATGTATAAATATAAGTATATGCAAGATACTATGTTCCCTACCTGCTACCAGAGAGGTTATGGTTTCTCCAGAAAGGGTTGGGGAGGGGAGCACAGATGAGTAGATTTCAGAGAAAATCTTTAAGTCATTTATCCTGCTAGCAGAATATAGCTGATATTGATGGGCTGTGTCCATGAGTTTCCTAGTATGGCTTTGTTGCAGTTCCTTAATAGTTGGTTAAATATATTCATGCTGGAAATATTTCAAAATATATTACAGGCTTTCGTCCTTCAGGCCTGAAAGCAAATGAACGAATGTGTTGAACATGTTCCTATGACCTGACATACTTTTTTTTTTCCTGGAAAATGGAAGGCAACTCTTAAAGCTATGAACTTTCCATCAAAGAAAGACATGGATTTAGGTATTTCCATTAAACTTGTGTGCATAGAAATCATTTAAAGCTTTTTATTTTTTCCAGGGAAGAAGATTGTGCTTTGCAGTGAAATATGCAATTTCTTCTAATCATAGAGTTCTACAGCTGAGATTAAAATAAATAGAACATCTGACTGGAGATATTTCAGAATATTTAATGTTCCATTTCATTGCTTTGCCAAGGGCCAGCCTGGTATATAATACATGCTTAGTAAGTTTGTGGGTATAATGAAATGTTTATTATTATAGATAAGAGCTGTCATTGTTTGCATATGTCGCCATTTTCCTGTACCCATAAATTGGCCAGATTTTCATACCTGTCAGACCCATTTAATGAATAAGATCTCTCTCTTTGCCACACAAGTTTACAATATTGTTCATGTTCCTTCATGTCACTTCCAAACCTAGAATAACATCGACCCTACATTGTTTTTTCTTTGGTTATTCTCTCTCTTATGTTTACTCACATCCTTCTATCTATAGTCATTGAAAAGACAGTATAGACTGAATGTTACTCAAGGCTGCATAGTGAACCAATTAAATGATATATTCTCATTTCATACCAAGCCATAATATGGGTTTTGGCTTAATATGCTATGTAACCCAGCCATTGTGGTATATAAATCATGGTTTATGGCTTATAAATTCTGCCAATATTTGCTTTGCCTTAGCAGACCATGTGAATCCAGCCATATGGTCAAGGCTGAGTCATTCTCAGCCATCTGACTGTGCCACAAAATGAACTGTGAAATCAGAGTGGAAGGACGAACCCAGGAATTCGATACAAGGACACACTGTAACACAGCAAAGACAGGAAGATTTTGTTGTCCAGGTAAGGTCCTAGCCCAAACAGGAAGCATATAATGCTTCCTGTTCTGGATGGCCAGTGTCTTGCCTGGTGGGTTTTAAGGCTTTTTAAGGCTTTAAGAGCCTTAAGGATGCTTTTTTGCAAGCTCCAGAGGCAGTAGCTACATACCAAATTTTACTTGCCTAGGCAGCTCCTGGGATACAGTTAGGGTATAAGTGGGGATAAAAGAGCTAAACCATTTTCTAATGGCCTGGAAATCTATTGCAACAAGGCTGTGTGGTATTTTCTTAGTGGTCCCATGGCATTCTGGACATGTCAGCCTTCTGTCTTCTGGTCTTTTTCACTGATTTTGGCAAGTTTGATCTATAGCAATGCCAGAATTATGTTGGGTAAGTGGAGGACACAGTGGTGCTTGGGTACATGATCTTAAAATTCTTGTCATGTGGATGTTCTGAAAGAATGGACAGTCTTCTTTAAAAATGATTTTCTCCAATGCTTTTTAGCATTCCC
This sequence comes from Charina bottae, assembly GCA_023362775.1. Lineage (NCBI taxonomy): Eukaryota > Metazoa > Chordata > Lepidosauria > Squamata > Charinaidae > Charina > Charina bottae. Next base: position 242,466,367 of record JALMGJ010000002.1, read on the forward strand.
AGTTAAGTAAAATATACAGAAATAAAAGTTTAAATTGTATGATTTTTTAGTTTTTAGTTAGTTTTTTTTAAAATGAACCAAAATGCCTGCGGAAGGAGAAATTAAGAGCGGAAAGAAAAATAGGACAGGGGATGCTTAATCCTCTTGTTTATAGTTTCTCTGCTTAAAATGTCTCAAGTGGTGTTTTTTTTTCCTATATGAGGTTAATATACATATATACCCCCAAACACCCACACATTGAAATTAAACCCTACAGGCTATGAATATATTCAAACCTTTGGTAATTTTAAATGGAAAAATGAAGCAGAAAAGAGAAAAACATGCATCCTTCTTTGTTCTTTGACTATAAACTTCTCCAAGGTAGCTGTGCTGTTTTTTTTTTAAAAAAGGACTTTTTTTTTAAAGTACTCTTTTAGAGCACTGTTTTACATCTTTATATGAGAACAGGAAAGCAGCTGGTCATGGATTCAGATCCAACCATGAAAGCGTCCCGAAATAGAGAGTTTTAGCAGGTCCAAAAGTTGACGATAAGGAAAGTTGTGCATGAAATGGTTGCCCTGCGTTTTAGTAAACTAAAGAGAAGCTAATTTAGCGAGTTTGATCTGTTTCTTTTGAGTCTTAACATTTGCAATGTTAAATTTATATATTGGTCTAGGAATCCAACTTGAGTATATTTTTAATCATGCCTTTAATACTTTCATATCAGAGATGCAAACTCAACCTTTATTTGTATTTGATTCCATAAACAAAGCAGGATAAACATCACTTGTGGTGTGCAACTATTGCCTGGATTAAACTGCAGTGCTGGCTTTTAAATAATCAATACCTGTTAAAAGGTACGGGGGTGGAGGGGTTAGAAGACTTATCACAAAGAACTGAGAGGACTAATTGCTTAGACATAAAACGTAGAGAAACAATTTTTACAGATAAGACAATCTATAGGTAATGGTGTCTCTTAACAAAGAAACAGTATAGTTTTTATGGATGTTTTCTTCGTTTTAGTAGTCTGAAACAGTGGAATGTTAGAAATAACTGCAAAGCATATTACACCAATGATGAAAAGCATGATTTTGTTCTATACGGTGAAGTAGAAAAAGTTGTACCTCACAATTGGTGACATGCAACTATCTTCTGAGGAAAAAAAAGTCCTCGTGCAGGCTAATCTAAACTGTTAGATTGAACCCGAGCTTTAGGTAGTTATGCTTGCTTGCTTTTTGTTTTATCTTGGTGAAATTCTGAAGTTTTAGGTGGTAAGTGTACTTATTATAGAATCCTGTACTGTTAATTGTATTCTACTGGTAGAAGAGCTCTGAAGGTAATCAGAAAGTTTAAGACAAAGCTTGAAGCAGATCTCTATCATAAAATAAATCATTATAAAACAAGTCACTTACTTGGTAGGACTACAACACAATAATTTGTTAAACTTGTATGCCGCCCAAATCTCAACAACTGTGGACAGTTCACAATGATCAAACAGGAAATTACAATAAAATCAAAGATAAAAGATAAAAGATAAAGAAAGATGGCAAGTGCAATGAAGTGAAGGATCTCACTCAACTATGGATATTGTGAAAGTTTTTGTATTGGAGCTAAGAAGATTGAAACTGAAGTATTCCTAAATTAACTGTTCATTCCTTTGCTATACTCTATATTCTATATATTCTTTCTCTTATATATCTGTGTATGTGAATGTATGTATGTGTTTTCTATATACTCTGTATTCTATATATTCTATTTACTGTTTACTACTTATTATGTTCTGTTTATATTTTTTGCTTATTTCAAACCAGTTTTCAGGTGGCCCATGGCAAATACTTTGTCACCATAACGTTGCCCTTTTATGCAAATTATATATTCATAATTTTTTTAAAAGGCCAGGAGACCAGAGGGAGAAAAGTTAGTATGGTTAATCATTTTCTGCCAACTTTCATTGACTGCACAGTTGACTCACACACATTGCACAAAAATCATAGAATAAAGATCAGTCTGTGTAGATACATGGATTAAGGATACTTGTTTCAGTGTGTTTCATATGGTGACATGTACTTTAAAGCAGTTTCTGCTTTAAACGGTTCAGTTATCAGAAAAAAAGATTATTAAAGAAAAATGGATAAATATATATACAAAGGTTTTGCTATCTAATGTATCTGGTACAACACAAAGGAAACAATACCTTTACAGTCTTCAAAAAACCAGTTCAGATGTACACTGCAGCTCTAAATATTCTGTACATCTCACAATTTAGAATTCTCAGAATAAGTATCCTTGCCACTGACAAAACATGAAGCTAGTAAACTCAACTTAAAATGAATTATGCGTAAGTTTATATCATAATAATATGAACGTTAATGAAGTATTGTACCTTGATATTCTATTTAGTATTTAATGAGTCTGAAACAGTATTTCATTAATATATATAAGAAGTAAACATTTTCCTTAAAAGGCATTTTATAACCTAGGGATACCAGACTGTGAATACTATATTAAAACTAGAAGTATGGCAATTGAGGACAATTTAATCTTGCATTTTACTGGAAAGGCACTAATCATTAGGTGGAAACTGGACAATTTAATATGCAATCAAATATGCAACTAGGAAAGCTTCAATGAATATATACCTGAACTGAGACCATATCTTTACCTAAATCTGATTAAGTCTTACACATGAGGATTTTCTGAGAGTAATATCTAGAGCAGGATTACATTCTTATTTGTCTATTTTTCTTAACATAGGAATTTTCAGTTTAAAAAACTAACAACAGCGTTTCTATCGTTTGATTTGTAGTGGATGCCAGATAAAACAACTTTAATCTGTACTTTTCATTATTCCGAATAGCAATTTACATGCTTCATGGTTTGCAGCTTTCAGAGTTTCCATTTTGGACTTAATTTCTGCCACTTTAAAATGGCTCACTTTAAGAAATGTCTTTATTTCTTATTAATTCTCTGTCTTTATAATTGTTTTTTAAAAGTATTTGTTAATTATATTACAGGAGAAGTACTTGTGTGTGTGTGTGTGTGTGTGTGTGTGTGTGAGAGAGAGAGAGAGAGAGAGAGAGATCCCACCTTTTAGTTTTGTACAACTCAAGGTAGTATACATCATGCTCTTGCCTCCTATTTTCCCCACAACCACAATCTGAAAGGAGGGTTGTATTGTCACCCAGGTAACTCTCATGCTTAAGGCAGGACTAGAAATCATGGTCTCCAGGTGTTTAGTTTGATATCTCAACCACTACATCAAACAGGCTCTCTGGATAAGAGTGGTTGATGCTTTTTTTAAGGCATTGTGTAGGGTCATCAGGAAGGGCAGTTATGTGTTTTGTTTTGAGCTAAACCATGGTTTATGAAGGTTGTCTTAATTTTTAAACCATAGTTGTAAGATTAATAATTGTTTGGGGTTGGAACATTTCAAAAAGTGGTAGTTAAGGGAAAGGCAAAACACATTTCCCCCCTTCATGGCTATGTCATGATGAGAAAGAAGAGGGATTGAGGGTACTGTATGAGATAGACACTTCAGCACATTTTTTTTTATTAGTTAAATTTATATGACCACCCATCTCCCCCAACAGGGGACACATAACATTGAATTGTACAGTAATTTACAATTTACAACCAAGCTAGTGTCTTCTGAGATCAAATGCTCTGTTTATTCGTGATTTTTTGAAAAGCTTATTTTTAATTAGGGGCACACTGGGATGGCTGTAGTTCTTCCTACTTTTCCACACGATCCTCTGCCAATACTACCCCTTGAACTAGTGACACACACACACACTTTCATAGTTTCTATGCACTTTCTATAAACTCATGAGCATCTGAAGTGGCAATGTTTAGATTTTAGTGTTCCCCACACTAGGTAAGTTCAAAATACTGTGGTATCAGCAAATTTAGCTTCTAATCACAAATCCACTGGATCCATTGTGTTATAAGTCATATGAAAGGGATCTGTATGATAATTTAGGGAGTTGTTCCTTTGGTGGCCTTTTCAATCTTTTTGGACTCCTGGCTGCAGTCAACAACAACAGCAATGCAAAATTACTGAGCCAGCTTCAGGCCTAGGCAGCTGTGCCCATTACTAAATATATCTTTCAACATCAGCTTTGTCTACATCCAAAAAACACTATCATCTTACACCTGGAGTTACTGCACTTGCGCTCAGTAGGACTTCTAAGGGAATATGTAAGTAGGATTGCAGTAATTGTAACTGTTATCATCAATGTTACTATTATTATTATCACATGATATCAAAGAGAAAAATGCAAAATGGGTGGCAGTGGCATCCTGTCAGCATACTTAACAGTGATAAGATTGAAGAAATATATTTTTGGCATATAAAAATTTGGAGAAAGAGCAATAGCGCTAAATGTTAAATGATGAATTAAGAGTTTTAGTGTTCTTCAAAGACAGCAGGGTGGACATTGCTGATTATTTGTGTTGTTGATGTGTGTTTAAAAGAATTAACACTGCTCCTATGTTTGTTTTTGCTTCACTAAACTAGTATTTTGATATTTTCTGTGCTGCAAAAAACAATGGCTGAAAACGATTGCTGTTCACTCTGTAGTGCTCAGGCCTGTTATCCATTTCAGAATGTTGTCTTTGGTTTATGGAAATAAGAGTGAATTCTCTAATTTAGGGGTAGATGACCTTCGAAGGGCAGCATAAAAAGCATATGGGATCATGCCACACATTTAGTGGGGAACTTGGGGGTTTTTTTAATTGTGATATTCCAGTTCGGGGACCTGCAATATAATGTTCATGTATTTCCTACCTCCAAAAGACTGTGAAACTGCTGTACATTTTCAGAAACCATGGTCAGTGGTGACTTCCAAGGCTCCGAAAAGAGGACTTGGGGGCTACATAGAGCCTTGGGGTTTCAGGTTGACTATCCCTACTGTACACCAACCTACTACTATACTACATGGAGCAATAAGCCAGTTGCAGAGACAGTAAACTAATGGTAGGAAGTTGCTGCCATCTGAGACTGAAAGGAAAGAAGTCCTATAATAATTCTGGTGGAATTCTTTGAGGGAAGCAAAGACAGCTAGACAAGCAACAGACAGACACAGAGCAGTTAAATTTCAAATATTGACCTGAACCTGTATGAGAAATTGTTGCAATTTTGATAACTGCATATTTATTGCTCAAGCTACGTTTTGCTGTGGCTAAGCAACACTCTGATTAAAGGTGCCGTTCCTATATACCACGGTCAGCACATAAGATTGTCGGCCACATTGCAGTCACTGCCTACTGAGGAATTGCACCCTAAAATACAATTAATGCTCCAGCATTTACCTATACACAGTTGCTTGGATTGAAACACTAAAAGTGGCTTGAAGACTGCATAGGTGCTTGAAACAAAAAATGAAGCCTTAAAGCTTTTTTTCCTTTGCCGTGTGCCAGATCTTAATATGCTCAGTGAAGAACAATTGTGACCAGATAAATATACTTCTTGGTCCATTTCTGACAAGTAATATTTATGTGTTGATTGAATTGGTGAATTTATATATGATTTTCAGAATTGAGAATCAAACCTCCTTAGAATATTGAGGACACATTCATTCTCGGCAGATACTTACCTAAAACTCTTTTCACCTTAAATCCCTTGAAGAAGGAGGAAAGGTTGATTACCTTCAATGTTTTTAAAAAAATACAAACATGATTGTTTCCATACGCAATAGAATTAGAAGCAACTTTTTAGATAAGTGCTGCAATATTTACACATGTGTGTGTGAGCAAATGTATAATCTAGCCTCTCTCCGACTTCAAAACTTGTAGACTTTTAAAATGAGTTTATATAAATAGGTCTTCAAACTGTTCTAGTTATTTCTTTTGTCGTCAATGCTAGTTGTAGCTTCAGCTCATTGTTAGCGCAGTCCTACATGCATTTTCACAGAAGTATGTCACAGTGTTTTAAGTGGGGCTCACACCTAAGTAAGCAGTACGATTACAGCATCGGTTAGTTAATATTTGAATTAAGATTCTTCATTTGCTGGAGTTTTCTGTTAATTCTCATTTGCAGAGCTAGAGCAATAGGAAGGCTGCTTCAACTCAGCCTGTATTTTTCTGCCACTATTCATTTGTGGAAACATATAGGGCTGAAGGTGCATCTGGTGTGGTTGCCTGTGGCAGGCATTTCAAGTAGACTTAACTGAGCAAATCCCTATCCTGTTGCTGTTGCTTTTGTTATCTTTCTGTCACTCTCTCCTGTTCTGAAGCAGGATCATAAGGATATGTAGTGTCAGTGAGATAAAGCAGGAATTCTTGCTGGCCGCATAACCCCAAAGGCCTATAACTTTATCTCTTGGAGTTGCTAGGTATAGAATGTAATGAGATGCAGGCATTTGGAAATATCAAATGCAGGATGCAACATTGTGGGATGCACGTCTTTTTTTTTAAAAAAAAAACAATATACAAATGAAGATGTTAAGAATTAAAGTGGATGTGGAAAATACAGATCACAGCAACAGACAAAGAGGAGTACTCTTTTGTACTTGGGAAGAAATCCAGGTGGTTTCCAGAGAAAGATTTGGCCAATATACACTATTCTAATTTTTCTCAGATGGATATTTCATCATATCCCTACAGCAGCATACAGGAGTTTAGGACTGAAGGGTAGGATTCAAAAATGATGGCATAAATGGGGGAGGGGGGCTTTTTCTGCTTTAGTTCTTTTCTCTGTATTGGAGCAATCAAACAGAAATTAACAGTGGGGTGAATTTGTACTTTTTATCAGCTTCACTTGCATTTATAACCCACAAGCCAGAGTTTCCTGCTTTATCCTGGTTTACTGTGACTGAATGGTGTATTGGGCCAGTTACCTCATTCATTTTACTCCTTCCTCCACACAAGGCTAGTTTGTTCTCAGCAACAAATTTTGCAAGCTAGGTTCCTGTATCAAAACAAGCCAGTGCTTCTTGATTAATTTTACTTACTTATGTGAAGAAAGACATACAGTATGTGGATAAGAAAATTGGTTTGTCTTTATGTGTCAGTGTAACCACATCTTTCATTTTAGGGAATACTCATAGTTTCTTCTTCTGTTTATGATCACAGGATCCTTTCAGGGGGCCTAATTGTAATTTTGCTGTTGTGATTTAGATCCCAAACTCACTGACACTTTTGGTCCTTAGAACCACTGTGATAGAGTTACTCTGTTTACAGTACATCACATCATAGAATCTGATCCGTGGAAGTGTTGAATAATTTGTATTGAAAGACTAAAAATTAGTAATTACTCAGTTGGCCTAATCAGAAACATCTTGAAAAAACAAAAATAAATACAGAAGTTCAAGCTGTGATAATACTTTAATTTTGACTACTGTATAGAATGCCTTAAATATAGACAGAGAGGAATAGCTAGCATTGAAGCCCTGATTGTGGGCAACTCTTCGGATGTTTGTATACCTAGTGAAGTCTTCTATGATATCTCTGGTGATCATTTCTACTTTCCTTTGTAGATCATTTTAGCCAATGAGCAAAAAGAATGACAGAGTAAATTATTATTACTCAGCCTGAGACAGACACTTCAGTTAATTTCTAATACTGTATCCAAAGATACTCCGTGAAAAAGATCCTTTCATGTGAAATACATTTTTAAAAGGCCTTACAAGGGAATTCTAGTCTTCCTTCTTTACAAAAACCCATGTGCTCAGAGAATTATTCCCATCTGTCCTTCCTCTACTCCCATTCAGTAACCTTGTTGCAAGGTTATGATTAGTGGGAAATGGATCTTAATCACCAGTTGTAATGTTCTCCTTTTGCTGCAGCTGTTGCAGGCAAGCTAACACACTGCAAAAATTTGACTTTGGTTTTATTGTAGCCCAAGGAAAAAATATTTGCAAGCATTTTGAACATAAAACTGTTGAATTACTTCCATTTAGTAGGGTTGCAATGTTTCAGATTCAGTCTCTAAAAGGTGCTTTGGTATGTATGGGGCCACAAATATAGACCTGCCTGTCCTTTAAATAGTGAGATGCATGGCCTTAATTTTTAGTTTGGTCAATCTGTCAATGAAACATAAGAAGGGATAAAAACTAATTTATAGTAAATAGTTCTTTTCCTTAAAAAAAATAAAGTATATATAAGAGACCTGTGTGTGAATGTGTTGTCGGGTAAGGTATTTGTTGTATAATGTGCTACTGAATGTAATTAAAATGTTAACCTGCTCTATTTTTTCTTCTTTTATGGTTGCTGTGCCAAACTGTCCATGTGTATTTCTTTGTTATCACCTGTTTCATCTTCAGCAGATGCACGCAATCTGCTCTCCTGTCACTAAATAGGGTGAAGTTTCTGAAGAAGATGTTAGAACATTCGGCTGTTCTGCATAAAAAAACCCTTTCTTTTCTTGCAATTGTGTAGCATAAAATAATCAAGGCGAGAATATACTTCTGATTATATACTTCAAAATACCATAATACAAGAGGAGGTTTGAATCAGGAACCTTTGAAAAGGTTATATGAGTGTATTGTCGAAGGCTTTCACGGCCGGAGTTCAATGGCTGTTGTGGGTCTTCCGGGCTGTTTTGGAAGAACACGGCCACACAGCCCGGAAGACCCACAACAGCCGTTATATGAGTGGTCAGATCAAAGATTTTATGTTGATACTTTTTTTGTATCAACTTTCTTAATCACTTAATCAACTCTATTTTATACTACAAGGATTAGGGTGCCAATATCTTTAAGGGCACTTCCTCTTGCTGGGTTAAGATGTTAGATAGGCCTTGGAGAAGGGAAAACGTCCCAGAAAGAGAAGGTAACTGAAGAAAAGAACATATTCTGTAAATAATTTTTTGAATAGCACCTCTAGCCAGCTCCTCATTTAAGACTAAATACCATTGTTCAGATGGAAACCTTGATCACATTATTTATTTAATCCATTTTTATACCATTCTGTATCTCCAAGAGTATCTCCAAGTAGTGTATGGTAAAATTCAATTACTAAAGTTATTAAAATACAATACACAATAATATAGACTTACAACAATTGAAACATTCCATATTTAAAAAAATCATGCTTATGAAGAACTTGTCACCCTGTAAAAAGTACATCTGATGACTGTTCAAAATGGATGGCTTCCCTCGAATTATCTGGCACTTTCACAGCTTCATGATTCCTGTATCTCTGACTAAAAGAATATTGCAAAATACTAATAGAATACATACTTACAATACTTCATTGCAATTGCATAGACCAGTGTTTCTCAACCTTGGCAACTTTAAGAGGGGTGGACTTCAACTCCCAGAATTCCCCAGCTGGCCATGCTGGCTGGGGAATTCTGGGAATTGAAGTCCACCCTCTTAAAGTTGCCATGGAAACAAGTGGAAACAAGAAACAATTAATGGAAACAAGTTTTGTGCTATTAGTTAGCCATTAGGGCGGTATTACTGGAAGGAGTATGATATGAAAAGAACTATCGTTTTCTTCATAGCTCTTCCATGCTGTCCTGATAGAAAAGTATAGATTTCTTAATGTCCTATGCATTACAGTCCTCTGCATTAAGATCATTGTTGTTCCTTTGTCAGATGGATGTGATGAACCAAAAAAGTTCCGGAATACTGAGGAAAGTGCTGTGGTCTATGATACTGCTGCTTCTGGGAAAGATTCAGATGGAGGCAGTCTCATTAATAATGGACTCGGCCCAATATATTTAGGGCATATTAGGGAGATTGCAGTTTCAGTGTCCCACCATTACAATTTGCTTTGGAGAAAAGATAATTTCCTGAGCTGCTGTTTTATTTCCATATTGCCAGGGGTAGTGGGAGGGTAGATAAAATCCTATATTCTATTCCTCCTTGAATGCCAATATGGAATTAAACTTTAATCCACATATAATTTCCTTGGCAAGTAGACTGTTACTGCATACCACTAATAGTTAAATTGAGTCTTACTGAGAATCCACAAAATGTCTGTTAACAGAGGCTTTTTTCTTTTTCTTTTTGGCCAAGGCTTTGGGGACTCCTTTCAAGAGGCAGTACAGATTTAATAAGTAAATGCCTCCTTTTTTAGCTTATCTAGAGAAAACACATCTTGCTTTTGTAATGCATGCCTTTATGGCTGCCAGACTAGATAACAGGAATGTGCTTTCTCTGGGGCCACCCTGGGTAGTTCTTAAAGGCTGGTGCAGAATGCAGCATATAGCATGTGTGTAGAAGTACACCACCTTCCCCAACCCAATTCTCTCCTGAAGTGTTGGATTGTAATTCCCAGCATTCCCATCAGGTGTCCTGATAGCCATTTAGCGCACTTAATATGGGCTACTTGCTTGATTCTTGACTCAATTTAAGGTGCTGGTTTTATTTTCGACATTCCCCCAAACAGGAACCAGCTGATCTGAAGAACTGGCAGCACCCATATCAGTTTACTCTTGCCATTGGTTTTTAAGGTTCTGTTTTCTGGTTCTTCAGAAAGAATCCCAAGTACATGGTCTTTTTCCCCCCTCTTCAGAGTTTCTTCAATTGGTACTCTCTTATTATAACATAACTAATATATTTAATCAATAAATCCTTTTGCGGGCAGTGTACATTAGGGTCTCTCTAATTTCATCATGAGAGCCAGTTTGGTGTAGTGGTTAAAGCACTGGGCTAGAAACTGGGAGACCGTGAATTCTAGTCCCACCTTAGGCACAAAGCCAGCTGGGTGACCTTGGGCCAGTCACTTTCACTCAGCCCTAGGAAGGAGGCAATGGCAAACCACTTCCAAGAAACCTTGCCAAGAAAACTGCAGGGACTTGTCCAGGCAGTCTGCAAGAATTGGACCTGACTGAATGGATTAAAAACAAACAAACAAATTTCATCACAAGAACATCCCTGTGAGGTAGGAAGTGTTGAGAGACATGAGATCAAAAGTCATTCAGTGAACTATATGGCCAGGTGGAATCTTGATGACCCCTCTTTACTAGTGTTTAGCTTGAATTCTTTTTACATTTCACAACTCCAATCCGCTTTCTCTCTCTCTCTCTCTCTCACACACACACACACTGTACATACTTACATACAAATAAAATTTGCTGGCTCTATTTTTTATATTTATTTGTATTTATTTATTTATTTTTCTTGTCCACCTTTTTTTCAAACTTTCTTCCCTGACAAAAAAGGCTGCCTGTTTTTCCACCATAGTCTCCACCATGTTTTTAAATTTCTTTATTATTTCTTTTGATAATGTTTTTGAACTTGTTTAAGGACAGTGGAGTGGTAGAGGTGTAGCTACTGAAGATATAATTCTGCAGCCTCTCTTTGTACTACTACTTCACCTGAAAAAAGGAAGAGTTTTATCATCATATTTTCTCCTGAGATTTAATTGATGGATGGAGGCAGCAGACCATTGGAGAGATGATTATACAGTGGAAAAACTGGACACTTACATATACCCCTCTACCTTAACATAAAGGTCAGAATCTTAAGCGAGATGTTTGGAAGCAATTTCATTGCAATCAAGTTAAATGAGAATGATTAACAAATGTATTAGGAAAAGAAATAGTTTTTATTATTTATTTATTTATTTATAATTCGATTTATATCACCGTTCCATCTCCCCCAAGGGGGACTCTGGGCGGTATCTTAAGGGTGAGATGTACGTTTCTCTATAATGTTGACAAACGGACGGACGGAAGGAAGGAAGGAAGGAAGGAAGGAAGGAAGGAAGGAAGGAGCTAGTTAGCTAGCTAGCTTCTGGCTGTCTTTTCACCCCACCCCACCCCCCTTTTTTTTGACAGCAGCTCCAGCCCCGGGAATGTTTGGAAACAGAGCTTGTGCTAAAGATAGCTCGATTAAAACACCTATGGTAAGCAAGATCTGGGCCTGTATTTGAAGGCAGCAACAGTGAAGTAGGAATTACTACTGTTATGCTTCCATTAAAATTTCTTTGTGAGTATGTGTGTATGCTTGTATGTATGCATGCAGTGCTGTCTCTGGGTCTAAAGATGAACTGTTAAGAAAATCCATGGTCTTTTTTTTTTAAAAAAAATTTGTTGAATATTAAATGTAAAAACACAATGCATGCATACTGAGGAACAGATTTTGTGTTACAACTTAATGTCACCCAGAATCCTATTATTCTTATCCTTAATGATAAAACTTATGTCTTCTGGATTGCCCTTTTTTCATAGGAGTTGATTTCTTTGGGTATTTTCGATAACTAAAAAATTAATTCTTCAACAGAGGAAAGCTCTATTAATTCCCAAAATCAAAGACAGTTTTAATGAGCTTAGTGACTTGACTGAATTTAAAGTAGTTGCAATATACATTTACATAAATTAAATATATTTAAAGAATTTTATCTCTATTTTTAGAGGATTTTTTTTCCAAAATGCTGCTCTACTTTAGGGTTGGTTGTCATTAATTTAAAGACTGGATTATTCACAGTTATCAGACAAAAAATTACTATGTGCTTCTTTAAAAATACTGAATATATAAAAGGTATGTGTGTGTATTACACTGAAATACTAGTCCGTGTAGATAGTCGTATCTTCATTGACTGCAGTGTTGGTGACATTAGCACCCTGTAAAAATAATTTTATTTGCTAAATTTGCTAATTGCTTAACTGATACATTGAGAAAGAGGAATTTGAAGCCGTTCTACAATATTTTGAAGTAATGTATGCCTACCAATCTAAATATATTATTTATATACACACACACACACAAAAGCACACACAAGCTTTAGGGGACTTTGTACTCATTGATATATAAATAACTAAAAGAAATTTAGGGGAAACAAGTGGCAACAATACATCACAGAAAGATCCATAATCAAAAATACCTTTTTAATGCATTAATCACATGGTTGAAATTTGATTGAACTGGCTAGGTAGAGTAAGACTTTGTGGCCAGTGCACAGTGAACTTGCTGAACGTCAATTCTCTGCCTTATCCTAGGTTTGTGAGTATGTGTGTTTTTGCTTTGCAGGAATTACAGTAGTTGGGCTAGTGGTGCGGTTAGATCAGTGCTTCCCCAAACTGGGTAACTTACCCAAAACTGGGTAAAAGTGGTTTTTCTTTGGGTAATGACACACGAACCCATTAAATTGACTTAAAGAGTTTTACCTACAGTACATTAGGTAAAAAGGACTTTCTAATAAGCAGTTTTGGGTAATGAAGGAAAAGGTTTGGGAAGCACTGGGTTAGATCAAAGAAAAAGGCATGTGATTATGGACAGGACTCTTCACTGCTGATTCCAAAGTTTGGATTAAACTAGGATCTCCTCAGGATGGATTAGAAGTGAGGATCCTCAGAAGCTAGAAACTAAGTCTTATGAAGAGAAATTGAAGGAGGTGGGTACATTTAGGCATGAGAACAGTCTGAAGAGGGATATGATAGTACTTTTCAGACTTCTGAAAGAAGGTGATCAGTGTCCATTTTCTATCACCGCAGAATACAGAACAACAGGTGGAAGTTACTTGAAGCCAGTTTCCAATTGAATGTTATAAAAAGAACCTTAGTAAACATTTTGAGAGTGAGACCAATTACTCAGAAGACAGGGTATCTTTATTGGATATGTTTATGCTGAGGCTAGATCGCTATCTGTCAGGGATACATTAATTTGGATTCCTGCACTGATCATAGAATCGGACCTAAATTGCCCATTCCAACTCTGTGGTTCTTTCTAGTATTTAACTAGTCAGAGAAGAACAGGAAATTCTGGAAAATTAACTGTTCACAATTTTGTCTTTTGCATTGGAAACGTAAGAACAATAATGCTGGTTCAGGTTTGCATAGAGTTGATAGAACACAAGGTTATATAATTGTTATCAAATTCAACTGAAATTAAACAGCTGTGTACAGGATGGAGATTTAAAAGGTTCTATACAGCCTACAGTGCTAATGATGAGAAACAGTAGATAAATATAAATATAAGGTAAACCCTGTGCTAACATACAAGAGGGTGTTCAGTGAAAGCAGAGACTTACGGTTAGATTTCGGTAGTGCCTTTATGTTTTGAGCACACGGATACAACCTGTCCTTGAAAATCAGAGACAAAAGGGCCAGCAGTATATTGGCACCCACCAAGATAGCTATGACAAGTCTTCTTTCACCTGTTCAGAAAAAAAAATAATTGCCTCCTCAACTGAGAAAGTGGCAGATAAAATTTCCAACTACTGGTGGATTGAAAAAAATGCTTGATTCCTCTAGTAATATTGGACATTTACAAGCACCATTTCTTTTAAATATATGTTGCTTATTTGTGTTCTAAATCAAAATTCATATTCTTGTAAATTACTCTTTTCAGTTTAAATTTCTTGGAAGAACAATGTACATAGACCTTACTTGCTGTACAATCATCCAGATTGACTAGTTAATAAATCCAGTGGGATTCAATGACTTTTTCCCAAGTGCAATTAAGTGCATTGTATTGCAGAACTATAGTGCAGTTCTTTGCCTATTCATTTAGAAATATTTTCTGAGCAAGACCTGTTGTACTTAATGTCATTTACCTGCTATTAGGCATGCACAGGTCTGCCATTTCTGTTGATCAAAAACATGTTTATGTATCTTTTTATGATTTCCTCTGACAGCAATACCCTTTCAAAATATATATATAGGAAAGAAAAGTTTTATTCAAACTTTTGGGTTTTCTTGCATTGGTAGGTTGCCAGTTCTGTTCTGTAAAAGGTTGGCATATGTGCTAGGCTCATACAAAATGAACTATACTTACCTGTATTTCTCATGAGTATATTAAGGTATCATAAAAAATCGTATTTGTATTAATTAGCATCCTCTGGAATCCCTGCATAAAGCTCAAATAAGCTAAAGAGGGAAGACTAATAGGTCGTCATTAAATTCTCTAGTCATACAATATATTCTATATAATATGATTGGTATAAACATACTACTGGGGGGAAAAACGAGTTAATCCATTCCCTATGGGAAATACTTTGTGTGTTTGTGCCATCTCTGTGTGTGCACTTTCTGTTTATCCACCACCTGAAATGGTTAAGCCCAACCAAAGGGGGCTTCACTCTTGTGGAGCTACATTGGTTGACTTTAGCTTTTAGGCCTTTCTCCTAAGCATACTTACAAGAAGTTCAGTTGAATTCAAAAGGACTTTTGTTGAAGTAACTATATTCAGGATTGGGATTTGAGGTTTTCCAGATTTCCACTGCATGAAGCCCACTAAATGTGTTATGGTTATAATTCCCAGAATTCCCCATCCACTGTGGAAGCTCCTGAGTTAGGGAAGCTGAAAATTCAGTGAGTTTTGCTTCTGAGTAGAAGTCTCTAAGTTGGTTCTTTGTAATATTTGATTTGTTTCTGCTGTTTCCCTTTTGACATACATAGTTTTTCATACTTTCCCAGAACATTTTATTGCAAAGGGCTACTGATATCTGTGTGACGTGACACAGAGTTGCTTCAACCTGATTTGTTTTGCTAAAGCAAAAAGGCCATATGATTCATCTTGGCAAAGCCATTTCATGGGCTTGAATCGTATCTGGACAATGGTTCAGGAGAAGCCCTTCTCAGCTTTTTCCCCACCACTAATTAAAGGACAGGAACTTTGTGGCTAGACAAAATGAATGTGTAAATATTTAGCAGGTGCTTCTCTAAAATAATGACCAGAAGGCCATTGATTCACATCAACGGCAAGGGCATCAAGGGCAAGAGGAAAAGGCTTAAGATTTAAAATCTAGGTCGGTCTCTCTCCCTCTCCCTCTCCCTCTCCCTCCCCCCCTCTCTCACACACACACACCTGTGTTCAGCAGCAGGTAGAGCTTGTATATAAATATGATCTCTCTCTTGTCTGCAGAAAAGCAGATTTATACAGCCATGTTGAGTCTGTGAAGCTTCTGCTGTTAGCTACTTATTGAATGTGGGGTTTTGTTTCTGGAGTGATTTACTGATGTTACGCCTAGTGGTAGGCAAGTTGCATGAAAGGAACATTCTTTCTGGATGACTTCTCTCAACCACTGGTCAGCTGGGGAGCAGTTGGGGGAGTCCAGTGGATCCAAAGGAACTTGTCCACATTACTAACCTCTTTCATCCAGTAGCAGTAGTAGGAAAATGGCAAGCTGTATGAAATGATGCAACCTTTCCTGACACTGCCCTATCTCATTGCTCAGTTGGGGAGTATTTGGGAAAGGCTAATGGTGCAACATACATTGTTGTGCACTGCTGGGCTCTCAGTTAGGCAAGTGGCCTGGTGGAGGATTCCCTGCAGTGCAAGCTTAGGCAGTCCAGCCTGAGAGACAATTTGGCACATCTGAGAGGCTTCTAATGGGCCACTGTGAGTTTCTCTACAGCTCATGCTGAAGCTATCTAGCGTGCAAGACTCCTGAAAATCCCTCTTGTCCCTCTCCCACAGGCTTTGCTCTACAGGAGAAGGCTGAGAGGAACCTTGTACTAAAATGCTGACTGAAAAAGACACCTTTAAACCTTCTCCTGTACACTAGAATTAACTTTGAAGTGAAACAAAGCAACAATGTGGTCTTACAAGTGAGGGATCAGTACTGCTTCATGAAGCAACTTTGAGTGCTTCATTTGAAGCTTTGTCCAAATAAAGCATCATTTCAAAGTTTTGCCGACCCTTACTAATATCTATTAAATAATATGTATCTATATACAATAAATGTCAGCCCTTTGACATAAGCAAGTTTAGGAAACAGCAGTCATTAAGAGTCTTGGAATGTACTTTAATGTGGTTAGGGTATTGTAACAATCTTGAAAGCCTGTTCAAAGCCCCTCCCTACTTTCAATTTATACCTAATCCAATCAAGGCCAAATTGTTTTGAGTTTCTTTCTCATGCTTTCTGCTTTCCCAGGATTCAAATACTTTTTTTGTAGCAGTTCAGTTTTCCTCTCCCCTTCTGTGAGTCAATCCCACCGAAACAATAAATAAAATAAAGGGGCAGCGGCAGCAAGTCAGCACCCACACACTTCTGTTGGTGTAGGTGATGGCTAATGGTGCGGAGTATTTTTCACCTTGTTCCACAGCAGTGGCCACCAAAGCCCACCAGAAAAGCATATTACTTTCTACTGCTGTTAAAAATGTATTGATTTTTCGTTCTTTATCATTAGAGACTAGGTATGCTAATTAAAGGTTCTGTGCCGTGGGTATAACAGAATAATTTGTCCATCTCTCTGTGATTATAGTGAAATAGCTCTAAAATTCTCAGTATCTACTTGTATCAAAAATGAGTTTTGCAGTGTTACCATCATTTTCTTTCTCTTTAATAGATTGCTATGATATTCTCAGACACAAGGGGAGCAAATATGGACCCAGTTGCCTAGTTTATCACTAGTTGCCCAATAGCAAAATCTATTTAAATAACTTGGGGGAACATTAACCTGTGTGCCATATGTTAAAAATGGGATTATTTCAAACTATAAACATAAGTTAAATTTGTATTGTCGAAGGCTTTCACGGCCGGAGTTCGATGGCTGTTATGGGTCTTCCGGGCTGTGTGGCTGTGTAACACGGCCACACAGCCCGGAAGACCCACAACAGCCATAAGTTAATTTTGTTTCGTTTTAAATGCTTTCAATTTCTTCCTGCCTCATAACTTTACAAAATAACTTTTCTTCCATATTCTTGCATAGCATATGCATTTCTTTTCCACACAATTCCTTATGGACCTACAGAAGATGAGATTTAAATAGGCGCAGTATATCTAATAATCATAAAACCAATCTGAAAGTTATTGTCTCCTGCCATGCAACTGCTCCTGGTGAAATGTTAATAATATAGCTGGAACCAACTTCTTCCTAAATGCAGTTGTATACTTTACGAAAACAAAATATTTTTCTCTCTCTCTGTCTTCTCACATACATACATACATACATACATACATAATTGGCAAGTTTTAAATATCACAAAGTTTTAATTTAGATGAATATTGTTTTTCATGCTTGCTATTTTTTATAAAAACACTTTCTTCCCTGTGGTTATGCCATGAAAAGTTAAGGAAATGGCATTAGAGGAAAAATAGAATTCTGCCAGTACAGCCAAGATAGAACAAATGTGGGCATTTTGCACTCAAAATACTTTGCAGTGCCTTACTAGAGCCTCTGTTTCTGATCGAGAGAGACCACCCTCTTTAATGGTGAAGTGTTGATCTTTCTCTCTGCTGGCTTGGTCATGGCCTTTCTTGGGTACAGGCAGCTTGTTTTGTGAAGCTGTCCCAAAATATGTATTATTCATGGACTATAGCCTACTGAAAGACTTGGCATACTTGTAATTATAGGTTAGAATTTTAAGATCAGTCCAGTACACACATATCTTGGGAGTCTATTTTAATTGAGACAGGAAAGGCATATATCTTTCTATTTTTTTGTCCACATCTGCGTTCTCTCTGTGATATTCACCAAGAAGAACTTATGACATATTTTCAAATTGTGGGGACGTGTTTATTTTAAGATGAGCCACCTGATGGCATATGGTTTTGCTTTGTATTTATTGACATGATCTTCGTGCAAACCTTAGGACTCAAACCCATATGCATTGTTCAGGGTTTACTTGTTGAGGATCTACATTTTTATTTACAAACCAGGATACAGTACATCGCTGCATTAAGAAAGCTGTGGAAGAGATCTCAGCTAAGTTTTTTTGCTGGGTAATTTATTGTTTGAGTGGAGTTGTAGTAGCTATTGGATGTTTATCTCTAAAATGACAAGATGAGTAAGTTTCTAGGCAGAAAGGTATTAGCAATATGCTAGCTCACATGTATCCTGTAAACCATCTGTGCAAATGTTATTTTTTATGTAATGAATTTAATACTCTGTTTCCATTGTCAGAGTCCTGCCCCTTCCCTTGAGTGTGCATGGTGGGGGCTAGTGATGTATAAACCTATACTGTACAATCTTTTATTTAGATAGTGGCCTCCTCCTGTGTTGTTTTCATCTTGATTTATATATCCTTGATTGATACTCAGCAATTTTAATTTTTGCCTCCCATTGTAGTCAATGAGAAATAAACCTCTTTCTGCCAAGTAAAAAAAATATGGTAAATTTCTACAGTCTGTGGAGGCTTGATGGTAGTCTGGATGATAAAAAATGAGCATAAATGTGCCCTGACCCTCTGCTTCATGTTTTGCACATATCTTGAGCCCTGCTTGCTCTTCATCTGGCAGAATATATGTATAGAATTGCTCTGTTAATATTAAAAACACAAAACAGACTCTAGAGTACAGTTGTATAGTCAGCAGCCCAAGAATTATATGCAGCCCCCCATAATCCTTGGGTATGGACCTAGATCCCTTCTGAAATTTGCCCACTGACTTAAAATTTTTAATATGAAGGAAGCAAAAAATTGTTAAAGGAGGGGAGACAGTAATAACAACAAATTTAATTGACCATAGCCATGTCTTTTTCCTAGCCCCACTTTTTTAGAGTACATGGCCACTGATATGCCACTCAAAAGCCAAGTATGGCCCTCACCCAGAAAAAAATCAGTGCTGTTACAACAGTTAGTCTATATTTCTTTGATATTTATAAACTAGTCTTTAAGATATATTTATAGTTCTTTACTCTTCAAGTAGAGTACTACGTTTATGCATCAAATCTCAATATCAGCAGGAATATTAAAATTTAATTTGAACAGATTAGATGGGGATAAAGTTACCTAATTCCAGGCTCCAAAACTAGGCTGTCTAATGTGCACATTATGCAAACCCGCTTAATTTATTTGTTTTTTTAAAATCACTTTCTAGGTGGTTTCTTAAAAAAACATGTTGGTTAATTAAAACCATCATCAATGCAGATACGATTAACTCTCTCCTAAATAAAAACATAGGAGTTTGTATTTCTTCCTAATTTGGAAGTGTGTTCAGAATCATCCAAGAAAAATGTTCAGTGATACTATTAAATAAGGCAAACCAGAAGTAGTTGCTACAGTTTTCACAGAAGTGATTTATATAAAATAAATAAATAAATAAATAAATAAATTTGCTTCTTCTATAAAATAATTTATATTCCCCTTTGATTCATTTGAATTACATAAATTTGTTATAATTCGATTCCCAGAAAAGAATGTCATTTTCTCTCTTGTGGATAATCTCATAATTTCTTTTAGCATTTCATCAACTTCAACCACTGAAACTTTTCCTTTTTGCTTTTCAAGGTCCCTTTGTCAAGCAGACTTGTGTAAGAATGTACTAACCACAAGTAACACTTCACTTAATGGATATTCAAAGAAAAAAACTGATCATTTTAGAGCACCTCAACATATGTAGTTTGGTGCTTTCTTTTTTAGGTGGTATTTCTCCTTCTATTCTGAAGCTAATGCTACTGGAGGGAAAAATAGTTAAAGGATATTAAACTTTTGGAAAAATCTTCCAACATAATACTGTACAAGAAGAACCAGACTAGTGTTGTGTAGAGGGTCCGTCTAGAGCTGCAACTGTAATGTCACTTTCCTGGATGGATTAAGAACCAATGATTTACTTCACAGTAGATACCATTAGGATTTCACTCTACGACCTGCGAGACTAGGTTTCAAATCTCCAGTCAGCCATGAAAAGGGCTGCCATCTGGTATCCTGATAAGCTTTCCTATATCTTTAAGAAATATATAGAAAAAGGAAGGGGCCAAATGGCTCATGAGAAAAAGGGAAGAGGAATGAATAGGATGTCACTCCACCCCTCCACCCTGGGAGAAAGCAAGCTGCTTCAACCCGTCCTTCATTCCCAATAAGCTGGCATTCAGGGCGCTACTCCTTTCTCTTCCTCACTGGGTTGATTGAGGATGCCTTGGAATAATATCCTGCAAATGTTGCTGCCAGCTGCCTACTTCCCCTCTGGTTAATGGCATCCTCTTTGGGCTTCGCCTGTATCTCTCACTCTCTTCAACTACTTGCCATCACTTCTGTCTCCCGGGCTTTCCTCCTGTTTGACTCCACGTATCATTCCTTTCTGTTTTCTGGATATCCTCTTGCTTGAAGCTACTGCTGCTTTTCCTGGGTGCCTTGCTTGCCAGAAAACATCGTCAGATTTCCCATCCTTGCCTGTCTGGCTCCCACTGCCACTACTGCTGTGTCTCCTGCCCCACCTGAGCACCTCATGCATTTGCCCATCTGAGGCCACTTGCCACCTCTTTCTTGCTTAGTCTCAGCTTTCTCTTGAAACACTGAGGAGGCTCCACCCACTTCCTGCCATGCCTACCCTTTTGGCCAATCGCTGCTGCTGTTCCTCAGGTGTCCTCCTCTCCTGACACCTGTGTTTTCCCGCACAATAGGCTGCACCAAAAACTAGGCCGAACCAAGATAAAAGCAGGTCTCTGGTGGAAATAAATCTGGCCCCACCCAATATCCCTAGTCATATGGCAATCTTACCTTTGGGGATTTTTCATTTGATATTCATTTTGACAAAAGCATTTGTTGTAAGAAATGGTTCTTTATGAAAGGTGTTTCTGCTGACCAAAAGTTAACCTCTAAATCTGTATCGTGGATAGGTTTCCTGACTCTTGAAATGACAAAACTGAGACTCTTTCTGGATTTATTTACTGTCAGAATGTGTCTATGTGTGTGGAAGGGTTCAGTGCTATTTCTTTGAACAATATCTCAACTATGCTGCTATATTCCCCTCTTCCCATGTGAGGCAAAACATAAACTAGAAAGGAAATGATTAAATAATCTTCTCACCACCTCAGCTGAAAGCAAATTCATAGCTTTCTCAGCTGCATTTCAATTATTTAAATTATGGGAAAATATCATATGAATGTATGTGTGAGTCTATGTGTGAGAGAGAACAGGTAATGATGAATTTAAAAAAGAGAGAGAAGAAATTGGGAACCTCAGTACTTCTTATTGGAAGCTAACATAACATTCCCAAGAATCTCAGAACTTACTAGGCATACTAAAGATCACATAATCAAGAGAGGAAGCCCTACCATTCTTATTCTTATTCTGTGAAACACCATCAAATGTTTCAGTGAAATTTGGTGACACAGTACCTCATCCCATCTGTTGGCTGCTGTTTTTCATCCAGTGAAGCAACCCTAAGCAAGCAAATGGAGAATGTCCAAAAAGAATTAATTGATCCAATAGCTTCTCTATAGTCCCAATTTCTTTCTGGAAGGAAAAAGGGGATTGCAAATAATGTCCTCGGCGTAATTGTAGAATCCCTTTGCAAGCAAATAATTGAGACCACTGATCTGATCTTTCCTCAGCAACCTACTGTGTGAGAAGGAAGGAAAGAAAACATAATGTTAGGAAGAGAATGGATGGTCTTGCTTACTTTTTATTTTGGCTCATTCAATTTTGGCATGTAGTACAGTCCCCCTATTACTTTTCAAGGATTGTGGCACCTAACAGAAACAAAAGTTGCCTACCTTGACATTGGTCATGATTGTATATAGGATTAAAATGAGTTCTGACAGGGATGACTAATATTTATTGGTCCAATAAGAATACTTTGAATGGGGAAAACTAGAACCAACATAAGTTTGAAGGCCATTTGTTTTTTGTTGTGATAATTTGGAATTCATATTCATAATGATGACATGATGAAGCTTCCCCCTTCATAGAAGAGAGCTGTAACTGGAGAAAAGACTACAATCCATAGCTTAGTCATAATATGAACTCCATTGTCCTGGAGTTTGAATTTATTATTCATTAGTATTGTGTGTGTGTGTGTGTGTATGTAGGATTACTGAAATCTTTTGGCAGTTTATACTAACTGGATCATAATCAGAGTCATCAATATTTTTGGATCAACTAAATTTACCTAGAAAAGCAAAAAATGCACACAGTAATTCTTTGTCAAAGAATTAAATCTAACACATGTCTAAGAGGTGTAAATAGTATACATTACCAGCCTACCCATCTTCATGCCAGAATTATTATCAACAATATTTTATTATGTCAAGGAGGAAATTAATAACAGTTCTATTTGAAGCTTGGAAGCCATGCCAAAATTAGCTTGGCAGGTATCAATCTTGCCATCTGACTGGGTAGAGCAAAGAGCTGTAAGCAAAAAATTCTAAACCAGGCATTCAAGATCAGGGTTGCCAGGTTTTGTACTGCCCCATTACCTGTGTCTTTGATATGTTGACATTAATAAGTGATTATGTTTATCTCTATGCTCTAAAACAGTGTTTCTCAAACTTGGCAAGTTTAAGATGTGTGGACTTCAACTCCCAGAATTCCCTAGCTGGCTGGGGAACTCTGGGAGTTGAAGTCCACACATCTTAAATTCATACTGGCTGGGGATTTCTGGGAATTGAAGTCCACACATCTTAAACTTGCCAAGTTTGAGAAACACTGCTCTAAAGAATACTTACTGTACATGTACTGATTTCCCCAATATATGGTACTGTTCATGTGAGTGGCTTCTGGTCAGTTGGCAACTAAGGACATAGGCCTGTTTACTATATAGTTCTGTCTATAATTTCTTACTGTGGAGTCCTTGGTTGCACACGTTTCATGACCCAACTAGGTAAAGTCATCATGCAAATGAGTATGGGGTTCGCTCCCTGTTTATATACAATAGTTTGCCCTGCCAGTTTTGGTGTGGTGTGGTTTTCTCCTTGGTTTTCTCCTTTCTCCTTATAATTTCTTACTTTAAATAAATGTGCATTCCACTTCTTTATCTTGGGAAGCAAAGGCCTCAAAGATACTTTGTTTTCCTCAGACTACATTAGCTTGGAGGCTTATGCTTTCCATTTGTATTATTCATTTCCATCTACAGTCTAAAAAGGCACAGCTCAAAGATACAAATTGACTTTGGGGACAACAAGGCCTTTGCCAGTTGATCAATGAATGTTAGGAGAAACAAAAACACCCAGCCTTGATATCCACATTCACCTGAATGAATCTGAGAACTGAAAGGGTTACAAAGGTGTTTGGGGGTTCAGTTCCTGAACCTGGTGCGCTCCAGAATTATTGGGAGTTTGAGCCCGAGAAGTCCTAGCCAGCCCAGCCAGTGGATACATTACCCCAACACATCTGTTGTGCACCAGGTTGAGGAAGGCTATTACAAACTATGTCCTTATTTATCCTGTGGTGACCTCACAGTGTTATCCATGGCTTTTTAGAATTAGAGAAAGGATTATTTTAATTCCCTCTCACCGTGCTGCTCGGCCAATTTCAGGCTGTTGAGAATGTTCACAGGCTTGAACAAGTGCTGCTCAACCTAAAAACATTAGTTTTACAATGCTTAGAAGCACCTGTTTGATTGTAAGGCAAGACTGTGGCCTTCAAGGGCCTACAACAGTGTGAATCTGGGTTATTTTCAATAGACTGTCTTTGAACTTCATTTTGGCAGGCAACTTTATTCAGGCACACCACGTTCCCTTTATGATTCTTTTCACTGTGTGTGAGATAAGCAAGTGATCAAGCATTTGGTGCAATAAAAGGTTATTCTCACCCACCACGTGTTTTTTTTTTTACATTTCACTACAGCAAATGACTTCAGAAACTGCTACATATTTGCAGCTACGCACACACCAGAATGGTAGAAGGCTAATGTGGATCATTCATTACTTCAGATGCCATACAGTAGTTCTGTCTCGTGTACATTTGTATTTATTTCTTGTTTTTATTTTTCAAAAGCGATGCTGTTTTTCTTACTGAACTTACTGATTTTATAAAGGGTTTGCTGATTTAAAGAAAGTTGGAGTATTATGTGTGTTAATGTCATACTTTTTAGTTCTCTTTCTTGAAGTTGAAGGTCAAGTTATAGATTCCCATATGCTGTAATGTTTTTGAGACTGACATTAAATGAGGCAGTGGTTATATCAGATAAGTATACATTTCTTGATAAATCATTCTACGTTCTCATACTAAGCATCCAGACAAAACATGGTGCATTTTTAATAGCAATGGCTTTCTCTGTTATGGACTCCTGAAATACTTTCTTTGCTGTGATAGTATATCATCTCTGCATTCATATCAATAAAGTTATGTACTCTTCTGTTCTGATTTGTGTATATTAATTTTATCCTTCTGAGTTGTGTATATGGATTTAATGACTAACTTTAAATGGATTTGGTAGTCCATAATTGCATTGAATCAAAATGTCTGCAAAATACTGAAACCTCAGACCATTTCTGAACATCATAGTTTGGAAAACAAATTTCCATCCTGCCAGCTTGTTTTCTCTCGACATTTCATTCAGCAGTGTCAGCTTAAATGAATCAGTCTTTGCCAGCCAGATGCCCTCCAGATGTAGAGGACTACATCCTCCATAATTTTGAACCAGAATGATGGAAAGCTGTGGTAGATCGTTCACCACATGAGCTGCCATAAGCCTAACATACACAATCACTATCATGTTCATTTGTGTATATTTCCTGTATCTATTGGGCCTGTGCAAAGATTTGAAAGAGCGCATCATAAAGCACATGGCCAGAAGCCAATTGTCATCAGTATAGCACAAGTTACTGATGTTTCTTCCTCCAATTTAAAACCATGCTTATTTTCTTTTAATTCAGCTTACCTTTATTTATTTATTTATTTATTTATTTTCTATCCCGCCTTTATTATTTTTATAAATAACTCAAGGTGGCGAACATACCTAATATTCCTTCCTCCTCCTATTTTCCCCACAACAACAACCCTGTGAGGTGAGTTGGGCTGAGAGAGAGGGACTGGCCCAAGGTCACCCAGCCGGCTTTCATGCCTAAGATGGGACTAGAACTCACAGTCTCCTGGTTTCTATCCCAGCATCTTAACCACTAGACCAAACATATACAGTACTGTAGATTGAATAAGTAAGGGGAGAATATACAGCCTTCATTCATTCATGTGCAAACTTGGAGCCAATCTTTTTCACCATGTTCTGTCTGTACTGTGGTTTCCTGACCTGTATATAGGTTTCTCATGAGGACAATGAGATATTCTGGGAGTTCCATTTTTCTAAGCACATTCCACATCTTGATGTGATCGACACAATCAAAGGATTTTCTATAATCAATGAAGAGCATATACAGTACTGACTTCTTTTTGGTATTCTTTCGCTTTCTCAATTATCCAGCACTTTATAGCATTCCAAATAAGTGGAAATGCACACAACAACAATGATAATAACAACAATAATGTATTCTTAATTTCAATTTAATATTAATTTAATATTTAACTTTTTTTCTTTTAAAATTGTGCAATGCAGAGCACACAGTTCTCTCCTCCCTCCTACCCCAAATTTTCCAATATTCTGCAAAGTAGATTATGTGCAGAAAGACAGGCCCAAGGTCATATAGTGAGTGTTGCAGTTCAGGGAAGTTTAAACCTGGCTCTAATCTTATTCCAACCATGGTCTTTTATTAATACAAAGGCAGCTTATTTCAGCTATTTGCTTTGATCTCACATATGAAAAGGATGCAACAATAATATACACCTTATGTACATCATATTTCTCTGTCAAGTGCTTGGCAGCAAACTCACACGTGTTATTGCATAGAATTCTGGGCCAGAGTCACACCAAAGCACAGGTGCATGAGTGCAAAAGTCAGAATCAAGCCTTAATGCTGTAATCCAATCAAGAGGATCTACCACCATCAGCTCAGCCTGAGTGGTCATAATCAGCAACTGTGCCTGAAAATGAATTTCAGCCCTTAGCAATTCAAGGGGTACTCTTAAGGAGATGTTCAAAACATGTTAGGTTTATTGTAAGGGCAATGTCAGGATGTGTTCTCTCCTGTTACCTATAGCTTATTGGCTACCTGAAGTGAAGCCATCAGTTTATCTTAGCTGTGCAGCACTCTGTTTATAAAATTACTTGTCAGTTTTGAAACACAGTACAGTAATTCCTTGGAATTGAATGGGAAATGAATGAGACAAATTCAGCGCAAAATGCTCTGTGATATTTGCTTTGAATATTGAGATTCTAGCATTTACCATTTTCCAGTTCTATATTTCATAAAATATCTCTGTTTTGCTTTTCATATATATACACACACACACACACACACACATACATACACACACATACATACATACATACACACACATACATACACATACATACATACATACACATACATACATACACATACATACATACACACATATACATATACAGTACATACACATACACACATATACATATACATATACATACACATACACACATATACATACACATACATACATACACATACATACATACATACACACATATACATATACAGTACATACACATACACACATATACATATACATACACATACACACATATACATACATACACATACATACATACATACACACATATACATATACCGTACATACACATACACACATATACATACACACAAACACACACAGTATGTATGTATGTGTATGTGTGTGTGTGTATATATATATATACACACACACACACACACACACAGTATACACACACACACACACATACAGTATACACACACACACACACACAGAGTCACAGAGTTTAAAGGAAATTGGAATATCAGTATAAGACAAGTATTCTAATGTTTAAAAGCTACACCTGCTGGGTCTGTAGCGGGGTTCTTACAAACTACGGAAAATTTCAAAAAGTGTTCTTCTGCCACTAGAAATGAGTACAAAGTATGCATCAGGTAAACCTCTCTGAGGAGATAATTTCACAAGTAAGTGCTCTTGCTAAGATATCTATTAAGTAGTTATCTACTGGAATAGAGCTGGGCATAGTTTTTAGGATCCTTTGCCAGATTTAGGGGAAGAAAAATTGGATGGGAGGTTTTCCAACGATTTGCCAAGGGCTGGTCTCCTCTTACCAATGACAGTAATAGCGGAAAAAGTCCAATGGGAGTTCCTTCATGATATCGTCCCTTAGCATTTAATTGAAGAGTAGATATCAGGGAGGCTGCAAATCACCAGAAAAAAGTTTTGTATTCTTAAGTAAATATATTTAAGAACACTCTGAGAATTTTCTGAATGTTTTACCCTTTTTGGGAAAAAAAGTACTGTATTTTCTGGCGTAAAAGACGACTTTTTAACCCAGGAAAATCTCAAAAGTCAGGGGTCGTCTTATACGCCGGGTGTCGTCTTATACGCCGGAAAATACGGCACTCGCCGTATAAGACCTCTCCTGGCCAAGTGCAGCCGCTCGCCGGAACGCAGCCCCCAGGGAAGAGCAGGAGGACGAGCGCGGGAGAAACGCGGGGAGGGGGGAGCGAGCTCCGTTCCCTCGGAGCAGCCTTGGGAAGGGAGGGGGCAAAACGCAGTGGCTCCACGACGGGCTCCAAAGTCGCCCACAACGCTCAACGGGCGCCTCGCTTCGCCTCGCCTTCCCTTCCCCTCCCAGCCGTGCTTTAAATGGCGCTAGCGCGGCTGGGAGGGGAAGGGAAGGCGAGGCGAGGCGAAGCGAGGCGCCCGTTGAGAGGTCTTATACGGCGAGTGCCGTATTTTCCGGCGTATATCCCAAACTCTATATTTTAAATGGAAAAGTTGGGGGTCGTCTTATACGCCCAGTCGTCTTATACCCCGGAAAATATGGTATTTAGCAAAAACTCTTTCATCAGATTGAATGGGAACTGGTAGAAAAAATTGCAAGAGAATTTCTCTTCCTGGCAGAAGCTGAAATTCCTCTGCTTGATGAGGATATCTGGAAAAGACCCCCAATTTGGATGGTAGGTAAAGTATATATAGGAGGAAATGGTTTTTCAAATAATCTGGCCTCAAACTATCTTAGGGCTTTAAAGATTAAAAGCCATACTTTTAGTACTACTTTTAGTATCAGTTTCATCAGTACCTTGTATGTTCATTTTCAACATGATTAACAATGAAGGGAGCCTATCATCCTTAGTACTTTTTCATGCATTTGTCTTAATACGTTATCACCCCTGTATTTAACAATATTGTCCACAGGAATTAAATACCAGGAAAGAGGACTCTTTCTTTAATATTCCATAAATATATTTTGTTCTGTCAGTTCTATAACTTTAGGTGAATAGAGCTTCATTCTTTTTGAAAAAGGTTGCTTTTCAAAATGAATGACATTTTATTATTTTTTAGATTTATATCCTGCTTTTTGTTCAGGAACTCAGGGCAGCATACATAGCACTCCCTCTTCCCTCACAACCACAGCTCTGTTAGGTAGGTTGATGTCAGGCCTAGCCCAAGAACTTCAGAGAATCAATCCAGCCAAACTTCTCTTCTTTATTTGCTCACACCGTATAGATAGAATCTTGCCAGACTAAAGCTACACTACCTAACCTAAGGGGAAATAACCTGGGAAGGCTCTAGGGTGGGGCTAGTCTGAACCTCTTAGTTTTCCCACAATCACCTCCTGGACTATGTTTCCTCTTATCTTGCCCTCCTCCTTGGAATGTGTTCCCTCCTTCCTGAGAACCAGCAGCATTATTGAAAT
The DNA here is from genome assembly GCA_023362775.1 of Charina bottae. Taxonomy (NCBI): domain Eukaryota; kingdom Metazoa; phylum Chordata; class Lepidosauria; order Squamata; family Charinaidae; genus Charina; species Charina bottae. The sequence continues at coordinate 242,495,593 of JALMGJ010000002.1, forward strand.
CCACCACAGTTGGCAAGAGTGAGTGGCCCAAAGTCGCCCAGTGAGTTTCTGTGGCTAAGGTAGACCGGACCCTGTTGCCAATCCAACATCTTAACCACAACACCACACTGGCTCTCTTATACCTCATCATAATGATCATTGGGAGTCTTAAAAATAATGTTACAGTATACTGCAGTTTTTTTACTTGTAGTCACGTGTGGTGCCACTGGCATTAAATTTGGACTAGTCTATTGCAGTAATGGAAGTTTGGTAATAACTCAAAGACTTTGTTGCTGGAAGATGTTTTGCTGTACTGTTAATATGTTCTTTATTCGTTCAGTCGCTTCCAACTCTTCGTGACTTCATGGACCAGCCCACGCCAGAGCTTCCTGTCAGCCGTCACCATTCCCAGCTCCCCCACGGTTGAGTCCGTCACCTCCAGAATATCATCCATCCATCTTGCCCTTGGTCGGCCCCTCTTCCTTTTGCCTTCCACTTTCCCTAGCATCAGCTTCTTCTCCAGGGTATCCTGTCTTCTCATTATGTGGCCAAAGTACTTCAGTTTTGCCTTTAATATCATTCCCTCAAGTGAGCAGTCTGGCTTTATTTCCTGGAGTATGGACTGGTTTGATCTTCTTGCAGTCCAAGGCATTCTCAGAATTTTCCTGTTAATATAAGTAACAGAATATTTGAACAATACTATCCTTAATATATTTAAGAATAATAAATATGAGAACATTGTCCTTTGTCCCAATAGAATTTGGCATATAATGAAATGTAAATGTTGGTGCCAAAGATACAGCATTATTTCAACATTTTCCTTATACTACCTGGCATAAATGCAAGTTATAATTTCTCTCAGTGCCTTTTTCATGTCACAAAGCTTTCATTGGCTATGTACTACATAAAGAATATAAGTAAGTAACTAATCAAATTTCTGCTAGAGAAAAAATGCATTACATTAAAGTGTGAGAAAGATAAATATCTTGCATATTAGTAATATTTTGTGTTTGTTCATCTGACCAAAACGTCTTGGCAGTTCTAGGGCACTGAAAATGGAAGATGTTGTTTTAGATTCTCATTGCTTAATATCTCGCAATGTTTTGAAAGGTGATTTTTTTAGGATCAGGTCAGTGAAAAAGAAATGTTATCATTGGCAGCAAGCATTAAATAATCAAGATGTCAGCAATTGGCAACAGCTGTTTGAATCTCAGCCTTGGAAGTGGGTTTGCCCTTGAAGTGGTTGTAAACAGTGCAAAGGACATACTTATGATCAGGGTCTTTTTTATCTTCTTTGCCTTTTTTAGTGTTTATTTTATGCAAATGTTTTAAATCATTGTTTATGGCATAACAGGTTACGTAGATATACCATAATATAAAATGCATTAAGATACTCAAACCCTTTTAAAACAGTGCTGAAAAACTTACAAAACAACAACTTAAAACCAGTATATGAAAGACAGGTAAAACATTTTAAAATAGTACTTCAATTTAAAAATAAGAATAAGAACATTAAGAAAGGCACTCAGAGATAGAGACAGTTTCTTTTCGTCAGAAATAGGACAGATGAGGCGTCTTTCCACTCCCTCAGGTACAGTCTGGAAGAGTAAAAAAAAGCTTTAGCTAGAGGGCTTAGATAAACATTTTGCCATTCACCTGCATGTGATATGCAGTAAATTTCTCCCAGTCATTTTGAAGGTAAGCATAGTAATTGTCTTCTTTTAAGTCAACGTTTTACTGTCTAGAACAATATTGGCTATTGTGCCTGGAAATGCATTCTCGTATCTCAGATAAAAGTATCCTGGTTCTTCCAGGCAGAAGGCTCCTGGCATTACCAGTAAAAGGCTATTCTATTTTGCTAATTTTTGTGGAAAATAAGAAAAAGAAGCAACAGAAAATCATGAATGTATTTCAAATGGAAAATAATGATTCAAATGGAATGTTTACATCATGTAAAAATTCTGTGAATAAGTCAGGATGAGTGCACAATAAAAGCCTCTTCTGGAAGAACTCTTTACAGATATTAAAGTTTTAAATGCCGTCCCAACTCTGGGTGGTGTATAATATAAAAACAATGTAAAAGAAAACAATACAAAACAATACTAGCAAAACAGGGTCTAAATCTGTTTCATAGACAGAATGGGAACAAATTATGATATGAATGATACATATTACAAGTATCAGTATATACAAGTGGCTATGGTAGGGAAATAGCCTGCATTCATAAGCCCAGCTTGTGTGGGCATTAGATGCCAGCCAGCTGAAGAGACTTGAATTCTACTTTAGAAACAATACTAATTGAGTGACCATTGGCTGATTTTTATCTTGTCTTTCATGCTAATCTACCTTGCAGGAAACCTGTGAGGATAAAAGGAGAGGAGAAGAATAATTGATGCCATTCTGAGTTCCTTGGAGAAAAATGTGTGATATTATTATTATTATTATTATTATTATTATTATTATTGAGGCAACAAGAAATTAAATTCTCTCTTGCATAATTGGTTTCTCAGAATAATCTGCTAGGCTCAATTTGCCTCTGCAAAAGGAACAACTTCCATCATTCAATTTCCATTTTTTAAACAACACTGATCGTCTTTTCAGTCAATATTTACAGCGCCCCAATTAAATCCTTTTGTACTAAATTGGTTACCAGGAGTTCATACATTATACTGGAGGTTGGAACTGTCATAAACTGTCAGGAACGTTGCCAAACTGCTGCTAGTTTGGCCACTCTTAAGCTGACACAGTCATCTGTGGATATTTCAAAATACAAGAGATCATTTAGTCTGGAAAATCATATTGAGATTGCAGAAGCAGTGTTTACTTGCCTGTGGACATCAAGTCATAGCAGAGGATAAATTCAAACTAAAGACTGGTAGTTCAGTCTCATAAACTCCTGCAGATTGTTCAATAGTGCTTTATAGAATTATTTGCTTTAGTATCCAGATAAAACAGAGTTTAGTGGTTCCTCATACGATCTTGTAACATTGGCAAAAATACTACCTCTTTATCTTGTTAATTATGTTGAAGGTAGATGTGTAGAGTGGGTTTTAACTTTATCTTATGTTTCTCTTTGATAGATAGGTTCCTTGCTATGTAGCAATTATCATTTTCAGGACTATCATCTTAATAAATGATTTCAGACCAGAAAATAAAATTTCACTGTCTGAACAGTTCTGAGGGGAAAAGTTTCTTATCAGGTGAATAGAACATTATCATTTGCAATCATTGGGTTGATTGCAAACTGAATCACTCACATGGGTGCTTGAACCACAGTGTGGATGGAGTAATCCCATGTTCTCATGTGCATTTAATGGACTGTGTGAACTGGCCTCAGGTTTAGGCTGACCATACGTCCTGTTTTGAATGGGACAGTCCCGTTTTTTTAGCATTTTTCAATCGTCCCTTCGTTTTCATAAAAATCTCAATTTTGTCCCGTTTTTGAAACCCAGCAGGAATGGCGTGGAAGGAGGATCCGAGCCGGAGCACGGACCGGGGGCGGGGTTTGCAGGTGGGAGCCAATCGCGCGGACCAGGGGGTGGGGTTTGCAGGCATGGACCGGGGGGCAGGGTTTGCAGGCAGGAGCCAATCGTGCGGGTCAGGGGGCGGGGCTTGCAGGCGGGAGCCAATTGCGTGGGCCGGGGGGTGGGGTTTGCAGGCAGGAGCCAATTGCATGGGCTGGGGGGCAGGGTTTGCAGCCGGGAGCCAGTCACGCGGACCAGGGGGCGGGGTTTGCAGGCGTAGACCTGGGGGCAGGGTTTGCAGGCAGGAGTCAATCACGCGGGCTGGGGGGCGGGGGTTGCAGGCAGGAGCCAATTGCATGGGCTGGGGGCGGGGTTTTCAGCTGGGAGCCAATCACACGGACCGGGGGCGGGGGTTGCAGGAGGGAGCCAATAACGTGGACCGGGGCCGGGGTTTGCAGGTGGGAGCCAATCACGCGGACCAAGGGCGGGGTTTGCAGGCGGGAGCCAATCACGCAGGCCGGGGGGTGGGGACCCATCTTTTTCATGAATATGGAATATTACATAAGACCCCATCCCATTTTGCCATCCTGAAATATGGTCAGCCTACTGAGGTTGGAGTTGGCAGAAATATGGCAGTCACCATGTTTTATTATAATGAAGAATTATAGCCGTATAAACTCATTTGTAAATTCCAATTGCAGTTCTGCAAGTACTACCACAGATATAATTTTCTGAAATTTGCTAAGTACTTCCATGAAACCTTTCAAATGGAAATCACTTCCTGAATGCCAGAGTACCCTACAGTAAAACATTTCTTCATTCTGTATTTGGGTTAATGGGACTGTGTACTAATTTGCTAAAAATACTTAAGTAGACTTATTTACTCTTCCTCAAGCAAAAAAAAAATGATATACTAAATCTGACTGAAGATTTAAAAAACATCATAGCATTAGAACTGAAAATGAGGCCTATATTTCCATTCCTTTCCCTCTAATCCTGTCCTGGCTGATTGGATCACATCAGAAAGTCCGTTTTCCACATTTACACAGTGTGGCCATATGTCACATCATTAAGTAGATAGTCAAGTATAGCCTTGTAATTGACACTGACAAGACTCTGCATGGAGAAATCTATAGAATGGACTTGTCAAACCTAATTTTTCTTCTTATATATGCCACGTGTCTAAATGCAGCTATAGTCTTTATATAGGCGGAACTTGAAAAATTACTACAGAACACTTTGTTTTGATAAATGAGTTGTAATAGTGTTTTAAGACCTTTGTGTATCAGTCCTCACTTCATCTTCACATTCATCACAGATTTAATGTTGTGGCTTATAAGCATGTACATGTGCATGCAAGGGAGACAGAAAGTTTGAAGGCTGTAATGAATATAAATTGGGTTTATGAAAGTGCATGTGAAATCCACTGCGAGGCAAAAATTGCTTAACCCTTTATCTTTTTCCTTTCCTTTCCTTTCTTTCTCCTTACCATAATCTCACTAGAGGTTCCCAAGCCTACTGTCCTCCAACCATGTGAATTTTTTGCTTTTAGGAATTAACCCAAACAGTAAGAAATTAAATTTAACTATCATCTGTCCCATCTCTCTCTCCTAAGCTTTACTAAATGGCTAAATCCAATGCTGTGTGAGTGGACTTCTATAGTGGATGTTTCCCGTCTCATTTTTTTCTCTTACAAGCCTCAATATGCCCATAAATATGATCCAGAAGTTCCTCCAAGTCTTTCTTCCCCAGTAGACATGGGTTGTGTGTGGGAGGCTGTAGGGAGAAAAAGCATTTAGTCTGTCAGTGATGTCACTTATAGAGATGAAAGGCCTGTTTGTGATACTTAGCCACTGGATTGTACGGATTAATGCAATTTTGGCAACTTCAAGGTTACATTCTTTTTAATCCTGTGTATAACAAACATCAGTTTAAGAAGAAAATTTGTATTTAGCTGTAGAGCAATTTTTTAAAAAAATATATGAAATAGATAAATAGAACTTAATACTTTAAATCTGCAATTTATATAATGAATTTTATTTCTTTCAGTGGGACTTTTTTCTGAATACCCATGCATAGGATTCTGATTTAACTTTCACTAACATAAATGGTAATTTGGAGGCCAACAGTCTCCTTAATGACTATGAGAAAAAACAATATACATGTATATAGAGCAAAACAACACATATAAAAAGGTCACTTCAGTTATACAGCTGCTGAAATTCCAATATTTAGATTAATATTGCTGAAGATAATGGTTGTTTCTAGGGGTGTGTGTGTTCAGAATACCTTAGGAATCTAGTTCTATCATTTCCTTCTATCTCTCCTATTTTCTTTTTTTTTAAATAGTAATTTTAGTAAAAACTACAACTACAATGATAAAAAAAACTAATAGAGACTAAAAAAAATTTAAAAAGAAAAAGAAATAGAAGGTGCAGAAAAGAAAAAAATAGAAAAGAAAAAAACAAGAATATAGTAAAGAAAAAGAAAAGAAATATATAAAGAAGTGATTGCACCCTTCATCACAACAAATATAAACAATTTTAGTAACTTATCACCTTCTCTTAAAATACAAGTTATCTCTCTTCCCATATCCCATCTCTTATCTATAAACAAATCCTTAAAAACCTCATCATTTCAGTCCTGATCAGCAAAAGTCCATTAAGGGGTACCAGAGATTTATTTATTTATTTATTTCCAACTTATATCACCGCCCATCTCCCCCCACAAGGGGACTCCGGGCGGTTTACAATCAAGTTAGTAATTAAAAACATATAAAATACATTATACAATTTAAATATTAACATATAAAATCCAAGAGGCTGTTATATAATGTTTGTGAGCCGAACTCTACGGCGCAGGCCATCCCCAAGAAGAGCTATTACTCTTCCCATCCCAAGCGAGGTGGCAGAGCCAGGTCTTCAATTGCTTTCGGAAGGTCAGGAGTGTGGGGGCTAGCCTCACCTCAAGGGGCAGAATGTTCCAAAGGGCGGGTGCTACTGCAGAGAAGGCATGCCTCCTGGATCCCGCTAGATGAAATTCTTTTGCTGATGGGATCCGTAGCATGCCCTCTCTGCATAACCGGGTGGGGCGGGTCGATACTCTGGGGATGAGGTGGTCCCTAAGGTAACCTGGTCCCATGCCATGTAGGGCTTTAAAGGTGACAACCAACACCTTGAATTGGACCCGGAAGCAAACTGGCAACCAGTGCAGCTCACGCAGCAGAGGTGTCACATGTGCCGATCTTGGGGCACTGATAACTGCGCACGCAGCTGCATTCTGGACCAGTTGAAGCTTCCGGATACTCCTCAAGGGTAGCCCCATGTAGAGTGCATTGCAATAGTCTATATGGGAGATGACCAGGGCATGAGTGACTGTACGGAGGGCATCTCGGTCCAGGAAAGGGCGTAGCTGGCGTAGAACTCAAAGTTGCACAAATGCCCTTCTGGCCACGATTGCCACCTGCTCTTCAAGCAGGAGTTGTGAGTCCAGAAGGACCCCCAGGTTCCGCACTGAGTCTGAACGGGGTAGTGCCACCCCGTCCAGATCTAAAGATGACAACTCCTTGGATCCTGAGGCGCCATCAATCCACAGCCACTCCGTCTTGCCAGGGTTCAGCTGAAGCCTGTTGTTCCCCATCCAGGCCCCCACAGCCTTCAGACACTGAGAAAGGGCAGCCACTGCATCACTTAACTCACCCGGGATGGAGATATATAATTGAGTATCATCAGCATATTGATGATACCTCATCCCGTGTTGGTGGATGATCTCACCCAGTGGTTTCATGTAGATATTAAATAGGAGAGGGGAGAGAACCGAACCCTGCGGCACCCCACAAAGTAGAGGCCGAGGGTCGGACCTCTCATCTCCTATTACCACCGATTGGGACCGGTCTCGGAGGAAGGAGGCGAACCAGCGCAAAACTACGCTGCCCACCCCCAACTCTCCTAGCCTCCCCAAAAGGATACTATGGTCGATGGTATCGAAAGCCGCTAAGAGGTCAAGAAGAGCCAGGATGGATGCACTGCCTCCATCCCGCTCTCGCCAGAGATCATCTGTAAGTGCGACCAATGCAGTTTCCACCCCATATCCCGGCCTGAATCCTGACTGGAAGGGGTCTAGATAATCCATATCATCCAGAATCCTCTGGAGCTGTAATGCCACCACTTTCTCAACCACCTTCCCTAAAAAGGGGAGGTGGGAGACGGGACGAAAATTGTCCAACACTGTAGGGTCCAGCGATGGCTTCTTGAGGAGGGGGTGCACCAGCGCTTCCTTGAAAGCAGCCGGAAACACTCCCTCTCCCAAGGATGTAACAACCATCGCATGGACCCAACCACATGTCACTTCCCTGGCTGCTTTCACTAGCCAGGAAGGGCATGGGTCAAGATGACACGTAGTGGCCCTTACAGTCCGGAGGATCCTGTCCACTTCCTTAGGCTCAACAGGATCAAACTGTTCCCAGATAACCGGACACAGACGTTCCCTTGGCATCTCCCCAGACCATGCATCACGCTTGGAGTCCAGCTTAGAACGAATCCGAGCGATTTTATCCATCAGATGCTCCGAAAATTCCTCCGCACGGCCCTGAAGGTGGGTCACTGGGCCCACCTTACCTAGGAGAGATCGAGTAATCCTAAACAGGGCTGACGGGCAGCATTCTGCAGATGCAATAAGAGTGGAGAAATATTGACGTTTCGCCACTCTTACCGCCACAAGGTAGGCCTTAACCGCGGCTCTAGCTAGTGTTTGGTCAGATTCGGTCTTTGTCTTCCTCCAGCGGCGCTCTAGACGTCTCTTAACCCTCTTCAGAACCCTCAATCCGTCTGTGAACCACGGGGAATATCGGGTCGGATGGGGCAAGAGAGGCCGCATAGGCGCGATCATGTCCAAGGCCCCGGCCGGTTTCTTATTCCAGGCTGCGGCCAGGACCTCCGCTGGACCGTGCAGTAGATCCTCGGGTATAACCCCCAGCTCCCTCTGAAACCCTATCGGGTCCATTAGTTGCTGGGGGCGGACCAATCGAATAGGTCCAGCCTCCCTGCGGAGTGGGGCAGCATATGAGAATCTCAGGGCCACCAGGGCATGATCTGACCATGACAATGGGGAGAGATGTAACTCTCCCCCCAGATCACCCTGCCACTGCTCCGACAAGAACACCAAGTCCGGAGTGAGGCCACTGTCTCGAGTTGGGTCCCGAATAATCTGAACCAGGCCCATGGCTGCCATGGTAGCCATGAACTCCCGAGCTGTCTCCGATGCACGTCCCAGGGACGGCAGATTGAAATCCCCCAGAACCATAAGTCTGGGGAATTCCACCGCCAGCCCCGAGACGGCCTCCAGCAGCTCGGGCAGGGAGGTTGCTACGCAGCAGGGAGGCTGGTACAGCAGCAACACTCCCAATTGCTCTTGGGAACCCAACTTGAAAAACAGGGTCAAACATCCACCCCGGCCAGGGGTGGAGCCGCGCCCCTGAAGGCTACCATAGACTCTCTGATGACAACTGCCACCCCTCCTCCCCTACCCCGATGTCTCGGCTGGTGCCATACTTGAAACCCGGCCGGGCAGATCTCCGAGAGGGCGACCCCTCCCCCTGCACCCAGCCAGGTTTCAGTAATACACGCCAGGTCGGCCCCCTCCTCCGCGATCAAATCACATATGAGGGGGCCCTTGTTATTAACCGACCTGGCGTTAAGCAACAACAGCTGGAATCCAGGGCCCTCAAGGATCTGCTGACCAGGGCCTCGGTTTGAACCTGGAGGGCCGGAACACACCACCGGTAACAAACACCGGGGGCGTCTTCCCCAACGATGGCCTGCCCTCCGGTTCCCGCCATAACATCTCCGACCCATCACCACCTCAATAGGACAACCCGCCCCGTAGCCCCTAGAGTTTTCAGGCCCAGTTGCCTCCACCACCGGACCTCCGAAAACCACAGATTGAAACAAGGGTCCCCTCTCCCATGCACACATCCTCCCGTACCCAGTCACTCTCAGGAGGCGATAGGCCCACCAGCGCACCAGCGTTTTGCTCTCGGCGCTGGGAGAACCCAACCACCCCCTAAACACTCACTCCACACTCTCTGTGTCCCCCCCTCAACCTCTCTCACAGATCAGAGGGGCCCCCATCCACTCCTGCCCACCTCCTGTCTCTCACTCAGGGTAACGTATCTATATAATAGATAACGTATCTATTTTAACCTTGATTGAATAAACCAACTTTATATTCCTTCCTTTTACTTTTAACAATCTTGATCTTTAGTCCCTTCAAATAATGTCCTAGAACTTGATTTCTTTTCATTTTTTTTGGTCCCTTCTCACAAAATTCTTCAAAGCTTTAACAAGCCTCTTTTGTAAAACCAATATAGGAGGATTATCTAGGTCACTATCTTGGTTTGTTATTTGTATATTTATTTTTATTTCCAACTTATGTCACCGCCCATCTCCCCCCACAAGGGGACTCTGGGCGGTTTACAGTCAAGTTAGTAATTAAAAACATATAAAATACTTTATAAAATTTAAATATTAAAAATATAAAATCCAAGAGGCTGTTATGTAATGTTTGCGAGCCGAACTCTACGGCGCAAGCCATCCCCAAGAAGAGCTATTACATATATAATATATATGTATATCCCTTTTAATTATTAAGACATCAGCCAGTTTCTTTTGTATGTCCAGTGTAGCATCTTTTTCCACATCATTCTTGTAGCTTGTCATTTTTAAATCCACATTCAGATCAGTCTAAGTCTTGTCCAGTAAAACTTGTTCCTGTTCCATAACATCTTTTAAACACAGTCTATCTATAGAGGCAGACAAAATTAACTTCTGGGTCCATTGTTCAAAAATATCCTTCAGTATGTCGAATGTTAAAATATTTTGCTCCATTCTATATTAGTAAGTCAAATTTAAGAGTTCTCCTCCTTTAATTGTAATCTTTAGTTCCTTTTAGTTCCCACTAGTGTCCAACCTTCGAAGTCCCATCCTATCATGTTTTTTTTAAAAAGAATTCAAAACAAAAGTATTTTCCCATGGAAGTGTTCTTATAATTAATTCCAAAACCTTATTTCAAATTTATCTGGACCCTTAGTCCATTTATAACTTTCTAAAATCAAAGTTTTAATTACCCTTTTTCTGTTTATTCGAGGAAAAAAAATTAAGTCCTTAAACTTGTATTTAAAATTTCTTTCGCTAAGGATTGAAGGAAATTCACCCGGTGCTACAAAACATGTCAATTGAAAGGTTCCTAATAGCTGAAAAGCAGTTTCAACAATTTGAAAACAATTTCCAAATGTGATTAGAAAAGGAAGTATGCAAACTTAGTGTCCTTTCAAAGGTGTCAATTGCAGTTTGAGCAAGATGGCTATTTCCTCATCTCCCAGAGCTAAAAACCTGCCAGAGATTGCTGTCTTGTGGTCTCCTCATGAGGAGCAGCTTTCTGGAGCACTTGTGGGCAATCTCAAGTCCTTTCCTTGTTCAGAGAGGAATTATGAATAGCCGGTCTACTTGCCAGCTCTTCATTCTGCCTCAGTTGTCAGCTCTGCTTTTAGCAGAGCCATCTTCAGTTCACAATTTCTTCCCTGGAAGCCCTATTTCTCTCTTATTTTCAACCAGTTCTTGTAACAAGAAAATCATCAATGAGCAATTCCTCTCATTATCTTAAGCAGTTTTCTGTGTGACCTGAATCACTGCTGTTCAAAGAAGTGAGATACAGTCCAGCAGGATAGGCATGGTTGTTTAGATTTGCACCTTAATTTTATTTATTTAATTATTTATTCAACTTAGATGCCACCCAACTCCAAATTACTCTGGGTGGCTCACAGCATTAAAAAACAACAACAACAACAAAATGCAATTTAAAAATATAATAAACAAGATAGCAAAACCAGTTAAAACAAACATATAATGGACCCAACAAAGGGCTCCAACCATCCTAGCCTAATGCCTGGGAAAAGAGCTGGGTCTTTAAGGTCCTCCAGAATGCCATCAGGGTGGAAGCCATCCAGATCTCTGGGGGAATCCCATTCCAGAGGGAGTCACACTTCTGGGGTCCTGATAAATGACACTCCTTAGTCAAAGGAAGGGCCTCCCGATCTAGAAAAGGGCGCAACTGGAACACCAAATGAAGCTGTGCAAAGGCATTCCTGGCCACAGCTGCCACCTGTTCATCAAGCAAGGTCTGTGAGTCCAGGAAGACCCCGAGATGCACATCACTCTTGAATGGTGAAGTGCTATCTCATCCCAGGTTTTTTATACTTGCCTTTTAGGGGGCGCGATGGCTCAGTGGTTAAGATGCCGGGCTTGTCGATCAGAAGGTCACAAGTTTGGCAGTTCGAGACCCTAGCCCCGTGTGACGGAGTGAGCTCCTGCACTCGCCCCAGCTCTTGCCAACCTAGCAATGCGAAAGCATGCAAATGCAAGTAGATAAATAGGTACCACTTCGGTGGGAAGGTAACAGCGTTCCGTGCTTGTCATGCCGGCCACATGACCGCGGAAGCGTCTTCGGACAATGCTGGCTCTTTGGCTAAGAAACAGAGATGAGCACCACCCCCTAGAGTCGGACATGACTGTGCAGGGGAAACCTTTACCTTTTTAAATATGTTTTTGCCTTTTCTGACTGGCAGTTCTAAAATATATTTTTCAATAGAAAGAAGAAATAGCAAATTTGTAGACTCATCTCCTTAAAGGATCTGACTAAGTAGTAGGAAGCTAGCTGAATAATTGTTTAGTGACATTTGTTATGAGACTCAATATAAAATTGAATAACATCATTAAATGAATATTACTGTATCTTTGCAAAAAAAATCTCAAGGGGAAGAACTATGTTTCTTGGCAGCAAGGTCAGTTTTGAAATGAGCTCTGCCTTACATTTCTTAGTTCATTCCAGAATTGAAGCTACTTCATACTAGATTATGTTCTGCTGTCATTAGTTGGGGACACGCTGCAGTATTGGAAAAGTATCAGCTATGTAGAAGTTTTGGCATTTCAAATTTTTGCTGAGGTCTTAATAAAAACTGCTGTCAGTTATTTGAATCTCTTAAAACAGTTGAATTAAAACGTGTCAACATAACCTTGTAACTCATCATAAAACATGCATGGATTGCAATTTGGGTAAAAAGCAAGGTGTGGTATACCAGACCAAATATGTTGTTTTGGTCTGGTAGGGTTTGTTTATTTGATGAAACTGAAGTTGCAGTTAACTTCGGAGTAGATCACACACTGCAGCCTTTAACAACCTGGTATCTTCCAGATGTGTTAGGTGTGAGACAGGGCTTTCCACAGGAGGTGAGTCAAAACAATCAAGATGATGGCTACAATCATACAATTGAAGCCTTGCCCTTTTTTTTTTTTTTACATGAGTCTTGATTTTTTGACCCACCTGCTATGGACAGCCCTGACTTGAGAAATTCTGAGAATTGAAGTCCAACATACTGGAAGGCAACTTAATGGCAATTAGGGTTGGTTTACATCTGATAATTGGCCTTCATATAGTGTAATAGTTTATTATGCATAACTTTCGGAAGAAGCTATGGTATACAGGGTCAGATCCTAGTAGAAAGCCAGAGCAGCAATGGTTAGAAATTGGACTGGTGGGGCTTGAGAGACTGTGGTTCAGCTTCTCATCTGAACATGGAACTTTGGGGCTGAGAGATTGTGACTGCCCCATCTGTTTCACAAGACTATTGTTTTGGAACAGAAATGAGGGGAGACTTGGTGTTGATGCTTAGAAAAGAAAGATAGGATATAAATATAATGTAATATCAGATAAATAACATTATTTACTTGGATTGGCACTAGTTCTCCAGTTCTCTGGAATTTAGGGGCAAAATGACTTTTTTCAACAATGTGAGTTTTTTGCTATTTTTCCTTTTTTTTTAAAAAGGATAGAAATGAATGCATTCAACTTTTGGAAGACTAAGTACATTTGATTCCATTTAACCCCCCTCACCCCATCAAGCTGAAAATTTTGGCCATACCCAGCAATGACATCAAAGTATTACCCACTGTCCTCCCAGAGTTGAATTGTGGCCTCCAGATATACAGTATATCAAACTTATGCAGAACAATCCCATATAAATCTTTTGAATAAATAAATATTACATTGTACCTTCACATATAACAAGTATCCAAATTTCCATACAACCAGTGTCCTTTCTTGATCATATGAATTTACCCTTACTTCCAAATTACTGTTTTAGTCTGTGTGCTAGTTTGTTCATTCTTTTATCAGTTGCCTAGAATGCTTTAAAGTAAAGTTTAGTTCCTTATAGGCTTAGCTATAGCAAGAATAAAGCAAAGAGTGATATTCTCAAAGCAGCTCTGTGAGCTCATAGTTAACTTGGACCAAGTAATAACGTTGCAATCCTGTGCATGCTTCCTCCAAAGTATGCCTGACCGTATTACTATTTATAAGTATGCTTAGGAATGCAGCCTTAATCACATGGGCATCCTTGTTTACTTTCTGATCTTTATACCACTACATACTTACTTATTGAGAATGTTTACTCCCATAGAAATATTAATTATAAGTACAACATAGGCATGAGGATTCTCAGGAATAGTGCTGTGTCTGAACAGATACTGTATGTGAGTGATAAAATAGGAAGGGACAAAATGTATGGTGTGATGTTCCATGAAATGAATACCACACATGTACATGTGATATAAATAGATGCTGGAGATGTATAGCAAGTACTTTAGTAGAAGAAAACTTCTTTAACGGGCATCCTTTTGCATATTAATTTATTGACTTATTTATCTAAATTACATCTAACCATCTCATGATGACATACATAGAATTCCCACATGGATTCTTTTCTCACATAGGCACACTAGTATTTGTTTTTATTTTTATCCATAGTGCTCAGGTTTTGCTATAACATCAAATATAGATACCTAAAAATAGATTGTACTCTTAGTATTCTACAAAAAAAATTATGTTTGGGTTTTCAGAGGGGGGAAGGAAGAGATTTGAGGGAAAGGCATTTTTTTTAAAAAATAAGTACTTTGGAGAACTACATTGATGCAGAAGTACTGGCAAAAGATCTTTAAAAATATAGGGGCCATTCACCATGCAGTGAAATAATTTATTTATTATTTCAATTTATATGACCGCCCATCTCCCCCAGTCGGGGGCATCTGGGTGGTTTACAATAAAAAATTCAATTAAAAATACCATATAAAATTACAATAAACAATATAATAAATAAGTATAAAATCCAATCTAGGTGAATTGGTCTTAAAAATAGGGAGGGAATCATGGTACTAGCCATCCCCAGGAGGAGCTGTTACCTTTCTTGTCCCAAGCTAGGCGGCAGAACCAGGTTTTCAGATTTTTTCGGAAGGCCGGAAGCGAGGAAATCCGCCTCAACTCCGGGGGCAAGATATTCCAAAGGGCGGATGCTACTACAGAGAAGGCCCGTCTCCTGGACCCCGCCAGATGGAACTCAAATAATGTATTAAAACTGTGATTAATACAAATAGCAGTCTGCAGAATTTCAGAAAACCTTATGTAACAACGATGTCACCTTATGCAAAAAAAAACCCTGCACAAGTGAAAATTAATCCCATGGAAATTATTTACTAGTCTTTTGCTAGCAATGTTCACAGTTCTTTATATCAAACCATTCTGAATTGATAAATTATTTTTACCCCACCCCCTTCCATGGGAAATTTGCTGAAAATTTCCTTGCTTTTAGAGCAAGATGCTAAGAACTTGCTTAACTGTTTCTGAAAACTCTGTGAATCTCAAATTCCTAACTCTGTGTGCATGTGCGCATGTGCGTGTGCCTGGTGTGTATGCGTATGTGTGTATGTATGTATGGAGAGAAAGAAAGCAGTCAAATGCTGAATCTTAGCAGAGCCTAAACAACATTACCTTCCATTTGCAAACTTCAATCTTTTCTTCCTGGTTCTTCCATATTCTTTCCTTTCACAAAACAATCAGTTAAGAAGAGAAAGGCACAATATAATAGCAGTACAAAGACTTCTGATTGGTAGCAGTTGAAGAACCACTATCAGTGGTTGTCTCAGCCTGCTCTCAGCCTGTAAAGGTTGGTGGGACCTCACTTCCTATTTTGTTGCTGGATAAAATCATATCAATCACTAGAAGAGTTATGAAACCAGCCCACCACATTCCAATTCACTTTCTGTGATTAAGAAATGTTCTTAGTAATAGTTTTCAGTAAACTTTACATACTTGTGACAATATACCATTAATGACAATGAAGAAGAAAATATGATTTATAAAGTATTCTTCTCAACGGTGCCTTGTTGTTTATTCGTTCAGTCGCTTCTGACTTTTCGTGACTTCATGGACCAGCCCACGCCAGAGCTTCCTGTCGGCCGTCGCCACCCCCAGCTCCCCCAAGGTTGAGTCCGTCACCTCCAGAATATCATCCATCCATCTTGCCCTTGGTCGGCCCCTCTTCCTTTTGCCTTCCACTTTCCCTAGCATCAGCATCTTCTCCAGGGTATCCTGTCTTCTCCTTATGTGGCCAAAGTACTTCAGTTTTGCCTTTAATATCATTCCCTCAAGTGAGCAGTCTAGCTTTATTTCCTGGAGTATGGACTGGTTTGATCTTCTTGCAGTCCAAGGCACTCTCAGAATTTTCCTCCAATACCACAGTTCAAAAGCATCTATCTTCCTTCACTCAGCCTTCCTTATGGTCCAGCTCTCGCAGCCATAGGTTACTACGGGGAATAGCATTGCTTTAACTATGCGGACCTTTGTTGTCAGTGTGATGTCTCTTCTCTTAACTATTTTATCAAGATTTGTCATTGCTGTCCTCCCAAGAAGGAAACGTCTTCTGATTTCCTGGCTGCAGTCAGGGTCTGCAGTAATCTTTGCGCCTAGAAATACAAAGTCTGTCACTGCCTCCACTTTTTCTCCCTCTATTTGCCAGTGATCAATCAAGCTGGTTGCCATAATCTTGGTTTTTTTGAGGTTTAACTGCAACCCAGCTTTTGCACTTTCTTCTTTCACCTTTGTCATAAGGTTCCTCAGCTCCTCCTCGCTTTCAGCCATCAAAGTGGTATCATCTGCATATCTGAGATTGTTAATGTTTCTTCCAGCGATTTTAACTCCAGCCTTGGATTAATCAAGCCCAGCACGTCACATGATGTGTTCTGCATACAAGTTGAATAGGTAGGGTGAGAGTATACAATCCTGCCGTACTCCTTTCCCAATCTTAAACCAGTCCGTTGTTCAGTCCGTTAAAATAAATATTTTATTTGCCTTGGCTTGGCTAATATGCTATTAGTTCTGGAGCTCCACCCACCCACATGTGTTAATGAACTTTTTTCAGACATTTAATTGTAAACGTGTTGGAGGTAAGAATGTACAGTTTCTATCTGAAACCACTAAAAACATCTGCATGTCTTTTTAGTGCTGACTAACGGTAGAATTTGTGTTGGGCCGATATTCCTAGTAATTTTCCACATATATGTACAGTATATGTAGAATGAATATTTTCTGCTTGGGCACTCTGTTTCAGCTGTTGCCATTCATAAGCAAAGCATGTTCTAAAGTTATTATCCTTTTTGATTATTGGAGTTAATCAGAAATTATACAGAAATAATATATTTAGCCAAGCCAGAACAGTTTATGAGCTGCCAAGCTGAAAGCAGTGCACTGATTCCTCTAGAGGTTAGAGGGGACTATTGGTATAACTGATCATACCTGTCTACTAATTAATTAATTAATAATATTTTATTTGTTATATTTTTCATCTATCCAATAACCAAAGGATGGATTACAAAGCGAAAGATTTATACAATCTGAAGAGAAACCAGAGTAACTATGCTCAACACTGGAAGAAAGGCAATCCTAAAATATTTGACTGGGAACTTAAAATTGGAGAATACGTAGCAATGGGAAAACTAACAGTATACTTACACAAAGATGTTTAACTAAATTTAAGCAAGAAAGGTTTTGATACATGCAACACATCACACAGCATGGTAAATATAACCATTTACAGTCTGGCTTTTAAGGGGCCCTGAATGTCCACAAATATCACAAATAAGCAAATGTATAAAATGGGGGGAGTCAGAAACCATTATTATTATTATTATTATTATTATTATTATTATTATTATTATTCCTTCTTTCTTTCTTTTTGAAAACTGTTTAAGTATTTTAACTTTTGTTAAATTTGCTTCTATCCTTTTTTCCTCTTATCTATCTATCTGTATATATTGTAACAATACAATGGAGATTTTAATATTAAATAATTAGCTTAAATTGAAACTATTATCATATAACCAATACTTTGATGTGAGTTGCAGCAGTTCTTTTTTTAATGTTATATATAACTTTGGATGAAAAAGCCAAATAATTTTATGCTTGTAGTATTGACATCCTATTGTAATTAATATTGATAGATTTTTTTCTTAGCTTTCTCTTTTTTCAATATTTTAAGCTATCTAAATAATAGAATGTTAATAATCTCTAATCATATCATATAAACATTGCTGTATTGAAACAATCCAATGTATCAAGATTTGTTGTTGTTCAGTCGTTTAGTCGTGTCCGACTCTTCGTGACCTCATGGACCATAGCACGCCAGGCCTTCCTGTCCTCCACTGTCACCCGGAGTTTACTCAAATTCATGTTCATTACATCGGTGATGCTATCTAACCATCTCATCCTCTGCCGTCCCCTTCTCCTTTTGCCTTCAGTCTTTCCCAGCATCAGGGTCTTTTCCAGTGAGTCCTCTCTTCGCATTAGGTGGCCAAAGTATTTGAGCTTCAGCTTCAGTATCTGTCCCTCCAATGAGCAGTCAGGGTTGATTTCCTTTAGGAATCAAGATTTACAACAGTGTAATAAAAAGGGAAAAAATACACTTTTCTTTGCAACCTTGTATTTTTCAACCACTAGATTACATAGTGTTTATACTCTGTGGTTCTTCTTTCATTAGTTAAAGCCATCGTGTTTGAGTATATTATCCATGCAATACAAGGAAAAATTCCCCTACCTTTGTGCAATAGTATAAATAATTATAAATATATTGAATATTCTGTTAATTACCATTTTTAGTGTAGTATTTTGATGAGAATGGGTAAATAATCCTATCTCTCATGAGCCACTGATTGAAATATGACAATGCACTTTGTGTGTTATTGTTGACAGCTGCACTACTTTTATAATTTTGATATTGAGGATATGTGTATAGAAATAAAAGAATTCATGCTTTTGAAAACATATTAAACCATGTGAGATCACATCTTTTCTTAGATGTATGTTTGGCTTTTGAGTTTAACTGAACTCTCTTAATTAAGTCTCTTTCTAAATTGCCCCTTAATTTTTGCATTGACAGCAAGGTTTGTGATATTTTGCATGACAACCTGTCGATTAGTTTTGTGTATTGAAGAATTGAGTGCATTTTGAAAATCTGCATATCCCAATCTAGCTCTAATGAAATGTAAGTTTACCTTCTGCACTGAAGTTGGACTAGATGCTCCCAAGTAGCATGAAGTCATATATCAAGGTTTCCTTGCCTATTCACTAGTACAGTACTATATGTTGGGGAAAAGTGACTCTCATAAGAAATACAACACATGGGTAGAAGGTATTTTTCCCTTTCCAATATGATTAGGATTAATTGGGAATATAAAAGAAGGAAATTGGGTGTGGAGGATTCCTCACTGATGTCTTAAGAAAAATTATTCAGTATAATGGGATTGTTCAGTTACCACTGTATGGACTGAAGAAAATACATTGGTAGGCCTACATGTGCCATGCAACTGTAGACCTACATACAATAATCCAATAAAAGATATGCCTAAATTACGTTCTGTTTATTATTTGGGTGTAATCTTAGAGCCATATTCAAACTTGCTTACCATCAAGCATTATCATCTATTGTAACAATATCTTTAAAAAAGATAATGCACTTTTTTACAATGTAGAATGAACAAAAAGGAAGTATCACTTATATTGCAATAAATTTAGCACAGTAATGTATCTTGGTGTAAAGAAAATGAGTGGGGTTAAATGGATACAGTTTGTACTTCAAAGGAAAAGACTCAGGCTAGATTCCCAGACAGGTGTTACAGTTTAGATTAAGAAGAGCCAAATGTATGCATAAAGTACTTTAAATCTCAGGAGAAATTTATTCGTTCATCATGCATTCGTTCATTTTTATTCTTGTACACTTCATAAACTTTGAGTCCTAAATCCTAAGGACACCTGCATTTCAAGCAAGGCATAGGAATGTTGCTTCAAAGCTTCATACTGAATATGTGTGAAAACATTTTAAAATAGAATGTAAGGATATATTTTATTATGCCTTCCCCACATCTTTGGGGATTTGTTTCTCACGTATTGTAGTTCTCATTTCACAGAATCACAGGGATGAAAGAGGTCATTTAGGCCATTAAGTCCAATCCCCTTTCAGAGAAGAAATCCAAATTAAAGCATACTCAGTGGAGTGCCATCCAGCCTCTGCTTGCACTCATTCAGCAAAGTGGAATCCACTACTTCCAGAGATAATCGGTTCCACTGTCAAACTGCTTTTAGCACCATTTTTCTTTCAGTGCTACTCAACAAAAGCAAAAAACTTGCAGACCTACCCAGTTTATCTGGTGACCAAAAGAAAAATACAGGTAGTCTTCACTTACAGTGACCATTGGAAGTTACAACGGCACTGAAAAAGGAGATTTACAGCTGGTCCTCTAACTTGCAGCCGTTGCAGCATTCCCACAGGCACAAGATCGCAATTCGGGCACTTGGCAACCAGTGCGCATTTGTGATGGTTGCAGCGTCCCACGGTCACATAATCGCCATTTACGACCTTCACATCCAGCTTCCCACAAGCAAAGTCAATGGGGAAGCTGGCAGGAAGTTACAAGTCCCAGTCACGTGAAATTTTGCTTAATGACTGTGGGTGATTCACTTGATGGCTGCAACCAGACCCGATGTCATAAGTCGGGTGTGGTCATGTGATTTTTACTTTATGCCCGTGTTGCTCGGGTGGAGTTGCCAGTCCCAATTGCAGTTGATAAGTGAGGAGTACCTGTATTTACATGCTGATCCCATACACTTCTAGACTTTATGCTTTCCAAATTCATTTGTTAAGAACAATTAAAAATAAGAAATTAAGAACATGAAATTTTTAAAAACACAAAGATGAAAGTTCTAATATAGCTAAGGATTTGTCCATTCCCATGGTGTTTTATATATTTTTATCATTCTTAAGGCATCTTAAAAATCATGAATAAGAACTTCTGTCTTGCTGTCCTTTTCTCACACAGCATTTAGCTTCTATCATATGACGTATTTTGTAACTTAGTGAAACTGATTTTAAGAAAATTTACCTGATACATGAATAAGGCTGTGTCGCAGGTGAATCTGTCTTTCTTATTTATTTATTTATTTATTTATTTATTTATTTATTTATTATTTGGATTTATCCCCGCCCATCTCCACCATGGTAGACTCTGGGCGGTTTACAATCACAATATAAAAAATTAAAAACCTATACATCTAAAATCTACTATAAAAAATAAATTAAAAAAATCCAAAAGATGGTGTGTTTTTAAAAGGAGGATATTACTAAGCTAACCACCCCCAGGAGGAACTATTATTTCCTTCATTCCAGGCAAGACGGCAGAACCAGGTCTTTAAAGACTTCCTGAAGGCCAGGAGCGAGGGTGCCCATCTCACCTCAGGGGGCAAGTTATTCCACAGGGCGAGTGCTATCGCAGAGAAGGCACGCCTCCTGGACCCCGCTAGATGGGATTCTTTTAGTGATGGGATCCGAAGCATGCCCTCCCTGCATGATCGGGTGGGGCGGGTGGATGTGATCGGGATAAGACGGTCCCTCAGATACCCTGGTCCCATGCCATGTAGGGCTTTAAAGGTGATAACCAACACCTTGAATTGGACCCGGAAGCAGACTGGTACCCAATGCAGCTCACAGAGTAGCGGTGTTACATGTGCTGATCTTATAGCACCCAGAACTACCCGTGCAGCCGCATTCTGGACCAGCTGAAGCTTCCGGATACTCTTCAAGGGTAGCCCCATGTAGAGTACGTTGCAGTAATCTATATGGGAGATGACAAGGGCATGAGTGACTGTTCGGAGGGCCTCCTGATCCAGGAAGGGGCGCAACTGGCGCACAACCCGAAGCTTTGCAAAGGCCCTCCTGGCCACGACTGCCACCTGCTCCTCGAGCAGGAGTCGTGAGTCCAGGAGTACCCGCAAGTTTCGCACTGATCATCCATAAGATCATCCATAAGCGCAACCAATGCAGTCTCTGTCCCATATCCCGGCCTGAAACCTGACTGAAAGGGGTCTAGATAATCCGTTTCATCCAGAATCCTCTGGAGTTGCAGCGCCACCACCTTCTCAACCACCTTTCCCAAAAAGGGAAGGTGGGAGACAGGACGAAAGTTGTTTAAAACAGTGGGGTCCAAGGAAGGCTTCTTGAGGAGGGGGTGCACTAATTCACTTATCATGAATTAGTCTTCACAATAGTGTCCAACTGCACTTATCAGAGAAACTTAGTTGGTATTAAGGAAATAGAAAAGTAAAAGTACAGTAAAAGAAAGTAAAGAAAGATATACAAGTGAGAGGATTCATCCCTTTATTGGATTTGAAGACCCTGTGAGTTGTGCATCTTAATTGGGGCCAGTTGGGATCATTTAATAATTGCTGTCAGAAGATCAGATTTAATTCTCTTTATACAAGTACCACAGTGGGATGGAGCTAAGCAAATTGTCATTTAAGGTTCCAAATGAACAAAGCTTTAATTAGGTTGATTAGCCTACTGTAAGACAAAAGAAGGAAATCTAGAAGTGATATCTATTATGAGCCTTGTATACTAGCATTATCAAATGCTTTTATACAGTGTCTGTATTTGTGTGATAATACTTATTAATACATGGGGGCATGGTGGCTCAGTGGGTAAGACGCCAGGCTTGTCGATCGGAAGATTGCAAGTTCGGAGGTTCGAATCCCTAGCCCTGCGTGTGGAGTGAGCTCCCGCACTAGCTCCAGCTCTTGCCAACCTAGCAATTCGAAAGCATGCAAATGCAAGTAGATTAATAGGTACCACTTCGGTGGGTAGGTAACAGCGTTCCGCGTGTGTCATGCCGGCCACATGACCATGGAAGCGTCTTCGGACAACGCTGGCTCTTCGGCTAACAAACGGAGATGAGCACCGGCCCCTAGAGTCGGACACGACTGCACAAATGTGCGGGGGGAACCTTTACCTTTACCTTACTTATTAATACATTTCTATGCTACCCATCAACAGCATTTTTCAGTATGTTTTTTTATTTATGCATTTATTTAATTTTATTGTTTATCACATGTGTTTTTTATCATGTTGTATTTAGATCCAAATGAATTACAGACTTACAGACTGTTTAAGACATAAAAAAGTATTCCAATGTGTAAAAGGTAAAGGTTCCCCCCGCACATTTGTGCAGTCGTGTCCGACTCTAGGGGCCGGTGCTCATCTCCGTTTGTTAGCCGAAGAGCCAGCATTGTCCGAAGACGCTTCCACAGTCATGTGGCCGCATGATGCACGCGGAACGCTGTTACCTACCCACCGAAGTGGTACCTATTGATCTACTTGCATTTGCATGCTTTCGAATTTCTAGGTTGGCAAGAGCTGGAGCTAGTGCGGGAGCTCACTCCGCACGCAGGGTTAGGGATTCGAACCTCCGAACTTGCGATCTTCCAATCGACAAGTTCCAATCCTGGCGTCTTACCCGCTGAGCCACCACGCCCCTTCCAATGTGAGTCCCACTTAATAACAAAAGTTTTACTGTTTGCTTTATCTATAAAGATAATATAAGGTGGCAATTGTGTATGCACTCTCCTCAGAATACGTTTTATCAAACTTAGAGTAAATAGGCATGCACAACAACAACAAAAAAGGTTAATGACACTGTTGAGCCTCCGGGTTGTTGTTTTTTTCTGGTGTGTTGGCGTTGTTTTTTCCAGATGTTCACGTCTATTATTATTATTATTATTATTATTATTATTATTATTATTTTACTTTTGAGATGTAAGCTGCTCAGAGTCATTTGGGAATTGGATGACCTCTGATTCCAATTCAGTAAATAAATTAAATGTTGGAATGTTCCAATTCATGATGGTATGTTCCATGTTTTCTGGGTGTATCACAATGGGACATCATTCATGCTATGCTATGCTATGCTATGCTATGCTATGCTATGCTATGCTGTGCTGTGCTGTGCTATGCTATGCTATGCTATGCTATGCTATGCTATGCTGATGGATGGATGGATGGATGGATGGATGGATGGATGGATGGATGGATGGATGGTAGGTATGTAGGTAGGTAGGTAGGTAGGTAGGTAGGTAGGTAGGTAGATAGATAGATAGATAGATAGATAGATAGATAACCCGTATTCTGCTACATCATGTTTTTTCCCTTAAAAACTAGTGTTTGTCCTAAAAGGGAGTCTTCTGCCATCAAGTGATCTTTCTAAGCATTGAGCTCCCTGTTCTCATGTGCAACAGCTTAGATTTCCAGCACTTCAGAGTGCCAAAATAGCTGCAGATGCGTTCTCTTGCCTTCTGAGAACTCTTACTGTAAGGTCTTAAAGACCTGGATCAGTGTGAAAGAGCCTGTCTCCTGGCTATGTTATTGATTGTATATTTTTAATTTGTGTGTGAGTGTGTCTGTGTGATGTTTTTTTTATTATTAACATTGTTAGCCCCCAAGAGTCATTTATTCAGATGGGCGGCCATATAAATTGACCAAATACATATAAATAAATAAATACATGCTATGGCAGATATGGAAATAGAACAAATTCCTCACTCTTTTCAGCACACGTAGAAGAGCTTTCTGGTTCTTGTGTGGCATATATGCAAGAATCAAATATGAGTAATCCACAAGAGGCAAAGGATTACATTTTGGAATTTGTGTTCTTGATTATTCTATCTAATTAGTTTTTGTTTTTTGTGAGCAGCTGCCTGTACTAAACATCTCTAAGTATCAACATCTTCAGTTCAGTACACTTTACTTCCTGTTAAATAAGGTTTGGACAGAGAGAAGTATGAAAAAGATCAATTGAACAATCCATCGTAACTGAAAGAGTTCTACTTTAAATATCGTATCTGTGCTTAAACTACAAAGCTAATCTATTGGCGTTTTATGTAATCTTAGCTGCTTTTGTGTCAAAGGTTCAAGTTGCCTGCATAAGAATATTTTTCATCATTTTTGTCACACTTTACTGCTTTTAAGAACCATTTTTGTCAAGGATTGCTTTGTATACTAATAGGCTAGAAAAAAAATTCTGGGAAAATGTAATGTAATTGAAGGCCGCCGAAAGATTAGCTAATGTATCTTCCAATTGATTTTGTTATTTTTTCCCCTAGTGTACTCCCTCTGACAATAATAAAATGAAAAATATTGACAGTAATCCCTGAAGTGGAAAAAGGAAGGATTTGTTCCACTGGAACAAAGAGTTTTAACCAAACAAGTGTTTGGTTATTAAAACCAAGCAGCAACATCAAAATTTGGGTGACAACAAATTTATATATGTAAATTCGGTGTGTTTATCGTTTTGTGTCAAAATGAAATTCACCTTCCAAAAGAGATCCTCACTGGCCATACCATTGGCAGCTTTATCAGTGTCCAGATACCTACCATTTCTTTGTACACTAACTCGTATGGCTGCCTTTGCAGTGTAGCGTCATTCATTATAGAACTTTCTGGAATAAATATTTTATCTGACTCTGTGGTCCTGGCCAGCTAGATATAAGGGCAGCAGTGTGGTACCTTTTTTAATAACTTGCCTACTGGTGTTATTTTGAAACCTTTGCCAAATGTTAAAGAGGAACTAGAATTCAGTTGCTGAATGCATGTTGTATAGGCAACATTTCCTATGTTAGCATTGGTGTATACAACTTCTGTAGACAATTGGGTATTTGTTATTTCAGGGTGTGTTGAGAGCCATATTTCCAAAAGTATGAGTTATCTAGAACAGTGGTTCTCAACGAGGGGCCACATGCCCCCCTGGGGGACCTAGGATATTTCAAGGGGGCCACAAGTGAAAAACATGTAATGGGGGGCCACGACATGTGCCAGAGAGGCCACGGAAAAGCAAAGTGTATTATACTGCAAATACTGTTGTTGATGCCAGAAAATACACCAGTTACTGTCCCATGTCTGTACCCGGAAATGGGACCTGGACAGGGGGCCCAAAGGAGAAAAATGAAGTCAGAAGGGTGCCACGGGTGAAAAAAGGTGAGAAACACTGGTCTAGAACAAAAAGTAAATTATATTTCATGTCATTTAAATTTGTATTTGCATTGAATTAAAAGTAAATAAAAATTGATATTATGCCCAAGCCATATGTGTAAATTTTTTTGGTCACATTGAGTTGAGAGTTGCCAGGATTTGGGGGATCTTGGTGTTTGCTGAACTTGGTTTACTTCTTGTAAATGTTTCATTACCGGACTAGGTAATGTCATCAGTGTTTTGACACAAGGGAATGGGGTTTGCTGGCTATTTGTGTGTGATTGCTTGCCCTACTTGTCTTGATCAGGATTGTAGTTTGTGTGCCTGTTTCTGAGGGGCCTACTGGGCTTGCTTGGCTGTAATGTTTCATCTAGGCTTGCTCTATCTAATGTGTTGGTTCTGCCTTACCTATGTGTTGATTGCTAGAAGTGTAATAAGGGAGGATATGCCCTGGGCTGTTTGCTTCCTCCTTTGGCCTTTGTTTGCTTTTTGAATAATTTGTAGACCAGATTTTTGTCTCTGAAAAATACTGTGAAGACTTTCAGGGAATACATGAAGTCAGTGCTCAGGTTATCTGTGCAACTTTAGTTCCTCTTCACTTTCTGCCATTAGGGTGGTATCGTCTGCATATCTGAGGTTGTTGATATTTTTCCCGGCAATCTTAACTCCGGCTTGTGATTCATCCAGCCCGGCATTTCTCATGATGTACTCTGCATATAAGTTAAATAAGCAGGGTGATAATATACAGCCTTGTCGTACTCCTTTCCCAATTTTGAACCAGTCGGTTGTTCCATGTCCGGTTCTAACTGTTGCTTCTTGACCCACATACAGGTTTCTCAGGAGACAGGTAAGGTGGTCTGGTACTCCCATCTCTTTAAGAATTTGCCACAGTTTGTTGTGATCCACACAATCAAAGGCTTTAGCGTAGTCAATGAAGCAGAAGTAGATGTTTTTCTGGAACTCTCTTGCTTTTTCCATGATCCAGCGAATGTTGGCAATCTGATCTCTAGTTCCTCTGCCTCTTCGAAACCCAGCTTGCACTTCTGGTAGTTCTCGGTTCACATGCTGCTGAAGCCTAGCTTGTAGGATTTTGAGCATAACCTTGCTGGCATGTGAAATGAGTGCAATTGTACGGTAGTTTGAACATTCTTTGGCATTGCCTTTCTTTGGAATTGGAACGTAAACTGACCTTTTCCAATCCTGTGGCCACTGTTGAGTTTTCCAAATTTGTTGGCATATTGAGTGCAGCACTTTAACAGCATCATCTTTTAGGATTTTAAATAGCTCAGCTGGGATACTGTCTTCTCCGCTAGCTTTGTTGTTAGTAATGCTTCCTAAGGCCCACTTGACTTCACTCTCTAGGATGTCCGGCTCAAGGTCAGTGACCACACCATCGTATTTATCAGGGATATTAAGATCTTTCTTGTATAGTTCTTCTGTGTATTCTTGCCACCTCTTCTTAATCTCTTCTGCTTCTGTTAGGTCCCTGCCTTTTTTGTCCTTTACCATGCCCATCTTTGCACAAAACGTTCCCTTGATATCTCCGATTTTCTTGAAGAGATCTCTAGTCTTCCCCATTCTATTGTTTTCCTCAATTTCTTTGCATTGTTCATTTAAGAAGATTAATCTGTACATTAGCACATACAAAATTTTATGGGCATATTTGATGCTCATCATTTAATTAGTCATCCAATGTTTTGGACATTAAGAGACCAAATTAAAAGAACTGTAATCCAACACTTCTAAGGGGCATCAGATTAAGAAAGGTTATTTTAATATTTCTAGACTGCCGTTCATTGCTGATCAAACTGTGTAGTTCCTAGGCTAAGCTATTGCTCTTGTAGAGCAACTTTCTGTTGTAAATGTATGCTATCTTGAAATGAGTTCTGAAATGTAATCCCTTCCCCATCTTGTAATGTGGCTGTCTAGCCATAAAATGAAAATATATAAATGTAGGTTATGTTCAAGTTTTGTACTGGAATGTTTGGGACAGATGTTGGAATCGTATAAGGATCTGGAGTCTCTTTCTTTTCCTTAGTAAGGACTCTCTGCTCAAGTTAGATCTCTCTTTATAGTAGAGCATGCTGTCTCTGTGTTCTAGTGCAGCGGTAATGACATCTAGTGTATAACTGTATAATGAAGAAGTGGTTTTAAAGGGCCATGTTGTGGTTTAAGCCTTATGTGAGGGATGCCAGGGAAAATTAATTTGACAATGGCTGTATGCACTGGCCTGCACATTCATCGGCTCAGTGTTTTGTCAAATAGAAGCACACCAGACTTGTCTATAAAGCACTTACTCTTTGTGCCATGTCTAGAGAGTAGAACTAGGGTCATTTCCAATTGAGATTAATACTCAGCAGGGAAACTTGTGGCTTTGGCAAGTCTTTGCCTCTCTCAGCCTGATTTATCTTACAAGGCACTGATTTATAGACTTAGTAATGATTAAATCCTATTGAATTGGGTTTGGGCTGCCCAATTCCCTTCTTACGGGAAATGCAGATACATGTAACTATGTTAATTAGGTGCCATGTCAATCCATATATTAGACTTGGTCAGCATCTTTATTACACTCTGTTTCACAGCTAGCATTGAGAACTGGGAAGCCCTAACTCATGAGTGTTTCAATTGGAGGTCAGCCTTTATTAATGGCGCTATGGACTTTGAAGAAGCACGAGTACAGGGCGAAAGGGAGAAAAGAGCTAAAAGGAAGGCACGTCAGGCAAACCTTCATCATGACCGTCTCCCACCCGGAAACCTATGCCCTCATTGTGGGAGGTTGTGCGGATCCAGAATTGGCCTTTGTAGCCACTTACGGATCCACCGTTAAAATTTTACCTTTGGAAGACAATCTTACTCGGCTACGAGTGATCGCCAATGAATGAATCCACAGCTAGAGTTGTGCATTTTGAGATGCACAATACCTGCTGTAACTCACAGCCACATAAGGCAAAATCTCAGTACTGTAAAGCTTTTCCTGAAGGATGTTAGCCAAACTTGCCTGTGTTTGTCACATCGTATTGCCATTTCTCTTTCGGTATGCATGAAACATTATCTTCCAGGATCAATGCAGGTATATGGAGGGGGGGGGGGTTGCATGTCCAAAGGAAAATAATAGAAGAAAGGCTCTATGTTCATCTTTAAAAACAAAACATTTTTAAATCAAATCTCTACCCATGCACAAGGTTAAAGGCAGCTGTTGATATGTGCAGTTAAGCCAAAACAGGGATTGGGGTGGGAGGTGGGGGGGGGGGGGAAACAGTAGTGACTAGATCTAATTTTATATACAGATAGGTATTTTTTTAAAAACAAACGTTTACATCACCGCAACACACATTGACTTTTCTTTCCTAGCTGCTTCCTTATTTATAAATTAAACATTTACACTCCTCCATTTTGATTCTCCTTCTTGCCCCTTGGGTGATTTGTTCAAAGGGTCCCCTATCTGGGGTATTGCAGCAGAACAGATTCAACAATTTCTGTTCGGAGAAGGAAGTGAAGAGTTTTGGTTCCCATTTTGCACTTCTGGAACAGTTTAAGGAAGGAAGCACCTTTACACCTTTTATTGTTCGTGGTTGCTGACATCATCTCCTTCCCTGACCGCTCAGTGCGTGTTTCCTGCCATTCTGTCAAGGCTCTGCTGTGATACTGAGTGGGAGATGGACAGAATGTATGAGAGATCAGACAGAGAAGAGACTGCAGTGTGTGGATTTGTCCACTGGAACTCAGATCCTTCTTCCCTCAGCTATCTCTGCTTTTGCCAAATTATAAAGCGAACAGAAGCCCGCCAAAATGAAGTTCCTCATTTTAGCAAACAATCTGATTTTTTTTGTAAGTGTTTGGGTTTCCCAAAGGGGGAAAATGCTGAAGGCAGTAATTTTGACATCAACATTTTTAATGCATTTGTTTACATATAATTCTGTCATTGTTTTGGAAGATTTTTTAATGTAGACCTATTTTGACAGGGTTTCTGGAATAATTTAATTCATAGCTAGTTTTGCATGGTGCACATTTTTCAGGGCAGCCTAGAGCTTGTGCTGTTCTATCAGGGTTTTTTTTAGAAATGTATGGTAGGTTTTTGAAGGCGATCTTAAGTAGTTAACCACTGAAAGTTGATCTTGTAGAAGTTTCAGAAGCAGGTAGTGGATATACTCTTTTAACATAGATCTTTAAACATATTGGAGGGTACATGTCTCATAAATTGAGTATGCTTTTAAATTTACCCCACAATATATTTATCAAATCTCTTTACCATATAATTTAGCTGTATGGTTTTGAATCTTTCCTGTATATAAACTGTAATGGATATTCTTGGTTCATGCATGAATAGGAGCATATTTATAGAGGTATTTTTTCTGCTATCTTTCTTGGGGGGGTTGTAATTCAGTTGAAGAAAACTAAAATCCTACAAAGCTACTTCTGAGCAAATAGCTATTCCTAGTCTCTGTCTGTTATAACTGATAGAACTGTTGTATCCCTGAACCATGTTGTGTATGTTTCTGAGTGCTTGTGTATGTGCACACATGTATGTGTGGATTAGTGAGTGTTTACGGGTAGAAACAGTGAACATACTGTTAAAGCTTCTTGTTCCTCAACATTCCTGTATCTGAGAAGCAGCCATGTAATAAATGGGATCAATGCTTCCTTTTTAAACTGCAAGGGTTATCTGCTTCTCTCCCCCCCCCCCAAACTTGTCAACAAATTGTTGCTGCAAACAGGCACAGTGGTTCGAATTCATCTCTTAAATTACAATGATGCAAATTCGGGGTTCTCTCAATCTCTCTAGTGAGTTTATGTCTGCTGGGTCCAAGAGGTATTTGTGAAACTATTTTTGGAATATTTTATATAGTTGCTGAATACTTAACGTTCCTAACACTGGGCTGTTTATAATTTTTTTTTCTTCTGAAAGCTTGGTATGAAATGTGGAACTGATAGCTGTGTGGGAGGGGCTCACCATGCTGCTATTTTACCCCCACCCCGGCTCTGCATACACGTTCTTGCAGACAAGAGTGTCAGCATTCAGTGATTTCCCGTTCTCCCCCCACTCCTCCCCCCCCCCAAGGTTTTTCTCATGCAGCTTCAGAATCTGGATGTGTAAAGCAACTCTCATCCTGGCTAACTCTGTCACCACTTCTTTAATCTGTCCACTCTGACCTTCCACCCTCAACAGAGTAAGAGCTTAGGCAGGCATAGGGCTGTAAGCCAATAGTGCCTCTGGCTCCACGTGAGTGAATGAAAGGAAGAGAAATTGTCCCATATGCATTTGCTGTGGATTAGTCTATGGGTGTACTATGGTGGAGAAAGCCTGTTAAACTTCTTTGGGTTCATCACATACATGAGAATTACCTGGCTTTTTTAAATCAGAGGTAAGAATCACTATTCGGTATTGATGGGGGGCAGGGTGAGGGGGGAGAAAGGCTAAGGGGGGCGCTCCCAAGAAAAAGTCTGGTCAAAAACATTTGAAAATAAGCATGTTACTGTAACCACCACCAACTCTAAGAGACGATGACATGTTCAAATGTGTATGGTATGCAGTGCAGTTTTAGAGGGCTTGTTTGGATTGTACTCTTCTTGTTTGGATTCTACTCTCTTTCTGGATTATTATGAATGGTCAAGTTGCATCAGTTAAAACTGTAGAGACTGTAGAAATGAAACTGTTTCACCGACACACGAGCTGATTTGGATAGTTAAGAAAACGTCAATTCTGCATATGCAATAAAGTAATAATGCCAGCAATTATGTTATTAAAACACTATAAAATATAATGCTGATTTGCAGTATATCCTTATATAGGTCTATATATGAGTAATCCCAGTGAATTCCAAAGGATTTATTCTCTGAAAAGTGTGTCTAAGATTGCAGCTTCAGAGTGTATAGAATGTGGAGTTTGTGTGAAAGTAACACATGTTCCCTTCAATTTCTCTTAAGAAGCCAAATTCCTCTCCAGTAAGAAAAAGAGGAAAAAAGTGAACATCAAAATGAGGATCAGTTTTTCTGCATGAAAAACAGTACTTTGATAAATCATTGCTTCACTTTATTATTGTTACATAATTGTTCAGGTTGGCTGTAAGAAAAACCAGCTTCCAGTTAACCAAAAAATACTTAGTCCTCACTATCACATTTCTATATTATTTTTAATTAATAAATAATTTTGTTGTACCAGAATTGTGTGTCAAATATTAAGGCTGCAATCCTATGTGCTCACTCACCTAAAGAAGTCTGACTAACAGGGATAGGATTTTACTGTCATAAATATGAATATGGGAAAGCTTTCTCCTATGTATATTAAAATCTTTTCATTATATTTACAGTCAACTTTTAGGATTATAAAAAGCAACTGGGAGATTACTGCCTTTAGCTCTTATGTAATTTGCATTATATTTTTATATGTAGTGGAACTCCATTGGTTTTTAATTTATAAATATATCTTTCATCTTTAGCTTTATGTTTTGCAGTGGGTTGGATTAATATTGTGGCTTCTAGCATTTTTGTGGAGGAATATAAGAAGTGCTGGCATGTTTTTGTGGATTTTCTGGTGCAATTATGACTTTTTACAATGTGATTTTTGTTTGTTCATTTGCAGTGTACAGAATTAATACATGGAGTATATCAAAGGTTAAAAGATTTAGATATCATCTGACATTTCCCATATATCAAATAAAACTTTAATAAAATAATGGTCTAGCCTATTTGCATTATAAGAAACATTATCATCTCTTCTGTTTTCATTCAAAAGCGAATTAGCTTGATTACTTAGCTTGCACAGGTATGGAAGGCTTCATTAACTTTCTGATTCATGTAATTTTTCATATTTCTGACGATGTATTACAGAACAGAAAAATATGCATCCATGAGATGTAGGGGAGCATTCACTTTAATTGTTTTAGTGATGCCTTAAAAGGATTCTCCAACACTTACACTTTGAATCTCTTTTTGTATGGATGAATGTTCTGAATAATTGCCTTTAGAACTGGAGTGCCAAAGGTATTTAAGAAAAACCTTGACAACCCATCTGTCAGTAATTAATAATGATAATGCTTAGCCATTCTTGACTTCATTTCTAATGTAGTTGCTTATTTAGCAGTTCTACATACTAAATGCACTCAGGCCACTTGGTAAAATATCACAAGTAACCAAGTTCTATTGAGATTTTGTCTGAGTAACTCTTTTAACTATTCATTTCTTTTGTGTACTTGGCAGGAACGGATGCAGGGGTCTGTGAATTGAATTGTGTAAGTGCTGAAGAAGGAGTCTTGGTTTGAGGAAACAGGAAAGAGGAAGGAAAGAGAAGAAGAAAATACAGAAGTGTAGGAACGAACGACAGAAGAAAAACGGGGACTATGGGGAGAAAAAAGATTCAGATCACGAGGATAATGGATGAACGTAACAGGCAGGTAGGTTGACAGATAAACTGTTAAAATTTAAAAATCCCGTATCATAAGATCTTATAAGGGCTATAAATGTCACATCTGCATTGCATCAATGAGATATAAAATAATGTCATTGGCTAGTAAAATTGAACAAGCTTTTGACACATCATATTTCATGTGTAGTCTTTTCAACTTCTATTGAAACCATTAATATGCACACATATTTACAAAAGCAAACATATTCCTGGAATTCCTTATCTCATGAAGTGATTTATGCCTAATGCAATATTTTATTAAAGTAAAACACATTTCATTTTGTCATCCATGTAACTGCTTAATATCTTCATATGGATTAGTTCAATGATTATGATAATTCATACAATTCTTACCATTCTTAATAGACTGCTTTCTGAAACTGACTTGGCTCATATTGGGGAGTTATAATATTTAATATTTATTTTCTAGTGTAAAACATAAAATGGTAGCATATTGAGGACTTGCTGAAATTACGTTACTCTTGCTTAAAAATTCCTTTCATGAAATCTGCTGTACATGAGTGTTTTTATAATAAAATGTCTAGTTAGAACTCTAGAATTAGAGTTAGAATTCAGATAATTCTGAAATGTTAGCAATACATCTTGCATCAATACAGTAACTACATAGAAATTACTTTTTCTGAAGAGTTTAAATTATTGTTGTTTTAAAGTTAAGGCTGCACTGCAATAAAACTGCAAATGTTTTCTATGAAAAAGAAATGTATAGAAACAAACAAACAAACAAAAATGAAAAGCCCACATGTATATGCAGGCATGCAAAACAAAAGTTAAAAACCAGCCAACCAGAATAACAAGGTATATGACTCAATGCCTCTTCAAATGCGTTAGGCTAGTGTGCTACATCTTGCTAGTATCTTAGGTTAGGTTTTGAAAATGGGAACTTGTTCCATTTAACTCATTTTCATTGATTGTGCAGATCCAGAGGCTTATGGGTAATTGTTTCTTCCCATTCTAGCAACACCCAGTATTTCTAAGTATTATTACTCCTGTTTTCATAACTATGTCAGTAAAAAGTCATAATCTCCTCTGACCCCTTGGAGATCCCTGTGGTGTTTTTAGATTCCAATGTAACCAGGGTATACGCAACTAACAAGCAGCTTTTTGCCTGTATCCCTCTTGCTGATCAGTTGCATGCCTTTTGTAAACATGTTGCAATGTAGGAATAATTTATAGTTCTGATTTTCAAGTGAGTCTTGTGTGAAATTTGAAAACACTGCAATTACAAGCACAACTTGACCTCTTCATGGCAGAAAATCAAGTTTCAAATAAAGGCAATAGTGATAATACTTATGATAGTGGCATTCAAAGGCTTCACTCTAGATTACTTATTGTTCTGGGCAAAACCAGAAAGCAATAATTTTGTCAGTAGCAAAGCCCAATATCTGTTTTAATTGTTTATTGTTTGGAATTTAAATTTAAAAATAAAATAGAGAGCAGTAGCGTTAAGCATGCAGACATTGGTAAATTTTGTCATGAGCCTTTGACCATCTTCTATAAAGTTATGTCAAAATAAATTTAAAGGTGGGGAAAATTTAAATGTCCATTTTTTTTAAGGGACTGAAGTTACAGCTTGCTCATACATAGGATACTTTCTTTTAGTCAGTCTTGGCAATCTTTCATGATGGTATACTTTTAAGAGTAGGTGTTTCCTGAATTTATTGAAAAATTTCTATATATTCAAAATACAGATATGATTTTCAAGAAATATTTGAATAAAATGTTATCAAGAAATCAGAATCTCATATTTAACAAATATGAATGACCAGAGGCATGATCCAGCCACATTTAAGTCTCACTGATTTCAGTAGGACAGATTTAAGCCACTGCATTTCAAATCAGTTAAATTTAAAAGAGCTTAACATTGGCTCAATCATGCAAAATGTTCTGGAGGGTTTGGGGGCATTATATTAATTATTTTTCTGTCATTTGATTTATCGAAAACATCTCTCTTGTCTTATTCTTTGTTGTCTGTTAAAATGCTTGCAGAGTACTTATGATATAAGTGATAGAGGTGACTTTCTCTTGTTGAATTGGTTTTTGAAAACGCTTAGAAGACCTAACGTTAATTCTACTATTTTAAGTTTCCTGAGCAGGCAAACTTTTCATGTCCTGTTAGCTTTGCTATTTCCCTATTCATGCAGAAAGTACAATTAAATATTGTTTCATAATTACTATAATAGTGAACAGTTTAAATCAAGAGTGGTGAGAAGTTAAATTATATGGCTAAATTATAAGCTTTTGCTAGAGACTCTGTGCATCTGAAGATGTCTCCTAGAGGGAACCAAACAATAGTGTGTAAAGTGGAGCTGCAGCCTTCAGCAGGTTCAGTAGAAATCTTTGTTCCTCCAGTGGAGAATTTCTGTTGGAACCAGGAAGCCATCTTTTAACAGAGGCAAATCTGGATCCAACCTATCATAGTTCTAAGATGCACATGCAGGGTGCCTATTAAATTCCATATATACTATGTATCTATTTCAAAATATATTAGATATGTAATATTAGTAATACTGCCAAACTTAATTCCTGATGAAATTAGTGGGATTTAGGTTATTCATGGCTAATTTTTCCCCAGTGATTTCAGTGGGATGCAGTTCTGAGAACTTTCTTTAGATACATAACTTTCTTTAGTTGCATTGTTTTTTATTTAATAGACAAGAGTATTAAAATTTGCATATGCTTGTATTGGGGATTTACAGAGTGGATTAATAGTTAAAAATAATGAGTGTTGAAGGGATCAGATTATCACTGTGTTTTCAGTCACCCTCCAATTTGTATAAGAAGATATACATGGGACATTACTGGTTTAAAATTAGGATTTTAAAATCCCATTTAGTTCTGTGGGAACTAAAATATAGGATGGCTTAATTTCCTTTTCTGAAACATACAATTGGCTGAATGCATCTGTAAGATTATTACATTGACTTTGGTAGACAAGATTCATAATTCCTTCCTTTCCTTTGACTGTTGCTTGTCAACCTAGAAAAGGAGATACTTCTTTCTATAATAGAAGGGTTATGAACGGTAAGGCATTTATATGTTTGGTTGTTTTGTGATGAAAATACCACTTGGGCATTTTGCTGTTTCTGCTTTAGTTCATCAAAGCACAAGTGCATTAAATCACTACCAGTATTTCCTCAACTCATGAAAATGGTTCAGAGTATTTTTAAACACTTACCATTTTTGATTATCAATAATTTAACATCTTCTATTCAGTATTGTGTTCTCACACTTTTCCTTTTCTTTATGCATGTTAAAGTTGGTTTGACTAGTTTTTAAACAGAATCTGAGATTCTCAAGATTTTCAGTATATTTCAAGAATCTTAAAATCATGTGCTCACTGAATTTTTTTTAGTCATGCTAAAAATATCTTATAAAGTTTTGAGAGCTATTAGTTGCAGCAGCTAGCACAAAAGCTGTTATAGAGATGGCGTAGAGAATAATTCCAGGTAAGGAGTGTAAAAATCAAAATCAATTAGAAATTCCCAACTTCATGCTGCCTTCGATATAATACAGAGGCTGGAGGACCCATACAAATAAAATGTAGTATATAGAATAAAGTGTTTAAACATTTTCCTGCAAGATGAGTCTCTTCTATGAATGCCCATGTTCTATTTTTTAAATTTGTTAACATTTAATATAGTTATAAAAATTTGTTACAAATATAGTTAAAGAAATTTGCCATTTCTCCCTATAAAATGAAATTAAATAATAGCACTCATTCATTATTAGCACAACTAAATACATTCCAAAGTACAGTCAGGTTTACTTTCAACAGTAAAGAAACCTGCTCTCCCACCACTGCCACTGAAAGTAGAAATGCAAGAGATTAATACTGTACATTAAATTAGTGTTTCTCAACCTTGGCAATTTGAAGATGTGTGGACTTCCACTCCCAGAATTCCCCCAGCCAGCAAGTTGCCAAGGTTGAGAAACACTGCATTAAATGGGCTTCATACTCCCGTTAGGATTATGGGTCAAATGGGCTTCAAAATCCCGTTAGGGGGTTTCATAATCCCATTAGGGGTTATGGGTCAAACGTACTCCAAGAAAGCCATGTGAATAGCATGACATTTGTAAAAAAAACACCATAAAACCCATACAAAAAGAAGTAAGTTAGAAGTAAATTAGAACCTGGCTTCTCGAATTCTTTGCAACCTCTTAATAATAGCTCTCGATCATGTGACTTGAGAAGGATGAAGGAGGGCTTAGACAGGAAGGGTCAACAACACTTGGAAACATTGCCCAAATTTCACTGGGTAATTTTTCTGGACTTTTTTCTTTTTTTCTTTTTCATCTTGATATTTCTTTTGTCAGCTTCTCCATCTAGAATGAATTTGTTTCTATTCTGCTCTGTTTTAGAGAATTAATGTGCTGATGGACAGAGAAAGACCCAAACTCTTTATATAATTTCTTTACAATACTCTGTAAAGTATTGAGCCTTGATTGTTTTGGCTAACAAAATAGGTTCATGTAAGTCTCACAATGTAATGTGCAAAAACTTACACAAACAGTATGTGATGGCAAGTAATGAAATAAATAAAAGAATCATTATGTGTGTTTGTGCATACACATGCACACTATAAAACTGTAGCTGTATAAGCATAACTCCATTGGGGGAGATGGGTGGTCATATAATTTTGAATAATAAATAAATAAAATAAATAAATAAATAACAGTAATATGAGTTGTGAATTATTAGTTAGAAAAAGTCTCTCAACCTTTTTTGCCATAACTGCCTTGCACCTTCTGTGCACAATAATCATGTTTCAGAACTAAGCAGGACAGACAAAACAGTTGTGTAAAACATTTTACTGCTTTGATACCCTGCCACTGAATTCACTGCAACTATTGCACCTTTATTTTTCTTTCTGTCTTCCTTCTTGCTTTGGGCTGCCCAAAATATCAGGCCTAAAATTTTTGTTCTGCCATCTCGATATCCCAGGCTGTCTGTGTCTGAACCAGAGGTTGGCAGTGTAGCACCCATGGGTGCTGTGGTGACCATGATACCACTAGATGGCATCCATTGTCTGTATATATGTTTCTCTCTCTCTCTCTCTCTCTCTCTCTCTCTCTCTCTCTCTCTCTCTCTCTCTCTCTCTCTCTCTGTGTGTGTGTGTGTATAAACACACATATTTAAAATGGCTAAACTTTCATGAAAGAGCCAAATTCTACAAGATCCCTTTCTAATTTTTAAAAGATTAATTATTTTATTCTTGCACCTGCAATGTTGTAAGACATTGAAGAGTGGTGCCTTCTTCCTGAAAAGGTTACTGACTTTTTTGGAGAGGAAAAAAAACTACTAAACTCTCTCTCTCTCTCTCTCTCTCTCTCCCTCCCTCCCTCTCTCCCTCCCTCCCTCCCTCCCTCCCCCTCCCTCTCCCTCTCCCTCTCCCTCTCCCTCTCCCTCTCCCTCCCCCCCTCCAGATATAGATATAGTGAGGTGCATGATAGCATACAAATGTTGTCAGTAGATAAATAAATCCATGCATTTGGAACTATATGTAGGGATCATGTGATCAGAGCTTACTCTGAATGTAAATTTACATTTACTTTTGTTCCTTGACATTGCTGCATTATGAAGTGAAGGAAGGAGGGTCACTGCCATATTCTTGCCGAAATACCGAGTCTTTTTTGAAAACTCAAGAGTGCTATTTGTGGAAAACTCAAGACCTCTATTTGTTGATAAGAAATGCTGAGAGAACTTCTGGTTTCTATGTCTTAATGTTCCATCCAAAACCAGAATTTTCTTAAATAATTACCTAGCTAGTGGCATACAAGTAGAAAAAAGAATATGTTGTTAAAATAGTGCTATGTTTGCTGGATTTTAAATGAAGTATAATAACCTTGCCTGACCTAGATTTTCAGCTGCTTTGAGACACCTTTGTATATTAGCCTCATAAACATAAGTTTTAGAATTTCAGAATTATCAGATTTTTGCACCATACTTCATTGATTTGGTTTTAGAGCATCACATACTGAAGTTTATTATTATAAATAAGAATGGTGGTGGTGGTAATGATGATGACAATCACGTATTATTGTTTTGGAGCATCTTAATAATTTATCATTTTACTGAAATTGCTTCCTTATAACAAAGTTTGGAACTGGGGAAACAGATATATTCAAAATTCAAGTTTCTAAACAATTTTTGTAAACACCTGAGATCACTGATACCATTACCAATGATGATAAGGAAATATTTATTTAATATTTTTAAATTTTAATTCTAATCAAGGAACTATTAACTCAGTAAATCAACCAAGCAGAAAACAACAACCCAATCAAGGAACTACCATGGAGAGTACAACACCCCCACCAACACAGGCAGGACAAGCCAGGGTATATAAACAGAGAGCAAGTCCCACTCCCTTTTCGCACTGAAGATGTTGCCTAGCCTGGCAATGAAACGTCTGCAAGAAAACAACAAGGCTCAGAGAGCACCAAGGACTCCACAATATTTATTTATTTAGTTAGTTATCAGATTTATATATCTGATTAAATATGTAATTTGTGTGTTATGAAAAGCAAAATAAAGGAGTTTTGTCCTCTGTGCCTCATTCATTAGAGAAGTGGAAAGAATAGGTTGTAGGGCTAAACCTTTGTAGATCTGAAAAGTAATGTTGAAACAGCATATTGTGAGTTGATTTTAATCTTTATCACTTTATGGGGTGGTTAGCAGTCATTCCAATCATGTAAGAATAAGATTAAAACCACACAGATTTTAAAATGTTTCTCTAAATTAAAAGGAAGAGGATTCATATATGTAGCAATTCACACTTCTTGTGGTTTAGGACTGCTTGGAACCTGGAATTGTGGAGGATTTACTGTACACAAAGTTTTATTAATTGATTCCAGTGTCCTGTAACCTGACAGTTGAGTGGCAGAGAATTAAAACAAAAAAGCTTCGGACATTGGTGGAACACATCTAAAGAAAAATATTATCTATTTCTTGCCGCAGATACAGGATACTCTATTTAAAAAAAATCCCATAAACGTTTCCACCAAGCATGTCTCATAAGACAATGAAACATGCACACCCACAACCCACGCTCTAAAACTCAGGCATATGATTGGAAAGGGAAGAATATTGAAAGAGATTAGCAACTACAGAGGGAAGTGGTAGGCAAGGAGGGACATAAGTTATCTTTTTGCCTGCTGATCTTTCTTGGAAGCTAAACATATGCAAATACTATATTTGTAATACATGGTTGGACCCCATACATTGACCCAAATG
Organism: Charina bottae; assembly: GCA_023362775.1. Taxonomy (NCBI): domain Eukaryota; kingdom Metazoa; phylum Chordata; class Lepidosauria; order Squamata; family Charinaidae; genus Charina; species Charina bottae. The sequence continues at coordinate 242,535,918 of JALMGJ010000002.1, forward strand.
ATTACAAGTTACAGACCTCGTATCCTGGAATGCATCTGGCCTTGATGACACAGTACAAATAACTCTAGGATGGATATAGACATGTTAGTTTCACTTTAGCCCCAGTGAAGCAATTGCACCTGAATGAATCATGACAAATTTCCTCCATGAATTTTAGTGAGGTTCGGATGTCCTCTGACCCTGGCACCAATTGCCGTGGTGTCATATAGGGATGTCTGCTTCTAGAGGTATCTTTGGAGCAAGGACAGAAGATTATCTCATTGTTATTCCCACGTTGAACATTCTGCAAGAGTAGTACAGCCAGGAACAGTGTATGTCCAGGAAGGCCTTTAATCGGCAGGTTCCCTACACACCCTCCCCTAAATCATAAAACAATATCAGGCCTGTGGCTGACTTAATTAATCATCTCCCATTGGCCACAATGAGAGAGGTTAAAAACAAAAAGGCTCTGAATGTTGTGGTGTCTTCGCTTGGATTCTCTCCCCTTCTCAACTGTACAGAACTGCATTCATAAGTTTGATTAATTTGCTGCATAGTCCTTTTAGCTCTAATGTCAGTGTCTAACAAATCCAACATCTGTCAGGCTCATCCAGGATATGAAGGAGGAACCATGCTTGCTGCTCTTCTTGGCTGTTTTTGCTCTAAAAAGAAACCCCTCCCATTTTGCACAAAGGGGTAACGTTAGAACTAGGGAAGGACCTGATATTTTTTCTCTTAGGTTTGTGAATATGGATTCACTGGATCTTCCTGTCCTGATCCAGCCATGCTGTGGTCTCTGCCCATTCTCTTTTTCTAACTCAGAGCTCTGAAGTCAGTAGGTTTATATATATTTATTTATTGTAGTGTTCTCTGACTTAAAGGCCGTAATAATTTTTTTAAAAAAGTCAGTAGCAAAGGGCAAACAAATATCTGAAGGGCCAGGATGAATCTGGTGTTCAATTGCTAATCTAAAATCTTAGTTTCCCTCCATTTGGGAGAGGGTACTCCAGTTCGTCATATGATTCCTGGAATTTTCTCCCAGGGTTAAGAAATTACAGCCAAAATCTGGTTCCAATATTATGTGCATTATTTCAAAACAGAAACACCAACTTTTCTGTTCACTCTATTTCTACTTCAGTCTATCCAAACACAATGCTATGAAATTTTTAAAAAAGGGGAAAAAAACTTATGTATAATGACAAAAAGTAAAACGTTACTCTGGCTTTTATTTATTTTATTTTATTTAGAAAATGTATAACCTTTCCCTTTTCCCAATGGCTCTGGGTGGCTTACAAAAGTGAAATGAAAACCTCTATTTGTGACTGCTATACTGATACCGAACTGGGAGATTGTTCAGAAATAAAGTCAATCAGCAAACCACGGTACCAGGTCTACCTATGTATCTTTATAATAATATTATTATAGGACCGAATATTAGAAACTACACTGTTAATGGTTCATACACTAGCTGCTGTGTTTAGTTAATTAATTTTCTTCATGCAGTCAATGAAATCTTTTTAACAGGACTGAAGAGATGGTTCCAAATTAATCAGGCAGCACATTCTCCCCTTCATTATTTTAAATACAAGAATCTAGAAACTGGGCAATGCCACCTTTAAAAGAGTCATTCTTTGTTACCCATGAAATAATGTGCCTTCGAAGATGGGGACTCATTCAACATATATGAGCAATCTAAAAGTAAAGGACTATTTTTTCAGAGCAGTGGTTTATTCGTATCATCATCTGATACAAACTTGATCTCATTAATAGATTTTATATATTTGCTTTTGGTTTTAATAATAAACTTGTACACTTACGTCATTAGAAATTAAAATTGTCAAATCTCTGAAGGGTAGTATCTTGCAAGTTAAATAGAAATTAAATAGAAGACTGTAAAACGAGATGGAACATGTGGCTCTCCAGATGTGGCTGAACTACAAGTCCTAGGGACCCACCCAGCATGGCAAATAGTGAGAAATTCTGAAAGTAATAGTTAAGCAACATGAAATTATCAAGCAGCTTACACCAGCACATTTGCTCATTCACACACACACACAAACACACACACACACGCACATGCACACAGAAAGCGAGAATGCTAAAGGATTCTAGTTTAGCCTTGCATACAGATATATCAAACTCATTTTCTTCACCATCCGTTTAGTGCCACAAATTATGCTGGCTGTATTCTTATATACGAACATTCATGCTAGCAAAATATATTGCATATTTTATAAAAATCACATTTTTCTCTTCATACTTGAAAAATATGTTATTTGGTAGTTGTCTTGACTGTACTTAAATGTAAGGTGAGAATTGTAACTTTTATTTTTTTGCTTCAAACAGAATTTTTAGGAAAAAATCTCAGTAGTATTTCATTGCACAGTTGACACTGAGGTTTTTAAAAATACGATCTTATAGCCATTGATTCTAGTATTTCTTTGTTCCTGCCCATATTTGAACACCAATGGTAGTTCAAGATAAATATATGGAAAATTTAAGACATGCTTAGGAAAAAAACACAAGACATTTCATTGTTTGAAATTTGCATTTGAACATCTTTATTTATGCCCAGTGAAGCCACATTCCAAATGTTCTCCTTGAAGTAGGGGAATTTTGTGTGTTGAAAAAAGAGATGCTAACTGATATCAGGACCCTTAGGGCTTAGTGCCAGGAGTCCTTGACTGATAAACTGTATTGAAGCATAATTTTAGAGTGAACTATTTATATAGATTACATAGCTCTTAATTCTCAGTACAAACGAGTAAATAAAAGTGAAGAGCAAACCATGTCAATGAGTTGTCAAAAACTAGAGCAAGCAGGCAAAAGAAACAATTATGTCTGTCTTCTAAGGATTCGTTTGGAAGGCCCTCAGGGAATAAGAGCTGGAGGTGGGAAGCAAAACTAAAGTCATTGTGTGGAGGAAGAAGTTGCACTCTTCCTGTTTTGACAGGAAATGGAGACAAATGTGCTTCCTGACCATTTGCTCGGTAGGGAATGAAATATTCTCTGACCTTTACCTCATGAACATTTTAGCTTTGTTTTAACCAGTAAACATGTTTTCAGCCCAAACATGTATTTATATTTGCCAAAGTGTCTTAGTATTATGTGGCTAAAGTGTAGCCTTATTGTTTATTACAATGCAACAAATTCATCTGCAATATCATGTAACATTAGGCAGGATATATTTTGTTTCAAAAAGAAAGTTTTCTTGTATGATTCTCAAAAATATCCACCATGTTTACTCTTAAGGGTAACAGGATGCAATGCAAAGAGTGAAACAGAATGACAGATAATCAAGGATATTCCTAGCACGCAGCACGGTTCAGAACTGCTGTTCTGGGTTAAGCTCATCTATCCAACTTGCAAAGAAATAAAATTGCTTTAGCTGTATTCAAGAAAAGGGATGCTAAATATTGACGAGTCATATAGTCACTTACAATGACAATTTACATATCATTGAGTTGTCCTTTTTTCTGCTGTTCTTAAAAGCAAATGTGCTAACAAAATCTACAGTCCTATATTTTAAGCATAAGACCTGTGATGTGAAAAATATTACAATAAAATTGCAGTTTGATTAGCCCTTTCCTTCATTACTAGTCTTCTGTTGTTACAACAAAATGAGGGGGGTGGGAGAGAGAAAAGAATGTGAGATTTTTGTAACTGAATCATGGTAGTCCAGAAAGCTGTGCTCTCTTATATTCTGCTTCCCAATCCTCAGCACAGTTCGTTGGAGTATTTAGACCTAAGTACATTCAATTCCACTGACATTAGTGATACTCAATCATCTTAATACTTCCACTCTTTCTTTTTTTGGGGGGGGGGTTGCTTCGGAGTGGGTGGGGGTATTTCACATTAGAGCCACAACTTGAGAGCATCTTTATGGCGGCTCCGTTTTAGCTAGTTGTGGATCGGCATGCTTTGTCAAGGACAATGGTTCTCTTTGCAGTTTCTCTCAGTCCTGTCTTGTCCCTGTAAATTATACTGAAGGATTACAAGGAACATAGCAGGAGGCTGATGAAGTGTCCTTGGCTGCTCTTTTTAAAGATCCTTTCATTCAGCGGGTCCTATCTGGTCGGGACACAAAAGAGGATTTGTCAAGGGAGAACCCTCCAATGATGCTTCAGCCTATTACTGCTACTGAATGCAATCATAAAGTTGGATGCAAGAGATCCTTTGTTCAAACATGATTTGAAACACACAAATAGTAGAGAGAAAGAGAGAGATTCAGGCTTGGAGACTTTTACTACAATAAATCAGTAGACAGCTTTGTATGGAAGCTAATTGTACCTAAGTACTTTAGATACTTTTCTAGAACAGATATGCAGAAACCCTAACCTTTCTGGGTGTGAAAACTGGAAGAATATAAGAACTACAAAATTCTACAAATAAAATACCTTTTGTGAAGATATTTTATTTTAGATAGACATAATAGGTTGGACCCAGATAGTCATGACTAAAAAATCTGATTAACTTCAGTGGGAGCAACAAACTCAGTTTTATTGTATTGAAGATTTTAAAAAATATTATAATTTTTAAATGTCAACTTTGCTTAAATATATTTAACATTAAACATTTCCATTATTTCTACATAGTGTACTTGTATTTCCCTTTCTATGTGCAATGGAATAATGGAGCATATCGCAATATGGGGCTCCCTAGATGTGTTAGCATTAAATAACTATGCATAGCAATTTTGGTTAGGATTTCTAGAAGATCCCAGAATAAAGAAAATTAAATAATAGCTCCAGTTAGTATGGTGAGAGAGCCTGTTTGGTGTAGTGGTTAAGGCATCAGGCTAGAAACCGGGAGACTGTGAGTTCTAATCCCACCTTAGGCACAAACCAGCTGGGTGACCTTGGGCCAGTCATTTTTGCTCAGCCCTAGGAAGGAAGCAATGGCAAACCGCTTCTGAAAAACCTTGCCAAGAAAACTGCAGGGACTTGTCCAGGCAGTCTCTGAGAATCGGACACAATTGAACAGATTAAAAAAAAAGTATGGTGAAATAAAAGGGTCACAGCAAGTCTGTCCTTTCTTCATATCTGTGGTGGACACCAAGACTGTTATTATAGGATGGTCATAATTATTTTGCCAGCTTACTAAATTTTTAAAGGAGAGACAGAAATATCCTGAGAAGGGCAAAGAGGAGGGACAACAGCAGTAACAGCAACATAGTTCTGTATCATAATTTATCACCACAAGAGTGGATGACGTAGTAAGTGGATTTGTGGCTTTTACCTTCCACCCGTAATTTTTGCTCCTACACTGAGCCATTTACAGCTAGGAGTGGCACAGAATTTCAGCTATAATTTTAGTTAAACATAAACAATGGCCAAATGCCATTCCTTTTTTGGTACCACAAATTGATGGGATGGCTTCTAGGTGGAAGAAGTCAATTTTGTCATGTTCTACAAAGTTCTGTTCTATGTCAGAGAATCAGACTAGAAAACAGTAAAATGTCCTTCACTACAAATAAACATTTTAGTTTGTTCATTTTCAATTCTTACACAAGTAGGATCATTTTGTTTCTCTGCATATGTATTTATATTTTAGAAAGACTTGCTCCTGTTCCCTTTTTTTGGGACAGCGTACATTTTATTTTCACTCAAAAGTCATTTGCTTGACATTTGAGCCCATGTTTGCCTGTACTGGTGGTGCTGGAGAAGACTCTTGAGAGTCCCTTGGACTGCAAGGAGGTCAAACCAGTCAATCCTAAAGGAAATCAACCCTGACTGCTCATTGGAAGGACAGATGCTGAAGCTGAAGCTCAAATACTTTGTCCACCTAATGCGAAGAGAGGACTCACTGGAAAAGACCCTGATGCTGGGAAAGACTGAAGGCAAAAGGAGAAGGGGATGGCAGAGGATGAGATGGTTAGATAGCATCACCGATGTAATGAACATGAATTTGAGTAAACTCCAAGAGACAGTGGAGGACAGGAAGGCCTGGCGTGCTATGGTCCATGAGGTCACGAAGAGTCGGACACGACTAAACAACTGAACAACAACAACAAATTGCCTGTACTGATTTTCACCAATGTGGCCTCAGGCTGAGCTGGGAACATAGAAGCTGCATACATCATATGTAGAGATCAAATTGGCTGTCACCTGTCATCTCAATAGTTCCAAAGGTAAAGTTGCAGTGCCTCTTCACAGATGATGGACATGGAGATCAGTGGATAGTGGACTGCAGTGGTTAGATTTGAACAAACAGGTGGTAGCATCTGCTTCTCATCCTTATTCCCACCATTCATTGATTCACTCCACTGGAGTGAAAAAGAATGCAGATGAACAATAAGTGAGAAGATACATGTTGTATTCAAGGGGTTTTAATAGTGGAAGTCCTGTTAGGGCAGAGCTTTCCAAAATGTGTGTCGGGACATGTTAGTGTGTTGGCTACAGTGTCTGGGTGTGTCGCGACTGCTGCTGCCTCCGAGTCCTGCCGGGATTCCACGCAGGTCCTAGTGCCTGCCTTGTGCCTTGCTGCCTCCAAACCTGCTGTGATTCCACACAGGTCCTAGTGCCTGCCTTGTGCCCTGCTGTAAGAGTGTGTCACGAAATGATGCCCTGCTGTAAGAGTATGTCGCGAAATGATGCCCTGCTGTAAGAGTGTGTCACCAACATGAAAAGTTTGGAAAGCTCTGTGTTAGGGTATGGGCTTCAGTACGCGACAATCTTGCTAATCCTCATGAAAGCATGAATAACCCAAATGAGGTCACATCTCATTCCTGTTAAGACAATAAAAATATAATTTAAAATCATTATGTCGAGAAAAAAAGAGTTGCAGATAGAAGTCTGCAAAAGCAAAATATGGATTATCGCTCAAAATGGATAGAGAAATATCAAAACATAGTAAAGCAATATTATTTGGGTAGCAGATAGCTGGATTTCAGTTATAGTGAACATAAGATTGTAAAAAATAGTCTTCTCAATCAAAGAGAATATTTGTAGCTCAGAGTTGAACTGTGGAGTCCTTGGTGCTCTCTGAGCCTTGTTGTTTTCTTGCAGACGTTTCATTGCCAGACTAGGCAACATCTTCAGTGCGAGTTTTCGCACTGAAGTTGTTGCCTAGTCTGGCAATGAAACATCTGCAAGAAAACAAGGCTCAGAGAGCACCAAGGACTCCACAGATAGTCTTCTGTGAGGAATTCAGGGTTAACTACAAAACATAGCCAATGCTTGCTTATCTCATGATTTTATATAATGTCCATTTTGACAGGACTCTGTTAACAAAACAAAAAAAGAAGTACAATGAAATCAGGAGCAGTCAGTATAAAAAGCTACATAATAGGTAGCCGTATTAAACAGCCAGATTTTAGGCAATTTCCCAAAATCAAGGAGGTTCAGGCATTCCATACCTTTCAAGCAAGGCATTATAGACAGTGTGAGCAGGCACAGAGAAGGTGTGATGTGTGTTGTCCCCACCATTCTATATAATAAAATAGAATAACATCAAGGCAGGAAATTTGGAACTGGGGTAGGGATGGGAAAGAGACTATAAATTATAATAGGTAATTATAATAGGTGAAAGCTGATTTTCTTTTTTAAAAAATAATTCATGTTCTTTGATACATATATAGTTGGTTTTTTACTAGGGCATTTATTTTCACTCACATTGGGAAACTACTAGAAGATGCAAGGTGAGTTCTTAGCTATTTCAACCTTGGGAAATAAGTATTAAGATAAATGCCATTATTGACTGTCACAAGAATTTGTTTTAACTGTTTCCACCCAGTATTGGTGGGCTGTGACATTTTAGTTTTCTATTTCTCGGTGACATAGAATGCTACATTTCTGCCTTGGACTAAATTGAAACTCAGTGCAACTGCTCACTTGGTGATTGCCTAGCACTCTAGATCAGGGGTGGGGAACCTTTTTTCTGCCAAGGGCCATTTGGATATTTATAACTGGGGGTGTGGGCGGCGGGGTTTCTGGGATTTCCATGGACCGGAGGCCGGAATTTGCGGGCGGGAGCCAATCGTGTGGAAGGGGTGGGGTTTGCAGGCGGGAGCCCCGCAGGCCTTAGGCGGCCCGTGGGCCTGACATTGCCTACCCCTGCTCTAGATGCTCTTAAAGTGTGGGCTGGTTTACCAACTGCCTTATTCTTATTGCAACAGGTGATTATATTCACCATAGCTGTAACATGTCATTGATACCTTTGATCACCCTGACCTAATGGAGAGTTTTGATTTTAATGCCAGATGTTGTTTGTCTGGAAAGTCTTCCTTGCAAAATTATCTGAATCCATGGGCTAAAACAAGTTAGTTAACACAGAGAAAAAAGATAAAATAATGTGTAGATTGGCACTAAACCTGTACTGTGTAATAACTTAATACCTCACCCATCACCCTTGAAATAGGATACGGTATGTATAAGAACGATATTTTATGACTTGTCTCCACTAGTTGGTGGCAAATAGGATATAAAAAAGCAAGTTCAGCCACCACAGTAACTTATAAATTCAGTTAGATACTGTATCTGGTTTACCAACTGTCAGAGCGCATGTTGATGGTAGGATTTTCATGGCTGTATTGAGATTATCTGAAGTTATTATTATTAGTAATTACTAATATTAAAGGCTAATGTCAGCAAATGCTTCGAAGGATATTTTTAGAAGGCATGAATAGATACTGGGAAGTGGCATTGCAGTCTTCTAATGCACTGGAAATTCTGCATGCAATGTACAGATACATACATACATACATTCTGATTTGGTGGGTGGCAATGAAAGGAATCTGAAAACAGGATAACAGCATGTCCACAGGGATAACTGTGTAACTATGTGTAAATATGCTCAGCAATAGTGAAAATGTAACAAAAAGGATGCTGGAATAAGCAACCCAGTTCCAAATTTTGGAATCACTGAACAGTAATGGGCTGTGACCTATTTGCTGTTTGGACATATATGTTTTGACTAAGTATCTATAGTCTGTTCACCAAAAAGAACAGCTGTTCATTGCAGAGGCAAATATATAAGAACCCATTTCATGCTATGTACACAGAGACACATTATACTGTAGCAGGGTTAAGCAATTTGGTGCCATTGAGGTCTTTTGACTGCAACTCTCACCCACCCTGGTAAGCACAGCTAATGCCAGAAGACCATAGCAGTTGTTGTTTACTATTCATGGAGCAAACTCTGATGCTGAGGATTCAGTCCTAGGACATCTGTTATCAAGGGCAATGAGAAAGGTTATCATTTCAATATTTCGTCTAAGCACCAACATGCCTGTGTAGAATTAGATAATAGTCATTCATGTTACGACTTGTTTGTGGAACTGAATACTACAGGCAAGTGTGGCAGAAAAAGATATCGCTGAAGCTAGCAAGATATTTCAGGGTTTTCATGCCTGCAGATAAATTCAATTATTTAAAACTTTGTTAATGAGGACAAAATCACATATCTTCAGAATCAAGGTGACTTGAACTGAGACAAGAGACTGATTTTCATTAATTAGTTGAATGATTAATATAGCAGACTAGAGAGACCAATGTATTATTTAAAAGTACATAATATTGTTTTTTGTTTTTATAAATCACATACATTAAAAACCTAATATACTTTGTTTTAGTATTTGAATAACGAAAAAGAAAAAAAATTAAATACCTTTCATGATGCTCTTAATAATTTCTTAAGTCTTGAACTTCCACTATCACGAAAAGAATAGATTCATTCCTATGACAGCTTATTGTAAAAGTATAAGAGATTAATGATTTATGATGATACTGTGCTAAGTGCAAAGAAGTCTGAAAGTTTTAACTGTGAGTGGCATATTTTAAATGAATAGTAAAAATTATTTCACTTTAGAAACAGTGATGCATAAAACCAGTTTTATATCTTGGTGAACAATGGTAATATCATCATATAATGCACTTGGGGAAAATGCTAATGAATCATATTCTGAGCAATTAGGATTACATTTTAATCTTTTTTGAAAAAATGAAATAAATGCTTTAGTTATTCTGTCATTGTTTTAAATTACAGCCTAATGAAAAGAAATCATTTGCAAAAGTCTGCAACAAATCTCATGAAAATTAGTATGTGCTGTATAGCACATTCATGTGGTCGGCTTCAGTGTTCAGAAACACCTAACTGTAAACACAGTGGTCTTATAGATATTTCTGTTCCAAAGTGTACTTTTGATGGTGAGAAGCTGTAACATGCTAAATTCTGAGGTTTTTCTTCAACAGAAACTATTCTATATACAGACAGTTTTCTTCCAGTACTGTGGTCTGCAAGTCTCATTGAAAATAGTTTCAAATGCAGTACAGTATATGGGGTTTATATATCCAGCCCAATCCATATCTTAGGCTTTAAACCCTTTCCCTTTTTAAAAAAGAACAAATCACAGACAAACTCATATCACTTGGAAAAAATATTTTCATGTCTTACAAAGCAAAGACAGGCTTGAAATAACAATTGTTTCAAAATGCCTATACACTGGTACCACATGGTTATATTTGATCAATTCCAGTGACAAAGTTCAATTTGGTTTCATGAGCTCTAGTGTTTTTGGGGTGTCAAATCAAGATCAACAAATAGGGAATAGTGATAACCCAATTCAGTCATACTTTTCTTCTCGATTTATGAACAGATCCAGTGCTTGTCCATTCAATGCTCTTTGATGGCACAAGGATTTTGAAATATTGGTGTTCACTTGTATAGTAATCTGTATCAGTGCTCTTCATGGAATAGGATGTTATCATTGCAGATTTCAGCACATTATTCACATTCTGTCCATCTCAGATTTTAAAAGGATAGAATGTGAGTGCACCAATTATTCTTAAACTTGGCATAGTTCATTATCTTCTCAATTTGCTTTTTTAATATTTCAATTTCAGCTAGGAAAATATGTACAGTTATTTATGTTTCCCTATGCTAGATTGTGGAAGATACAGCTCATTTTCTGTCTATTGTTGGACTGGACTTCATGTAGAGCCACCCAGATCTAATCTTGTTGCTTCCAAGCCTCCAGATAGAACCTTAACCTGGCTCAGGAGATCTCTGCACAGAGCTAATTAACTAAGTATTGGATTATTGTTTAGAACCTAATCTATTTTCAAGGAATCCTATTGAAATAAATAGTTCAGATCTCAGAGAGTTATGCCGATTTATTCCACTAGCATTACTCAGACATGTACCCAGATGGTTGTATGTCTGTTGGCTTGTAGATCATTACTAATATTATGCAGTTCAGCAATTTTGTTAGTTAAAGTTAAGATTATGATTTTAAATTATGTTAAATACTAATGTTCTGGTCTAATGAATAGTAGATAAAGATTCCCTGAAAAGTGTGTGTGTGCATGCACGCTGGTAAATACAATATAGTAAAATATACAAACTCGTTTGAAAATTATTTTAGACTTCTACTGCAGCTATTTGGTAAATATCTAATAGAAACAACATGTGAGATGCAAATGTAGTTTGTTTAAGTTGTAGAATATCAATTTACAGAGAACAGGGATCTAGATACATTTTTGAGATGGACTGGCTGGTGATATTAAATGGATTTAATGTCACATTTTCCATGGTATGGTTAAATGATATTTTATGGCAGGTTGCAGTTTCAATAACTTGCATTAAACTTATAAGAAGATTAAAATGCAGCTTTATGAGTAATGCATATTGGAGTGTTTTATGCTTTATAGAAACCCATGAAGATATTTTTATTGATAGCATTAAGGAACTGATAGTAACTAGAACTAATTAAGTAGCCTTAAACCATGTACACTATTTCCTAAGCCATACCATTAAAGCTTTGATTTAGTTACATCAGAAACCTGTTAGATTTGTACCTTACAGTCAATGCCTGATGAAGAAAAAATTAATATTTTTTATTTGGAAAACAGTCCTTTTTAACCAATCTGAGTTATTTGACACAAGAAAGGAAGCAGTTATGATAAAGGTCTTCTATCTAATATGCAGTTGGTTAGACCTGGCAAACTTATATCTGAAGCCCTCCATAGAGGACAGTGAATTACAAATTTAAATATTGCTAGGTTTGCAAGCAAGGAACTAGATTATAGTAAATGAAAATAAAGAGTATATGAAAATAACAATATATGAAATAGCTGATGTAAGGAAAACATTAAAGGTGACATTATGTATTTTGAATTGCATTATTATATAGAATGTTCTGGTTTTAAATCTATAAAGATGAGGCCCAGATTAATGAATGTCATTCTAGCCTTCCTTCGATTAGTTGGCCATTAAATATATTTGCATTCTGCATTGATATTATGCACATCACTTCTGAACTTGTTAGAGTCCAGGAATTAAAGCAATCTAGAAAGGATCAGACCTGATTTCTGCCTTTATTGTTTTTTTTTTAGGTGACTTTTACAAAGAGGAAATTTGGGTTAATGAAGAAGGCTTATGAGTTGAGTGTTCTGTGCGACTGTGAAATTGCTCTCATAATCTTCAACAGCACCAATAAACTCTTCCAGTATGCCAGCACTGATATGGACAAGGTGTTGCTGAAGTATACAGAATACAATGAGCCACATGAGAGTCGAACGAATTCAGATATTGTCGAGGTAAGAATTATAGTAAGGAGGTTTTTCCTCCTATAATGTACTATACTAGTTTGAAACTGATTTCATTTTCTATGTGATGATTACCTGATGTAGTTCAATTCATGATAAAGCCCGCACCTAGTTTAGTTGCATTCTTTTTATTTCATTTGGCTTCTCTTTTATATTTGTAAAAGAATTCACTTCTCTTAAAATGCAGAAACTTTCCATTCTTATAAAAATACAATCTTACAGATTATTGAAACCATAGATTCATATTTAAAGACATGCCATCTAATATATTCTACAATGCTCTGGCAAGTGAAATACAATTTATGAGTCTAACCATGCAAGTAAAGGAAGCTTTTGGTATATTTAGCTCATATATGTTCCTTAATATATTGATCAGTATATTATTTTGTTGCTTTGCAGAGAATAATAGCATTGATTTCCAAATGTGTTCTAATTTTTTGCCTGCTGCCATCAATTTACTTTGGAATCTTATGACTGTATCTTAAACAAAGATGTAAACAGAGAGTTGAGCCACCTCAGCCAGCCTTAAGATTCTTAAACAAATGCATACTTCATTGTAACGATCTTAAGGAACTTTGCTGCTGATTTCAGTGGAGCCAGATTTTAAGTGCATGTCTGTCTGGTGGCTACTTTACTTCTGATTCTGCGCTTTAATGAAAATGCAGAAGTGCACAACCTAATCCTACAAAAAGTAATAAAGAAGTAAAATGTTTACCCATTCCTTTACTGGGGTACCTGCACCAATAGTGGTGGCATTTGGTTGATCTATGACCAGGGTGGCATTAAGGCTTGTTCAGATTCCATATGGTTTGGAGTTTCCATCCAAACTTCCAAAAATCCCAATGCAAATACAAACTATTATTCTAGTCTTACTTCTACAGAATTCAGATACAATGTGCTTAAGCAATATGAGTAACTTCTAAAAAATCAAGTGACTACCAGTGATTAGGTAAAGTTGGATACATTTAGTTTACACTTTCAGTCAACTACTGGAAGAAAAAGGATATTAATAATTACTCGATATAGGCCTCCCTATGGATTCTTAGGAACTATTCTTAACATTTACAGCATTTAAAAACCATTTACAGACCATTAAAATAAATTTATCTTCTGTCTTTCTTTCCTTCATTTCTTGACTAACAAATAAGAAAAGATTCTACTTGTGGAATTCCTTGATAAAAGTGTATTAATAAAACAATATGATCTCTCTTGATGAAGTAGACCACTTTGACCTAACAGGAACCCTATTGTGCCCAACTTGCATTTCCCTGTGGCTTGACATGCATGCTCTGTTGTGAATTCTTTGACTGCACAAGTTTGCCATCTCCATCCCTTGTTTCTGCTTTATGACCAGTTAAAGAAATCCCTTTCAGAAGAGGTGTTTATGGTACTACAAAGAAATGTTACTAATATGTGAAACACCTAGTTGATCAGAAGTTAGTGATGCTGAATGGTTTCAAAATAGAAGTGCAGGTGCAGAAACAAAATATGCCGCCATACATGGGGAGTAATTGTAGAATTATTAATATGTTCCACTCTTCATTGTTACAGGGTATTTCATGGAACATTTTTTGCAAACTTCCTACTTAAGTAAACAACCAACCAAAAAAAATATCCCCAGAACAGAACAAAAATCACTTTAAGCTATCAGATGGACTTTTTGCTCCTAAAAATCCCTACATTCATAGATCTAGATTGGTTCTCCTAGACTTCTTAGAATTCTAATAATCTTCTCCTGCTGATTACAGAAATCTTTGATGCAGGTATTTTTCATTTTCTTTTCTTGCTTCCCTCTAGTAACAGATACCCTGTCATCATCAGCAGGCTGTGTGAATTTTAATGCTGTAGACAAGCCCTATTTGCAGCCGTGGGGATGTTCCCCAATTATTGAATAATGTTGTCTTAGTGATAACTCCAACTACTTTTCTCTTAAGTCCTTTATGGTACTCTTTATGGTTTTGTCTGAAACTGATGGAGTTTTTGGTTTCTAAGGGAAAGAAATGGTTAAACGTGAGATGTAAAGATGTTGGGAAAAGGCCATGGATAAACAGAAATACTTCCTGAGAAAAGATGTATGTCATCTGTGCCTGGTGGCAAATGTATAGTACACAATTCTGTGTGTCTGTAGCTGTGGCTGTTTATTAATTTATGTCAGCAAAAGTTTTGGACTCTTTATTACCAAAAAAGCAGTAGTTGTAGGAACACATTGGCAATTGTTTTAGAATATTTAAATGGTTAAGCAGTAATCACACAAAAGAGATACAAAAGGCTTGCTGTATTGTTCTTTACCATATGGCTTGGTAGCTGCTAAAATAGCTTACTAACTTGAAAGGATGTGATTTTCTATATTCAGACCGAAATATGGAGTGCAGAGGTCATTCCGGATTCAGCACTGTTTCAGGGTCAGAGGAAATAGTTCTGCAGTGTGTGGGGGGTGTTTAGGGGAAAAAAGAATCTTTACATTAGCCAAAAAAATCTTCAGTATAATTATATTGTTTTACTTGATAATTAGCATCACTGTTGCCAGTACAATGAAGCAAGAAAACAAAAGCTGAAGAGGCAGGCAGCTTTGCACACAGAAAGTATCTGAGTACATGTCTTGGTGTAGAACAAAGAATTGTCATCTTTTCAATATTTAAATACATCAGTAAAAGATGTATTTAAAGAGAAAACTCTGCACTGCCAATACCAGGGTTGGATGCAAACTTGGGTTGCAATTCTGTGGCTGCTAGGATAACATATTAAGAGCTATGCTATTACAGATTTCTCCCTCCAAGACCAAAACCAGAACCCAGATTTTTGATGGTAGTCAGTTGCTGAATTTCCCCTTCTGCTTCTTTATCCAGCTTTAAGGTCGACACTGTCCAAGGGGGGTTGGGGTGATAGGCAGAAAGGAGGGTGGGATGTTTCTCTATCATACAGTATCTACAGCCTGGAAAAAAGGTATGTGTGGCCTGGCCTAAGCATGTTCTCTCCCATTGTGGAGGAGATCGGTCTAAGGAAAAGGAACCAACAGGAAGTACAGTGAAGATTAGTCCTTCATGGCTGCCTTGCCAGTTGACATCAGAAGTTCAGGCTTGTCAGGATGCTGCAATTGCACTTTAGGATTGTTCCGTCAATTATACTTAAGAACGAGCCTTTTAAGGCAACTTATATCACCAAATAAAGGGACTATTCTTCACATCAAGAATGTGGTATTTTTCTTGTGCAGGGTGGATTTTTTATTTTTAGTTCTTTTTCAAGGCGGCAGAAATTTGCTCACCAGTCTGGTAGTATTTATAAAATGGATCGCTTTTATCTTGTGATTATTTAACTGACCTTCTGCATTCTTACAGATAAACGTTTTATATCAATAGGTTTAATTTCTGTAGGATCCAAGTGGCTAAATGCATACTTGCTGATCAGCCTATGAATGTCATCTCTTTCTGAAGTTTTAATTTTATAATTTACTGTGAACAGTTTAATAAAATGGCCTTGTGGGATGTCTTTGTGCAAGTCCACTGCAAACAACATACATGGGAACTACACATAGGGATTAGGCGTAAACAACAATAAATACGTTTTTAATTGTCTGGTTCCAAGCGCAATTGTTCCCAACAAATAGGTCTGTCAATATCCATACTTTTTTATTAAAACTATTTTTTATTATTATAATGGCACAAAAGAGTGACCCAGCTTTAGAATTATCCTGGTTATTGGCCAGGAAACATTGGGGGCTAATGGAGAAAATCTATCTATGTGGTCGCTAGGAGACAAAAATGACTTGATAGCACATAATTAATCAATTCAAAATCATGAATTGTGCATTGTGATCTAGGAATAAGCGCAACTGGTGCATATGATGTAATTGTGGAAAGGTGCTCCTGGCCATGGCTGTCACCTGGTCAAATTAATCTCAAGGTAGGGATTGTAGGCTGAATTCATGAGTCAGAAAATATGATTGGTGTCAGTTTATGTCTGTCATTAAGAAAAAAGATTCCCACACCTTCAAAAATATAGATGCCATTAGCCTCCAATGTTTGCTGGCCAATGACTTAGAGCAGTGCTTTCCAAACTGTGTGTTGCAACAAAACCCAGAAGTGGTGATGGCGCGTAGCCGCCACCCCTGCTGTAATGTGTGCGGCAGCGGCGATGGCAGCTGTGCACCATCAGCGCTTCCGGGTTTTAGCACAAAACATGAGGCCACCGATGCTGTGCACGCCACCGCGCGCCCCCCGCACCACCGCCACCACCGCCGAAGTTTGAAAAGCATTGACTTAGAGAAAGAGAGGAGATTTACATAATAACCTTTTTTTGTTCTTTTTAAAGTACAATTTAAAATCCATGGACCAAAGAAAAGACTCTTATCATAATCTCTCAGTAAAGTAAATAAGGAGCTCCATGTTTTGCCAGAGTTTACAAAACTTTATTTTTATCGGCACTTTTATTTCTGATCTGCAATTTAGCAGCAGTACAACCCTAAAGAAAGTGCATTGGATTTGACTAAGAACCATTAGACCAATCAATCTTAGAAAATAAACTGTTAGTATAGTAATTAGATTCAATTGTATGTATTCACTTGTTTGTTGTTTTCTAATAGAAGATGAAACAGGTTTTTTGCGGGGGTGGGGGTGGGGATATCACAGAGAGTTTTGCTTTTCTCTTGCTTATTTTTTTTCCTTCTCTTTTCCTACCTCAGGATTCCTTGCTTACGTTGCTGGATTATTTCAGTCCTGCATAGCAGATTTAGGTCAAGACATGATAAAGCAAAAACTATTATTGCAAATGATCCTTTTGTCCTTTTAAATAATAATACCACAGTTGTTACTGAAATTGCTAACACAGAATCATAACTCTTCCGTGAATCAAAATGCAAATTTGGAATCTGCATATTTTATCCAAACATTGTTAAACAAAAATATAAAATAATTGGTCACTTTTTGAAATGTTACATATGAACTGAATTTCTTTTGGGATTCATTGAAGGCTTAGCATTTGGGGAGCAGATATCTGAGTATTTTAATCCAAGATAATGTTATTATTGCATAAGGTTTTTTTCTGTTATCTTTTGTACTATCTCACATTCTTATTGTCTGTGTTTTTAATACCCATTAAAGTGATGCTCAGCTGTAACATCTTAACATGTAGTTGGTGTTTCTGTTTAATTATGCCCACCTCCTGAATTCCCATTCCTTGTTACATAGAATATCACAAATCTTTTCCAAGTCCTATAGGCATTTTGCCTTTCCACTGTCTCTGTTTCTTTGCATAAATCCTGCTTCTCCAACCACTCAAACTTTCTGTTAAATCTGGTCCATCAATCTTTTACTTTTCTGCTTCTCCCTTTTCTCTCTTCACTAGCTTGTAACTTTCTGTCAGGGATTGCTGTTTTATAGTTAGGATAACCTACTTTACTCAGATTTTTCCCTTCTTTCTGAATTTTGAACCTTAGTAGCTCTTCCCTTAATTTCATTCTTCCAAGATCCGACTCTGCTAGATTTTATCATACTGCTTTTTGCTAATAATATAGTAATAATATAGTTCTGATCCTTGGCAAAACTTTCTTTTTCTCTTACTGTGTTCTCCAAATTGCTCAGCTATGAAAAGTTTAAATCTACATTACTTAAACCCTAATTTTGCACAATAGGATCTGGATCTTCTGTACTGCAATTTTTGTTTGTATCCTTGAAAAGGAAATAACCAAGCTACAGTAAAATTGAATCATTATTGGTGTTACAAAGAAGTTTACAAATCAGTCCTTCCTCTCTGTAGTCATGCTGTGACATCACTAAAGAGCCGGTTTCCACAATACACACAACATTCTGTTGCCTGCAAACCAAAGGCACCCACACAGTTCTAAAACCTGCGCTGTTAGGATTCCCACTCCTGTATAAGATTTTGTGTACCAAATAGGGCTTTAACTTTTCACTGTTTAGGAATTACCTTAGAAGGTATTAATGTCTCAAATGTATTAACAAGAAAAATGAAATACTGTAGATTTGGCACTAGTCATGCTACCAGAGACTAATGGGAATTGGTTTGAAATATCTGAAATATCAGGTTACCTATTATAGTGTGGCTGTGCTGGATAGGGATGATAAATAGGCTGGAGGACATCAAACTAAAAAGGCTGCTATATAAAATTAGCAGGTTCCCTGAGACCTAGATCTCTGAATCTCCAGGGAAATGCTTTGGAGCTAAGGCATGGTAGAGTTTCTGGGGGCAAATAAGAGATGGCATGTTAATTAAATTACCAGAGTTTGGTTCAAATCAAGGGGGAAAAATAGGTTTTTCTCTTTGTTCAGTCTTATATCTTTTCTTTAAAAAGGTAAAGGTTCCCCCCGCACATTTGTGCAGTCGTGTCCAACTCTAGGGGCCGGTGCTCATCTCCGTTTGTTAGCCAAAGAGCCAGCGTTGTCCGAAGATGCTTCCACAGTCATGTGGCCGGCATGACACACATGGAACGCTGTTACCTACCCACCGAAGTGGTACCTATTAATCTACTTGCATTTGCATGCTTTTGCATTGCTAGGTTGGCAAGAGCTGGGGCTAGTGCGGGAGCTCACTCCATCACGTGGGGCTAGGGAGTCGAACCTCCGAACTTGTGATCTTCCGATCGACAAGCCTGGCATCTTACCCGATGAGCCACCATGCCCCTATCATATATTTTCTTAGGAGGAGACTAAACCTAGTCATTTCAGGTTAAATTCAGATCCTTTGTAACTCTAATAAAAGGAACATAATAAAAATTTATTATGCAGTTCTCCATAATTGTAGGCTAACTCCCACTGAAATCAGTGCCAGGTATCTAAATGATTTTAATGGAATTGCATTGCAGAACATATAGAAAAAAAGCAGTACTCTAAAACATTGTTCTTTTGTTACAGCGCTGCTGAATTGAGAATTGATATAACTGAGTGGCTAGGAGTGTGGAGCATTAGGAAAATGTTCCTAGATCAAACAAGTTTAGCCATCAGATTATTAGGTGGCCTTCATCAACCCACCATATAAATACCTCCGAACAATGTGGCATGATGATAACATTAGTGATCTAGTTTTCAGAGTTGCTATATGGATTAGTGAAATAATACTAGGTCAAACTAATAATCTTGATGTAATAAACTATGCTAACTGTATGCTCCATTAACCCTTCCTTCCTTCCTTCCTTCCTTCCTCCCTCCCTCCCTCCCTCCCTTCCTTCCTTCCTTCCTTCCTTCATCAAATTTCGCCACCGCCCATCTCCTTCCTGGGAGAAATTTTATTACTTTCAAAGATTTATTACTTTTATTACTTCAATCTTACATCTAAACTAGAAAAGTGTGGTTTAATCTCTATTTATACAAGGATATAAAATTAAAATCAGATATTTGAGGATACAGCATTTGTTTTCAAACTCCAGTCAAGAAATGTAGAGGTTCTTAGAAAATTCATAATAGCTTCATCAATAAGAACATGAGTAGTAATGAAGAAATTTCAGTGAAAGAAAGACACCTTGCCCACCACTGCCGATCTTGCCTATTCATACCCTTAAGAAAAGTTTTGCTTGTACACTAAGTAGGGCCGTGCAATATTTTGAAATCAGTTTCCAAAAACTACTTCCGAGTGCACAGGAGCATAAATGTAGCATGTGTTGAGAGCATCTTAAATCAGCCATTCCTTTTTCTAGTTTCACACACTACTTTAACAGGTTGCAGACAGGTGCTATGTTCATGCACCTTTCAGAGAACAAATCTGAAGTGCTGCACAGCCCTATGACTATGGAGGAGCTCCATTGTTGATATCCATTGTAGGCCTGACTGGCATCTCATAAACTGAACATGTATTCTGATGCATTCTACAGAATATTTACACTTTATTCCTTGACAAACACACAGGAGTTGCTTCTAGATAAATCATTGTGACAGGTTCCCTGAAGGCAGGAATTTGAAAGCCACTAGTCTAAATTAAAATGGATATGTTGTGTGAGGGTAACTCCATGTTCTTTCTATCTCATGCTTATGTTTTCATGAATGATAAAACATCCCATTTCTAAACATATTTACTTGACAGTAAATCTGACTAATTTCTGCAAAGTCTGTTGCCAGCTGAGTGATCATGGTCATGTAGAATCAAAATCACATCAGACCATTTGCTGCAGATAGGAGGAGGAGGAGGAGAAGCAGCAGCAGATGGAGAAGTCAGTATTGGCAGATGCCTCATTGCTTCTTTTTATGTCTTGCTCATTTTACCATTAAAAGTTCTTCACAAACAGTACATGGGTCCGATTGGTACATTATATGATAATTAGGAGGAAAACATATATTATCAGACATTATATCCATTTCATAGTATGACTTAGCCACGTTCCAACCCAATATCTGTGATCCTGTGTATATGACAAAATAGCATTAGTCACAGATGAGTGGTACCAATGATGCTTCTTAACTTCAGCTGTATTTGATGTTTATACATTGTAACCAATCAAAAGTTTTTCTGGATGGTTAGCAGCTGATAATTATAGTAAAGAAATAAATATATGAATAAATTATACAGTTCCAATAACTTGTTCAAGAGTAATATAATTCTAGAACTGAGATTGCAGTGTGATAACTATCACCAGTAATTAAGGGGTACCATTGATTAGAGGAATTGGCTGTATATACACTCACCAATGGACAATGACAATGGACACTGAAACCATATTTTTTAAAGAAATATGAAAATAAGGTCGATGTACAGTGGACATTTTTTCAAGGATTAGTTGGCTTTGATTTAGGTAGGTTTTTTTTCTTTGTTCAGGTGTTATTGCTAATAATGAGTTGTTGGGAAAATCTACATGGGATCGTGCTGGGTCTTAAAAATTAAATAGTTGTGGCAGCTTGAGTATGCTGGAAACTTGGAGGCAATTAGGCACAAATCTTATTCAGATTGTACAGAGAGTACATGTTCATGTGCATCACTGCTGCATAAGTGATACCTTAAGTTTGAAAGAAATGTCAGTCTCATTTTGCTGATTTTCTTATTGTACTGTACATTATTGCATCAAGTCTTTCTTGTGGTGGATCCTATAGCATACCTAAGATTAGTTACCTTGTGAGAAGTTCTGAATGCATTGAAAGGGGGGGGGGGGAAATCCTCTCTGTCAATTATTTTTAAAGGTCACAGCACTAATGATCAACTGTGAGGTTAATTAGATTCTGAAAGCTTTTCATATCATTTAAGACTCTTAATCTGTATAAATAAGCACCTCTCACTATTTCAAGTTATGAACCTTTATTCACTTACTTTGAGTAGTCTTAGATGTGATAGAAATGTAGGGTTAGAGAGAAATTAAGTGCAAGGCCTTCATACATCCTGTTTCCATCCTTCCTCTTTCACATCTAAAACAGAAATGATGGATGCTCTGTCCATAGATATATGGTCTGTTCAGAGCTTGGATGTCTCCAGCACTAAGTTAGTCAATTTCATATGTAATGGAGTAAGCATCCTCCTATATTATCATGTCAGAAATTGATTTAGCAGACTCATTTTCAGGAAGTAGATTTCTATAAATGAAACAAATCTTAAAGGCCAACTTTAAGCATCCGAATTCCCACAATAAGTAGTCAAATGGGAATCCTACAAGCAGGACAGGTGATATTACAGCTGGGCACAATAATTTTGTAAGAGATTGTTTATCTATGGAAAGGAATAATTCCCCAACAATTTCTCAAAGGCAGGATTCTTCCTTAGCTATAACAGTAATACCACTCTTGAAAAAGTTGATGTGAAGAGCTCCATCATATTGGTTTTTCTTGGGATATGATTATATGAAGCCAAGATAACTGCAGACTGTTGGAGAGTCAATGGAATGAAAGACAGGGTATTCACATGTATACATTAGCCTCCTCCATCCATAAGGATTTCTCTGAAATCCTCTTCACCTTTGAAGACTATCTAAGATCATTTCCCTTTCTTAAAATTGAAGGATAATTGGTAGGAAAAACACATATGTATTTGCCTGGCATTAAGAGATATATCTCTGTCCTAATGTTTTTCCCACCACTGACACTCAGAGACAGAATGCCTCTGAACCTGGATGTCCTTTACAACCATCATAGCTGATAGCTTTGGGTTGCCTCATCCTACCTACTTTTTTAAGGCATGGTAAGAGCTGTGTGGAATGTGTTGTAAGTAGGATTTATTAACTTGAGCTAACAAGTAGAAAACACTCTAATTTTAAAAATACAAGTTAATGGATCCATTTTGGCAATCAAGTGTATCTTCTGGATCCGGCAATTTTAACATGATTCTAAGGTTAATAGGTGACCTGAAGAGGTAGGAATAGCCTACTGTTTCTTTAAAAAGGATCAGCAGCATTATCAAGTATTTTTTTGTTTGCCTTACCAAATTCAGCAGATTTATAAGTCTTTGCAAACTGTTGTAAATTTGATTCTCAAGGAAGTAATTGACAGCACGAACTGACAGGGAAGACTATGGAAACTATCTCAGGAAATTGGTGGCAAAAGTTTATCCTACCTTGGAATCAATTATAATTTAGCCCAAGTTCATTTCATTGTTAACAAAGGTCACAAATAAATTTGGATTCAGTTTTGAAGTACAAAACTCCAAACACTTAAGAAAATTATCACACTAGTAGTAAGCAGCAACAGATTCAAGACTTGGATAAAAACGACCTTGGGAGTCTAGAGCCACAAAGTTCAAAGATCCAGTAATGCAAATGCGAGAAAGGACAAAACAATCAAAAGTCTGAAAGCATCTTTTGAAAAAATTCATTCAAGCAGTTTCAGAGAAAAAGACGAAAACTAACCTCATATTTGTAGGATTTTCTCCCCCATTTCTACCCAAAATAAGAATTCTAGTAGATCAAAATTGATATCCCAAGTATAATATGGCTGGACTTATCTTAAGCTGTAGAAAAACAGTTTTGTTGGAAAATAAAATAAACCAGCCCTCCATTTTATCCCTTTCTGCATTGGGCATTTTAATTCCTACACATAAGCATTTTAACTTTTTGTTTTCCTCTTCTGATACTTTATGCCTTCCTAATGTGCATTCCTAATGAATGGCTGTGCTTAAAGGACAGTCTATGCCTACCAATTCCATAATGGTAAATCACATAATAAAAATCTGTGGTGAGATGAATACATGAAGGCAAAAATAATTAAAGAAGTAGAAGGGATATTTAAGCCACCTACTTGTAACAGTTTTCTCCTGTATATGCTGTCTGTGTTGACCCCTCATGAAAGAGGCTTTAAACCTGTAAGTGTACAAATATAAAGACAAACTGGCTTTGGGGGAGATATTTCTCAAGGCAAACTCGGGCCATGAAGGAAGGGCTTACGAACTTTTCCCTCTTAGTGTTGATCTTCCCTGTATGTTTCCCCCCCCCCTCAGTATTTCCATTGGGTTTGGCAACTAGCTTTTCCTGACATAAGAAGTCACTTCCATTGAAGCTGATGGGGTTTTCTTCCAAGGAAACGTGTTTAGAATTAGGCATTTGTTCCACTTGGTTTTAATAAGCCTAACATACAAATCTGAGGTCTATTTCCTATTTTCCATGGGATTTATTTGATGATTAATTGAGATCTATAAGTTGTGAGGCTGTGCAGATTCACTGCTTAAAACGCTGAGATGCTGTGTTTTGTTGAAAAGTCAGTGCTGCCATTTTGCTTCAGTGGCAGGCCTAGCAGAAGTACAGTCTGTATGTAGTGAGTTCATAGGGGAACTTGGTTGCTTCTCAAATCCCCCTTCTTAATGGTTTGTACAGCACTAATAAATATAATGTATGCTAGGTTATTCCTGCAGTTTGCTCCCAAATGGCTTAAGGACAGGTTTCCAAAAGTCCACTTCATGATCATGGTATCTCCCCTGCCAAGTAAGTCCACTTGAAAGCTATTATGCTACAGCGGAAAAACTGTGAAGTATTTGATTTCTGTATTACAGCCAAGAGTTTGAAAGAAAGTTACAGACATTTAATCACAGAATCATATTGTTGGAATGGGCTGTTTAGGCTATCAAGTCCAAGGCTCTGCTCAGAACAAGAATCTGAGCTGGTAATTGATTCCACTGTCAAGTTGTTTTTACTATTAGAAAGTTTTTCCTAATAATATTCCCAATTCTGTACCATGGGATGATAGAAAATGGATCTTTGCAACTTCTATTCAAACACTTGAAAAGTGCTATCATAACCCCTTCAATATTGTTAAAGCTACATATCTACAGTAGTTCTCTCAGTCTTTCCTTATAAAACTTACTTTCCAGGCCCTTGATAACCCTCCTGCCCCCTTTTGCCCTTGTCCTAAATGTAGGACACATAATTAAATACAAATACAACACATAGATATAGATATAGATGAGATAGAGATAGAGATAGAGATATATAAAGAATTTTCATTATAATGGTAAGATCTAATACAAACTAAACTTAAAGAAATTAGAGAGGAGTAAAAAGTGCAAGGAAAAAAAGGAAAAGAGAAGAATGAAAAAACTAAGAATATAATAAAGAAAAAGAAAAGAAATATATAAAGAAGTGACTTCTAACCTTTATCACAATAAGTATAAACAAATTTTGTAACTCTTCACCCTCTCTCAAGTTACAAACATTTATCTCTTCATCCCAGATCCCATCACTTATCTATAAACAAATCCATAGTCCTGGTGTCAGCAGAAAGTCCAAAAAGGGTAGCCAGAAGTAACAATGTATCTTGTTTTAACCTTGATCAAATAAACCAACTTTATATTCCTTCCTTTTACTTCTAACAGTCTTAATCTTTTAGTTTGTTCAAATATTGTCATAGGATTTGATTTCTCTTCATTTCTTCTTTCTCCCATCGCTCAGAGTTCTTCAAGAATTTAACCAGCCTCTTTTGTAAATCCAGTAGGAAAAAGTTATCCAGGTCACTCTCTTGGTTTGTCATTTGTATTTCCTTTTTAAATTTTAAAACCTCAGCCAGTTTCTTTTGTAGATCCAGTGAAACATCCTTTTCTAAATCATTCTCTTGGATGGTCAGTTGTAAATCCACTTTCGATACCATCTCTATCTTGTCGGATAAAATTTGTTCTACATCTGACATTTCTTCAGTAACATCTTTTGGACATAGTCTGCCCAAAGAACCAGACATCTTTACTGACATTTTTGATATTGTGGCTACTATTTTCTGATTCCATTCTTCAAAAGTCTCCTTCAGTATTTTTATTGCCATAACCATTGCAGGCTTGTATAACTTTCGTCTACCTAAAATCTTTAGCCCCCTCTAGTGTTCAATTTTTGAAATCATGAAATTATTTATCTATGTTATGTCTTGTAAAAACCAGAACAGGATCTGTTTCCCACAAGAAGCTGTTTGCACTTTATAATTAATTCCAAAATCTTATTGTAAAAGTTTCAATATTCCAATTTTATCTGGACCCTTAGTCTGTTTATAACTTTCTAAGATGAAGATTTTATTTAGCCTTTTGCTGTTCATTTCAGATTCTTTAAATTCTTAATCTTATAATTAGTTCTCTTTCATTCAGGATTAAAGGCAGACTCACCTAGCATTTTCAGACTTGTCATTCCAAAGGTCTCTGAGAGCTTGGAAGTAGTTAATGAGCAATTTCTGAAAGTGATTAGAAAGTGAGGTTAGCGAACATAGTGTCCTTTAAAAGGTGCCAACCACGGTTGCGAGCAAGATGGCTAATCCCATCATCTCCTGGCACTCAAACCTGTGGAAACCCGCTCTCCTGTGGTCTCATGGGGAGCAGCAGTCCGGAGCACATGTAGGCAATCTCCCATCCTCCTTATCTGGAGAGGTTCCAAGGAACCAGTCTACTCACTGGTTCCTTGGTCTTTAACGTGGTCGTTGGCTCCGCTTTCACAGAGCTGTCTTCCGTTTGCCATACCTCCCCGGAAGCCCAGAATTAAACACAGTACTTGAGGTGAAGTCTGATTATTGGAACCATTATTTGGAAACTGCATTTCTATTGACGCAGCATAAAATTTCCAATGTATCTTTAATGGCCGTGGTTCACTGCTTATATTCAGTGTCTAATCAACTTCAATTTCAGGATCCTTTTCAGACATTCGTGTGCCATGACATGTCCTCCTATCTTATAACTGTGCAACATGTTTGAATTTTTTTTTCCTGAGTGAAGAACTTTGTATCTTTTGATACAAAAGATGACTTCCAGGTAACTTTGAATTTGTTTTTATTGACAAATTGTATTCTGATACTTTCAGCCTGCAATTCTGATAATCATTCTGAATTTTGTTTCTCTCCCACCCAGTGTTGTGTCTTTCACAACTTAGTTTAACATTCCTGCCATTTCCTTATTCAACAGTGAAGAGGGTTGGGCTCAGGATCAGGTTGGGCCTTCCCAGTTGGATGAGCAGTCTTTCAGGATGGTGTCTAAACTGGCTGTGGATCCACTAATAGGCATGCCAACCAGCCTTTACTTAACGAACTTAATTAATTTTCTATGCATGATTATCATTCTGTTTTAAGCTGCAGGAGAAAACACACACCTAGGTGGGAGATTATAGAGAGAACGTTGCTGTTAACTGCGAAAGCCAAATAAACCCCAAACATAACAAGAAATGTTAAGCAACTAGGCAGGTTGAAGATGGGAATTTGCCCTAAGTTCAGTGGATGGGATAAGATTCCTGTCAGCATTGCTGGGCAAGCCATATATAGCATCATATATCCACTGCTGTAGCAACATATCACAAGTGTAGAGAGGCCAGATATCCTCACAGTGATGGCTGAGTGACAGGATAGTTGGCTACTGCGAAATGCTCTGAATCTGGCAAGGCCCCTTTAATTTCCCTGGCCTTTCCATTCCTGTTAACCACAGTCCAAATATTTCTATGGTAAAAATCATAGGAGACCAGTATTATAAAAGGGGAAAGGGAGACCAAATGTTTTCACACTGATTTACAAATTAGTATGAAAAAGTGTTTCCTTCTTTTAATAGGGAAAAAAAAAGGATCTGAATCAATATTGTGCCCTGTCTGTCTTTCTTCCCTTTCTTTGAGATGTAAGAGGTCCGGCTCAGAAGCTGAGAAAAAACTCGCATGTCTGTGTAACGTTCTTATAACCTAATACTTCTAATGTTTTGTTTTGGCTTTGTTGCCCCCCTCCTCCTTCCTAATCCAGTCATTTGTTTTTTTAGTCACTGTTTCACATAGTAACAGCTTGTTGTATTTTGGTCTGTTTGCCAGAGGCTAGGTTTATTTTTAAATTCTTGAACTTTTGGATTTTATTTTATTTTTCCAAGATTGGAAGCAGCTGAACTGCCTGGAGTTACAGGTTGAAAAGCTTGCTTCACATTATGAGAAAGGAAGCTTCGTCCTCCCCCCTTCCCTTTTGGTGTTCCTTTTTTATTCTGATTTTTTGATATATTTTTTTCCTAACAAATGTCTCTAACTGGTAGTTGCCTAAAAATAGAAAGCCACCTAACTAAAAATAGCTTGGCTCTCAGTCTTGCCAAGGAAAATGGAGAGGAATGGGCGTGGACTTGAAGGCTGAGTAATCCAGCTCTATTCATTCAGAGATCCCTTTGAGAATGCAGCCGATGATAAAGTGCCCTGCAAAAAAAAAAAAAGGCCTCACTTGCTCTCTTTAGACTCCTAGGTGCCAATAAACAGTTTAGCCCAAGGATATATTTTTTTCTCATAGTTGTAAACATTTTATGAAAGACAAGGCTTTGTTTCACAGCAGCTAACGTGCTGTCAGAAATAGCTGGCTTTTCCTAAAGCCTTTTCCCAGCTCTCTCCAGCAGTGGGTTCCTTCATTTTCCACAGAGTTTGAAGCTATTTCCTTTTTAAAAAATGCATATTCTAACAGTGTCCAGTAAGGATGCAACTTAATACTTTATAAATTTAATTTAATATCTCACTATTGCAGTTGTGTTTAGGGTTTGTTTTCAAGAGTCACCCAAACAGAGAAATGATGTTCTTTAGATTTTTAAACTGGTGGTTTGGTATACCGTAATATCCAGTTAACTCTTACAGTGCCTTCGATTTTTTTCTCCATTTCTTATTCAACATTCTGAAGGTGAAGGATCTCTGTGATTCTCTGAAATTAAATGCATTCTTTCAGTTTTAATGGAACACTAGGCGGGTTCGTAGCAGAGCATCTAAATTTCTCATAGTGGTTGCATTTGCTATTCATCTTTTTAAAAAGTCACAGGACTTAAGAGAATATTCTGTTCATGAAAGCTCTCATTTTGGGAATACAGTTTTGATTTATTTTGGTTTTGTTAATGCCAGATCGATAGCAAACCACTTCCATCTTGCTGCCAAGAAAACGCCATGGCCATGTAGTTATCAGGATTAAGGAGACTTTACTTTTACTGAAGTATAGAATGTATGAAGAACATTAATCAATAAATGAAGATGTTAAAAATGGATCGAGAAGCAAATTTAAATTCATGCTTATGGATGAGTTCTCTCTGTGTATGTCTTACTACTACTTTTTACTTAGGCAGAAGAGTTTTTGGGACTTTTTTAAAAATTAAAAACAGTCTTACACAGCTGGTTATACAGAAACCTCTGTAAAGTTCAGAAGGTTATTTTGTCCTGCTTATTGTTATGCTCAGTTCCTGTAATGCTGCTGGTGATAAGGCTCTGAAGACAAAGGACAATAATTGATGAGAGAGAACTTAAATCACCCCAGAAGAATTAGAGGCCTTGTATCTATCGACATTAACTCTTCTAGCCTTCTTCCGTCTTACAAGGAATTTTGTCTTACTGCACGTTTCAGCGTGCCCCACTCTCCAGCAAATGCTTTTTGTGATGGAGGCAGACCACAAATGACCTCTTTATGCAGTAAACAGGGTGTGATGGTGTCTGTGTGGTGCATTAGTAATTACCAAGGCTGAATTCCCATATTGTATCTTTACATCTTCCATGGAAAAATAGGATGCCTGACCCTGTGCAACTCCTTCCAGCCTAGATAGTAATCTACTTATTGCTGTATCAGGGAGACAAATGTTTTATGAGCAAATTCATTTTTCATTTTTATCATTAAGAGACTCTTGTATGCATGATAGATGCAAACCTTGTTTGTTCATGCCATCTTCCTTTACAGTTCTATTCATCAGAGGCCTAATAATGCCACATCTACTAACTCAAAAGTATGTGAATGTATTAGTAGAATCCCTAGAAACTTATTATTAATTGTCAGTATTCTGTTACTCATGAACAACAGTAGTTAGATACAAGTATAATGTTAGCAAATTGCTAGATAATAGTTATATGGCAATCTCTTCCCTTTCTCCTTTGAACTAGCTATGGTTAGTGTTTTGGCTAGTGTAAAAAAACTGTTTTATATGTAAAGTGATAATTAGCTCAAAAACTTAAAGGCGATATCCTGTGAGGAGAAATGGGGGCTCAAATGCACTTGAAAGCTTAAGGAAACTTAGTTCTAAAACACAGATGTCAGGTTCTAAAGCAATGTTGCTCAACCTTGGCAACTTCAAGCTGTGTGGACTTCAACTCCCAGAATTCCCCAGCCAGCAGGAATTCTGGGAGTTGAAGTCCACACAGCTTGAATTTGCCAAGGTTGAGAAACATTGATCTAAGATATCGGTATCTTTCTATGGGAAAAAGCGGCACATGAAAGAGGCTTTGTTTTAAAAACTTTCTGTGTCTTTGTCATGCAGTAAAGAGGCAAGTTGCTATGCAGTTTTTAAAAGAAGTTATGTGGTATTGGGAATTATTCCAGAAAAAAAGGAAAGGCGAAACACGAGCTGGATGTACAGTTATTTTTCACAAGTTGAATCAATCTCTTGGGTCCTGGCCCAAGGCTCAAAGTCTCAGGTAAATACAGGTATTTCCAGGCCTTTCTTTCCCAACCACAAAGACTATTGATCAGAAGGAAGAAGAGGTATCTTAGCACTGGCCCACCATGCTGCATTGACAATCTAGCCCTTCCCATATATAATGTTTAACTGTTCTTCAACGTAAACTCTTTCAGAGCGTTGCTGAATACGGTGTAAATAACTTACGCTTAAGTTTCCTTAGAATCTCTCCTTTGTTTACATATTTCTGGCAAAACTGAAGTTAAATTTCAAAATATGCTGATTTCCCCTTTGTTACAATAAACAAATATTAATTATTTATTTGTGTATGCCCATATGATTTACGCCCATTTTTAATGTATTAAATAGATGTTATTGATTGGATTTCACAGCATTTTGGAAGTCTCTAGATGTGAATTTTATGGTTTTCCTAATGCTCAAAATAAAGTTAGTGAAAGTTGCCAAATACGGTTTTGTAAGACTCTCAATCAAGTTTGGTTTGTTAACCTAGGTGCTTCATACTCATATGACCAATAGTGAATTATGTTTGCAATAAACTGTTGTTCATTGTTATTAATACTTACATATTAATTGTTTAATAGTTTAAATATACAATAATGATTTGAAGTGGACTTGCTGAAGTTTTATTAGCTTAGCAAATCAAAATGATTTTTTTTCATGTTCAGCATTAAAAGCTTTAAAGCTGATGTTTTACAGAAGTTTCTATAGTTTCAAACATTATTTTAGACTTGAATTTTGAGAACTCCTATCTTATAGAAAGGTAGATGCTACTTTTCGTGGGTGTGGGTGCGCCTGAATCATTGTTGACTCCTGGCGACTGCCTGGACTAGTCCCTGAAGTTTTCTTGGCAAGATTTTGGAAGTGGTTTTCCATTGCCTTCTTCCTAGGGCTGAGAGAGTGTTACTGGCCCAAGGTCACCCAGCTAGCTTGTGCCTAAGGCGGAACTAGAACTCACAGTGTCCCGGTTTCAAACCTAGTGCCTTAACCATTACACCAAACTGGCTCTCACAGATACTACATATATGATGGTAGAAATCTTCAGTGTAAATTTCATTACTTAAAAATCTGTCTATCCTTTGCAGCCATTTATGGTATCAAGTTTAAAGATTTTTAAGGTTGCAATAAACATCTGTAGAACTTAATTTTCATATACTATAGAAAAATGATAAAATGCAACCACTTCTAATCAAATAAAATTATTACATAGAATTAATAATTTATTTAAAGTATTTGTTTGCTACTTTAACAGCTCAGGGAGGCATCAGAAATACAATTGAAACAGCAAAGAAACCATATAATGTTAAATCACTAACATACTTTAAAATAGATAAAACGTTAAAACACTTAAAAATCCTGGGTAAACTAGTATGCTTTAAGCCCTCTCCTAAACTGTATTTATGTAACAGTATCCATGGCAGAATCTGAAAAAGGTGCCTTGTGAATATGGGTCGGTCTGTATAGTGGGAGGCCTTGTAAAGAAGTTGTCCTAATCCAGACATCACAATCCACCATCATCTCAAAGGACAGTTGCATTTGCTGTTTCCCATACCACAGTATTTTTATGCCTTAAGCTACTCAAGTTTACATGTAAACATACCCATTATGGCATACCCTTTCAAGGTTTGCAGTGTTGTACAGAAAAGGAGTAAGAAATAGTAAGCTAAAGAAATTAAAGTTTATCCAGGATTTGTAACTGTTTTAACGTAAATAATCAATAAATTATTAATTCTATGTAATAATTTTATTTGATTAGAAGTGGTTGCATTTTATCATTTTTCTATAGTATGTGAAAATTAAGTTCTACAGATGTTTATTGCAACCTTAAAAATCATCCTCACTTCTCTTATGCTCATGTACTGCACTTTGTTCTTTAAACTTCTCATCTCTCTCTTTTTCAGGATCTCATCATTTCCATCCAATTATCACATTCTCAACTCTTCATATATTTGTATTGAAATGAGATTCTCATTCTTTGTTACATGAGCAAATCAGCTCAACGGATTGGTCACTCACCTTTGTATTCAATCCACATTCATTCAGCACCTTTTCATTCTTTACTTTATGTCTTCTTGTTTTACTGCATATATTTTAAATACAACTTCCTTTGCACTCAACTTACTTTGATGTTTCTCCTAACATATCTGATTCTTCCCATATAACAAAGTAAGCAGAAGCACATTCTTATACACAGCCATTTTTGCTTCTTTTAATAAACACCTGTGCTGTGCCACAGACCACATACTTTCCACTATCTCTCTACTAGCATTTGCACATCTTAAAATTTCTCCATCCGTTTTCTCATCTTTAATAAACATTCTACCAGGTACACAAATTCATCTATTTGTCTATTTTTTGCCATTTATGTTTAATTTGCACTCAGTCACTCCAAAATTTAAATTTAGCTTGAGTGAACAGGGTTAGTTTATTGAATAAAACTGCCACACAGTAGAAGCTAAGTAGTATTATCACAAAGGAAGGTGATTAAGAAGAGCTCCATGGGAAAGGAGCCAAGGCTGTCAGAAGAATAAAGCATAGAGTGTCCAGAAGGCTGAGGAAAGCAGTTAGTTAACCAGGTATGAGAACAAAGGGTGTGAGAAGAAACAGAGAAGGAAATAAATCAGACCAAAGATGGAATTAACCCTATGATCCCTACTGCCCTACATTTGTCCTTCCTTCTTTCAGGAGAAGGGGAAATGATGCTTCCTTCCTATCTTCTGCTGGGTGGAATAAATGCAAAGAGACAGCATAGTTTCTGGAAGGAGCTCACCAGGACTTCTGAGGGCCAGACATGGAGAGCTCATGAGCCACAAATGGCTGCAGGACTGAGGTTTTCCACTGCTGAGCTAGACAGTTGAGTAATAAAATATAGAGAAAGGCTGAGGATAAGTGAATGGGGAAAACCTATGAGCAATGCATGCTATGTATTTGTACTGGGAAGGAGGAGAAGGCAAGAGAACTTTAGAGATATAAAGGTAATGATGGTGACTTGCCCCAAGACCAAAAGTAATCATGCAAGTTTAGAAAGTTCCTGTGTTTTTCCAGCTTCAACTATTTTTTTCAGCATCAAGTACAAGCGAACAGTGATGAGAAGGGATCCTTTAAGAAATTCCTGAAGTTAGTAAGATTAAAATGAGATATGCAGTTTCTGCCTTGAACACCCATATAAAACTAATAAGGTAGCTATTAATCGAAGAGAGGTAGCTATTAACCTTGGGTCTTGGAAACTTTTTTATACAGATGTTACAGTAAATTGATTCTGTACCTTAAGCTTTGAAAATTAAATTGATTATTTAAGAAATAAGGAAAAGATTTCATATTCTAACTGCAGACATAGAAGATTGTAACAAAAACTAAAGTAGACTTGAACACAGTACAGTGTGCAAGCTTGCAAGTTAAGTGAAACTTTTCCTCAGTTGTATATAAAATAAGTGTTTTCTGAGATTTATCAAGGGATTTAAAAAGAATTTCCTATGTCCTTATTTCCAGATGTCTCCATTTATAGCTTCCAAATGTTGTCAAGTATAAACAGTTTCACCTAATTTTCTTCATCAGCAAGAGTCTTGAACTGCCAGGCCCCCTGCAGATAACAGGATTTGACAGTTGTTGACTGAAGTCGCAATTTCCTGAACCAATAATCCAAAATAAAACTAGCTGAGAATGATGCCTGCCCAGAGCTTGCTCAGAGCTGAAAAAGAACTTCAAAAGCAACTTAAGTAGGAATATGGAACAGTCATATGAATAGGAAACCTTACAGTGATATAATTTAGTTTCTTTAAAGCAGAGCTGCACAACCTGAGTCGAAGATAGCATGGGCCCATCCCCAGCTTTACATGTAGATTCCAAATCCCTCCAAACATTTCTGCTGAATTGAAAATTTTAACGTGAGAAAAAGGATGAAGTTTTAGGTATGAGGAACAATAATTCCTTCTGCCATTTTATCAGTTAACACTGCCATTTGCCTAGGTTTGTCCATTTCAGTTGGAAATATAGTATTTTTATCTCCTGCAGGATAAGTATCCAAGTAATATACAATTTTTATTAGAAAAATAGTGATAAGGAGAAAGAGTTAAACATATTGACTTTGTTGTTATCCTCTTTGCTGCTACAGTTGAATTGTGTGTGTGATCTAACTATGGATACCTCCTGTAGCACATAGTTTGATCTTCTCTTCCTCTCTTGAAAAACATAAGCAAAATATAGTCATCGTGCCCAATGCTGCTGCTCTTACCATTCAGTCATCCCTGTACAAGTTCAGAATCTTTCTACTGAAGTGCCACAAAAGCAAATGAACCTGACAAAGCTTATTTTCCTATCCAAGCACACACAATCTGAAACTGAAAACTTTACCCTTAGCAATCTCCCAAATACTATTTCAAACAAGATGAGAATTTGGGCATTGCTTGTTAGCTGCCCTGAGGCTAGAAGCAAATGGGTAAGTGGTTTAGAAAGTGATAGATGGGAATGTGAGGTTCAAATGACAGGTAGGAGGAAGTTGCAAGAGCATTAATTTTTGTTTCTCTAATATTATATATGTCTGTTCCACCTCAATTGAACAACTGTGGGTGAAACAGAGACAATCAGCTGATCAGTCTCATAATATAGTGAACACAAGAAATAATCAAGAACACTAAGATGGCCATCCTCCTTTACCACTAGTTATTACACTCCTCAAAATGAAGGAGCCAGGGTCAGGAGTGAGGAAACTTGTGTATCTCTAGGGCCAGCATATTCCACAACATGGCAGGCCCTCTCTCAGTGAACACACAGAATGGGCAGAATCATTTTGGACAAGATGGTTCCTTATGATAATCGGAAAGGCAATTATACCGTTTGGCTCAGGATTATAGCACCTCAGATATATGGTATGTGTAGGAGAAAATGGTAGTACTAGTTTATTACAAACTGAGAATTAGTCAGCAAAGGTTGGAGCTACAAACAAACCAAATTAAAATAAGGGAGCCTTGAATAAATCACAGGGAGATTTTTTCCCCACTTTATTCTGCATAGATCAGACTCCACCTTGAGTATTACAATACCCAATAATGGGCACCACATTTTAAGAAGCCACACAGACTAGAAATGGTTAAAAGGAAGGATATAAATCAAATAATAACTAAAGATGATCAAAGGGCTAAAACCAAGTCCTATAAAAAGACTTTGAAGAAACTGGGAGTGTTTACTTTGAGACAAAAAGACTGAAGGGAAGATGTGATAGCACCCTGTCACACAAAAGTAGGTCAAGACCTGTTCTTCATCATTCCAGAGTACAGGATGTGAAATAATGGATATAAGTTACAATAAGTCAGGTTCCAGTTGAATCTTGGGGAAATCTTCCTAACAGTAAAAACATTTTAGTAGGGGAACCAATTACAGAGTGATCTGGTGGGGCCTCCTTTGCTGGATATGTTCAAGTAGAAGCTGGAATGTCATTTGTCAGGGATACTATAATTTGAGTCTCTGCACTGAGCAAAGGAGAGGACTCAGTGGCCTAATTGGCCTCCTCCAACCCTGTGATTCTGTGATTACAAGGCTTTTCCACTCAGTCAAGGTAAAAAATAAATCATGTTGCAACGTAATAATACCTAAGAATAGGAGAGATCTAGTCTCAGCCAGTGCTGCTGTAACTTTTCAAGATCGCAGAACACCACTATGTAAATGAGGAAATAAGGATACTGAAATAAAACGTATTTTAATAATATTCTTTTTTACCCTCTTAAATTTAATATACAGTGGGGCAAAAAAGTATTTAGTCAGCCACCAATTGTGCAAGTTCTCCCACTTAAAAAGATGAGAGAGGCCTGTAATTGACATCATAGGTAGACCTCAACTATGAGAGACAAAATGAGAAAACAAATCCAGACAATCACATTGTCTGATTCGGAAAGAATTTATTTGCAAATTATGGTGGAAAATAAGTATTTGGTCAATATCAAAAGTTCATCTCAATACTTTGTTATATATCCTTCGTTGGCAATGACAGAGGTCAAACGTTTTCTGTAAGTCTTCACAAGGTTGGCACACACTGTTGCTGGTATGTTGGCCCATTCCTCCATGCAGATCTCCTCTAGAGCAGTGATGTTTTGGGGCTGTCGCTGGGCAACACGGACTTTCAACTCCCTCCAAAGGTTTTCTATGGGGTTGAGATCTGGAGACTGGCTAGGCCACTCCAGGACCTTGAAATGCTTCTTACGAAGCCACTCCTTCATTGCCCGGGCGGTGTGTTTGGGATCACTGTCATGCTGAAAGACCCAGCCACGTTTCATCTTCAATGCCCTTGCTGATGGAAGGAGGTTTGCACTCAAAATCTCACGATACATGGCCCCCTTCATTCTTTCCTGTACACGGATCAGTCGTCCTGGTCCCTTTGAAGAGAAACAGCCCCAAAGCATGATGTTGCCACCCCCATGCTTCACAGTAGGTATGGTGTTCTTTGGATGCAACTCAGCATTCTCTCTCCTCCAAACACGACGAGTTGTGTTTCTACCAAACAGTTCTACTTTGGTTTCATCTGACCATATGACATTCTCCCAATCCTCTTCTGGATCATCCAAATGCTCTCTAGCAAACTTCAGACGGGCCCGGACATGTACTGGCTTAAGCAGGGGGACACGTCTGGCACTGCAGGATCTGAGTCCCTGGCGGCGTAGTGTGTTACTGATGGTAGCCTTTGTTACGTTGGTCCCAGCTCTCTGCAGGTCATTCACTAGGTCCCCCCGTGTGGTTCTGGGATTTTTGCTCACCGTTCTTGTGATCCTTTTGACCCCACGGGGTGAGATCTTGCGTGGAGCCCCAGATCGAGGGAGATTATCAGTGGTCTTGTATGTATTCCATTTTCTAATTATTGCTCCCACAGTTGATTTCTTCACACCAAGCTGCTTGCCTATTGCAGATTCAGTCTTCCCAGCCTGGTGCAGGTCTACAATTTTGTTTCTGGTGTCCTTCGACAGCTCTTTGGTCTTCACCATAGTGGAGTTTGGAGTGTGACTGTTTGAGGTTGTGGACAGGTGTCTTTTATACTGATAACAAGTTCAAACAGGTGCCATTACTACAGGTAATGAGTGGAGGACAGAAGAGCCTCTTAAAGAAGAAGTTACAGGTCTGTGAGAGCCAGAAATCTTGCTTGTTTGTAGGTGACCAAATACTTATTTTCCACCATAATTTGCAAATAAATTCTTTCTGAATCAGACAATGTGATTTGTTTTCTCATTTTGTCTCTCATAGTTGAGGTCTACCTATGATGTCAATTACAGGCCTCTCTCATCTTTTTAAGTGGGAGAACTTGCACAATTGGTGGCTGACTAAATACTTTTTTGCCACACTGTATTGATTAGAAATCTTGAAGGAGTGATGTATTCCAACCATATATGGAGTGAGATGTATTAAACTCTTTGAATTGGAATAAACATTCAGTGTGTTTCCATATTTGGTTCTGGTTTTAGTGAGTGCTGAAAATGTACTTTTCACAAAATTATGTAGAGGGAAAAGGTAATAGATAAAACCAGAAGGTAATGTATGAAGTGGTTTATTGACATGGTAGAAACAAGGATATTTTGCAAAGACAGAATGATATGGAGAGGTATAGCAAGTGGTGTTGATTTAAATTAGATTTAGCTGCTTTTCTTTTTCTTTTTTCTTTTCTTTATTTCTTTTATTTATTATTCAAATTTCTATCACCACCCATCTCCCACAAAAGGAGGACTCTTTTTTTTAATCTTGTGTCTTAATTCCTTTGGTTTACTATTTGTTACTACTTTTCTGTGTTGTGTATAACATTATTACCTGAACAGAAGTAGCATGACGAGCTGTGTGTGTGTGTGTGTGTATGTATAAAAGATAGTATTTTTGAAAATGCTCTAATACTGAAGGTTCTTCAGAAAACATGGATGCCATGAAGAACATAGTTTAAGAACATCAACACCATACTTTCAACAACATTCAACTTATAATTTTTCATTGGGTAGTTAGATTTATATTTGCTTTTTTCAGAGTGTTCAGATACATAATATTCTCACCTCCCATTTCTCTCCACAACAGTTTTGTGGAACAGACTGGACTGAGAGAGAGCATGTCAACCCTCCAAGGTAGAACTGACTAAGAGAGCCAGTTTGGTCTAGTGGTTAAGGTGCTGGGCTAGAAACCAGGAGACTGAGAGTTCTAGTCCCTCCTTAGGCATGAAAGCCGGCTGGGTGACCTTGGGCCAGTCACTCACTCTCAGCCCAACTCACCTCACAGGGTTGTTGTTGTGGGGAAAAGAGGAGGAGGGAGGAGTATTCGGTATGTTAGCCGCCTGGAGTTATTTATAAAAAGAATAAAGATGGGATAAATATTAATTAATTAATTTAATTAAATTTTAAAAAAGAAACCAATGCCATGTAGGTCAGGACTACTTATTGTAACAGCAATAGTAACAGAATCTTGCTTCTCCCCTCCCTCCCTTTATTTTCTTGTGAACTAGGGAGGGGCTTGCCTGAGCCATTTGCTCACATTACATTCTTGGCCCAGGCTCAGGACCCTTTTATCTGAACATTTCCTTGGTAGCAGCTCTTCCTCCTGTCCTTCAAGGCCATTCCCTCTACTCTCTGCAGACTGGCTCCAAATTATCCCATGAATTTTCATAGTTGAGAACTTGGATCTCTTCTGTCCTAGTACAGCATTTTAACCACCACCACCACATACTGGTCTTGAGAAACCTAAAACCATGATATAAAGGTCAGGGTCCCTCCTTGTGGGGGAGATGGGCGGGATATAAATGTAATAAATAAATAAATAAATAAATAAATGGCCTTTCCAGTGTTTGCTCCCTGACCTGATATTCATAGGTATAAAACCACAATATAAAGATACATTATTTGCCTTAGCATGACTAGCTCCTACTGATATACAGAGAGGTTCATGAGTTTGCCTTTTAAGTCCCATAAACTGAATGCCAGCTCTAGATCCTCTAGCAGCTAATTGCACATTAACTATTCACAGTGTATAGTGCTGCCTTTTCTGAATCTTCTAGTGAATAATTTCAGTATATATTTGAGTTCTAATACTATAAGATATGAGGAAAAACTCTCTTCATACCATCTAAAATTAGAAAGCTCTACAGCAGATGCTTTTATTTTTCAGTCATTCTAGTTCTTATTTTTATATTTTGGGTTTTG
This sequence comes from Charina bottae, assembly GCA_023362775.1. NCBI lineage: Eukaryota > Metazoa > Chordata > Lepidosauria > Squamata > Charinaidae > Charina > Charina bottae. The sequence goes on from JALMGJ010000002.1 coordinate 242,575,354, forward strand.
ATTGTCATTTTCTATAACTTTTCCAATGCTGTGATACATTTTTTGAGATAGGCAGCCAGAACAGGAAGTTATTTTAAAGCTGGCTGGGTGGTGGAGGAGGAAAACTCTTATCTTAGGTCAGCTGCTGACCGGAGAAGATAGGTTTTCCTCATTTGGGGTAGTAGGCTGAGGAAAATGGAAAGGACTGCATGAAGACCTTCTGTCAGTTGGATTTGAACTATGAGCAAGAATCTCCCTAACCTAATCTACACAGTAGTGTCCACCAGAGGCAGTTGGCTAACCCTTTTCCTGCCATTGGTAGTAATGGAGTTTTAAAATTCTCTGCTTCATATGTGCCCAAACTGGCATCGCTGTTCGTTCATATTATATGCTATAGGGGTTTGTGAGTATATTCCATTATGATGGAAAGCCAGGCTTAAGAGAGCTATAGTCACTTCTCTGTGCAATTTGTTTACTTTATTTGTCCACAGGTAAATTCCTGAAAAGCTACTACAGGTTGTATCAAAATACAGATTTTAAGCACATGGTGTAACCAGGGTGAGTCTGTGATCTGAACCTTCATATACATCATATACATAAAAGAAAAGCCCACATTTAGGGTTGAAAAGTATCAGAAATTGGGCCTGTCACTTGAATTGGATAGCCAATGTTCCATTGACTCTGCGGGATAAACTGGATGGCCAGATGTAATGCAGAGATTTTTCACACAATTATATTGAACCATGACTATATTAGATTTGAAACATTACTGCCACTGTCTGAGTCAGTGTCATAAAGGAGCAATGGGAAGTGAGGGAATAAACAGCTATGTTTGTTTTAGGCTCTCATTGTCTTGGAGTAACAGAACAACATAAAGCTTACTTTTGTTTGTTTGCTTAGTAAGGTTGGCACACTTCTAAAGACAATTCTGAGCTGCACCTGTCTACCACTACTGTTCCTCTGAGGTCTGAGAACCAGAGCCACTGTAGAACTAAAGACGATGCTAGGAGACTGGTGACATCAAGGAATGTACCTATGAGTACATTGTTGGAGGAAAATTCTGAGAGTGCCTTGGACTGCAAGAAGATCAAACCAGTCCATACTCCAGGAAATCAAGCCAGACTGCTCACTTGAGGGAATGGTATTAAAGGCAAAACTTAAGTACTTTGGCCACATAATGAGAAGACAGGATACCCTGGAGAAGAAGCTGATGCTAGGGAAAGTGGAAAGCAAAAGGAAGAGGGGCCGACCAAGGGCAAGATGGATGGATGGTATTCTGGAGGTGACGGACTCAACCATTGAGGAGCTGGGGATGGTGACGGCCGACAGAAAGCTCTGGCGTGGGCTGGTCCATGAAGTCACGAAGAGTCGGAAACGGCTGAACGAATAAACAACAACCTATGAGTACATTGGAGTTCTTTGGCAGCATGCTACCTATCCCTATTAAACATGGTGTGCTTAACATGGTGTACTGAATACCTTTATGAACTCATATCTAGTACACCAAATCCAATATAAATGGGACTATTGAAGTCTTCTGGTTTTCAGCACTTGCACAGTTATTCTCCGGGATTACTATCCCATGTTAATTTGAGCATGTTGCAACATAAGTATACAGCTTCATATCATACTTATTTCATATGGATTGTTTTCCATCTCCACTAAACAGCTTGGAATCACTTCATTTTCCTTTATTCTCACTCAGTTAATTCAGTTCATTTTTCTCTTGTTGCTCTTCTTTCTTATAACTGCAAATACATGACAATTAACCTGATTCTTGACTGTTTCACAGCTGTCCCAGGAGTTGAATAACAGCAATGTAATTGGCCAAAATGCTGTTAATTTCTCTCGCCAGTTGCTTATCGAAGCTGTGAGAAACAGCAGGGGGTATGGAAGCCCTATTCCTATAGGATTTGATAACCAGCAGTGCTATAACATATAATCTGCTCAAAACATTGGCTAGTTTGTCTTTTGTGAACAGAATTGCTGTGTTCATGCATGGGATGGAATTATTCTTTCTCCCTTTTGCCTCTGCTTCTAAAAATCTTCTGTCATAGATTGGGGGCAGTTTGGGAATGAAACATTAAGGTTGTTTAAAGCCTTTGAGGGGGATCCTTCACAATGTGCTAGAGCATTAACAAAGTACCTCTCTTTGAATGGTTAAAGGGGCTGCGATTTTTGCAAGGCTCACACAGCAGTTTCAGAAGCTGCTCCTGGCTGTCTCTAAAATTGAAGAGAGCAGCTTCCTTGCAAAGTACCACTTTCAGTGGCTTTGTACAACCCTATAAGATGTGGAAAGGAGGGTGAAAATGGAGTGTGGAGTTGGTGGAAATTGTCACTTCTATTTTAAAAGACCCAGGGAGCAATTCAGGATCCAAACCGTTATCTTTTTTATATCCAGGGTATAATATATAACGTTAAAAGTGAAAACACTCCAGATTTTTAAGTGCACATTTATGTTTCACAACAGCAATATGTATCTGACCACACGGTCTTCCAAATCATTTTCACTTCTGAGTTTGTTTGTTTTTACCATATATTTTATCAGAAAAAATGTATTAATCCAGATTAGAATGGTGGTAGACATCCCATTGGAATAAGGAGCAGAGTCTTCATTATTCCTAAAATGTGACAGGACATTGTTATAAGAGGTTATTACTGAGAAATTATTTTCCTTGTGATGGAATATGTTAAATCTGATAGCATTGTGCCCTGAAGCCTTGATCTGTATGAGCAGCACTATATAAATTGGGATACACCCAATGCTATGCAGCTTTGGCCAGAAAACTGCTCCCTTTTCCTTTGTGCCCATAGTAGTGAGTGGTTATTTTTTTCCCCCCATTGTTGTTATTCAGTCACGGATAGCCTGGTTTTAACTCTTTAGATGCTTTTCCTTCTCTTTAAACAGAATCCAGCTTGAGATATCCAAATCAGTTTAGAGACAAAAATATAGCAGTATGTGGACATATATGTACACATAGAGAAGTACAGATACAGAAAATCTTTAGGATGTGTCTAATCGCTACTATAGGGTAAATGGTGTTGATCTTTTAAAGCAACAAATATAACTTTGCCACAATTAGAGTAAAGAAGGCCTTCTTCTAACCACTACAATTACATCAACCACCAGGAGGCAGATGGTCACTGTAACTGAAAATACCACACAGGATATACACTGGGTAAAAATAGGAGGGGTGGAAATCATGTAAAACCCCATACATGGGCACATGTCATAATGTAACATCCATATCTCTCTTGTCTGAGACTTTAAAGGAAAGTGGACTGTATATACCATTGTGATAGGTAAAACTATCATAAACCTCTGAAAAGTGGTAGGACTTTGGGAAAAGCTTCTCCTATGAGCTACATATATAAACAGCTTTATATAGGAGGTGATAGTTTTTAGGATATTCCCCCAACTAATGAAAGACTTTAAAGGAAATAACCAGCACTTTAAATTGGGTACAGATATGGATCAGAAACTGTCACTGTAAAGTTTCGTGTTCCATAAAAACAGTTCTTCTATTTGAATGGGTTTAAACTGAATTGCCAAGGATTGAAAATGAGTACTTCTGTATATTCATGATATATACTGTATTACTAGGCTAGAGATTTTTCCCAGGTATCATGAAGGAAATTTAATATAACAGTGATACACACTTTTTTCTTGACTAAAAACCACATTTCAAAAGCTAGCGTATGCCCTAGCAAAATGTACAGTGATTCCATGTGCCCTTAATTAAAATTAAATATAGTTAATACAAATAGTCTCAAGTAATGAGTTTAATAATATTCCCTTTTAATCATAACAACTCAGATCTTTGGAGGCCATATCCAAGGTTTTCGAGAGTTGTATGTGGCCATAGAGTTTATTTTATTTATCATATTTATATGTTGCCCATCTCACAAGATGTGACTCTGAGTTTGAGTTGAGTTGAATCTGAACTATGGGAATATAGTAAAAGTACATGTTAAGAGACTACATACATTTGGTGGTGTTACAGTTCTCCTCTTCGTTTTGATTTTGGAAATAATTCAGAAATCATATGTTTCCATTTGTGCCATTTGGATTCTGGGTTCTTCTCCATCCTTGGACTTATAATGAAGTCGATATGCATTGTGGATAGATGTTTTTATAAGTGTACAGTCCTCATTAGTTATACCATTGTAGCAGAATTTCCATCATTTATTTGGAACGTTTAGATGGGTTTATTCTCAGAATATCTACATTGTTTATTAAATAGTAAACAACTAATTGTGATAGAACTTCACCATTTCTTAGTGTCCAAGTATATGTTTCATGCATGCAAATATCCGACAGCTCTGATGCCTCCCAGAAGAAATCTTTGGACCTTATGCAAGCACAACACTTCTCTACAACTTGTCTTTTTCCTGACTTCCACATGAATCTGAAAAAAAAATGGGGCTGATTTGAGAGTCACAATGAGTTGACTCCTTAAAGCAGTTGCATTTTTTTTTCTGTCTTGTCTAGAAGCCTGAAAAAGATAGTCTACTTTAACCAACAGCAGAAAAGAAACTGTGCTTGTGCAAGCTCTGAAACACTTCTTCTGAATCATTTTCAAAGGGTGCCCATCCCAAGGATGTTATGTTTCTTGAGATATTACTTGTATGCCGTTTATAATTTAGTAGAAAGTTTAAACCAGAAGCAGGCAACTTGGAGAGCCTGGGGGCATACTTTAAATTTATCTATCTCTGCTTCCAAGGGCAATAAAGAGGATGGTTTTGACACAGTGATGTCACTAAAGGGAGCCTAGCTGATAATTTTCTGCTCTTATGTAGCTATTTTTTAAAATGAAATAAATATGTTAAGTCTTTCAGTGTACTTGGAAAAATTAAATTTATTATTAATGAAAGTAATGCTTAAATATAATCTGAAAATACTTATCTTAAAGAAAAAAAATGATCCTATTTTCTAGTTACCCAGTTGTTAGGGGAGGGCTTGTTAAACGCCTTTAGTAAGTATTGCCAAATATGGGATTGCTAGCATGTTGGTGGTGTGTTTTCAGTTGAGTCATCATTGCAAAGCCTCTGCTTTAGTGCCACCTCTGGAAGTGTAGCCTGTTAGATGAAACGCAAAACCAAAAGATTAGCTGCTTACGGTTCCTCAGCCTATTATACAAGAACGCCTGTGTTGGTCCTAAAGTCCAAGGGGAAAACTTTGGCCTCTAGTAATTATATTCTATCATTCAGTTTCTGCTGGCTGCATCACACATCATTTCCTGCCCTAAAAATAGTTACTGGTAAAGGATAATTTTGATGTTTCCACCCTAGGGATGGCTGCTATAAGAGAACAAAAAAGCTCCAAAACATGGTAGGGTACATTAGATGCAATCACATAAAGTGTAATTTGTCAGTTTCTTTTTTAATTTTAGAGTGCTTCAATCAATCTTTTTACATGTATGGGACATAAAAGTAGTAAACAAAATTAATACTAAATACTCAGGTCTTTATTGTAAAGCTTAAGGTTTCAGGTGCTTGTGTACTTCAGTTGTTTCTCTTCTAAACTCATAAAAATATAGAGGGGACTTCAACTGTACACGTATGTGTTTGCAAGCATGTGTATCATACTGGCATATTCATCTGGGAGCCAGATTGGCTATGTAGTCAGGGTCAAAGTAGGTAAAAAGGGACAGATGCACTTTTTAAAATTTCACATATCTGCTACCTTCTCATTTAAAACAGAGGATGAGACTGAGATAGGAGTATTGAATCCTCTTTTACCATGCCCTGTTTCACTTAAGACAGTGTCTGGAGCAATCAAGTGCAGGGAGATTGAACATGGGACAGAGAAATAATTCAACAAAGTCTGTCCTTTCCCACTGCTTTATATATGAATGGAAAGGACACCTTAATCAATAGTGGTGTCATCAGATTTAGTCTGGCCTTCACTGGGCAATCTAATTTTCCCTGTGTGTAGCACATGGAATAGCTTCTTTAAAAATGTCTTGAAAGTCAGGGCACGTTACATGGATCTGTCAGTGTGTGTGTGTGTGTATAATTGATACGTTGACTTTGGGAATAAGTCAGCTGTTTACAGCTTGTAAAACATGCATAGCTGAAAAAAATATTCTGATCAGAAGAGTAACACCACTGGAATTGACATAATGGTTTATTTCCCATTTGTACACAATGGAAACAAATGCTGGACTAAAAGGCCTTCAGGCCTCCTTTCATATTCTTAATACACCAAAAAGGGATTCACCATATTATTTACTGTATGCAGATTTTCAGTTGCAGTATTTGGCCCTTACTTCAAGTGCCATAAGATTGAATTCTCCATGATCTTAAAAAAACAAAAAACCCTGCTATGTACTGCTTTGAGCTTCACTTGTCCCTGGCAGTCTTCCCTCTCCGACAGCAGTTAGTCCCAGCGTCTACCATTTTGCTTTCCTGGTATTGCAACCATATTTTTAAAATTAAAAACAATGTTCAAGTTCTGTTTTCAGTCTTTTACATACATTGCTTAGATTACATTGTATTTATGCTTTTTCTTAAAAATAAGCTAAAATAGATGCTAAATTAAAATGATTCATCACTGCTTTGGCCAGAATTAACCCTGAGCTTTGGGAGCAAGAGTATCTTATCTGTAACAGCAACACTGACACACAGAACATCAGTTTGACATCAGTCTGACTCCAATAAAGATTTCCATGGGCTGCTAAACAGAGTACAGCCATTTAGTTGAGCTTTGAAGGAAACAATATTAACACAGGATAGGGGTAGCATAGTTGAAAATATTGGAAAGTTGATGCAGGAGGATTCATAACAGACAATTTGGTTTATGAGCCAGTTTGGTCTAGTGGTTAAGGCAACAGGCTAGAAACCAGGGGACTGAGAGTTCTAGTCCCGCCTTAGGCATGAAAGCCGGCTGGGTGACCTTGGGCCAGTCACTCTCTCTCAGCCCAACTCACCTCACAGGGTTGTTGTTGTGGGGAAAATAGGAGGAGGGAGGAGCATTTGGTACGTTCGCTGCCTTGAGTTATTTATAAAAATAATAAAGGTGGGATAAAAATTAAATTAAAAAAATAAATCATGTGGGTATGTCTCCTAAATCTTGAATTTAGCTTTGTCAGCTCTCCAGATGTCCTCTATTTTCCTCTTCTGATATTTTATCCTATGTGATCTTTCCTCCTCACTCAAAGACTGAGACAGCGATGCTAAGTCACTTAGGGGGTTGTATAACTTCAGAAGTGGGAAGTGAAGGCATTTGTCTGTTTCTGACTAAAGTCTTGGGCATGTATCTGTGAGAAATCATAGATGACTCATTGAAGATATAACCTTCATATCACCTGATACAAATTCATGTTAGGTTGTTTATGCTTCCATCTGAATATTACTGATATTGAATAAGTAAATGCTAAATAATATTTAAAATATTATTGGGCACAGACAGAATCTTCTAGCTGTGCTCCTGTCCTCTGAAGATGCCAGCCACAGCGACTGGCGAAACGTTAGGAACCAGAACTGCCAGAACACGGCCACACAGCCTGGAAGACCCACAACAACCATCAATATTTAAAATGTTTTGTTTTGTGTTTTGCTTTGTTTTAAAAAAAACCTTCAGATGAGCATGGAATGGGTGGGGGAGAAGATATTAGACAACTGCATCAGTGAAATTGTTTTGCTATTATCAGGGAATGATCTGATCAGATCAAATAATAAAACTTAGAAAAAATTATTTTTTCACTTGGTGATATTGTTCTTATAAAGAAAACACAAAAGTCTGGATCCAACAGAAGTGGATAGAGGAAAAAAAGGTTTTAGCACAGGCACTTGTACAGAAATGTAATAGATTCATTCCGTAGCCTACTTCTCCCTGTGTAAAAGGTGGCAAAAACAGAACATGTTTGAATTTAACTTTACCCAAATTATGGGGTATGTGTAAACTAACATCTGAATGGAGAAGCCTTACTCATCTAGAAGAAAATATTTGGATCCAATCTTAAAATATTAGCTGAATATCAATAAATCCTTGTTTTACTACAATTCTAAAAATAATTACATTTCTGTGACTTTGCCCACAGTGCCTGCCTGCAGAAAGTTGAGGATTTTCTTCTTCAAATGAAAACAATCACAGTTTTAAAAAATGGCACTGGGGGGGTAATCTGGACTTGTATATAAACAAATTTAAAATCCATTTGTGAGCTATTGTGGGAAGGGAGCTTGTATAAGAAACATGAATGTGTCATTCTTAAACACTTAACTCAGTGAAGAACTGAAAACTGTGACACCATTACAAGGACAAAAAGCAGACTGCTGAAATCCACAGAGATTAGCAGCCTTAGTCCACAGAAGCACAATTGAGAAAAGCCATGTATGGCCATGTTGCAGCAGGAGCTGCTATGATTGGCTGATGTCACTTGGTCTTTGCCGGAGTAGACAACAGGTGCAGAGTTGCTGACAGGTGTGAATGTCTAGGATACGTAAGATTGCTGATGCCTAGTGATGTAGCCTTATGTCAGATTGTAAAGTGCTGAGCTCTCATGGAACAAGAATCCAACTTGCATGTTTTTCAGATCAGTTGAAGCGCACTCATTCACCCCTTCCTCTCCTTGTGGGCTCTTGGTGAGTGCCTAGATGACTAAACTGAAGCCCTGCTAGGGCCCCAGGACAGTGGAGTCTGTGCTCATAAACTAACAAGCATGTTTCACGCTGAAATCTGAGTAAATTGGTGAAAGTGTTGTTTATCTACTGTTCTGTTCAAGAGAAATTGTCATTTGGATTTTACTTAATTAAGTTGCATATAAACCGGATTGTATTAATTCATCTTTTCCCAATTTGACACCCTCCAGTGGTATTGAAACGACAAACTGTCATGATTCCTTAGCCAGTGCTTAGACAGTTTCAAGTTTTACTTGGTTCATGCTTCTCACATTCCATGTTCCAGTTGCATGTGTCCTTGTAAAATGAGAAACTCATTTTACAATAATGGCACCATCAGTGTACAGACTTCCTTGTAGCTTTTGTCTGGCCCTGTCATTATCTCAAGATCTACTTTTAAAAGTTCAATAGTCTTCCCCAATAAGTAGATGAATGGCTTCTGTCCTGCAGGTGTCATCATCTGATGCTCAAACTCATCTAAATTCTATTGTCATGTCCATACAACTTTGTTTCAATCATACAGACATTTTTTGCCGTTGCCATCTCCTAGGTTTGATTTGGGGTTCCTTCTCCTACATGTCCTTTGTGAATTACCCTTAGCATCATCCCTTCCCTTTCCATCTTCCCAGCAAGGATGACCTTCCCAGGAGTTCCCGTTCCCACCAGCATAACTCTCAGCATCCTCAAAGTTACTGAATCTTCCCAATCTATCACTGGGTTTTCATCTATAGACTGTAAAAATAAAAAGTTCTGTGTGTGTGTGTGTCTGTCTGTCTATGTATGTATATGTATGTATATGTATATGTAGTATATGTACTGTATATGTATATTTACATCAAAAAATGTAAACTGAGAATGAGTAAGAGCTGACACTCAGAAATGCTACCTAGCACTTTTATTGAACTTTCTGCACTGCCAAATAGAGTGGCAAACTTTATTCTCACAGTAGGGTTGGACTGGGAATATACTGCACAAATTTCTGCCTCCTTGAGTTACTCAAGACATAAATCTTCCTAATGGGAGCAAGGCGTGTAAGACCTAGCTGGCCTTCAACGACAGAGAAAGACATTTGAGATCCACAGCAAAAAGGAATGAGGATTTGTTCCTCTTTATATTCAAATCTTTGTGGCTTTTTTGTGCGGACTTCTGGCACCCCTGAAATCTGAATAGAACATGTCCTTTCGTTGGTATTTACTCTGTAGGATTCAAAAGAGTTGATTTTTTTTAAAAAAATATTAAATACTATAAGACGCTAAAAATGTATTAATTTCCAAATGTAAAATCCAAAATCCAGAACTTGATAATGTGCAGTAAGACTCAACATCCTGATAAAACTTCTAGTAAGGCAATAGGAATATGAAATTTAACCTGATTTCTATCTGTTGTACTACTGTTTCCCCATCTTTCTTCCGATCACATGAGGGGAGCCAGTATAGTATATTTTTTAGGATGTCAACCTAGAGCAGGGAAAATCCATATTCAAATCATCCCAAAGCTTACTGGCTAATAATGAGGCTTTCAGTAATTTAAAAGTTGGAGAGAATGTATACAATTTTTAGCTCCTGCAGGATATATACATATAATATCTAAACAAATGAATAATGTTTTAAAAGATCTTCCTAAATGAAGGCAGTGTGTGTGCACATGTGTGTGTATGTACAGTATATGTATGTCTGCTCAGAAGGCAGGCCTATGTACATTGAACTGCTTGAGTTCCTTGCTCATAAGTGATTCATAAGCAGTTACATCAGTTTCTCTTCTAGTTTTTGTACGTTTGGGTGTGAAGGGAAGAATCCTGATCAAGGTGTTTCATTAATTTTGAAGACCATGCTAGACAACTGATTATATTAGGCATTACTTTATAGATACTGATAAAAGTATTTTTAAAGATTTCTCAGGTTATTATGATATTATGTATAAGAGTCAGAGTAATTTGACAACTACATGACCATCATCACTTTAACTGCTTCATTTCAGTCCTGTTACAGAGCAGTAGCAGGAAAGATGCATCTGTGGATTAGTGTAAGAACAATTGTAGGCTTACTACTGTACTGTGTTGAAAACTATATAGTTTTTTGTGGGGTTGTCATTCCATTCACTATGAACTGCTAGCAGCTCCTTTTTGCCTGGATAAATTACCCTGTATGTGTTTAAAAGGTGAACACTGAAATATTTAAGCTACTGATGTTTCCGTTCCAGAGAAAAGCTGTGATGGTAATACAGATACCTCATTAGATTTTATGTTCTCTTCATTTACTGACCTATTCTAGATCCAGAAGAGGTCACAGTGGCTCTCTTTGGTAACAAAAGCTGCAGTTTGTTGACCTAATACATCTCCTTTCACTTTCTCTCCCTAATGTAAAATGTAACAGCCTTCAACCAGTCTGTACTGTGGTAAAGGCCCTGGATCGCTCTTGCAGCCTCTGTCAAGGCTTCAACTTTCCAAATTATGTATTTCAGACGTTGAGAAAGAAAGGACTTAATGGCTGTGACAGCCCAGACCCTGATGCAGACGATTCAGTAGGTCACAGCCCTGAGTCTGAGGACAAGTACAGGAAAATTAATGAAGATATTGATCTAATGATCAGCAGGCAAAGATTATGTGTAAGTACTCTGAATTCCCTTTCATTTTTTTTTACTTTCTGATATTTCTCTGAACCTGGCAGGCATTGAACAAGAAAGAAAACAAAGGCTGTGAAAGCCCTGATCCAGACTCCTCTTATGCCCTCACCCCACGCACTGAAGAAAAATACAAAAAAATTAATGAAGAGTTTGATATTATGATCAAGAGCCATAAAATTCCTGTAAGTACCAAAGGTTAGATGGCTGTCTGCTGATAACCACTGCAGTAACACACCCTAACCCTTTCAGTTCTGGTTTCTTCCAAAAAGGCATATACAGTGACGGACATATTTTGACAGCCCCCATTAAAACCAAATTGCAGAGAGGAAGTATGACGTCATTATCTTTTTTTTCTTCTTTTTTTCACTCTTGAAGTGTGGAAAGTTCCTTCATGAGATATGTTTGACAAAACCTAAAGAAGGAAGTTTTTTAAAGTGGATGTTATGTATAGTAAATTAACAGAATTCTGGTTTACCACACCAAGCTACCCCAAAGTGTATTTAGAGAACATCGGTAAAACATGCTGTAGAGAGGCTGACATTCTCACAGAGTTTTCTATGGGTCTAAAGCAGCCTTTCTCAACCTTTTGACCCTGGAGGAACCCTTGAAATATTTTTCAGGCCTCGGGGAACCCCTGCACATTCAGGCTCAAATATAGGCCAGAAGTTACAAAATTATTATATTCGTTTCATGTGTACACCTGTATATATGCATTAACAGTGTTCTTAAACTAAAAATAAAGAATGAAACTTACCTCTTTAATGTGAAGTTGCCTGAATTTGAAATAATTTTTTTAATAAATCATGATCTCCCAGGGAATCCCTAGTGACCTCTCGCGGAACCCTAGGGTTCCACGGAACCCTGGTTGAGAATCCCTGGTCTAAAGGAAGAAAAAGCATTGGTATAAAATGAAGGATCTCTTCATGTAATACATTCAAGATAGTGAGTCCTGCTACCACTGGAATTCACTGTGCTCTAAATTCAGTTACCACACTGAAGGGTTATGTAGCTACTTGCTAGTTGCAGGAAAAGAGTCTGCATGAGAATCTAATGGTAGCATTCAGTCATTTATGTGTGTTGAGGATAACTTTACAGATTTATCAGACAATTTGCTTTGATTTCATCAGCATTTCTCTTAATGCTTTAACGAGCGCTAAATTTTTGTTTTAACCACAACCAGATTTCTAACAGTCATATGCCTTGCCAGATACTTAAGAGAAATAACTCTGCATGTAGCTATTTTGTTTGCATAGACATAAAGGGGGAAAACTTGTGTGAATACTACAAGTATTGTCATAGTATGGTTAGTATTATTACATGTATTCAGATGGGCATTTGTTTTCATCTATTCTAGACCAAAAGAATGGTCCTTTGGCACTTAAAAAATAAATAAATGTATTGCTTATGCATTAAAAAGTCTGTATTCCCCTAAACATGAATCTTTTAGAAGCTGGCAGACTGTTTGTTATATTCTTAGGGAAAATTTAATATTTTAAAGTTCCTTAACATCTCATCTTGATAAAGTGACAGTGGTTTTAAGAATAAAATTAGGGTGAGTTCACTTGTAATAAGTTATCTCTTTCGTGTTAGGGTAAAACCAAGTGTGGAGACAAAGACCAACCTAGATTATCATTTGCTATGGCTGTCATTTATCTAGTTGTATAAAGTGCTCTTTATGTTTGTAGATTAAATATTTAGTTTACTACAAATTAGAAGGTTTTTTTTAAAGAGCTTCTATCAATTGAATATAAAAAGCAAACAGAAAGAAAAATAAACAGTTGTCAGCCCTTCAAGGTAGTCCAGAGCAGGAAACCAAAACCAAGAATACTAATATTACCTTTATTGTAAGGTCACAGTAACAGCATATTGCAAGTCTGAAAGTGCTTCTCCCCTCCCCTGCCTCCACTTTCCAGAGAACTAGGGAGGGTCAATTCTGAGATGTTTTCTCTGCCCTCATTCCAGCTTTGGACTCTTTTGGACAACTTTGGATTTCTCATATTAGACTTTGTCTAGGCTGTGGTTCTTCCTCCTGTCTGTCAAGGTTATTCTCATAGCCCATTACATCAGTACAGAAAAGTTATAAAGAAAGGCAAAAATGAAACCAAAAACAGTTAAAGAAAACTCCAAACCATACAGGACACATATTCTTGAATGCATGTACATATAAAAGTTCTGTATTTCATATTTTATTATAATAATCCAAAACTAATCTATATCAATTCATTCCTATCTTGGTAATAATATCAACCCAGCAGACCATAGAGTAGCTGGGGTCATATGTTTTCAAAGCTGTAAAATACTGTAGATCTTTTTTAACTTTCTTTCTCCAGATGTCTGTTTCCATGCAATAGGAATATAGTTCAAAAAATATGAACATGTGACAGTATTAAATATTGTCTCCATGTTAATACATGTAACAATTTCTTCCCAAAATGGAGCAATTTTAAGATACTATACAAACATATGTTTTCATGAAGCATTAATCTGACTTCATCTCCAACAACATAACAATTTACACAGCCTTTTCTACATAAACACAGTTGAGTCCAGTAAGTCTAAAATATTTTTGTTTTTGTTGTTGAATAAAATGTAACCTAAGTTCTATAGAAATTTCTGGGATTGATGTTGATACCTATTTCCATTGTCTAGGCAAACTAAAAATCTCTTAATCTTTATTCCATTCAACCATTACAGTTTGCATATCAAAATGATTCATCACTAACAGAATTTATATAAAGACTAATTGTAGATTTTTTTTGTGTCATTGATTTAATAATCACTTAGGTGTTTTTAGTCTTGGAAACGCTGCAAACCCTAATTGGGATGTCAATAAATGTAATTGCAAATACTGTCTCTGAGGTGTACGAGGGATATAGTATTTGTCCATTAAAGTGAAAAAAGATTTTAAAAATCATCATTTTCACTTAATTGATCCAAGGTATAAATCCCAGCTTCCATGCAAGTTTTACATATATATTTTATAGTAATTTTATTAAACATTATAATTACAACAGTAAAAACTAATGCAAACTAAAACAATAGAAGAATAAAAAGAAACAATAGAAGGTGCAGAAAAGAAAGAAAAAAAGAGAAATAGAAGTAGAAATAGAAATAGAAAAGAAAAGAAAAAAAGAAAGAATAGAAATAGAAATAGAAATAGAAAAGAAAGAAAAAATAATATGAAAAAGAAAAGAAATATATAAAGAAGTGACTTCTCCCTTCATCACAAGTATAAACAATTTTAGTTACATACATACCTACATATTAATTAGTTCTGAGATCTAGATTACCCCATAGCATCAATTTAGCATAAGAAAAAGATCAAAATAGTATTTCCTAAAAATAATGTACCATAATCTTCAAGTTGATGTGATAGTAAGAGGAATTATATTAAACCTGTTATATTTTGATCCCAAGAAAGTCTAGCTAACTAAAGGCAAAATGTACGGATATGAGGCACCCCTGAATTCAGAGACTTTCCATGTTTGTTTCTAAATGTGGTAGCCCTCCACACAGAGAGCTGGTGTACAGTTGGGAGTCTTCCTGGACTCGCGGCTCCTGCTGAAAGAGCAGGTAGCAGCCATGACTAGGTGGATCTTTACACTGGTTTTCCTTGTGTGCCAATTGTTCCCATTTCTGGAAAAGGAGGTCCTACTCTCAGTAATTCATGCCTTAGTCACTTCCCAGCTAAATTACTGTAACGTGCTGTACGTGGGGTTGCTCTTGAAGAGTATTTGGAAGCTGCAACTGGTTCAGAATGTAGCAGCACAGGCAGTTTTGGACACTTCATGATACGCCCATGTGAAATCTCTGCTCTGCAAGCTGCATTGGCTCCCAGTGGGTGCAATTCAGGTTGTTGGTTGTTACCTATAAAGCCCTACATGGCAGAGAGCCGTGGTAATTGAAGGACTGCCTGTATCTGATTGTTTCTGCTCACTCCACCAGAACCAGCAGGATTGGCATGTTCTAGGTCCCTTCTGTTAGGAAATGTCATCATGTGGGACCCATAAGTTGGGCCTTCTCTGTTGCTGCATCTGCCCTATGGAACTGCATCTGCATGGAGATCAAGATGGCCCTGACCCTTTGGCCTTTCATAAGACAATAAATCTGAAATGGTTTCTCAGGCATTTGGACCTGGAGGTTGAACCAGCCCTGTTAGAGGATTTGTCTGATCTACACTGTTTGAAAATGGCATGATTTTTAGACTTTGGATACATGTTATATTATTATTATTACTATTATTTCAGATTAGTATTAGTATACCTGGAGTGCCAATCAGCTGTTCCATGGCTAGAGGAACAGTGGAAGCACTGGAGCTGGCATCGGCAGCAAGGCTTAGAGATGCTTGGCAGCATGTCTTTTGGGGTGGTGGCTATAGATTTACTACTTTTTAAAAAATCTTGGTGCACAAGGCTGCTTGGCTGGCCGCATGAGGCCCACGGGCCGTTTGGTGCACAGGCCTGATATAGACCTTACCAGTTTGACCACTCACCCTCTAGAGCTTTGCCTTTTCTCTAGCTACTTACATCCATGCAAAACATGCATGGATTTTTTTTCCAGCTTTGTTCTGAATAAGTCTGCTAATCCACAGCAGGTATCAGTTATGGTCGTGCCATTTTAATTTCCTGGGAATCTCTCAAGGAATCTTAATCTTCTTAAAAAGGATGATCTAGTCAAACACACCATTCAGCAGAACTGCTCAATAATTTGAGCAAACCCTAAGGCATGTGGTCTTTATAAAATAAAAAGTGGGTCACATTTAGAATTGCTTTAGGTAGTAAAGTTAATAGAGATGAAGGCAATAAAAAAGATATAATTTTCTATCTACAGAAATAACTTTTTGTCTAAATATATTCATGGATATATTTTGCTAATACAAAAAGACTCTGCTCTGATTATTTGCATACAGAAATGATCACAGAAATTAGTTCACTCTTCTGAAAATGAGTAAGCTATTTTGCAGAATGTGACTACTTACAAAATAAAAAAAAATGCTCTCAAAACAGTAACAACAAAAAACCCTGACATAGGTAAAGCTGCATGTATGTGCAAGATTTGTTTTCCAGATGGGAGACATTTGCTATTAAGGATTACTGCCAGGGATATACAGTATATATACTTAGATTGTTTGAAAAGCATTCATAAGGCAGTATATCTTTCAGGTGTGTTAAAGGACACTTGACAGAATTGATCTGGCCTTTGCAATAAAAGTCACGCTTTTGCGAACTCTTGGAGAATTTAACATTTTACCCAAAAGGCCAGAAGAGTTCCAAATGGGACCAATGTTCCTTAAGAGTGCTGTTTTCTGAAATGCTTAACATGTGTATGCAATTTTTAACTGAATGCATGCACACTCATATTTCCTTTTCCACTCATGCTCTTCTCACTTGCCTCATTCCATATGTTGAAGAGAGAGCTTTGAAGTTGCCAGTGTGATTTTAGTTGGCTAAGCTTCAACCTGACACTGTTGCTCGCTTAGGATTTACTGACACAATGGCCTTGTGAAATCAACTACCCTTCTGTCTTCTTCAATGGAAATCTTCCTGTTCTAGACTTGCATCTTTTCAGGTCCCTTCACTTAGGCTTGCAATAGGAAGCTCTAACCTCTACTCAAGTGGAATTGCAGTAAGGAACTAGATGTAATGAAAGATGGAAAGAATAACAGATGGAGCTTCTCTTGCAATAACAATGCTGGAAGAACCGTAGGAGATAAGACTAGACTAGCAACCTGTTTCCTGTAGTGGCCAGCCAGATACCACAAGGAAGCCTGTTTGCAGCTGTTAACTTCTTATAGTTTGCATTTGGTAGCAAAGTCCTTATTAGCGTCCAAGTTCCATAGAGCTATTATGATGCTGTCCAGTGTCAGTTTTTAAAACCATCTATGTTAATGTCCAGCACTGCATCCTGCAGAAATGCATTGTCAATTGTTTAAACAACTTTTAAGGAAGCATTTCCTTTCACCTTTCTTGAATTGGCTGTTAATTATTCATAATAGTGAAATGATAGGAAAAGCAGGGCTTGTAAAACTTCTTTTATACATATAGAGCACTTTCCTGGCAGTCTCAATCTTAGCAATGCTGCAGACCAGGAATAAAGTCTAATTATTGCAATGTATAATGCCACAAAGTCTGAAATGTTGCTACTTTTTTTTACTTGTCTTCCAAGATAATCCATTAATATTGAATAATATCATCATCATCGCTGGAAGTATACATCTATATGTGAAGTCAGATTTTTGTGACATTTTTGTGGATAAATTAAAAGCATGTAGCACAGTTTTGGAGAGAATTATTTTAAAAATAAATCAACAATATTTTTTATTGTTAATTATATATCATCTCAAATTCTGCCCATCTCTACTCTGTAGTATTTATTAAATACTGATCAGTATTGAATAATGAAAAAATACTGGCTAATGGATTATGTTGATGGTAGCACATATGATCATCCTACTCTCTGAAGCTTTTTCCCTCTCTTTTTCATAAGGTCATGGCAAGTCCTCATTGCAAATAACTACCTTGTCTCTCCTTCTTAGAATAGTAGTGATTTTAATTCTTCAAGTGCTATGCGCAAAGCAGTTATGCACAAAAACACAGATGGTTTGTATGTAACCATGTGCATGTGTGCTTTCCCTGTGTTGAAGAGAGTAGGATCATGGAGAGGTTGTAATAAGAAGAGAAGAGATAAAAACACTGTATTCAGCATGCCAATACAACACTCTGTGTGTGGGTGTTTTGTGTTTATAAATGCATATGTTCCATTGTTTACAATTGTCAGGGTGACATAAAAGTTTGAGGGGAAAAATAGTTTTAAAATCCAATGATAAAGATGTAAGAATTAAACCCAATCAAGGTAACTATCTTTGGCATAATAGCTGTCCCATGTGCCTGTTAAAATGCAGAATTGAAGCAATTGTGTGGCTGCTGAACTCATGTGAAGAATCTATGCTAGACTTAGACTAAACACTTCACAGGATGAGAAGGGTTTTCAGTGCCCTCTCACCAAAAACAGTTTATTGTTTATTTTATTATTCATAGCAGAGATGCATAACTTTTCAAGCTAAAAGCCATATTTGATGCTTGTGTGATGTGGTAGGAGCCATACCAAACAGTAGGCCAGAAGAAAACCTACATTTGATTGAATTTTAATTTATATATTTTTTATTTATTTATTTATTTTATTTATTTATTTACAGTAATTCTAGTTAACGTAATGACACACCATGTATTTTCCTCTTGTGCTGCATTTCAAATTACAAGTCAGAGGCAACTTTTGGAAAAGCACTGGAGCACACCCAAAGCTTTCATAGGCCCTTTTTGCCGTGGAAATTATAGAATTTATATAACTTCCATTATTTGTTTAATAACCCTTCAAAGAAGTTGGTGTTTCATTAATTCATGAGTAAGCATCAAAGCACGCTTGGGCAGCAGTGTGCTGAAAGCCATCTCTCTTGATTCCTGCTGGGCTCCCAGTCTCACCTGATATTTTAAAGATAATTTTTAAAATAACTAGGAAGCCTGAAATTAACCCACCTTTACACTATTTTTAGTGCTAATATAACTCCTTCTGGACCCCACATAGAACTGCCCAGGCCTTCTTTAAAAAATAAAAATAAAGGGAGGCTGCCACCCAGTGCTTTTCTGGAAAATATCTCTATATATAGAGAGAGACAAAGGTAAGTTGATTGGCTAGGAGAGCAACCTCACCAGTTTCTCTTGGAAAGCGAGTGACATCTCCTCAAGGGCACCTATTTTGTAAGAGTGCCAACAAAGCATTATCAAAATACCCAGGCGTAGAAATCAGTATTGTGTGTCCTAAGGTCCAGGAGCCATACAATGATACTGTACAAGGCTTGGTGATTGCTAGAGCACCGTAATGTCTCAAAAAAGCCCATTTATAAGGCAGCCTGTCTTTGCAATGGTTTTGTCACTTAATTAGATTTCTGAAGACTGCTGTAGTGTGTGACATAGCATAGTCTTAGCTCAGCTAGATTCCCACAAGCCATTTGCAGTTTTGTTTGCTTTAGAGAACTAGGGATACGGTCCTTTTTAAAATGGAATAACTTTAGTTTTCAGATAGCACAGAAAAATCATTCAGAATTGCAGCGTAGGGCCTTTCCCCACTTGTACTAACCGTAGTATGAAAATCCTCAGTAACTATTTTAAAACCCTAACTCTAACCCTCACAATGTTGCCTCCATCTTGTCTCCAGACCATAGCTGAAGCTACCTAGATTTGGCTTTAGTTATTCCTGTTTTAAAATAGTGTTTTCCCTCTTCTCTTGAATCCATCCTTGCTTTGGACACGATTTGGTATGATTTACTGATGAATTCCTTGATGACATGGCTAAGGATGGAATCTGCCCTGCTCATATTGGCCACTTTAAGCTGTTGTGGGTGTGCCTTCTCCCCGCTATGTGCTGGGCACTGCCCTCAATGTCCATTTTGGCTGCTGGGGAGACCAAATTTCCACAGAGGCAGCCTCCCTTGTAATGCCTGGCCAGTGTTTTCTGAAGCACATGACAAGCATTATTTGACAGATTGTGCTGAGACTGAGAAAGAAGGATGAAGTATCTCCAGATGCAGATGGGAGAGGTTATTATTGACTTATCAAATGGATTCTTAGCCCTTCATGCAAACAGCCTGGGAAAAAGAAAATGAAAAACTTCAAAGAGATCCCGCCTTAATAAACTCAGTAATAAACAAGGGTTGGAAGATTCCAAACTCAACTTTCAAGATTCTCTACTCTAATCCCTAATTCTTGGTGTTAAAACCTGTTAAGAATGTCTGTGTGAATATAGCTTCCTTTTTTTTTTGTTAATAAATTTTATTAAGTTTCAAGAGAAGAATAAAAACTACAGAAAAAAAACTACAAAGAAAGAAGAACTAAAAAAGTGCAAAAACACAAGAGAATTTTTTTTTCAGATTTACAAAAAGATGTGGCTTCAGACTTTTAACTGCAAGGATATTCAAAAAATTCCATAATCAATCTCTTACTCTATATTAAACCAAAACACCAAATTATTTCTATAAATCATTCCACTTTAGCACATAATAAAAGTCACTCCTCCCACTTATATTAAAATAAAGGGAAAAAAATCATATAAACCTCCTAAACATCTTTCTCCCCTCCAAAAGATAACACCTATTTAATTATTCCCTTCCTACCACTATTCTGTACATTTCTGTCTACTATAATAAGAATCAGATGAAAAAGCTCATAGGTTGTCTGCTATTATACTTGATATTACAACAGTTTTAGTAATCTTAATCTTAATAAACCCAAAAAACAAAAACAATCCAAAACAGGAAATCCAAATCTTTAAAAGCAAATAACACCAATCAAATCCTTAAAGCAAACCAGATAAACATTCTTTAACCCTAATAGGTAAAGGTAAAGGTTTTCCCCTGCACAGTCATGTCCAACTCTAGGGGTCAGTGCTCATCTCCGTTTCTTAGCTGAAGAGCCAGCGTGGTCTGAAGACACTTCCACGGTCATGTGGCCAGCATGACACGCACGGAACGCTGTTACCATCCCACGGAAGTGGTACCTATTCATCTACTTGTATTTGCATGCTTTCAAATTGCTAGGTTGACAAGAGCTGGGGCGAGTGCAGGAGCTCACTCTGTCACGCGGCGCTTCGGTCTCGAACTGCCAACCTTCCGATCGACAAGCCTGGCGTCTTAACCACTGAGCTATCACACCCCTCTTTTAACCCTAATGCAACAGTTTTAATAATCTTAATCTTAATAAACCCAAAGAAACAAAGGCAGTTTGAAGCAATAAATCCAAATCTTTAAAAGGAAATAACTTCCATCAAATCCTTAAAGCAAACCAGATAAACATTCTTTAACCCTTTTCCCACTTCAAAGTAAACCAGAGCATTTACATATCCCCACAATGTGCATAGAGCTTTTCTCTTGAAAGAATCAAACAGCCCAACTTCCCCACTCAAAGAATCCAGGTTCTTTTCATGGCATTCCACCAGAAAGTCAATTTCACTTGTGGCTTGCAGGTCTCCCTCGCCCTTAAATTTCTCCAACTCCACTATTCAGTCTTCATCCAGCATCTCAATAAAAATCCCAATGTCACTCTTAAAAGAAACATTTCTATTGCGGTTAAATTCCTCGATTTCATCCACCACATCCCCAACCTGATGGCACATTTTAGATCTCATATTTTCCACAATGTCCTGAATATCTTGCACAAAAGCTTGATAGAAGTCAGAAGAAATCTGTTTAAAATCTTGGTGAAAGTTAGAAAGAATCTGTTTGAAATCCTCCATGTCTCACGCAGTAGATTTTGGCGCCCCCTAGGAGCTTAACCAGCAAAAGTCAAAGCTATGGAAAAGTTCCAAAGTGTGTTTACACAAAGTGAAAGTGAGATAGGCAGACTGTTTGTTTGTTTGTTTGTTTGTTTGTTTATTAGTCAAACTTCTATTACTGGCCATCTCCCTCCACCAGAGGGACTCTGGGCGATTTACAATAAGATAATAAAAACAAGAAACAGAGAATATACATACAATATAAAAATACTAAATTGAAAAACAAGATTAAAATCCAAGAGGCAAGAATAGTAAAAAGATCTAACTCAATCCAATGTAGGAGAGGGGCTCTCTAAGGTATTAGCCAGTTCCCAAAGGAAAGTGAAAACAGAAAGCTGAAGGTTCAAATCAGCCGATTCAACGTGTAGGAAAATGCTAATATCTTCAAATTTAATACAAAAATAATAACAGGAAGAAAATTGTTTACTCTCAATCCTCCTTTATATTTGGAAGGAAAATGAAATCCAGAACTTTAAAAAAAAATTAAAAAATAACATTAAGCACCAAGAGAACCAGCTTCTCCTCACTGTAGAAAGCCTCTCTTGGGGTACATATACTTAAATATATATATATACAAATTCGTGATTTAGAAACAGGGCGGCCGGTCTTAGTGTCCCTTTAAGGCTACAGCATGGCTTGGAAAGTGATGACGTCCCCACCTCCGGCTAGCTCTTACCAGTCGAACGCAAACACTGTTAGCGATCTTCTGGCTGCAAGAAGCCATCCGGAGGACAGATGGAATGATTCCAGGTGTTCTCCTTTATCCAGAGAACATTTTTGGGCTTCAGGAGAACCTGCCTGAGCCCGAAAAAAATTGCTGCATTGTCAGTTCTGCCCGCTGAGTTCACGGGCACAGCTGTTCAGTCTGCCATTCCCCACCGGAAGCCTGAATATTGCTTCCTTAACACCTTATGGGTCATCAAATATATATTTTCCATTAACACTTACTATTACTTGCTCTCTTATTCACTAGCAGACTCTCACCCACTTTCACTTGTTCTTACTCGCTTTCATACATTCTTGATTGCTCTTTTGCTTCTGTGTTCACTCATCCTCAACTGGCTTTTCCTCAAAAAAATAGATGGTTCTTTCTCTACCAATCCCCTTCATTTCTGGGGATTAGAGATCTAGGAGATAAGGAGTTGGCTCCTGACCTTCTCTGCAGGGGCTGTTGGATGAAGCAGGAGATACTTTCATCCCTTTTATACCAGGTTTTGATGGATTGCTAATCCAACTGGTCTAGCCACCTCTCAAAACTCCTCCTCAATACAGCCCACATTGAGGAGAGTGATGGAAGGATGTTTTCTTGCCAGCAGGTCATATTTGATGGGAGAGGAAATGAAGCCAGGAAAATCTACCTTAACTTGTCCTGCATTAAAACTGCATTAAACTGTCCAGACAGTACCAAACTTGTTACTGAGGCAGGCAGTTAGGGCAGCAAATGTTATGCTGCCCTAACTGCATAACATACTAACTAGCATATGTTTCTGATGGTTCAAGGACTGTGGGAATGCATGAAAAGCAGCCATCTAGCAGCATCCTTGGATTTACGAAACAGAATAAATTAGGTAGTTCAGTGTTTTCTATAAAAATATATATGGGAAAGCCATTGAAATGGAAACATTAGGAATCCATTATTGACATTAGTTATGCATTTGAATATTTCTGCCATTGTTGGAGGAGAGAATTCTTTTAGTATGTGAAAAAATAAATGTACTCGGGCCTTATGAAATTTTAAGGAATGCTGTCGTGGGGATACAGTTGTAACCCATAGAAGCATAATCTCTGCACCTATAAATACCAGACAATCCTGGGGTCTTCAGATAAAAAAGATTTCATGTAGGACCTGATATCTGGAAGAGTAGCTATATGTTGAAGTAAAGAATGCCAAACTAAATAAAAAATAATGGCTTGTTTCAGCATAAGATAGCTTCCTAAATACATATAGATTCAGCAGTGGATTAAAGTGCCTGTCTGACGATAGGAGCGTCATAGATTTCAAAGCTGCATCACTCTGAAGAAGAAAGAAAATTAATGAAGTAATAAAGATTTTAAAATAATTTGTGGAGAAATGTTTTCCTAGGCTTATAAGTAAAGAACAAAGATACATATTTATTCCTGAAGGAATAAGGGTTAAGAAATGATACCTTGTTTGTTTTGAAAGGCCTTAAATGTATCTGAGTGGAAACATCTTAGGGCAATCCTACTTTTATGTGTGCTACAAACTATAAGTTAGTATGGAAGTCACTTTGTCAAACAGTATTTTCAAGATCATATCAGATCAAAATTAGATAGCAAGATCACGAGTGCACTCAATATTGGAATCAATTATTGGAATATATTTTGGGAGTGTATTTTCCAAAATGGCCAGTATTTGAATGATTTTTTTAAAAAAAAAACAATCACCCTACAAATTCACAGTTGGTCTCTTATGTGGTTCTGAGACTGATGCAAATTGAACATGCTATTGTTCTCTGGCAGTTTGACAAAGAAGAAGACAGACAATGGAATAATGGACAGGTTCCACTGGGAAAATCTCATAAACACTATCAGTGTGAAACAGAATATGTAGAACAATTAAATGACAGTCACTACAAGCAATATTGGACTGGCTAAAGGACCACATCTCTTTTTATAGAGCATAACCTCACTAAAGCAAGAGTTTCCCATTGAAACAAGAGTTTTCCATTGACTTAATTAGCCTCAAAAGAGGTGTAAATGAGCTGGTCCACATGAAATTTACTAGAGAGCTGGCTGGTTTTTCTCATTGCTTTCAGGGAACTGTTTGCTTTTTTATGTCAACTTGTTTATATGTTTATTTAATGTAATGTGAAAAGTAGAGAGGATTCAGAATTGCTTCTGATATGCAAGAACAAATTACAGTTATTCATGGGCAAATTCAGTGTTCCTCTAGTATAACAATTAGGAGTTTTCCAGGTTTTTGGGAAATTCCGATTACCTATTATATGCTGTTTGCTACCAATCTGTAGAAGTATCTTGCCAGATCCAGAAATAGTATTTATATTCTCTCCATTTCAGTCATTTTAGCTTGCAAAGGCACACAGCATGACATGAAATGTGGAATGTTTTAAAATGTAGGGAATAATTCACAATATCTTCTGTGCAACTCAGATGAAATGAATTAGCATTTCAGATGAGTACAGTTGCATAATTTCCCTGTATGCCTAGTAAGTTAAACAATTATGAAACCTGTATATGCTATGCTGATCCTAAAGAAGAGAATGAGAGCAGATCATCATATAGATGTCTCTTGAAACTTTTAAACTCTCTACCAGATCAATTGGCTTCAAACTGCCCCATTGCTTTAAGCAAGTTGGAAGTAGAATTGTTGCAGACACTTTGGTAGAAGTTTGTGTGGAAATAGCTGTCAAGATTCTGTATGACACAAATTATGTTCATAGAGTTTTTTTTCACCATGCTGCAATTTTCAAAGTACAATTTATTTTTTAAGTTAACTGAGTCTACTTCAAAACAACAGCAGCAATAACAACAAGGTATTACAGTATGTAGGGGTGTGGTGGCTCAGCGGGTAAGATGCCAGGCTTGTCGATCGGAATATCACAAGTTCGGAGGTTCGAATCCCTAGCCCTGCATGCGGAGTGAGCTCCCGCACTAGCTCCAGCTCTTGCCTACCTAGCAATTCGAAAGCATGCAAATGCAAGTAGATGAATAGGTACCACTTCGGTGAGTAGGTAACAGCGTTCCACGTGTGTCATGCGGCCACATGACCGTGGAAGCGTCTTTGGACAACGCTGGCTCTTCGGCTAACAAACGGAGATGAGCACCGGCCCCTAGAGTTGGACATGACTGCACAAATGTGCGGGGGGAACCTTTACCTTTATTATTACAGTATGTATGCACAAACCTAGAAGCCATAGAACAAAATCCAACCCTACTCATCTTAAACTCATTCTTGGGAGAAGAGGGGAATCCTTCTAATGGTATTGGCTATTAGAAGGATTCTCCTGCAGTTGGCTAGGTGGACCCAAGATTAAATTAACTAGGCACCAGAGTGAAATCAGAAAGCAGTGTCATGAACAGCTGACATCAAGAATTTAGTGGAAGAAATGAGCTAAACATAGCTCAAGAAAGTTGGGTCAGAAAAGAGCCAAATGACAAAGTTCCACAAAGCTGATAGTTGGTTACAGATTTAGCTCAGCAACTAGTAAACCAGAACTGGAGAGTTTCATAGTGAAACAGGCTGCCAGATGATGAGTTTTCCTTTGTTAGAGGTTGATTTTTAAAACTTCTTCAAACAGAGGTTGGATGGTAATTTATCAGAGATGTTTTAGTGGATTTAGTGGATAGTGAACCTCTAAAAATCCCTTCCAGTCTTACGGTTCTGATAGCCTGGGCTCAGAGCCCTGTCCAAAGCTCAGTTGTAGTCAGTTCTCAGGATTTCAGAGAGTTGCATTGTGTGCTGTTACCTACAAGTAGCCCTTCGTTTCTGAGCCCCTAGGTGGGCATTTCTCCAACATTTGGTTGCTTGGATTTGTACCCTCTGATGCTAAAGTTTCCTAGATGGAGGGTATGGCCAAACATTTTTCAAGGTTTTGTGCTGCTCCAGGAGGACCCCAAGAGTGCCAGAGACTTGTGCTGGAAGGGGAGTTCTTGAAACTCTCTACAATAGAAAGATTAGATTCTATTCCTAGCTCGCCAGTTTCCAAAAATTCCTGTTGCATAACCCCAACTTTTGGGCTCTGAGCTCTAAAGAGTGAATTTCACCCATTGTGTTTCTATACTTGGATACATAATTGTATGATATTTCAAATTATATGGTGCACATGTTTCCTAAGAAACTAAGCCTTCATCATAACTCATGCTTCTTCCTTTGCTGTAGTATATGTGTTGAAAAACATCCTCCAACAGAGATACATCATGAAAGCAGAAGTGTTTTTAAAATTTATTTTTCAATTTGGGCTAAAGGAAAGTCTAGATAGGCTTGTAAACAAGTTCATTTGCCACATAACAATGATTCTCACTATATTTAAATTATCTTCAGACATTCTAAAAGAGCTAAAACAAAGGACAAGCAAGACGCTTGAACTTCCTCAAACTTTCCTTCAGAATTAGAGATGGTTTTTAAGGAGTTCATGACTCTTTGTATGCACTGTTCTCACTTTCATCTCTATGAAATGGGCTTTACAAGTTTGTGTTTTATTTTCACAGAGAAGTTTCAAAACTTTAAAACCCATAAAATGCAATGATCAAACAGTTTTAACACAGAAACCTCAAATTAAAAAATATTGAAGCAGCTTTTTTTTTGCAAACGCACCGTAGTTCAGCTAAACGCCAATTAGAATAAGAGTTCCTGTAGAATTTTTTGTTAGCTGGCTTGCATTTTGTTTTTTTAAAAAAGATTCAGCAGTGATACGGGTTTATCTCTCTGTTCCAAAATTAGGATGCAACATTGAGAAAGTCCTATCTCTTAGCAACCAGTATAACTGATATGGGACAGGTAGTGACTACCCAGCTTCCATAAGAGAGCTAGGATAATGTAAGGCTTAGGGCGTTTGACTGTAACTCAGGACACTTTCATTGTAAGTTGCCTTGAGCTTCCAAAAGAAATGGGGAAAATATAAATGCAGTAACAAATAAATGGATATTCTAGTCAGTGCATTTTGAACCAACTGTGCTTCCTGAACCATCTTCAGAGAGTTCTATATTGTGACTTTTAGAAAGCCTAGCACAGTCTGATATGATAGTGGTGATAATAGTAATACGTTGTGTCTTGTTTTTCTGTCCATGTAACCCAGCTAAAAGTATAGCTCAGAAACAATAATAAAATACAATATCAATAAGAAATTATCAATATAAAGGAAATAATACTTTAAAATAGGCAAATCACAGTAAAATCAATCTGTAAAAGCCCATGAAACTAAATCATTTCTAGTGAATAAAACTCGGAGTCATTGGTTAGTGTTATCCTGATCCTGAAGGTATAGTGCTCAAGAGCTGTGTAATGTTTCTTACAAAAAGGATTATTTACAGAAGAATATGAGCTATGCCTGCAACCATTTACTGTGAATGTCTGCTGTTTTTCAGCTCAGATTGCTGTGGGTTCATGTATTGTACTGGCAACTTTTAAAAGTGCAGGTCACATTTGTCAGCCAAAACCCTAACAGATACTTCAGGTGTACCAAAAGAAAGGAAAGTGCCATGTGATCACAGGTTCCTATGATTGGCTTTTTAGCTTACTACCAGTGCACTATAGTAGCTGCTTACAGAAGCAGTTACTTTCCCTATTAAAACCATCATGTTAGCATGTAAGTTGGACCTAATACTGTATGTTCAGCTTGATAGTTTACCTGACCTTACTAGAAGTCAAGAAGATGCAAGCAAATTCCAGAAGTTAGAGCTGCTGCATGAAGAGACTGTGTCAAGTGGTTTCCACATTATGCTTTCCTTAGACTTGGTTCCGGATCAATGCTGTGTAATAGTGCTGTCTTTCAAACAGAGATGGAACATAGCAGGGTTTTGTTTAATGTGAAGAGAGGCTTTAAATTGCAATCTGAGTGCCTTCAGTTGAAAAGGTACTATTGACCTAGGGTCAACTACCTATCACCTCTATTGACCGCTGATCTGGTAGCACCTGGTTAAAAGAAATTGTTAGGCTACTTCCTATAAAATACATGCGGAAACAGTTTCATGAGGAAAAATTATCCCCTCAGTGATCAAAGCATTATCAGTGTTGGTTGTTACTTTTTTTTAAGAGCTTCTATTTCTTGGTACTTTAGATTTCACAAATAAGGAATGTTACACTAAGAGTTTTCAGCAAGTTACATTTTTACAGGCTAATCATAAAAGCTACGTAAATATATTTTCTAAAAAACATCCTTGCACTGTTCCTGATCTAGTATGGGATAATGTAATGGCTGAAAAGTAGAATCCCAGAGGCTGGGAATATTAAGCCTTTTCATCTGTTTTCTTCTTTCCTTACCCAAGTTGACTTCCATAAGTTACATTACACTCAATAGGACAGAAGTAAGTAGATAATCGTGAATGAATATAATTAAATAACTAAAGGCCAAAAGAACCTAAAGAATGCTATGATATATTACTAAAGAAATAGACATAGAAATAAATAAAAATAGAAATTTTAGTGGCTTTTCAAAATGGCTGCCTTATTTAAAAAATAAATAAATAACTGGAAGGTATGCCAGAGGTCAATCTCATCCCACAATTTCATCATGCTACTGGATTGTAGGCTGTACAATGTGTTTCATACTAATTGTTTCAACAGGGTTGCTTCTGCCTATATTAAGAAATACTCAAAATCCAAATATAATGTGTGAGTCTAGTTATGAACAATTCTACAATGCTGTTTTAACAGTGATTCTGTCTGATTAAGAGTTCTGTTTTACCAAATAAAACCTTTCCTATTTTTTTTATCTGCTGCATTAATAGTGACAATTGCAAACATTTGCATAAGCTGGCATTGCACAGCAGTAATGGTTCCAGTCAGTTTTTTTTTGTGTTTGCAGAAAGGCTTTTGACCCAGAAAGGTTTTCCAAGTAGAAACAGGGAAAGGCAATGTCCCTTCCACCTGCCCTTTCCTGTGCAACCCCCTAACTAGCATTTGTAGTAGGAGAGGGGTCAAAAAGTCAAGGTGATACAACACGAGGCAGGAGCAGGGCTTCAATCACACAGCTGTGGCTGCCAAATTGACTTTTTGACACACACGTTCTCTGCAGACCACCTGTTCTAAACTATTTTGGAGAATTCTTCAACTTTTTAAACCGGTTTTTTTGCAGGAAAAGGAGGAATAGGAATTAATGGAAGGGTTAAATGATAGGTGAAAATCAGGTGCTTCCCTCTCTGAAGTCCAAGAGTGAAAGCACTGTGTGAGCAGAAGTCCATTCAGGGAGTTAGGGATCAAATCACATCTATCTCTGTGAGTTTATATGATAAACACTGTTGGTCTTGGTCCTGATACGTTCATGAAAAACAATTGAGATTATCAATTTTTGCAAAGAAACCAACATTCAGCCAGTTGGCTTTTCACCAAATAATTCACAATTCTTCAAAAGTTCATAATGCTGAAAGTAAATGCTTTCATTTTGCATTTTTTCACCTTCTGATATTTATTTACATAGTAAGGCCGTCATAATCATATATCTATAATCTGCTTTCATCTGTGACACCATATTAGAATGCCACTACTAAGCAATATTGTTTTCAGTGGAGTCCTTAGTGCTCTCTGAGCCTTGTTGTTTCCTTGCAGATGTTTCATTGCCAGACTAGGCAACATCTTCAGTGCGAAAATATTGTTTTCAGTGAATGGAAGAAAGCTTAATGAAACAAGGATTTTGAAAAATAAGTGGGGCAGGAAACACTCAACCAGGCAGGTGGCCAATCCCTTTAATACAAAGGAAATGTAGACATTGTAGCAAGGCAGGATAGAGAAGACATATTCATTACCAATTTTTAAAAGACTCCATTGCAATGGGTGAATTTTTGCCAGCAATGACAATTTATTTTCCTAACCCCTTTCTGCTTTTTTCTAACCAGAAGTTATAAAACAGTTTATCTAAGTACAGAATAATGTATTCTGAATGTGTTGTACCTCTATGTTACTCTTGTATTTTGTTTCCCTTTTTTTATTGTTATTACTACAGGCTGTTCCACCACCTAACTTTGAGATGCCAGTTTCTATCCCAGTGTCCAACCACAACAGCTTGGTATACAGCAACCCAGTTAGCTCATTGGGTAACCCCAACCTTTTGCCTCTGGCCCACCCTTCCTTACAGCGGAATAGCATGTCTCCTGGGGTGACACATCGACCACCAAGTGCAGGTAACACAGGTAGGCTTTGCCCAGTTCCATCTCTTTGCTTCAAATACAGCACTTCTGTATCTACATGTTGTAACTTGCGAAGCAAGAGTATTCTAGCAATGTTTGGGTTCCTCAAAAATCTACTGACTATTTGCCAATATGAAGATCACACATTTTTTTAAAAAAAGAAAGAAATGACCACAGAATCTTGTCCAGCTTTTTCCAACCTTTAGCAAGCCCAGTGTACTAATAGCAGCATCAGGTTCTTGGCAGACACACATCTTCTCATCCCTTTCTTAGAATTGGATTTTTGTTTGTGTGTATGCGCGTATGTGTTCTCTCCCTCTCTCTCTCTCTCCCCCTCTCTCTCTTGACTTCATTGGTGGCTAACATGTGTCCTGCCATGGGTTCTTCAGTTGTGGGAGGATTGACCAATACCAAAGAATTTTTACATCCCAAATCTTTTCTCTCTCATTGCCTTTAAACTGATTATAGCCCCTTATCCTAAAATGCTATGCTTTTTGAAGATAATCCAGCCTTAGTATTTACAACTAAATAAGATACATTTTAAAAGGCTGTAAATGCTGTAGAAGACTAGAGTAGGTAATATAAAAAGGCTATATTTGAAACATGAGATTTAGTGGATTCAATCTCCTGGACACTATTATGCAAGCCCAGTTGGAGAGTTTTCATGTTCAGGAGGGAAATGAGACTTGCAGCAGAAAAAGGTTCCCAGTAGCTCATTTCTACTAATTTCTGATCTTAATCCATTTTCTCCTGTGTTAAATCTCAGTTAACACTGTTTTAGAAAGTGAGGTGGTAAGTTTTTAGTCTACATCATAAAAATGCAAAAGGCCAACTTTTATATGATCATAATTTTGAAAACTAGGGAAGGAAATTGGAAACATAACTAAATGGACTGTAGGTCATTTGAGACTGCAGTCAAGTGACTAAATGCAGCTTCTCAAATAAATGGTTGCATCATTAGTCATACATAAATTTCCATCTCAAGGCTGTATTTATTTATTTCTTACGTTGATACCCCACCTCAATCCCACAGGGCTCTTGGCCGCTTTGCAGAATACAAAAATAATTAAAACATCTGTGGTCCAATTAACATTATATGAAACCTGAAACATAACAACCAGAAAATCCAAAAGACAATCCCAAATATCCTCTGGAAGAGCCCCGTCTTCAGTTGGTTCCAGGAGATGGCCAAAGTCAGGGCTAATCTAGGTTCCAGGGGGAGATGATTCCAGAACCTGTTACAAAAAAAGCAGGACTCCTGTACTTCAGTTCCCCTCAGCTCCCAAAAGTGAGGAATCACCAGGTGCTTTTCCCAGAAAGACTGAATAGGACGAGCTGATTCTAATGGATGAACATAGTCCTCGGGGTAGCTTGGTGCCAAACCATAAAAGGCTTTATAGGTTAACACCAGCACTTTAAATTGGACCTGGAAGCCAGTGCAGGGCCATAATACAGATATAATATGCTCCCACCAGCAAATGCCAGATAATACATTGACCACTGCCTTTTGGGCCAACTGAAACTTCCAAGTTGTCTTTAAGGCAGCGCTGCATAGACTGTTGCAGTAATCTAGGCAAGTGGTGACAGTGGCATGGGTAGGAAAGTTTTCTCATCCCAGCAGGGCTGCAGCTGATGCAGCAGCCAGAACTGGGGCCCCTTGGCCATGTCATCCACCTGCTGTTCAAGCAGGAGCCACAGGTCTAGCGGGATCCCCAAGTTGTGGACCTTCTCCTTCATGGGTAGAGCTTTCCCCTCCAGAAATACCAGTAGAGCTGCACGATTAAACAGTAACTTTGTCTTGCTAGAATTCTATGTTAGGCTGTTTTCTCCCTCTCCAGACCCTCACAGCCTGCATACCAGGACAAGACTTCACCAGTATGGCCTGGGGTCGAGACATAAAGCTAGATATCCAAACCCTGAACTGATGCATGACATCACCCAGTTGTTTCATTAGATATTTAATAATAGCAGGGAGAGAACTGATCCTGCAGCACCCCACAAGGGAGCAGCCACCAAGCTGACCTCTTCCCACCTACACCACCAGTTGGAACTAGCCATTGAAGAAGGAGAGGAACCACTGCAGAATGATGCTCAGTCCCTAATCCCCAAAGTTGGTCCTGAAGGATACCATGGTTGATGGTATTGAAAACCACTGAGAGGTCCAAAATGATGAGGACAAGTGCATTAACTCTATCCAGATCCTGACAAAGGTCATCAACTAGCACGACCAATGCTATCTCTGTCCCATATCCAGGTTTGAAATCTAACTGACAAGGGTCTGGATAATCCACTTCATCTAAGACACTGTACTTAATTCCTCGCTGGTGTCTCAACAACCTTTACTAAAATAGGTTGGAGACCAGGAGACAGTTATCTAACATCTCTGAATCCAGAGAGGGCTTCCTAAGGAAGGAGCAAACCAGAGCCTCCTTCAAGGCTGCTGGCAGCACACCTTCCTACAAAGAGGCATTGACAATCTCCTGGATTCAGAGAATAACACACGCACACACACCCTTACATAAAGAAGCAATGAGGGACAAGAGTTCAAGCTGTAGGTGGCAGAGAAAATCCTAGAGTGCACCCTATCCACTTTTTCAGAGGTTATAGGCCAAAAAGAATCCCAGATAACTTGGCAAGGAGTCCCAGTCACCACTCTAGACCCTGCCCATGTGGCATCAAGACTCAATCTAAATAACTTTACTGGCAAAATGCTGTGCTAACTGGTCACAGTGGCTGGGGGTGGGAAAGCTCTTGTAATTGGCTTCTTCCCAAAAGGGAATTAGCCACCCTGAATAAGGCTGCAGGAGAACAGCCCAATGATGCAATAAGAGAGAAGTAAGAAAACACATCTCTATCATCTCAGAGTAGACCTGAACCTGGGCATGCATTCACATTCAGTCAGTTTCACTCTTTGTCCTCCTATATCTACGCTTTAGGCATCACTTCTGCTTCATCTCCTGGAATCCCAGGAGAGGGGCCACTTAAGGAGCAACTTCATATACAGAACATGACTTTGTGATTATCCTAAGGATGATATTTGCCCCAAAATACATTTAAATTTGTTGGAAAGATTCAAGGGAGGAATTGTCTTATGACTCTCTAGTATGCACTCAATACAGGTTTATCCCCTGTGGTTTCCTAATATTATTCACTCCATTAGCATTTTGTTGTGCTGCTGTTATGAGCAAAGAAGTATCTAGGATGTGTCCCAAGAGAAGGCCCCAATTTTCCCCTGAAGGACAGTCATGGTAACTATGGGGAATCAGCTGTGCAAATCACATAGTCCGAATGACTGCATAGCAGCCTGCACTGTTGGCTTACAAAGATTGGAATAGTTAACAAAGGTTCGTAATTTGTACTGGCCTCGAACAGAAAAAATCTGCTCATACTTCCCCCACTACCACCACCCACTCATTCTGATAACTGTCTCACTTATCATAAACTGTTTTCCAATGCAAATGACCTTTACAAGTGTTATCAAGGAACTGAAGCAAAATTAGGTAAGGACATGGGAAGCCTTAGCACACATGTAAAAGCTCTAGTGCCTCACAAATAGTTATTTTGATCCCTTTTTCTGATACGTAGTAGGCATCCTAAAATTATTATCCTTAGCCAGTTCTACAGCATGCCACCCATGGGCACCAGTGTGTCCATGGATGCCATGTTGAGGATTCCTAGCCTCCTGATTTATAAATTTAAACAAAATTGAAAAGAAAGCTAATAGTGTGGCAAAGCAAATAATGGCGTCCAGATTGTCTTTTTCCCCCCAGAAAACTGTTGATCCCTCATAGGCTTTATAGATGTTTGGTGGGGTGAGGGAAGGCAAGTAGCTGCAGCCCAATTCTTTGTTTGTAAATGAGCCCACTTGCCAAGGGAAAAAAGACAAAGGACCACACAGTGTTGGTAGAGGTCTTGAGAATAAGGCATGGAACAACCTCGTCAATTTGCTTTCCAGTAATTGTTGTGTTGTTTTCACTGTTTTGTTGTACTTTGCCAGCATTGGATGGTCCTGTCTTGATTTGTTCCTTAAACTGTTATAGGGGTGAAAAAAAACAAATGTGCAGTCATAATATTCTGTGGTACAATCAAGAACATTGTCATAGAAGTTGGTGTCTGTTTACACTGCATTTCACTACTAGAATGTGAATATGCTTCAAAGGCATATGACTTCTCTTATTTCATAAGATATGAAACACTGGCAGCGCCTTAAAATATTTCAATATTATTCAGCGAAGTTTCATTCCTTTTAGGCAGAAATTAAACCTCCTTTCCTCCAACCTCTTGCCCATGTGTCTGCAATTCCCAGAATTTTCAATCAGTGTGGAAGGGACAAGTCATTTTTGAGGGTCACCAAGTTGGAAATGGTGATGGAAAAAATCTGTGAAATATTAGTGACTATGTACAATGTCATCACAGAAGTTGACAATGAAATCCTTTATTGTAATAACAGTTTATTCACTGCAAATTCAATCAATATTGTCCTCAGCTGTTACCCACGGAAGCCACTAAATAATGCCTATGCTTTGAAGAAGGAATTGGATCATGTTGTACATAGACAGGAGTCACGACGCTCAAACAGCCTAATCCTTATGAAAATTCTGGTGGTGCAAACTCCTTTAGGGCTCACATTTCTTTGAGGAATAAACTGTAATTGCTGCTTGACCTTTGTGGTTTCTTCAGCTCCTCTCTCAGTTTGACTATTTTATTTGTCCTCTCCTAGGTGGCCTGATGGGTGGGGACCTCACAACCGGTGCAGGCACCAGTGCAGGTAAACAGAAGAATGTTTTGTGTACCTTATTAAAATGGTTACAGGCTCCACAACAGAGAGTTAGCATGAGGCCAGTCTTAAAATAACTCTGTATAATGTCATTAAGAGCAGAATTAGGTTATTCCTTGAAAATCTTACCCACAAGTGCCTTCTCAATGTTGAGATTTCCCAACTTCCTTACATTTAAGCAGCCTTTTTTTAAAAGGGAAATCTTTTTATGTGTAGACATGCAGACCCTTATAAGGAAGTACACCAGATAAATCAAAGAGCTAATTCAAAACCTTTCTTGGAAATTGTCACATGCGAGCTTATTGTGTCAACGTGTAGAGATTTTTGGGTGTTATTCCAGGAAATGCTTCAGGAATTTTTAACAAGTGGATCATTAGCCTTCCACTTTATATGTGGATCAAGGACATAATGGTTCTACTTCTTACTTTTATCCCAAACCTTATCTTGGCTTTCTGGCAATCTAAGTACTTTTCCAAGCTAGATGCCAAGGAAGAGTACTCAGAAGTGTCTTCTGGTGCAGCAGTTTCCTCCATGGTGGGATGGGGGTGGGCTTCCATCACCTGTTTTAGTTGCAAGTTTATTCCTCCCAGGGCAAAACGGGAACCCTCTCTTCCCTTTCTATTTCCAGATTTGTAGCTGTTAGAAAAGCTTAGCTGCTCTTGTGGTATCCAAGGGGGCAACCCTCTATGAGCAGATCAGTCAAGTGTACAAAAACAGTATTTTAATGCACACACATGATTCTACAGGAAAATATAACGTTAGAGAACAAACCATGGACACTTAGCCCAAAAATTACTGAACAAAGATCGGCAGATCTAAACTACTGCTGCCAATTTCTGTTTTAGTCTCACTTTTCATCTTCTACAAACAGTCCCAAATGTCTCTCACCTTCCCTTCCTACCAAGGAAAAGGATTTTAACTCAGTGGTGATTTGCCACAATGCCTTCGACTAAAATATGCTTTAAAAAAGCAAGTTTTAGTTTATTATCAGGACTCACACTTTTATTCAAGTGAAAGAAAATCTGACATAATTACTCCCATTTGACTTTTTGAAAGGAAAATCTTAAGTGCTGGTACTGTTGGGTTTGATGATACAATTTTTTTTACAGCTTACAAACTTTAGCATGCTGCTTTCAAATGGGTTTATTTCTATAGCCATAACATGTAGATTACAGCAATTTACAATTGTCATTATTAGTGTCTCCCACTGCTATAAAACCTTGGAAAATATTACTTTTCTTGATTCTGGAATTCTAGTTTCTCCAATCCTGTTTCATTTTGGGAGTATCTGTTCAAGATTCTTGATTTTTTCCATTATAAAATTTGAATGGAATTGGATTGACTACTAATGAGTGCCCTCTTCTGGCTTCTTAAAGCAAAGCAATTTTCATCCCCCCACCCACGCATAATTTTAGAACAATGTAAATTTCATTGCATGTGAAATGAGTGCTTCTTAAATGCAGATTTAACATAAACATCACCGATTTTGCCAGAAAGAATCTTGGTGGCTTGAGAAGGTTAAATGATTAGAAAAATTGTGATTGCTTTCTTTTTAAAAATATATACTGTAATACATTGGTTGGAAATTTAGTAAAAGATTAAAATTTTGCTGTAGAAGATGGGTGTTGGTAAATAAAAACGTAATTGTGTAATGAATTCTGGTTCCTTTGGTGACAAATTTGAGTTTAGACCTCACTGCAGATGTGCATTCTTTCTGTCTTAACTGTGGAGTAATAAGAAGAGTTATTTGCTGTAGGGCAGAATGAAGATGAGAGGTCATTATAAGGTTGAGACGTCTGCCACAGTGCCATAATTCAACAATGCTTCTATTTTAGAGAATCGTTTCTCTCTCTCTTAAATATCAAAAGTTCATTGTTTACCACTTCTTCATGAGGAACAGAGGCCCATGTGTCTTTTCCTGTTGCCATGTTTGAGACTAATATGATGATACTGCTGTTCAAGTTGCGAGGGTACACAATC
Organism: Charina bottae; assembly: GCA_023362775.1. Lineage (NCBI taxonomy): Eukaryota > Metazoa > Chordata > Lepidosauria > Squamata > Charinaidae > Charina > Charina bottae. The sequence goes on from JALMGJ010000002.1 coordinate 242,612,480, forward strand.
TTTGTCAAATTAGAATTTTAATACACTTGCTTTTTCCTGTTGCATCTAAAAATAGTCTGCTTGCAACAAAGGACCAGAAATGTAGGTTTTGGAGATTTACTGTTGTAATTGTAAAATGAAAATACTTCTAATTGCTAATGTAAAGCCATCAGTTTCTGCATTACTTTAACAGATTACCCTGTAGCAAGAAGATGGAAATAAGAGAGGGAAGGAAACCTTCTTAGGTCAGATACATAGAAGTGTTTTAAAATGTGCTTATTTGCCAGTTTGGATCATTTTGAATAATAATTCTAAAATCATCCACCGTTTTACTTTGGGTGTCTACCCAAGGCATAAATAGAACTTGGGAATACTGACTACTTTTTATTATCCCACACAATTAAATACCAGAAGTGGTATTTTTAACTAAAACCCAAGGCTATCTTGGGTTTGCTAGACTAAATTTGTTCAAAGCTACTCTCCAATTGGATTGCTTATGCCATGTGACAGTCAGAGTTGCCAACAGAATGAAAGAGAACTTCCTATTTAGTGGAGTTGCTAAGTTATAAATATAGCCATGGGTTTGGCGACTTGCTTTTAAACCAGAAGCTTGTATGAAGGAAAAGAATAAGATACTCTTGACCTTAAGCCAATATGCCCTTGAGCCAAACAGTCTTACAGTTACATCCTTCCTCCTTACACACAGAAAAATATATTTGACATCTAACTTGTAGAAGATGCAGGGCTTGTTTTTTAAAGGAGCAAACATTGAAAATAAACATCTTTTTAAATATCGGCAATAAAGCAAGAAGCAGATACTAAGTTTGCAGTGTGTTTTGAATTCAGATTATAATTATGAGAATAGCAAACAGTAGTATTGAAAGTCATAAAAATATTAAAATATCAGATGAATATTTTGAGAATGCTGAGTATTATTTATCTTTACATTTAATTCAGTTGTTTTTGCTTTTATGGCCTACCTTGCGTTTTTAAATGAATGCCTTGAACTTTATTACAAGTTTCCAAATAGCTATTTTATACTGACTTGGAGGTTTGATCTGCTGTATTGTGTCTGAGAATTGCACTCGTAGAGCAGCCTGGCTACCTTTAAGTGGGGAGGGAAATATTGGAAGAGTTGTTGACAACTACAGTGGGAATTACTCCCAGCCGAGAATGAATAAAACTGCAACTTCCAGTCTGGTTGTACATATATGTACCATCACCAGTATCACAGATAGCACCAGCATTGACCCCTATATCTTGTCTATCCTGTGCCAGCCATGTTTTACCATATTCTATTCAGGGGGCACTCTGTACATGATTTTTTGCTTCAAAGGGAGCTTTTTGACAAGGAAAAAGGTGTTTGGCTACCAGAGGTTTGCTATAGTGTTCAACTGCAGGATCCTTCTTCCTTACAGCTGATATAAACCACCTTTTCCCAATTATGTGTGTGCATGTGCCTTTGAGTCAGTGTTGATTCCTGGCAACTGCCCGGACAAGTCCCTGCAATTTTCTTGGCAAGATTTCAGAAGTGGTTTGCCATTACCTCCTTCCTAGGGCTGAGAGGGAGTGACTGGCCCAAGGTCACCCACTGGCTTCGTGCCTAAGGCAGAACTAGAACTCATGGTCTTGTGGTTTCTAGCCTAATGCCTTAACCACTACACCAAATTACAGGGAATGAAATTAAATTAAATTAAATTAAATTTATTATTTATATTACATATGAGTATTGGCTCTTTCCTCACAAATGTGCCATTTGTTTTTATTTTTTATGTTATTCTTCAAATCATTCTTTTAAAATTCTTTCACCACGTATCTCATAATTGAAGCTACCAAGTATAGAGATATGCAAACAACATGTAATGGAGGGCTTGGCTTTAATTTTAATTTAAGCCTATTGATTGTAATGGGCCTACAGCTTGCATGCTTTGGGTTTAGGTTTTCCTGGAAGACAAAAAAAAATGCAATAACCATATCCTATGCCAGTGGTATGCTACTCTGTTCCCAAAATGTTATGAAAAGCAGTAGCTCAGTGGCCAAATTACATGCTTGATATGCAGAGGATCCCAGATTCAGTTTCTTGGGAACTTCAAGTCCACTGCAAATGTCTCTTGTCTGTATTCTTGGAGAGCTGCTGCCAATCACCGTTAAGCACTGTTGGACTAAACAAACTCATGTTTTGGCTCAGGACAAGGCATGTTGCTATGCTTCAAAGCCAAGGTTTAAAACATGTTACTGTAAAGGAGAGATATGTTCTCCAGGGATACCGAAGTGGGGATTGCAGAGCTTAGAACTAAAACTTAAATGGGGAAGGAAAAAAGTTTCTGATGAAAGCAGGCATTGCTACAGGAAAGATGTTTCTCTTATATAAGCACTGCTGCCAGCGATCCAGGAGGTAAGGAAATATCCTTCCATTGTACCATCATCTGGGATGTGTCAATGGACAGAAAGTCCTGAGGCCTTTTGGAATGTGCAGTTCAGTGTGACAATAATTGTCAGATTTGGACAGCTTGAACTTTGAGTCTTTCTGTGAGATTATATCATGCTTATATTACACCATTCGTTCTGCTGCTTTTGGTCACACATGGGCTGCATGTCAATTTATTATACATATTCTTCTAGCATTTCAAACTAAATAGAAATGTAGGCAATAGCTATTTATAATTTATGGGTCTCTTGGTCAGAGGAATTCTGGGCATGCTTTCAAAATAATACAGCTAAAGGAAAAATTTGCAAAGAAAAAAGAAGGCAGCATGCCCAAATAAGCCTATCCCAAACAAGCAGAGTATGAAGCAATCAGTAGTAAGTTGTTGAGCAAATCGTAAAATAATAACAGGCACCCCAAACTCATAAATATCAATGGAATGTACACCTCGTTCCCTTTTGTGCTCTGGCAATGGCCAGTCAAAACAAACACCCACTTAAAAAAAACACCATAGGTGACTTAACATCCTTTTGCTGCCAACTACACTTTTTTAGCTCCAGTGACATGTAAGGCACAATACAAAATAAGTTCGTATGTATTCATAAAGTTACTGGATACACCAGAAGCAACTGACACACATATGTTGCAAATAGTAAAGCAGAGTATGAAGCATTAAATAACAGAAGCATAGTCCATAGTCTGGATGCAAAACACCTACTTTTCACTATGGAGGATCGTGTAAATATATTGTCTTACTAAGGAGACGGAACACCCATCATCAGCCTCATGCTTACAAAAAATCTGCTAGGATTGGATGGTGCCAAAGCCAACACATTATACAAAGCAAACCTTTGCATAGCCAACCAGTTCTACATATCAATTTTCCCCTGTGTTTCATATATCTGCATGTTTGTTGAATGTATCAAAAATGCAATTTCATACATTTATAAATAGGTCCTTAGTAGCTGATTGTATTGGGTTGCTGAAATGTTTGGTAGAAGTTAACATTTTCTTTAAACTGATTACTTAATTTGAGCCCTCAGTATGTGGACATGCTAAACAAGAGAATAACTGTTTTATTGCATGCAAATGCAAGGACTCATAAAACCTTTAGGGAGGATTAACTTCTGCTTTGGAAAAATGTGCCCCTTGCCATGGTTCCCACATTGTTTGCCATTCTTTTTTTAAAAGTGTTCCCAGTCTTATCCTCTCTAATTTATAATGTCTCAATATTTATCTTTATACAATGATGGATTGAAAGATTAAATCACAGAGCCAATAATGAGAATATATTCTATTAAATGAGTCATAGTCTTTCCAAGGTGGTTTTTGGAGGAAGAGGAAAAAAAAGGATGATTGACTTCTCTCTTCTTAAATAACAAGCAATTAAGTATATTCTTATAGGAAACCCACACTCAAATAAGAACTTTTCAGTTGCTGCAATCAGTTCTTTCCCCATGCTAATGTTGAGGTGACTGTGGTATGCTTTCATTTTGCATGTGACAATTTGTCCTTTTATTCTGAGAAAAAGTATTAGGAAATATTGCAAATCAGCAAATCTGGATTTCAACATACCCTTGAGGATGATTTTTTTTTTAATTAAATTTTCCATTAAGGTATTTTCTCTTGTCATGTAAGTATTTTTATTGTTGTTTGATTTAATGTTCAAGGGCAAGGAACATTTTAAAAAAAGAGTTAAATGTAGTTTGCTAACTGTGTGCAAACTGCATCTCTTGAAGGGTTGGGGTCCATGGAGCGAGCAGATCAGATATGAATTAATCACCTACCTAATTGCTTTGCTGGATTCAAGCCTGCCATAGCATAGGCTGCATTCACTGGCAACTAGTGGCAGATTCTGCTGCCAACGAAAGTACGAGAAATTTTAAAAGCAATGGCAAAATCTCAGGATGACATAATTTATTTTCCAAACATTTCTGATTATATTGTGGTCTCCATAACCTTTGGAACATTGAAAAGAAATTAGAATTCAACATCTACACTGTGGTCCTCTAAAATACTTTGTATGGTTAGAAATGAGGCTTCTGGTAGTGATTGGTTCAGTTGTCTGCATGTCACAGAGAGGCTGCCTGCCATTAGTTTAATTGTTCAATTTCTGAGGTTTATTGTTAGCCATGAAAAGAGGTTCCAAATTCAGGTTAGGAAGGTTAGGAAGACTTGGGAAAAAGACATGAGGAAAAGGAAAATAGAACAGAGACTGGTAGAGAGGACTACTGGGGTGTAGAAAAGCCAGAACATGGAAAAGTATGCTTCTTCCTGAATTACAGAACAGAGAAATTTTCATATTTCTGTAAAACAACCATCTAAATTTTTGGCCCAGTGTGGAATATCAGTGTATCCTAACTTTATTCTTTATAATGCAACAACATAAGGAGAGGTTTATATCTACTTCAACAATGAGTCTACCATGACTAGCTAGATACCAGTGGAAGCTCACAATACGTCACAAGTACATTATGAGCCTGATGTTCATGTACCTTGACAACTGCTGCTGATTCTCATTCTCTCTCTCTCTCTCTCTCTCTATGTATGCATATAGAAGGTGCTTACAGTGGGCAATGCTTCTACTCCCCAACCCCTCCAAAGTATTTTGAAACCAGCTATGCAATTGTCTTCACTCCTGTTGACCTCAAAACATTGAAAGTATTTAAGAGACACTATAAGGCAATCAGTGCGCCCTCCAGCTGACCAATAGAAAATTGCAAAAATCATTCCTTCAGTGCCCCATTCCCTAACATAAAGCAGAAAAAATAAACAGATAGGAGCTCTCCCCATCTTTTCTGTATATGTTATGAGCGTGTGTTTATCTGACCATTTTACAAAATGTTGGCCAGGCAGCTTTCCTCTTTTAAAATTAAGATTTAAAAAATCCCATTGAGAACTGTGATAATAGCATGATTTTCTTAGCAGCTGCAACTGGTTGTAAATTGCAGTATGAAGCTTCTGTGTGTGGGAGGAGGGTAGAATAATGGCTCTGTTGGTCTCACAGGCTGCAAAACAAGATGAGGGAAGAGTTGAGTGTGCACACTGCTTAAATAAGCAGGGAAAATCAAGCTGGGCTGCTTTCTACAGAGATAGTGAAACTGACTGGAAGAAATAAATAGGGTTCTTTAATAAGTGACCTGTAAAATCTACTGCAATTGTAGGTGGTTGGAGGGTGGGGGAAGCTAGAGTTTCTGCAAGGTTCCAGCATTACAAATTACAAAACAGAACTTCTGTGATTTGGACTGCACCACAACCAATCTGGAATTAAGTTGGCAACTCAGTTGAAAATGACATTGTGGAAACTCAGTTGTGTAGTGCAAGTGCTCCTGTAGAGAGCCCAGCAAAAAAAAAAATCAAGCAACTTCACACCATTCATAATTTTATACTGCTCATTTCCCTCCTTTGCCAAACCTAAAATGTCCACCAACTAATGTCTCTTTGTACAGTTATTCCAGTCAGCTTTTCTTTTCTTTTTTTACATTTCACTAACACTAATTAATCTTTTTCTCAGAAGTTATGTGCTAATGCCTCCATTCTTTTTAAGAATATACATTCTTAAGTATTCTGAATGGGATATTGGTGGTGGCCTAGAAACCAGGAGACTGTTCTAGGCCTGCCTTAGGCATGAAAGCCAGCTGGGTGACGCTGGACTCTCTCTCAGCCCAACCCACCTCACAGGGTGGTTGTTGTGGGGAAAATTGGAGGCAGGAGTAATAGATATGTTCACAGTCTTGCACTGACTATATAAAAACATAATAATAATAATAAAATAAAAACAATAATATCACCCATTAGATCTTTTTTTAGTCCGCTGTTCTAAGCAGCTTTGAGCTATGGCATATTATCTATAACACTGAAATAATATGAAAGAGTACATTTAGCTTACACAGTGTTGGTCCGAAAAGGGATTAGTTTGGTTTTGCCCGGTGCGATACCCAATTACACAGGACACGAGAATTCTTCAAAGCCATGACTCGTTTATTTCAGACATCTGTAACAAAGGAGGACCCCTCTCAAAGGGAAAGGGGCCCGTGTTCCTCTGTCCAGCAGTTTTTATAGACATAAAGGCTTATATCATTTGGCAATTAGCGCATGCTCTATTCTTACACTTACACATTATTCCTAACGCTATTGCGCTGTCCAGTGCTGATAAGCTAAGGTAGCTATCTCCAGTCAAGGACACCTTAATCAGGCACACATAAGCTGGTTTTCCCGGGCTCCATTGTCTCCCTCTTATCTTTCTCCCTGCCCATAAATTAAAGCTTGGGCATAGGGAGGCTAAAATCTTCCTTTGCTTTAACAAAGAGCAACTTGTCTGTGCATTCCTAACAACTTGCTTGTTATCAGCGGTCTCCTACTCCCTTACAACATTCAACACAGCTGCGTTCTGACCCTTCCTCCTCTTCAGATGTCTCCTCACTCGATGTCTCCCCACACTCACATCCAGGCAGCTCAACATTCTGACCCCCATCTGGGCCCCACAACAGGATAAAGGTGCAGGCTTCACTGCCCTGTGTCCTGGAACTTGTGCGTTTGTTGTGCCATCAGAAACGGGGAACTTTCATTTCTATAATGATAAGCACATCAGCTCATTAAATAAAGAATTTCAGTAGAATTTGTTTTCCCATCATACATAGACCCCCTTTTCAGATATCACAGTCAAAGCAAAGGCAGGACAAGGTAATGTCAGGTTAGGGGTTCGCTCCACTTTCATGTATGTAACTACAAGTGGAGACAACAGTTTCCAGAGTGTTCTAGTTTACAGAAAATTTGCTGGTCCTAAACACTAAGAAAATTAGAGCAGTGACCAGAGAACATGTGTCACAGTGACTAAGCACTGCTTCTTGCCCACAAATTATGTATTCCAATGCTCCTAGCCAGGGCATTCCACACCTACTAGCATACCTAGAACATGACTATATATATATATATATATCATGAAAGCTATCCAATCCCTATAAGCTGTATACAGATAGATGCCATTACCTGGTCTGTATAGCATATGCAGGAAAATGTTGGCTACATATAATTTGGAGAAAGAAGGAACAAGTGAAGAGATCAACATCATGCCTTTCTCTTTTGGTGGGGGGAGCACCTAGTTGGATATATCGCAACTTTTCAGTTGGGCTTACACTTAACAGAAAAGCTTGAGCATGCAGTAAAGCTGCAGTCCCTTACAGTAGAACACCAGTGTTCAGTCTCTTGACCTTGATACTCAAGATGTTCAAAACTAGAGCCATTAAACAAAAACTCAAAAGTGGACATCAGCATCTAATACTTCTAAGTGCCTTGTTTAATTAATTAAAATGTAACTGCTGAATTGACTGGCTAAGAGGACAGGGGGAGCTAAGGATAAACAAGATAATATGATAGATACGGTACAAAACTTTTTTGCTGAGTGGAAACAAATAAATCAATACAATTTGTGGTAGAGATGTAGGAAATATCAGTTTTTCTTGCACCACAGCAATATATTTGTAAATTTCCCCAAATCAGATACCATTAAAAACTATCAAACATAAATTTCATAACCTATGTGAAGTGATTGCAGAGCTAATATTGACTTCAGTGCAACATCCATTCTAGGAAAAAAAAACTAAAAAATGACAGAGTCCTGATTGTGCAATTAAGGTATGAGTATATTTGTTTTTGAATGCTTCTAATATTAGCAGTCTCTGCAAAGACCTGTTCTGTACTGTTACCAAATAAGATGATGTTTTTACACCAGCATTTCTCATTTTATGCTTTATTTAGAATCCGCCTTTTCTTATCCGTTGTACAGATAGGTAGGTAAGTGACATGGATAAACAGAGAGTAGGTCCAGTATAATTTACATGGACTAGATACACTGAATGGGTATCTCTAATGCTTAAAAGTAATATCAGACATGCTCATTGTTTCCTCATAAGTGTTTGGAAATCAGGTGCAGGGAATGTCCCTGTATTATGAAATGATCCTATGCATAAAGATTGGCACTCAGTAAATGAATAACATTATAAACATTATATAACAGTCCTTGTAAAACCAGAACAATGTCACTCTTTTCACTGGGAGAAAAAATAACTAAAATGTGGTGAAATGAATGCTCTAATGGAGTACAGAATGCCACATCAGAGCAGGGGCGGAACATTTGGAGAGGTGGGTGGACCCGTCCTAGGTCAGATGACTGGCTGCAGGCCTGCACAGCATTTGTTGCAAGCCAAACTATTTTAATAAAATTGTTGGTAAATCTTCAACCACAGGTTTTTGGTTTTTTTACAATATTCTGTTCATCATTTCCACAAGCCAGAAAAGTAACATCAGAGAGACATTGCTTGCATCTCTAAAAACATGACAAATTCATGATGCCAAATCTCAGCAATGCATCTGTTTCATGGGGCACATTTACCACATCTATTCTTCAAAAGTTACAGATGAGGTTAATTGAGGCTGGTTTTGCTTTAGCTATGCAATTTAAATGCCCTCGGGTGATAAAGTGAGACTTCTGCTTATAGCTGGGCAATTGGCCAGTCATCACTATAACTTGTTTCCAAAGTTCTGTTTAGCTGTTGTCCCATGACTGAAGATGTCTGACATCATAGTGTATGGAAGACTAGGAGGACAGTAACAGCCGCATTGAATAAAAAATACCAAAGTCTATTTAAATAGAACTTCTTGAGATCTGAGCTAATTGTTTTTCCTAGAAAAATGTAGCTAACCCATTCTCTACCCTCTTGTCATGAAGGTTGCTTGTAGAAAACGTAGTCTACGAACAACAAACAGATAAATACATCCTTTAACATTGCTCAATAATGCAAAGGTTGCGATTGAATGCAAGTCCCACAAAATTATTTTTACTCCTTCAATATATCTTTTATGCCATACCTGACTTAGTCTGCTCCCTGAAATGCAGCACTGAAAGGCCATTAGTGCAATAATGCAGGGGTCAGAAATTACATTTTAAAGATTTTTCTTTTTCTGGAAGGGTATGTTTCTACTTGGGCTTTCCTCTGCCATTTCCACTCAGCCAAGATAATGTACTAAGATATACTTAAGAGATGTAATACATAGTAGAAAGCTTCAGTTAGTTTAGCAGCAAGGTGGGGGCCAACAAGTTGCATTAAAGATGCAGAAATTGTATGGTTTTCTGGTTTGCCCTGGGTTGTAGTTGCTGTTTTCCTTAGCAATTCAATACATTGTTTGTTATATTTTATTCTGTTATTTGTTTTTGTTTTTAAATAAAAGAGCATTGTGGCAAAAACAATAAGCATCTAACATTTGATGCCAGTTGTTCTCCCAGGAATTCACAGTGATATGCATGCAGTTGTCTTTTACGCTTCTGGTCAGTTTGGTAAGATGGATCACTCTTTCTGTTCATTATTATATTAAGCCTAAAGGTGTCATAGGTTAAAATTAAAAAAACAAAACAAAACAGCACTGTCCAAATAGAAAAGAGAGTTCTCGAGAGATTTGGGGAATCCCAAGATTTGCGAAACAGTCCTGAGGGGAAAAGTTACCTAAAGGATTTTTTTTTACCCCAAATAGTCTAGTGTTTTGGAATGACAACTTAATATGGATGGAGAGGGAAAAGGAACAAGTTAGATTCTCCAGAATCCTGAACATGAATGTACCACATGGCAACATTTTAAGGTGGACCATCCTTGTATGGCTAGATACCACTGCAGTTCAGTTACCTAACAAGGCTGCCTGTTTCGGAGAGTCATAGATTGGAAGCCTGTTGGAGGTCATCTAATCCAACCCCCTGCCAGTGCAGGAACCCTCACAGCATCCATGACAGGTGGTGGCTGCCCAATCTTTTCTTGAAAACCTCCAGTGATGGAGCATCTATGAGGCAGGTGCAAACTGTTCCACTGCTTACTAGCTCTCACAGTCAGGAAATTTCTCCTTATTTCAAGTTTGGATCTCTCTGTTAAGCTTCTACCCATTGGTTCTTATCTTACTCTCAAGACTGCTATCATATCTCTCCTTGGCCTTCTCATCTTAAGGCTAAACATACCAGGTACCGTTAACCACTCTTTGTAGGATTTAACCTTAAGAACTCTCTTCCATAAAATGGAGAGTCTTTTGCTACATGTGTGAGTGTGTATGTGCACATGCATGTGTGTGTATAATATATATATATATATATATATATATATATATATATATATATTACACACACATGCACATGCGGGCACGCGCGTGTATGTGTGTGTGTGTGTGTGTGTGTGTGTGTGTATGTGTGTGTGTGTATATGTATATGTATATGTATATGTATATGTATATATATATATATATATATATATATACATGCCATACCTTCTCTTTTGTACACTATTACTTAGGCTTCCAAGGAAGCTCAAGGCTCTATGCCTCTCAATCAAGAAGCTCAGGGAATAAGTCAGGTTGGGCTTTTCTGGAAGACTGGAAAGAAGTTTATGTCATTTAAGGATGTACTGCTTCCTTACAGAACAAAAACTCCTTTTAAAAGCCCTACATCTGTTCCCCAAATGAGATAGGCAGGAGCATTCACAGGGGGGAAAAAGGTGTTAGACGGCATTCCATTTCATTTCTCTTTATCCAGTGTTTTTAGTTTCTACAAAGGGCTCCTAGGACACTGGAGGAAAAAGTGGCTATTTGCTCCAGTGCAACACTTAGCAAGACATAGACTTGCTTCTTGTTTCTAAACACCATTGACTCAATAAAATCAATAAAACAAAAAGTAAGTTCTTGTAAGAATCTGAGGAAAGAAATTCCCTGTGTTCCCTAGTGTTTTTAGAGTACCTTGGCTGAGCAGTGTATGTCCCTCTCAAACTTACTTCTCCATTATCATCGTCATCATCATGCACTGCAAGTGATATCCATAACACTGAACATATTCCATTTCAACAAATACATAGCTTTTAATCAAATAAAAATATAATGCAAACTAGTCCTCCATTCCATCTGGACTTTATTTTCTCCTAATTTATAATCAGGAAATCCATCCGTACGTGGCATATAATTTTCCGTCTTTCTAGTGGCTTGTGGGACATAGCATTCTGCACAAAGTTGCATTTAAATTGATAACTGTCCAGGCAAAGTGTAATTTTAAAGGGCAGGCTAAAGAAAGGTTTAATCTCTATATTAGAAGGGCTGAGTTGATTTTGTTGCTGCTGGGTTTTCCTTTGCCTCAGAATTTAACAGAGACTTTCAGGGCATTTAACTTTAAGGTGCCTCAGTTGAGGGCAGAGCCTTTAGCAGAGGATGCGGTTTAAGCATCGAGATTAAATGCAGACTCCCCTCTGCTACAGGCCACATGCATGTATTCATCATGGATTTTCAAATGATGGGTTTATATATCATTGGTCTTGAGTCTACAGCCTTACATTCCAGGATCCATCTTCTGCCAAAAGCGTAACGATTTGGTGGCTAGAAGGAGAAACAGTCATTATATGGCTCCAAATTGCCAGCTGGCACAATGTGCCAAGAACAGCAGAAATCCACTGGTAAAGAGAAGATTGCAATCACTCTTTAAAATAATTTGATGCTCTAAAAATACAAATGCAGGAAATGTCATCATGTTTCAAAATATTTTACGATAGTAGGTAAATACATAAAGAATTACATGATTGGTATCTGTAAGTGGCACAGTCTAAAAATGATGGGAAGGCATTGCCAGTGTTAAGCTTCTCTATTAAACAAATTGCTTTGATTTATATAAATGGGGATTTTTTTAAGGAAAAAAAATCTCCCCATAACAGTTTATTTCCTTTTCTTAAAAAGAAACACATAGAGGTGTAACTGCTAGATTATACAGACAAGCATTTTTAACATAACATAAATTGTATGTTTGCATGCATATTTGTATGCATGTAAGAAAGAATCCTGTATTCATATACTGAACAACTGATTGTCATTTTTTAAACTTACTTGTTAGATTTATGTCCTACTTTTCTTGCAAGCGTAATATATGATAGAACAAAACAGGATTTTAATTTCCTATAGCAAAGCAACCAATCCAATGCAAATGTTACTGCACATGTTACTTTATGTATTATGTACAATATATGTTGTATAAGGGTAGAATCTCTTAGAGCCCTGGGGCTCCTTCATCTTTAAGAAATTCCTAAACATTCATGTTGCAGTTTACTATCACTGGACGCAGGGATTATGTGATTGTGCAACTCTAAAAGCATTAACGGTTGTGTAATCTTAATTATTTTTACAGTATTCAGAAGTAGTCCTACTCCAGTGAATTGAACTTGCTTCCTAGAAAGTGTTTTTACAATTGTAGCCTTAGAAAATTAAATAGCTGATTATTAGAAAGTTAAAAATGAATCTATTCTATTGTGAGTCTGTGAGCGAGTGAAGGAGAATTTATTTCCACATAAATTGCTGGTTTTAGGTTATGGTGCCACTTTTTATATATGTTTTGTTTTCAGTAATTCTATTGGTATTGCACTGCATGCTTAGATGACATCACTAAAGGTTAACTATTTCAGTGGCCTTAAAAATGGGATCAAAAATATAAGGGTTCCAGCCAGCTATCACGATGTCAGTATAGCAGGTGCCTTACTGAAACGGGGGGGGGGGGGGGGAGAATGAAGCTCTCTCCCAAATAAGAGAGCTGAGAAGCCACTGCCCTGCTGAATAAGTTCAGTGGCTCCCTCTGTTTCCTCTTCCTCTTCCTCTCCTCCTCCTCCTCCTCCTCCTGGTGCTGAGAGAGGCTGCTAATTGCAGTGCTGTGCCAGCATTATCATTGTGATTATTGCACTTTCAGATGGGAAGCAGCACTGCTTCTGAAAGCACCAAATTAGCACAATGCGAAGATGCCTGAATGTCAGGATGTAAAGCTCCAAGTGCAGAGATGACATGAAGGGGTGTGCTCAAAACCAGAACCGACTCCTGCTGAACTCAGCATTCAGGATTAGGCTCTGAAAGGGGAGGAAGGGATTGAGGGTGAAGCATTTCAGAGGCTTCTGAGTCCTCCTCCGGTTTGTTTTTTCCTTCTTCTTTCTTTTCTGGAAATTATAGCCTTGCTGCACTTTCTTTTGTTTCAAAACAAAAAAGCCTAAAGTGGGGGGGGGAAAGTGAGTCAGGCTAAGCAGAATTCTATTGCATTTGTCCATAAAACAGCCCCTTTTACCGTGATTTGCTTTTGTTCTTTCTTTTTCTATTCCCCCCCCCCACCTCCCTAGCAATATCATCTGAGGTTGGTTTCTTTCTTCTGTGTAACAAGCATTCGGTAATATCCAGTTAAATATTCAATACTGTACAACCAGCATACAGAATTCAATCAACCCATTACCTCAGGTAGCTCAGATTTTTCTCAAGGTCACCAGATTTCCTGTTAGGAGCCTAAAATATTTAAAGAGCAATGTGAAGGAGTCTTATTGTTTATATTATCATCCCTTTTCTTTTTTAAGTGTGTACAGGGACATATGCTCTTCCTTACTCGTCTGCACAACAAACTTGTGATGCAGGTTAGATTCAGAGAGTAAACTTCATAGCTGATTGGTGATTTGGACATAATGCCTTGGTTCTCCTGCACAGCCTTCATTCACACACAGAGACATGTAATTCACATTGTCTGGTGGCTATGGAAAGATACAAGAGCCATAGATACATTTTACTGTAAACCGCCCAGAGTTCCCCGTTGGGGGAGATGGGCGGTTATATAAATTTAATTAAATAAATAAAATAAAATAAATAGATCTTTTTTGAGACAGTGCCCTGTCTCAAAACTAGTGCCCTGTGCCTCGGCATAAAGGAAAATAAATGGGGCATACTTAGCTCAAAACATTGCTCAAGTTTTTTTTTAAATAGGTTTTATTTATAAAACACACATACAAACATAGCTCATTTTCCAAGTCCTCATCCTTATGTAGCCAAAATTGCACCATCTAAGCATCAGGGTAGATAGTGACAGATGTAAGGAAAATCTAGGATTTGGAAGTGTACAAATATTCCTGGGTGTGCAGAAACCTGGACAACCCAATAAGGCAGTACTGAAGATGGGTCAATGATTGAGGGGGAGAAGAGTAAATTGGAGGGAGGGAAATGAATTGGAATCCTCTGGAAATTTATTTGGTTGGCACACTGTTTTGTTGTTATTATGGAATGTAGTGTGCAACTTATAAAAGCTGTTTGTATTTTAGTTGCAATTGCTTTCATTCTTATTTGGATGGTTCCTATGAAGCAGGGATAGGCAACAGGAGACTCTAGGGATGTATGCAACCCTCAGACCTCTTCTTTTGTTTCCAGATTCCCCTCTCACCACAATGACTGAAAACTGGAGGAATGAAAGCTTTAATGTAAAGCCTAAAATAGGTGTAATCTAGTTCCGAAACTCCCACAATATTCCTCCCAACTCAGCAAGACCAGAATATTTTTTTAATCCACCCATGTGCATGATATAGTTGTACTCAGTTTGCATATCATACCACCCACTACAGAGCTCGCCATCCAAAAAATTGTAACGTGCGTGGCTCCAAGCCATCAAAAGGTTGCCCACTCCTCTTGTACAGTTTAGTTAGTGGATTATCAAAATGCAAATTTGAAAAAGAATAGTCATCCAGACCCATTGTTCTACATGTTACCTAGTCCACAATTTCACAGAGGAATAGCATGATCTACATTATCCAACTGTCCAGATATAATTTACACTTTTTGATTCCAAGCTTTACCATATTCAGCCCAAATAATTGCTGTCTCCTGCTACTAATCAACTGTGGAACATTCTCTAGGATGGTTCCCTGTGCATACCACATGAAATGAAATGAAATGAAATGAAATGAAATGAAATGAAATGAAATGAAATGCTGTTTATTTGGTCAACGACCAGCAAAATTTGAAAAAATACAACACAAAAGTAAAATCAAATAGATGAGATAAAATACTAGCATAACAAAGATAAAATAACAAATAAAATTGTAACATACACTATTATAATGGTGCGTTAATTACCTGTGCAAGATTAAATTTAAAATATTACAATCTATGAAGTAAAAATACGTATCACCTAGGATGATGGAAATCAGTGGATGCTCAAAGTATTGTGCAGCGCCAGATGATTTCAAGAGAGGTTATTCAAGGGACTGTCATGACCAATTGTCTTCTAGTATTTTGCTGATGATGATGATGTTGTTGTTGTTGTTGTTGTTGTTGTTGTTATTGTTATTATTATTTAAAGATTCCATCCCATTGATTCATCAGATACCACCATTCTTTCCTAGGCACCTTCCAGATGTGTTGGGCTTGTAACTCCCCAAAAAATATTAGCCAACTTGGGGAATGCTGATCTGGGTCTTTAGAATAATTGGTATACACATGTTGAGGTTATGGAAAAGAAGAAACATATTCCCTGAGTGTGTTTAATCCATTGTTAAACCTGCATTTGTTTTGCTTTCTTTGCAAACATGAACAGGGAACGGGTATGGCAACCCTCGAAACTCCCCAGGTCTGCTGGTCTCACCTGGCAACTTGAACAAGAATATGCAAGCAAAGTCTCCTCCACCCATGAATTTGGGATTGAATAATCGTAAACCAGACCTCCGAGTACTGATCCCACCCGGAAGCAAGAACACAATGCCATCCGTGGTAACACATTCTTTTCTTCCTTTCCCTTCAAAGGTACAAAAATTCCAGTAGGCTTTAAGTTCCTAGATTAAACTAATGGCAGGAATTTATCTGCTGTATCAGTTGCTCAAGAAGTTCTTCAAGGTCCTCATTCTTAAACTGAAAGACTTTCCAGCCAGATTTAATTCAAAGATAGTTTTATGTATTAGGTCTGCACTGATGAAAAATATATTGTTCCTTAATCAGTTTAATGAGCTCTCTAAAAATTTACCAAACAGCTTTTGCCAATTGCCACTCTCCAGGCATATGTTGACACTGCAGTTCCCAGAATTTCCAGCCAACATGCCAAAGGCTGGGAATTCTGAGATTTGCAATCCAAATATAGTTTGACAGTACTAGTTGGGAGGGGAAGGGATTATTAAATTAAAATTATTTGTAGACTGTTTGCAGGA
Source organism: Charina bottae (assembly GCA_023362775.1). NCBI lineage: Eukaryota > Metazoa > Chordata > Lepidosauria > Squamata > Charinaidae > Charina > Charina bottae. The sequence goes on from JALMGJ010000002.1 coordinate 242,628,878, forward strand.
TTTGTTTGGTAAGATTCATAATAGTGCACTATAGGAATGGAAATTTCCTTTTTTTATTTTAACCCATTTGGCAGATAGGGGAGACAGGCTTCCACTGAAGTACTGATTAGGTATAAATTATTCAATTGTTTGCCTTTATTGCACTTTTAATCAACCTCAAAATTGTGTAGGTGTACTTTGTTCCATAATGGCAGTTCAAGGATGTGAGATTCACACCTCCAACATTTAAGTTAAAAATGAGAAAGAGTTGCCCCTAATGCACTGAATGGACTTTGTAGCATTAGTTGGTTCAGCCATAACCTCAAACCACAGTTCAGAAGAACAACTGAGGCAAAGTGCATTGCCTTGAATGCTCATAATGATTGCAGAAAACCCTGATGTCTTGTTGTACTTTCCATACAAGTAGCAAGAGAGGATTCACACTTCCTTCTGCTTCTAGAGCTCAAGAGAAAAGGAAGCGCTTAGCTCCTCCGTGCATTCTGGTCCCTTGCTCGGAGAATATACATCTGTCTGTGCTTTCACATTATTTAACTGTTTCTGTCCTATGACTGAACTAGGCACATGTTCCTAACAATTAGGGGGATTTTTTGGCCACATACATTTTGGCCAGAAGCTTTTATGTATTTTTATTGGTGGGGGGTGGGTGGCACCTGATATAAGTGATATGTGCCACTTAGATTGAAGCAGCTTAAAAGCATGTGCAATAAATGAATTAATTGAACTCACCAAAATGTTGTTAAGTGTTTTCAAACACAGTACTTAATTTTTTATAAAGTTGTTACCTTGCTGGTTGCTCCTCCTGTTCATAAGAGCTGCCCATTTTATATAGAATTTCGGCTTGTTCCTAGGAGAAACCCTTTATAATTCTCTGATCAGGGAACAAACTGAAGCTGCAATTCCTTGTAAACTTAATTAGGAGTATGTCTCCTTGAATTCAGTGAGACCTGGCACAGGTAGGAACGAACTGAACTTTACTGAATTGCACAAGAATCGTATCTTAACCAAATCAAAATAAAGCACTAGTCTGAACCTAGAATTCATGCTCAAATAATGACATTTTTATACCATTTTAATTTGTGACTGCCGCTGCTCCTAACCCCACAGTTTTTTCAGTTATATTCTAAAAAGGTTGGTGTTCTCTGTGATTTCATAGTTTCTTTTATTACTGTCTATAGAAGCATTTTGAAGCTATGCTTTGACATTACACAAAGACAGTACTTTAAGTTTTCATTGAGCACCACCAAGTAATAACCTAAAGAAGTGAACCTTTACTTCTGCAACTCTGCAGCCAAAAAGTTACATTTTACAATAACTATAAACAGCATTTTTAATTAAAAGCTTTCTTCATTAGTAATGCTTATCATGCCCATGTCCACACATGTTAAGCAGCTAAGATATCCTTGAGTTTTCTGAAATGCATTAAAAATGTGTGTCTTTCATTATTCTCTACGAAATCATATAGGTTAATTTTCCATGAGAAATATAATCCTTAAAAATAGGACTACTTGAAAAACAAATCTGATGAGAAGTGCTAAGCAACGCTAAGAATACTGCTCTGTCTAAAGCAAATTGACAACTATTTTAAACAGTTCTGTGTTAACTACTAGCCTGATGCGTTTATATGTCCACTTTGATATTTGGATAAAACCCCATCAGTGCAACTATCTCTTCTTGAAGGAATAGGATAAGCTCAATCACTTGTGTGGCTGACCTTCAGAAAACATCTCCATCAAATGATTTTTTAAGGACATCTAAACTAATAATACTTTCCAAGAGATCATCTGATTGGCAATATACAGTATTTTGCAACTATGATGTCATTGAGTGTGAGTTGCAGATGGTCAAAACATGGGTGTGATACCCTTAGATTAATCCTCATCTCTAAGGAAAAAAGGAAGAAAATAAGCAGGGGTTTGTGTACTAAATGTAGGAATTTAAATAACGTTTAATGGGGTTACACTAGAGTACATAACTAGCTTGACAGCCAGTCTACTGTGCATTGTTGTGAAGCTATGCCTTCTTGCATTAGAAGCAGAACCCTTTAGAATATCTGCTTTTGCTAATTATTCATCCTCCTCTCTCATGCTATCAGTCTGAGGATGTTGATCTGCTTTTGGTAAGTGAGAATAATGTTTATTGAAGACATGCAGAAACAATTCATTTGCCTTCCCCTACTGAGTTGGCAGTTGAAATAAAGGAAGCTTTCTCACAATGGAACCTTTTCTTAAAAAAACAAATACTCAGAAGTCTATCCCATCTATCTTTCAAGGCTTGGGAGATGTTTAAAAGTTTTGTATTTAATTGTTTTAAAGCAACCATTTTAAAAGGTTGGATTTAGTGTTCTTCCAGTGATGTCATCTTTGAATGCCCAAACTTTTTAATGTTTCCATCAAATGCCCTATGCCTTTAAATTTCCAATCTTGATTTGTACATGTTAGTGTCCCACAGTAAGAAAATACAGGGTAAAGGTACATTTAATAATATCCTTCATGTAAATTTCAGCATTTTTAAGAATGAAGTGACCATAGCACCATCTGCTGGGGAAAACTGAACATGCATCATTGCATATTCATCACGTAGATTGCCTATTTTAACCATAGGCACCCCATTCACCTAAGGAGGTCTGTGCATGCAAGCAAGCTTCTGCACATGTCCCAAGCTGGAACAGAAACCATAGATAAGTTGAACATGCATGTACATGTGCACTCCATTGTGCTTTTTTCAACAGTTAGTCCTCTTCTACCATCTGGCACAACTAATCATACTTGAATACTTTTTTTAAGCATCCCTGGAACTAAACTGGGATGAAGGACTATCACCATCCTTTTAGTCATATTTTTCAGGCAAATTTTTAAAAACTAAATGATTACAAGTTAAATATTCTTATCCTCGTAGTCTGACTGCTACCAATGTATACGTGGGGTGGAAAGGGGAAAAATCTTATATGTTTGGTAACCTAGGAGATTCTGATGTAATGAGTTACTATGGTGACAACTGGTCTCTTGAAAAAATGATAAATCATGGGATTGGCAGAGTTCATAAAAGTGACATGATAAATGATTAATGTAGTGAAATCTGTATGCAATTTTGTACCATATGAACAAATCCAATCTCTAAATATAATTTGTTTCAACTGTTTTCCACCCTGCCATTAATATGTTTATTTTACTCATTTAAAAGAATCAAAGGATAAATAACTCTCAGTCTGCTCAGTCATTGGCTACTCCGGTGGTTTCCGTGGCAACTCCTACTTTACCAGGGCAAGGGATGGGAGGATACCCATCAGCCATTTCAACAACATATGGTACTGGTAAGTTTCCACATAAGATCTGAGCCTTGTAGATTACAGCGAGAAAAAAGCCAGATACTCACACACAACATAGCCCAAGCAGCTATGAAATTGCTGCTCGTGGTAGTATGAAATGAAACAATATATAGAATCCGGCCTCATTTTTATTGTGCATCATAATAAGAATTGCTTTTAAGTGGCTTAAGAGTCACTGATTCACACTTGACAGGTGAACAGCCACTTACCTTTCCCTTATCAGAATGTACTTTGCAGCGTTCCTACTCTCATAATTAATTGATGCCAGCTGACACATTCTAGGTGTAACTTACCTGCACCATACATTTTTGAGACAACAGATGTGCTTCCATACCTACCTGAGCTGCAGATTCCACAGTGTCTGTTTTGCACACTTGTATGGCATCCATTTGTACATCAGAAAAGCATGATAGGAAACAGTAATGATGACAGAGGGCATATCACTCCAGGAACCATCTATTGTATGGTGGTCAGGGACTGCAGAGACATGAATGGCTGTGTGTTCCCATGGACTGTGAACACACATTCAGGCCTTTAAGTAAAGAAGTGAACAAAGGTGTACAACTCAGCTTCTGCATTGCGAAGCCTCCAGACTAGCCAGGCCTATGTTGAGATTTAGAGTCCTAGTCAATGGAGAAGGGACAATACTTAGGGCTTCAGCTTTTGGGGGGACCCGGAACTGGAAAATGCCTCCCTTCCAGATAAGGATTTTAGTACAGCCATTCATGTCACACTGACATGAACATTAACCCCAAAGCCTAAGGTTCTTATTTCAAAGAATCCAAGGCTAATCTAATTTTGGTTGCACTTCACAGTAATCTTCCTTAAGGCTCATGTATTTGGTCCATACTCAGTATAAAGATGCGGAACCTGTGGTCCTCCAGTAGTGCTAATCTACAGTGCCCAGCATCCATTGCCATGCGGGGCCCTGCACCTGGGAGTTGTTGCTCAGCAATATCTGAAAAGTCATAGGTTTCCCAGTCCTTGAAAGTAAGATGCCTTTGTAGGCTGCAGTTTGTTTGTGGTGGTGATAAATGTTTGCTAAAAATATTACAAAACTTCACAAGCTGAAGACTCACCAGGAACCAGAAAATCTTACATATTTAGCATTTGTTTCCTAAGATAGCAAGCTGAGTTTAAGCACTTGTGTATCTCTGCATGTATCCACATATTGTGCTTGCAATGAAGTGGGGAGAAGAGAATGCCTTTAATACCACAACTGCAGTAGAAGTTGCAATGCCTTATTAGTGGGACATGAAATAATATGCCTATGGTTATTTAACTCTTTTCTCCTTAAATATTGAAATTGTTGTGTTTTTTATTCTTGCATTCAGAATATTCGCTAAGTAGTGCAGATTTGTCATCATTGTCTGGCTTTAACACAGCCAGTGCTCTCCACTTGGGTTCAGTAACTGGCTGGCAGCAGCAACATCTACACAACATGCCACCATCTGCCCTCAGTCAATTGGGGTAAGTCAGAATTCAAAGCATTACATTATTTTTAAAAGACCATGTCTATCTTTCCCCCAAATAATCCTGTTTTCAGTTATAAAACTTTTCCCTCACTGATGGAGTAACAGAAGTTAACAGCCAATCTAGTGTCTGGAGAATTGATCCCACAATTTCTAGTATCCTGGAGATGAGGCACCTTAAAGGGAACCAAGGCAATAGTCTTGGCAGAATGACTGAATCATTTTTGTCCCTACAAGAAACCCAGGAGAGTTGCCTCCATCTAGTTCCGTCCTGTGTCCCTTCCTCTGTAGATAATGTTCCGCTGGTTGTCACTCAGTAGAAATTGATGTGAAAGGCAGGTTTAACATGTAATAAATGGCAGGCATCCAGTATGTCAGTGATAGATGCATCATGCATATGGATAGATTGCAGTGCAGCATTTTTGTCATTAGCTCACATGGGGGAGGAGAGCAGTTTAGTGAAATCAGGCAACAGACAGTCTATGTGATTGAATTGTCTGGGCAGTAGAGTTTCAATGTTAGCTGTACCAGGCTATGTTACATTAGGATAGGAGCAGCTGGCCTCACCTGAACTTGGACTGGGAAGGAAATAACCTTCCAGCCCAAATTCAGCTGCCCCAAAGGCACAGTGGCTGCCAGAACCACCTGCTTCCTTGAAGGTGGCTTCCTTCCTCCTCTTTCCTTCTAGACCTGCCTCAAAACAGCAGGAGGTAGCCTGCCTCCAGAGGTAGGGAGGGGAGACAAGTGTTCCTCTCATAGTACCACTCTTTCAGTCTGTAGGTGAGTCCCAAGTGAAAGACAAGCAGGTACGGTTAATACTAGGATATTATCCTATCATGGACTTTTGCAAATGATGAGAAAAGGACCATGGTAAAGCCCCTACTTTGCATGCAAAGGTTTTAATACCTAGCATCACTAGTGATATCAGATGACTGGAAGACCTAAAATCCTGTGGATTATTTGATAGAAGACACGTTTCCATCATTTCTGGGGAAAAGCCCCCATAAGTGTTGACCTGCCACTCACTCGAGCTGTGTCTAGTAATTATATCCGAAAAATCCAGAACTTGAAAGCAGACAAGCAATCCATTTACAACTCTTCTGTTTTCCCCAATCTATTAACATAAGCTTGTTTCACTGATTGTATCATACCCTTGCAGGCACAGTGATATTAGAATTCAAGTGTTTTTACTTTTCTTCTCTGCTTTGAACCAGAGGTTTAAACCGTTCAGACTTTTAAGACTTTACTGCACACTTTGCAATACCTGTCTGCTTAGTGTTACCAACTGACCTACCAGCTTGACCCAGTCATAATCCGTGTTTGCCTGAGCATCTTGCATTTTAGAAGGGGCACATATATTTCACTTATTTCCCTTATACTGTGATAAATTACATGTTCAAAAGGTTCCAACGAGCAAATCTAGTGTTCATTTCCCAGTGAAAGGGCATGCATTCCTGCCCTCTAGTGGCAAATGCAGGAGGGGAAAAAACCATAATAATGTATGCTGTTGCAAAAGCTGGAAAACTCTTCATAAAAGATTAAATATAAATGAATTTCCCTGGAACAGGGAAACCAGAAACACCATAATGTTCACTTTTCCTATGATCTGAATTGCACGCAGTTAAGGTTGGATGTCTTTTCAGCGATTGGAGACATGAGTGCATTAATAAAAGGTCATTGTGTGCCTGTTTGATGAGATGCCCTTCTTTTAGGATGCACTGAAAGCAGTAGCTCAGCCCCATTTAAATTAAACATGCTGCCATTCACTTCAGTGAGAAGTGGATTATACCAATTATTTTGTCTGTAAGAACTGAAAATTTTATTACCGTGAAAGCCCTATTAAACTTTTCCTATAACCTTCATAATAATATTCCTTGTGCATTAATCTTAGTATTTTTTAGAATATCTTACAAAATAGGAAATGCTCCACCTAAGCAGTATTAAAGTGAACTAATAGTTTTCAGTAGTGCACCATAACATGTGATGAGACTGTGTCACAAAGAAAGCAAGGTCATAATTAAATGCTAAACTAACAGCAAACCTTCATAGATTTGACACACGCTATCATCTATCTCTAGTGCAGTCATAAAATACCTGGCATAATTTTACCTGCAAAGGCACGTTCTGGGTTATTCTGTTCATATTTGTTCTACATTTGTCAGAAATTGGAACTCTAACTGCAAAATTTTAAGAAATATTTCACTTAGCAATGCCTCCTGTAAACCTTATAAGTCAGATCTAACCTGAAATTAAATAGCAGTTTGTCAGGCCACAAGAAAGGATAATACTTCTCTTAACTGTACTATCTCCAATTTAGTATGTAGGCTGGACTGAACATCTTAGGGAGTGTGCATTTTTACTTTTTTAGAAATCAACAAAACACTGTGTGTGTGACCTTACCTTATTCATAGTGCTGCGTTTGTACTACTTCTAGTTTTCTCAGTGAACAAAGATGTTAATTACGTGGCAAATTGAACTAATTTCTTGCAGTTGACAGATCCCAACTATAGGCAGTGCAGTAACTTCAGCTATTGCCAAGAATGTAAAATCAGAGACAATTCTGCCCTCTTGCTTGCTTTTCACAACTGCAACTGTAGGGCCAACATGCTTGTCTATTCCCTTAGGAAAAATAACTGCACCAATTTTAACAAAATCAGCTGAATGCGGGGCAGATGAAACCAATTACTGATGCAGCATTTCTCTCCCTCTTTGTTGACTAACAATAGCCATTCATTATTAAACATTGTGACAATTAATGATAAAAGCATTGCCGCATCATTCCAAGGATAGATGTGAGATAAAGCATTGTTTTGCATTTTTGCAGAGTTTAGAGAGGAGTTGGCTACAGACCTTCACTTTGGGCCCAGCCACAAAGATTTTAGAGGGTTAGGACTGAGCACGTGGGCTGTCCAATCTTTCAAAGTGTGCAGCTCCAGTGCACCTGTAAAATCTCTCCTTCGTGCCATAGCTTTCCAGTCCCCTCAATGGAACGTTACAGTCTGCCATGTCAACTCTGAGTGATATCCATCTTCCATGCACAATTGGCAAGTATTCACAAACTTAGGGAATTGTGTACATAACATTTTCCTTTCTCATCACCATTCCTCTTGCTCTAGAAAACCAGTCTACTTTAGACATGTTAGTAGTTTATGGTAGAAATTTTGAACATTATCATAAATATGTAAGAAGTTTATCTCTGGCTGTAATAAAGTTGAAATGTTGTACTGAATAGGACATTTCATGCCATTGCCATTAGTATAGTTTTAGCACATTTTGAACACCACACTGGTTCAGGATTTATCTGATAAATCGTGGTTTATGGGACCGGGAAAGAGCTTTATATGCTTTTACTTTCCATCCCCTTTCTTTTTCCCAATGTGTGTGATTTCAACAACAATACTTGGATTTTTAAATCACTTTTCCATCATGGTTAAATCATGGTTAAGAGATCTAATCCTGGTTTCATAACCTGAACATTCATTTTCCTGATCAGACAGGATGGGACAGTGGATCCAGAAACCAATATATCTTTCTGGATGCAAACTTTCATTAGGAGGAAACAAGGAGGGAAGGAGCATTTAAGCACATGATTTGTTCCCAGTTCAGTAGACCATGGTTTAATCAGACTGACTTATTTTTCATCTGGATGTGGACCAATATGCTCAGAAACAACAAGTTTATATATGATGTTTATAAAAAGAGGATAGGATGTTTTATTTCAAATGTGGGTTCATGATGGGAATTAGTTTTACCTCTGGGTGAAACCATGCTGTATCCTCAGCATGATGAAAGTACACACTGTATGTTCTTTACCCTGAAGAGGGATGAATATGGTTTCAGGCCATGATCATTACATTTTAAAACTGTGTAGAGCTGTTCGGATAAACAGTCTCACTCATTTAATGAACTTTTGAATGGGAGCACTCTTGGTGGTCCCACCCAGGCAACCGAACAAAGTATTTGTGGGAAAGGATTTGCATAGAAAGAACATTCAAGTATAAATGCATAGATCTAGGCCAACAGATTTATGGCTTGTTTGAAAAGCCACATATATTTCTTACCTGCAGTTACACCTTCCATGCAATTGTGGAAGGAAGGTGGGTCAATAGGTGTATCAGCATCATGGTTACATCTTGTACATGCAGACCTGCTCATCCATTACACTTTGGTCAAACACATCAGGGAGTACCTAAACAGGTACTTTAAAGGAGCATTTAATGTTGTCGAAGGAGCATTAGATCTTGCTCTAATTTAGAAACTTTACATAGCTATCAAATCCAAATTTACTTCCTAAAGTCAATCTTCAAAAGTTCAATCTTACATTTCCTAGATTTTCAAACTCAGTTTAAATTAGTAAAACCCTTTTTACTCACAACAAAATATCCCTTCACTTTTATGTTTGTATTGTTAGATCTGTATTGTCACAGTAAGGAAGCACTGCTATGAAAGTATGAGTTCAGCTTAATGTAATGACACGATTCAGACAGTAGTTTAGTAATGTATAAATTACCCTCAGGTTTGCCATTCCTTTAAATCAGTGTTTCTCAATCTCAGCAATGTTAAGATATGAGGATTTCAGTTTCCAGCATGCTGGCTCGGGAATTCTGGGAGATGAAGTATCTACAGCTTAACATTGCTGAGATTGAGAAACACTGATTTAAATTATTAAAATAACCCATTATCAAGCTATTGCCTATTATTTTTGCTTATTTCATCAAACAACAGCTTAGCAAACTGCTGTTATCTTTCTGGCCATCACAAAAATTCTTAGCTTCAATTTCCTCATTGCCAAAAGAGGAGAGAGGGGAAAAATACAGGAGGCAATAAGCAAACAGCTAACTTGGCACTGCTTGAATATATAACTCAAAATCATGGTTTAGTGGCAATGGCTTTTTCTAAATCTTTGCCTAGCAGGGCTTTAGAATAAATCAGAATTTTCTAAATCCAATCTCGCATTGACTTTTTGTTTACACTATAAAATGAAGATTAGTTTCTATGTATCTTTAGGGTGATATAGAATTGGGTAGGGAATTTCCTGAATCTTTGCTCAACCCTCTTTTCAATATGAGTTGCCATTCTGGCACACCTCAGGTCACTCACAGAGCCCAGAAAAATGGTCACATGATGTGTCGAAAACCATGTGACAAGCCAAAAGGTGCTGAATAGATCAGCCCCCAATTGCTCTTGTATGCTAAGGTGGAGGCAATCTCTGCTAGTCTGCCATACGGCAACCTACCATCTTTCTAAATTACCTTTCTATGTATGCACACATTCAGTCATACCTTAAGAAATCAGTGGTGGTTTAAAAACAGCCGTGTGTGGCTGCCACTATTTACATTTGAGATGAACATCGTCCTGGCTGCAGTTCTGGGCAATCAACAAAACGAACTGCAAGGACCACTTTAGGAGAGTCATCCATTTAGACAAGTCCCACAGCTGCAGAGACAATTCTACACACACCCTCCTTGGCTTTGTGCAGGGATGAGTTTTCAGTCTCTTAGCTGATGTTTTGTATAAGTGTGCATTTCAGGGGGCTCTGCCTCCTCCGTCTGTAACTGGGTTTCCTTTCCTCCTACAGAGCTTGCACTAGCACTCATTTATCTCAGAATACAAATCTCTCCCTGCCTTCTACTCAAAGCCTCAACATCAAGTCCGAACCTGTTTCTCCTCCTAGAGACCGTACCACCACGCCCTCGAGATATCCACAGCACACGCGCCACGAGGCGGGAAGATCCCCTGTTGACAGCTTGAGCAGCTGTAGTAGTTCCTACGACGGAAGCGACAGAGAAGATCACCGAAATGAATTCCACTCTCCCATTGGACTCACCAGACCTTCGCCGGACGAAAGGGAAAGTCCCTCCGTGAAGCGCATGCGGCTCTCTGAAGGATGGGCAACATGATAACTTTACTAGTTATTAGAGGTTTTTTTTTTCCTTGCAGTGCGTGTGTGTGCTATACCTTAAGGGGAAGGAGGGAGGGGGGGTCAATATGCATTATATGTGCTGTGTGTGGGGGGGGGGGAAAGTCAGGTACTCTGTTTTGTAAAAGTACTTTTAAATTGCCTCAGTGATACCATATTAAAAGATAAACAGCAATGCTGAAGAGACGCTTCGCACTTGAGTTGTACAACAGATCACTTGTACAAAATAGGTTTTAAGGTTAACTTCTTTTTACTGTTGTGCTCCCTTGCAAAATGTATGTTACAATAGATAGTGTCATGTTGCAGGTTCAACGTTATTTACATGTAAATAGCCAAAAACAGAAAAAAAAGGAGGCATTTGCCCAACCCTGGGCAGATCTTTACTGAGAGAAAAAGCGGCTGTTATGCAACATATAGAAAATGTACAGGTGTTTTGGGAGACCCAGAAATCGGGTGACTAAGGAAAAAAAAAGAAAAGAAGGAAAAATTTAGGTCACTTAGTGTATCTGAAAATGCTCACAAATGTGTTGGCATAGTGTATGAGTATGGCACTCAGTTAAACGGATCAAAATCATTTAAAAGAGGACCATACTTGTAAAAAAAATGTTTTTTGGGTTCTTATTTTTTAGTGTGAGGGCTAACCTATTTAATTTTTTTAAATTCTGGGTCTGGATCACTTATTAAATAAAAATATTAAAATATGTAAATTACATTTTCCTTATTTTCATATTAAAAAGTAAGACAGAGTTTGCAAAGCATTGTGGCTTTTTGTAGTTTACATAAGCCAAAATGTGTTTTCCCCCTTCATAGCTTTGCCAATATTTTAAACAGCCCTGAAGGAAAAAAAGGGGGACTTTTTGTATAGAAAGCGCTACCCTAAGCCATGAAGAACTCCATGCTTTGCTAACCAAGGTAACTGTTTTCTCTTTGCAGAAATTTTGTTTTTGAAATGTGTATTTCTAATTATATAAAATATTAAGAATCTTTTAAAAAAATCTGTGAAATTAACATGCTTGTGTATAGCTTTCTAATATATATAATAATTATGGTAATAGCAGAAGTTTTTGTTATCTTAATAGTGGGGGAATTATATTTGTGCAGTTGCACATTTAAGTAACTATTTTTTTCCTTTCAGTTTTTCTTCTAATCGGAATACATTTTACAGAATCAGTCATCTGTTGAAGGCTAATCTGCAAAAGATTAGGATTTTCCCTTCTTAAAGCAGCCCATATAATTCTAATACATCTGCAGTCAATTTTGCATCTGAGTTGTTCCATCATATATTTGACCATGTTCAAGGCCCTCTTCTTACCTTATTTATGTCTTGCGTATCTTGAGGCTTTCTGCCCTTTAGATCACAATGTGGCTCAACTTTGTCTTGCTTCTATAAATTTGACAAAACTGACAATCTTTTCGCCGTAAGAGGTAATTCAGAAGGCTTGCACATTCCCAAACAAAATGGAAATCTGGGGTAGCATCAAAGTGAACATAATTTAAAAATCCAATAGTGATTATCCCAGATTTGATACCCTAACTGCAATTATTGTGCCCAACATTCAGTAGGTTATCCCAGAAGTACAGGCAGGTTTGGATTCAAATGTGGTCAAAGAAAAGTGGCCTAGATGGCCCTTCCGACTCTGTGATTCTTTATCTCTGCAAGTTTCATACAGAATAATGAAGGACAGGAGAAGCAGCAAAAGCTCACCAATTCAACTTCAATCTGGCTATAAATATTGAGTTGCTTATGACCAAGGATGGATTTATACATGCATTACATTACTTACAACACCGTCATGTACAGGTATACTGCAAAATAAATCCTATTAAGGTCAAAGGGATTTATTTCCAAATGACTGAATATAGGTTCACTCAGTATTTTGCTATGCAACACTTGATGGCTTATGGCTGAGTGTATGGACCAACTCCACTGAAAAGTGTTGTGCTTATTTTGATGTCTGTATTCAGTTGGTGTGACAGTTAAAATGTGAAGCACATGCATAAATTGAGTAACTGGAACTGAATTCCACAGTTCCATTCAAATGTAGTGCTGCTGTACTTTCTTTGAGCAATCAGTCCTGCTATAAAAATTGGCCATCATGATTTTCTAACCTGAAAGGTTTGGTCATCACAGAACAACATCCATTCTGTTCTACTTTCCCCTCATTGGAGAAAGCAACTTGCCGATGTTGCTTTGAGCAGGAATATGGCCCATGAACAATAGGTTAAGCATATCTTCCTTACCCACAGTTCCTACCCATATTTTTAATGGAGAATAATATCAGAATAAAATATGCCTGAACAGGATATCTAATTTATCTTTGACATTAACATATATTATTTATAATTTAACAGGAATAGAAATGCATGAAAGTTATGTCACTTGCTGTAAACACTTCTTTCCTTCACACATACTGGGACTGAATCTTGAAAGGAAGCATTTTTTTTCCATACTGAAAGGTGTGTGAAAGGTATATCTGGTTTCCCAGTGCTGTGGGAGAGTCCCTGTGGGAGACTGCGCTGTGGGAGACTTAGATTATTTTATTCTTTATAATTGTTTTACATTTCTTGGAGCTTTGAGATCTGGCATGCAGATTAGGTCTTGGTTGTCCACCCTGCTGAGCTGGGTGTCAGAGTAAGCGCTACAAGCGATGTAGCTTATTTTCTTTCTTAGGAGAGAAGGGCAGGGTAGAATTGTAAAATGGAAGAAATTGGAGTAATTTCTAAAATGTTAAGAGGCAAAGCATAGCTCATGATGCAGTTGTTCTTATAATTGCTCTACCACTATTTGGATACAGTATCAGTATAAAGCAGAGCGAAGAATGTGGAGGGCTATTCACTCTTTATCATTTAATCCCAGTTGCTGATTAGTCTGTGATACCTTCCCAGAGTCATGAGCAAGAATTAGCAAATCTATGTGACTTTGGCAAATGTTAGGCATATGTCTGACAGAAGGATACAAGCTGTGAAAACTGTTTGATTAAGGATACCAACCAAATATAGGTGTAAGGCTTTGTTCATTTTCAACAGCAGTCAATAATAATGATACCTATAGATTTGCACTTCTATATGCAATGACTACCACAGCCCTAGTGTCATAGCTTATGATTTCATGCTGGCTCAGCAGTTGCATTGTCTTATCCTAAGCATTTATTGACTAGCATGGAAAATCTTGGGACTATGCTGAAGCCATGTCATTTGCATATACGTTCTAGATAACAAAAAAACTGCTTTGATAATGCTAATTCTACCAGTGACTTTTAAAAGATAGGCGTGCATTATAAGAAAGTGAGAATGGGGCCAATATTTGACTTCCCTAACTTCAATCAGGGTTCCAAATGATTTTCTTCACCTTAACATTTATCACCACTTGAGAATGTTCATCTTCAACATGAATTAAATATTATATATATATAGTCATTTTTAAAAAAGAAAAAGAAAAAAGTAATATTTGGCTTACTGGTATGGTTGTAAGTAGTTTGCCAATGTGACTGGGTGAGAGTCAGAACGACAGCTATATACATGCACACATAAAAGGACCATTGAGCCTATAGAAGTGAGGGGTTCTGTGCATGTGAGTCAGTGGAAACAAACTCCTCCCACTCAGCCTGGCAATTGTGACCCTGAACACAGCCCCAGAGCTAAATTGTGCAAGAATGAATACTAGGGTTTCTTTCTTTTTCCACTACCGAGCTAAACTAAAATACAGGGGCACAAAAGCTAGGGTTAATTGAACATTGTAAATGGATTTAATTAATAAAGAAGCACAATGTTTAATGGTGATGTTGCTTTCTAGAAGCTTTAGCAGTCAATCCTTAACTGTTCTTTTTATCTACTATACCTTAACCATTTACGGCTAAGCTACTACTGGGGGACTTATGGTGTGATTCTTTTATATTTAAGCAGTTTTGGGGCAGTGCCCCAGAAAAGGATTGAGGCTTACTTCAACGTGTGCAGGACAAAGTTAAAGGCAACATGCAATAGCCAAAAGAATGTCTTCTCCCCTCAAGCTGATCTTTATTTGGAAAAGGCTTATTAATGAAGGGATAAAGCCTATTTTCTGATGACAGTAGTATGATATACACCATCCTTTCCAAATCTGGTGCCTTTCTAATACAGTGTCATAGTACAATTCCCACCCTAAAAGCAAATAGGCATTGGCCATGTTAGCTGGGCAGGATGGAGTTTGTAATCCATATATGAAGAGCACTAGGTTGGAGAAAGCTAATAGAGAACAATCTGCACACATTTATATATGGTATGCATTGATGCCTTTCTCAGAAAAGGAGTTTTTAAAATAATTTCAGTCCTTTATCAAAGGGTTTTTTTCCTCTTCTTTTTTTTTTGGTAACCAAATGATTTCTATTTTTCTCAGAAGTGGAATTTAAAATTTTTAATAATACAGTGATATCTGCTGTTTCTCAGAGGTTTTTTTTTTCCAAACAAAGCTAAAATGCAAGAATAAAACAACTGCTATGCTGTTTTCAAGAATGTCAAGAACCCCTTTTTGTATTGTTTGCCTTTGTCTTAGCTTTGATCCATCTTCCTAATAGATGCAACAGTGTGGTTTTCTTTTCTTTTCTTTCTTTCTTTCCTCCGGCCTCTAGAAGGCAAATGCTTTGTCTTTGTGTCCCAAAAAGCCACTTGAAACCTCAATAAACGCTGTTGCCTAAACCCAGCATATTCATCTGCTCCCATTTTATGCCATCTGCAGTGACATCTTCACATCTGTGGCCTCCATTTCCTGACACTGTGGGTCCCCCGAACGGCTGGTGGAACGTGGGTGTCAGTTGAGAAGACCTCACTCTCAAACTAATAACAGGCTCTTGTGAACATATTCAAACCAAAGATGTGGAGCAATCCAAGCGTAGAATTGCACACTTTGTATCAAATTCTCTACATCATGATGAGCATAACCAAGTTGTTTAGTTTTGCTGTCCCTGTTCGTATCTCAGACTGACCCATACTTCGATTTGATTCAAAGATGTCAGCTCAGTGGTAAAGGAAACTCACTTAGCCTAAAAATATTTGACTTGGATTGCTTCAGATGATTTGCTTTTGCTTTATTTCATTTTACTTTATTTTATTTTAATCCTGGGAATTTGCTTTAATTATATCAGTGATATCCTCCTGCTGATGGGCACATACAAGCGTTTTGCAAGAAATATTAAGCTTAGAGGCTCACAGTGGCATAAGCTGGACTTTGTCGCCACTAGATGACAAGATACTATAACAAATTTAAAAATCACACCTGTGTATCTCAAGAGACTTAATCAGCTGTCTGTAGTGAACAATAAATAAATAAATGGGCAAAAAAATTCAAAAGTTTCTCCTGCTGGACATAAGGTATAATTTGTATTTTGCAGCCAAATCAGTAAAGTTACTGGCTTTCTTAGTGATACAGTGTCTCGGGTGCATTTTTTGTTTAAAGAATTAAGTAGTCTTTGCCTCAGTTTGACATCTGTCACATATCAAGCCTAGAGATCTTTTCTATAGCATGCACTTTAAAATATACAGACAGGATATGGTATAATTCTGAAAGCAACCCTTGTCCTGCTTTTTTCTCTGTTGTCATATTAACTCACTTCTGACAGGACATTTGTGGGTGGCAGTATCTATTCTGGTGATATGCTATCTTAATAGTGATGGCAATACAGAAATATTAAAATATATTGCTTTGTTACTCTCAAAAAGTTTCAAACATTAATAACTTGGGCTAAGTTATTGGTCTGCAGTGGTGAAGCCACAGGAAAATTGATCTGCAGGTGGATAGAATGCTGGGAGATAATCTGCTCTTAACTTTCCAAAAGAAATAATGGGCTATAATAGCAGCAACAACATTTTTCATTTGGAATATGCAATATTATTGGCAATATTAATACCCTGACATGTAATACATTTTCAGAACATTACAATATCTAAATATTAAAATAAGTCAACAGCTAAACTAGCAATCAAGGTCTATTAAAACTGATTCTGAAATGACACCAAAAAGTGTAAACATATGTTTAAAATTTTTAAAAGCTGTAAATGTCTCGGAAAATATTTTTTTCTAAGATCTTTGGCAGCAAAGTAGGTGTACTATAAGTCTCTATGGAAAGAGCTTGCAACAGTCTATCAAAAGTGACTTCTGGGTAGCATCTGGCACCTTCCATGGGAAAAGGCTTCTAGAAAAGGGCATTTGAGGGCGATGTCAGCATCCAAGTAGGTCTACCTGAGGAAAAGCAATCCTTGGAGTTCTCGGGTCTCAGCTACTTTAAAGATCAAAATTGGTACTTTCAACAGAGTCTAGAAATGGATTGGAAGCTGTTATTGAGAGATTTCACTATGCAAGTAAGTACAGAGTCTCTTACAATTGGGGAAGTTCAAGCCCTTGATTTTTCTGGATCAAGCAAGGGATCGGACAAGGTGGCCAACAGGCCTCTTTTGCTTCCCTTTTATAAGGTCCTATGAAGTTATTGGCAACAATGTGCAGATTTTTCTTGGGCTAATGTGTAATTAACTGGCTAAAACATGCTTTTTCAAAACATACTCCATATGTTTTGACAAACTGGCTGGCAGCAAATAAAAAGGAAGCAATTTTTCAAGAGATCTATATTTTGCTTACTTGAAATCCTAAGTGGGCCAGCCAAGCTTTCAAGCCTAGTGAGGCAATAGATCAGAAGTCAAATATATCTGCACCTTGGAACTCCCACCAGACATTTATATGATATACAGTAGCCCTTTTTCGCCTCTTCCACTTCCTCTTTCCCCTTATCCCTCCCCCAGAGTTCTCCTTCCCATATCTGTTGTGAATTTTTCCCCACGTAGCCAAGATCTGATGTTCAAGTATTTGTTGCTCTTTTTGTTCTTTTTTATTTCTTTAGTTATTAAAATCACTAATTAGTTAATTACATTAAATACACACTTTCTCAATTGTTTCATTCAAGCTATAATTTCATCTGGCTTGAATTATCCCACCCATCTTCAGTGTGTGTGTAATAACTGTGGTAAAAGCAACTAGTTCCTACTGGCTGCCATTTTTTACCCAGGTGTCCTAGTTGTTGCAAGTTGCTGAGACATTCTTAATGGGAATAGCCATTTTCCCCCTCACAATGTCCCCAAATATCTCACTGTCAGATTATAATTTAGAAAAATTAAGTCTCTAGGAGTAACCATTGATCTCAACATTTTGCTGTCACATCTATATAGGAAATATGCCCTTTATAAAAAAAATGGACTCAGAAAAAGAGAGAATATTGTGAATGATAATCCCTTTCTTAGCACTGTACATTAATTTTGAAATATATGAAATCTGAATTGGATCCATTCACTTGAAAATGAATGTGCAGTTTATCTGTAGTTTCCAATATGGGCTGACACTGCACCATATACTGTATGCCCTGGATAGATCTTGGAAAGTCTTTGTAATGCTACTTTGTGCAAAATAACCAGGCCTTGAGCACATAGTCAAGCAATTATATCAAATTTACACATGCCAAATATTTCCCTGAGCAAAACCAATTCAGGGTGCAAGGGGATATGAATTGTACATATTTGGAATGAGAAAGGCATATTAGGAGAAGGGATATATCTATTAGGTGCATTTTTATAGGCAATTTTTTCTTAAATGGTGAGGGAACAGTCAACTAAGTAACTTCCGCTGTTCAATACATGTAGCTTGAGGGTTCCATCAGCTGCTTTCTCTGCCATAACCTAAGTATTATGTCAATGATCCATTCAGACTGGGCTGATTGCAGCAAGTTAGCTACAGTCCCATTCATCTTCCATCTAAAATAATCAAGGAAAGCATTAGCGCTTATTTTGCTGAATAGATAAACGTATCTTCACACAGCTGAACAAGAACAGAGAGAATCTTTTACAAACCAGATGCCTTTGGCATGTTGGCTGGAAATTAGAGACGTCAACATCAATACATCTACAGGCCTTCTGGTTGGGAAAGGGTAATCCCCACAAGAAAACATCAGAAATCTTCATTATGGTACAGAGCATTCTCTGTATTTATTACAATTATATCTTTTCCAGAATATTCAAGGAAGAATATATGCTTCTCCTCCCTCCCACCATTTCATTTTATCCTGCAATAATCCTGCATTGTAAATTAGGCTGATAGATAGTAATCTACTATCACTCATGAAGCATCATAACCAAATGGCAAATTGAATCTCTGGTTCCCCAATATACTATCACACTGTAATTGAGCAGAGGGCTGCAACAATTGGAGATACAATAATGGATAAATAAATAGCACACCTCTATACCACATTAGTGTAACAGGATTAATGTGCGTTCTTGAACAAGTTTATAGAATCTTATGTTGTTGGCTCTATTCTGAACATTTTAAACTCAGGGCAAGCAATGCAGGGTCATCTGCAGAGGGCGGGAGGAGGTGTCAAAAAATCAAGATGGCAGATGCAATTACATGATCAACACTTTGTCCCTTTTTCATGTGTGTTGGGAAAACATGTTTTCATTTAATAATCTCAAATGCTGTGATATTAAGCACTTTTACTAGGAAATAACACCAGAGAGTTACTTCTGTTCAGATATGCAGAGACTTCCACAGGAACAGCTGGAATTCAATTGGGCTAAGTGAATATAAAATTGCAGCTTTGATATTAGGCAGAGAAAAGTAACCTCACTTTTTTTATTTAAGGTGTCAATTTGTCATCATGATGAACCAATCAAACCATATGAAATATTCTTTTTTGTTGTTGAAAAGCAGCAAATTTGAACGGTGCTATTCTTTTAAAACTTCCCATATTTCAGGTGTAGAAATCCATAAAACCACTGCATGACAGCAAAGAGCTACAGAAAACTCTTGTAAATCTTTTGCCGCCAGATTTTTGCTTCTCATTTATGATAGCCTTATATTTGTTGATCTGCCTTAGGCACCAAATGCTTCGGCTCTTAACAGGACAACCAACTCATTGTTCCCATTCTGATCAGAAGTTAATCACACAGGCTGTATTTCCATAACACACCGAACCACAAACCAGGCAGCTGTATTTTAACCTACCATATTTTACAGACCTAGACCTTCAGGTTAATTTATGATTTCGTGCATCATGTAAACTTGGAAACCTGTGCTTGTTCCATAAACCATGGTTCACTATGGGGAAGAATGCCAGGCAAAATCACATATAGTCAGAATTGCAGCCTCAGCAGAGGGCTTCCCCTACCACTACCAGCGTTCACTGGGAGGGATATAGAAATGGTGGCCTTATTAAGGTTCCAATGCAACTTTCTATACAAATTTTGGGTTGCATGGTTTTCTCACAGAATAAGCTGTTGCGTGTTGTTCCACAGCAGGCCTCAGCTGGAACCAGAATGGTCCTAGCTCTTATGTTTATCAAGGACAGTGCTTTGCTTGAAAGACTGTCCTAGGTAAATCTGATAAAGAATTGTAAGAAAGAAGGAATCCCTAAATTTGCTCATCAACAACTGGCACATACATCTCCTGGCCTCCTCTATAATGTATTTATATCTGAATTACATTACTCTTATCACAGTACAATGTCACTCCTCTTGTTTCTCATTGGCCTCAAAGTCCCCCAGTTTCTGCATCAAGTGCACTACAGTAGTGAATCACTAAAAATATTCAGCCAAGGAAACAAATGCATGGAAAAGTTGAGAAACTTCTATAAAGCCAGAAATGTTCTGAGGACTGAGAATTTTCATATTCTGTAGTATTATTTAGGAGGATAAATTATCAGTCTTTCAAACATTTGATTCTGCTTCAAGAAGTGCTTTCAGTTACATTGACTTCCTGGAATAAACTCAGAAGGAAAAGAATAAAGCCAAGTCGAAGAGAGTGTATTTGTCTTGAGTTAGTGTGTAGTAGCCAAATGCATAAAAGGGCAGACCCAAAGTTGAATTGTAGCAATGAGTAAGCTATTGCTGCTGGAATTAACTTTTGTTCATGGTCTTGGACGTTGGCTCCACCCATGATTTAGAAATCTAAAGAACACAGGAGTCTATGAACACAGATTTTTCTTCAAATACACAGACAACCAGAAGTGCTTCCAGTGTAAATATAACAGCCAGAATGGACCTGACAGATGTGAACCTACCAGAGGCATCCATGGGGTAGTCAAAAAAAGTAAAGATGTTAATGCACATATAAAGGGGGTAGGGCTGCGATCACGGGCTCTGGCCACCATATTGACCCTTTTGTATTTTTATAAAATTTGTGATCAGAGTTATGGAAAAACCAAGAGATAAGTTTGTAGTAAAACGTTGCTTTATTTAAAACAAAAACATAGGAACAAACCTTGAATCTTCTTCTTTAGCCAAAGCATGGCATGGTTGATTAACATAGCCATTTAGATAGCAGAGAGCAGAATGTAGAGAAAGAACAAAGGACAAAAGGCATTTACATTTTAAACCTTTACCTGACCAGCCTCTGAGTGGACAGGATCCACCATGTGACCAAAAACACCTAGGCAACAGATTCCCAATATGGGCAAAGCTCTAACAGCTAATTCTGATTGGTCAGAAACTCTCAGACTGGCCGGCACCTGGGGGCAATTAGCATTCCTGAGTGGGGGGAGAACATGTGCTCTCTGAGCCCAAACAGGAAAAAAGTTTTGAGGCCTGGCTTTTTAAAAACTCAGCCACATATTCTACAGACATAAAAAATATATACAACACTCCCCTTTTTTTATGACTAGAAAGAATATGGAAACAAACCCAGCTTGGAAATCAACTCACAGTGCCTACTGGCAACTAGAGGCTTGGTTAAGATATCAGCCAACATTAATTTAGTATCACAGTATTTCAAAACAACCTTTTTCTTGGCTAGAAAATCTTTAACAAGATGAAAACGCACATCAATGTGCTTTGTGCGGTTTCTGGAACTTTCAGATAAAGCCAAATGGATACAGGCTTGGTTGTCTTCATGAATTGTGACAGGCTGGCTTAAAATGACTCCAATGTCTTCCAACAATTGAGTAAACCAAATTACTTCATTGCACAGTTGTGCTAAAGCATAAAATTCAGCTTCAGCTGTGCTAATGGCTACTACAGTCTGCTTTCTGGAAAACCAAGCAATAGTGGACTTTGCAAATTGAATTACACTTCCAGAAGTAGACTTCCTATCACTGAGATCTCCAGCCCAATCTGAATCACACCAGCATTCTAACTTTTCTTCTGTGTCTGTAACAGACAACCTTAAGCAAAAATCTTTGGTGCCTTGCAAATAACGAAACAGCCTTTTTAACCCAGACTTTGCAGCAGATGTGGGATTTTCCACAAACCTGCTCAAAATGGACACACTGTTAGAAATGTCCGGACGGCTGTTGTTTGCAATGTAAAGAAGACTGCCAATGGCTGATCTGAAACTATCTCCTTCAGATGACTCACCATCCCCCTTCACCCCCTCCTCTTTTAGAAACTCGGGAAGCATGGGGGAGGAGACAGACTTGCAGTCCTGCATTTTAAAATCCTCCAGCAGCTTCTTAATTTTGCTGCTCTGGCTTATGAGAAAACTGCCATCTTTTTCCCTCTGAATTTCTAATCCTAAGTAATTGTTGACTGCTCCAAGACATTTCAATGTGAAATTGTTTTTCATACAAACCTCAAAGGAATGCTTCTGTTCATCAGATGAAGTGAGCAGCAACAAATCATCCACATACAAGCACAAGTACATTACACCTTGCTCATCATTTTTTACATACACACAAGGATCAGCAATTCCCTTCTGAAATCCAAATTTTTGCAAAATATTATCCATTTTAATATTCCAACAACGTGCGGCTTGTTTTAAACCATAGATGGATTTCTGCAACTCACACACAAGATGTTTTTCTTTTTCATAACCAGGAGGTTGTTGCATAAACAATTTTTCCTCCAAGTCACCATACAGAAAAGCAGTTTGAATATCATAGTGATAAACAGACAGTTTCTTCATGGCAGCAACCTTTAAAAGCAACCTGATAGATTCAGCTTTTGTCACTGGAGCAAAAGTTTTGTCATAATCCACATTTTTTCTTTGAGCAAAACCTTTTGCTACCAACCTTGCTTTGTACTTCTGAATTTTGCCATCAGAATCTTTTTTCAGTTTGAACACCCACCTACAACCTAAAACCTTCTGATTAGGAGGCAAACTTACTAGTTTCCAAGTTTTATTTTCCTTTAAGGAATCCAACTCTTGCTGCATGGCTTCATGCCAACACTTAGCTATTTCAGCTGGCATTTCTTTAATTTCTTCCAGAGACTCAGGCTCTGTGTGAATGTGAAAAGCCTTCACAACATCTACTTGATAACGATCAGGAGGAACTCCCTTATTAATCCTTTCAGACCTGCGAGGTAGGACAGGACTAACACTCTGTTTCCCACCATTGCCCTCAGAAACCTCTGACTTTCCAGACAAGTCAGCTTCCTGATCAATGACTTCACTGGGTGATTCCTGCAAATCACCATCAGCAAGACTTTGCTGCTCCCTCATGGATAAATCAACTGAAGAACTAGAGTTTATTTTGTCCCAATTCTGCTCAGCAAAAGAAGCACTTTTACTAATTATCAGTTGATTATCCAGTATGAACCTGTAGCTTCTCTGACTCTGTTCATACCCTACAAAGATTGCTTTCTTTGTTCTGGAAGCCCCCTTGCGCCTCAGCTGTTTGGGAATGTGGACCCAAGCTGTGCTTCCAAACACCCTGAGGTGGCTTACTTTAGGCTTCACACCATAGAACAAATGAAAAGGCACATCCTGAATTGCACTGCTAAACAGCCTGTTCTGCACATAACACGCTGTATTAACAGCTTCTCCCCAATACCTAAAAGGCAAACTAGCATCCTTCAGCAAACACATCATTGCTTCCTGCAGTGTTCTGCCTTTTCTTTCTGCAACAGAATTCTGTTCAGGAGTGTAAGGGTTAGCCAAAATGTGTTCTATCCCTTTTTCTAACAAAAAGCTTTTAAATTTTGAGGATAGATACTCTCCACCTCGATCTGATTGCAAAGCAGACACTGGCCTTGGGAATTTTCCATTCGCCCAAGCCACAAAAGCCTTAAATTTACCAAAGACCTCATCTTTGTGTTTCAGCAAATAAATGAATGTGTACCTGGAAAAATCATCTATGAAGGTCAAAATGTACCTTGCTCCCCCAAGACTAGGAGAAAATAGGCCTATTACATCAGAGTGAATTATCTCTAGAGGCCTAGAGGTGGACCTATCAGAAAACTTCTTCACAGGAGCCCTTGTGGTTTTATTCTCCTTGCAAACTGCACAGTCTAGATATTTATCACAAGACTTCAATTTTAAATCAGCAGAATAACTAGGCATTTGAGAAATGTACTTAAAATTAGCATGAGCAAATCTCCTATGTAATAAATGGATGCACTGATCGTGCAAGGGCTTATTTTCAAAAACAGCCTTAGCTTTAGCAATTTGCTGCTTTTCAGCATTTTGTACAATGTACAGAGAATCTTTCTGCAAACATTTTGCAACCATTTTGCCAGCCTTTCTAATATCACAACCCTCTTTCTTAAAAGTTATAACATAACCTGAGGCTACTAGCTGCCCCACAGACAAGAGATTGCTTTGAAAATTAGGCACAAACAAAACATTTTTAACAGTTTCCCCCAAACATGGAAGATTGATCTCACCTTCACCCACGATCTTGGATACAGATCCATCTGCTAAGGAAACTTTTTGTTTGTTAGTTTTAGACAAAGACAGAAAGGAATCTTTATTGTGACATATATGAGAATTGGCCCCACTGTCAAGAACCCACAAATCTTTATTATCAGAGTTCTCAACAACTTTTGCATGAAGAATCTTCTTTCTAGAAGTCTCTTCTTTCTTCTTTGAAGTCTTCTTCTTTTGAACACAGTCCTTTTGGAGATGAGCAGGGGAACCACAGGTAAAGCATCGCCTGCTGGATAATGCAGAAGCTTGGAATTCAGAGCTCTTCCGCTCCCTCTGCTGGCCACGAGAAGACTTTATTGTAGAAATGGAGGCAGCTTTTTCTTGTCGCTTCTCCCACTCAGCAAGCAAACGGGTAGACACAAACGATGGATTTAAATCAGCTTCTGGGATTCCCTCCATGGAGCAAATTAAAGTGTCCCAGGACTCATTCAACGAAGAAAGCATAATGTAGGCTTTCATCAGGGGGGTAATTTCCATCCCACGTTCTTGAAGTTCCACAAAATAATTCTGAAGCTTGTGGAGATGATCAGGCAAATTTCCATTCTCAGGCAAGTGAGCCTTGTACAGTTTTTTCGTTAAAATAACCTTGCTGCCTGGACTAGTTTTCACATATAAATCACGCAAATAGTCCCATAAGTCTTTGGAAGTTTCTCTGCCTCTCACGTGAATAAGCTGATCATTCTGAACAGCCAAAATAATGGAGGCTTTGCATTTCTCATCTTTCCTCAACCAGGCTTGATCTGGATTCTGAGGAATTTGTTCAGAAATTGCAGACCATAAATTGTCTCTCCTCAAGAAACTTTCCATTTTCAAAGACCAGTTCAAATAATTAGAATTAGAGAGCCTTTCCAGGAGCATACCTTGAAAATTTGAAGCTGTAGCAGCAGCAGCCATGGCTCCTTCTCTCCCCTGTTGTAGAAATCCAAAAAACACCACGAGGCTTGCAAACACGAGGCAAAACTCCGCCTCCAATGGAAACTTCCTGTAACTGCCGGCAAGTTTCAAAAAACAAAAAAGCCTCTCCAAATGCAAATTAAAACAGGTCAGCTTTCTTCTCTCTCATTTTTCCATAAGTTTTGTCTCTGATCCAGAAGCAATTGCTGGGCCCATAACCTTTTGTATTTTTATAAAATTTGTGATCAGAGTTATGGAAAAACCAAGAGATAAGTTTGTAGTAAAACGTTGCTTTATTTAAAACAAAAACATAGGAACAAACCTTGAATCTTCTTCTTTAGCCAAAGCATGGCATGGTTGATTAACATAGCCATTTAGATAGCAGAGAGCAGAATGTAGAGAAAGAACAAAGGACAAAAGGCATTTACATTTTAAACCTTTACCTGACCAGCCTCTGAGTGGACAGGATCCACCATGTGACCAAAAACACCTAGGCAACAGATTCCCAATATGGGCAAAGCTCTAACAGCTAATTCTGATTGGTCAGAAACTCTCAGACTGGCCGGCACCTGGGGGCAATTAGCATTCCTGAGTGGGGGGAGAACATGTGCTCTCTGAGCCCAAACAGGAAAAAAGTTTTGAGGCCTGGCTTTTTAAAAACTCAGCCACATATTCTACAGACATAAAAAATATATACAACAGACCCTCCCCGTGGACATCCTGGTTCTTAGTCTCTCTATCCAACTGCCTAAAATTGGTGGACGGGGGGTGGGAAGTAGGGATAATGCCCAAATAGGGCTAGAATTGTTATTTTCACCTGTGAACAGTAGCAATAATTTTCCAGGCCATTTTAGCTACACAGCCTTCTCTCCCATATTTCAGGTTATTTACATATCATTGTGCTGCTTAAGGAATTCCCTCTGCCTCCTCCCACCACCCCAGTTACAGCGGTAAGAGCCCTGTCCTCTCTGTCCTATGGGCACCCTACTTTAGAGCCCCCGAGTTTCCTGTGCACCTACCATCAGCACCTCTGCCTGCCCGTTCCTTCATCTCAAAGCCCTATTTAGGCCAAGGATGGTGTTATATCTCTTACTAGGCCTACAGTGATTTAATACAGTTTAAAAAGTGGAAACCATTGCCAGCCTGCCAAAGGTGATAATCACAGGACACTGTAACATTAGAAGCACACATTTATTTCCCTTTAAAATAAATCAGGCAATACACCCCCACACATGCTTTCCATTAGAGAAAGAGGCTAATGCCTGCTGCAAGATGCACAGTATGACATAAAAAGATGCTTTTATTCTTGGTACATTATTTTCTTGAAAATCTACAGCAGCCTGTAAGGAATCCTGGTTCTAAATATTTTAAAAGCAACTTAAACACAGGCCATATAGGGCCATATGAATAAATTCTGTTTAATAAAGATTAGCTTCCAGTTCCAAAGTGAAGTCACAACTAACATTATATTTTCAGTTCAGCATTTAAAAGCAGTCCTTACCCCCCCCCCCACTGCTGGGCAGCCCCCCTTTCTTTTCCAGGCAGTCCCTGTTGGTAACTTTCCATTTCTCCCCCCGTGGGTGCACCCCCACTCCTTCCAATTCCTTCGCTCCAGATGGTACGACCTTGGCGGTTCTTCTTCACCCAAACAGCCAGCAAAGGAATGCAGCCTTTTCGCGTGTGCGGTTCTTTCAATCCCCCTCTACCCCCCTTTGCAGCCTGCTTGTGAAACTTAGCAAGATAGATGGTTGCAAAACCTCACAGAGCCCCCAGCTTTACCTATTTCATGGCACAATGGGAGAAAGATTTCTCTCATTGTGATATCCCCCCCCCATAATCATCTTACCCAAGCAAATTAATATGACATTGTGAAAGCAAAGACAATTAGCATCTAAGCCAGAGCTTTCCAAACTTTTCATGTTGGTGACACACTTTTTAGACATGCATCATTTTGTGACACACTCTTACAGCAGGGCACAAGGCAGGCACTAGGACCTGCACGGAATCACAGCTGGTTTGGAGGCAGCAAGGCACAAGGCAGGCACTAGGACCTGCGTGGAAGCCAGGAGGCAGCAGCAGCCGCAACACACCCAGACACTGCAGCCGACACACTAACGTGTCCCGACACACAGTTTGGAAAGCTCTGATCTAAGCATTGAAAATATCAGTTATACAAAAAGTAGCAATAGCCAGGAGATTGGTCAGTAACATCCAAAATTGTAACATTTAAGCAAACAGATATCAGTTTTACTTTGGCTTCTCAGGAAATTCATGATGGAACAGTTTTACTAACTTAGGGGCCCTAACATGTTGACAGTCAACCCACTCATTATGACCTATAGGTAAATGCTTCCACTGGACTAGGTATTTGTCCTGACTTCGGTCGTAGAAATAACACGCTTAGGCTGGAATCAAGCTCTAGTGATTTATTATCCTACTACCCTAACAAAATCCATCTAAACTAACATGAAGTGGCGATGCCCAAAGAATAAGTCCACAAACTCAGGGTGGGGCTTTCTTCAACTTCTTGGGAGGGAAACATAGAGATTCAGTACTACGCATGTGTTTCCCTTCCTGGAGGGAGCCCCCTCCTCCGCCCGTTATCTCCCCGACAGTATTGCAGATTTTTATGATGTATTCAAGAGTCCAGTATTCGTAGTATTTCAAAATGCTGCTCTCCTTCAATCATCGTCGGAACTGGTGATTGACTCACTGGATGCCAATGATCTGATTGACGCTCTGGTTTCAATAAGCTGCAATGGAACACAGGATGTACTTTTTTTAGATTTTTTGGGAGTTCCAGCTGAAACATGACATTGTTAATCCATTTGACAATAGGAAAAGGACCAATGAACTTAGGCCCTGGCTTTTTAGATGGTTGAGTACTTTTCAAAAACTTTGTAGATAAGAATACTCTATCTCCTACTTTTAGAGGCCATTCTGGGGCACGTTTGCGATCAGCAAAAGTTTTATATGACTCCCTGGCTTCTTCTAAAGCCTGTGTGATTACTGGCCAAATGTCTTTCACTTTATGGACCCACTTCTCCAGAGAGGGGTTTGAGACTTGTGTATTGGTTAATTCTGGGATAGCCACAAATTCTTGACCGTTGGCCACTCGGAAGTGGGAAAACCCAGTGCTTTGGTGCACAGCATTATTATAGGCTACTTCTGCAAGTCTGCCCAATAATTTTGCTGGTAATTAACATAACACCTCAAATATTGTTCCAATGTTTGGTTCCTCCATTCAGATGCCCCATCAGTCTCTGGGTGGTGGGAGGAGCTTAAGCCTTGCTCCGCCCCTATGAGCTTCAAAAATTCCCGCCAAACCTTTGAAGTGAATTGGATCCCCCAACCTGAGATCACCCTTTCAGGTACCCCATGTAGTCTGTAGATGTGTTGAATAAACAATTTAGCCAATTTGGATGCTGTGGGAATGCTACTGCATGGAATAAAGTGAGTCTGTTTGGAAAACAAATCAGTGATCACCCAAATAACTTTTCTTTTTACTTTCTGGTAATTCCACAATAAAGTCCATTGCAATTTGCTTCCAGGGTTGAGAAGGATTTGCTACTGGCTGCAAAAGTCCTCTGGGCTTTTCTCCTGTTCTTTTTGCCATAGCACATGTTGGGCAAGAACTTACATACTCTTCAATGTCGGTTCGCATTTTGGGCCACCAGAACATCTTACTAGATATAAAGTTTTTACAAACCCAAAATGCCCAGCAGATTTAGTGTCATGGCATCTCTCCAAAATTATTTTCCTCATAGACTCAGGAATGTACAATTTACCTTCTTTCCACCATAGGCCTTCCTCCTCTGAGAGGGAACTTCTGCTCTCTTGCAACCACAAGTCGTTTAGCAGAGCAGTTTGCAATTCATTTTTTAAGCCACTTTCCCAGAGTTCTGACTTAGCTGTTTTTGGGGCTCTAGTTACTGCTACCATACCCAATTGAACATCTGGGATAACTATGTCTATCACCTCCTGTCTCTGGCTCTAATGCTGGGGCATACAAGATAAAGCATCTGCTAAAAGGTTTTTCCTTCCAGGTAAATACTTCAATGTGAATTTGAATCGACGAAAGAATTGTGCCCATCGAATTTGTTTAGGGCTTAACTTCCTTGGGGTCTTTAACACTTCAAGATTTTTGTGATCAATTCAAACCTCAAATGGGAGGGAAGCCCCTTCTAGCAAGTGTTGCCAGTTCCCCAACTCCCACTTTACAGCGCAAGCCTCCTTCACCCATACATGCCAGCAGCGTTCTGTTTCTGTGAACTTGCGTGAGAAGTATGCGCATGGCTGCAATTCACCTGTTTCAGCACAGCCCCTATAGCAGTATCTGATGCATCTACTTGTAAGACCAGAGGCTTTGTGGGTTCTGGGTGTTTTAAAATTGGTTCTGAGGTGAAAAGTTCATCAAAAGCTTGCTGGCACACATCAGTCCAACTTAATGCTGCGCCGGGTCTCTTTACCTTCTTTGGATCCCCCTTCCCCTTCATTTTTAACAGGTCTGTGATGGGCAAAGCTACCTGTGCAAAATTAGGGATAAACTGCCTGTAAAAATTTGTGAAACCTAAAAAACTCTGTAGCTGCCTCCGGGTCTTTGGGACTTCCCACACCAATATATCTTTCACCTTTGCGGGGTCCATTTCAATTCCCTTACTTGACGCCCAGTATCCCAAATAGTCTAACTTTTCTTTGTGAAATTCACATTTTGACAACTTGGCATACAGTTGGTTTCTCAACAGTCTTTGGAGTACTTCTCTAACCAAAGTTACATGCTCTTCCAAAGTTCTTATGGGACTATGCAAAGGAACCAACAAATAGTTGGAAGATATTTATAGCAGTGAAATCTCAACCATTTGCCCTTTTCAAAGGACTGATACAATATTATCACACAATACAAATTGCATAGCTAAAGAAAAGGATTGTTTTCATCTGCCCTTCTTTATTGAGTTTCCAAGCTGTTAAATGTACATCCTTAAACAAAAACCAAAAAAACTATTGTGGCTAATAAAACAGAAAATTAACAGTGTTAGATTTAAATATTGATAGTCAAAGAAAACAATTATCAGTAAAAAAAAAACTAATAACTTCACATCGTGATTAAAGGTCAACTTTAGTTCTCATCCTATAATCCCCTGGAGAGTCTCAGGATTGTCCAGATAAGACCATAAGAAGCGTCCAATTGATTTAGTCCACAGGCCCATGTAGTCCAGCACTGACACAATGGTCCACTAAATGCATTTGGGAAGCTCACAAATCTGGATTGAAGGGTGATAACTCCCTTCCACTGTTGATTCCCAGTAACCAGGGTATAAGGCTTGCTATCTATGATTCAAGAGCTCATAGTCATCAGTATTAGTAGCCCTGTGTAGCCTGAATACCACAAACCTGCCCAATCTCTTTCTTGAGGGCATCTGGGCTGCAAAAATCTATGTAACCACTAGATGCAACAAAGAGTCAGGAACACTCTTGGCCATCAGGATTTTTGCAGCCTGGATCCTGGTCACCCTACTTTTTAAAAAACCATGCAAATTGACTGCCATTAATACAAGCACAAGGTGTTATTTCCACAGTTTAACCAAAACCCAAAGTGAACATTGGCAGGGGCATCTACAGTGGGAAAAACCGATGATTTGTGGGACATCCTCACACAAACACCATGACTCATGTAGTTGCATCAGACTGGAATGCAAGAACATAAGAGTGGCTTTTGTATGTTGACCTCCGTCTATGCCTGTCGTCATTTGGGCATTAATGTGATTTGCTCCAGATGCCACAGGATATTTGATATATATCATTTAGTTAACAACAGGAAGGATCACAGGCTGAGATATCAGTGAAATACAAATTCAGTTTTCAAGATTACTCCAGGTTCCAAATCCAGTGCTTACTTTCCCATGTAATTGCTACATGAGAATAGTAGAGCTTCCAGATTTGGGCTGCAAAAGTCTGAACAAGCATTTAGAAGGCAGCAAGGAAAGCTTATTGCCATCTGGTGTCATTCAGATTTTTGCACTCTAGGTCTGGTAGTGCTAAGAAGAGCGCATGGTAAGCTTTAGGAAGATGTCTAAAAGAAGATCTGTGTTAAATAAAAACCTTGAACAAGCCTATATTGTGTTTTTTAAATCTTCTGATCAGTATTCTAGTATCTTAGGAACTAAAGCAAATAGCCAGCCATAAAACAGAACTGCTAACCCAGCAAAATATTGAAATATAATCCTAATTAGCAGATAGGAGGAGAACACTACCTTATATAGCACAGAAGAACCTAGAAAGAAGCGAAGCAAGAGTTAGCTCCATATGGACTTTCCACTAGGAAAGGGGACAATGGACTGAAAAGGCAGGGAGGCATTGCAGGAATGGAAAGATGTGTAACAGGAAACAATAATGGCTATAGCACCTGCAGCAGCAGCAGCACAGTCAGTTCAAAAAACAGCTAAGATAAATGTCCAAGAAATACTCCAGCAACCAGAGAATACACTATAAAAATAGACATCTCTTTTTTCCAGAGGGGAAAAAAGTTTGAGAAATTGCAAGACTGATTTGGGTACAGCATTATCCTGCTGGTTCAGCATAGTTTGCTAGCACAACTCTGGACCTCTCAAATGATGAGGATCCATTTCCACATCTTACTGCTCATTCCACTGACCTTGTCCTGGATTTCCATTTTCCCAGAGCTGCTCCTTCCTCCAACAACAGTTTTGTATTGCTTCCTCCTCTGGAAATCTCATTGACCAGCTTGAGAAGCAGCAGTGGGAACTCCTTTCTAGCCCTAGGAATACTGCCAGTCCAGAGGAAGGTTGGGGTGCCTGTTGTGACATTTATCCACTGTTTGTATTATCTACACCTTTAGCATTGCAGTAATGCTGCTTTGAATATTATCATATGCTTTTCTCGCTGTGCTGTTACATTAATGACCTTCTGTTTTGATAGATCTGCGAGATTTGGTAATAGACTTGATAAGCCCATTCTACTCTTGGTCTCTTGAATTTGGTTCCTATGAGGCAGAATGACTACACTCGAAATCATCATTGTATTTTCACCATTTTAAATCATCCCTTTTCTTTTTTGCCTACAAAGACACCTCATCCATCTTGGCTGGTATGGCACTGATACAGGGGTGGTTGATGGGGTGGCATCATGGCTTTGGAAAAAGGCCAACAGGCATCAGAGGGGGCTGGGTAACTGTACTTGTTCGCCGTATTAAAACAATTCTAAGGTTGCAACTCTGAATACACTTCCTGCAGAATAATTATAACTACCCTGAACTTAGCAGAACCAGAGGATTTTGGATGACAACCTCACTTTTTATGAGAATCCTGAAAACCATATTCCTTTGGTGCTAAAAAGACCTTGCATGGTTGGGTCTATGTAGTTATTTAAGAGTTGAGTTCTTTATTTTTTTTTTTCTGAATTATAGTCAGCCACCTTGTAATATCCCTACAGCTGAAAAGACATAATACAAATGTTGCCTTCCAAATATTAGTGTTATCAAGCAATTATTGTGCTGTTGTTCAGTGCAGTTGGGAGCATGGTCTGTAGAGCACCAGGTTGAGGGAAGCTTCAGTGAAGAAAGCATGAGAGACGTGCAGCTTTCACCTTTTCAGCCTAGTTATCCTCACCATCTGTTATCCAGGATTAAGGCAATGTGTTTTGGCTATACTTTCAGGCTTGGCAAAATAGGATTTCCCCCCACTCAGGTAAATCTATATCTGGAACGTGTATTGTATAATTGTACCCACAACAACTACTATTCAAAGTTTACATTAATGTCAACTTTTTACCAGAAATGCAACCTTCTCTTCCCAGTATTGTGGTCTTAGAAGAACTACAGTTCCCATTATCTATGGCCAGGCTGGTTAAGAATTACAGCTGTGTAGTGCTTCATACTGGCAACTCTATTTTAAGAAGCTTTGATCAAGTTACCTTTTCAAAGCAGATTCACACATCAAAACAGAGACCTGCTTCAAAGCAATAAACTGCAACTGGAAGGCTCCAAAGCATGTGGGAGATGTGGTGGGTTTTCTGCTACCTCTGAGATTCTAATACACAACACAGTGTTGCAACCAATTCCATGTGTGGAGCTGGTTGAGGGTGGAATGGAATGGAATGGAATGGAATGGAATGGAATGGAATGGAATGGTGTGACATCCTGAAATTGACATAAGCACGGAGACAATGAGATGTCTCACTTCACTGAACTCTTGACTTATCAGATTTCTTTTGGGGTGGCAGGGCTAATATTACTTTGGCCTCCATTCACTTTCTCAGCTTTCAATATCAATAGTCTCAGCTTTGCTCAGTCATGCAGGGATGGAACTAGGGTCTGTGTCACCCGGAGCAAACATGGATTCCGCGCCCCCCATGGGTTATTTTGTCATTTTGGCACCCCCTGGGCGTCATTTTGGTGCACCCCCCAGCACAGCGCCTGGGGCACATGCCCCACTTGCCCCCCCCCCAGTTGTAGCCCTGCAGTCATGTGCTATTGGGATGCTACACTTGTTCCATGCTGGTCCTGCCAACAGATCTGGACATTTAACTCAGCTTTTAGCACTCCAGATAGGGGGTCCAAGCTCACCACTCTCAAGTTAAACCTTACTTTTGCATTCTACGTGACTGGGGCAAATTGAAGCTTTTTCACATTACAGGGAGTTAATGTGTCCCAAGCTCACATTGATAGGCACTGGTTTGAACAGTTGGTACTTTTAAGAATGGAGTGGGTTCAGGTTTATGAATGGCACTTGTTTGATGCCATCTTCTTTCTCCACAAACTGCCTATTTTTCTGGTTGCTTCCACCATCCTTGCTGAGTAACTGACATAGAGTATAGCCAGCAAGCCAAAACTTGATACATCTGAATCCTGTCCTTCCCAAAAGGGACCAACCTTGCCAAACAACTATGCTAGCCCTCCTTGCACCCCATAAAAACTGGGGACCAGAGGCAGCAAAGACCACAAGATCAAGTCAGCTCTTATTCTTCCAAATTCCGGCCATAGGAAACCAAGCTTTGCCAACATGCCCCCCTCCCTGTGCCATTGCCCAACACAAGGCCAGTACTGAAGAGGTCCTTTCCATGAGGAGCCAAACTTGCCAAGCTGCTATGCCAGACTTCATGGCACTCCAGAAAACCCAGAGCTCAGAGGAAGCACAGGACACCACTATGGTACTCCAGAACAGAAAGTAAACACGAAAGAGTTTATTTCTTAAAGTGGATGTGCAAGTGTGAATTTTTAAATTGGAATAGGATCCTGCACTGGTTCAGCCAACTTCTCCAGAAGTGGTTTGCTAGACAGACAGTTTGGAGGCTTGGAGAGGCATCTTCAGAGGAGAAAAACGTCAAGATGGCAGCCATGATCAGGTGATCAAAGCCCCGCCTGCTTTTAAGATGTGTGCATGTGATGCACTTTAAAAACAGGTGGGGCTTCAATCACATGGCTACAGCTGCCATCTTGACTTTTTCTTTACCACCCCCAAGGTGCCCTGGCTTGTCGCATTTTCCTTTTCTCAGCCTCACTCTCTCAGCCTTAAAAGAAAGGCTGAAGGGATATTTCAAACATGATATTTCTGTCAGACCTTTGAAGCTATGTATCCTGTAAAGGTTCTACCATGTCTCATCTTTTCATCCCAGTCTGCCCCCAAATTAAGCGGCTTAAGAGGTTTTGAAGTTTTCCCATTGTAGCCTGGATGAATCTTATTTCAGATCCAATCTTGAATCGGCTTGAACCACCACTGAATCTTCAATCACAACCTTGAAGCAAAGCATACCCATGCCCTCTTCAAAACTCCAGTCTCCAATCTGAATTCAATCAGAACTGATTCATACTGATTCACTGGAAGTACAGTATAATAGAAGGTGTAGTCCCACACCTCTGGAGGGCATCAGATTAGGGAAATAACCCAATGGATTCAAACCATTTGCATGGAAGTTAGCTTTCAGTGGGCATCAGTGAAATTAAACCCTTTTCAGTCCATGTATTCTGATTACATTGTGTTGTGTGCTGTTCTGCCAGCTAACTATGGGCACCCCCTCTAAAGGGAAACACGATTCTTCTTACATAAGAGAATCGTGTTGGTTTCCTTTGTCATACTTGCATTCCCCACTTGTCTCTAAAGAAAAATGGGGTTTTCAATTTTACAAGAATCTTTTCTTAGCAACCAGTTTTTACAGGAAGTGGGGGTAAAACTGAGCTTCAGACTCCATTCTTGGCAGTATTTCTTTTTCTTCAGTAAACACAGCCTACAGCAAAATGTCACCTCTCCCTAACAAACAATCAAACCAGATGCAACTGAACTTCACAGACTGGTTGACAAGCTCGCCCCAGTGATTCATGCCACACATTTGGCATCCAAACAGCCAGACAAGCTGTCTCTATTGACATCTGCTCCCCTTCAACACATGACTTTTCCCCATGGACTCACTGCCTCATCTCTGGCTAATCCAGTCCCTGAGATCACTCTTCACTAAAGCCAGGACGATAGATTTTCCTGCATTTTTACCCACCAGCTTGCATTAAATGTAGTGAAAGGAGGAGGAGGAGGAGGAGGAGGAGGAGGAGGAGGAGGAGGAGGAGGAGGAGGAGGAGGAGGAGGAGGAGGAGGAGGAGGATTTGGGAGAAATCCCCAGGGGTGGATTACTGTGTTCCAGCATTCTTTGCAAGGAGACCAAAGGATGCACATAATATAATTGTACAATCAAGTCTCCACAATCTGCAGTTTCTCTGGCTTCCTATGCTTCCATTAAATCCCAAAGGAAAATAAGACATTATTAGGGAGTTCTTCCCATTGGGTTTTATCAGCAACAGTACTAATGTCATTCTGCTACTATCACTCAGCAGAAATTCCTTCTTTGACAAATAACTGGAAAATTCTTCCCAATTTCTCTGCTCCCAAATGTAGTGAAGTTCAAAAGGCCATTTCTACCCAGTTCGACTCCTTATTTTGGTACCTTTGAAATCCCACTGTTATCCATGACTAGAACATCAAAAGCCTAGCATAGCTCGCCCCATCTGCCTCTAAATGCACAATGTCCCTGCCACTCTTGGAGAAATTATGTAACTCTTCCCAGAATTACTGTTTCATGGTTTTTAAATATATGGCATATGAGCTTGGTTCTATGTACTAACTGAAGATCATTCAGTGGCCTGTTAGAACCAGTGAATGGAGCAGAGCTTAACGTTGTGTAAACTCGTGTGCAGAAAAAGGAATATTGTTTAAAAACACAACCTGTGGGCACGTTATAGAGATTCAGGTTCTTATTCTTATTTTATATCTTTTTCAAACACTACCTATATTGGCATCAGAAGAACCTTTTAAACAATGGCAGCGAGATATTTCTAAGTTTATTTGGCAGGGGAAAAAACCAAGAGTAAAATATAAAGTCTTGCAAGACTCTAAGGAAAGAGGAGGACTAGGTCTGCCGGATTTGAAATTATATTATGCTGCTTGTTGCTTGGTTTGGATTAAAGAATGGATAGTTTTGAAAAATGAAAAATTATTGAATTTGGAAGGACATGAATTAAGGTATGGATGGCATGGATATTTGTGGTACGATAAAGTTAAAGTTAATGTGGACTTTAAAAACCATTATATTAGAAGATCCTTGTTAAGAATCTGGAATAAATATAAATTAATCTTATGTTATAAAAGACCTTTATGTATTTCTACACAAGAAGCATTCTACAGAACAGAAGTAAGAAATAAAGATAAATGGTTAACCTACAAAGATTTTTTAAAGAAAGAACAAGGACAATATATAATTAAATCAATAGAAGAATTGGTATCAGAGGGATACAGCTTTCAATGGCTTTCATATATGCAGCTTGTAGAGAAATTTAAATTAGATAAGAAAGACTTTGAATTTGAACAAACCAAATCAGAATTTGAGTTACAACTATGTGAGACAGATGATCATCTAATTGCAAAAATGTATAAATTATTGTTAAAAGGTGAAATGGTAGAGGAACAAGTTAAAGATTGTATGATTAAATGGGCTAAAAATATTGGCCATAATATTCAAATGCAACAATGGGAAGATATGTGGACCAAAGGGCTAAAATTTACTTTGTGCTATAATTTAAAAGAAAACTTTTATAAGATGATGTACAGATGGTATATGACCCCACAAAAACTTTCTAAAATGTATGGAAATGTTTCCAACTTATGTTGGAAATGTAAAAAAAAGAGGGGTCTTTTTACCATATGTGGTGGACATGTGAGATTGCAAAGAAATTTTGGACTCAAATACATGCATTGATGCAAAATATATTACAAATTCGAGTTCCATTTAAACCGGAATTTTTTTTACTGGGAATAATTGATGGACAACCTGGGAAGCAATTTACAAGGATTATGCAATACATGATTACAGCAGCAAGACTTATTTTCGCACAAAATTGGAAAAACCAGATATCGCCTACGATGCAAGATTGGATGTTAAAATTGATGGATATGGCAGAGAATGATAAACTGACATGTTTATTAAAAGATAATCCAAATAATTATTTTCTTAAAGAGTGGAAACCATTAACTGACTATCTACAAGATGCGGGAGGGGCAAAGCTTATATGGGGATTTGAAGATTAATATATATATATATATATATATATATATTGATAGTAATAGACAAGAAATATTTTTTAATGTTTTATATAGACCTAGCATGTAAGATAAAAATTTTAAAATACCATGACCAGATACAAATCGGAAGTTGATTAAATTCTATGTTTCAACTTTATCTTTTTTTCCTTTTTCTTTTACTACACTTTTTTATCTTTTCTTTTTTCTTGATTTGTATTTCCATTTTCTTTTCTGTTTCAAACTTTTATCTATGTAAAATTAAAACCTAATAAAATTTGATAAAAAAAAAAATTTGAGATTCAGGTTCTTATTCTTACACTTTTAGCCCACCCAAGCATAAAGAAACACACGCTTAGACATTGCAGGTACAAGAAGTGAGTACAAAAGAGTTCTTACATTTATTTTGTCCAGGTACAGCCATTTCAGTAGAAAATTGGTTTCAGTTCTTCTTTCTGTTCCTTAAACTGCATACCTCTGGCCCTTTTTGCTGCCAGATGCTGCGTGGAGAAAGGGGGGGGGGAAATCTCCTAGGCTCATCCATGTGGCCAAGATAGAGGGAGAGCAGCTTGCATGCTGCTTCTCTGTCAGTGGAAGGAGCAGAGAGAGAGAAGAGGAAGTGGGAGGGGCAACAAGCAGCTTCCTCTAGCACAGAGTTTGCCTCCTAGAGCAATCACCCATATGCTAATGAGGCATGCTTGATTTCCTGAATTCCAACACCCCTTCTCAAATCAAAGTCATGCATCATGCCTACACAAGATTTAGCTCACTTCGTAGGCCCTGGTAGACACCCTTCGCAAGTGGTTTTGTAAGGATGTCTGCAATCATGCTATCTGAAGGACAATACTCCAAATGTAGTAGTCCTGTCTCCTGTGCCTCTCTAATTATGTGGTAGCGAACATCCATGTGTTTGGTCCGCCCTCCCACCTTCTGTGACAGAGAGAGTCTTATACAACTTTGGTTGTCCTCAAAGATTCTTATTGGACCAGGAACACTGACTCCCAGATCCTCAAGTAAATACTTGAGCCATTGCACCTCTACGCATGTCTCAGCTGCTGAGACATACTCTGCTTCAGTAGTTGAGCGTGCCAAAATAGCCTGCTTGTGACTAGCCCAGCTCACAGCCCCTCCCCCAAAGAAAAACACATTCCTACTAGTGGATTTGTGATCAGTTACATCCTCTGCCCAATCTGCATCGGTGTACCCCACTAGTTCAGGAGAATCAGTTGCTGGCAGCTTAAGCTTCAGGTCTGCAGTCCCCTTCAGGTATCTTGCCACCTGCTTAACACCAGTCCAGTCCCTTTGGGTGGGTGCGCTGGTCTTTTTGCAGAGGATCCCCACTGCAGTTGAAATATCTGGCCTTGTTGTGGTTGACAGATATAACAGCTTTCCAATGGCCTCTCTGTAGCCATTGTTCTGAGGCAACAGTTCACTAGTGTCCTTGACTTTGTGAAAGTCTGTTTCCATTGGAGTTGGAACTGTGTTTGCATTTTCCAGTCCAAGGCTCTCCAATAATTCTAAAATCTTTTGCCTCTGACTGAGGAGAAAACTTCCATCCTCTTCTCTGTCAATTTGTATTCCCAAGTAGTAGCTTGCCTTTCCAAGACGTTTCACCTCTACTTCCGTGTTCAAATTGGACACAATTTCATCAATGTCCCTCTGATCCTCATAACAGAGAATCAAATCATCCTCAAATGTCAGAATGAACACGTCTCTGTCATTCTTGTGTTGTGTGTAGAGGCAGGGATCAGCTTTGCCCTGAGTGAAACCTTGCTTTACTTTGTTGTTTATTCGTACAGTCGCTTCTGACACTTCGTGACTTCATGGACCAGCCCACGCCAGAGCTTCCTGTCGGCCATCACCATCCCCAGTTCCCCCATGGTTAAGTCTGTCACCTCCAGAATATCATCCATCCATCTTGCCCTTGGTCGGCCCCTCTTCCTTTTGCCTTCCACTTTCCCTAGCATCAGCATCTTCTCCAGGGTATCCTGTCTTCTCATTATGTGGCCAAAGTACTTCAGTTTTGCCTTTAATATCATTCCCTCAAGTGAGCAGTCTGGCTTGATTTCCTGGAGTATGGACTGGTTTGATCTTCTTGCAGTCCAAGGCACTCTCAGAATTTTCCTCCAACACCACAGTTCAAAAGCATCTATCTTCCTTCGCTCAGCCTTCCTTATGGTCCAGCTCTCACAGCCATAGGTTACTACAGGGAATACCATTGCTTTAACTATGCGGACCTTTGTTGTCAGTGTGATGTCTCTGCTCTTAACTATTTTATCAAGATTTGCCATTGCTCTCATCCCAAGAAGTAGACGTCTTCTGATTTCCTGGCTGCAGTCAGCATCTGCAGTAATCTTTGCGCCTAGAAATACAAAGTCTGTCACCGCCTCCACTTTTTCTCCCTCTATTTGCCAGTTATCAATCAAGCTGGTTGCCATAATCTTGGTTTTTTTGAGGTTTAACTGCAACCCAGCTTTTGCACTTTCTTCTTTCACCTTCGTCATAAGGCTCCTCAACTCCTCCTCGCTTTCAGCCATCAAAGTGGTATTATCTGCATATCTAAGATTGTTAATGTTTCTTCCAGCGATTTTAACTCCAGCCTTGGATTCCTCAAGCCCAGCACGTCGTATGATGTGTTCTGCGTACAGGTTGAATAGGTAGGGTGAGAGTATACAGCCCTGCCGTACTCCTTTCCCAATCTTAAACCAGTCCGTTGTTCCGTGCTCTGTTCTTACCGTTGCTACTTGGTTGTTATACAGATTCCTCAGGAGGCAGACAAGGTGTCTTGGTATCCCCATACCACCAAGAACTTGCTTTACTAGCATCTGGTTTAGTTTCACATTCCAGGCTCT
Organism: Charina bottae; assembly: GCA_023362775.1. Classification (NCBI taxonomy): domain Eukaryota; kingdom Metazoa; phylum Chordata; class Lepidosauria; order Squamata; family Charinaidae; genus Charina; species Charina bottae. The sequence goes on from JALMGJ010000002.1 coordinate 242,669,567, forward strand.
TGCTGCTTGTTTAAGCCCATAGATCCCCTTCTGAAGCCTGCACACTAAATGCCGGTTCTCTGGATCAGTGAAGCCTTCAGGTTGTTGCATGTACAACTCTTCCTGAATTTCACCATGCAAGAACGCTGTTTTAATGTCCATATGTTCCACTTGCATGTTTCTGCTTGCAGCTACACTTAAAAGAAGTTGAATTGTTGTGTGGGTCACAACTGGTGCAAAAGTCTGGTCATAATCTTCCCCATACTTTTGTGAATAGCCCTTGGCTACCAGTCTAGCTTTGTATCTTTGGACCTTTCCCTTCTCATTCTGTTTGGCCTTAAAGACCCATTTGCAACCAATGGCCTTTTTGCCAACAGGTAACTTTGTGAGTGTCCATATGTTGTTGTGTTGCAGAGCCTCAAACTCTTCTTGAGCTGTTTTCCTCCACTTACTTGCTTCAGCTGGTGGCAGCTGTTGCACTTCCTTCCACTTCCTTCCTCTTTCAGCAACACCATTCCTGCAAGGTAGGACAGTTGCTTGGCTGGAATTCCCTTGTTGGGTCGCAATGAGCGCCTCAGGTCCGGAACAGGACTGAGGTCTGGATGATGCTGTATCTCTGCCCCTTCTGTCCCTCCTGGTTCCTCATCGTCTGACTCAAGCGGAGTCTCCGGCTCTATGTCCTCTCTCTGGGCTTGCCTGCTCACTGCATCTGGAAATACTGGGTGAGGTACTTTGAACAAGTCATCATCACCTCCCCCTTCTGTAGAGATATCAGTTAGAGGAGTTTGATTTGGCTGTCTCATCAAAATGTTCCACTCTGCAAGTTCCTCTAGTAGCACAGAGTTTGCCTCCTAGAGCAATCACCCATATGTTAATGAGGCATGCTTGATTTGCTGGATTCCAACACTAACAGCCCTGGAACTGAGAATGGCATTCCCTTAAAGTTGTTAAAAAGGATGTCATTGTTAACAGGGCATGTATTTTGCTGCCTGACCACTGAATCCATATTTTATACTACTGGGAACACAAAGCATATATTTGTGTAAAGAGGAGGCTTTTCTCTTGGAAGTAACACAATTATCCCTAACCCAGCTCTCAAGGTAAATAAGGAAGGGAGATATTTTGTTGTAGTCAATAAATGTATTAACTTATAAAACAGGACCTGCATACTGACACCTTCAGTAACTAATAAATAATATCTGCTGTAACTCACAATTAGTTTTAATGTCTTCTGCGAGAACTTATGTGGACTACTGCAGCATGTTTCCTCTTTTAAAGGAACCCCATCATGACTCAGTGACATTGATCAGAACATGCTTTCACTTATACTTCCTTGAATAGTAACATCTAGTACAGTCTTTCCCTACTTCTTACCTTCCAGTTTTCAAAATAAATTGGCAGTATGGCCTCTGGATCCACAGTCTTGCTCTGAGCATTAGAGGGTGTGAGTCTAGATCTATAGGCACATCTCTATTAGTAGGGAGAACTGTACTTCAGTGGTGAAGGCTTTTCACAGAAGCTTAGGGTTCTGAGAAGAACAGCTGAATGGGAAAGATTTTGCCCTGGAATCCTGTAGATTTAATCCCCCCTAAGCAGAAAGCTCTGAACAATATGAAGCTCGGGATGTCCATATATTCTGTTGTGAGCAAGTAGATCCCTTGTTGTGGATTACTGCATTTGTGTCACAGAAAGGAATCCCTAAGATGAAGGTTGGCCTACTAAAACAAATGTGCTATGAATTATGTAAAGTTAAAGGTTCCCCCCGCACATTTGTCCAGTCGTGTCCAACTCTAGGGGCCGGTGCTCATCTCCGTTTGTTAGCCGAAAAGCCAGCATTGTCCGAAGACGCTTCCACGGTCATGTGGCCAGCATGACGCACGCGGAACGCTGTTACCTACCCACTGAAGTGGTACGTATTCATCTACTTGCATTTGCATGCTTTCGAATTGCTAGATGAATGATATAAGTTCTCAGTAAAACAGAGCCATAACTCCCAGCAGCAATATTACTGCTGGAAGTCGGTGGCAACATACAGAAATGTGGTTGCTCAAATTTTGGGGTTGGGGAAGAGGCTTTCCAAAGAAATAGCAAGTAATATACATTGTTATATAGCTAAAATTAACACATACTTCCCAAATTCCAAAGTAGTCAAAGTAAGCTTAGAAAACTTTGCCACCAGGAGCATCACTGTGTCATTGCAATACCCCATGGCCTTCAGAGACTAACTTGAAATAGTAATAGTAATAAAAAAATAATGCAATCCCAGCTGCAAAAGATTGCCTACAATTACAATAAAATGGAAGTACTTTTCTCTAACTGAGCTGAAATACCTTGAATTACCTAAAATAGATTATTTAAGAAAAAAATAAACAATGATTGGAATTTCTCAGTCTTGGGAATTTCCAAATGGGAGGTTCTGAGACTTTACCTTCCAGAATTCCCCAGCCAGCATGGTCCTTGCTGATAATTCTGGGAGTTGAAATCTACCCATCTGGAAGTTATGATGCGTTAGAAATATCTTTAAAGCTTCATACTTTGATAAAATTCTTAATAAAACCTTGGTTTTTTTTCTTGGTGCCTTCAAGTCAGCATTGACTCCTGGTGACTCCCAGGACAAGTCCCTGAAGTTTTCTTGGCAAGGTTTTTCAGAAGTGGTTTGCCTCCTTGCCAACAATCAACAACCAGATAGGCAAGGATTAACACCAATGGTTGTTGGGGGTTTTCCGGGCTGTGTGGCCATGTTCTGGCAGTTTTTGTTCCTAACATTTCGCCAGTAGTTGTGGCTGGCATCTTCAGAGGACAGGAGCACAGCTAGAAGATTCTCTCTGTGCCCAAGAATCTTCTAGCTGTGCTCCTGTCCTCTGAAGATGCCAGCCACAGCTACTGGCGAAACGTTAGGAACAAAAACTGCCAGAACACGGCCACACAGCCCAGAAAACCCACAACAACCATCGGATTCCGGCCATATAGATTAACACCAAGATTAGCACCAGAGGAGCAATCAAACAACACAATAGACCCTAATCAAGGAACTATTAACTCAGTCAATCAACCAAGCAGCAAACAACAACCCAATCAAAGAACTACCAAGGAAAGTACAACACCCCCACCAACACAGGCAGGACAAGCCAGGGTATATAAACAGAGAGCAAGTCCCACTCCCTTTTCGCACTGAAGATGTTGCCTAGCCTGGCAATGAAACGTCTGCAAGAAAACAAGGCTCAGAGAGCACCAAGGACTCCACATGGTTTGCCATTGCCCCCTTCCTAGGATTGAGAGAGAGTGACTGGCCCAAGGTCACCCAGCTGGTTTGTGCCTAAGGCAGAACTCACAGTCTCCTGGTTTCTAGCCTGATGCCTTAACCACTACACCAAACTGTCTCTTTCACTAAGAACTATATATAGTTACACTGTATTGAAGGAAGTGTTGTTGGAACAAAAGAATAAGTATCCTGCCTGAAATCACAGCTTTAGTAAAAAAAAATATGTATTTTATGGATGCTAAGTTAATATATGAACTTAATATATGATAAAGATAATACCAGAAACCATACTGAGATCATTAGGCAGTGACTTATGAGGATTTCCTCTGGATGTGGAGCAGGAATGTAGGGCCTGGACAAGTTCTTTGCCTTTCCTGAAAATAGTAACCATACTAAATTTGTTTAATTTATACTGGCCACATCTAACCTGTTTTAGCGGCGAATTCAGGGTGCCTGGTATGGGAAGCATGTGTTTATGTGTTTCTTTTTTACATTTCGTTTCATTCAAATTGCAGTTCAGGGTGTAGAATTTTATATTATTCTGGGAAATGAAGTCCCACATATCTCACAGGCACCAGCTTTGGAAAATAATGGAAGGCAGCCTGAGAGAATAGGGTGCAAATAAACAATAAAATACTGTAAACACATGGTAAAAAACATCATAAGGCTCTCATCAATTGCAGTGTATTTGCATTCTCTGGATAGCAGCTATCAGTTTCAATGGTTATAAAGACAATTATGTGTCCAAATCTACCTTGGTATTTTTTTCCCTAAAAACATCCCCCCCCCCCATTGATACAAGCTTGGATTTTTCTACTTTATTCTCAGAGTGCTGGAATTTTTATTTCAAATTTTTTTTAGTTGCATTTTTGGGAATTACTTTGGGAATTTGGCAACTCTGTATTTGGTAACTCAGAAAGGAGAAATGCTACTCCTCATCTTGTTTCTAGGTACCTTTTCCCATCACTCTGAAGCCTCCCTGGCTTCCTGTAGACCCCTGTCTAAAAAACGATGATGGGAAGAATTCCCTCATGGATTCTTGTTTCGGGATGGAGCTGAAGAACGGAAAACCAGGGGACGCAGACCATTGGAGGGAAGCTGATACAACGAAGGACGGCTTTCACGCCCTCAACCCTTGGCCACCTCATTTGGAATTAAGCAACTGCAGGACAAGCCCACTTCCCAGCAAGCTGTTCCCCTTTGAAAGTGCAAATTCTCCTTCATCAAACTGAAGAATAATTGAAGAAAAAGGCAGAAATGGCATTGATACACTGTATGATGGGAGTTTCATTGGAAATCAATCCCACCATGTGCATGGGAGGAAGATAGTTGTGTGTTCTTAATGATTTCTTGAACAAGTCTGAAAACCTGACCCTTCCCTTTTATCCTCAATGGAGAGGGGGGGGAGAAATAGGCTTTTTCTTTACCTCTACATTCCACCTGCCTGAGTATTTCAGCCTAAGGTTGGAGACGGTTCTAAGGGCCCACTCAGTTTTGTCAAAAGGGGGACCAACCACCTTTCCGATCTTAGTTGAGCAGCCTTGGGAGAACAGATGGTGCGACCTGAAACACTCCCAGTCCCTGACCCCGGCAAACTGGAATGCCTGACTGCCATCTATTTCCCCATTCCATCTGAAGAACATCAGGAAAGGTCAATTCCTGGACTGAGAACAGGAGTGTCCACAAGGTGTGATCAAAAAAGTCAAGATGGTGGCCACAGTGGTGCGATCAAAGCCCGCTAAAAAGAGGTGGAGCTTTGACTATACCATCGTAGCTGCCATCTTGACTTTTTTACCACACCCTGTGGACACCACTGCTTAAGAAGCCATTCTTTTTCTCCCACTTCTGCCCCCCACCCCACCCCTTTCCAAAGTTTGGAGCTTCGTGTTTACTCAGAAGTTCAATCCCCATCACTGAGAAGTAAGCTCCACTACGTCCATTGGCTCTTAATCTCAGGTGAGTGAGAAAAACAAATTCCCAGGTATCACAGTGGTTTCTGGAGAATCGGTGCAACTCCAGACATGCTTCTTTTTTTACTTTGGGATCTCTGCCCAACAGATTTTGGCTCAGCCAGCTGGCAGGGATGGAACTGGGGTCTGTGTCACCCGGGGCAAACATGGGTTCCGCACCCCCCCCCATGGGTTATTTTGTCATTTTGGCGCCCCCCGGGCGTCATTTTGGCGCTCCCCCCAGCACGGCGCCCGGGCACATGCCCCGCTTGCCCCCCCCCCCCAGTTGCGGCCCTGCCAGCTGGTCTCCAGCAAGGTGGCTAGATGTCTCCACCTCTCAAGGAGAGAGAGAGCGCGCACTTTCTTGAAATCTTCTGTGGGCCTAGAAAAGCCTTAACAACCCCAGTGCCCTCCAAAAGAGTTGGACTACAAATCGCATCCGATCACACCCCACCCAGTCAGTGCAGCTATTATGGTCCTAAAGCACCCTTCCCACCCTCACTCTGACGCCTTTCAAGGACAGGGGTTGGACTACAGGCTGCACCCTCCCTGGTTAATAGCTTGGGGTGGTGGGGAGTCCTTTGGAAGGCTTAGGCTGCGGCAGGGCGCCCCACAGCATCAACTTCTCGGCTCCTCTTGGGGGGGGGGTCGGGATGGATACAACCGTCCTCGCCCCTATTCCAGCTGAGCTGCGGGAGGTCGGAGCCGCAGGAGGGATTTGACTTTTCCGCTGTAAAAGGAGTTCGGGCTCCAGCTTTTCCCTGGCCTTGTCCCCAGCCTCTTCCCAAACGCGCCTTGCTGCCCGGCAGAGAGCTTCCGCCGCCCTCAGAGCAAGCGGGTCTTCGGGCCCTGCTGCCTGAAGCAATCCCACCGCTCGCGGTCATTGACGGGTTGGCACAAGGGACCTGCGACCAGCCAAAGCAGCCGGGCTCACCTTCGCTTCGCCTGATCAGCGAGCCCAGCCTTTAGTGTTCTCCGTGTCGTGGGAATGCAGAGCATGCGGCTGAGGAAGCCCTAGTTCCCCGGAGTAAGGTCAGTCAGCGAAGGAATGGCGACCGATCCCAGCCTCTGTGACATGGGTCGCTTCCGTTGGCGTTTTGCCCCCATCTCCCATCTTCCAGCGGTTTGCGCCCAGAGCCCTCCTTTCCTTGAGCCCCGCTCGTTAATTTAAGAAACGCCTCAGCTCGTTCCTGCAGAAACTTTCTTGCAGTCCACGCGCGCGGTTTTTGACGCCCAATAAGCCTATCTTATTTATTTATTTATTTATTTATTTTTATTTTTCAAATTTATTCCCCGCCCATCTCCCATGCAAGGGACTCTGGGCGGGTTATCTACGTCTCTCTTTTTACTTCCAGGGACTCTAGATAATTCTATAGCAACCTTATATTGGTGCTCAGGTAAGACGCGTCCCGCCTGAAAAGGCATCGTCCTAGTTTTCCGTTGTACAATGCGCGTCTAATGGCATGTTAGGACGTCTGCTCAGAAGTAAGCCTGACTGAATTTAGCGGGACCTACTCCGCGACGATCGGTTTTATGTCACTCGGGAACAAGCCGATCAGTGTCACCCCAACTTTCTTTTTTTATCCAGTGTGAGTCTAATGTAGATACTTGATATCAAATCTATGTTATATTGTGAAAATAGTATATAATAAACTGAACTAAGGTTATACCAAATACATCTGAACTCAACTATTGTATTAAGTATGACCTTAGAATATCAGTATTTATCGGTGACTATTTGTTAAGAAATCACGGGCGCGGATGTGTTTTAAGAGCAAATAGTTATATAATTGATGTAACAGTTAGAAATGGAAATACTTGGGAAAGCAAGTAGAATCTGTGGGCATTCGCTTGAATTATCTGGAAAACTGCCACTGATTTCAGATGTTTAATTTTTAGATTTAGGTGTTTTGGTGGATGACATCCATTAAAGATGCCATTGACCTGAGGTCCAGCAAACTGGAGCTTGAGATCTAGGCACTTGGAATTTTTTCAGGATAAGGATAAATTTGTGCTGAACTCTTGCAACTTTTCTCCCCTTCTTACTTTTAATCAGTTTTAGTAACTTTAAAACCCTTCTCTCTGTCAGTCACGTTTCCCTACCCTTTATCCTTGTTTTGAGGGGCTTAAACTAGGCACCCCTTGGCCCAGAAAGGACGGGGGGGCTTCCGCAAATAGAGGAAAGAGATGCAGGAGGCCTCAGGGCTCGGAGGAACTTAGCGAATTTAGGTTGAAGAAATCTTTCATAAAAGAATCGTTTCACTTTTTTCATGCACACGCACGAACACCCCCACAAGGATATACGTGTGCGTGTGGATGGAGATATAAGTAGAGAATAAACGCAATGCATGAGGAATCGAAACAAAAAAATAGAAATGATAAAATAGCCTGCATCGCCACTTGGTTTTTCCAAATGTTATTTCGATCCCCTCCAAGTTTAGAACCTCCCGCCTGCCAAAACGGGTTGTGATAATCCCAACAATCCCTGATAAAATCTCGTGGCTGTCAGGGGGAACGTCTGACGGACTGAAGCCGCTCCGAGGGGGATCTAGAGTGCTGCAACTTCTCCGGATCTTGACCCAAAAGAAAACAGTCCGCGTCGTTACGTCGCAAGACGCTGCGCCATGAACGGGAAGCGCTCTACTTTTTTTAGGACAGTACCCAGCTCTTTTTAAGACGAAGCTCTATGAGCTCTTACTTGACAGTAAACACGCTTCCCCGGAGATTTCCTCTCGGGAGAAACGGACACCCGGCCGAGGTCCGAAGGAAACTCCGTGGGCATCAGTAGGAAATACTGAAGCCTGTCCCTGATCAACCTCGCGCTGCATTTTTCTAATTTTAAAACAATTAGGCATAAATGCCGCCTTGCGGGCCCCAAGCTTTTCGCATAATTAAAACCGTATCTTTGCGTGTTTTTTTTATTCAAAAATTAGAGTGAGCACCCGACCCCTTAAACGTTTAGGAATCCACATAAAACCGAATAAAATGCGGGTGCCTATTTCCACTTCGCTCGGCTCTCCGATTTCAAGGGCGTTTTAGCGCGACCTCGCGCAGATTAACCACCTCTGGAGTTCAGACAGACTCATCCTCACTTAGGGTGGAAAAGGAACTCCGAGCCGGGGACGCTCTGGGCAGAAACGGGAAGGAGCGCCCCTCCAAGTCCAAGTCAAGGTGCTGATGGCAGGATCCGAACTTGGCCCGCCGGGACCGGAAAAGCGACCGCCCGCCCCCGCCTGCCCGCCCCTGGCCAATGAACAGGGCGAGCCGTGGACGGCAGCTCCCTCTGAGGTCGCCGGAGTCTGCGCGTCTCAAGCGTTCTGGGCCGGTTGGCCCTACGGCGGAGCTTTGTGGCGCGCGCTGGACTCTCGCCTAGGATCCCTTAAAAGTGGCACCTAAGGAGGCGAAGGTTAAAACTCTTTGGAGCTGTGTAGTTCCCTCGGTCTTCCGAGTTTGCAAGTTTCCTTGCTGCTGGAAAAGCCTGGAACGCTTCCCCTAGCTCGGAGGCCAGTCCGGCCTGCAAGCCCAGATTTCGCCACTAGAGGTCACTGTCCCACCACCGTCTCCCCGCGCGGAGTTCCACCTCCTTGCTTTTTTTAAACTCAAATTAGCACCGTATTAATTAACGCCGTAGTCTATCAATCGACGTTTCTCAGCCCAGGGCAAACGCAAGGTTTGGGTAGAACAAAGAAAAACACTAATTCCTGTCTAATTTTCAAATGCCATCAAAAACAAAAATCCTTCGTCATTCACAAAACGGGAGCCGAGCGTCTGAGTGACTAAGGTACAGTTTCCTCAATCTTTAACTTTGGGGCTTGTTTACTGGCGTCGAGCATTCGTCTCCGGCTCAGGTACCGGAGAGGGACGGGGCAGAAGGGCGCGGGGGGAGGGGGGCTCTCGATCTCTCTCGTGCAAGAAATGCCACGAATTGCCGAGCGTCTGACGCGCATTAAAATTGGCCGAGGACTAATCTCCATACTCTAATTACGAAAAAGGCTTCCATAAAACATCCAAGCGGTGGGATTTGTTTCCCGCTGCTGACAGCTTGCCTCTCCCTGACCCTTCGGGGTGATTCAAAAGCTGCTTCTCCCTACAGTACCTGGCGGAACAGCGAGCGAGCTTCGAATTAAAAGGAACGCCCAAACTGTACGGCCTCTTCGTACGGCTTCCACGCCAACCCAACTTCCCTCTGCCAGTTTGCGATGAAGATCGACCCGAGGGGATTCCTCTCTAAAAGGACCGCTTCTCTTGCAACTTCTAGGCCCTCGCCTTCTCTTACGAGCCTCCATCTGCTCTCAGGCCAGGCCGTGAGCGCGCTAGAGGCCAGGAAGCTCGTAGTCAGCCCGGGAAAAAACGGGGGGTGGGGGGAATAGCTGTGCGTTAATTTCGGTCAGTCACGGTAGCTCAGGCGCTCCGAAGTCCCGGGAGGGGTCGGGCGGGCCGCCGGTTCCGTTTCTGTTCCGGCCCTTTCGAAACCGTGTCGCTGGCCCTTGGTCAAGAGCCGCCGGCTGGATTTTTCGTCTTTGGCAGCTTTTGCCGCCTCGAGGAACAGCCAGGCCGATGTTCGCGGGTTTCCCTGTCTGCTGGGAGGGCGTATTTGCAGGCAAAGCCTCGACGGAGCGCTCCCTCCGCTAGGCCGGGAGCTCAGGGGGAGAGAGACGCTCCGCGCCGCGGGCTAGTGAATGGAACTCCATCAGCGCGCCGGGTCCTGCGCTGCCGGAGCGGGCGGCGGTCCCCAGGGCGGGTCGACGGAGGCCCGGGGTCAATTACTGCTTGCTCTCAATTCATCGGCATTTCCCTCCGAGAGCAAAGGCATCCGGCTGTCAGCCGCGCCGCCCGGTGCGGTTTGTCTCCGACCGAGGGCGTCTTGGCTGGGTCAAGCCCTCCGGGGTCAGATGTCAGCCTGCCCGGAGTTCCCTTGCGCCCTGACCCGGCCTCCCCTTGCAAGGCGACGCGCCCACCCGCAGGACTGGGCTCTGCTCCGCGGCGCAGGCCCTCCCCTCCGCCCACGGGCAGCCCAGGAGTTGGCTTCCTCCGAAGCCGAGTCGCCTTGAGGGCGTCAGGCGAGCAGCCCGGCCGGGGTGCGAGGCCTGCTTCCGGCTGTTGTCGCCCCCCCCCCCCTCCTCCCCGGGCTTCACTCCTTTTCTTTCTGGAAAGCCTTGGGGGCATCTGACGCCGTTCTTCGGGGAAGGACAAGGAAACGGACGTCCCAAATCAGAGCCTGATGGAAGGGTTTAGCTCCCCGATTCCAACCAAGAGTGTTCCGGAGCCCTCTCCCCACGGCCATATTGCCTGCACCCCACCCCAGGCACGATGCGCCTGTTAGGGCGCGCCCGTCTGGTGAAAAGAGGGGAATCGGCCTTTCCCCCCGCCCCCTTCATACTTTGGCGAGCCGAGCTAGGCAGAAAGAGAGGCACGCGAGCCACACCCGCCCGGCCTTCCGTCGCGCCTTTGCCCTTGGGCTGGATCCCGCAAGAGCCCTGAGCAAGCAGCCTCCTAGACCTTCATCCCTCCCTTTAAGGCCGCTCGGCCCTCGCCGGATTCGGTCGCCGATTAGACGCGGGGATTTCGCAGGTGGCGAGTCCCCAAACTACTGAAGGAAATAAGGGTCCTAAAGAGCATATTTGTGAGGGCATATGCGAGCTCGCCATCCCACCAATATTGACTAAATTGGAATCCGAAGTAGCTTCCTTTATCCTTTGTTAGGGAGAACCTGGCGCAGATCTGTTGCCTTTGATTTGGTTCGGGCCATCTTTTCACCATTTTCACCCCCTTGAAAATGGTGAGAGGTCGGGCGATTCCCCTGGAGCATTTTTAACGCTCCTTCTTAGAAACCCGGGTGCCAGGGGATCCGATCTACCCAAAGGAGGACCGGAGTGTTTAATCCATAACACGGACGCCTCAAAATATGTCGTCTGCGAACACGGATCAAGCTAACCCTAATGACGTCACCCTAGATCCTAAATGAATGTACATACCAATGTAACGCTGATTTCAACGGAGCTCAGATGAACGCGGTTCAAAGGTTACTCTTTGGATAGCTCTCTATTTCTCAGCTGGATATCCGCTTGTAGGTGGCGAGGATCGCGGGTGCACCAGATCTTAAACCGGTTTATGTACCGCGTGAGAGCATTGCTTTTTTTTTTTTTAATGATGGTTGAGGGACCTGTACATATCTAACACAAAACCGACTTCGGGAATTTAACGATCAAATGCAGGCTAGTAAATCGCGGTCCCTTTATTTTAGACTTAATAATCCTTTGAGACTTGACAGTCTTTGACTGGGGACTTTAAAAGCAGCGTCGATTCGGCTAATAGAGTCGGAGCGGGAGGGGGGGTGAGGAGGAGAACCAGTGTCCACACTGGAAACTTTGCGCGGAACAAGAACGGGGGAGAGGCCTCGTCATCTATTGGGAGGGGGTAACGGCCAGCTGGTATATGCACTACCGAATTAAGGAGATTTACCTCGACTCCCAACCCTAAGCGAGCGTAAAGTCGCAGTCCCAGAGGTGAGAAAAATAACAAACAGAATCGCACCGCAGCAATTGCTCCCTTCCGTAAGACAGAGCTCCTTTATTCATGATCCCGAACAGAGGAGACAGGAGAAGACGGAAAAGGGCGTGTCCTCAAGAAAACTGTTACGAATGTAGCGGAAGTCTGCTTTCGCTAGAAATAAATAAGGAAATATAGATTAATTACTAAACCCCATGGAAACTTTTAAAAAAAACCTGCAATGGGTTCTGCAGTATTAAAAGCTCTTTCACCAGTCCTCTCGTTCTCACTGATCCTCCGGAGTTAAGCATTTCATCCTCTAGTTTCAGTAGACCCTGATTAACATTTCTCCCGGTGGAAGCGGACTTTAAGCGTCTGGCCGCGTCCAGGGCTGAAGAAGACCATCAGAAGAAGTTCGGGAATACGGGGCGACGGTAAACAATGGGCGCGATTATTGCGGAAGTCCCACTGAAGCGGGTGCGCGCCAGACGGCTCTCTCCCAGCGGCTTTTGCGCAACTGCTGTTAATTTCAGTGGGACTCAAGCAGGGGAACGGCTGAATCGGATTATGTCTTTTAGTCCACCTGAAAGCAGGTATCTGTCTTTATAATTTAATATTTTAAAATATGTATTTTTTCTTTTAATTTGATCAACACAATTTGTTAAAAAATTAAGTCTGGGACAGATGTAGAAACGGAAGTTGGGTCATTTTCATCTTGACGCTTTCTCCCTCGCGCCTGGGCCTAACCCTTCAGTACTGGGCTGTTGAGCAAAATCCATGTTTCCTCAGCTAATCCAGGCGTGTTCTGTGTGAAGTCAGTTGCCAAGTAACCTCACCCAACCGAGGTTATCTAAAGCATATACATTTCAGATGATGTCCTGCTATGTACATTTTAACAATAATTACTCAATTTAGCTGGTGCATTGGATTGATTTTATTACAGTCATATGAAAGTAAGTAGACCCCATTTAAATTTTTGACTTTTTCAACATATTTCAGCACACAATTATTTGATCTTCATTTTGAAAATATTGATAGATAAAGGGGACATAATGTAACAAATATCATGCACCATTTACATTTTGTAGTCCACTGTTTAATTCAAATAAACATAAATGCAAATTTTGCATGGGGAAAAAGTACGGACACCCCCTGTAAAGTTTTTTCCCGACATATGTGGACATGTCAATATTGTATCTTCATTGAAACAGTATATAAAGATAAAGGTGATGTAATTGAACAGAATAACTATGAAAAATTGACTTTGCAATCATTTATTCAACAGAAAATTAACAGATATGCCATTTTCTTCTGTGGAAAAAGGAAATACACCCTTGGCTCTAATACCTGGTATTGCCTCCCATGTCAGAAACAACCTCAAGAAGATTTTTCTTATAACTGTCTACCAGTCTCTGACATCGACTGGGGGGATTTTTTTTCCCACTCCTCCATGCAGAATTTTTTCAGCTGTATGATGTTTGAGGGGTTTCTTGCATGCACAGCCTGTTCAATGGGATTTAGATCTGGGCTTTGACTTGGCCATTCCAGAATCCATCCCTCCCTCCCTCCCTCCCTCCCTCCCTCCCTCCCTCCCTCTTTCTTTCTTTCTTTCTTTCTTTCTTTCTTTCTTTCTTTCTTTCTTTCTTTCTTTCTTTCTTTCTTTCTTTCTTTCTTTTTCTCAGCCATTCCTTGGTGGATTTACTGGGATGTTTGGGTCATTGTCATGTTGCAGGTCCATTTTCAGTTGAGCTTCAATCTTCTGACAGATGGTCTCACATTATCCTCAAGCATTCTCTGATGCAATAAAGAATTCATAGTGGATTCTACGATGAGATGACAGTGAGCTGCCTAGGCCCTGATGCAGCAAAGCAGCCCCAAACCATAACATTTCCACCACCATGCTTTACAATTGGTATCAGGTTCTTCTGGTGAAATGCTGTCTTTGGTTTTCGCCAAACTTATCTTCTGGTACTGTGGCCAAGTAACTCAATCTTTGCCTTATTTGAGAAGAGCACATTGTTCCAGAAGTCCTGGTCTTTGTCTAGGTGTTAATGAACAAATTTTAGCCTTGCCCTGATGTTCTTTCTAGACACAAAGCTTTCTTCCTGGCACACCTCCCATGTGCAGCTTCTTTCTAATGGTAGACTCATGCACTTAGACATCAGTAGTGGTGAGAGATATTTGTAGGTCATGTGATGAAATTTTGCGGCTCTTAGAGACTTCTTTCAGCATCTTGCATTCTGCTGTTGGGTTGAACTTGTTGGGATGACCTTGCCTGGGCAAGTTGGCAGTTGTTTCAAATCCTCTCTTCTGGATAGTGGAATGATTGATGTCCATTTGTTTGGCAATAAATCCCTTCCCAGACTCATAGGCTATAATCTCCTTTCTGAAGGCCTCAGAGAGCTCTGTCAATCTAGACATGGTGATACCACAAACTTCAACAACAAAGAGCAAATCAAATTTAATGTCTGAACTAAGATTCCTCCCATATCATCTCTAATGATGTTCTAATAATTTGCACCTAATCTGCTGCATCTGATTCTAATTTTAGATATTTGAGGTAGTGATAAATATAGGGGTGTACATACTTTTTCCACATGCAAAATTTGCATTTATATTTATTTACCTTACACAATGGACTACAAAATGTAAGTGGTGCATGATATTTGTTATATTATATTCCCTTTATCTATCAATATTGCTGAAATGAAGATCAAATATCTGCATGTTGAAATGTTGAAAAAGTAAAAAATGTTGATGAGGTACTTACTTTTTCACATAACTGTAGTAATGTAAGCAGTTTTAAAGGAAATAAATTGCACTGGCTTAGTGACATATTTTCACCATGACATTCCTCTTTAACAGTTTTGCCAGTGTCATTCTAAACCTAAAGCATGATTTGGTCAATCTGTTTTATAAATATTATTGCCTGAATATTTCTGAGGTTTTATTACAAACTGTAGCTTAGTCTCCCAACAGGTCAGCTTGGAAGGAACCCTGATAAAGTTTAGTGGTTTCAGGATGGCATCTTAAGGCTGCCACCTACATGTTCTGTGAAATCATCTCCTTTGATTTGAGCTGGATTCCTAAGGACTTCATAGACACCTCCATGAATGTTTCTTGGCAAGAATAACCACCTTCTTATCAGATTTCTTTCAATTACCTAGTTTAGACTACAGTCCTGGGATTTCCAAGTATTAACCACATCTGATCCAGCAGAGTCAAGTTTAAGGAGAGGCACCTTTACTTTATAAGTACTCACCTGAGAATAGGTCCTACTGAAGTCAGTCTGAGGAGATCTGTAAATAGGTTTGCTCTGCCAAACAGGGATAAAGGGGAATCAAAGAATTTAGCCTGGAGGTAGGGACCATAGTGGCTCCTTCAAACCTGTGGTAGTTCAGAAGGAACCAGTTTGGCAATCGGTGATTATCAGAACAGAGTATTTATCTTAACAGTTTAAAGCAGTTTGTATCAAGTAGGCTGGTACCTGAACATGTGATGCTTCCCATGTTTATGGTTACTGTTGTATTTTGACAATTAATAACCTAAGTCTAGAGTGGGAAAAATTAACTTGGAGGACATTTAAAAAAAAAGAAGAGCAGGAACAAAGGCAACTTCAGCTGAATGAAATATTATGCAATTGATGGTGACAGTATGAAGTCAAGTTAATTTAGTTACTTGGCAATTTTGTGGACAATAGAAAGAAAAATGATTCTGCTGATTCTCAAGGTTTGAATAAAATGGGCTGAACTTTTACTATGTTTTATGTTATGACACAGTATAAAACAATAAGCACAATATTGTTTTTCAGAAGTTTCTGATAGGCCAAGGATAACATTTGAGTTTATTTTGAATTCATTTAGGAAAATCTGGCCTTAATAACATGTTCTTGATATAGAGTATGTTAAGTTATGGAGAAAGTGTTTAACTGTTCATTATTACTCTGTGTGGGTGGGTGGGGGTACCATTGACAGATAGCTGAGGTGGCTGACCTTGGGAAATCCTACCAGTGGCTGGAAAGGGCTGGACTAAAAGACAGCACTGAGGTACTGGACACAGCAGCACAAGAATCGGCACTAAACACCAGATCCATAGAAGCGAGGGTCTACCACCCTAGACAGAACCCGGCGTGCCGACTGTGCAGAGAGGCCTCAGAGGCAGTCCAACACATCGTGGCAGGGTGTAAGATGGAGGCAGGAACAGCATGAACTGAATGGCACAACCAAGTAGCTGGTACTGTGTACAAGAACATCTGCACAGGGTATGGGCTAAACCCTCCCAAGTCCAGATGGTAGATTTCACAGAAGGTTGTGGAGAATGACAGGGCTAAGAACCTGTAGGACTTCCAGAT
Organism: Charina bottae; assembly: GCA_023362775.1. Classification (NCBI taxonomy): domain Eukaryota; kingdom Metazoa; phylum Chordata; class Lepidosauria; order Squamata; family Charinaidae; genus Charina; species Charina bottae. The sequence continues at coordinate 242,685,597 of JALMGJ010000002.1, forward strand.
CCAGACGGACAGGCAGGTACTGGCCAATCAACCAGACATCTTGGTAGTAGACAAGGACCAGAAGACAGCGGGGGTGATAGATGTAGCGGTGCCAAGTGACAGCAACATCAGGAAGAAGGAGTATGAGAAGCTGGAGGTGTACCAGGGCCTGAAGGAGGAACTAGAGAGGATGTGGAAAGTGAAGGCCAAAGTGGTCCCAGTGGTGGTAGGAGCACTCGGGGCTGTGACTCCTAAGCTGGGAGAGTGGCTCCAACAAATCCCAAGAGCAACATCAGAGCTCTCTGTCCAGAAGAGTGCAGTGCTAGGAACAGCTAAGATACTGCGCAGAACCCTCAAACTCCCAGGCCTCTGGTAGAGGACCCGAGGTTGAGGAAGACACATACCACCCACAGGGGTGAGAAGGGAATGTATGTATGTATGTATGTATGTATGTATGTATGTATGTATGTATACACACACACACACAGAGAGAGTTTTATGCAAAGTACCAATCAAAGAGCACCAAGTTTATGCAAAGTATATATAAAATTAATTATCCATAAAAGCAGAAATACTACACATTTTATATATAGGCTTAGCAAATTTATGCCAATAATGGTAGGCACAAGATTTGATCCACTGCTAGTTCTACATAGTTCCTATGAAAATGAGTAGGATTTGCATTTAAGAACTTTCCAGTAATTCATACCTTCACTAACCTTCACCCCTGGTTCAGTCCCTCCCATTTGTGAAGCCAAATGTCTCAGTTCTGGCCTCAATACATCTGGGTAATACTGGGTTGGTGCAGGCTAAAATAAGGAGTTTAGAATGGTGTACCAGGCAGGAAGTACATGATAAATTGAAGAAAATGCTGGGACATAAACATTATGGGAAGAAACCTTCAGCTGGCAAATGTGCTCTCATACCTATGCACCACACACTTTCTCCACAAAGGTACAAGTACATGAAGATCCCTGTCAGATCAGACCAAGGGTCTATTTAATGCAGAATGCTGTTCCCTCAGTGCCAATCTGCTGCTTCAGGAAAAAACAGCTTCTCACAACATGGCACTCTCTAGGTATGGTAGGCTACTACTCCAATCATCTCCAATCTCCAGGTCCTTGGCTGGAGTGGAAAGAGTAGGAATCCAATGTATTTGTAAGGGCACCATGTTATGAAAAGCTGTGACACAAGAACAGTAGAGCGATCATTTACTATAGGAAAATTTAATAATATCAGTATGAGCAATAATAAAGATACTAGTCCCATGAAGGGGCGCGATGGCTCAGTGGTTAAGACACCAGGCTTGTCAAAAGGTTGGCGGTTTGAGACCCGAGCGCCGGGTGAGCTCCTGCACTCGCCCCAGCTCTTGCCAACCTAGCAATTCGAAAGCATGCAAATGCAAGTAGATAAATAGGTACCACTTTGGTGGGATGGTAACAGCGAGCGTCTTCGGACAGCGCTGGCTCTGGCTCTTCGGCTAAGAAACGGAGATGAGCACTGCCCCCTAGAGTCGGACACGACTGTGCAGGGGAAAACCTTTACCTTTACCTAGTCCCATGGAAAGTAATTCATCCTACCCCAGATGCACCAGATCTAACATTAATGGAAGATCAGCCATTTTCTTGTACCAAGATTACTAGAGTGAAATTATATCTTATTAATCATGCTGGAACCCTTTATCGGATATCAAGTCCTGTGGACTGCAAGTTCTTCTTCCAGAACAAACAACCTGAGTATACCTGATTACAATCTCACTGCAACTTTAGAATCTCCTTAAAACTGAATAAATTTCTACAAGTAACTTATAACTTCTCTTCCCAAATCCTGGGTTGCTTCTTGCCTTCTGCTGCATGCAGTCCAATATACTACACCAGTTAGTAAATGCCACTGAAAGCAATGGAATGTTCCTGTCTGTAGGACTATAATGCTAATTGGACTGACACAAAGGGTTAAATTTAAGGAGACTGTTGCACACATTGTGTCCTTGAATAATAATAAACTGCAAATTTGTGTTTGCAGGCTGCACTCCTAAAAGCATTTTGCTTGCTAAAATGACAGTCCACTTAAGGCACCTTCTATTATTTAGCATCTGAATGGTGTTTATGGGATGGGTTTAGGCTTTTGAGGTCCTAAAACAAAGACGGGATCAGATCTCAATATTTAATTATCTGGCAGCCTTAGGCAAATCAATATGGGCAACAGTTACTCTCTCTCTTGGATTCTTACTTGAGAGTAAGTCCCAACTGGGTCTTGTTCCAAAGAAAGCATGCATAGGTTCAGGCTTTGCTTTGGGCTCAATGGCACAGTGGAAGAATGACCTCACCTGCCTTCTGTGGAAGGTTTTCTAAGCCATTTCACGCACAGCAAAGTCTTCTCTATGTTTACCCCATTGTATTAAATGGGGCTTATTCCCAGGTAATATGGCTCTGGCATAGACGTTTTGGTCCCAAATCAAAGGTCGATATTCAGCATTAGAAAAAGATCTCCAAAACTTTATTCTCCACATTGCATTTTAACACCGTGATAGGAAATAGCAACATATGGTTATATAACTCTTTCATGTAGAAATTAAGATCAAATGGAAGTATTCTGGGCAACGTCCGCTCTCATGGATTCACCGGAACCTTTTTATATACTATACTGAAGTAAGACCTTTTGAACTAAATAGGACTTATTGTCAAGGAAAGATACGCATAGGATTGTCGCATCCGAAAGTTACCGTTTCTTGGGGGTACTCCAAGCATTTACAGAAAACCAAACTGTATTTTTTTTCTATTGAAATCAATGGAATCGCTTTGGGTTGATAATTATAGCTGCAGAATAAGTGCTGCTAAACAGATGTTCCAGATGTAACAAGCAACACAATATTAGTACTCGAGATCCACGGGAATTACTTTCAGCTGTATTTCAGTGGAAATGCCAGTTATATGTACAATGCAGATGAGTTAGGTCATTGTTGCAAGATTGCATATGGAAGATCTCTTGCCTTTCTCTGGGAGGCTCCTCAGACAAACGGCAGGTTCCAAGTCAGGCTTGCTTCTGTGCTGTGAAGGGAATGTTCTTTACGACGAAGTAGAACCACGGCGGGGCGGGCCCAATCGAGCTATTTCTTCATGGCGTCATCTGGCGTCATCCAACCAGCACTCTATCGCTATCGCAGCAAAGAAGTACCGCCACAGTGGTGCCTGAGTGACGCTGAACCAGTGACGAGGAAATGGTGTTTTCCTCTTCCCTTCTTTAAGGGATGGGTCAGAAAGATTCGCTAATTCAGCGTCAGAGGACTGCGATATCCAGGCTGAAGCAGCCGTGCTTGAAAGTAAAAGTGAAATCCACTGAATCTATCGCCACCTCCCATCCTTGGGCATCATGCGCAAATACGCTTAGAATCTGAGCGTGAAATACACCGACAACTCTCGCAGCGTGCACGCGTTCACACTTCTGTTTAAACACCCCTTTGACACCTAATATCGCCGGTTACATAACTCCATGCCAGCCATCATCTCGTTCTTGCCAAATGAAACATACCCAGTCGTTCTGGGGCAAAGTTTACATTAGAGAGGAGAGAATTAATCCGGTGCACCTGTCTTGGCTAAACTGTGGACAGACTGTGGGAGATGTAACAGTGACCATTACGGAAAGGGCATTATGTTCAAGGTTTGTGTTGCCTGATGCAAACCTTGCCGTGTGTGGGCACGCGGGTATTTTTATGCCTATTAATCTGTAGAAACCTAGCCGCTCATTTGCAGTTCATGCAGAAAATCACAAAGGCAATTAACGTGTCTACACAGACGAGGCTTTGGTGCTTATTTTCGAAAGGGGTGTGTGTGTGTTCCTGTTTGTGTTCGTGGAGAAGCAAGAAAGCTCCCGTTAAGAGCTTTTAATTTTGTGAATACTATAAACGCCTTAGGATTTAGTGCGAATTTCTGAAAAATCAATAGGATAGACTCCTATCAGCTTGCGCTCTCGCTGTCTCTACGCACAGTCCCCACGCAGACCTCAATCACTTGTATTACTTTTTTTCCAACTGCGTGTTCGATGGAGTAAGATAAAGAGGTAGTGTTGCCACCCTATGCACCCTTTGGCCCATCTCTTAACCGAGACGTAGTTCTAGGATCGCAGTATAACATTGGCTTCCAGTCCAAAGGCTAGCAACCCTTTCTGCCTTCTGAGAAGCAAGCCGCCGGACCTGGCTTCACTTCAGGATCCTAAGCGCACTTGCTCGGCCACGGAGGCCGCAATCAAGACCTAACGCCAATCTGAATGAGGTCGTCATTCACATCGGCGGGGCGTTGTGCCCCACACCTTTGGGTTGGGTCGCGCAGTAAGTGTGGGCGAAGGGCAGGAGGATGGCAGAACGCAAAGCTCGCCCTCGAAGCTCAGAAGCCCCATTTCCCCCACGCGAAATGGTTCCCCTCGTCACGACTTCTATCCCGCCTTCTGCCCTTTTCTCGTGGGGATTCCTTCTGGAGTGACTCGAAAGAGGATTGGGCCTATTCTGCGAACTCCTCAAATCGGGCAGAGATTTCGGGGGCTCCGGGAAGGAGAGACACCGGCTAAGTCTGGAAATTGCTTGCTCCGCGAAGTTCCCAGAAGAGGCGCCTCGGGAGCCCGGCGGCCTCTCGCAAATTCGCTGGTCCGGAACGAGGAGCGAAGCCCGCCTGTGGCATTCAGAGCATCCTAGGCTGAATGGGGAACTTTTCTGTTCAGACCGCGCAGGTTATTGGTACACAGGCTGAGGTTGTACGGTCGGTTGCCTGGGTGCCACGATCCTGAAGCAACCCTGGGTGGGAGAGTTCACCTGTAGGTAACGGGGTCCTCTGAAAAGGCTCCCTCTTCAGTCATCTCGGGGTGGGGGGAACTGTCTTCACAAAGCAGGCCGTTCTCTCAACTCGTTTATGGGGAAATATACACGCGAATAGATATGTACATTCCGGGGAATGTCATAAACCGGGGTGGCACTTGAGGCTGACGAAAATCCGCTCCAAATGTTACCCTCCCGCTCCCACTTGCGCTACAGACGAACCTAGAGTGTGGTTTTGTTTGCGTTTTGCCCCAGGACAGGGTCAACCTCGCCGTCGTTTCCATAACAAGAAAAAAGAGAACCGACTCCGGGAAGGGCGAGAGGTCGGGCCTGCTAGAGAGCGCCTTTCCTGGTTAACCACTGAGGAAGGGGCTTCAGAAGGCCGGATGCGGCGCCACCAACGCGAGAGTGGGAATATTTCTTGGCGGGAAATAACGGCTGGCTGCGATGAAGCTGGCCTTCAGTTTGATGCCCCCGGTCTTTCACGCGTTGGCTCGGGCAAAGGAAAGAGCAAACCGCCAAAAATAAGTTCTATCTGTTCAGCAGACGGCTTTCAAGGAAGAGTCGAAGGTCACTTCCACGCAACTCACGTGGGCGAGTCCTCCGTGGGATTTGGGCCGTGCTGGAGGAGTTCAGCTCTGGGGGTTGAGTGCCTCGAGGCCAGGGCGGGGGGAGGGCGGGGCGGCGGCGTAGTTTAAAGAGACTCCCCAAAATCGTCTTTTTCACTCGCGCGCGCGCACACGGGAGGGCCTTCAAACTAGGCGCGGAGCTGCTTCCCTTTCTCTCCCTCTTCCGCGAGCGTTATTTTATGCCGGTGGGGAGGGGGCTACTGAGGGGGCGTCATATCCCAACCACCCGCTGAGGGGCAGCCCCCAAGCCACCTCCCCTCGTAGCTCCGGCTCTCTCGCGCGTTTCACTCACACACACACACGCACGCACGCACGCACATGCACGGAGGCACACGGGGCTCTTGGCTCGTGCTGAGTGAACGGCGCTCGATTCGCGAAAGTCAGTCCCCCAAGTAAGCGCAGGGGGCGGGGTGTCAGGGAGAAAAGCGCTGAGGAGACGCCCGCCAAGCCAGCCCGCCAGCTCGGGAAAGCGCCTCGGCCGACGCCGGCCCTGCTGAGTGCCGCAGCCTAGGTGAGTACGCGGCGGCGCGGCGCGGCGCCCTCTCGCTCTGATTGCGCGCCAGCCCGAACTAGCAGCCAGGACGGGCGGGCGCCTCTTCGGGCTTCCCGGTGTGGAAGGGGAGAAGGCTAGGCGATGCTGAGCCTTCCGGGCGAGAACACCACTTGCCTCAGCCGGGCAGTGGCAGAGGGGGGTGGCGACTGCAGGCGAGGCGGAGGGTCCTTCGCTTGCCTCCCTCCTTCCTGAACCTCCTAGCCTGGCTCGCTCCATCCGTCCGCCCCCCTCTCTCTCGTGGGCCAGGATACCGATTCTCCAGCCAGTGTGGTCAGAATTCCAGGAAAAAAGTTTAGAGCCTTGAAGGGTGGCTGGTCTGTCCTCCCTCCCTCCCTCCCTCCCTCCCTCCCTCTTCGCGAAAGCTGGGAATGTGGCTTTTTTCAATCTGTTTGCTATTAAATGCTAACTCTTTTATGGAATGGATGATGATGATGATGATGATGATGATGATGATAATAATAATAATAATAATAGAGGTCCAAAGCGCGATCAGCCGATGGCAACTTCATCGTAGGCTTGGAAACGGGGAGGGGAAATCCACCAAACCCCATTTGAGGGCTGGGCAAGTCGGTTCCCTTTCTAAGGACAAACACGTGAGCTATTTACGGCGCATCCCGGGAGCGCGTGAACTGGCGCATTCACACAGCCGGGCCTGGGGAAGAGGCCAGGAATTTCGATTTAGGAAGCAGCCTTCGGATTTGCTGCTTCTCCGGCCTAGTTTACAGGACTATCTCTCGTTTCGATCCCGCGAAGGACGTCATTCAACGTCTCGCAAGCGTGAAGCTCTCGCTTGGTTTGGCGAGTGATTTTGGCCGGGCAAAAATAAAAGGTTTGCGACCCGGAGCCTGAACTCGCTGGGACCTTTGAGCAAAGGTTAGTGACTGCCAGAGTCCCGGGTTAGTGGATGGATAGCCGTGTCATGGAGTGAAGGCTTGCAATTGCCCTGTTTTCGCATACTGGCTTTAAGCCCATTTGGTCCTGAGAAAGTTCTGTGTTCCGGGTGACACTGAAGTCCATTTATTTCCGTTTCTTTGATCTGTGAATCCGTGAGTAGGAGGAGAGAAGGGGAATCCAGGATTTCGTCTCGAGTATTCAGTGGAGCGCTGCGATCCACGGATCAGTTGGGCCTGGGCTGCTCTATTCGTCTTCCCGTTTGTTTAGGTTTAAATGCCTATTCATTTGGCAAATGTGCTTACAATTAAACTTTTGAGAAAACGTGCATAAGGTAGTAGGTTACAAACAAACTGAACAGTTCTACGACATAAATTTTAAAGCTCGCTGGTTGTCAGTGAAATTTAACTCCAAGTTTGCCTGCTGAAGATGAGGCAGTCCCAAATATTCCGAAGTATTTGATTCGTGGATCGGTTGCACCGGTAGAATACAATCAGGAAATTGATTATGGGGGCGGGGGGGGGGCAAACCGTTGAAAGAAGGAGGGGATGCCTTTTGAAAATGGCTGCAAGAGCCGGCCACTCCCATAGAGTTATGTAATAGGGCTGCATCTACATATAGCAAATCTCAGCAGGGAGGGCTGATACACCGCCATTTCTTAAATAATCATCTTCAGTTTCTTTTCACTGATTAGCAATTTGAAAGCTTGGAGACAAAGCTACTACATACAAAGAGTGTGGATTTTGAAGGTGACATATTATTAGAGTAAAGGCTCTTGACACTTTGTGGTTTCCTTGTTAAACCCATAAAGTAAATGCAAATCAGGAAGCAGAGGAATTCTTATTAAAACACTTTCTCAACTTTTAGATATTCAATTAAAAAAAACTTCAAGCTAGTGAGGATTACACGAATCTATAATATGGAAATAGATTGATACTTTTCTATTTTTTGTCAATTATTTTTGAATTCAAAGCAGCACATGGCATCTTTTTTAAAACAATGTCCTTTACAATAGAATACAATAATGCTAATCAATATTCCTTTTGAAGGATTATGAATTATTTATTTACTAACTAGAAAGAAAATCAGGGAATATATAAATCAGTCACACCCAAAACCCAACTGAAGCAAAACATTTGGATTTTAACCAATTTAACCTGCTATAGCAGGCCAAGTTCACCCATTTTTGTGCACAAATTATTAGTAAATAGGCAAAGGATAGGACTGAGCACAAACATATTCTTTTCTGGGAGCCAGTGTGGTGGTCAGTGAGAAAGCAAGTGTGTTTGCATCAATTTAAAGGGCACTCCCCAGTAAAATCAATCACCTTTCTCCCACTAGTCATCTGTACTCAGGACTTTTCAATTACAGGGGAACAATGCTCTGGCTATTCTTTCTGACATGAGTTTCATTAGGCCACTGATTAAAATAAAGCACCAGGACCATATTTTACTAAATACATTTACTTGCAAGTAAGTACTATTTAAATCAGTGAGTCATTCTTCCACCCAAAGATGCTTAGGATCAGACCAATATGACAAGCATCAAATCAGATTTCTCCATCTGTCTAGGCAAGGGCAATTAGTTTATGATTTGTACACAAATGACCCTTGAAGCACAGCATTAGAACAGTCACAGTGTAATGAAAGGTTCTTTGCCTAATGTCAACAGGCTTCAGCAGTATAACTCCATGTGATCCTAAGCATGTTTGCTTGGAACGTGTGGTCCCTCATCAGCCCACCTTGACATATTTCCCATAAACAAGCAAACAAACAAAAAGCATCTGTCTTAAAGGGCTGCATGGCAGGAGATCACATGCACAGGTATGAAAAGTAATTAAATGACACCCCAATGCTCACGATGGAACATATGCTTTTTTCTCTGTCATATATTTCACTTATATAACTGTGAAGATATACATAAGTGTAATCTGTGGAGAAATCCAAGTTTAAACACATGCAGAAAAATGTATGTTTACTCACAGTAAGTCCCATTGGTATCAATGAGATTTAATTCCTGTTATGCATGTCTTAAGGTTGCAAGCTTAGAATGATAAAGAATTAGAAGAGCCAAAATTAAACACACACTTAACTATGAGTGCAAGATTTAAATTTTCTCCTAGAGAAAACTGAATTGGAGAGAGAAAAAGGATTTGTGTTACAAATTTATTATCCAGCCTAAAGGCACTTTCTGTCTCCTCTCACCTTCCCCATACACGTTTAATTAACTATTAAAATAAATATATGAGAGAGACTTCCAATCATAGGTATTCCTGCAAATCCCAAGTATTATGGAACTTTCGTCTACTCAATTATGTTGCTGGTCTTTTTGTCACTAACATTACAGACGCCCTTTTCAAATAGGAGTTCGACCCTTTATTCCAGAGATGTGGAAAGAAAGAGCCAATAAAGAATCTCCAACTTGCCCAGCAGAGAACAGGAAGACAGTTTCCATATTAATGTTATCTTCCCCGAACTCATGAAATATTATTCAAAAACCTTAGGGAAAATACCTTTTTAAAGAGAAAGCCTTCCTTTTACTCTCCGCGGTTTCGAAAGCCGCGCTAAAGGTTCTGCCAGGACAGATCTGAGCGTGAGAACACGGAAAGGGCGAGGCAAGAATGCTCTGCGGAATCTGCTCCTAGCTCGCGCCTCGGCTCTGTCCTTTGCGCCTCCGTAGGGGAGAGGTTCCGCACAGTGAAGGATTTCGAATTGCTTTCTCATTTCTTTCGGGGTTATTAGAGACGGAAGAGAACAACTTTTAACATTCAGTGAGCTGACTTTGCTTTGCTTGCCTGAATACTAGTTTACTTGTTTGTTTGTTTTTACAAAATATCTAGTATTTCAAGATTACAGTTGATTGAGGTTTAATCAGTTTGGGTGTTATTTAAATGTATTACATGCTATGGCTATGTTTCCTGGTTTTAATCATTGAGATCAGCTGAAATCTTGTTGGGAAGTTGTTAAATGCTAACACTGATTTTACGTCTTTTCCCCACCCTGGTGGGATGCGATATATTTAAGAGCCTAGGACGATGTTAACTATTTAAACGCTTGTTTCCCCTTGATTAGTCAAACTCAGATGCACTCATCTTTCCCATCAGTGCCTAGATGATTGATATGGACAGCCAGTAGGTGTCGCTGTCCCCCTGCTGGCCAGAATAGGGTAATCAAGAGCCATTCACCGGGCCAGGAAGGCTGTATGGTCCCTACCTCTAAGGTGGCAAATTGCCTTTAGTGAGGTCGCCTCTGGCACTTGACTATCTTGCTAGGGCAGGGCAAGCTGCGTCCATTTCCTAAGACGTTGTCTGGAGGCCCTACGCTTCCAGGAGTGGAGAAACAGAAGGCTAGTGTGTTGGGGGGAGGGAACCGTCACTGGAGACCCCGTCTCTCTCTAAATACAGCTGTGCTTGTCTTCTTTTAGCCTGCTAGGTGGTTGGTAAGAAAAGCAGAAATCCAGGAAACAATAGATCACTGTACATACACACACACACACACACACACACACACACACACACACACACAAAGAGAGAGAGAAAGATGCGACTGCGACGCCTCTTCTGTAAGTGTTGGGGCTGCACTCAAAACCGCATTGGTCTCTTTACACATGTTATCTTATCCTTAAATGTTTTGATTAATCTCAATGTTGTTGACTCACTAAAATGTAATTCTAACAAAGAGCTTTGTTCACATCTACAGTTTCCCCCTGCCAAATTTCTCTGGAACACTGGTGAGTTCTTAAGGATCAGAAATCTAGATTCACTTCTGGAGCCTTGAAAACCGTCTCCCATTTCCTTTTACATTTTGCCTTGAGATGTCCTGTGGCAATTATTATTAAACAGGAGGCTGGGATGATTTCTTGAAGATTATTCCTAGAAGGTGCTTCACATCTCATAAAGTGTTTTAATCGTGCCTTTTGCAAAAGAGATTCCGATTTATGAATAGGAGAATAAGGAGGAAGCGTGAGACGAATATCAAAGTAGGGTTAAGCTGATGGGCATAGTATGCTTGTATTCAGAATATAATTCATTTTAGTGGAAGTTGTTCTTAAGAAAAAGCACCATTATGGACTAGGAATGCTGCTGCTCCCCCATTCCCACCCCAATGTGTGCTCCCAGAATGTTATCTCCCCCCACTTTTTTTCTGTAATCTAAAGTAATTAGATTACTCCCCCCCCCACAAATCTTATAAGGAATGCATGTTAATACAAAACGTGTGCCCCCCCCCCGTCGTGTGATGCTAAGTGTGTTTTAAGAATATTACATGAAAGGGTGGGAAATCTCTTGAAAGATGAAGATGTGTTTTTTGTTATGGAGGCCCCTATGAATAATTTCATATGAAAGCTCAATAGGTTAGTTTCTGTTTCTTTAGACTAATGTCTAATTCCCACTAAGTGGTCCCTGGCCATAAGAAATGAAGGGAGAAAGGTACTACCAATGGGGCGAACATTGGGTGACTTTTACACATGGATATCGGACGGTTGTGTATTTTAACTCTGAGGTACAGAGTTAGATGTGAGCAATTTGCCATGCGATATAATGGGTGACTTGTTATTTATTGTTCATGGCCGTCCAATTTAAGTGGCATATGGCTTAGGCGAGGCAGCTGTCCCTTGATCTCCCTCTGGCACAAGCACTTGAGGTGCTGAGCGCGGGGTGGGGTGGGGGAGTGAAGAGGAGACGCGGATATGAGGGAGGGGCTGCGAGATGCAGGACGGCCAAGAAAGTGGCCTTCACAGCGAGAGCAGCGTGCGAAGGCGTTGGGATTTGTGCAGATTGCTGAGTTCATTCAATCGCCGCCCGCCGGTGCTGTGGTTCGCAGGGACTCGGCCTCTATATGGTAATTTCAGCTGGACAGAGCGTGTTGTGGGTGTGTGGGTGTTGTGGGTGTGAAAATGTGTTGGTGTGGGGGAGCGGGCTCTCGATTAGCGAGGCAGCTAAGCTCGGACAGAGCACAAGAATTACAGACAGCGGGTGACCCCGCGCATCTTTTTTGCAGCGCCAGCATCCACCGAGCTGTCGTCTCCAGGGTAAGCAGGAACACAATCCAGGGACAGGGGTGGGAGAGAGAGAGCTACGGTTAGCAATAAGCAAAGCATCTCTAGGGCGGCACTTATCATCGCACAACACCTAGGCATGAGGAGGGGGTGATGGGGTAGACGCCCAAACAAATGCCCATGATATCACATTGGCTCCTGAATGGACACATCATTACTCCCACGTAAGTGTGCTTCGTGTGCAACTATCCTCTCTAGATCTGTGCATGGCTAGAGCTATAGGCAGCTAAGATGGTTCACGTGGTTTAATTAGTCACTAGAGAAGGTTGGGATTGTCTCCATCGAAGAGATGTCCCCAGTGTTCTGTGGAGAGGGCCAGCTTGGTGAGTAGCAAGTGCTGGAGTCCCCACGATTCATGCAACATACATACACGCACACATGCATACTTTCCTACAATGTATTGTTCTATCCATAGTGTGATAAGAACTAATCTAATGGAAGATGAAGATGTGGTTCTCCCACCCCTTTCTTTATGGCTTACGTGTAGCCATCTGACCACTTTTTATTGGGTGACATATCATATAAGCACTTTAGGGCAGGTAAAACTGGAGATGGTGGTAAGGCTGAATGTAGCATAAGCTCAAAGTGAGCGGATTGGAATATAGGCATAACACAAAGCGAAAACCATTCTCTGGGGCTTTTCTCAAAATCTGTGCGTGGTCGGCTTTGAGGAGAGTTAACTTTTACCCTGTGCATATGTACAGGTAAGTAATTCGTGCTGTGCCTAATGACCTATGCATGTGCTTGCACTTATTTGGCTTAAATAGGTATGTGATGTAAGTGTATGTTCATTTTTTTCTCCTGGGTATCAATCCTGCATTATTTTAGAAACACGACTAGGGAAACACAGTAATGGTTAAATTGGAGCAAACGTTGGGTGACTTTAAATTACTATTTTAAAAAAAATCCCTCCAAAATAATGTTTCTCAAACAACATATTTCAGTATAGATGGAAATTTCCTTGGCGAGATTTTTTATATATATAAATATATATATATAATAATATATATATCCATCCCTCACTTATTAAACACTGATTTTATAAACAAGATCTCAGATGCATTGTCGCTCAAGAAGTAGTAGTTGGCATAAAGCCAGGCAAGTTTAAATGAAATGAAATGGATTAATAATATGCCGCAGTTCGAAGGCAACATACAACATGGTTGAAAATGTCTTCCTTACAGAAATCTCTTATCCCTCAGTGTGGGCACATCTCTAAAGAAAATATTTTGAAATGAAAGGCTTCTGAAGCCAAAGGAGAATGTGCCTATAGACAGTAGAGAGCGTTTTAAACAATTCCTATTATGCAAGCTTCCAGATGCTCCGCCCTCTTTTTATTTTTATGCCTATGATGAGATTTATAATCAAAGTTTTGAATCTCCAGTTGCTGCCCTTACAGTTGATCAACAAAACATGCATATATATGTATGAACGTATGCATGTACACACACACCTAAATACACGCGAGTCTTCTCTTTTTAAGACGAAGCAAAGGATTCTGACGCTTGACATCGTGTTAGGGAACCATGTCCATACATATTTTGAAAACCCTGCAGAGAATGAAGAAGCAGGAAGCAAAAGCAAACTGCATCTATAGAGTGCCACAGTAGAAAGGCCAACATGAAACAAATGAAAATAAAATGTTTTGTTTTTAAAAAAAAACAAGAGAGAAAGGAAATCTAAAAACCTTAACTTCCACTAAATGTTTTAAAAATGCAAATATACCTTTACATATGCATCAGTATTAAAAATAATGCATGCAGGAGCCAACCGGAGCAGCAGCAGCAGCAGCAGCAGCAGCAGCAGCAGCAGCAAGAGGAGGAAAGCAGAATGGCGCAGCGTTGATTATGCATAGAGAGAGGCGTCTGGCTGAAGCCGCCTGCTTGTCACCTGTTCTTCTCCGCGCAGCGCTGCAGGCCGGCCGCTTTCCTGCAGCGGCAGAAGCCGATCGGCAGAAATCCTCCTTGTGCTTAGCAGATCTTGGTCATTTGGGCTTTTGCTGGCTTTGATTTTTGGGGGCTTGTTGTTGTTGCTGTTTTAGGACGAAAGGCTCGGTTTGGTGAGCTCTGCTTTTTTCTCCCCCGCCCGTTTTTTTAAAATTGTTCCTTTAATTAAAATCTTCCATGAAAGGAAGCGGTCGCTCCGGGAATCTATAGTCTCTTCTTCATGCAGTAGGATTTGCATATTTTTAATGCCCTAATTTCCTTGATGTATGTAAATGTAGCCGGACGTACTGTTAGACTCAAGCTGACGTCAATGGACGTGACCTCGCTGCTAAACCTTGAACGTGAAGCTGGGATGAGAGCGGAGAAGCGAGCGGGAGAGAGAAAAAGGAGAGAGGGAGAGGGAGAGGGAGAGGGAGAGGGAGGGAGGAGGCGAGACAGGCGGCAGCTCGGAAGCCGAGGCTGCCGCTGCTGTTGGCACTGGAGGGGCAAAGGCAGCCGGCGAAGCCTCCTGGAGGAAAAAACCAAAATCGGACCAAGGAAAGAGTCTGGAGAAGATACCAACCCGATCCAAGATTCTTTATTTGCCGGATATCGCTCGGCTCTGCAGCCCTGAACAAAACAGCTGCTTCTCCCTCTAATAAAACAAACATTTGCATTTAACTCTCTTATAATCTGGCAATCCCACTACAAATGCAATATTTGGAGGGGGCAGGAGGAGGGGGACTATTCCGAGCCGAGCTCTTCATTTCTCCCCCACCCTCCTCCCCTCTCTGAAAGTGGGACGCGGCGGCGGCGGCGGCGGCGGCGGCTTCTCTCTCCCGAAGAGAAGGCGCTGCAGAGCAGGACCGTGGCCGTGTAGGTGCCTGCTCGGCCGGCACACGCGCGCTACCTGCGGTGGCGTCGTTCGGCAGAACGAAAGAAGTGCCAGTGCTATGTACGAAGAGGGGGCTCGGGAAGATGAGGAGCCACCCGGGGATATTCTACGCATGTGGAGGGAGAAGAGAAAGTGAGGGAAGGCACAGACGATCCACTGAGGTGCGCCCAGTGACTCGCAAATGTTCACCTCTCCCCCGGTGTATCCGTCGCTCGTTGTTGCGGTCATCTTTCGGGACGTGCTCTATTCAGCTGGCTAGGTTCGGTGCCGGAGACTCAGTGTAAAGATACTCAGGATTTCTGTAGTTAATCGCCCAGATTTTGCTTAAAGGGAACGGAACTAACGAAGTGGGGTGGGGCGCGGTAGGGGTGGTGAGAAGGGGTCTTGCAAATTGTCTCTCCTCCCGCCCCACGCCCCCCCATCTTGCATCTTGGCACACATCTGTAGAGATGGCTATGCTTCAGGGCATTGGTGAGCTTTCATTCAGGAGCTTGGGTGCATCTTTGGAGTTTATCCAGTTCTGCTTTCAAAGGAAGCTGGAGATACCCTCCGGTCGGTGTCACCTGCCTCCCTTTCCATCCCTTTGATGCATCCACGACATTCGTACAAAATTTACAAGCGCCGTTTGTAAACTAGGCGCAAAAGAACTCAAGACCTAACCTAGCTCGTTTCCCTCCCCTCTTTCCTTAATTCAGAATCTAGTTATTTATCTGGGTCGCTAGCTTGAGAGAACCTTTAAAGTTAAAAGGTAACTGGGATAAATTCTGAATCTGAATGCAAAACTCGGCCCTCAGATTCTTCCTCAGTTTCTGCGCCTGTTAGGTGCAGGTGTGTCAGGCGTTCGCTCGGTCGCTTGCTTTTTCTCTCCCTCCCTCCCCCACTCCCAATAATATAGTTTATCTCTGTTCCGTGCTAGCATCCTTTCTAGGCTGGGGCAGAAATTTCGCAGCCAGAATGCCCCTCTAGAGATGGAGATGTACAGAGGAAGCCACTATCGGGCCAGAGTGCCAATGTCTCCTTAGGCTAAATTTGGCGGGAAAGTGCCCGCCAGTTCAGGAAGGTCTGATGTTCCAAGCCGCGTCTCTCCCCCTCCCAGTCTCTCATTATCAGCTTACCTCTCCTCCCCACCCCCTCCCTCAGCAACCATCTTTCCATGCGAAAGGTTTATTTGAATAATTTTTTGCAAGGCTCCTCCCAGCCAGCCTCCCACTTTCCCGCAGACACTTATCTCCAACCCACAGCAGTGGACCTCTCAGGAGGATACACCTACAACTGACCCACCACGGGCTCTAAAAGAGAGCCCCACAGAACGACCTAATACAAGCCAAAACGAATTGGCTTTCTTTACAGGCCCGGAACCCTTATCACTCCCAGCTCACTCTATTTCCACAAGATCTTTGGGGCCCCAAATTTACACGAGGGATCATCCTCTGCCTTCGCATAATACTCACTGCACTCTCATCTACTTCGACACTCAAAACAGAGCGTAGACTCACAAAATCAGCTGCATGTTTTACACACTTACATTTACAGTGTTTGCCTTCCCGAGCCCGCCACTTGCCCTGGCTGGCTTTCGTGCACTTTCCTCCACCGTTGCCCATTCTGTTTCCACTCTCTGGGTGAGCAGGAGAGGTGCCCTCCCAAACCCTCAAAACAAGCAACGCGCGTGCTATTTGCTTTGTCGAAATTGATTGAACACACACCACTGTTGTAGAAATAGGAGCAATCAAATCCGGCCAAGTTTCGGTACTGAGTGTTGCACAGATTTGCTGGAAAGAGAGTCAGGTTAAATTAACGATTTACTAGGAAGAACAAATCATAAAAGCTCAGTCGCCTCAAAATAGAAATAACGCAAACACGTCTGGGGAAGGAAAGAGCAAAAGGTATCAAGCAAATATTAAAACCAAAAGCAGGAGGCAAAAGTAAAAGGCTGGCTTTTGGCGCAAGGGCAGTGAAAAGGAAAAGAAAGGGGAAATCTACGCAAAATGCATCTTTCTCGCCTCCTGCCATAGGGAAATGTAGCCATTGCTCCCGTTTAGACTAGACATTTCTAATTTGTTCCGTCTGTCAGAAGAGGACTGAGAGAGGGCTTGATGCAAATTCATTATTTCTGGCAACGCATAACGTATAGCAGGAACTGAAAAAGACCGTGGCAATGGACGAACAATAGAGCTTCAGTTCGCGAGCGACAAAAGCGCTGGGGAACTGGTTGAATTTCAGAGCACGTCCTCCTTTACCAGAGAGGGCTGGGCTAGACCTCGGACAACCCCCCTCCCCCCCAAAAAAAAACTTGCAGAGAGCCTCACATACAATGCTTCACTTTCTACTCCGGAGCTTTGTGCACGCCGTATTAGGGGGCGAAGCGTGTCTGTTTAAATTCCCTCTTCCTTTTCTGGCGGATGGAAGACGCATTTTTAGAATCAATCCTGCAAGTGCTGGACGGTGGAATTAAAGCATCCAGAGACAAACAGAGATGAAGGGAAAAGGAAGGTGCTACTCTTGGAAGACTTTGAAACTGTTTCGTGTGCCTTAACAGGAAGTTTTGGCTGCGGTGTTGTTCGTTTTGTTTTGTTTTTACTGCCCGCCGAAGATTCCACAACATTCACCTCTATCTGGAATCAGACCTTTCCCTCCTTCCTTTTTTAAGAAAACAAAACAGCGCTCTTCATTCCTCCTTCCCGAACTCTCCCTCCCCCTTCCGTGCTGCTCCGTTTTGGAACGAGAAGAAACCGGAAAAGTAAGTAGTCCTGCCGACTTTCCAGGATCAGCCGTCTTGACACGGTCAGAGTTGGGAGTAGGGCGAGTGAGGAAGACAGAGGAAGTATGCACTTTGTGGGAACTTCACGCCACAGCTGTTCCTCTGATTCATGAGAAATGGCTCCCTCTGAACATGAACTCCGTGCGTCAGGTTTTGGGAGAGATGTTTCCGCTAAACAGGTTGCATTGTTAGACCTCCCATTGACGTCCACTGGAGAGTGGGAAGAAGACTTAACCGAAGTGGTGAGCTTTATGAATTAACTCGAGATCTTCTGGTCATTAATGGATGGTTTTGAACTTGTGCTGTTGAAGCCTGTTGGCCATTTCTTGGGATGGGGGACTATTAATTAGCATACAAAATGACTTCAAGTCGGGGAGCAGGAACAGCAAATAACTGGGACAGGAATATCTGCCATCTGCCACAGTGCATATTTATTTGCAATATAAGAGTTGAATGAAGTTTATAGTAATATCTTAAAATCTACAGACATCTTGTTTGACCATTTTGGTTCTGACTTTTAAGGTAATGGTTAAATTGTACAGAAACATTAGCAACGAGGAAAGGGCTGTTGTCAAAGTTGTTATCATAATCCTTCAGCTACTTTTAGAAAGTATAGATTGATGAAAATGTATGCAATGAATTCCTAGTAAGAAAATCACTCCTTACCTGGGCATCCCACCAATGCAGGATAGTATGCAGGCAGATCTTTAATACACCCACCCAGACACTCACAAAACAGCGGATGCATGACAATGTGCGATTGTCGATTGTCGCCTACTGTACATGCAGGCCAATCTGTTTACTTTGGTATTATTTGTAGGGCTTGCTTCTGCATGCAACTTCACGGTACAGCCGTCCATCTCCTAGTCTGGAAGCAAACGACAATGTTCTCGTTGCTTTTATTAGCCCTGAATGAGATTGCCAACTCAGGTGGTTGGCTCAGGAATGCCTGCATGGGTTTTCCACCCATAAGCCTAGAAAGGTGTATAATACGTTTATAAGGTAGTTAAGCCGATATAATTGTTTTTAGTTGACTTGAACTGATAAAATTGCTTGAATTAAGTCAGCTCCACTGGGATTGGGTTCCAAATCAACCTGAGCCTCAAAGGAATCAGTTTAAATGGACTGTCAGCATTTCAGGTTTTCCAAATATTGAAGGCTACACACAGGTTGATGCTGAGTCCAGCAGAAGGCTGTCTCTGCTATTTCTCCCTGGGCAGTCAGTCTCTTCCTACCTTGAAGAAGACTTATTATAAGCGCTGCCAGATGTTGTGCTACACAAGGAAGCCAAATCTGTCTACAATACTGCACTTACGCAATAGGATTCATTTTCAAAAAGAGAGAGAGGAAGCTGAAATGAAATTTCAGTGTTCATGGACAAAAAGAAAAGGGTCAGGTTAAAAGAATGTTTTGAATGGAATTGGTATTGCCTAGGGCTAATTTATTCGTAGTAGAGTTCTATGATGCACAGAAGAAAAGTGAACTGCATTTTGAAGGGCATATAAATGCTATGCACAGAAACTCGGTCTTGTAAGATAATTGGGGCAAGCCTCTGTCTCTTTAAAGCCAAAAAACCTTCCATAAAAATAGGAGCAATCCGATCTCTCAGGACTTAACCCCCCCCCCCCAGTGAAAGCATTTTGCATATTTTGAACAGTGGTGGCTAGGTGGAGCCCCCAGCCTTTTCCCGAGAACTACCTCACTTCAACCTGTCAATATAGGAGCCTTGGCCTTTCCAGACCACCGTTCCACAAAATCCAAGCATTTTCATAATCCAAGTTAGCAAATTTGATATTTCTATCCTCAGTTTCTGAGATTTACATCCCATTTAAAGAGTTTACTTTTGAAGATTCGTTTTATGTTCCAAATGAAACATTTAACTCTTCAGGTACCAGAACACAAAACAGCACTCATGCATGAGTTTTTGTTCTTTTACTGTGCAAAAGATTGGATATCTTAAGTAAACACTAGTTTATGTTTTGGTTATCAGATAAGAGCCACGGAGCACAATCTAGTGGGAAATTGTTTTGTCCAATACCTGTGAAAACGAACAGGAGCATTTTAGGACATCAGGGTAATAACCTTGCCCAGTTCATTGATTTTCATTGAAGATGTGCAGGAGAAATTCCTGAGGTTTCCTTCTCAAAGACTTAGTCAATTAGTTGTTACTAATTTTGTCTTTGTTATTATGATGATCATTACTATTCCGGTCTTGGGTAAAGATTCTAACAAAGCTGAGATTTCCCTTTAAATTGACATTTTTTTTTCACTGTAATTTTTTAGTTGTTTTTGTTCTGTAATGACCATTCCTTTCTTTCTCTTTTTTCTTTCAATCTAATTTTAGAGGCAGACATCCAGAGATAATCACATGGAATGACAATCACAGAAAAAGGTAATTTCTTTTTAAAATAGCAAGCATAATATTCCTACAAGAATCATATATATTCCATGTAATTAACAACAAAAAGAGCAAAATACTTGCTTCTTAGAGATGTTTTGCAAATGGCTTTTTGTCGGAACTATTATACATTTATTTTCAGCCCCTCACATGCATCCTGCCTTTGCTATTATGTGCCAGGAAATTGCAGGAATAGATGGGATCTACTGGAGAAGAAAGAGCAGAAACAGCAATCACATAAAGAAATAATAGAATTGTTCTTTCTTTCTTTCTTTATTATTTTTAAAGCAGTCGCAGTGAGTCTTGGGATATGTAAATATATGTAATGTTATGACTTTTACAAAGAAATAGCCAGGCTACTTAACACTGGACTATAGTTTATATATAAAAGAATCAAAGGTGAACTTGGAATTTAGTGGGGGAGGGGTGAGAAAGGCCATCAGTCTTGTAACTATTAGTACACCTTGATAGCAGCAGAAACAGGCTTTCCCCACCATTCCTGCAGTGTTGGTGAAGGCAGAGGAGTTTGTCCTGAACCCTGAATGTTGGTTCTCCAGAGGAGGAACTGGTGAAACAGCCTTCTTATAAGAGGGCTTGTTTATTTCAAAGAAGCTTTGATGGGATGCTTTGCCTTTATGTCAAGATAATCTGGACACCTATAAAGAGATTAGAAAACAAGCTAGGCAATTGCATCTAAATCTCCCAGCCATTAAGAGAATTTTATTGGAGAGATGAACAGGCATGTGTTGCTGTGATTCTTAGGACACAGTTTCTTTCAACAATGCTGATTGGTTTTAAATGGCCATGCCACTGTTTTCAGTGAGATTTGAAAAATACTTCTAAAGACAATAAAGCTTCCCAGCAATTCTGATAATAATAACAATTTCATCAATGCATGGCAACTAGATTAGTAGTGTCAAAGGCATCCTATATAAGGCTGCTCCTTTCCCTTGTTTTTATGGCTGAAAAAAAAAGTAAAATGCATGCACAAAGAAATATTCAACATCAAAGAAATCGCATTTTTACTCTGACTTACACCTGTGTCCTGAACATACCTTTTGGCCATCTTACTGAAACTAAAAGACTGCCTTCACTGTAAATTTGTGTAGGATGGAGATGCCATTGGCCTTGTGAAGATCTTTTAGATCTGTTGCCAACCAACTAAGAAGTAGGAAAAGCATTCCTTCATGAGACTCATCATCAGCAAGTTCATACCTGTGAGGTTAGCTGCTATAACATCATGAGGACCAGGATCACATCTGTTACTTTGCAGAACAACACAGGAGTAGAAGAGCCAGGTCTTGATCTCCAGTGATAGGAGAGTTGCCTTTAGGAGAGGCTCTCATACAAATGCAAACAAAAATAAATCAAGTCAGGAAACCATGCAGGTACAGGAAGAGAATAGCTCCCTCCCACCCCCACCTTTGAATGTAGTGGATCAGAAAGGAAAATTAAGTAGTAAAGCTAGACTTGCCTCTTGAACAATAATTATTTTAAATATAATTACCTCTGTATGTGCTCCCACTTGGATATGCTGATTTGTATGCTACACCCATATATACATAAGAACCGAGAGCCACATGTTAGCTGAACCTATTCCCATTCCCCTCTCCACCATCTTCCAAGCCTGGTCTGGGTAATACATGACTGATCATTCACACTGCTGCCTCTTCCTTTTTCAAAATAACAGGAAGGTGGGGGAGAGAAGGAAGAAGACTTTGTTCTGTGGTGTCTGCCATTTCAGAAATGCTCATTAGACTGCCCCATGTGATCAGTGTCTTTCCGTATTCTCCCCTATATTGGTGCCCAGCAGCTGGTCAAATCCCTGATAGTACTTATGCAGCTGTAGATGGTACTATGGGAAAACACAAGTCTTGCATCTCATGTAGTCTTACACAACATGAGAGTGATGTCTTTAGCCAGGTTTATCTGTGGCAGACATTTCATGTATAACAAGATAGGAAGGGCACTTTATAAAAACAGCAGTGTTTTGACTCCATATTGGTTATGAAACATCTTGTTTTGCATACTGGGGACATTTAGACAGCATTTTCATCTATTAATATGGAACATTGTTCTATCGTTATTTTGTTTTGCTTTGCTTTTCCCTGTATATGACAATATCCAACTTTAGACAGTAATTAGACCACTTTTATTTATCTTTTTTTAACACTATGTGTTGGAAATATTCATCTCTCTTTCCACAATCCCCCCTATTTCAGCCTTCAATGAGATTACGTTGTAGTTTCATGGCAGAACTGCGAAGCGATACCAGTATATACAGGCAATTCCATAAGCATCATGTAAACATGTTAAGGGGGGACTAAGGCCGGTTGTGATAAACAGGTACACTTGAGGAGGAAAATGCTAATCTGTGCAGTTATAAAACAGTGTAGGGCACTGAAGGAAAATGTCCTCTAAACAATTCAGATTTCAGACTCTCTGTTATGATATGGTGGTGGCGACAGCAGCAGCAGCAGCAACACAGGTCCAGTTCCTATATGAAGGTAAAGCAGGCATCACCCTACTGAATTTTTTAAATGTCCATCTTTTATTACCTGGAGCACAGTCCAGCCATTCCAGTGCATTTATTAATTTGAACAGTAAATATCTCAAATCTCTGTTGTAAGATTCATTGTTTCCCATATAACCAAGAGAGGCCTTAATGTTTGCACTTTGCACTGGGGGAAAAAAATCGTATCCCAAATACGTGGCTAAATAATTCATAGGATAATGTCCTTCTCCCCCCCCCTTTTTTTTTTTTAACCTTTTAGAAATTAGGAGGTGATAATAGCAAGTCCAAACACTACACAGAAGGCATTTCCACCGTTGAGGATGGAACATTAATTATTCCCACCAGTTCTATTCAGGGCATGGTGGTTTGCTTCTAGCTACGGTAGGAAGTTTGAAAAATCACCCCAAGTGCCCTTTCCCCCGCTTCGCTTTTTAAGGACACGTCTACAAACGGAACTAGGAGGCAAAGGAGTGCTAGTCGCTCCCCCCTGCCGCATGTTTACCTGTGTTGCATTTCTAAGGTGGGAGGGGTAGAGGCAGGCGAGAGCAGCGCGTCTGTGTGGAGGGGGGGGGGGTGAGAGAATAGCTAGCAAAGAGAGAGAGCTGGAGCCAAGCAAGAGAAGCCCGCTGCTTGCAGCAAGCCCAACTGCCACCCAAGCGGGCTCCGTTGCACACGCGCGCCATGGCGCAATACTCGCGGAGGCGGCTCGCAGCCACGGAAAGGGAGTGAGAAGTAAAGCCATTTAAAAAGCGCGAGAGAGGCAGGCGAGCGAGCGGCGAATTCTCTGTGCAGTGACACCCGGACTCGCTGCGTAATGCAGCGCCAATTCCCAATCCCTGAAATGCAGGCCCAAGGACAGCCTCGTTCAGTCACACATCTCCGTGCCAGCACATGCAGAGTCTGTCAGAGGAGAAATGCGGGCAAAGGCGCTTCTCTTCTTTCTCTCCCCCCATCCCCCGGCCTGAAATGCTTGTATCCATCCTGAGCGAGCGAGCGAGCGAGCGAGCGAGCGAAAATCCTTCCAGTCTTTTGGACGTTAGAGCGATCTGCGTTAGCAACCAGGAAGGTAAAAGGCCGCGGGCGTATAGAAACCTCTGTCTGTTCCACCCTCTCTTCTCCCGGTAGCTCTAGAGAAGGCGATGCCGCGCCGGCTGGGAGGAGAGGTAAACGGGTCCAAAGGCTGCCGCCGCCGCCGCCGCCGCCGCCGCCGCCGCCGCCGCTCTCACTGATGGCGCGAAGGGGTCAGATTGCTGATCTCTCATGCATATCAATAACCGTGTGTACTTGAAATTTCTCGTGACATCATCATTACCTTGGTCCCCTGCTGTCCAGGACCTCTGACCTTGCCGGGCTGGTCCACATTTGGGCACTTCAAGCCCTCCAATGATAGCCCTTTTCTCCTTTTTTCAGACGGGGGGCAGCAGCAGCGGCAAGCCAGCAAGACTGCAGCTTCTCATGCCCAGCTCTGGGAATCCGGAGAAACCGTGGATCTGCCAGGTTGCTTCCCCCCAGCCCTCCCCAACCAAACCCGCAAGATATTTGCTGCCACCATTTGGTTAAAATAAGAATATTTAGGGCGCTGTGATGCATAGTCCAAAAAAAAAAAAAAAAAAAGAGCAGGAGGGAGAGCTGAATCCTCGCACCGGCACCAGCACCATCATCTTGCCAATCCTGCTGAAATGGGATTCCCTTCCTCCCCGTCTTCTTCCTTTCTCTGCGCTGGAAATCGCCGATGGCTTTACATCTTTATAAGAGGCTAAAGACCCTTTCCTGAGAATGAAGCAATTTACAATGCAAATAGAGGCCTGTGGAGGGATGGATGCTTCACACTCTTAACAGCTTGATGCACCTTAATAGCTGGTTTTATTTTCTGATATTAACAGATGAATAGTTGGTCCATCGCTGCAGGAAATTACTGGATTGAAAGGAGAGAAAGAGACAGCGCGCGCGCGGGGGAGAGAGAGAAGGGAAAGGAGAAAGAGGGAGAAAGAAAGAAAGTTTGGAGTAAAACTTTGAAGGCAATAACGTCTTTGGGATGCGCCTTAGGAGCACACATAGTTCCAACGCACTGTAGCAGGTCGCGATGGCTTTAAAAGGATGAGCATTTTAAGGCGCAAGGTCCTCTTGGAAAAGTCTGTTTGTGGAAACAATCAGGATGCCAGTGAGGAGGGGCAGAAAGCACTGCAGACCACATGAGGGAAGCGAGTTGTTATCTTTGGTTATCTAGCTGTATGAGTGTGTTGGTCTTCATAAAGCTAGATAACCGAAAGTAAAAACTCCTTCATGATCTTCGTGCTGCTCAAGAAGCGAGAAAGGCTCCAGCAAGGGACAATAAAAGACCCGGCTCTAACAAGGATGCTAACTGAATGGCACATTTCTGCAGATCAAGGCGAGAGAGAGGGAGGAAGAGAATCAAATGAAATGCCTGTGCCGAAAGACTTGCCTGTGTCCATGTGTCTCGATATAGACGTATCTGTAGGAGATACCAGGGCACAAGATGGTGAAGAATAAACCATACGCTGCAAAGAGGATATTGTACTCATGGTAAACAAATGCATGTGCAAGTTTTGTTTTTGTTTTGTTTCGTTTTTGCTGTTCTGTGGGGAAGGGGTGGGGAGGGGAAAGATGATCCTGCTTAGAAGTGCAATTTGATTCTTTCCCACTCAATCCTATGCCTGAGTGCTCAGAAGTAAGTTCCATTGAGTTCAATGAGACTTGCTTCTAGGTGTTTGTATAGATCTGAAGACTTTCATGCACTTTTAAAATGTCAAGGATGTGTTATGCAATACAACGCTGTGGCCTAGTGTGAATCTGAGATAATCTTAACAATTTTTGAATAGATGTGTGTCTGTGTTCCTCTTCTCTGTGAGATGTGCTTAACAGTTTTGGAGTGTTGCTCCGAGTATTGCTATGTCAATGGAGAAGCACAAAATTTTTTTTGGATGGCATTAGGTGACATTAATATCTGTTGAGTATTTGGAGGAGTACCACAAAATTGGAGGTGTGTGTTTTGTGTGTGTATGTTACAGGGGGCTTGAAGGAAGCTTATGGTTGGTTTTAAAAAAAGCAGGAAAAAAAAAAGGAAATCAGTCTCCTATTCAAAATGCAAGCACAGATGCTTCTCTGTTCCTAGAGGGTTTCCTTGAGGAAGCTACTGAAGCAGAAAGACGTGGTGGCGATTGCCTCCCCCCCTGTCAAAATGTTAAAAAGTAGTCTGTGTCTTATTCTGCGGGTAGCATTGGAAATGAAAGTGACATTAACTCCCAAACCCACGTGTGTGCGCGCCTCCTCTCTTCTTGTTTAAGGATGGCCAGATCTATCCAGGAAACTGCTTTGGCATCCCTAACTGAAATAATTAGGACGTATATAGACCTGACCAAAAAAAAAAAGGAATAAAAGGAAAGGGGGAGGGGAAATCCGAGGGTCTGGTCTTGCCTAATTGATTCCGTTAAACGGAATGGCTGAGATGTGAACGGCTGGATGCTCCTATTCCCACGCTCAGGGGCAAGTGGCAATGCTATGGCCCGGCAGCCTGTGATAGACAGCCCTGCTGGGGGCTCCCTATGAAAAAAACATCAAGTACACCACAGACTCATCTCCATCCCTTAAGAAAGTAGAGGCATTTCCCACCCACAGCCATCTGCAGGCACCCAAGAGGGGGACCCCAACTGTTCTGGAACTACAGATTGTTTCTGTTCTATCACCACGCTTTCAGCTTCTCCTAATAAAATATAGCTTTGCTTCTCACATGGGCATTTTCTATAGTTCAGGAAAGAGAAAGCGAAAAACTGAGGAAAAGCAAAGATATTTTACCTGGTTAAATTCATAACACAGGTTTTGGCCTAGCAAATATTCAACATTCCCACGCTCCCTCCCTTTATATAGAAGCTGTTACTGTAATTGTTATACTTTGCTGAACTTTTGGGGGTGGGTGAGTGGTAAATAAATGTAACTTTTAAATAACTTTGATTTCAAAGTGAACAGTTACTCTAAATTCCTCATCTACCACAGATAAAAATGCAGATTCCTCAAAGCCACCCTGGTATAGGCTAATATCTCAGTCTGCGAAGCCATCAGGTGTTGAACTCAGCTCCAAAGAACTTTTACTTGATGAGCTACTCATAAGTCATATTTACTGAGGAACACTTGCTCCCAAACAAATATGCACTGATCTGACATCTTAACACAACTTTGTTTAATGTCTCCCTCCAAACAGAAGGCATATGTGAAATGATACAACATACGCATATCTAATCGTGTGTGTGTGTGTGTGTGTGTGTGTGTGTGTGTGTGGTGAGAAAGAATTAAATGCCTGGTTATATTAATGAGATGCACTTTGTCTTTTTGTTTTATATCAAATGACATAAAGGCATCATTTTTATATCAGGCCTGCAGAGATCAATAATTTTACAGCAGCTAAATTCTAAAGAGTTCAGGTAGTGATTCTTTGCAAGGGGACTGAGGCACTCTGTTTATAAAAGATCCCAGGGAGCGTGCTAGCTGTGCACGTGCCAGAGTTTACGACTGTAGAGGCCAGTGAACAGCCTCTTGTTTATTTACTTGAGAAGTTCTGTTTGTGCAACCAACCTTTCATTGTTAAGTGCCTTTCTGCTTTTTCTTTACTTCATGTCCAGGGGTACTGTTTACCTAGAGCTATTGTCTACTACAATTAACATTTATATTACAAAGTCCATGGATTTATTTCTCCAAGAAGCTCAATTAAGACAATAAGATATTATGTAGGGGAATCTTTTATTGAGCCAAAAACATGAAATGGAGTGAAATTACTTTTACTTTACTAAACAAGTTTTTTACTTACATCATTGTCTTTCCTGTAAATTTGTTAAGGAAAACACACCTAATTTTTTTTCCTTTATGAAATAATAATTCTGTGTTAGCCATTGTCACATCAGAATTGTTTTGTACCATGCTAATGTTACATGAGTATCAACCAATAAAATACATTTTAGTGTTATTTTTTATTATTTATTATTTCTCTTCCACAAAATTTCTACAAATTTAGATAATTTTAATTTGCATTTTACATATTCCAACTTCTAACAATTGTAAGGGAAGTTCATTAAGTTCATATTTTATGATGTGTCTCTCAAAATAACACTGTTAGCAATACGACCTTTCTTTAGAGTTTGAAATAGCCTGAAAACATAAAACTTAAGTCTAAAGAAGTATAAATATAATCTGAGTAGTCCTTTGAAGGCTAGCTTTAACACTGGAAAAGCCCAGATCAAATTTATTTAGCATACCATTGCATTGTAAAACAGTGGGAGTGAAGTTGCAGGGTTGCGTGAGTATGCATGTTAACTAGTGGGAACCAAGCCTTATTCCTTTTGAAAAGGGAGCAGCAGATTGCTGTGCAAGGCCAATGTTAAAAAGGCAGCTGAATTTAACACCATCTGGAAGAAAAGATCCCTTCACGACTTTCTCACACCGTCAGACAAAACTAGTGTCTCTTGTTCTGAGCCCTTGTCTATGTGGCCATACAATACTGAGTCATTATACTTTTGCTGAGAGAAAATTTGAGAACACAATATGGGTAACCAGTGAATGACCAAGTTTCATTGTGCCCGCTTAAGTCGATTGAAACCTACGTCTAGAGCCATGAATGGCAGTATTGTTTTCCTCACTGGGGCTATGCTAAATGTCAGCACAGTGTAAAGAAAAACTTGAAGTCTGCAAATAACTTACCAGATCTCAATTATAATATTTTCCCACACTAGAACTAATATCATTGCTAGGCTGTACAATGCACCACATAACAAAAAAGCCACTAAAAAGTGTTCATTTAAAAGTTATTTCAGACAAGCAAACTCCCCACCCCCCAGTTTGGTAGAGCTAGGGTAATCCTTTGTAGAGAGGTCCAGGTTGTAAAACTGCTCTTCACATAATCCAGAAAATAAACAAACAGCATGAACAGTTTATTCCTTAAACACACCTCCAGCAATTGGCATCACAGGAATAACTTCTTAGAATGTCTGGTACAGTTAGCTGTTCAGTTTGTTGCATTTGGTGCTTCTTTTTGAATATTAACAAGTTTGAGCTTACAAACAGCATAGAGAGAGGGAGCTTTATTGAAGGGACCCCACAGATCTCCACCTGGGATGATTTCTGCCCAGCAAGAATGAGATGCTTCAATAATGCTTCACCGTGAATTCTTTTGCTTCCTTCACTTTTAAAAATTGGAAATGAAAACTCATAATGGATCTAATTGGTTGTGTCTTGGATTGAGCATGCCCTAAAACCAACTGATAGCATGAGAAGTAGACTTTATAACAGTAATAGGTGAAATACTTCTTTTTTTAAAATTTAGGCACCTTGTGGTGCTAGATGGTCTATATTATGCTTCCTTTGTTGTCATGCTTACTGTGTCCATTGTTTTGTTAGTGTCATTACATTTCCTTCCTAACTTAAAATGAAAATGCAAGTCAATGATCATAAGCACTTTTCTTGAATATCTTCCCTGTCAGCACCATGAACAATATAAATCTAAGTACCTAATGAACAGTTGAACATGGCAGGAATCTATTGTGTAATACTGGGGGGTTGGGGGTTGGGGGCACAGGTATTATGAGAGAAGTCAAAATGGCTTGCTAAAATTTAAACTATTTTGTTGACTTAAAGAATAAATTTTCATTACTGCAGTGACAATAATAAACACAGGCCCTAAAAACTAATTATTGAATTTCCAGAGTACACATCATAGATTATAATCCTCAGATCATTAATGTACTGGAGTAAACTGTTTAAGATGTGGGCATAAAATATCATTTCATTCATAATAACTAAACAACAAATCTGGTAATAATGGAAGCGTTTGATTGGCTACTGGAAAGAGCCCTGTTGAACACACAACCAAATAAGTCTGTCTCTTTCTCTCTCGAACCAATAGAGCTTCCCCTCCCCCCCTTTCAGGGAACAGAATATAGGATTGTGCAGAAAAGGTATAGGTGGTGATAGAGATATGAATCTCTACAGTTATTAAAGGAATATTTGTATTTATGCATTTTGGCTTCTTCTAATAAAGCACTTCATTAACTTTTTTAATTTCACTGCATTAGTAAGTGTTCCTTTGTTAATGTAGTGATGGATTTATTGGAATTTTTTGTATGGCATGAAAGAATTGTGATAGAGCATGATGGGGGTTATAAAGGAGACAGCAAACAGGTAGTAAAATTAAGGGGGGGAAAAGCAATTTCCTTGCCAATTTGGGAATGTGCAAACTGATTTTTTAAGATAACCCAAACAAGTCTATCTCAACCTGGTGCCTGCCAAATAAATTGACATTACTACTGTCAGTATTCCCAGCCAGTTTGGCCCAGTATTATTTCAAAATTATGACATGAAGTTCATTTCATAATCCTGACTTCTATAATCCCTATGTATTGATTATGGTGCTTCCCATATCATTTTGAAATATTAGTAGGTTTAATTTTTCAGGACATTTTCAAAGTACCTGTCAAAGTTCCCTCAACACTTTTGACTAAGACTGAACATTTTAATTGAAGGTCTTAATAGCTTTATTGTTAAGGTGACTGAAACAAATGTGCCATATTGTACTATGTATGTTTACTCAGAAGTAAGTTCCATCCACTCAATCAGATTATCCTCAGGTAAAAAGTCGTAAGGTTTCCACCTTACTCTCATTAGCTTTACTGGAATCACAGATGCTTACAATGAAGTCCTCCACCGAACTGGTTTTGTGGTTCAGATGTAAATTTCCCCTTTTGCCTTCTCTTCTTTCTCAACACATTAAACCAAGAGAGCTTTCTTTAGCCAGCCAGAGATGAACCCAACCTTCGATTCATTTCAGGCCCTTTGCAGAATTGACAAGAAAGAGCCATTAGCTCAGGAACAAAAACGTTGTAGATGCGTGGATTTCTGCTCTCCTGGGTAGCCACCAGGAGGGATTGCTTGGGCAGGAACATTGCCATGTTGCTGTTGTTGCTGCTGAGTCTGATTCCATGCTGGTTGTTCACCAGCCCAGTGCAATGTGATCTTAGTGCAGTCCTTTGATGAAAGATGCTGAAGATCATTGAGAACAGGGAGGCAGCAGGCAGGCTCAGGCAGCTGGCCTGCTGAACTCTTGCGCTTGGGACTACTAACAGCAGGCAAGTCCCTGCCAAAAGGGATTGAAGGAGCAACGCAAGATCGAAAGGGATATAAGTGTTAGTGCTGGCTTTTTAATTTTGCATGGTGTTTCAAAGAAAGGGAAATAAAGCCATCTCATGGAGATGATCTTATTTGGATGTGTGTCGCTCTGCAGAGACTGGTTCAGGAGAAGTTGCCCTCAACCAATTCACTCCTGCGGGTTTTAAGGGCTGTCCTCTGAGCACCGAGGCTATTGCAGCAGTAGCAGCAGCAGCGCTTGCTGGCGTAGCAATGGCAGCGAGCGAGCGGGAGCCGGACGCTGGGCAGTACCAGGCTGCTGTATGACAAGCACCAGTTGCCTCTCAGGCACGAACAGTGATTGGTGTTTCCCGGGAGACGGGATGGCTGAGCTCCGAGGCTCTCTCCTCCATCTGGCGTGGGCTCTGCCTGGCGAGGGCAAAGCAGTGTCTTTTTTGTTATGTCCAAGTTCCTCATCTTCATCTCCACCAGCTTTTTACGTATGCCCTCAGGTTGCTGGACTTCTTTTCTTTATGTAGGCAATTTATTCAATATGTGGTTTCCATCTTGAGTTGCTACTACTTACCACTACTACCACTACAGCCCCAATCGCTGAATCTACAACTCCTTTCGTGAAGATCACATAAAGACTATTTTCTAGTTACATATCCTTTTCTGCAAAGTGACTGGTGATTATTGATTTTTATGATTTGTTACTTGTGAGTAGTGGTCTCTGGTGCGTGGTGTGGGGGAAAGGGGGGCATTCCCACCTATATATCTTTTATCCAGTTGTTTTTCTTTTGGTGGGATTTGATTGGTTCTCACTATCAATCTGTGCTGTATGGAGTCTTGATAGCAAAAAGCAAGTGGATGCACTGCTGATTGATTTTATTGGGATTAATGTAGTTTCGTTAAGCAAAAGTTGGCAGATGTAGGATTTGTATGGCAGTTCTGTATACTGACTCATTAAACTGCCTTCTGTTTCGTCAACAACCCTGAGTCCCATTCTAAAATATGATATGAAAGATGTAGAAATGTGTTTTAGTTTTGTAATTGCAGTTTCCATAAGGTAACTCCTCCCTTTCCTTTCAGTCTCATACATTAATACCTGACATAATCTTAATAGAAATGGGATCATATTAGACAGCCTTTTAGACATCTAAAATATAAGTTTCTAGTCTTCAATAATGTACAGTACCAGCAACATAAACATTCACAATTTGCTCCAGTCAAAGCATCAATTGTTCCTCTTCTATCATTGCAAAATCACTGCACCTGTCCTATGGAGCAGCTTAACCCCCACATTTGGATGGCTTTCCATAAGCATCTAAAAACTTCGCTTTTTCCTGGGCACTGGCCAGGAAGTTAAGTAAGCCCATTTTTTGGGGGGTTGTGGATGTGGGTAGGTGTGCTGCCACAGGCCAGATATGTTCTGGGGCTTTGCTGATGTTTTTATTGTTTATCACACTTGTTTGCTGCACAGTGTCATATGTTGAGTGGGCAGTCATATCAATCAATCAATCAATCAATCAATCAATCAATCAAACAGTTTTGCCTGTCTGTAGTTCCTTGTTGCTAGGTACAGTAGGACTTCTTCAGAGATAGCTTTCAAAACCCGTGTCTGAAGTATTTCCTAAAGCCCGTTAATGACATCATGCATGGACATTTAAACTTGTTGTAAGTTCCAGGGAGGATTACAGAGAAATCATGCTGTGCTCAAGTAATGATACCATCTTAACTTTTCAACTGGGAGTTAAATCCACCCACCTCTGCCTGGCATGGAGGCTTCTTTCTCCCATGCCAATGGCCTGAAAAGGGGGAAAGAACTTGGCTTGTGGCTAAAGGAGAAAACTAGATATGGAACATAACACTGACAATTACTCCTGTGCAGCATTGGTTTCAGTAGGCTCGCTTGGCAAATCACAACCTAAAATGGATTTTTTTCACATTAAAAAATGCATCTATATATTTGCCAAAATAAATACTACACTAACATTGTTGACAATATTTTGTTTCTAATGCTAAGTGACTAAGGAACCAAGCAATGTTCAGTGTCTTTTTACAGAGGCAGTAGATGAGATATAGTATATTTTAGAAAACTAATAGCCTTCGTAGACTGAACAACAAAAAGTAAGCTGGTGAAAACCAGACACAATCTCTATTTAGTGGACCAAGGTTTAGAACATGGAAATGCTCAGGTTCTTAAAGACATAGTTATTGATGTGCTGAAAAGACCACTCCATTTGTACAGTGTGTTCTTGTGGAAAGGAAGGAAGGAAGGAAGGAAGGAAGGAAGGAAGGAAGGAAGGAAGGAAGGAAAATATTGCATATCTGCTGGTCTATAGCTCTATTTTTTATCTTTTTTTAATTTCAGTCACTGAGCAGCCTCTAAATGTTAGCAGAATGTTGTTTTAAAGAGGTGCTGTACATTCATACACTCAGAATGCAGGGAACACAGAAAAGTATATAGTTATTTATCTAATTCCTACAAAAATATCTCTTTCTTTCATCCTCTCCATTTCATGGTGGCTCGTTTTAAGAGATAAATTTTTAATCTTGGCTAAGGTATGTGTACATGTGTGTATATGACTATGTATACAAATGTCCAAATATATATATACAGTGTGCAGACATGCATTTACTGCTGTCACTAAAATAAGAGGCCTTTGTTCTTAGGAAAAGAGAGCATGATAAAAAATAATTGTGGGAGCATCAAATGTCTGCATTCTTTCTTCAGTTTACAACGGGAAAATGCATTCATTTTTCTATTTATTCAATAGTTTTGGATTAGAACACTATGTATTTTTTAGCACACTGTGACCCTGACTGACCTGTAAACTGGAGGCAGGTAAATCAAGTTCCCTTTAAAAAATAAAATAAATGCACCAACATCTTGCTTAGCCCATCAACACAGATCTACTTGAAGAAAGATTATACTGTGATTTGCTTCCACTGTTTCAGATTGGAATGTTAAAAATGCAGTCCAGATCAGTAGCAAAATTCCAAAGGATCTGGATGGTTGCAGATTGAATCCCAAGTGATCATTTTTTATTAGGCAATATCTGAAGATTAATGTAATGTATAATATTACATCTTCATTTAGGGGGGCATATGAATGCAGGCAAAGGTTCATGTTTAAGTACAGTGAAAGACAGAAGGAAAGAAAGAAAGGATTCTTTTAAAGTGTAAAGGCAGTATAAAAATCTGTTATGTGTATTAGTGAAACATCTTTGCTTTCAAGCAAACTCTCCTGTACTATATTGGAATATTTATAATAGAAGACATTATGTCCTGAAGAGGCCATGGCCTAAGACAGACATGTAATAACAAGAAAGTATTTAGATAAACTTTAAAAATATACTGAAATTTCAGTTTTTAAAGTCCATTGTTATATTAGAAGTTTATACACTGTTTTCTAATGGCCAATTTAGAGAAATGAAATTAAAAATGAAAGACTATCCTCAAGAAACAAGTTTGGTTAATACAGGGATATTGTTATTCCTAGAATACTATTCATATGGTAAATCTATAACACAATCACCATCCAAAGGTCTCTTGGAGATGATTCTGCTTTGATTATATATCTGCACAGATAACTTTAGGCTTGTAATGATCTGAATAACTGTGAATATACCAGAAGAAATGGGATGAAAAAAGAAGCCTCTTAAAATTATCAGTTATAATAAATAGACAGTAGCAATTATTATATGGTTTCTACTAAAAGTTCCTCCATCTCTCATTAAGAGGCTATTTGCTTATGTAGAAATGGACCTAAAACTATACTTAACAAGATTATTCAGTGAAAAAAAACCCTGTTCTTGATTTATTATAGCTGGTTGTGGAATACAATATGTATGCAACTAGAAATGATTTACTAGGGAATATTAATATTAATTTGGTAGCTTCAGATAAATTCTATAGTGCTGAACTGGCAAATATGCTGATGTATACTTTGGTTTTTAAATAGTTATCATGCCATCCTAAGGATGTTACCTGAAAACAAATCCAATTGATTTCAACAACAAAAAAATTTACATGCTAAAAAGTGGGAGACAAATAGAACAGGTATGGAAATGATTCAGTTAAGACTTACGCATTTTGAAATCTAGCTGATGCAACTGACAGAATTAAATACTTGCTTAAAAGGTTTTAAATAATGGATTGGATCATGCCACTATTTGTATCCAAATTTAAAAAAAACTAATTGGGCAGATTCAAAAAACAAAAATTATAAAGCTATATATATATATATACACACACACACATGCTCAATATGCCCTTTGGAAAATATATATATAAATTATAAAAGAAAGGTAAAGGTTTTCCCCTGCACAGTTGTGTCCGACTCTAGGGGGCGGTGCTCATCTCCGTTTCTTAGCCGAAGAGCCAGCGCTGTCCAAAGACGATTCCGTGGTCATGTGGCCAGCATGACACATGTGGAAGGCTGTTACCATCCCACTGAAATGGTACCTATTTATCTACTTGCATTTGCATGCTTTCGAATTGTTAGGTTAGCAAGAGCTGGGGCAAGTGCGGGAGCTCAGTCCATCACGTGGCGCTTGGGTCTCAAACCGCCGACCTTCCGATTGACAAACCTGGCTTCTTAACCACTGAGCCATTTCGCCCCCATATATAAATTATACACCATACAAAAAATATACCAAATATAATGGAGATAAGTATTTACTCTTGAGGAAAATTCCATGGCTTAGCTAATACAGAGTGAATCAATTTATTTCTAATTATACCAAAGCTTTTCATGGGCCTTGGCTTTAACTTTTAACTTTCATGCTTTCTTAAAAAGAAATAACTGTAGTTCAGTAGGATCTCAACTGGCTTAAATCCAAGGTTTGTAGGATTTTCTCATGAATATTTACACATTTTGCTTAACTGGTTTGTGGATTATTTTCAAGTGTTCTAGTCATTGATTACAGTTTAGATCTGTTCTAGAAGAAGCAGTATTTATCTGTGATACCTGTTATTCTTTAATCAGTTTTATGCCTAACAATGTTTCAACATAGTGTACCACTAGGAAATAAAAAATAAGTCAGATACTTCATTATTTAAAAATGATTAATTGAATACCAGTGGTATTAGAGGTTCTAGCATCTTAGATCTGCTACATGATGAAGTCAGTCTAATGCTTAATCATTACTTCTTCAGACCAATGGATTTTGAACTGGGATTATGATTTTTTTTTAGTGATAAATAAATTACTATAACTGTAGTTAAAATACCACTCAAATTTGTAAGATCACTGCATTAAAATAATGTATTATGCATTGCTTAATTATTTATCAGGACTAATTTAAAACAACTGTAGGGCAAACCATATATTCATTTTTATATTATGCCCCCCCCCCCATACAAGATACAAACATGTTTTGGCTGGCAAAAAAGAAGAGGTAGGAGAGATATAATATGGAGTAATCTTTATAAAAGGTGACCTGGTTGTGTGGCAAAATAATATTGTTAAAGATGAATATACTTCATTTGCTTGAAATAAAGTGGAATAGAATATAATGTATAAATTTGAGGTAGATACAATTAATAAATAATATGAACTTCTTTCATCAGAATCACTTTTAAATGGCATGTGAGTATAGCAAAAAGCTGACAGAAATGTGGACTCATAGTATACTCCAATGACTAAACATGCAGGACAAACACAAGTAAAATATTGAATAACATATCGTTTTAATCTTGCGTTCAGTATCAGAAATACAGAGTTTTGCTGACATCTATGAATAGCATTGCAGCTTTCAGAAAACCCAATTCACTACATTCTTCAACAGAAAAAGCACATAAACTATAATCTTTGCATATAATCACCATATTATCATGCAATTATATTATAGGAACACAACAGTTCTTTTCTTTCTGTTTCTTTCTCTGACCCCACTCTGTTTAAGCTGCTAATGAAATACTGGAGATCGATTGCAACATGCCTGCAAGGACATATTTACTGTACCATATATAGTCAATTCCATTTGGTGCATTAGCATGTAGGCATTTTATGCAAATTTAGTGAGAAAATGACTCATGTATATGATTTAATATGCATCAGCAATAACTCGGAACATCCTTATATGAAGAAATTAAAAATTCATTATGGAACTATACTAGTGTTGCTACATGGCTAAAACATTATTAAAGCATATTTCAGTGTTTTGCTTACACTAGGATTCTCATCATGGTGCCACCATTTCATGACAATGCCTGTAGAACAGAAAACATTCAACTTAAAATGTCTGCTGGCACACATCGCTGGATTTGTGTGTCACTAAACAATGAACGAGCCTAGCCTTGAATACCAACTATTTAATTAGCACTTTTGCCAGCCATGCATAAAAAACCAGCTCATTTACATGCATCATGCTTAACGATTATTCCCATAAAAAGCTACATTTTTTTCATATAACCTTGCATAATAGCGTACCATTGCATAGAAATAAAAAAAAACACATATAATTCCTTTTAAAACCTTAACATAGAAGGAATTGATTAAAACATACAAAAATCATGATATTTCCAGTGGTGATACAGTTTAATTATTTAATTTAACCATCAATGTGCTATAAAAAGCTGGATACAACTAATAATTAAGACCTGCAAAGGGCAACCAAAACTCTGTAATGGTCACCAGTTTAATTAAAGGTTATTATTGTAAGGCTCTTGGATGTACAATTATATTTAATGACAAGTGATATCTTGCAAACACTGCTTGAGAAAAATATGAATTTCTTATTGTAAACATTATTGGGAGATGCTGCTGTGAGGCGTAAATTAATCTAATAAAAACATAACAATAAATAATTTGTGAAAGGTGGGACTTCCACATTTCCCTTCCTTTGAAATTGGGAGTTCTGCTTAATTTTTTTTCCAGCTACATTCTGAGAAATAATAACTTGCAAGATAACCAAGTTTGGGTACAAAATACATATTGCAGAATGAAGGGTCAATAAATGAAACAGCTGCCGTAGTTCAGATATTTAGTTATGTTGGCTCTGTCAACAGGGATTGTAATTACAAATGAACAATTTTATAATGAATATAACCTATAGGAATGCCACTAAAACAAAATAGGCAAAGCATTATTGTTGACAAATAATGCACTGCAAAGTATTTCATTTACAATACTGGTCCATGCTTATCTAAGCTTAAACTTTTCTTATAAATGTACATGGATAGAGCTTTTATAGAAAAGAACTCCGTTTGTTTTCATTAGGCTGCTATGTATAGAATAACAACTGTACAATAAAAACCTGAAGGAATATTTAGGATTTGGAACACTAAGACATTCATATATATTATGCATCTGATGAAATCTTCATATTTCAAATATTTGTAATTAATACAGCATTAAGAATTTGTAAGCATATGGAATTATTATGATTTAAAGTATACTCTCTTGTAATATAAATAATGTTGCAATTTAATTTAAAATCTGCAACATTCTAGAAAAAGAGTTATTTTGGAGGAACAGTAAATAACAAAATAAAATTTAGATAGTAAATATATTGAAAGTTTACATTTATTTTTTAGGATGTCATTCTTATAAATATTATTTGTTTATTAAATACAAAAAATCAAAAGGGTGCTGTGATATAAGAATCTTTATTTATGATAAATAATCATGTTATAACTAGAGAAAGCATATCATGTACTCTATGTATGTATGTATGTATGTATGTATGTATATGTATATATCTCGTAAAATCATTTATTCCTTAGACAAAAGACAGCATTCTATGACTTTTGGAATATCCAGTTACTTAATTTGTTGGAATAGTGAGTTTATAAGGCTTCTTTATACATGATGTTTTCTTCATAGATATACAGTACACTAATGTTAAGAATCCATCTACTATAATGTATATGTATATGTATATGTATATGTATATGTATATGTATATGTATATGTATATGTATATGTATATGTATATGTATATGTATACGTATACGTATACACACACATCTTATTTATTTATTTATTTATTTATTTATTTATTTATTTTCTACCCCGCCTTTATTATTTTTATTTTTATAAATAACTCAAGGTGGGGAACATACCTAATACTCCTTCCTCCTCCTATTTTCCCCACAACAGCAACCCTGTGAGGTGAGTTGGGCTGAGAGAGAGTGACTGGCTCAAGGTCACCCAGCCGGCTTTCATGCCTAAGGGAGGCCTAGAACTCTCAGTCTCCTGGTTTCTAGCCTGTTGCCTTAACCACTAGACCAAACTGGCTCTCTCTATATGAGGATTACATGGTATAATATACCATTCAAAATAGAAATATATATATGAAGTTCAGCCATGTCAATATATGTAGAAATATCATTTGTGGAGTAAAACTAAATAGACTGGTTTAATCATTTGAAGGTTTAATGTCTAGTAATAAAGTTAACAGCACATCAGGCCTCTTCCAAACTAAAGAATAACTTAGTGTGTAGAAAGGTTGGCTTGGATTTGGGAGCATGGGAACATTTGGGAGCTATGTTATAGCATTTCTGCAGAGGTAACTAAAATTCTGTAGATGTAAATAAAATAGTCAATATTATACATTATAGCACATGTTTATAAGGGAAAACAAACAAGATAAACAAAATGAGGGCAAAGATTTGAATGTATGGTACGGCATGTACCTGAATCTGTATGGTATCTGGCTATGATCCTAAGCATACTTACTTGGTATTATAACCCACTGAAGTTAATAATAGTTACTACCAGATATGTGTTTTAGGAGCTAGATAATATTCAGAACCTACAAACATTACTTTTGGGAGAGAGGGAATAAGTTATTTCAAAGCAAATAGACTTGAGGTATTTTTACTGGCAATGATGGCATAGTAATTTTGATATTTTTTCATTTTAAAATCAAATAAAGATCTATATTGACCAGAACATAAATAAAATTATTTAGAAGAGCTCTTTTCTGCTTTCTTTACTAGTGTAACAATATACCAGAGAGTCACATAGTTAGTACTAGTGTAACAAATGTTAATCTTTGTTCTGTTGTCTCTTATGAATATGCCCTTGCTTTACTTATAAGCAACTGGAATGAATGTATTAATTCTTGATTTGCTCATGGGCATGGATGTGTCTCTACCATTAATGGCAGGTGATGCCCAACACTTTCCTTTGGAAAAGTGTTACCTTTAAATGGGGAAAGGTGTCATTTTGATTTGGGTAAGGTGGAATAAGGGCAAATTTAGCTGTAGAAAATACAGGCAAGCCATCACCACAGATTTCCTAATAGCAAAGTATATCACTGAAATGGTTTCTCAAAAGGAGCAGCAAAATCTCTATTCTATTCTTACATCATAAACATCTAGTAAGAAAATCCAACAGATTAATTTTGATACAATGCTACCTAAAGAAAGGTGGAGTGGATCACTCATTCTGATCCCTTACTCTTAATGGATCTTAGTTTCTTTGAAAAATAAAAATACATGTTGAATTAATTTTTCACACCAAGTCCTGACATTTTAGAGTATCCTTCAGGGCTAATTTGTGTAGTGATATAGAAAAACAGCACATATGTATACCCAGCATGGCAGTATTCCTGCCCAGGTACCATCAGGGGAGTAATGGAAATACAAACATAGGTTTAAAAGATACACTTTAGAATCAGAAATGAAAATGGCTATTTAAGATGCATAAGCTTATGTTGTATATCTCTAGGGTATCATTATATTTAACACAAGAACATTTCCTCCTTTATTTGGCAAAGACAGATAAGAATTGTCTACCACACTATACAAAGCTGTGTCTTAGAACTTTGTTTCTACAAGAAAACATGAATACTGAACTTAGTCTAAGAAAGTTATATTGATACTGTAAATGCATTTACCTAACATATACTGGAACTTTAGATTCATTCCAACATTCAGAAATTTCTGTGAAGAAACACAGTGAAAGTTCCTAGCATTTAAAGAGAAAAGACAAAGACGTGTAGTACAATGGACCGTTTCCTTATAACACCTTCACTTTAATGGGCTTTTCAGAGAAACTGATTGAAATAATGCCAGTCTTTAGTATATACACAAATTGTGTAATAGAAACAACATATTATTAATTTTGGTAAGATTTGTAAATAATCTGAAAATGAGTATGATAAATTTGGATGGGGAAATGAAGATTCAAATTCTAGCCCAGTCATCACTTTGAATAAGTCATATCTCTAATCCGAACACACAGTGTTGTTAAAAGCTAAAATAAGGTGACCCAATTGTTTATTCCCCAGGTTCCTTGGTTGAAGAGCTGAATATTAATGTAATAAGCTATACTACACATCAAGACTGCAGTCTTGCTTATGGTACATTCCATTGATTTCAGTTAGTATTATGTGTCAGCAGAGTAAATCAGTTTTCTTCAGGTGGCATTGTATATAGGAAAGATGAAGAGAGGAACTCGTGTTTGAGTGACGCAGCAAAGTTTTATCAACAGCTAGACGTCAATAGAGGCTCCATTTCAGGTAGCAGAATGTCTAGGCTAAGCGCTGTGTGTGGCTTAGTTTTATAGTTAACTTGTGTCTATGTTAACTTATGTCTTCTTCAAAGGTGGGAAAAAAGCTTATTCTTTCCAGTATCATAGGATTAAAAACTTACTGGAAATATAAAACAACTCTATGCCTTTTCTTCTTTTCTTCCGTACGCAGTAATATACAAATGCTGGATCATTATGAAGGGGTCTTAATCTTTTGGGACCAGAAGGCACAACTGGAATTTTGGAAGCAAATCATGTGCCCTATCATAAAAAGGCTGCTGTAGTGGGTGTGGTCAATAACAAAACACCCATAAGAAGGCAAACTACAAGGTTGTGTGCCACTCCCCCTCCCCTATGTCCTTTTTCTGATCATAAATACATACTTCCTCACAAAGTACTGAGCTGCAAACATCTACCATTTTATTTTCTAAGAATGCCTCTAGGTCTATCTTGGGCCCAGAACCATCCTTGGAAATACTGAAATAAAGATAATGCCTGAGACACGTGTTTTGCTTTGCAACATGCTAGCTCGTCATTTAAAACAAAAAATTAAAAGAATCTTTTAAAAAGTAAGAAGGGAGAGGAAGAGTGATTGACAAGATGGGAGATATTGCTGGGCACATTGGCACCCATGGATACCAATGGAAGATCCAGACTTTATAATAATGATAAGGATAGTAATCGGGACATGCTGAATTCAAAATACAGGAAAAAAAATAGTTATGCTTGATCAGTACACAAACACACACACACACACACACACACACCTTTAGTTGAGGATATTATTGATCCCTATCCTCTACATAGCTGATAATAGAGTAGTACAGCAAAACAGCCCCAAAAGAGATTTGGAACAATAATATTTTTGTTGTTTCATGTTTTATATTTTCAGAAAATTTGGTCTTTATCAGGGTTGTGTGATTTCATTAAAAATGCTGAATCTTTGAATCTGATCAGTGTATCAAACCCAATCAGGTGCCTTCAAATAAATTTCATATGTATGCATATGTACACACAGACACAAACACACTGCACATGCACACATGCACTTTTATAGAATATAACCAAATCTTCTAAATTGAATCAATTCAATGATTTGGATCAATAAGTCAAATCAAATAGGCTCAACTCTTCAAATCAATTTAAATGGACTTGGTGATTTGAACTGAATCACAAATTCAGATCAAGCTTAGTTGATTCACATATCTCTAATCTTTATGTATATGATCCTCCCCTCCCTTATTTTCTTCTCTATTTCTGATAAGCTGAAGATAAATGTTATGTACTGAAATATTTCGGTGCAGGCATATTTACATATGGCTATATGAATTCTGTCATTGCTGAAGCCTGTATTATTATGACCCATAAAGCAAAGGAAAGAAGGAAAAACAAAGGCTGCATTTCTTACTGCAATTGTAGACTAGAATACATTATTCTTTTAAACCTAATAGTCAGATATTTTTTGTAGGTAGTCAAATTTATCGCAGTTAAATTTTCAAGCAAATTCTCCAAGTGATGTTTCCCTAAGAGACAAAGTTATTTTATAAACAAATAAAGCTTAAAATGCATCATTCCTTCTGTACTCTGAATTCTTAATTGTTGAAGAAAAAAAGTTTCTAGAACAAATGGAGTATTTTCCAATTTTTTATTAATGAATAATGTAGTAGTATATTATAGCAAATGTTATTACTGTGGCTATAACACTGATAATTGAAGAACAATAGAAGTAACAATTTGTCCTCAAAAAGATGCACCTGGTTCTTTGTCTTCAGTGTCTATATTCCTGCACTCAGACCTGCCTTTTTGTCCTCCAAACCTATTGGTCTGGATATTAATGTTTTCCTTGTCATCTTCTCCTGCATACAGCTTCTGTCCACAAATGCACATCTCACGATTTTCATTGTCAAGATTGGTATTAAGCTTTTTGTGTTTTAAGAAAATAATTATTTCGTTTCATCATCCTAGTGTAGTGCTTTCCAAACTGCTGCTGTTGGCGACACACCAATGGCGGCAGCGGCGGCGGCGCATGGGGGCGCATGGGGGTGGCAGCAGCGGCGGCAGCCTCGTGTTTTCCACTAGAACATGGAAGCGCAGATGGTGCGCCGCTGCCGTTGTCGCTGCCGCTGCTGCCATACACACTGCCACCGCCATGGGTGCCCCCACGCTGCCGCCGTGCACGTCCACTTCCGGGTTGTGTCGTGACACACTAAACTGTGTGTCACGACACACTAAAGTGTCGCGACACACAGTTTGGAAAGCTATGTCCTAGTGTCTCATCTTACCTATGGTGACTTTTTGCATACCAAAGTGTGTCTGCAACCCTGTCTCTCCTAATGTCCCTTTCTGGTCCTGTGTCTAGCTGATTTAAGTTTTCTAGTTCTCAATAAGAGGCTAATGCCCACCAATTCCTCATTCCTAGGTGATTATTCTCTCTTTTTAAAATAATTTTTATGAAAGTATAAAGATACAACAAAGAAATTTATAAAAGAGTAAAAAGAAATATATATAAGAAAAAAGAAAAGTGATACAGTATATAAAGAAATGACTTCCCCCTTCAACACAACAAGTACAGTTTCAGTAACTTATCACCTTCTCTGATACTGTACTACCACAAAAGATCTCTTCTCCCCATATCATATCTCTTATCTATAAACAAATTCTTTAAGCCTCATCAACAAAAGTCCATTAAGAGTTACCAGAAATAACAACATTTATATTTTAATCTTAATGAAATAAACCACCTTTAGATTCCTTTCCTTTAGTTTTAGCACAGTAACTTATCATTTTCTCTGAAAATACAACAAAATATCTCTTCTTCCCATATCTCTTGTCTAGAAATAAATCTTTAAAGCCTTGTCATTTGGTCCTAGTCAGCAAAAATCCATTAAGAGTTACCAGAAAAAACAACATATATATTTTAACCTTGATCAAATAAACCAACTTTATATAGATTCCATTTGATTTTAACAATCTTGATCTTTAATCTATTTAAATAGTGTCCTAGACCTTGATTTATTTTCATTTTCTCTTTGTCTCTTCTCAGAAGCTTCTTCAAAACTTTAACTCTTTTGTAAATCCAAAATAAGAAAGTTATCCAAGTCACTCTTCTGGTTTGTTATTTGTATATCCCTTTTAATTATCAGCTGGTTTCATTTGTAAATCCAGTGTAACATCTTTTTCCACATCATTCTTGTAACCTGTCATTTTTAAATCCACATTCAAATCAGCCGCAGTCTCTGTTTTGTCCAGTAAAATCTGTTCTTCTATAACCTCTTTTAACTTCATTTTTATAATAGCAGACAATCTTAAGAGTAATTTCTGAGTGTATTGTTTGCAAATATCCTTGAATTCTTCCAAAGTTAGATTATTTTTCTCCATTCTTTAT
This sequence comes from Charina bottae, assembly GCA_023362775.1. NCBI lineage: Eukaryota > Metazoa > Chordata > Lepidosauria > Squamata > Charinaidae > Charina > Charina bottae. The sequence goes on from JALMGJ010000002.1 coordinate 242,729,997, forward strand.
TAGTGGGTCTCTTCTCCTTTAATTAAAATCTTTAGTTCTTTCTGGTTCCCTCTAGTGTCTAACTTTCAAAGTCCCATCTTATCATGTTTTTTTCTAATCAACAACATTTTCCCACAGGAAAGTTTCTTATACTTAATTTCAAAATTGTCATATATTTTAATAGAATTCTAAATAACCCACAGGAAGGATACTTATAATTAATTTCAAAATTTTATTTCAAATCCATTTGGCCCCTTAGCCCATTTATAACTTTCCAAAATCAATGTTCTAATCACCCTTTTGCTGTTTATTCCAAAATAAGAATGTTTTAAGTCCTTAAACTTGCATAAAACTTCTTTCACCAAGGATTTAAGGAAACTCACCCAGTGTAATGAAACTTGTCTTTCTAAAAGTTCTTAATATCCAAAAAACCATTAACAAGTATAGAAACCCGGTGTCTGTTTGAAAGGCACCAACCACAGTTTGGGCGAAGATGGCATTCCCTTGGCTCACAGAGCTCTAAACCCGCCAAAGACCTGTGTCTTGTGGTCTCCCCGTGAGGAGTTGCTGTCTGGAGCATGTGTGGCCAAACCCAAGTCCTCCCCTTGTCCAGAGAGGAACTCTGAGAAGCCGGTCCATTCACTGCCTCCTCATTCCACTGCGGTCATCGGCTCCGCTCTCAGCGGAGCTGTCTTCAGTTCGCCATTGCTTCCCTGGTACAATTGCTGCATTTTTTTATTATGCATTCTTCAAATTTGTAGTTTTTATCAGAAAAAAAGGGAAATTTAAAGATACTACATAGACTAGCTTTACCCAACTTGGCTTTCTCCAGGGGTTTCTGGGAGTTGAAGTCCAACTCATCTGGAAGGCACTAGGGTGAGCAAGGCTGATTTGGATGATGAACATTCAATACGTATTTTTCAAGCTATACCCAGCCAATGTCCTATCAATCATAAGGATTACTCTATGGACAATTAGACAAACTCAAGCAGCAGTGAGATGTATAAATTATGTATTACAAGGCATATTTTTTATATCCAATTTAGAGATAGCCATACGATGACTCTAGCCTATAGCAGCCACTATTTTGTCAGTTACACTGAGTGGCTAACAGAATTGTGGTTAAAACTGTGTTTAGTAGTATTCTATAGTAATACTGCTGATCAACACTCATGGAATAAAAATTAAATGTTTACTTGATTGCATCTTTATGGGTCATACTCTATATTACAGATACAGTAAATGCTTGAATTCCATAGAAGGCTTTCATAAAGATAAGCAGCTTCAGGAGTGTAATTTTGATCAGAAAAGTAGCAATTAGCAGTAGATGTTTAATATTTCCTTGTTTTTTCATTATGATTCCAAATTCAAACTTTCATAATGTTTCTCCTGTATGGCTCCAAATCATTTTCAACTATAAACTCTGCTTAGGAAATAGCTTTAAGGGAAGGAGTTGCAGCAAAAAGTAGTCACAGATGTTATTTTAATTACATCTTCACACCAAGTTTTTGAAAATTGTTTCTGCCAAAGTTAGTTGTACTCTATATTTATATGTATTTACTTTATATGTAATGAGTAACTTGGTCCTATCATTCCCAAAAAGAGACATGCAATAATGGATTTTAACAACCATGCAACTGATTTTAAGTCCCCACTTTTGTAATTCAGTGAATGTAATTATATTAGACTAATCATATCTTTCACAGGACATTGTATTAGGAATCTGCAGAACCTACCAAATCCAATTCAGAGATCTATTCCAAAGCATTATAAATTCAGACCAGGTCCAATGATTTGGGCCTCAAATTAATCTGTGTGTGATTTGGAAACATGGAGCTCTATTTTCCCATAGTCTAGCATGGGAAAGATGTTAACTCTTGTTTTTTGACAGAATAGGATGACAGATTTTCAGGCAGGCTTGGATTTTATGTGTGGAATTATATCAGATCTCATAGAAATTGAAGTTGGAACTGTTGAGCTACTCTATCTTATCATATATCATATCATATCATATCATATCATCTTATCTATTGTCTGTAACTTACATAATCTAGACATCCTACATGAAATATGATAAAAATTATATAGATCCTAATCCATTAGGTAAGCTACTAATTTTAGACATATATGTGCAGAGGATTTTTGCGGAAATAGAATCATTATATCTAATAATGCCTTTTCTGGAACACACGGGAGCTGTGTGAGTTAAAAATATCAATTTGTTGGTCTTTCCCATGACTAAAGTAGTCACTAAGCCAAGTCTATCTAATGCAGCTCAGAAAAATTGTCACCAGTCAGAATGAGACACTGGTGATAAAACAGAGCCTTGTCATGGAAGAAAAGAAAAAAGAAGGTTCTCTCTCACCTGTGCCACTACCCTCCAAAATTTTTGGGTGGAGCAACTAGTTGCAGAATGATTGCAAGGTCACTCTGATTTCAGGGCAGACCGGTTGGTCACCAAACCCCTCTTCTCTCCGTCATGGCATTTTATAAAGGATGAAAGGCTGCATTGTTGCATTTTTTTTTGAGTGGGCTAAAGCTCTGGATAAACATACAGTAGGGTTATACAGATTGTGAGCAATCTGTCTCAGAAAGGTTCTTAGTGGGGGACTATTTATAGATTTGTGGATTCCTGTTTGTCTCAGTCTGGGCATGATAGTCTTACAGAATAAGGAAGATACACTCAAACCAAGGAATTAAGACCCCCAGCATTTTCATCATCAAGTCCTCCCTGCACTGAACCAGAAAAACAGGATGCATAGGAAAGTCAGATGAATTCTTGGAAAGTCTGGTGAACTTAACTTTCATTGAAGTGAAGGGACTCACCTCTTATATGTAATTTCACAAAACTGAAGGCCATTTCAAGCTTTTATTGTTTTTTACAAGAAGCAATTTCCATTTTATAAAAAAGAGTATGTTTTCTTTGGTTTAAAACAGTTTAAAGTGCTTCTTTTTTCTTCTTTTGCTTTTTTTGTCATGGATACATCAGTTAGACATGTTGCACAGTCAGTGCACTCAGAGCAAAAACAGCATTTCAGAACTGATTCAGATTGTACCTTTTACTCCCTTACAATTAATATTTTTGCAAAACAAATAGGTAATGTGCAAAGGAGCTTTGGAACAGACTCTTAATGTATCTATACTGCTTACGCTCTATTATTTTTCTTGGCATAGGAAGACAATTTCGTTCGTAAAAGGAAGAAAATTTAGTTCGTAATTAGACGGGAGATTGTTTGCTCTCCAAAAGTGATAGATAGGACATTTCAGAGGCATGTGCACTTCTGTCTCAATTTCAAAGTCTGAGCAAATATGCAAACACTCTTGGTGAGGAATACCATTGCATCTACCCAACAGTACCATTGAGAGAAAAGCATCCAAAGATACTACATTTTACTGACTAGATTAGAGGGGGGGGGGGTTTACTAGTGAATATTTTGGGCATTTTAGCATCCTACATCTAAAACTGTTTGGAAAAAAATAGTTTATAATTCCTATTGCATTCAATAGGACTTAGATATGTATAAAAAAAATTACAGTGCAAGTAAAAATGAATGAACTCAAAATTGTAGCATTTGAATACCTTTCACCACTTACTGTATTTATCTGGAATAATAATATAGATAAGTAAAGTGCAATTATATAGTTTCTGAGTGTAATGTGATACTTTATTATACTGCTACAAGTTTTTTTTACACTTTATTAAGCTTCTAGCAAAAAATCATTTAATAGACATTCCTACAAATTATATATATGTATAGAATGTTAAAGGAAATGCAATACACTGACCAATGTTAAATAATAAATAATCTATTTTTAGTTACATGGTTATAGTTTACATTTTAAAAATTTTGCAGATTTTTAAATGCAGATTTATAAATACAAACTGTTCTAAACAATGGTGGATTTAGATAGTCTTAAGAGCTAAAACAATTTATTTCAGTTAGGTCCTGAATACCTTGTACTGTATATTATATATTTTATTACTGAGCTCTTCATATAGACCGTTGTCATAACATACATGCTAAATGTTCCACTAACAATAGGTTTGCTATTGACAGATATGGCCTGAGGCATGCACAAAATGTGACATCCGGAATGTAATGTATTAAAGTCTTAAAAACAGAGTCTGCTTTTTCCCAGGCTTCTAAAAATAAAGTGGGTTCAGATTATAGTGAATATGATGCTGAACAATATTATTCCAAATGGTACTGTTCAGCATCATATTAAGAAGACAAGATCCAGCAGACCGCTGAATTCCACTGATATCAGCAGAATTAAATGTAAATGTTTGGCAGAACTGTGACATTAGTCACTGTGTAATTGGATCGTCTTTTTAGCATCTGCTGTAATAAAAACAGATTAAGTAGAAAATAATATTTATTTTTAGATCCCTCAAAAACTCTGCAGCAGAAGTCCAGTAAGGGAGTAGGCTATCATTCCTTGAAGGCTATAAATAAAGAATTATTACAATCTGCATTTGAATTTATTAAACTACATGTCTATACCTTACCCAGGCTTAGTCTTAAGCAAGGAGGAACATTACTAAAAATTAATGGCCTAAACTGAAAAGATAGTATTCAAGATCATCCCAAGACATTTTATTGCCTAAATAGGAGCTACAAATGGCATCTCTTCTTTATGCCAAAATAGTAAGTGCTATAACCAACATTACATAAGGATACAACTGCTCATACAAAGGAACTTTCCTTAAATTTCTAACTTGCTCTACACTCTTCACAAATGTCCCATAAATAATTCCCCAAGCCTTTGCAAAATATTTGAAGGATATAAAGGGGTGGAAGAAATTTGCTGCTGGAATAACCACATTGGATGCAATCCATAGTAGTGTACTCAAAAGCATTCAAATTATTTTGATACCTGAAGCAGAAAAACCCACAAGTGTTTCCATCCATTCCTTGAAGTAAAATACAATGCCAACAAATAAGTAACAATTTATTTTAGGACTGATGTGTTGTCTGGAAGGTCTATTATTCCCATGGCCATTCCTGCAGGAATTCTTTGCTTTCTTCTGTCTTGCCTATGTAGCTGGTTTTCTACTCATTTTTTCCCCAGTAACGAGAGGAAAACTGTTCTAGGTGGCAAATGAGTAATAAGAATAGAAGCAATATAGCATTATCAGTCACTTAGGACAGTTCTTGAAATCTTTTGAGTGACATGGCTGTTGATCTTGGTTTCAGAATGCCTAGTAACCACCTTATAATCAACTCTATGATGACTCAGCAGCCTTGAGCAATCTATAACTAGATTGTGCTATACAGTTCTTTAAAAAAAGCATCTATCTTAGATTTAAAGTGGCAAATAATTTTCTTTTCTGTATAACCAAATGATTGGTATCCTTTTTGTCCTTCAGTCTTTGACACATTGATCTACTTGTAAAATGAATTCAAGGTTCCTCTTACATTTGCTTTGAATCTGTTTAGATCCCTTTTTATATATTTCCAAGGGAATTAGGATTGGTGGTAGGCTTCTAGAATGGCATCTGTAAAGTTAATGTCTCTGGGGAAAAGGGTTGCTGCTATCTCATGGGACTAATCATCTGCTATCTAGTTGTTTGAGCCAGCCTTTTCTTCCCCAACTTGGTGCTATCCAGAGGTGTTGAACTTCAGTTCCCATCAGTTCCAGTTAAGGATGATGGGAACTCATGTGTAACAGATTTGGAAGGTGCCTGGTCAGGGACAGCTAGTTTATGGCAACTTCTCTTATATAGTGTTTCTGTGATTCTTGTTTCTGTGTGTATTGTGTGTATTTTTTTTTATTTATCCGTTCAATCGTGTCCGATTCTTGGAGACTGCCTGGACAAGTCCCTGCAGTTTTCTTGGCAAGCTTTTTCAGAAGTGGCTTGCCATTGCCTCCTTCCTAGGGCTGAGAGAAAGTGTCTGGCCCAATGCCACCCACTGGCTTTGTAAGGCGGGACTAGAACTCATGGTCTCACGGTTTCTAGCCTGATACCTTATCCACATCCAAACCCACTGCTCAACTAGATTTGGATTCGCTCCAAAGCCATGTTATTTAGTTGTTTGTTTGTTTGTTTGTTTATTTGCTATGCATGAGTTTAATTATTCTAGTAAAAGAGCCACTGGTTTGATTGGTACAGATGTATTGATGACTTTGTGTGAGATTTTGATTATCCAAAGCATCTATATACAGTATGCCCTCACAGTTAGGAGGTTTTCTGCAGCTGCTGAAAAAAATTCCCTCAGATAAAGTAATTTTCCCACTAGTGACTTACAGCATCTTCGAGAAGCACCCAACAATTGTTGTGTCAACAGTAATGAGGACAGGCCTTATATCATTTCTATGATGGCTGGGCACTGCTATGAAGATGCTAGAAGGCACTAGTGAGGAAATATTAAAACTGGCATATATTAAAACAACACTTCGTTGTGAGTGCAGCAAAGAAGCTGCAGATGAACAAAAGCCCCTACTTGCCTGTAGCCCCCATACAGTGATAACTTTTGCATTTTGTTCATGCAAGATCAAAATACAATAGTGATCAAAGAAATCAATATACTCAAAGGGTATATTAAAATGTCTTTATAATCATGAGATGAATACAATTAAAAAGAAATGCTCAGACAATAATATAAAAACTCTACCAACTGTCACTAATATAACCCAGAATATAACAACATAGTGCTTTATCATAGGTTATTTTTATACCCACGTATTTCCACAATAAGCTCAAAAGCCTGTACCCAGAGTCTGTGTGGTTAAAAAATAACATTTACTTGCAATTTCTTGTTTTTATGTTTTTGGTTTATGCTTTTATTTTATATTAACAAGGATGACATTCAAATAGGAATCACTGATTGGAAGCATACTCCTTTTCTATTACTACAGTACAAAGCTCCTTACTATTTTTTGAAATACTGTGATCTTTTATTGGGAAGATCACAAAACATTTCTCCAGTATGGTGGATGAAAAAATGCATTGCTTTACAGTTATTTTCTGCAAATAAAATATAACTTAGGACATACATAAAACTCACTTTGTCTTTTATTTGTACATGATCATGCTCCTCTCAGTATTCACCCTACACTAGTTACACCTTTTGAGTTGGCAGAGGGAGTGGCTTCCACAAGGGGCTGTTACTCTTCCTTGTATACTGAGGGTACCCTTCTTACTGCAGTGGGAGAGATGTTAGCTGGAGCTCTTCCTCTCTTAAAGCTGGATCAGGTTTCTAGTTTAATGGAACTTACTCCCAGGTAAGTGGAGATGACAACCTTAGTAATGGGCCGCGACATGTGCTTTTTCACTGATAAATTCCCCCTGTGATTTTCCCTCTTTTGGGATTTCCTTAGTTTTTTCTCAACATATGGCTAGCAGGCAGCACTTTCACTTATTTGGTTTTTCAAACTGTGTTAAGTTTGACGATGCACTTCTGCTCATTTCACAAAACTAAATTAAGAACTTTGGCAAATAATTTGACTGTGAGTAGGAGGTTCTGTTGTTTTACTGCAGATGGTAAGGGCAGGATTTGCATATTTATAGTGAGCATATGTTTCTTTACATTGTTTATATATATCTCCTGGAAAGATTGCACAAAGATACTGTTAAATATTTGAAACATGAAATTATTTTTTCATGTTTCAAATATTTAACTGCATCTTGGTACATTCATATTTAGAACGTTTTTGGCAGTTTTTTTAGCAGAAAAACTGTGCTTCACTTTTGAGTGGAATGTTGGAAGGCCCACTCAGAAAGTAGGCAAGATCAGAATGAAAAGTAGGTGAGGTCCCCCACAAAAATGGATTGGGGTATTTTAAATTAAAAATATCCTCACCTCTAGCCAAACTCTATTCTGAATTGTATTGTCGAAGGCTTTCACGGCCGGAGTTCGATGGCTGTTGTGGGTCTTCCGGGCTGTGTGGCCATGTTCTGGAAGTTGTGGTTCCTAACGTTTCGCCAGCATCTGTGGCCAGCATCTTCAGAGGGCAGGAGCACAGATAGAAGCAATTTTGCTTCTATCTGTGCTCCTGCCCTCTGAAGATGCTGGCCACAGATGCTGGCGAAACGCTAGGAACCACAACTTCCAGAACACGGCCACACAGCCCGGAAGACCCACAACAGCCATCTATTCTGAATTATATTTACATTTAACATGCTCAAAGCAATTAACAGTATTGAAAGTGGAACAATGTTCAGGTAAATTTTGTTGGTGAATCACACAGTCAAATTTAAACCTTGAATAGTTTTTAAATAAACTAAGTCAAAATTTGGATTGAGATCATTTTATTTCAACAGATTTCATCAGGACTAAACTTATTCATATTCAAATAACTTCACTTAAAAGGTAATATACTGTCCTCCCAAACTGCAACGTCTTTTAAGATAATCAATAATCAAGACAACAGGTTAAGAATTTAGAAGAAACTTAGTTTAAGGGTTACAGTAGGAACACTTGTTTCTTTTAAGAAACTAGTTCAAATTCAAAGGTCTAAAAATGAAGAAGAAAAAAACATCACATGCATGAAACAAATCTTCTTATCCTGGTTATTTCTTTACTGGAGCTTTCTCAGGTCTTACACAGATATAATTATTTATTTATAATTCGATTTATATCACCACCCCATCTCCCCCAAAGGGGACTCTCAGCGGTTTACAAAAAACAAACAATTAAAATAAAATATAATATCATCATCATAAATATAAGTAATTAAAATAAATATAAAATAAATATAAAATCCAAGAGGCAATAAAATTGTTCTAAAAAGGGCTCTATGGGACCAGCCATCCCCAGGAGGAGCTGTTACCCTTGCCATCCCAGGCGAGGCGGCAGAACCAGGTCTTTAAATTCTTCCTGAAGGCCGGGAGCAATGGGGCCTGCCTCACTTCCGGGGGTAGAATGTTCCAAAAGGCGGACGCCACCAAAGAGAAGGCCCGCCTTCTAGACCCCGCCAGGTGAAATTTCCTTGCCGACGGGGTCCGCAGCATGCCCTCTCTGCATGACCGAGTGGGACGGTTCAATGTTATGGGGATGAGACGGTCCCTCAGGTAGTCTGGTCCCATGCCATGTAGGGCTTTAAAGGTGACAACCAACATCTTGAATTGGACCCGGAAGCATACTGGTACCCAGTGCAGCCGGCGCAGCAGAGGTGTCACATGTGCCGATCTTGGGGCACCAATAACTGCGCATGCAGCTGCATTCTGGACCAGTTGAAGCTTCCGGATACTCCTCAAGGGTAGCCCCATGTAGAGCGCATTGCAATAGTCTATATGGGAGATGACCAGGGCGTGAGTGACTGTACGGAGGGCATCCTGATCCAGGAAAGGGTGTAACTGGCGCACAACGTGAAGTTGCACAAAGGCCCTTCTGGCCACGGCTGCTACTTGCTCTTTGAGCAGGAGCCGTGAGTCCAGAAGAACCCCCAGATTCCACACTGGGTCTGAATGGGGTAGTGCAACCCCATCCAGAACTAAAGATTATAACTTCCTGGATCCAGAGGAGACATCAATCCACAGCCACTCCATCTTACCAGGGTTCAGTTGAAGCCTGTTGTTCCCCATTCAGACCCCCACAGCCCACAGGCACTGAGAAAGGGCAGCCACCGCATCACTTACCTCACCCGGGATGGAGATATATAATTGAGTATCATCTGCATATTGATGATACCTCATCCCGTGGTGACGGATGATCTCACCCAGTGGTTTCATGTAGATATTAAATAGGAGAGGGGAGAGAACCGAACCCTGCGGCACCCCACAGAAAAGGGACAAGGGTTGGATCTCTCATCTATTACCACTGATTGGGACTGGCCGTGGGGGAAGGAGGTGAACCAGCACAGAACTACGCTGCCCACCCCCAACTCCCTGAGCCGTCCCAAAAGGATACCATGGTCGATGGTATCGAATGCCGCTGAGAGGTCGAGAAGAGCCAGGATGGATGCACTGCCTCCATCCCGCTCCATCCCGCTCCCGCCAGAGATCATCCGTAAGCGCAACCATTGCAGTTTCCACCCCATATCCTGGCCTGAGACCTGACTGGAAAAGGTCCAGATAATCCGTGTCATCCGTGTCATCCAGGATCCTCTGGAGTTGCAATTCCACCACTTTCTCAACCACCTTCCCTCAACCACAGGACGAAAATTGTTCAATACAGTAGGGTCTAGTGATGGTTTCTTGAGGAGGGGGTGCACCAGCACCTCCTTAAAAGCATCTGGAAACACCCCCTCCCCCAAGGATGTGTTAACCATCACCTGGACCCAACTACATGTCACCTCCCAGGCTGCCTGTACCAGCCAGGAAGGGCATGGGTCTAGATGGCATGTGGTGGCCTTTACAATCCAGAGGATCCTGTCCACTTCCTTGGGTCCAACAGGATCAAACTGTTCCCAGATAACAGGGTAAGGACATTCCCTCGGCATCTCCCCAGACTGTGCTTCACGCTTAGAGTCCAACTTGGAATGAATCTGAGCAATTTTATCCTGCAGATGCTCAGAAAACTCCTCCACACGGCCCTGCAGGTGGGTCACTGACTCCACCTTACCCAAGAGAGATCGAGTAATCTTGAACAGGGCCGTCGGGCGGCATTGTGCGGACGCAATAAGAGCAGAGAAATATTGGCACTTCGCCGCTCTTACCGCCACAAGGTAGGCCTTAACAGCGGCTCTAGCTTGTGTTCGGTCAGATTCAGTCTTTCTCTTTCTCCAGCGGTGCTCTAGATGTCTCTTGACCCTCTTCAGAACCCTTAACCGCTCTGTAAACCACAGGGAGTATTGGGTCAGATGTAAGAGAGGCCTCACAGGCGCGATCCTGTCCAAGGCCCCGGCTGCCTCCCTATTCCAGGCTGTGGCCAAGACCTCCGCTGGACCATGCAGTAGATCCTCGGGTATAACCCCAGCTCCTTCTGGAACCCCATTGGGTCCATTAGTCACTGGGGACGGACCAATCAAATAGGTCCTGCCTCCCTGTGGAGTGGGGCGGCATAAGAGAATTTCAAGGCCACCAGGGCATGATCTGACCATGACAAATAAATAAAGACTCTCGGATTACACCTGCCACCCCTCCTTCCCTGGCCCGGAGTCTTGGCTGATGCCACACCTGAAACCCTGCCTGGCATATTTCTGAGAGGGCTACCCCCCCCCCCCCCGGGCCCAGCCAGGTCTTGGTGATACATGGCAGGTCTGCCCCCTCCTCTGTGATCAAATCACATATGAGGGGGGCCTTGTTGTTAACAGACCTGGCATTGAGAAGCAGAAGCCAGAGACCAGGGTGCTCAAGGATCTGCTGACCAGGGCCTGGGTCTGAACCCAGAGGGCCGGAACACGCCACTGGTAACAAACCCTGGGGGCGTCTTCCCCGAAGATGGCCTCCCCTCCGGTTCCTGTCATAACATCCACAGCCTATCACCACTTCGATGGGGCAGCCCACCCCATAATCCCCAGAGTTTTCAGGTCCAGATGCCTCCACTCCCGGACCTTCAAAGACCCTGGGTTGAAACAAGGGTCCCCTCTCCCATGCACGCATCTCTCACACTAAATCATCCTCAGGTGATGGTAGGCCCCCTTCAGCACACCAGCTTCAGCTCTTGGCACTGATAGGGCCTAACCCCCCCCCACACACACACACCTACTATGCCCCCACTCAGCCACTCCCACTGGTCGCAGGGGGGCATCATCCACTCCTGCCAACCACCTGTCTCTCACTCAGGGGTGAGCACTCATGCAAACACACACAATCTTGGACCCCTCCTGACTCTCTCACATCCAGGGGGAAGACCACACTCACACCAAGTAATGACTGTTTTCTACTTAAAACTTGGTTTGGTCCCTTGTCATATTATGGTTTTTGTTGTTGTTCAGTCATTTAGTCATGTCCGACTCTTCGTGACCTCATGCACCATAGCACGCCAGGCCTTCCTGTCCTCCACTGTCTCTCAGAGTTTACTCAAATTCATGTTCATTACATCGGTGATGCTATCTAACCATCTCATCCTCTGCCGTCCCCTTCTCCTTTTGCCTTCAGTCTTTCCCAGCATCAGGGTCTTTTGCAGTGAGTCCTCTCTTCGCATTAGGTGGCCAAAGTATTTGAGCTTCAGCTTCAGTATCTGTCCTTCCAATGAGCAGTCAGGGTTGCTTTCCTTTAGGATTGACTGATTTGACCTCCTTGCAGTCCAAGGGACTCTTAAGAGTTTTCTCCAGCACCACAGTTCAAAAGCATCAATTCTTCAGCACTCAGCCTTCCTTATGGTCCAACTCTCACAGCCATACATTACTACTGGAAAAACCATAGCTTTAACTATACGGACCTTTGTCGGCAAGGTGATGTCTCTGCTTTTTAATATGCTGTCTAGGTTTGCCATAGCTTTCCTCCCCAGGAGCAAGTGTCTTTTAATTTCATGGCTGCAGTCACCGTCTGCGGTGATCTTGGAGCCCAAGAAAATAAAATCTGTCACTGCTTCCATTTCTTCCCCTTCTATTTGCCAGGAAGTGATGGGACCAGATGCCATGATCTGGGTTTTTTTAATGTTGAGTTTCAAGCCAGCTTTTGCACTCTCCTCTTTCACCCTCATCAAGAGGCTCTTTAGTTCCTCTTCACTTTCTGCCATTAGGGTGGTATCGTCTGCATATCTGAGGTTGTTGATATTTCTCCCGGCAATCTTAACTCCGGCTTGTGATTCATCCAGCCTGGCATTTCTCATGATGTACTCTGCATATAAGTTAAATAAGCAGGGTGATAATATACAGCCTTGTCGTACTCCTTTCCCAATTTTGAACCAGTCGGTTGTTCCATGTCCGGTTCTAACTGTTGCTTCTTGACCCACATACAGGTTTCTCAGGAGACAGGTAAGGTGGTCTGGTACTCCCATCTCTTTAAGACTTTGCCACAGTTTGTTGTGATCCACACAATCAAAGGCTTTAGCGTAGTCAATGAAGCAGAAGTAGATGTTTTTCTGGAACTCTCTTGCTTTTTTGTAGCTTGAATCATGTCTACTGGATTTCTATTTTCTCAGTGGAAACGTTTCGCTCCTTATCCAAGGAGCTTCTTCAGTCTGAGCAAAGTTGGTAAGGGAATCCTAAATATGTTTCTAGGTAGCTGTGTGACCTTACACCTGGGGTCATGGTTATATTGAGATGTTATTTTAAGTCCTTTTATCATCTAAAGAAGGATCGTTAAGATCACCATGCTGCTGTTGAGCTTGTGAAATGGTCTTAATCTTCCTAGGCACAGAAGACAAAGCCGGGAGAAAGATGGGAGAAAGATTGTGCCTGAGGCCCCCACCTCTATTCAAGGAAGGATTTTCCAAGTTGGCATAATAGAGGTGGGGGCCTCAGGCACAATCTTTCTCCCATCTTTCTCCCGGCTTTGTCTTCTGTGCCTAGGAAGATTAAGACCATTTCACAAGCTCAACAGCAGCATGGTGATCTTAACGATCCTTCTTTAGATGATAAAAGGACTTAAAATAACATCTCAATATAACCATGACCCCAGGTGTAAGGTCACACAGCTACCTAGAAACATATTTAGGATTCCCTTACCAACTTTGCTCAGACTGAAGAAGCTCCTTGGATAAGGAGCGAAACGTTTCCACTGAGAAAATAGAAATCCAGTTGACATGATTCAAGCTACAGACAATTCCACCTGGATGACTGAGAACCTTCATAGACATATCTCTTGCTTTTTCCATGATCCAGCGAATGTTGGCAATCTGATCTCTAGTTCCTCTGCCTCTTCGAAACCCAGCCTGCACTTCTGGTAGTTCTCGGTTCACATTATGGTACAGAAGCCTTATTCTCGGCCAGGTTTTTGGATAGGTTACTGTGACATTCTTATAGGAACCTATAGAACAAATGCTATCAAAAGATTCATAGCATTCCGTTTAGTTTAAAAAGTGCATTGCAAGCAGATCGAAACTATATTTGAAAGTAGATTTACTTAAATGAATGAGGCTTCCTCCCAAAAAATGGGCAAAGGATTATAATCTAATAATCAAAACTACGACCCAGTCTTCCATAAGGTTCCACCTTCAAATGTTATGAGACTGCAGCTCGCAGAATTTTATAGCCAGTCAAATTGGGGAAAGGCTGTTGTTTTGGATCATGATTTTTCAAGTCAGTCTCTTTCAGCCTCAGCATTCTACCAGTAGTAGGAAGATGATAACTGATCTTTTGAGAGTCATAAAGATTGCTAAAATCATTAATAACAGTAGTATGATTAATTACAACATTCCTATCCCCCATCTAAAACCTTGGGGCAGTCACTCTCTCTCAGCCCAACTCATCTCACAGGGTTGTTGTTGTGGGGAAAATAGGAGAAGGAAGGAGTATTAGGTATGTTCGCTACCTTGAGTTATTTATAAAAATAATAAAGGTGGGATAGAAAATAAATAAAATAAAATAAATAAAATGCCCCCAGTTCTGGAAGAGCAGCATAAATACAGAATTTCTAGCCTGCTTTTCTTAAGAAAGAACCTAGAAGTACTTGCATTAAAATATCACATGAATGTCTCTGTGTGTGTGTGTGTGTGTGTGTGTGTTTGTGTGTGTGTGTGTGTATCTGGAAGAGAAATAACAAAATATCCAAAACAAATAACTGCAGCAAATTACAACAGGGGAATCCAAGGAAGCCACGTTCAAAACACGAAACTAAATCATATTAGTTCAATACCTACTGGAAAAACCAATTTTTATAATGGTACCTGACCATTTATAACAGTGTTGCTGCAAACAAAGGGTACTTACATACTGAAACCTTACAGCATTTAGGAGTTTAAAAATAAAAATCTGCACCACAAATTGAGCTTGAAAACAACCAACCAGCTACTATAGTATTGTTTTACTAAGTTGAAGTAGTGTGCTTTCGCTGAGTGGATCCAGACCATATTCTGGCAGCATCATTTGGTGTTAATTTTTAGTTGTAAATCTGGAAGAAAGAGGGCATGTATTATCTCAGGAAAGGTATGGCATCATGTCCAGAATCATTCCGGAGCTATATAGAATTGGATGAAATATGGAATGCTCTTCCAAAATAAAAAGTGACATTCATCTGCGGTGATGGGGTGTTAAAAGTTGATGGTTATGGCAGTAGGATCAAAGCCCCAGCCCTTTGCACGTACATACAGTGTTGACGCATGTACAAAAGAGGTGGGATTTCAACCACACTGCTGCGACTGCCATCTTGATATTTTAACTCCTCCCCTGAGGATGCTGCTAGCATCATTCTTTTCTATGTCTTTGCTACTTCAACTGCACTCCCATCTCTCTCTCTCTCTCTCTAACATATAATCTTCCTATACTTTCTTAAAAATTAGTTCTTGTATTTGAAAGCAGGTCGAGCAAGTTTATGATAGTGAGAAAAATATTTTTGTTTTCCATCTTAATTTGGTCTCCGTCTTTTTCTTCGTACCCAAACCAGAATCAACAACCCATCTACTGTCTGGTTCAGGAACTTCCCACTCCAGAATAATTTAATAAAAAGAAAAAACATAGGTTGACATAAATATGTGACAGTCACACCATGCTATCTATAAGCAGAAAAAGAAAGTGCATATGCTGAATACATTATTTAAAGGCTTTTTCAATTGTGACAAGAATCACAAAACCAGTATTATACTGCATTTTATAAATTCTTAACGATCAAAGAAGCAGTAAAAGGTGATCCAAATTTACAACCTTGAATATTATAAATCATCTGAAAGATCACTTTGATATCTGCATACATATTCAGCAAAATGGGGATTTTAAAGTATAGCTAGAGGTTGCCTATGTCTTTCATCTCAGTCTTATACCCTAATAAATGCAAACCAACACTCGTAATATTTTACCCCTATTCTTCTTATTTAAAGAAGTGAGATCCAGTTAAACCTAAGGATGTCATACAGGTACATTTAATTATGAATTGCACACTTGTTCAGACAATATTTCAACCCCCTCCCCTCCCATTCTGTTTCAGGGGTCACTGTAGAGTGTTCTCCTGTTTGTTGTTTGCAGTGAGACGATGTATTCCTCATCCTAGACCAGAAATATGCACAGCTAGATAAAAAGTATTGCGAGCCTCTCCACATCCAGAAAAATTGAGATTTACATGTTGCGAAACTGAAAAAAAGTAACTATTTAGTGACGCTGTTGTTATAGTTAAGCAAAAAGAACAATGTTAGTAACCTATATTGCTCTTACTGTTAAAATATCAGGATTCAAGTTGTTTGAAAAATATTAACAGAAAAGTCAAAGTAATTCTAAAAAATAGGGGAAAGGGGATAGATTACTATGAAGTATATTCAAAGAAGAAAATAAAATAGACAAAGAATAGTTCTATTTCTGTGGTTTGATTTATTTTAATGTAAAATATTATCTAAAGTATATATTATCAAGAGTTAATACTTAAAATTATTGTACTTTCCCCCCTCCTTCGGATATTACTTAATGCTTACTCTGTTCATTCTCTCAAAATACATGTCTTTCTTCTGCCAACCAAGCCACTTTCTCTTTCAAAATGAGGAACAGTAAGTCAGTGTAACTCCCATGTTAGGATCATCTCTAACTAGCCCAACATGATGATGAGAACAAAATTTTAAACTCACTCTTCAAGTTACTAGTTATCCCATTCATAATGATCTTTTCATATTTTATATTGTACAAGAACTCTAACATTTCATATTTGGAAGTTAAACTCAGTATTAAAAACGGGAAATAAAAATTATCTTCTCACCCCTATCGGTGGTATGTGTCTTCCTCAACCTCGGGTCCTCTACCAGAGGCCTGGGAGTTTGAGGGTTCTGCGCAGTATCTTAGCTGTTCCTAGCATTGCACTCTTCTGGACAGAGAGCTCTGATGTTGTTCCTGGGATCTGTTGGAGCCACTCTCCCAACTTAGGAGTCACAGCCCCAAGTGCTCCTACTACCACTGGGACCACTTTGGCCTTCACTTTCCACATTCTAGCTAGTTCTTCTTTCAGGCCCTGGTACTTCTCCAGCTTCTCATACTACTTCTTCCTGATGTTGCTGTCATTTGACATTGCTACCTCAATTACCACTGCTGTCTGGATCTGGAAGTCCCACAGGATCTTAGTCCTGTTATTCTCCACAACCTTCTTTGGAATCTCCCATCTGGACTTGGGAGGGTCTAGCCCATACGCTGTGCAGATGTTCCTGTACACAATGCCAGCTACTTGGCTGTGCCATTCAGCAAATGCTGTTTCTGTCTGCATATTACACCCTGCCACGATGTGTTGCTTGCACAAATGCACTTTGCAATGTCTCCCTTCTGAATGCTTTGTGCAGTCCTATGGAGTATATTGACTACATAACATCAGATTTTGGCTGATTTTGTTTCTCTTTTGGATAAAAGATTTTGTCATATCCTGGGAACAGGGTAGTTGAGAGAGGCTGAAGGAAACAATAGGATGAATGTCTTCTTATAGTTTTTCTTCCCTCAAACTCATCCTCATTTTGATGGCTCCACTGACACACTTGGATGAAATTGATTTTTTTCTTGTTTTTGCCTTAAATATCCATAAATACCTTTTATCTACCCTAGTTTCTTAAGGGGCGTGGTGGCTCAGCGGCTAAGACGCCAGGCTTGTCGATCGGATAATCGCAAGTTCGGAGGTTCGAATACCTAGTCCCACATGATGGAGTGAGCTCCCGCACTCGCCCCAGTTCTTGCCAACGTAGCGATTCGAAAGCATGCAAATGCAAGTAGATGAATAGGTACCACTTCGGTGGGTAGGTAACAGCGTTCCGCGCATGTCATGCAGCCACATGACCGTGGAAGTGTCTTCGGACAACGCTGGCTCTTCGGCTAGCAAACGGAGATGAGCACCGGCCCCTAGAGTCAGACACGACTGCACAAATGTGCGGGGGGAACCTTTACCTTTACTACCCTAGTTTCATGACTCAGGATTGTTTGCTGCCATCTTTTTATATACAAAAGGACATTGTAATTTTGCCATGAGAAAATTTCTGAGAAGTCAACACTTTATTTATTTTTTGTACATCAATATACTTTTGAGCAGCATGCCCAGTAACCTATAAATGTAACATTGTACCCTCATTTCATCTGTTATTGAATTCAGAGTAAAAACGTTAAATAAAATATTCAACCAGAGTTATGAGATTGTTCCATATCTGTTAGACATTATTGAAAATAATCAGATTTTGTGCAACTGGTGTAACATGTGTTAAAGAAAACAAATATAAGTGGATGTTTTGTTGTAATCATAGGCAGGTTAAGTGGAATAACTTGTCTTTGCTATTCTCTATACAAATATCTATGCACTTACTAATGTTTAAGCTTAGTGTTTACTTTTATTTTGCTGTAAGGAACGCAAGGACATACTGTTGTAGAATTTTGAACAGGTGAAGCTGAAATGGGAATGCTCAACATTATCTTAGTTTAAATATGCAAAAAACCCACTCTCTCTTCTAAATAATCAAATGTTGGAGAAGTGCTTTCTTGTAAACAAGATATTGCAGCAATTTACCTCCCTGTGGAATCATCAATTCAGTTCACTCATCCTACAACAGATGTGAGCAACCTGCATTCCCAGGGCCACATGCAGCTCCAAAGTCCCTTGGCTGTGACTTCAGAGACTCCTTTGACCATAATTTCTGAAAAGTGGCAATCTGATTTTTTTAAAATATTTTTTATCCCGCCTTTATTCTTTTTATAAATAACTCAAGGTGGTGAACATACCTAATACTCCTTCCTCCTATTTTCCCCACAACAACAACCCTGTGAGGTGAGTTGGACTGAGAGAGAGTGATTGGCCCAAGGTCACCCACCCGGCTTTCATGCCTAAGGCAGGACTAGAACTCACAGTCCCCTGGTTTCTAGCCTGTTGCCTTGACCATTAGACCAAACTGGATCTTTCTTTTCCTGCCATTTTGAGGTGGGTAACCCTAAATTTAAATTACAGTCAGCATATAACAATTAACAAACAAAGAACCTCTCCGATCTCCAACGCGTGATTACCCATTTTGTGGCTCTCAACCCCACCAAAAGGGTTAAATGCAACTCTTGGCCACCAAAAGAAGCCTATCTCTGGCCTACAGATAGAGGGAATTTCCATGATGATACTTTGTATCATGTATCTAGGGCATATATGAATATTATTATCATTTCATATCCAATTCAAGGTGTTGGTTATCACCTTTAAAGCCCTACATGGCACGGGACCAGGTTATCTGAGGGACCCCATTACATCATCCCGTCCCACCCGATCTTGCAGAGAGGGAATGCTGCGGACCCCCTCTATGAAAGAATTCCATCTAGCGGGGTCTCGGAGGCGAGCCTTCTCTGCAGCGGCACCTGCCCTATGGAACACCCTCCCCCCAGAGATAAGACAGGGCCCTTCACTCCTGGACTTCAGGAAAAAATTAAAAACTTGGCTCTGTGATCTCGCCTGGGGCAAGAAGGAAAGTGGTCAAGCTTGGGGATGGCTGATTTCTTAGAGCCACGTCAAATATTTTAAATATGTTTAGCTTCACTGTAAGAACCACCTGCCACTTGGATTTTACTGTATTTATATTTTTATTGTTGGTTTTATTGTATTTTAATGATGTTGTGGTTGTGAACCACCCAGAGTCCCTCCTTGAGGGGGAGATGGGCGGTCCTAGAAATTTAATAAATAAACAAATAAGTAAATAAATAAATATTTATTCTGGATTATGTAAATCGTGCTGCTTCCGTAGTTTGTGTGCATATAAATATATGTGCAGTTCAAAGTAATCAATAGATAAGATATTTATATATCCCGTGGCATACAGAATACAATACATGAGTACTTAGTAATCTAACTGACTATGAGATTTAAGTTTATTTCAGCGTCCTTACCTGAAACCCTTGTTTTTGCTGTCTGGTTGGAAAATATGCTGGTCCAGATTGATTACTTTTACAATAACTGCTTTGAAATCTAAGAGGACAGAATTCAATAATGCTTGATGCATCATATTCTAATACTTCATTCAACTCTAATAAAAAAAATATCACACCATACCAATTTGTAAAAGGAAAAAAACTAGTAAGAGAGCAGGGACCACATCAAGGAAATGTTGCAAAAGGAGAGATGTATTCTTTGCATGGTGCCATCTCCTTTTCAATAACCACTTTAGTAACTGTTTTTGCTCGCATGGCAAAACAGCAGTAGGCACAAGTACACCGAAGGCTGTAGGCTGCTGTTGGGAAAACACAGATTCAAAAGGAGCTAAAATGCTGGAGGGGCCTTTCTCACAAGAGGATAAAGATATGAGACATGCAGTGTTCTCCTGAATTCACTGCTGAGATATCTTTCTCTTTCCTGGGCAAACTACTGTTTCTTCTGACCATCTGCAAGTCATAATGATCACACTACAATGACTTTTTAAAGAAGTATTTATTTTTAAAGTTTCAAGTTTTTATCATTTAAAAAAAAATCTGACTTCATCACTGCAACTGGAACGAAATTGGTAAGGACAGTTTTTCATTCTCTAAAGGTGCCACATGGCTATTGACCCATATTCTAGGCATAATGGACATTCATCTCTTAGTAATATCCAAATTGGACTATTACTGTATTCCTTTTAAGCTTATGAAAATTTCATTTGGCTCAAAATGTAGCTAATTTGTGATGAGATATAGAAGGCATATCACTGCAATAATATCCCATGTTTCTTCATGAATTTATTTCAAGATATAAATCAAAGTGCATCTTAACTGAACCAGAATCAGGACATCTAAAAATCCATTTCTATTCATTCATATGTATTGGAACAGTTAGATATTGGTTAAACAATCCATTCCTTTTGGAACATATGTACTCTCTTCATTAGTACAGGCCCTGAAGAGTTCCTTTCTCACTTAAGATTTGCTGATGTGTTTTGATGCTGAAATTCAGAGCTCCACAAATAATGGGTTACTGACCTTGGACTGCTTGGAAATAGTCTCCAAATATCTGATAGAGAAATAGATTATGGTCAAGAAAAAGAAGCTGACGGATGAAAAATATCCACATAAAGAGTTATAGATGAACTTAATTAAGGAAACAGATATGCTAGAAATCATCAGGAAATTTAACAATATTTCTCATGGTTTAAATAAAGACCAAGGTTTCTTCTCATACTATGTGTATTGAATTCATGCAGTCATGGCTGGGTCACAACTAACTGCTGCTTTATTTTTGGTCATTGTCTGAAGTAATTCTGTGTCTCATCCTTTTTGTCATCATTCCTAATTGTTCTCCTCTCTCCTTCCCTACATCAGCTGTGTCCTATCTACCTACAGTATATAATATTTTGCTCTCAACTTGGCACTTCCCACATATGTAGGGATGTCAGATCCCAGAATTCCCTCTAGCATGGCCAAAAGCTGCTGGATTTCTGGGAGTTGCACTCCTGATGCATCAGGAGGGCATCAAATAGGGAAGAGTGCTTAACATTCCAGAAGACTGTCTGTTGCATCAACTGTGTATGTAAACTATATAAAGAAACACCATATATTTTCTTGAACACTTTTTATTGTCTTACAGTCTAGCTGTCAGTGCAGTGCCAAATTAGAGACATTGTTTACATAGTAAGCTATCTCAAAATGAAAACAGAGCCAAGGAAACAGCCTTTGCTTTCAAGGGTCCCCTTCCATTGTTCTTAATCTCAAAACCATTGACCACGTAAACAAATATGATACTGCAGTGAGACAAGAAGCTGCTATTTTGAGATAAGTGATTGGGTAAACATTTCTGAGTTATCTATGGGCAATATTTCATAAACTATAAAATTCAGAGAGAAAATAATTTCCTGGAGATGAATTGCAACCTCTATCCATTGTTCTTGCAAGTGGGTTATCTACATTATATCAGTTGGTATTGTGACTCAGAACTTTTGTACTTGGACACTATCTTGACTGTTGAAATACTTGAATAAAAAAAATCAAACAAATTGAGCATTGCCAGACAAAACCTACATTATATTTTATTGTTATATCTCTTTTAAAAAGTTATGATTTATAGTATGAATCTAGGTACTAGCATAATGATTAAACCACACAAAATACTTCCATCAACTTAGCTATGAATACATCCTATTGAGGGAATTGATTTGTGTTCTTTGTTTATTTCAATACCAATTACAGTAACTTGCTACAATATAGTAGATGCATGGAGTTGTATTGAATATTTGGCTCATTGGTAGTAGCTCATTCATTATGACACATATTAATTAGCACACTTGCATAGCTTCCTAACATCATTCTCTGTATTTTGACCTTCTGCTCATATAACAGGCTTTGTGTTGAACCTTTAATATTTCTTCCTATTATAGATGTTCCCAATATTGAGGTGTGCATAAAATATTTATATTCAGGTGCAGTCCTATAGTGATTTGTATTGTTTTAGGAGGTAGCATTTAGTTTTCAAGTCTAGTAGCCACTGATAGCCTAATTTGTTCAATTTAAAATATAAACTAGTGCCATAACTACATCTGATGGCAGCAAAGTCCACATTTAACAATATACAGTGTAAAAAAGTATTTTGCTTTATTGATACTGAACGTTACCACATTCAATTTCAATGCATAATCCCTAGAATCCAACAATTCTAATACTGTGAAACAGTGAGAAAAGCTTCTTTCGTACCACATCTTCCATTCTGTGGATAATTTTCTATACCTTAATTGTGCCTCCTCTTGCCCTACTTGCTTTAAGCTAAAAAACTGTTATCATTATAGTCATTCTTCAAATTAACTATTTTGTTTGCCTTGTTTTGTTTGGTACCTCTTCGGGTTGTGCAGTATCCTTTTGGAGATGTGGTACCTAGAATTATAGTGTTATTCCAAGAATAGCTTCACAATGTATACGTGTGTGTGTGTGTGTGCATGTGTATCTTACTAAATTGCCTATTTGATTTCAGTTCCTGATTCCAAACATGGAATTTGCCTTTCTTATAGCAACTGCACACTTTGCTGAAACAGTCTCTGCCAGCTTTGATCAGATTATTAAAGCCTGGGATTTTTAGGGCCAATGTGCATCAATTTGCACTTAGTTACCTTGAATAGCATCTGCCATTTTAAGGCCCATGCTCCTCGTTTGAAGGAATCCTTTTGGAGCTCTGCAAAATCCCTTTTTGATTTTATCATATTGGAAATAATCATAGGACTGTACTGAGTGTTTTAAGCATTGGCGATCACTCGTAGCCGAGTAAGATTGTCTTCCAAAGGTAAAATTTTAACGGTGGATCCGTAAGTGGCTATAAAGGCCAATTCTGGATCTGCACAACCTCCCACAATGAGGGCATAGGTTTCCGGGCGGGAGACGGTCATGATGAGGGTTTGCCTGACGTGCCTTCCTTTTAGCTCTTTTCTCCCTTTCGCCCTGTACTTGTGCTTCTTCAAAGTCCATAGCGCCATTAATAAAGGATGACCTCCAATTGAAACGCTCATGAGTTACGGCTTCCCAGTTCTCAATGCTGATATTACATTTTTTTAAAATTAGCTTTGAGAGTGTCTTTGAATCTCTTTTGCTGTCCACCAATATTCCGTTTTCCATTCTTAAGTTGGGAGTAAAGTAGCTGCTTTGGAAGACAATGGTCAGGCATTCGAACAACATGGCCGGTCCAGCGAAGTTGATGTTGGATGATCATTGTTTCAATGCTGGTGGTTTTCGCTTCTTCTAATACGCTAACATTAGTCCGCCTATCTTCCCAAGTAATTTGCAGAATTTTTCGGAGGCAGCGTTGATGGAATCTTTCAAGAAGTTGGAGGTGGCGTTTGTAGAGGGTCCATGTTTCACAGGCGTACAGAAGGGTTGGTAGTACAATGGCTTTGTAAACAAGCATTTTGGTCTCCCTGCGAATGTCCCGATCCTCAAACACTCTACGCTTCATTCGGGAGAAAAAAAAATTTCTCCCGAATGAGTGTTTTAAGCAGATATATGTCCACATAGGTTTGCTGTGAGGATAAAGAAAACCTGACTTACTGTCACAAGCTTGATCCTCTTCTACTTTTTTTTTTAATGGAATAGTAGATCCTTACCTCTAAAAGGGGGTAATTTGGAAGCAACTGAACTGACCAAAGGCAAAGCCCAACATATACATTACAAAAGGGCTCTTACATAGTAGTCACCAATAGTTATAGGGATATGTCACACAGATCATTGTTACGTGTGAACAGAGCCAATTCTTTTTTTTAAATAAGAATTGTATTAAGTTTCAAATAGAGTTAAAAGCTACAGAAAAACAAAAAACTACAAAGAAAAAAAAAGAACTAAAAAAGTATGGAAACACAAGAGAATTTTTTTAAAAAGTTACAAAATGAGGTGACTTCCGACTTTTAACAGCAAGGATATACAATAAATCCATAATCAATCTCTTACTCAATATTAGATCAAGATCACATTATTTCTATAAATCATACCATTGGCACATTATAAAAATCACTAAGTATAGTTGCTCCCTCCCCTTATATTGAAAGAAAGAATATTTACATACACACACATTTATTTATTTATTTATCCAACTTCTATCACCACCCATCTCCCCCCCACAAGTGGGACTCTGTATGTATGTATGTATGTATACACACACACATATACACACTTCCTAATCAACTTCGCCCCCAAAGATAACATTTATTTAATTATTTCCTTCCTACTACTATTCTATGCATTCCTGTCTACTATAATAAAGATCAAACTAAAAGACATATATATTGTCTACCATTATACTTGATAGTACAGCAATTTTAATAATCTTAATCACGTCAGACCAAAACCCAGACATTATTTTTTATACCTTAATAATCTTAATCCAAATAATTAAAGATAAATGAAATCAGCCAAACCGTAAAAGCAATCCAGATAAATATTCTTAAACCCTTATCCCACCTCAAAATAAACCAAAGCATTTACATATCCCCACAATACACACAAAGCTTTTTTCTTAAAGAAATCAAACAGCCCAACTGGCCCCCTCAAAAACTCTGGCTTCTCTTCAGGAAACCTCCCATACATAGTAACCCCTTCTTTTCCAAGGCACTCCATCAGAAGATCAGTTTCACTTATGGCTTGCAACTCAATCTCTCCCTTTAATTTCTTCAACTCAACTATCCAATCTTCCTCCAGAATCTCAGTAGAAGTCGAAGAGACATTCCTGACACTGTTTCATTCCTCAGTTTCATCCATGACATCCCCAACCAGATGAGACATTTTAAAACTCAAATTTTCCACAATATCCTGAATGCTTTGCATAAAAACTTGGTAAGAATTATAAAAAATCTGCTTGAAGTCTCATTGGAAGTCTGAAAAAGTCTGTTTGAGGTCCTCCATGTCTCACGCAGTAGATTATGGCGCCCCCTAGAACCTTAACCAGCGAAAGTCGAAGATATGAAGGAATGTGTTTACTTATGCAAGAGTGAGATTGCAGACAAATCCCCAGGGAAAGTAGAAGCAGAAAAGTGAAAGTTCAAAACAGCCAATTCAACATGTAGGAAAATGTTAATTTCTTCAAATTTAATACAAAGATAATAACAGGGAGACAATTATTTGCTGTCAATATTCCTTAATATTTGGATGGAAAACAAGCCAAAACTTAAAAAAATTTTTTTAAATTAATCCCAAAAATAACAATAAGCACCAAGAGAGCCCGCTTCTCCTTGCTGTAGAAAGCCTCTCTTAGGGTACATATACTTAATATATATATATATAAATTGGGTGATTTAGAAATGGGGTGGCCGGTCTAAATGTCCCTTTAAGGCTACAGCACGGCTTGGAAAATGGTGACGTCCCAGCATCCCCGCAGCTCTTACCAGTCAAACACTGTTTACAATCTCCTGGCTGCAAGCCGCTGTCCTGGAGGAGAAATGGGGTGATTCCGAGCATTTTCCTATCCTGGTAAAATGCTCCTGGGCTTCAGGAATAGCCTGCCTGAACCCCCCAAAAAACTGTCGCATTGTCAGTTCTGCCCACGGAGCCCGTGAGCACAGCTGTTCAGTCTGTCATATCCCCCACCAGAAGTCGAACAGAGCCAATTCTTAATACAGTTGCCCATGGCAGAAAACAGGTTGGTGGTTACATGACAATTTTGTTGTAGCTGTGCTTTGGACAGCTGGCAGCAATAAAACATTGGATCAAACAGACAAACAAATAAATAAATATTATCAAGGATTAAGAGGTAAGATATGTACCTGTTCTCAGAAATAGTAGAAAAATATAATTAGTTAAATAGTGGATTTCTTTATACTGTATATATCTACCTATATATACAGTACATACATTCACCTATGGAGTTTGGTACAACATACTCCCAAAGAATATGTTTAGAATCAGGCTGCAATGAAGTTTCTGCTTACTTGGGAATAAGTCCCATTGAGTAGAAATTTTTTTTCATATCCACACACAAAATATAAAGCAACTGTTCTATGTCCCCTTTTCCCCCCAGCAGATAACAATAGAGTGATGCCGAGGGTTTCTTTATTTTTATTCTTAGTTAATCAACAAAACGTTGAAAAGGCATTCTTAAAAAAGAATTTAGTATTGCAAAGCAGAAGATGACCAACAAGCTATTATCTGAGAAGGGATGACGGAAATGGCTGCTTGGAATGATTCTTAGGACAAACCCAGCATGAGGCCTTCTCTGCCAAGCTAAGGTAATTCTACTGAAAGGCAAGAAATCCAAAGTGATGTATGTCCAGCTGGTTGTATGTTGACAGTGGCAGGCCTGGCAAAAGTCCCATCTGCCTGAAGCCAAAGAACAGGAAGAATGGATAAACCTAAGATCCCATCTTTACAGGGCTCAGTAACTTCTTTTTCACAGATTCTGAGTCAGAGAGCTAGATATTGTTTATCTACCCTCCTCATGTCTCAATGCTGTGTAAAGGTTATTTGGAAGCATAGCATTCAGTCAGCTCTGTTCAACTATTTAGATAATAGTGTAATACTTTTGGTCAGGAAATAGTAAAGAAGCAGGAAATATAATCAATTTTTGGATTTTATTTTAAATCTGGGGGAAAAAACCTCTTTCAACTAAAGGCTTGAAGGTTTATGTCACAAGTACCAAGTGGATAACACCCCAGGCAAGAAGGGGGGTAAACATCTTCAGTTGCTGTTATAGATAAAAATTGAATCTGACCAGTACATTGGTAAACACAGGATGGTATATGAATTACAGCAGAAATATCTGTATTTGTGTAATACAGTGGTAGAATCTGGTCCCTTGAGACTGTTTTTGTGAGTCAGAGAGGTGGAATTCCATTCCATGGATATTAAAGATGTGTTTAAAACATTTTTTTTAAAAAAATGACTTAACCACATAGCAGCAGAAAATGCAGTGAGGGCTGAAGTTTATCTAGCTCTGTTTGGTCTGCTTCCTTGGGGTTAGATAAATTATGTATCCTCTTTTCACTTTATATAGCAGCTGAGTCCCTGAAAGATATTAATTATTATGTAATAACTTCCACTAATCGTTTCTTCCCTTTGAGTATTTTTTTTAAAAAATCAGTTGTATTGGCAATAGGATGAAGAACTGAAAGATAATTAATGGTTGTTAAGTTGTCAGTGTTGCAAAATGAAATATTTGATCTTTGCTTAAAATTCTAGGCAGAAGAAAGAAATGTTTTATGATGTGTATTTTTGGCCATTTTATAAAGGGAAATGAAAATTTGATAGTGATAATGAAGAAGAAATCGTTATTAGGTTATTTATAAATGCAACCTTACTGAGGAGGCAAAGTTTCTAGGAAAATAATACATTATAAATCTTGATAGAATTGTGGATACTCTTTCTTTCAGTGTTATGGGGCAATTTGCAACTTTAGGATAGAAAGCCTAAACCATTGCATTCTTGCATTTTTTTTTAATCCGTTCAATCATGTCCGATTCTTGGAGACTGCCTGGAAAAGTCCCTGCAGTTTTCTTGGCAAGGTTTTTTGGAAGTGGTTTGCCATTGTCTTCTTTCTAGGGCTGAGAGAAAGTGACTAGCCCAAGGTCACCCAGCTGGCTTTTTGCCTCAGGTGTGACTGGAATTCACAGTCTCCCGGTTTCTAGCGTGATACCTTAACCACCACACCAAACTGGCTCTTGCATTCATGCATACAGTATGTGTGTCTATATATTTTTCTGTCTCTGCATTTCCACCAGAAAATAAAATAAAAATATTAGTGTGAAAAAATGGGAAAACAGGAATATTAATTACAAGATAATAATTCTTTAACTTCAGATTTTGTTGAAACTGTAGCATTGCTCTTAGCCTGATTCAGCAAGTCTGTTCTTAGCATAATATTCTTATGCTATGGCATGCATGAACCAATTATGATACTGTACATGTAATAATCACATGGCAGTGTAATAAATAATATGCAAAGGAATAGTGCATTGTTTCAACCCCATCTTTCTTCCTGTAGTCCTGATATATATATTCTTGATCAGGAAACATTCTTAGACTTGACCACATTGGTCAAGCATCTACTACATATCTGACACTATCTCTCGATCACTATCTGATGCAACCTGTACAGTCCAAGGTGGATAAATGAATCTGGTACAGGCCCACTGGGGAAAATGTGAACAGAATGAATGCCAGGAACTGCTGGTGCCTTCTCTGATCAGGAAATATGTGGGACACTTCATAGAAGAACTATTACATGGGGAATACCATCTCTGTTCTTCTGAAAGAGGAAAAATGTGAGAGCCAGTATGGTATAATGATTTAGGTGGTAGCCTAGAAACTAGGAGTCTGTGAGTTCTAGTCTTCCTTAGGCATGAAAGCTGGCTGGGTGACCTTGGATTAGTCACTTTTTCTTAACCCAACCCACCTTACAGGATTGTTGTTGTGGGGAAAATAGGAGGAGGAAGGAGTATTAGGTATCTTCGGTGCCGTGTGTGTGTGTGTGTGTGTGTGTGTGTGTGTGTATTAAAATGATGATGTATAAGTTCAGAGGAGCCAATCTTTCAAGAATTATTGCACATTGTACATTGGTTTATTTGACTCTTTCTATGCTCTTTTTTCTTCTTTGAAGGAGAACAACCATGGGCTTTGCTGAGAGCACTGCCAGGATCAACCTCTTTTCTCCCTTGATGGATAAGAACAGCATATGATTAAGCAGAAACCATTTCCCCTTTACTCTGGTCTTTTAATAAATATATGAAATTGTCAAGGTTTCATCTAACCTTCCCCAACCTAGTGCTCTCCAAATTTATTGGGATTATTATTCCCAGAACTCCTAACTAGCATAACCATGTTGGAAAAATTTTGGAGTTATACATAATTGGAAGTATGTATCCCACAATACACTTTGAACAAAGGCATACTCATTCCTAAGCAATGAAGGAGGTGTCCTCTCTGAACTGGTGTATCATTGTTTATCGCAATGCTTTGGGTGCATCACACTATCAGATATGCCGGCCGTGCCAACAATAGCCTTATAATGTAGAAATGAATAAGAAAAAATATATCTAGGGGAATGTTGCACCTTTTTGTCCAATTCTAAAATGGAACCTGTGGTTTGATGCAAATAATGCTCAAAGTAAGCAAAAATGAATATGGATGTATATTCAGTCACCTATAAAGTGATTTGGACCAGTTCAAGTAATACACTGAAACCTCCAGGCGGTTTATAAGATAAGAACACCATAATGTTACAGCTTATGACTCCCTAATTATTTCAGTTTTGAGATGTTATCCAGTATTGCCATTTTGCTACATAATTATTTACTTCTATCTTGGTTCTTTTTACATTCTATAAAAAAAATCATAAGAGTCTGTTAGCACCTTTTCTGAATAACACATTTTAATAAATTTAGTCAGAAAAGGTGCTAGCAGGCTTCTGCTTTTTTTGCTACCATAGACTAATACAGCTCTCTTCCTACAAATAGACCTATAAGCATTTGGTCTGCCATGATCCAGAGATCACATTATAGTTTGTATCAGGGTTTTTTCTAAGCTTCCCCCCCCCCACTGCCACATCTGTACAAGATGGTGGTACTGTTCTTCATCTCCTGTATAACCCAAAAGCACCTCTCAAATGCTTTCTAATTGAAACAAAGAAAAGCATAACAAATATAAGGTAAATTAAAAAATGCAATTTGTTTCTTTAATTTTTTCTCATACATATCTACAATGCTTTTTGTTAGGGTTTGAACCCCTTAATCAACTAACCAAGAACTTAGTTTCTACTGGACTGTTTTTTCCCAACAGCAGTGAAAGTGTCCAGCTGCATGTTAGAATAAATGCTAGTTTACGTCATTTTGTTATGGATTGAGAATAGAAAATAGTAAAATAGAAAAATGTTCTATTTTTGTGAGCTTGGTTCTTTCCAGTCTAACATCTCAATCCTGCTATCATCAGGTTAACTGTTATTTCAGGGTTTTTTTATTCTATATTAAAAAAAATGGAATAAATAACTCACAATGCAAAATAATGTCAGCATTTTCATAAGCAAATCCATACAGTTCTTCTCAGACTAGGTAAAACAAAATAAAGCCATAAAGGGCACATAATTGTAAGGAGCAGAAGAAAAACATTCAGAATGTTGCTGAGTGATTTCTAATATAATATATGCAAATTTATTTATTTAATTAATTTATATTACCGCCCATCTCCCCCATCGGGGACCCTGGGCGGTTCACAAATACTGTTCTGCCAGTCATTTATTTAAGAATTTGTTCAAGTTCTTGGTCACAACCTCTGATACTTTAGACACAATATTCTTCCATGCTCTTCTCTGTCAGAATGGCTCAGGAAAACATTCTCTAAACTATTGTATCCCATTTAGGTGTTGATCATAACAAGTTCTCTTTCTGAGTGCTTTGACCGTAGCCCTCTTCTCTGGAATTGCATCTCTTGTTCAGTTTATGAATTACATGGGGCAATACAATAGTAACATGGTTTATTCTGAAGTTATCAATGACTTTGCTGAATGAATCTCACTTATATTTATCATGATTGAAGGATCTTGGTCACAGGAAGGGCATTTCCAATTAATAGGTCATGATAATCTGGCTTTTGTGGTAACCGTTTATCATTCATAGAGCTGCCTTTGATATGGTCTGGAAAATTCAACTGATATAGAATGAAAGATATAATCAGGTTTGAATATTGAAACATATACCAATGCATTTTTAATGGATCTTCACTGGCTTCTAATTTATTTTCATACCTAATTCAGGGTGCAGATTAACCTACAAAAATCTCACTGGACTGGGATATGAAAATCTAAAATATTATCTCTCTTATTTGGTACCCACTACCACCCTTATGTTTTCTGTAGATGGAAATGAGTGGAGGGCCTTTACAACTGTAGGTTATGGAATACTCTCCCTAGACAACCTCAACTGGTAGGTGGCATCAGACAAAGGCTTTTTCTGTTTTCCAAAACTTTGAATACCTTAATAAAATATTTTAATATAATTTTAATAATGTTCATATATTTTAATCTTCATTTTTACAGCAATTGGAATGTGTTTGCCCTTTTAGGTTACATTTAGTCTTTATTATCAGATGTTATTGTTGTTGTTGGCATTTGCATTTTTCTATGCCAATTATGTTCTCTATATTATCCAATTTTTAGTATATACTTTTATCATGTTTAATGGAGTTCATTTCAGTTATTGAAATATGCAACACTTCTATAACTTGCTTTGTTGGGCAACAAATAAATAATATTAAACAGTGGCTAGAAGATTAATTTTTACTTCCAGCTACTTACAGGAAAGCAATGCCTCAACAATGCAAAAGGGTTATAGTATAGAAACACTCATAAACATTTAGAAGGAAGGGACATGCAACAGATCATTAGTCCAAAATAAATGGGTTATCATAAGTATTGATTTTACAGTGATGTTATGTCAGAATTTGAGATAGATGTTCTAGGTGCAAATGTTTGAGATTGTACACAGATTGCTTAATGAAACTAGGAGCATCTTCTAAAGTAAACTTTTCCACATAATGCTTGTTTGGCATACACACAAATTATTGGATTTCTCTGGACTTTATTTCTTTTTTTTTAAATAGTAAATTTTATTAAGTTTCAAGAGAAGAATAAAAACTACAAAAAAATATACAAAGACAGAAAAAAAACAAAAAAAGTGCAGAAACACAAGAGAATTTTTTTTTTAAATTTACAAAAATATGTGGCTTCCAACTTTTAACAGCAAGGATATAAAAAAATTTTCCATAATCAATCTCTTACTCTATATTAAACCAAAACACCAAATTATTTCTATAAATCATTCCACTTTAGCACATAATAAAAGTCACTCCTCCCCCTTATATTAAAATAAAGAAAAAAAATTCATATAAACCTCCTAAACATCTTTCTCCCCTCCAAAAGATAATACATATTTAATTATTCCCTTCCTAACACTATTCTATACATTTCTGTCTACTATAACAAGAATCAAATTAAAAAGCACATACGTTGTCTGCTATTATACTTAATAATACAACAATTTTAATCATCCCAATCTTAATAAACCCAAAAAACAAAGACAATTCAAAACAGTAATTCCATATCTTTAAAAGCGAATAACATCAATCAAATACTTAAAGCAAACCAGATAAACATTATTTAACCCTAATACAACAGTTTTAATAATTTTAATCTTAATAAACCCAAAAAACAAAGACAATTCAAAACAGTAAATCCAAATCTTTAAAGGCAAATAGCATCAATCAAATCCTTAAAGCAAACCAGATAAACAATCTTCAACCCTTATCCCACTTCAAAATAAACCAGAACAGTTACATATCCCCACACTGTGCATAGAGCTTTTCTCTTGAAAGAATCAAACAACCCAACTGCCCCCCTCAAAGATTCCAGGTTCTTTTCATGGCATTCCACCAGAAGATCAATTTTATTTATGGCTTGCAGATCACTCCCTTAGATTTCTCCACTATCCAATCTTCATCCAGCATCTCGATAAAAATCCCAATCTCACTCTTAAAAAAACCCTTTCTATCACTCTTAAATTCCTCAATTTCATCCACCACATCCCCAACCTGATGGCACATTTTATATCTCATATTTTCCACAAAATTGGAAATCAGATTGACTACATCCTTTGCAGCCAAAGGTGGCGGACATCTATACAGTCGGTAAAAACAAGACCTGGAGCTGACTGTAGTTCAGATCACGAACTTCTTATTGCAAAATTTAGAATCAGACTAAAGAGAATAGGGAAGACCCACAGATCAGTTAGATATGAGCTCACTAATATTCCTAATGAATATGCAGTGGAGGTGAAGAATAGATTTAAGGGACTAGATTTAGTAGATAGGGTCCCGGAAGAACTATGGACAGAAGTTCGCAACATTGTTCAGGAGGCGGCAACAAAAAACGTCCCAAAGAAAAAGAAAACCAAGAAGGCAAGATGGCTGTCTGCTGAAACACTGGAAGTAGCCCAAGAAAGAAGGAAAGCAAAAGGCAACAGTGATAGGGGGAGATATGCCCAATTAAATGCAAAATTCCAGAGGTTAGCCAGAAGAGATAAGGAATTATTTTTAAACAAGCAATGTGCGGAAGTGGAAGAAGACAATAGAATAGGAAGGACAAGAGACCTCTTCCAGAAAATTAGAAACATCGGAGGTAAATTCCAGGCAAAAATGGGTATGATCAAAAACAAAGATGGTAAGGACCTAACAGAAGCAGAAGAGATCAAGAAAAGGTGGCAAGAATACACGGAAGATCTGTATAGGAAGGATAATAATATTGGAGATAGCTTTGACGGTGTGGTCAGTGAGTTAGAGCCAGACATCCTGAAGAGTGAGGTTGAATGGGCCTTAAGAAGCATTGCTAATAACAAGGCAGCAGGAGACGATGGTATCCCAGCTGAACTGTTTAAAATCTTGCAAGATGATGCTGTCAAGGTGATGCATGCCATATGCCAGCAAATTTGGAAAACACAAGAATGGCCATCAGATTGGAAAAAATCAACTTATATCCCCATACCAAAAAAGGGAAGCACTAAAGAATGTTCAAACTATCGAACAGTGGCACTTATTTCACATGCCAGTAAGGTAATGCTCAAGATCTTGCAAGGTAGACTCCAGCAATTCATGGAGTGAGAATTGCCAGATGTACAAGCTGGGTTTAGAAAAGGCAGAGGAACTAGAGACCACATTGCCAATATCCGCTGGATAATGGAGAAAACCAGGGAATTTCAGAAAAACATCTATTTCTGTTTTATTGACTATTCTAAAGCCTTTGACTGTGTGGATCATAACAAATTGTGGCAAGTTCTTGGTGGTATGGGGATACCAAGTCATCTTGTCTGCCTCCTGAGGAATCTGTATAACGACCAAGTAGCAACGGTAAGAACAGAGCACGGAACAACGGACTGGTTTAAGATTGGGAAAGGAGTACGGCAGGGTTGTATACTCTCACCCTACCTATTCAACCTGTATGCAGAACACATTATGCGACATGCTGGGCTTGAGGAATCCAAGGCTGGAGTTAAAATCGCTGGAAGAAACATTAACAATCTCAGATATGCAGATGATACCACTTTGATGGCTGAAAGCGAGGAGGAGTTGAGGAGCCTTATGACGAAGGTGAAAGAAGAAAGTGCAAAAGCTGGGTTGCAGCTAAACCTCAAAAAAACCAAGATTATGGCAACGAGCTTGATTGATGACTGGCAAATAGAGGGAGAAAAAGTGGAGGCAGTGACAGACTTTGTATTTCTAGGCGCAAAGATTACTGCAGACGCTGACTGCAGCCAGGAAATCAGAAGACGTCTACTTCTTGGGAGGAGATCAATGGCAAATCTTGATAAAATAGTTAAGAGCAGAGACATTTATTTATTTATTTTTATTTTTATTATTCAAATTTATTCCCCGCCCATCTCCCATGCAAGGGACTCTGGACATCACACTGACAACAAAGGTCTGCATAGTTAAAGCAATGGTATTCCCTGTAGTAACCTATGGCTGCGAGAGCTGGACCATAAGGAAGGCTGAGCGAAGGAAGATAGATGCTTTTGAACTGTGGTGTTGGAGGAAAATTCTGAGAGTGCCTTGGACTGCAAGAAGATCAAACCAGTCCATACTCCAGGAAATAAAGCCAGACTGCTCACTTGAGGGAATGATATTAAAGGCAAAACTGAAGTACTTTGGCCACATAATGAGAAGACAGGATACCCTGGAGAAGAAGCTGATGCTAGGGAAAGTGGAAGGCCAAAGGAAGAGGGGCCGACCAAGGGCAAGATGGATGGATGGTATTCTGGAGGTGACGGACTCAACCATTGGGGAGCTGGGGATGGTGACGGCCGACAGAAAGCTCTGGCGTGGACTGGTCCATGAAGTCACGAAGAGTCGGAAACGACTGAACGAATAAACACAAACAACAACATTTTCCACAATGTCCTGGATATCTTGCATAAAAGCTTGATAGAAGTCAGAAGAAATCTGTTTAAAATCTTGGTGAAAGTCAAAGAATATGTTTGATATCCTCCATGTCTCATGCAGTAGATTATGGCGCCCCTAGGAGCTTAACCAGTGAAAGTCGAAGATATGGAAGAGTTCCGGAGTGTGTTTACATAAAGTGAGAGTGAGATAGCAGACAGTTCTCAAGGGAAAGTGAAAACAGAAATATGAAGGTTCAAATCAGCCGATTAAACGTGTAGGAAAATGCTAATATCTTCACATTTAATACAAAAATAATAACAGGAGGACAATTGTTTACTCTCAATCCTCCTTTATATTTGGAAGGAAAACAAAATCCAAAACTTTAAAAAAAATTTAAAAAGTAATCCCAAAAATAACGTTAAGCACCAAGAGAACCAGCTTCTCCTCGCTGTAGAAATCCTCTCTTGGGGTACATATACTTAAAATATATATATACAAATTGGTGACTTAGAAATGGGGTGGCCAGTCTTAGTGTCCCTTTAAAGCTACAGTGTGGCTTGGAAAGTGATGACGTCCGCGCCTCCCAGCTGGCTCTTACCAGTTGAACGTGAAACGCTGTTTGCGATCTTCTGCCTGCAAACAGCCGTCTGGAGGGCAGATGGGATGATTCCAGGTATTCTCCTTTATCCAGAGAACATTTCTGGGCTTCAGGAAAACCTGCCTGAGCCCGAAAAAAATTACCACGTTGTCATCTCCGCCCGCTGAACCCGCGGGCACAGCCATTCAGTCCGCCATTCCCAACGGAAGCCTCTGGACTTTATTTCTTGACTGGAATTAATTGT
This sequence comes from Charina bottae, assembly GCA_023362775.1. Classification (NCBI taxonomy): domain Eukaryota; kingdom Metazoa; phylum Chordata; class Lepidosauria; order Squamata; family Charinaidae; genus Charina; species Charina bottae. The sequence continues at coordinate 242,766,074 of JALMGJ010000002.1, forward strand.
TTTATTGAAAGATGATTATGTGAACTGACTCAAATGGATAGAAAAGCCTTTTCTATTGCACTCCCTCTGTGGTGGTAATGAAATAAATTATCATTTGATACTCCATCATAAACTGATAAACTTGCATCACCTCTAAATTTTATCAGTTGTGGTAAAATATACTTCAAATTAAAGTTCTGTCAGGCCATAGCTTATTTTGGACTGTATTGTCTCCCCTTGCCCACTTAAATGGAAATAAGTCCCAATTAACATCAACTTACTTACTTTATTGGAAAATAGACTCAAGTGTGATAATCTGAAAGTGTTATAAATTCCTCTTGCAGTTGCTAGAGATAAAATGTATATTTACACAAAGCAGGGATGAATTTAAGCAATTAATGAAATACCGAACAATTATAGTTATTTTATTAACGCTGCCATATTAAGTTGTCATATTAAAACACAATCTAACAGTATAAACAAGTTTCTAAAGTTAGTTATTATGTATCTAGTGGTTCTTGCTTTCTAGACATTCTATTTTGATTGGATTGGGGATTTGATTGAAATATTGTACTGAGTTATGAATACTTTCAGCTTCTGACTTTCCTCAAAATAAATGGAATCAAGGCAAACAGACAAAAAATGGGACTGAGAAAGCTCAACCAGAACATGCTGCTGAACATTGTGGGACTAGTAATTTCCAGAAATTTTGAAGTTCTAAGATATATTTGCCAAGTATTCAATACTATATTTTTTAAGAAAAACTTTAGTTGTTATCAATCATGGTAAAAAAAATTATCTTAGATTCCTGATATTTCTGGGTCCAAGTTTTGAAGCCATATGAGGCAAACCTACATGAAATAATGTGTAATCTTTGTATACATTTATGTGTAGCTTGATTTGTGTCAGCTTGGGTGAAGGGAGCCCACTAAATATTATACTACAAGTAGATTCAATTTCTTGATTTATTTTCTATTTCTATTCTGAAGGCTGTAAATGTATCCTTGTGTTCTGCCAAGTGTCCAAGCAGTGATCAGGTGCTTCGGACAATTGGTTCTTTTATATCCAGAGATAATAAAGCATTCCAGTGGACAAAGAAACTTTAGCTTTATTATAAACTTAAGCAAACAGATTTAAACAGAAAACACAGTTCAAACAAAAACACAGTTTAGGCAGATTATACAGAAGCATATAAAGCATAGCATAAAGAAAGAAATCCTACATATCAAAGCAAGTTGAACCCCAATCTTTCATAGGCTGTCAGGAGCCCCTTAATAAGGACAGCGGAGATACCCCAGGGTGGCTCAATTTCCACAGCACCCAGCGCTCAGGTCTGTGTGGAACTCCCAAACCCCAAAAGCAAGGCTAGGAGTGTTTATCAAAGTCTGGCTCTTAAACCTCATGACCATGTTTCCATGGTACAGAGGCTGCATGGCCTGACCTTGACTGGGATACTTCTCGGGGGCTAGAACACCTGTTTATGACATCATCCAAGAGCCTGGGAAGCTTTACAGATAAGCCAGTGCCCAACATCAACAATCTCTTATCTCTCCCCCCCCCATTTCAAGCCACTGGAGGGGCTGTTGGAGGAATGGACTTATGCTTACACCAACAATCTTTGGGTAACCTATCTCCCCCTCCATTCCAACCAGAAATAAAAACAAGCCAAGCCAGTTAAACATCAGTATAACTCTAAATAAACTCTAATCTTCTTTGTGTGAGGGAGAAAATCAAAATATGTCACTTAAACTCCTCGAAATACAATGGTCTTCCACGTTGCCAGTACACCTTGTAATTCAAGTAGGTTGTTGTATTGTGCACTTTGAGACTACAGCAGTATTTTATACATCATTTTTTTTGCATATACAAGATATGTGTTGTTAACAAAGCATTGTACCAGCAGAGATGTTTTATTTTATAACATCATTAATGTATCACAATTAGTGCTCTTTATTGCTTCCTGAAAAGATATTTACAAGGGAAAATATTTATTTATTTATTTATTTATTTATTTATTTATTTATTTATTTATTTATTTATTTATCAAATATATACGTTATGGTCTTTTTTAGGCTTGGCAAAAGCAGCAATAGAATCAAGTGCCATATCTATTGATAGCATGCCAATCAATGATCTTCATTTTGGATGATGAAAAACTGAGCTTATTGGAAGATTTATGCATAATTTAAAGAGACATGATACCATACATTTGACAATGTTCAGTATAGCATGTATAAAAGAGATGAGATATGGTGATGGTTGTCTCTAACAATAGTGTTTGGTGGTCTGGATTGAGTTTTGCCACACTCCCAAATAATAATTGCCTTGCTATGGTAAAGTATTCCTGAATCTGTTTCCAGCATTGGTCAGTCTGATGCTTCAGGGCACTCTCTAGTAGTGATGGCCATAATGTTTGGTCCAGACTACAAGGATGAAAAAAATTATGAAGTGTGTGCTATGCTAACATAACACAAACTTCAGCCTTTTGCATCGTGCTGCTGGTTGCAAGGACATCATGATGTACATGTTGTCATTTCCATACACACACACTTTGTTCCCACTAGAGATGCTTATGCTGATGGTCTTTCATCCTCTGTGGTTTTACACTTATATTTCATATTCTGTATTTGATATTCTATATATGCTATACAGCTTACTCAGTTAGTAGTAGGCCTGGTGAGATGGCAGCAGATCTACTTACCATATTACCTCAAAACTTTGTCCTGTAGTTCAGCAGCTGGAATTGGCTTCTGCACATGCATTGCACTTCTTCAGAAGCCTGTGTGCCGAAGATTCTAGTATCTGATTGGAAGAATTTGGTAAGGCTTCTGGCTACTAAAACTGCTGGATAAAGGGCTTAGAGCATGGGTGTCTAATCTTTTGGCTTCCCTGGGCCACATTGAGTGAAGAGGAATTGTCTTGGGCCACACATAAAATATATAATATAGTTAATGTATATAAGTAATAAAACTTCATTTATTTTTTATATTTTTTATTATAAAATTTAAAAAAAGAGGGCAACATAAAACTAGTGGGATATTGACCTTGTTTTTGTGAAACTAATGCATCAATGTCTGGTTCGATGAAAGTGGTTGCAATTCTCAGTGAGTTCTCAAGGTGCTCGTCAGAAATTTTAATTCTAATTTTACTCTTCGTGTGCTTCATCCTTGAAAATAGTTCCTCACAAATGTACGTGCTGCCAAAAAACAATGTCATGAATAAGGCGTGATTGTGAAGCGAGGGATATTTTTCTCTGCCAAGATAGGTCTTATAAAAGTCCAGTACAGAGACATGATCAATTTTTTCTTTAAGTTGAATGTCTGATTGCAACTTTATGCATTCCATTTGAAAATTCGGAGGTAATGTAGTTATGTCGACTGAATTATGACAGACTATTTTTCAGTTCCACTAATTTGTCTTTACGACAAATTCCTTGATACGCTTTGAATTTGGCAGCATGTTTTTCCGTATAATGCCTTTTCAAATTGTAGTCTTTGAAAACTGACACATTTTCCCTACAAATTAAGCATAGTGCCTTAGTATTTGTCTCGACAAAAAAGTACTCATCTGTCCATTTTTCGTTGAATACTCTTCCTTCATCCGCAATTTTTCTTTTTTTTTCTTTTCTTTTTTGGGTTGTTTTCTGTTGAAACGATGTTGAAGCCATGCTGGAATAAATTTATTTAGGAATATTTTTTAAAGAAATAACACAACAAGCCCATCATAAATTGTTAGGTAGGCAAATAAATAAAGCAAAGTTTAATAATCAAATAAGAAAACTTACATGTCTACTTAATAATAATAACAATAAATGCCTGTTGTCACAGAACATGTGTAGGTAGGTTGAAATATTATATACAACGCCAAGTCACCACAAGCTGACGTGTGTAGTGGGCGGCGGCGGCGTTAGCACTGCAGTGCACTGCCCCCTCCCCTACACAGCGTTCCGTTGTTTCTAGCTACGCAGTCCGCACTCAAGCACCACATGACCGAGTCACGAAAAATATTGCAAAATAATGTTAAAAGTTTACGATTTTTTGGGGCCACATTACTAGCTGTTCAGGGCTGCATGTGGCCTATGGGCCACGGGTTGGACACGCCTGGCTTAGAGCAAAGCTTACTTCAATTTTTTGATTAAAGCAAAGCATACTTTCAAAGCACTGAACAGTCCTATTTAATACTTGCTGTTAGTTCCTCCATGCATAAAATCCAGTCCCATGCACAGAACCTGACCCTATGCACATGGTTCTGAGTGGAGGGGGATGCTCATACAATCTCTACATAGCTGACTAGCAGTGTCATGTGAATTTTTGAATTCATAATAGAAAACCATAAATATAGCACATAGTGCTGAATATGGGAGTTTTATAAGTAGAAATCTTTTGAATGTGCCATTTCCCATCTAAAAGGTAGACTGCACACATTCTAAGCTCACTGGCATCTTGTATTAAAATGAGGATATCAGTTCTATGAATTTGTGCATGAAGATTCTGGTGCTAAGGGAGGCCACAGAATTCCACAAAATTACATCATTTGCTTGAAGTGTAAAGAAAAAGAGAAATTGATAAAATTCTCAGAATGCAAAGTTGCCCATAAGAAGGGATGACTTTAGGCCTTCCTATTATAGAAATAGAGGAATGTCTCTTTTAAAACATTATCAATATACCTATTTTGTAACTCCTATTGCTAGTATTATTACATCTTAAATATATGCTTCTATCTACAAATAAATCATTCAAATTATGTGTAGTATAAGCTGACATGCAGAAAAATAAAGAAACATTGTCAAAGTATGTTCTATTTTTAAATCCTAATTAATCAAATCTTGGATGTTCAGCAGCTTGGATGTGCAAAGCTGAAGTCTGATAGGATTGGGTGCTTAATTTTTTGTGATTAGTCTTAGCCCATCTTTTTAAATTTTTTCCTGGAGCTTCAGAGTAAGATTAGACAGCTCAACACCAGAGTCTGGGAATCTTATTCACCCTCTGAGACTGTAGTTGAAGGTCAGTGTTGACAGGGCAAGTTTATGGCCGTGGTGTGTTTGGCTTAGCGTCTTGTAGAATCTCTCTTTCCTTTGAAAACTGCAGATGCAGCTTGTGTATCATTTCTAGCCAGAAGATCTTCAAGTTTCTTCTTCCAGAATACTTCCCTCTTCAAGTTAAAATCGAGAGTGGCTATGATATCATAACATTGGGGCTTGTAGTTTTCTGCTTTAAACCAAGGAAAAGATTAATGAAAATATTACTTTTTAAATTAAGAGATAAATGTGTTCCATTTCTGATTATATATGCACATAGCCTAAAATACTTTGCAAATGATCAGTCTCCCAAAAGGTACAACAGATCTGCATATCTGACATTAATGCAACATTATATGTTTATGACCTATTGCTAATATATTTGTTTGATAGACTAAAGATGTCAATGCATAAACCAATAGGGTGCAGTTCAGGTACTGCTAAGGGCATCTGTCTTCAACTGATATGCAGGAGATTCAGGTGTTTAATTGAGCATTTAAATCTTAAATCTACTCTCTGGATTGTATCCAGTATAGGTTATGCATTTAAAAAAATGTTAAACTTTTGCATTTTATATTATGAAAACATTTATTACCATTAGAATTTGGAGAAGCTGAATCTGGTCTAATAAATCACTAAAATATATTAGGTAGATCAATAATCATATCAAGGAGATTAATACATTTTAAACAATATTGTTCAGTGTACCATTTCCTTGACAATGTGCTGTATTCTATTTCTGTAGAACAAAGACTATCTGAATAATGACTAGATGCAAGTAAAAAGCAAAATTACAGGGAAGAAGCAGAAGATGTAAAATATGGCAGTCAATGCAATGACCAGGGCATACAGAATTTAAATGTTTAATGCCTGCACATCCAGGTTCATTTTTTCTGCCTTTGAACAGGCTGAAATTCCTAGAATAGGAAAGAGAACATTTCCCTTTTGGGTGCAGATGGTTGTCTACATATATGTATGCATGTGTAGTTTGCAAATGTGTATTGTATAGATCACTATACTTGAATAGAGATAGATGTGATAATTAGTAGCTTGGGAAAAGAAAGCTCTGCTACTTCTGCTTATTCTGTTTTTATTTATTTATTTGCTGATATACTGACTGAATACCAGCTTTCCCATTTCCCAGCCATGATGGAAGGTTAGAGTACAATGGAATAATTACAAAAATATGAATTACAGCATACGTACACATTTTACTATGCTAGATTTTTTCAAGTTAATGTCTTCTTCCATTATAATTTACATGATATATGTTTTACAAAAGAAAGAAAGGAAGAAAGAGGAGGAAATATGCCCAGAAAATGAAACAATCATAACAGGCTGAAAGAAATTATTTAGCTCTTCCTATTTTACATACATTTAGTGCCAAATGTGCTCCACTCTGTGGATGAATATTTCTGAAAAAAATGTTTAAAATGTTAATTAATAGGCTCTCTATACAGTATATCAATATATGCTAGTACATGCTAGGATAACTGTCTTTGCTATCTATTGAGTATTTTATTTGTCCTAAATGTATGCTATTTGGCATCTTGCATCAAAAATAATGTAAATGCACGCATAAATTGAACTGCTTTTCCAAATTAGCGCTACTGGGTCAAATAAATTAATGCACAGCCTTGACAGAATGCCTCATTAATATACACATGTAAATTCAGGGACAACACCCCCCCCAGTTAGTAGGATTTATATTAAGACTGAAATGTGATTGCAAGACATTTAGTACTTTACCAAACCTTTAGTTTTGTAAGACATATTACGATACCATTTAGTCTATAAATGTGTAAAATTGCTAATATATACATGTTTGTAACAACAAACCCTTAACTTGTAAATATTAAACAAATTATTGGTGAAGTCCTGGCAATGTAACATTGACAAAAACAGTATGCATGTACAGTATGTCTTTCATGCTTGTGAATTTGATTGAAAAACTCCCTGAAAATTAACTGAGTATGCCTGGTTTCTTGTAAACTGCAGAGCCCTTAGTGGATACTAAGAGAAAGGCTGAAATGAATACGTCCTTCCTCAGCACGTTAATCTTTTGTGAAATAATTAAGTATTGCTAACTGTAAATACCAGTCTTAACCAAATTGACTAGCTTTATGAACTTTTTCCTTCCCAATATACATACATACATACATACATACATACATACATACATACATACATTCAAAGATATATACAGGTATGTCTATAAATCCATTTTATTACAGGCATTTTATACAAAATGAACCTTACATAGCCAAATCTACTTTAAAAAGCCAGTCATATATCTGCAAGTCCATAAACCTCTTAAAATCGTTTCTTTTTAAGAAACAAAAAAAAAAGCCCTGGTAAAAATTGGAGAATATAAGCAATATTGCAGAATATTTGCTACACAAACATACACATGTTTATATTTTTATTTTAAAGTTCCATGGGAACATAGGCATGACAGTAGTATGAACTAAAGAAACAATTTGGTGGGAGATGGAGAGAGGAGAATATAGCGACTTGTAAATAAATCCATGAATATCAAGAGGCAGAGATACTTAGATTATGCATTTTGCCACTACACTTCTGTGCTTGTAACCAATAAGGCCAGACATTTGTATGATGCAAGATGTGGAGCTGCCAGAGAGAGATTGGGAAGAAGAAAAGCAAGGGAGGGACAGCCAGACACAATGAAGCATAATAGCATTCCTGCATGTCTAATAGCTTAAATATGCTATGCTTCACTATATCCACACATTATGAGTAATGTCAAGGAATCAGTTAATATTGCATCAATACTTTACTCTTAAATTAAATACTTTTGCCAAAATGGAGATTAATAGTTTGAAGAGAGAGAAACCCCAAGATTAGAGTTAACAATATCCCTCAAGTACAAGCTTTGCTGTCTCTTGCACATTTATGCCAATCATAAACGCTGCCTTTTTATTATGTATATTTGGAGATGCCAGTCTGTCACAGATCTAAGCAAATAAATAGAGATGTAGGCTTTTTCTGCACTATATAAAAACGCCCAGGACATTTTTAGTGGAAAATAAAAGTGTTCATTGCTATATTTCTCTTCAGCTATTGCCTGAATGTATGGGTGTATCTAAGGAAGTAGAAGGTGAGACTTTGTTTGCTAGTCTGTTGATTGGATAGAAGCAAAGAAGGACTACATTGTCTTAACAAAGAAGAGGAAGGCAGTGTGTGTGTGTGTATTACCATAGAGATTTCATTTTCTAGGTTTCTTCAGTCCAAAATTATAGGTAGAATGGGATGTCTGAGGGCTTTTATTTTCAGTAGCTTTGGAGGGTCGTTCCCCCCCCCCCCCGCTTTCCTTTGCATGAAATGTCAAATTAATTTACAGGGTGCTATTACGGATAGGTTTGCTTGGTTTGTGGTTTGCTAGGAAAGACAAGCAGCTGAGACCAAGTCTTAGGATGGAGAGGGGGAGGGGTAAGATTGTCACCACAGCCCAGATTGTGGCCAGCTTCTGCAAGCAGGCTGCCTGTCTTTTGACAGCAGGCCAAAGAAGAAACTCCTCTAGCTTTCATTTGCATCCTGACGAATAGCCAGGATTAGAGGGAATTTATTTTCATGCAGGATTTAGATCTGACATTTATGATTCGGTTTGCAGACTTCTTGAGGGAAAGTTTGCTTTCCACTCAGAGATGAAAATATTTTTGGAGAAAAATAAAGGTTGGCTTAGCAGTAACAGTAAATAAATATCTCCTTGGTAATTCTTAGGAACTTACCTTACACAATCAGACAGGTGTTTATCGTTAAATTATTGAGTTTGCTCCTTAGTATCCAACAGAATGAGAGAGCCATTTTCTATCACTTTTAAATCACATACTATTAAATAGTATGTGACTATTTAATATAGGAAGCATTTTTATATAATAAAAATGACAAAGGAAGTATTTTTAAAATAACAAAAAAGGTTTTGAAGAGGAGTAATGCATTAAACTATATTTTACTTTTTTCCTGAATTTTTGACTAATTATACACATCCAATGGAGTGCCATGAATAGCAAATTATTCTTCCTGTTTCTTTTCATCACATTTCTATTAGATTTTAGAAAATTTAATAATGTAGAATATAGTATGAATAATATCAAACACTTCAATTATCTACATTTAAAACTTCAGGCCCTGTGGAAGTTGATCTGGTTGTCCTTCCAGGTAAGCATACAGGATTGCAACTTCAATAAAATGAAACTTTATTTTTGATTACCATGCAAAAAACATGCTGACATTTTTCTACTATGAAGGGAAATGGTCTGAGCTTAATCCTCTATCTCTAATTCGTACCCTTTGGTTATGTTGGGACTAAAACAGAATTCTTAGACATTCCCCCAAAATTGGAGATCATCAAGTTGAGGAAGGTTGCACTGAATGAAGCTTCTGAGTGCCAAATGTGCCTTGTTTTGAAGCTTTCTTATAGCTTTCAGATGTTTTATTGGTCAAAACTTCCAGTTGTTCTTACTTGACAATGATATGGCATGAATTTTGTGAGTAACAACAAGAATAAACCTAAATATATATTGTCAATTGATATGATATAAGATTTCCTAAAAAGAATATGTGCACAATTCAGTGAATTGTACCCAGTCTGGTACCCATGGTACTATTATTATATAATAAGTGTTTTTCACCTAACATATTGGACTTTAAAAAAAAAATCTGAATACTACCACAATGCATACAAGTGCATTATTACATTGGTTATTGTGAGAATATCAACAGAGGTCATCTTTGATGTTTTTCCCATGGCTGCCAGTAGATGTGTTCACATCCTGAATGTGTGGAATTACTGTTAAATGATGAACAAGACCCAAACTGTTTACTGAATTGCAAAGCATATATGAAGCTGCTTCAGCACTTTAAAATTTTGCATGAAGAATATCAATATACTGTTAAAAGAACAGTATGCTTGAGCACAATTTCTTTCTACGTTGCAACTAAATAGATTGTGTACCAACGAATAATTCACTTTGCCGTTAGCTTATGCTTTAAATAGGTTGTTCATCTGTTTTCAGTTTTAAATGTGTCCTGTGTGTGCTTACCAGTTCATTAGCCAACTTATTAATGTTTTAAAGAAAAAAAAAGTAATTTAGCTGAATTATTCTTTTGAGATGGAGGGAGCTTCTTGGTGATACCAGAGATACTTGCACATCAGAACTGGGTATAGTTGACCACCTTCTCATTTTTTTTCCAAAGCTTGATTCTAGAATAGTAAATACATTTGTGATTTACGGCACTGTATACTTCCAAATTAGCCTAACTGCTCCCAAAATGTTAAATTTGTTTTCATATTCTATGTAATTTTGTATGTAAATTTAAGTCTCCAACATAAAGCTGTGCCCTAAAATTGTAAAGTCTGAGAGGAGACTGTCTGCAAGGAAGATCAACAATGTCAAAATGGCAGGTGTGATCGGGTGATCATGTACAAGAAGTTTACCCTCCGCTATAGAATTAGGAACATTTTCTTAAGTTTAAAATCTCCATAGTATATAATTGTAATTCTTATAGGCATAATTTGCAAAAATAGTGACAAATTGGAAAGCACAATGACTACCTGCTGTTCATGTGCTGAATAGCATTTCCCAGACAGATTTAGCTAATATCTTTCTTGTGAACCAAGTACACAACATCTGGATGGAACCCAGAAATGATAGTGTATGCATATGACACAGATATATCAGGCTAACATTTAACAAGACTCATTTTTGTCATCATCCAACTTAATTGGAGCCTGATTTGCACTTCTTAAGAACCTGTTCCTCCTTTGAATTTGCTATTATAGTGACTTCTTCGTATTTTGATTGATTATGTGTCATCAAGTTGTTACTGACTCTTAGCAATGACCTAGATAGTTTTTCTCCAGGACAATCTATCCCCAACCTGGTCTTTCAGGTCTCCCAAAAGTGCAACCATCACCCTTGTAATTGAGACAATCCACCTTGTTGCTGATTATCCTCTTCTTCTCTTTCTTTTAGGAAAATTAGGAATCTTTTTATGCAGCACCAGAGCAAAGCCAATGAACACCACCCAACAGTACCAGAAGACTACTGGTAGATTTTAAAAACTTTATTTTAGCAATACAAGCATCTCATATTTACTCACTCATTCAGTCCATAAACACCAATGAAACTCTTCTTGTTGTTGGCCAGGCAACAATAGGGCATTTGAGGTCCCCCTTGGAACACACTCTGATGATCTCTGGTAGAATGATAGGACTCCAAACTTCTCTTCCCTCCAGCTCTCTTTATATAGGCAATGCTGGATTACCTCAGCTGAATTGCTGAGCATCATCATCATCATCATCATCATCATCATCATCAATTTTTGATCATCATTCATCTAGTAGTCTGGTTAGGAGTTATGATATCCTTTGTCATGACCATACCGTGATAGTAGGGAGTACAAGGATGGTATGTTCAGAAATTCTCTATCCATTCACACCTTAGCTTGGCACATGGTGAAATGACTTCTTGTTAGATATACTCTTGGACGGTCATTATTTTTACATTTCAGATGTCTTTTTCAGTGAGTGCAACTTTTCAATTTTTTAATGTTTTTGGTGTCTGTCAATAACTCATCCTATAACAATTGAAGCTGTGACCCTTTTTATATCAATGTGATACATATTACAAAGAGGTAGGGCTTCATTCACCCAGTCAGGCTTATCATTTTGATGTCATTGACCCCTCACCCCCACCCCCAAAGATGCCCTTGGCTAGGAGTCTAAGGCTGAGGCAGGCAAGTGCAGAAACCAGCGGTTTTCAGGCTAGAGATAGCTCTTATGCTAACAAAGCTTAGCTGCCTCTCAGGGACACCAAGGGCCCCTCTAAGTATCCATTAATTCAGAAGGGCAAAAGGAATATACCCATATTTGGCACACAAACTGTATATATTAAGTTTTTCCTTTAGCAGGCTCTAAGTACTATATTTAAGTTTTCATTCTTTTCTATAGTACAGATTCTAATCTAGGCAGATTTTGTCTCAGAGGTTTCTGCCAAGCCTAGCCAAGAGGTGAATTAAGGATTGTCAGGAGACCTGAAATTTACTGCTAAGTCTAGGTGTAAAGCCTAATAGAAATTTATTTGTTTATTTATTTATTTATTTATTTAATTTATATGACCGCCCATCTCCCCCAACGGGGAACTCTGGGCGGTTTACAATAAAACTGATTAAAATAGAATAAAGAATATAAAAATACAATCAAATAATACAATAAATAAATTATAAAATCCAAATGGCCAGATAGTTAAATAAAAAGAAGGACATTATGAAATTAACCACCCCCATGAGGAACTATTATTTCCTCCTTCCCATGCCAGGCGGCAGAACCAGGTCTTCAGATCTTTCCTAAAGGTAGCAACCACTTATATATTGTATTATCTTTATTTATTATTAAAAATGTATCCCTTATTTTTTGTTTCAATACTCAACTGCATAGAAAAATAAAAAAGTCAGAGTATAAAACATAACAAAATTAATACAGATTAAAAACAAAATCAAAATCAAAATAAACCGCTTAAAAATAAACAATTAAAAATTGACAAAAGAGGTATTCCTACATTGCCAGTATACTATATTTTTAGTTCAATTAATAGTGCACTAAGCTCCCAGTTTACTACTACCTGTTATCCTAGAAGGAATAATATAAGGAAGGGATGGTACGACCAAGATTGTAGAAATAAAAGACAACCCTTGAGAAAACTACAGAGGAAAGGATAGATTCCTTGATTCAGCTATTGATCCAATTTCGATCCCAATATAAGGAATTATTAAAGGTTAAGAAGTTATCTTATTATAGAGATCAATGGAGGGAACTTGGCCTCAGCTTAATTCAAAAAAATGAGAGGAAATTTTGGGAATTGGTGGCTAATGGTATTTCCACACACAGCACCATGCCCCATGCATGTATTTCAGCACAAAGTTAGACCCAATATTTTTCCTCCATTTATAGCTGCTCACATACTGAGCCAATAACAGTCTCTACTGAATTAAACACATTACCAGAGTGGCCAGCTGTCACAAAATCTGAGTGTAAGCTGCTGATTTCAGCCTTGGCCCTTGGAAAAGCTCCTGGAGAGGACATGATTCCTCCAGAGATATAAGATGAATGATTCTTGGTGGGTCCCCATCCCGACTAGACTCTTCTCAGAAATAGATAAAACATGTGTTGTACCTCCCCACTGGAAACAAAGTATAATATACCCAATCTTCAAAAAGGGTAATCGGCAAGAACCTGCCAATTATCGCCCAATTGGTCTGCTAGACATTTCTTCCAAGCTCTATGCCAGACATCTCTTGAATAAATTAGAAGATTGGGAGGAAGAAACAAAACTCTTTCATCCAGAACAGGCAGGGTTCCGTAAAGGACATAGCACAGTAGATCACTGTGCTACTCTGAAGGCCCTTATTCAGAAATATACCAATGGGCATACAAAACATCTCTACATAGCTTTTATTGATCTCACCTCTGCCTTTGATTCCATTGACAGGTCTCGACTATGGGAGAAATTAGTTAGGACAGATATTGATAAGCGCCTTCTTAAATTAATTATAGAACTATATACCAACATTACAGCTAGGGTAAGAACGGGGCCACAAGGGTCCTTGTCAGACCCCATTTTATTGGAGAGAGGAGTTAAACAGGGCTGCCTATGGAGTTGGATTGGAGTGCGAGATGCCTTTGATTCAGCATCTGTGGGGGTATTTAAATTTATATGACTGCCCATCTCCCCCAACTGGGGGACTCTGAGCGGCTTACAATAAAAACTACAATTAAAATACAAATATAAAATTACAACAAACAATATAATATAATAAATAAGTATAAAATCCAATCTGGGCGAATCGATCTTAAAAATAGGGAGGCCATTATGGTACTAGCCATCCCCAGGAGGAGCTGTTACCTTTCCCGTCCCAAGCTAGGCGGCAGAACCAGGTTTTCAAATTTTTCTGGAAGGCCAGAAGTGAGGAAACACGCCTCAAATCTGGGGGCAAGATATTCCAAAGGGTGGGCGCTACTGCAGAGAAGGCCCGTCTCCTGGGCCCTGCCAGATGAAATTCTTTTATTGATGGGGTCCGGAGCATGCCCTCTCTGCATGACCGGGTGGGGCGGGTCGATGTTATGGGGATAAGATGGTCCATCAGGTATCCTGGCCCCATGCCATGTAGGGCTTTAAAGGTGATAACCAACACCTTGAATTGGACCCGGAAGCAAACCGGCAAGCAAACCGGCACCCAATCCTGCTCATGTGATAGTAGAGCTTCTAGCAACAGGTGTTTCCAATGATGACTGAACTCTATAGCTCAGTGAGACAGTGTATACTTTGCATGCAAAAGGTTCCAGATTCAATTCCTGAGATTTCTAGGTAGGGCTGTGTTGTGAAGCTGGTGTGTGATATTCTGGCCCATTAGAGCCAAGCCATTGTGCATATGCTTGGAGGGATGCTGGTGAAGGGGACATCATCAGGAGATGAAGTTAAACACTGGTGCTTTTGCAACCTATCAAGGATTTATAAATGGATTGTGACTCACTTACAAACAATTTCTTGCACTGCTTGACCTATTGGCCTCCCTTTGTAAAACACACAAAATATGTATGCTTTCATTCTCTCTCTTGTACTACTCAGTTCATTGCTCAGTGGCAGAGGTCATGTTTTGTAAACAATGAGTTCAATTTCAGTCCCTAATATCTTTTGATATGGCTGCAAAAGAAGCATGATAGGAGAACTAGAGAACTGATCCCCATTTTGTATTGACTACAGTGACCTAGAGAAACAGATATTCTGCCTTAGTATGAGGTTGCTTCCTATGTTCTTTGTTCATCACTTCATGTACATGGCAAAGTATGTTTTTGGCATGTCAAGTTAAGCTTAAAGGGATTGCAGGAATTGATGTTCATTTGCTGCAACTAAGTAACTCAGCTATTGTGCTAGAATGTAGCATGACTAATGATGATATTTTACTGCACCATACTTCTGAGTATTACTGAAGTTTTAACAGAGAATTAAAAAATCTAATAAACTGTTCAATCCCTATACCCTATATATTTGGCCTCTTGAGTTTGGTTGATTCGGTGAAACTAAAATGTGTAGGAGACAGCTACTTTGGTGTAGTGGTTAAGGTACCAGGCTAGGAACCAGGAAATTAGTTCTGCCTTAGGCACAAAGCCAGCTGGGTGACCTTGGGCCAGTCCCTCTCTCTCAGCCTTAGGAAGAAGGCAATGGCAAACCACTTCCGAAAATCTTACCAAGAAAACTGCAGGAACTTGTCCAGGTAGTGTTACCAGGAATCAACTGCCTCCTCCTCCTCTAGGTATGATTCATCGGAGCCCTCTCGGAGCACTGATACTTATAGTGCAGAGCTTTCCAAACTGTGACAAAAGTGTGTCGCCACACACAGTCTGGTGTGTCGCCACACAACCCGGAAGCGCTGATCATAATCAGCGCTTCCGGGATTTCCCGCGGCGACACACCAACGGCGGCACGTAAAAACTCGAAAGCGGCAGCAGCGCTTCCAGGTTTTTGCATGCTGCCGCAATGGCGGCACTTCCGAGTTTTCCCGCGGCAACACACCAATGGCGGTTGGTGTGTCGCCGCAGGAAAACTTTGGAAAGCCCTGTTATAGGGCATTCTCTTTATCACAAGTAAAAAGTTAAATGTTGAGAATCCAACAAGTAAAAGATTAACCACTAAGAAAGCCCAAACTAATAATAATACCTAGATATATTATTTTTTAAAATAGCTAGCTTGTTTTTGATTTTCCAGGGTAGTTAGTACTGTGCAAAGAGATACTATTGAATAGATTGGTAAGGAAAGAATAAATGATTACAGCAGGGATAGATTAGAAGCAGTCTCATTGCTTTCATTTCAGTCATAGGTATTGTTCCCTAGAATGGTTCTTAAAATCGAAGTAAGCAGTAAGAAGCAAGCTGGAAAAGGCTAAAGCTTATATGCCACACAAACACACCCAATATATCTGGAGGTATTGTTCCCTAGAATGGTTCTTAAAATCGAAGTAAGCAGTAAGAAGCAAGCTGGCAAAGGCTAAAGCTTATATGCCACACAAACACACCCAATATATCTGGAGGTATTGTTCCCTAGAATGGTTCTTAAAATCGAAGTAAGCAGTAAGAAGCAAGCTGGCAAAGGCTAAAGCTTATATGCCACACAAACACACCCAATATATCTGGAGGATAGTTTAAAGAGTTTCTGATTTATCAATTAATTTGAAGATGCCAATCGAAGAGAATTTGAAGATGCTTGAATAGATCAACAAACAAATACTTGTATAAGATTTATCAAAAGAAAAATTAAAAAGCCTGGAGCATATAAGAGGAGGGCAAGATTGACATCTCAGCCAGTGTTTGTTTTGCTAACATGTATATTTGTCACTTTTAGTCATGCAGTTCGACAAAGTTTGCTTATCCTGTGAACTCTCATCTGCATCTTTGCCTTTACCTTTATTTTGCCATGGAAGCACTTAGTGACTGAAAATATGCATTTATGTTTTTAAAATAAAATATTTTTGAGGCTTTGGAGAGTATGGAGTCACATTATCTATTTTGTATAAGCCTCTGTTGATGACATTAGTTGTCACTGTAAATAGAAATAAATGAACATACATTGTAGAAGGAAAAGCAAATACATAACTAACTGCCTTTATGCTATATTCTTGAGTAGCCTTTAACAGTGAAGAACTGGATTCAAGAAAGAACACAATGAATGAAACTTTGGTTGACTCATATAATTAAACCTCCATGTATTAAAAAATAAAAGTGAAAGGAAACGAATCTCTCCAAAAAGTTTGGTATGCCTCTTTTTCAGATGAATATACTTCAACCACTTGATTTAGTGTGTGTCTGTGTACACACACACACACACAAACCAGTTTTCACCTTAATCATGTTACACTTGAACAAGTTACGAAAGGTCCTCTTTTCTTCTAGGCCTGATCAGTCAAGGATAAGCACATTGCTCATAAAAAGGTAAAGGTTCCCCCCGCACATTTCTGCAGTCGCGTCCGACTCTAGGGGCCGGTGCTCATCTCCGTTTGTTAGCTGAAGATCCAGCGTTGTCTGAAGATGCTTCCACTGTCATGTGGCCGGCATGACGCATGCGGAATGCTGTTACCTACCCCCTGAAGTGGTACCTATTAATCTACTTGCATTTGCATGCTTTCGAATTTCTAGGTTGGCAAGAGCTGGGGCTAGTGTGGGAGCTCACTCCGTCACGCGGGGCTAGGGATTCGAACCTGCGAACTTCCAATCTTCCGATCGACAAGCCTGGCATCTTACCCGCTGAGCCACCATGCCCCTTTTACTCATTGCTCATACATTGCTCATAGATACATATAATGATAATCTGGGTTGTCTCTGAATGTATAGCTATGTCAAGATACATGGAGTACTTATGGATTTGGGGAAGAGCCTGTGATATATTTGCAAAGAAACAAAATTCAAATATAAAGATTTTTCTTGTCTTCTGACCATTTTAATTATATAGCAGTTTAAGGAATTATATACCAGTTTAGCGGAGTGTGCAATCGCTACAGGCTCATGCTGCTATCCTCACTTTTCTTCCTCTCTATTCTAGAATGATCATAAGATTAATGACACAATATTCATATGACCACATGAGTCAATCTTGAGCACGTACTGAAATATCCCACAATTATCTTTTGATGTGTCACTGCAAGCAGTGTTTTAATTTTTTGTTTTTGCAATTAGCAAATCTAATACATGTCCATGTATGCTTAATAGTAATCCATGGCAAGCTGAATTTTAAAATGTATGCATACAGATATTGTGGGTATAGGATTTTTACCTTCCCTTCTACACATACTGTATTGTGATTTGTATATGATGACAGGATTATTAATTGTTGCAAATTATACAGGTTGTCTTGATTTGTGGACCATAGTCACTGTGGTAATTTAAAAACACTATAAATGCTGTAACTAGAAATTTGTATACCAAATTATTCCTTCCTCATATTTTTTCTACCTATCTATAGTTCTAATTTAAATAATACCTGTTTAGTTGTAGCTTTAGACATGTGTTTTATATAAGCACTTATTGACCTATGGGATGGAACCAATTTGCACTCATGCAATTGTTAATAATTAGTCTTCAGAACAAACAAAAGTAAAGCAAATTCTCCAGATGGTTCAACAGATTTTACATGATGTCATAGTTAGTATAAATTTTAGCATTTTGGAACCACATTTAAATAAAGTACCAGACAATGAATACTAAATCATGAGATGACCGACAATTTTAAATAGATTGGATCGATTAGACAGTTTAAATAGTCTATGATGACCATTTTTCTGCTATTTCTTTGTAGTATTAGGTAGAAAGTACTTAGAGAAACAAAGGCTTATTTATTTCTCCTAAAGAAGTAAAATTATCCTTTTGAAATCATGACAGGCTGTGAAAAAAAAAAATTAACTGATGTTTTAAGCGATTGTTGGAGTACTTTTTTTAAAAAAAACTCTAGTTTTCAGTGATTTAAGAGAACAAAAATATAAAAAATAAAGTAGAAATAAAAATGATTAGATATTTGTCAGTCTTGCTTAAATTGATATTGCTGTTCTATAAACGTCACATTGGATAACCCTGGAAAATTACCATAGATCTCCATAATTATGCATATTCATGATGTTGCTTTGCATGAAACTAGTAGCTGCCTATATATAGAAATTTGGTGAGGAAGGGAAAATAACTAAATGATCTGACAAACTGAAATTAATACTAGCATCCTAGAAAAAAATAGCAATCATTTGATTTTATTTGGTTTATCAGAAAAAAGAAAATCTTTAGCAGTATTATATGATTGGACAAAATAGTAAGATGTGTAAATGAACGTTTGAATATGCTTTTTCATTACTGAAAACATCTAAACACCGGAACTGAAAAACAAAAGAATCTTTTCTGTTTACCATGATCTGTTGGGTAGCGTTTTCAGCAGGGGACCAACATCATGAGTTCTGCACAAAACGGACAAGCTGATTGCAAATTATATTAGGCAAACTATTGTTTTGGTGATGAATATGAAATCTCCCTACTCCTAATTATGTGGTACATTGATAAAAGATTATGGACACAATCCACCAGAAAGTTTGCTTTGAGTGAGCCCCATTCAAACGACCAACCGCTGTGTAAGAGCACTGCTGAAAACCGATGCAGCTCCAATGAATTTCAATGGAATTTGGGCAGAAGAAGCTCCTGGTGGATTGTGCCCTAAAGTGATAGAATTGTCCTGTTTGTGGCTCAATAGCTTTTTGTGCTGAGGCAGAGAGCAGAGTTAATCAGAGCTTGAGAAGTAATTATCGGAAGAGTTTGGGTAGTACAAATGCTTGGGTAAACAGCGATTGTTCTTTCCACAAAATTCTGAATGGAAACAACAATGCTGGCATTGTCCTCTACTTCTCATTAAGGGGATTCAAAGATGGAGCTGAGCACTCTGAAGCGGATGGGAAACTGACAGGGAAACTGTACTCTGAATGAATCTCTCATGATCCCACTACAACAGGCTCTGGCTTTTGGCATCAGCAGTGCCAGCTGCATTGGGAGAAGCCAAGCCTGTCATACCATCTTCTCATCAAATCCTCAACATGCAGTGGGTAAAAGCATAGTTAAAGCTTAATGAAGAAACAAATACAAAAGGAAAGATTAGGCCTTGTTAACACTTGCATTCATTTTTCCTTATTAAAAACTTGCACCAAAAACTTTCCCTTCACAGAGCTGGTTCTTATTTTTCTTCGGAAAGATTAACCATATTAATAAAGCATTTGTTTTTGGAAATACTTTTTCCCTCAACATTGCTGCATAAATATTAGGCAATAAATTGTCTTGCCAAGCAGTGACATTTGAACTCCTTCTTCTAGTGACTACTACTACCATCTCATCCATAAATAACTTTTTTAAAATGGTTGATCAATCAAAGAAAAACATTGTTCACTTTTCTTTCTGAAGAAAACATCTCTTTATATCTCTTTCTTGCCTATTCTATGAATGTAGCGGCCAGACTTATCACTAGCTGAAGACAGATGATGATTTTGGATGTCATGAACTAGCAGAAATTAATTAGTTATTTAATGTGTTGTGGGGTTACGATGGCAATAGTTGCTGTTGTTTTTATTGCCAGGGAAGGGGTGATCTGCTTTTAGGCTTTTATGTCTCATGCCCAAATAACTTGTCTGGGTATATTTATTGTATTATATCTAGTATTTGTTTAGGAAAGGCAGTTTTTGGAGGGAGCAACTGGGATTACATAAGCAGAAGAGAAGGTGTGCAGTCATTTGTATCAAATTACCTTCTCCTATAGCTTTTCTTTGACGGGGTATCTGGTGCCTCCCCAATCATGAATTTAATAGTCTGTATGAGACAAAGGCAATGTGACGTGTAGTAATTCGGAATGGAAAAAAGAATGGTAAAAGAAATGTAAAGCACTCTCAATGCTACAAGTATTTCCTGAAGTTAAAATTTAAATAATTAACATTAGATTCCATTAAGCAGAATGGTGTTTTGAGATTTTGTACCCTTACAAAAAGTTTTATACTTGCTTCTGAATTAATGAAGCTGCAAGAAATCTAGATGTTAATACTTTCAATGTAGTCTATATTCAACATTATTGTCCACCAACTGGGGAATCTGAATTCAGTTATACCCTTTTAACAATCAGTAGGTTCCATCTTTTTTTTCTTTTTTTAGAAGTGGTAGGGTAGGGTAGTGGTTAAGGCACCAGGCTATAAACTGGGAGAGCGTGAGTTCTATTCCTGCCTTAGGTACTCTGTCTTGTCCCTGGGAAGAAGGCAAACCACTTTCGAAATTCTTGCCAAGAAGACTGCAGGGACTAGTGCAGGCAGATGCCGAGAGTCAACACTGACTCAAAGACACCAAAACAACACAACAACAACAACAAAGGGAGTTAATCTTTGCTTGCTATCAATAAACTAGTTCTATCTTAATAAATTCATATTATTCACATGACATAATGAGATACATACATACATACATACATACATACATACATACATACATACATACAGTACATACATACATACATACATACATACATACATATATATATATATATATATATATATATATATATCCTTCTTTTACAGTATAATTTCTAATAAAACACTAGTCCCATTCTCTGTAATTTTACCAGGATCAGTTTTCCTCTTTCTGCTTATATGCCAAGCATTTGGATAAGATCTTTGATTCTATTATCTGCTGCAAAGAAGAAATGAACAGAGACAAAGATTTATAGAAAGTAAATTTTGCATAGAGGGGATGCTCATAAAGTTTTGTCTCAAATGATTTACAGTATGATGGTGGAAGTTCCCAGAAATCAGATACTGTCTGAACATGGGTAGCCAGCAGACTGAGACCTCATCCAGAAATCTGACCCTCTTTGGTATCGGACCAATAAAATAGACTTTTTCATCTGCTGAATGTCTCTTTTTCTGCTAGATGGTGGCTCCATTATAAATACCCAGACAAATGTGGCATGGGATTATGCTTCTGAAAATATGCTTCCATCCCCTACAGATATATGTAACTGTGACCTGAGAGCCAAATAATACATTTCCACTATTATGGTAGTATCTTAAATTGAGTCTGCTGCTCAATGGATATGCTGCTTAATGGATGTAAAATATGGATTTGAACCTCTTTGAAAAATTCAGTGAATATATCTAGCTTATCATGCTCCGCTTTATGACTACAGACTATCCTTTGAAAGTCTGCATAGACCAACAGATTATTAGCACCTGCTAATTCTTGGAAAGTTGCCAGATTCTCAGCGTCCAAATGGATACCTATGTTATGATTCTGTTTGAAAAAGTCTCTACGTGTAAAAGCTTCCATTTAAATTTCCACATGCATTATGGAAGGGGCATTATGGGAAATTCAATTGGTGAGTCCTAGAGTCTGGCACAAAGACCACAGAAATTGTTATAGGTGGGAAATTAGCAGAGAACATTTTGCCCTTAAAAGTCTTTGGTAGATGAAATCTGATCCAGTGCAATAATGTATTTGCTTATAAAGCTATCCCAGGATTTATTTTAATACTGTATAGTTTGCTGAAGAAACCAGGAGCAGCAGCAGCAACAACAGCAACAAAGACACTCTTGCAGATGAGCAAAGTAATCAAGGGTTGTTTTAGAAAATACACGTTTTCTAAATATCTTCTGCTAGTACACAGAAGAAGAGTAAAGTAAGACACAGCACAAACCATGTGAAGGCTATGATGGTGTCAGGCAGAAAAATCAGATGTGGTTAAATCAAGGCAGAATTCATAAATCAACAGCAAACTGTGATTTCAAAATGTAATTCATTGCACACAAAAATATTAGTTTTTCCTCAGGATGAATTCATAATAGTAAAACAAAAGCAAATAACGTTTTTAGGCTAATATTCTAATTTTTCAGCTGGGGAAAGGTAACCAGTAACAGTGAAACTTCTGTTCCCCCAACCATACCCCAGAAATCAAAGATGGAATTAGATAGTTTTGCTCTAATGTAGAAATACATTATTTTGTTAATGTCATCATAATCAGGTTTGGAAAAGTGATATTGAAAATACTTAATCCAAGCCCCAGTTCCAAAGATTCAAGTTGAGTTAGGGTTAAAAGAAATGGAAAGTGTGACTATGGCTCATTGGTAGATCTGCAAGGTAAATGGGGTATGCTAGTAAGCTAGACTTCGCTCAAGCTGTTTATAGAACATGGTCCTGGTTTCCACAGGGGGAAATCTGAAAGTGCCCCTCCTAAAAGGTTGGTGTTCCTTACAGGGATGTACATGTCTGTTTTCATGTCACTCATGCCATCGGACTAACAAGTGAGCCCATGTAGGCAACTGTTCAGGGAATGAAGCATCTCCTGGCCCCTGGGCTCAAGGCAGGTGTTCTAATCAGATAACTTATTACACTGGTGTGGTTTTACCAGCCACCTTTGCAGTTAGCTATTGTCATCCCCTTGAGGTTGTCCAGACCAGGAAACAGACTCAACGAGAAGACTAGAGCTAAGCTTTATCTATACTAATTGAATCTTGCAAATCTGATTGTGTTTTTCCTCCCTTTCCTCTCATACATCAATGAGTTAGGGAGGAGCTACCTTGAGCTTCTTCTGAAAGCTGTCTCCTTTCCTGGGCTCAAGGAATGCTTCTGCCCATTCTGTTTTTGTAATGGCTTTTGAATATTTCCCTTAAGGCCATTTCCATGGCTCTCTCCATCCATCCATCCCTAAGGGGGAACAAGATGAAGTATACAGTAGTTAATACTAATAATCCCAGTATATTCTACTATTTAATTGTGACCAATTAATAAAGCAGGTTAAAAAAAATCAACTTCTTAATCTTGAAACTTAAAGCAGGCTAAAAAACCAAAGTGTGAGTAACTGAAAAATATCAGGAATATGAATAGTATACTTCTTTAAGGGAAGGAAGGAACTTGGGTGCCCTGTGCCCTGTGCTGCTGGAGAAGGAGAAGGAGAAGTAAAAGGAGAAACAGCAACTGACTCCATGGACCTAAACAAAGTGTCACTTTGGATTGTGCTGGAATAAATAAGTAAAAAATGAAAATATCATCATCATCCCACTTGTGCTGGTCTTTGGAGTGGTTCCAACGTGTAGAATGCTGCATCCATTTTAAATGGCTGAATACAGTAATTCCTGAAAAGAGTGAAAGCAAGGTAGTACTCACTTATTGGGAGCTGGATTTATATTAATAAAATTATATAATTTCACATATTTTGCTATTTTCTGTTATACTTTTAGAACAGAACAATGTACAATGATACAGATAAAATACATAGATAAACAATGTACAGAACAACTTTTAGAACACAACAATTGTCTGGATCAATTATTTTTTAAATAGAAAGCTGACATATAAATAAACAGACCTGCAAGCGGAAAGGACATTTATTATCTCCATATTGAAGAAGGGGTTTGAGGTTGTGTTTTATGTAAGGCCTGCAAGCCTAAGGTGGGGATTACAGCTGATCAAGAGGCTTAATAGATCATGTACTTAGACACTGTTCAACACTAACTCTCAAAGAATATTGATTTTCTGTCATTGTAATGCAAATTGCATTCAACTCTTAGGGACTATAAAGACATCATTTAAGTTTTTATGACTTATAGCCTGTCCAAGATAATTATCATCTATATTTTAAAAACATTACCATAATTTTTAGGAGACGTTATATTATTCTTCCCCAGTTTGTTGCTCTCCAGATGTGTTTGGCTTCAATTCCCATAATCCCCCAGCCAGCATGGGCAGATTATGGGATCTGAAGTCAAATAATTCTTAGGGAAAACAGTAGCCCTTTTCATAGATCCAGAGAGGCCACGCCCAGCTTTGGATAGCCTTATATCATCATCATCATCATCATCATCATCATCATCATCATCACAAAATAAGACATTCCAAAATAAAATAATTTTGTTGTTGTTGTTGTTTATTCGTTCAGTTGCTTCCGACACTTCATGACTTTATGGACCAGCCCACGCCAGAGCTTCCTGTCGGCCGTCACCATCCCCAGCTCCCCCACGGTTGAGTCTGTCACCTCCAGAATATCATCCATCCATCTTGCCCTTGGTCGGCCCCTCTTCCTTTTGCCTTCCACTTTCCCTAGCATCAAATAAAAAATAGCAAGTATCTAATAGACCTGTATAAAGTGTCCATACTCTGTTTGAAGAGGTGCTTCCCAACATAGAAGCAATGTACTTGCCTTGTCAAGGAACAATAATGATGTGATTTGTCTCACTGAGAGATCCCAAATGCTTTAGGAGCCTCCTCTGGTATTTCCACGAACTGGAACTGGTGGCCTACTGGTTGTACAGAACAATGTCTTTGAAGTGGCACAAAGTGAAGGGGTGGGTCATGTTGCTTCACAAGGAGGTTTCAAAAAGTTGCTTGATTTCAAGCCTCATCATGGAAAAGCTTTTTGAAATTTTGCACAGCTGTAGTATCTAAATTAGAGCCCCCCTCCCTTTGAGCTTGTGGACCTCCTTGGCTACCTCCTCTCATAAGTGCCTCTT
This sequence comes from Charina bottae, assembly GCA_023362775.1. Classification (NCBI taxonomy): domain Eukaryota; kingdom Metazoa; phylum Chordata; class Lepidosauria; order Squamata; family Charinaidae; genus Charina; species Charina bottae. Next base: position 242,791,143 of record JALMGJ010000002.1, read on the forward strand.
GGAAAAAGCTGTTTTATATTACTGTGAGAGTTGGACCATAAGGAAGGCTGAGCGCCGAAGAATTGATGCTTTCGAACTGTGGTGCTGGAGAAGACTCTTAAGAGTCCCTTGGACTGCAAGGAGGTCAAATCAGTCAATCCTAAAGGAAATCAACCCTGACTGCTCATTGGAAGGACAAATACTGAAGCTGAAGCTCAAATACTTTGGCCACCTAATGCGAAGAGAGGACTCCCTGGAAAAGACCCTGATGCTAGGAAAGACTGAAGGCAAAAGGAGAAGGGGATGGCAGAGGATGAGATGGTTAGATAGCATCACCAATGTAATGAACATGAATTTGAGTAAACTCCGGGAGACAGTGGAGGACAGGAAGGCCTGGCGTGCTATGGTCCATGAGGTCACGAAGAGTTGGACACGACTAAACGACTGAACAACAACAACAAAAAATCTCTGTTCCAGATGTAATGTTTTAGATTATATTTCTATAGCAATGAATTGAATAAGCAATTTATTGATAATATCTAACAACAAATTATGTATCTAATGCTTCCTGCACTGGATTTATTGATTTATTACTGGATTTATAAGGCTGACCAACTCAACAATATGACTGGGTGTCATACAACAATAAAAAACAAACCATAAACCAAAAAAGAACCACATAACTTTAAAACATACACAACATATAAATATCAATATGAAATACAGAATATAAAATGAAGACCAGCACTATAATAAAAATAACCCAAACGGGACTCTACTCAACTGGCCCCAAATGTCTGTGGGAAAAGGCAACCCTTAATGGCTTTCCTAAAGGAGAGCGGATTTGGGGCCTGTAAACATTACATGTATGCAGATAAATAAAAATACATTATATGTCCTGCCTAAATATTAATATTAACCCATTAGAAATGATGCTTTATAGACTACTGTATATTGTGCTGGTAAAAGTTACCTCCCATACACAGGTAAACTGCATTCACTACCAAATCTATAAGATGCCCCCCCCCCCCCCAAATACATATGAACAGCTTAAAGTGCATTCACAGAAAGCTGAAGTGTCACCCTGAGTGGTGACGGGGAGGAATCAGACAGGGCCCAGTAAACCAGATTGTTTCTATTCACTGACTATATCTCAAAGATAGTTTGGCTAGCATGCTGATCTAGTAGGAAGGGATAAATAATAGTAAGGTCATACAGATAGGTTTATCTAAAATATCTAATATCTAAAATATTCCAACATCATGCTGTCATTTCCACTGTGTTTGCCTTTTTTGCCCTTGCAACGTTAGTGGGCCAAAAGTAAGCCCTGGTTCTGTTTTTGCTCCTGCCCACTCAGCAAAGTATCAAAGCTTTGCTGGGGTCCAGTATATACTGTATTATTGCTTGTATGCATGCAAATAAAATTATGTTGTATCTTCTAAGTTGATTTGGTTGCTTTAGGCGAGCCAGGTTTTGGCCTCAACAATGTCTATATGCTTAGTTGTTTTGTTTAGATATCTAGTTCATTCAGCAAAAATGAACAGGGTATCTGGGAAGGTAGAATGAGATATTCCCAAGCTTGATTCAGCATGAGGCCATAAACTAATAAACAAAATAAACTAATTTATGTTTGAATTTGGGCCAGGCAAAATTATTCTATTTTAACCCTATTCCAGTCTAGTTCCAAAGTTAATGTTTCCCTCAGTGTTGTTAATAGAGACACAAAAATACCATCCAGCTCCACCACTCAACCTAGCATCTTGGCAAACTCCTCATTAGTCTCTGCCTTTCTGCATCAAATGTACCAGATAGTGGTGACAGTGTTGAGAAGATGTACAGACTTGTACGTGTAGGTCCCTGAATCCTTGTAAAATACACCCAGAAGCCCCGAGAACAGTAATTTCTGCAAGACTTCAGCATTCCTGGTAACCTGGAATTACCAATGCTCTTGAAAGATCACTGTAAAGCTGTTACCCCAGGTTTTTTTCCTTTCCTACTATGGTCAACTCTGAATAGAAAATGGAAGAAAGCAGATGTTTTTCCAGATTTGTGGCTCTGGGTGTTCCTGAATTAATTATTAGTTGAATACAAACTTTACAAAGTTTTCAATTTGGCTTGAAATACACTTCATCCAGAACCTCCTAATGCTGAAACATGCTCCAGCACCTTGTCCAAAACTGGATTATTAGTGCAAGGCTAAAAATTATCCAGATTTTAGCACAGTGATGGATTTTTCAAAAGAATTATTTCACATTTGCCTCTTTTAGATACAAAAGAGCAACTTCCTTTGTAAAGGGGGATTCACCATTACCTTTACACAGCTTCCCTATCACTTCAGAAGCAAAGCTGAATGAAATCATTTCTCACATTCAGCTTCTAGTCATCAAGTAAAATAACCACATCTGGAGAAATCAATGTACCTGTCAACTGCTCTGTGTGAAATATGAACTGCATTTAATTATGTTGTATAGCAGCCTCCCCAACATGGTGCCCTCTAGATATGCTAGCTTGGAGTTCTGAGTAATATTGTCTCAGTTCATTTGGGTGGCACTGGGAAGGTTATTTGATAGCATTTCCAACTACTCTAAGAATCAGTAACTAAACATCTACCAGAGATTGAATCTTTTGGAATTTAATTTAATTTAATTTAATTTAATTTAATTTAATTTAATTTAATTTAATTTAATTTAATTTAATTTAATTTAATTTAATTAATAATTTCTGTGTGTGTGTGTGTGTGTGTCTACAGTAAGACTAGAGTATAACATAACAGGGCTTAGCCACTGTTGAAGTTGAGCTATCAAGTTTAATCTACTGTGTCTTCTCCCTTCTCACCAAGAGTTAGTAACACAAACAGAAATAAATTAAGAATGTTGTCACTTCATCTGATGGTGGGAAATGTCTGATCACTTCTGAAATCTAAATGGTAGAGACATTTACATTAGGATGATTCAGCAAAGCAGTGCTTATGTTTTTGTGCTATTCATTCACCTTCTCACTCTTATGGCATGATATAACTATACTAATATTAAAGATACGCATGGTTGCTGAATTTATTTATTTCAATTTATATGTCTGCCCATCTCAGTGTCATGACTCTGGGCAGCTAATAATAGGCAGCTGAAACCCACCACAAACATCAGCACAAACATCCCATGGGCTTTGCCGTATGTCCTGACCCCTGTGCCCAGTGACATAACCAAGTCTTTAAGGCCTTACAAAAGGCCAACAGGTTTGGGGCCAATCTGATCTCCAGGGAGAAAAGGTACCATGACAGAAAGGGCTCTTTTCATGGGTCTCTTTAATAGATGGGACCCATAGTATGCCTCTCCTGCCAGATCTAAATTGGACAAGTAGACCCAGCCCCATGCCATGAAGGGCTTTATAGGTAACTACCAGCACCATGAGTTGAACTCAGAAGCACATTGGCAACCAATGCAGCTCATGGAGCAGAAGCCTGACATACACTGATCGAGGTATACACATAACTGCCCAGGCCGCTGCATCTTGAACCAGATGAACTTCTAAACGTTCTTCCAACCTCATGTAAAAGAACATTGCAGTATTCCATTAAGGAGGTGACCATCTGGGAGGTGAGTGACTGTGAGCAGAGTCACTCTGTCCAGGAATGGGCACAATTGGCATACCACATGAAGCTGTGTAAAAAGTCCTCCCAGCCATAGCTGTCACCTGTTCCTTGAACAGGAGTTGTGATTCTCAGGAGGATCCACAAATTATGCACTGGTTCTGTTCAGGGTCGTGCAACTCTGCCCAGAACTAAAGATAGAAAATTCGTGGAACTTGGAGGCCCTAGAACCCAGAGCCTGTTCTTCCCCATGCGGACTCCCACAGCCTCCAGACACCAAGACAGAACCTTCATAGCATCACTTGTTCAGCCAAGGGTGGGGATAAAAAGCTGGGTATCACCAGGATACTGATGATACTTCACTCCGTGCCATAGAATGACCTCAACAGCAGCTTCGTATAGATGTTAAACAGGAGTGAGGAGAGCTGCATGCCCTGCAGGACCACACAAAACAGGAACTGTGGGCTAGACCTCTTCCTCCCTCATGAATACTGACTGAAACTGGCCCCGAAGGAAGGAAGAGAACCAGTATCCCCCACTCCCAACCCGTTAGGTGAAACTTTGGGTTATTGTATATTATATATCAATAAGTTGATCCTAACTATTAGACCAGTGGTGACTAGCTTTGTTTTAAACTGTGTTCTCTGTGTTGTAAAAGCCATTGTAAGGCTGATTTGAAAGCTGAGCACCAGTATACAAATGCATATAGCAAGAATGAAAAATAGTTAAAACTAAGCTTGAGCTGAGCCAATAAGAGGCACGCTGAAGGCCCACTGCAGTGCATGGGTCTACTGAATGTGGAATCGCAGGGACCGTGAAATTAATTTAGGTTCAAGGTTACTGCTGACATTCAGCTATCATGGTATTATTGTCTGCATGCCTTCCCTCCATCAAAACATTCAAGGGTACTTTTAAAAGCGCCACAAAGAACCAGTCAATTGATACCATTACACTTCATGCACACGTAAACTACAAATTTGTTTAGAACCGTTGATACAGTCTAACGTTTATTCATTAGCTGAACCATTGAAATTGCAACTTGGCAAACCCCACTTCTAACAACCTAGATGTACTTGTTTAGTGTAAACATTTAGCTTTCCTTTTTTTCACGTTTTGCACAGTCTTCTCTAATTGAAAGAACATAATCTGCATTTTAATGCAAGGTTGTTTGTAGCCTGCTTAAAAAATTGCCTTAGAAGATTCAAACCATGTAAGACTCATGAATGCATACAGGTAGAAAGTGCTTGATTAGATACTTTAGATAAATACAAGGATGCAAGAGTGGAGGGGTATTTATTTTGGCCAAGTATGGCATAGAAACCCAATTGGTTGGAAACGAAATAATAGTCTAGAGTGAAAAAGTAAAGAATAAACAAACATAAGTTAGGATGATTAAAGACATGGTAGAAAACCATATTGATCAAGAAAATAGAACATGTTTCTCTATTCAGCACTTGTGCAGAGGATCCAAATATATTTTTAGAGGATTTTCACTGAATACAGATGCTATATTTGTATAACCAGTTATTTATAAAAGGAAAGAACATGAGCAAAATGCAATTAACTTTCAGAAAGCATGAAGATTACTGAACATAGCTTAAATTCACATTCCAGCTGTTAATGTGTATGAAATGCAAAACAGAAGAAATAAATGCTTATTTGATCAACCTTTTCCATGACAGCTGTGAATGAAGAAAATGAAGTCTTATTTGGTTAATGTTCAAGAGAGTTCCCTTTGACTCTTTTTAATGCCAGTTGTTTATTTAACCGAAATAAATCTGATGACCGCAGGAAAATGCAGCACTCTTTACTTTATATCACTACCTTAAGCTGCACATGAAAAGTAACAGATTTCAGTCCTTAAGAGATATGCTTGGAAGTAAGTCTCCATAAACCCAATAGTAGGGCTGCATAAAGTTTTGATTTAGTTTGGACTGAATTGTCAACTGGTTACCTACACTGGTAAATAAATTTAAGATTGCACTGTAATTATTGTGATTGAAAACTTTGTTTTAAAACTTTTGTGTGTGTGTGTGTGTGTGTGTGTGTGTGTGTGTATAATTATTATTTATGAAATATACTAAAAAGACCACATCATGAAATTTTTTATTATCAGAAATGAGGAACAATAGGGAAGCAAAAAGAAACAAAATACATGCATAAAAATAAAACCACAATCACAACCCTCCTCATATATACTGTACATCCTTACAACGTGTCTCAATTTTGATGAGCAGACTACTGCTCCAAAGTCTGTAAAGTTATTGAGAGAGTCCCCAAGGGGAGCAATTATTCTTAATTATTATCAGGAATATTTGCAGGCAGGGTCAAAAAAGTCAAGATGGCAGCCACAAAAGTGTGATTAAAGTCTGCCAAGTAAGTGTGCATAAGATTGGCTCCTTAGTCACATTCTAGAGCAGCCTTTCTCAACCTTTTGACCCTGGAGGAACCCTTGAGATATTTTCAGGCCTCAGGGAACCTGTGTACATTCAGGCTCAAATATAGGCCACAAGTTACAAAATTATTATATTTGTTACATTTGTAGGCCTGTATATATGCATTAACACTGTTCTTAAACTAAAAATAAAGAATGAAACTTACCGCTTTAATGTGATGTTGCCCGAATTTGAAACCCTAGTGACCTCTTGCGGAACCCTAGGGTTTCACGGATCCCTGGTTGAGAAACCCTGTTTTACACTATTCAGAAGCAACTTCTTTATCATTGATAGAAAATATCAATATTATAAATGCTATAATACATTTATAATAGAGTCCAGTTTTCAATACATACTAGATTAGTTTCCTAGCCTAGTGGCCTCTATAAAATTATTGCATTTCCCAAAATGTTACTTTACATACCAAATGCATGCTGGTTTTGCCCCATTAAAGTACATCAAAAGTCCATAGAGTTAAAAATGTATAGTGAATGTCTGAGTTTGGAATAATTTGCAAATATTATTATCATTATGTTATTGTTTTTCACTTATACAATAATCAGATATTGCCTTGCTCAGAGAGAGTTAAGAGAATAAGTCCAGCCAGGATGGATAAATTATTCAAAGTAGATAGGCACCTGGAGAAATTGTCACTCTAGCACCCATAGTCTATCTTGCATTATGCCACTTTTTTTAGCACAGGGAAGGGGGAATCTTAAGCTTTTGTTTCTTTGTTTAAAAAAAAGAAACAAAACTTATATCCTTACTTCTCAAACATAAACTCATGGCAGCTGACCTCTTAAGGTTTAAAATTAATAGTTAAGAGTAAGAGATGTCTGTTTAGCTTCTGTCCACACCCTGTTTGATAGAAAACAATGTGATTGATATAAAATTATTGATGGACTTTAATATTAACACTGTTATATTAATGTCAGATGGGGACTAAGAGGTTTCTGTTACCTCCTCAATATGAGTCCTTCAAAGCATGCTTATTGATGGAAGTTACACTGATGGAATTTACTTTGTTAAAGTGCTTCTTACTTTATAGAAATAGTGACACCTGAAATGACATGTCCTTTAATTAAAATTAGTCGCTTTTAAGTTAAAGTGGATGTATTTTTTCTGAAAAAAATTGTGGGTGTGTGTATGTGTGTGTGTGAAATCAGATACAGTAACTGATTTGACAACTTTTACATTTTAAGGCCTTTTTTTATTATTATCAGCTTGGTGAAGCTTACTAAAAGAGACACTTCTTTTCATGTCCCACTCTTGGCACCTCAGGGTTCTCTTTTAGCCATATCAGCCTAATGGAATTAAGGCTGACATGTTTCAAGTCCATTCCTTCGTAAAAGGAATGCAAAACAATGACACAGATTTCTTCTTTAAAAAACAGTACAGTAACCACCACCACCACCACCACCACCACCACCACCACCCTTGAGCTGTCTGTGACTCAAAATTATTCCTTGATCCTTTTACACATCTGTATGAAGACCATAAAAAAGGAGTACAACAGAATAAATCAACTCAGATCTAAAATCTATTGCAGCACATTAAACGATGGAGCCTCACTGAACGGGAGTGTGACCCTGTGGCTCCTTGCAGTTTGAAGCTAATTGCTTTGGTCAGGATGGGAACGTCTGGAGGTCCACTGCAGTGTCCCACCAGCAAGGCTTCGGTAACTGAGCTGGCTGGCAGAGCATGAGCCCACTTTGTAGCGACACAGCAGGCTTAGACACCACCTATTCTGCTTTCGAAACTGTCATGCATAACAACTTTATTGTGCTAAATTGAACTTGAAAGCAACCAAAGGCTATGAGAAGGCTATGAGAAAAGCATGCTGTCAGTGCTGGCAAAGGCTGACCTGGAGAGTGGGCTCAGAGACAGGAGAATAAAAGATCAGGGCCCGTGAACACAGCATATTGTTTCATTTTAAAGTATGATTCCCATCCCCGAGAAAGTAGTAAATGTGATGTAAATTTATTTAAATAGATTCCACTACTAAAAAGTTAGCCAGCCGCTCTTATCCAACTTTCCCAGCTTCCTGATTCGTTACATACAGTGGGAATATAATGACATATAGCCATCATTGTAACAGCTTCTTTGCAAAGGCACAATGATGATTAATAGCTAGCAGCAAATTTTCACATGGGCTCTAAAGCACTATAGTACTAAGCAGCCAAACACTCCCAAATCCCCCTTTTCTGTTTTCCTGAAAAGTCCTCTACTTGTACCTTGCAGATATGAACAAAGCCTATCTTAATTCCAATCAGCTTTTCCCCATTCAAAGAGATCTTCTCTTTTTCATAATTGATTCATGTGCATTTTTAGTCTTTCAACACGCCTGAGCTATTTTTCTCCTTTTCTGTGTACTTTTCAGTAAAGCAGGATCATTTAAGCCATAATTTGTTTTTTTTAAGTGATGAATAGATTTTTCAATTAGTTCAAGTTTAGTTTTTTTTTTAAAGTAGGGTAATGCAAAATTGAAGAAAACAACTCTACTTCCTGAGGTCTTTGAAATGGATTGCCTTCATGGTCTGAGGCAGGAGCTCACAGTAAAATTCTTGCAAAGATAAGTCAAGGATTTGAGAGCAACAATAATACTAGTTCTGTTTAGTATACTGGTCCTTATTCCCAGGAAAAGCTTAGTTGAAAAGGCAGAATAGAGAGGTTCTTTATTTTTCTTTTTGGAAGTGTTAGTTTAATAGAGAAAAACAAATTTGAAAGTATTTTCAGTTTTGTATGTTTATTATACCTTTAAAAATAGAACAAGGCTTTATTATTAAAGCCTTAATTATTTCAGAATTACTTGATTTGCTACAGCTAGCCAGTTTGCATAGGAATTATGTGTCATACAACTAAAGCCTACATTTTGCATTCAGATTTAGGTGGTTTTCATATTTGTGTAATTCTGTTTGGGGAGCTATTTTGTAGTTACATCTGCATGAGAAATGCAGTCTTTTCTGGGTTGTGATTTTCAATCTATTCATCAAGGGTGGACCCATTTGTTTTGCCAAGTGTCCAAGCAGTGATCAGGTGCTCAGACAATTGGTTCTTTTAGGTCCAGAGACAATAAGCACACCAGTGAATAAAGAGATTTTAAGCTTTATTATAAACTTAAGCAAACAAATTTAAACAGAAACACAGTTTAGGCAGATTAAACAGAAGCATAAAAAGCATAGCATAAAGAAAGAAAAATCATAACATGCCAAGCAAGTTGAAACTCAATCTCCCATAGGCTGTCAGGAGCCCCTTAATAAGGACAGCAGAGATACCCCAGGATGGCTCAATTTCCACAGCACCCAGCGCTCAGGTCTGTGCAGAAGCTCCCAAACTCAAAAGGCAATCCTAAGGTTTTTATCAAAGTCTGGCCCTAAAGCCTCATGACCCTGTTTCCATGGTACAGAGACTGCAGGATATGACCTTGACTGGATAGTTCCCAGGATCTGGAGCACCTGTTTATGACATAATCCAAGAGCCTGGGGAGCTATACAGATAAGCTAGTGTTAACATAAACAATCTTGGGGTTTTCCCTTCTCCCCATTTCAAACAGAAATAAAAAACAAGCCAGCTAAACATTAGTATAACTCAAAATAAACTCTAAGCTTCTTCGTGTGAAGGAGAAAAAACAAAATATGTCACTTAAACTCCTCGAAATACAATGGTCTTCCGCATTGCCACTACACCATTTAACAAAAACATTGTGACTAATATGGCTTGGGGATTATTGTTGTCTAAGTGTTGTCATACATTCTTAATATTAAATAGCAAATAAATAGCCTATATTTTTAGATTCTTTCTTATATGTCTGTTGAGCAGCACAATCCACACATTAGCTCAATTAATGTAAGAGTGATTTTATAGTATATTACTGGATGTAATTGATCCAGCAGAAAAGCTAAAATCAATGTATTTCTAAGTCAGGTCTAAGGTTGCAGTGATTAAATCACAGGTTACTTTTGAATCATTGGGAATTACTTTGGAGAAAGTGATGTTAGGTTGTGTAAATTAATTTAAATCTGAACCATAATTGTATTACATTGTTTGTACACCATTAAGAACCTGATCAATGAAACAGAAATGTTCAATGTTTTTCTTTTAAATGATTATAATATAGATGCTAAAAACATAATTCAATGTGATTTTAGTTGCTTTTTTCCTGATAAAGATATTACTGTATACAGTATCTAAAAATCTGTGATTGAGATTCAGGTGTTGGTAATTTGTTTGGCAGTATTTGCCATATTTCAGGAAAATATGCACTGGGTATTTTCCAGGCAATCTAACTGAGAATGCAAACCTCAAATCAAATCTTTATTATGGTCATAGACCAGCATAACCTGGGAGGTGCACTCCCACCCAAAACTGGGCGTATTCGAGTCTCTCTGATGGCTCAAGCATTTCTAATCCTTTTTAAAGGATCAAATTTCAGTGCCATTGTTTTCCTAATTCAGTTTAAGTTGCTTGCCCTATTTTTAAAGCCCTGAAAGTTTTAGGATCCAACTATCTGAAGACAGACCTTTTCTCATGCAGCCAGTTGATGCTCTAATATCTTTGTATGAGCCCCTAATCTGTATTCTCACCTTTCCAGGGATGCCTAAGGATAAGCAGTCTATTCTCGAATGAGTTCGGACTCTGGAATGGCTTCTTCAAAGAGGTACAGCAAACCTGGACATTACAGAGGTTCTAGTAGTACATTAATACTTCTGTATTTGACATTTTAGAGGATTATGTTGCGTCATTCTATTGACTGTGCTGCCTTTTAGTTACTAACTGTTATGTGGCATAGTTTTTGCTGTATTTATATTTTGTTTAAGCAATTATGTATATTGTATACCACTATGGAAGCCACTGGATGCAGAACTATTGAGAATTTAAAGAAGAAAAACGTCCTCCTTTTCCTCCTCTTTCTCCTCCTTCTCCTCCTGGATCAGTCTGACAGTCAAAAGTACCAAATCTAACAACTCCAACAAAAACTACAATAACAACTATAATATAGTTGCACACATTTAAGGTGTGCAAATTTAAATTGAATTTAAGGTAAATTACCTTACAATGAGAGATTATACCTGATAGGCTTCTTTTAGAGTGGCACTTAACCAGATGATTTTAATAGAGTTCCTTCTGATTAATACTAGTGTGCATATGAAAGGAAGTAGGCATAGGGGATTTATGACATGTGATGTAAATTCTCAAGGAAAGCAAATCTAGCTTTTTAGCTGCAACCAGGATACATTATGACATTTGCTTCATTGGGAGACATTGTATTTGTAGACAGCTTTCTCATAGTTCATATTATCATTTCTAGTCAATCATTTTTATTTCATTTAAATTGCTCAGAATGGTTAACTGCATTTTCTTATATATTGTAGAAGATACATTACATTAGACATTAAACACAAAATATTATCTAACCCATATAAGCAAAATTCTGAAATTGCATATAGATGAGTGTAAAGTGTACATTGGTTATGAATCCAGTGTTTCTCAGACAAAGTACCAAATCTAAATGATGTCCCTGGGTATCAGATTTTGCATTCAGAGCTCTGAGATAGTTGCAAAAGATGTAAAATCTTATATAGCTAAAGAACTCCCCAATGAATGCACACTGAACAGACCTATGAGGGTTGTTGGCTTCGAGAAATGGGTAGCATACATTCTTGATGTTTTTTGGTAGGAGTATATGAATAACTCACATAAGGAGCTCAAAATCTCAAGCCATGTACTCTTATTGGGATGAATTGATAATTGATAACTGCATTCTTATCTCATTTTTCTTCTAAAGGAAAATAAAATAATCATTACTGCTGCTTTGAATGGAATATACCCTTAAAATGCACACTGGGCTTCAATTTTGATAATGTAATATATTCAGTAATTGTGCAAACTTACATGAAGGTTAAGGGAATGTAGACAACAACCTTTCCCAATCTGATATCCTTCAGATGTGCTAACATGCCAGCTCCAAGAATCCATAATTAGCATGGCTGTATTGACTGTAAATTTGTATACCACATTTCCCCAGTTTATTCTGTCACATAGTGACTAATTTGGACTAGAATAATATGCAAACTCACAACACTGGTAGGGGATTTCTTATATTGAATGATTCACATCAAAAATATCCAACTGAAATAGGAAAATGTGCACAGTTGGGAAAAACATGTTTGAGATGTTGCATGTTGTATATGTGAAAAGTATTGTCTGGACAATAGACAACAGTCATGTGAAAGTTGTGTCTTGGAAGGCAATGAATGAAATGTCTGTAAATGCTTAAGTGTGATTATTCATATTAACTTGACAATATGCTTTTCTGATGATGTTATATCAGTAATTCTGCAATATAAACTTACATATAGCTTGAGATCCAGTTTGGTGTGGTGGTTAAGGGATCAGGCTAGAAACCAGGAGACTGAGTTCTAGTCCCGCCTTAGGCACACAGCCAGCTGGGTGACCTTGGGCCAGTCACTTTCTCTCAGCCCTAAGAAGGAGGTAATGGCAAACCAATTCTGAAAAACCTGCCAAGAAAACTGCAGGGACTTGTCTAGCCAGTCTCCAAGAATTGGACATGATTGAACGGAGATAGATAGGAGATAGATAGATAGATAGATAGATAGATAGACAGACAGACAGACAGACGATAGATTAGAATCAGCCTTTTATATTCAAGCAAGTAATATTAAAATACAGACATCACACTGACAACAAAAATCCATGGTATTCCCACTTGTAACATGGCTTTGAAAGCTAGATAATATGAAAGCCTGAATGTAATATTAATGTCTTTGAATTGTGAGAATGGAGAATAGTATTGAGAATAACCTGGTATTCAGGGAGAACAAATAAATTCTGAACAAAGTAAAACCAGACTGCTCACTGGAAGAACTAATAATGAAGCTAAAGCTTAAATATTTTGGACACCTAATGTGAAAAAAGGAGTCACTGGAGAAGGCCCTGATGGTTGGAAAAACTGAGAAAAATTGAAAAAGAGGCCAAGAAAAACAATGTGGCTAGATACTATCACTGATGACATAAGCATGAGGTTACAAGAACTCAGAGAAGCAGTTACTGACAAACAGTCCTAGTAAAATGGGTCCATCAGGTCAGAAAGAGAAGCAATTTAGCTACTGAAGAACAAATACTGTCCTTGGGGTTGTATAGTCTCTGAAGTTTGATTACAGCGTGTCATCTATGGGATGAATTGGACAAATCTGGTTTACTAGTTACCTATTAACTTCTCTACTGTGTCCCTCTTTTTTTGAGAAGCTCAGCCTCTTGGTATGTTGTAGAAATTCCTTATTCCGGCAGGAGATTTTTAGTGTCGGGGTTGCTGTTGTGGGAGAAAATAGGATGAGGGAGCACTGATGCCTGCTATGTTGATCTCCTGTATAAAATATGGGATATATATCAAATAAATAACCAGGAGTGAAAACATTGCAACACATAATAAAACTAAAATAAAGCATATAAGGAGAAAAAATAACAGTGAAACGTTCTTGAAGAATTCAGGATTCTTAAAATTCCTGGGAGAAAAAGAAGACTTTCATTCAACACATGTAAATATAGTGTAGGCTCCAGATGAGCCTCTTTGGGAGAAGGCATCTACTGCAGTCTGATCTTCCTTCATTTGGTAGGGACACCTAGAAAAGAGCCTCAGTTGATGACCTTGTGGTATGGGATGATCATTCAGTTAACCTGATTAGAGTTATTTGGGTCTTAATTGTTAATCATAGATGGTACAGTTCTGTCATATTATGGCTGTATCAGTCAGTCCCTGTTAACAAACCAGCTTCCCTCTTTTGGACAACAGTTATCCAATCATTTTGCCAAAAAAAAAATGCACTACAATTATTCAGCAGATTACCAGACATGTGTAACTATAACAAGGCTTATCTCTGTCCCAGGCGTTCTGGTGATACCCTCCAGAGATGTTAGATTTCAAATTCCCATCATCTTCAATAGGTTGATATAACTTGTAGGCTCCAACACATATTGAGAGATGGCCCATACTATCTATACTTGAAGTAATAAGGAGACAGTTATGAGCACCTTGAAACTATGATCCTGATCCTTTAGGGCAATACAGAACCTAGCAATATATGTGCCCCACAACATTTTCTAGAATCACCTGTACACCTCATTGAATTTTGATGGCACCACTAATATGGAATTACATTTCTGTGGTAGGGGAATATATGGCAGTAACATTCAGTCCTTGAACCATAGGTGTTTGCAGCTAGCTGTAATGATGAACAACATGTGCACAATGACATCATAATGCAAACTCCACCCTTTCATATTTGCATTCTGACATTGGACTTTATGTAAATAATGGGGTTTGCGTCATAATGTTATGTTGCACATCTTGTAACTTGTCCCCCTCTTTTCTGCCTTCCCCCAGCTTTGTTATTTGCAATTGCCTCTTTGCTATTGAGTCTCTGTGTAGGGATTGCAAGTTGCTTCCCACATGCCATCACAACCCTACTTGACCCTTACGACGTCCCAAGTGGAGTGACTTCTTTTGCTAGCTACTGATGTCTGTCCCCAGAAAACCTGAACTCTTGTTCTTGCTTCCTTTCAGCTATACTATTAATACCAGACCATCCTTCAGAAAACATTATGGACTCTGAAGGCTAAATATTCAATTAGCTTAGTCACAAAAAGCTGTTAGTGGTTTGCTGAAGTTAGATTGTATGTAAATGTTTGTGCAAATGAAGGGGAATATAAATTAATAAGCACATAGAAGAAATACTATGTGGAAAATTATTTGTAGTGCTTAAAAAACTGATATGATGAGATTTCTTATTATTATTATTATTATTTCCTAGCTCCAGCCCCATATTACACTTCTCATCTTCCTCCTTAGAAAGATGAACAGCTATCCAAAGAACAACTACTATCCAAAGCAGAAAGTCTTCTATCTGTGCAGTAACTTCACAAGTACATGCAATCTTCCAGAGTTCTAAATGGCATGGAAAGTAGTCTCCTCTACCATGGAAAGTGAAAAGAAATAGTAATGAAGAGATGAGCTAGCATGGTTCAGTGCCAGATTTAGACTTGGTGAGGCCCTAAATGAAGCTTGGAGGCCCCTTGTTAAAAAGTTACACCAGAAGGTCTCACTAAGGTGCATAGCAAAAGAGGATCTTGGGTCACCACAAAAAATTGAAAACATATATATGCCTTTTAATTATTTAATAATGAGGATAATGGGAGCTGACTGTGGGGCATCCTAAGGTGATGATTAAGGTGCCGGGTTGTTGTTTCGTTTTATCATTTTGTGGTTCTATGGTTTTTATAGTTATTGGGTTTTACTACTGTTATGAGCCGCCCAGAGTTGTTTAAGATGGGTGGCCAGACAAATATTTAAATAAATAAATAATAGCAAGGTATTTACCTCCGAACAGTCACTCATGCCCTTGTCATCTCCCGTATAGACTATTGTAATGCGCTCTACATGGGGCTACCCTTGAAGAGTATCCGGAAGCTTCAGCTGGTGCAGAATGCAGCGGCGCGAGCAGTTATGAGTGCCAGAAGATCGGCACATGTAACACCTCTGCTACGCGAGCTGCATTGGGTGCCAGTTTGCTTCCGGGTCCAATTCAAGGTGTTGGTGATTACCTTAAAAGCCCTACATGGCATAGGACCAGGGTACCTGAGGGACCGTCTCGTCCCGATAACGTCGACCCGCCCCACCCGTACATGCAGGGAGGGCATGCTTCGGACCCCCTCAACAAGACAATTCCATCTAGCGGGGTCCAGGAGGCGTGCCTTCTCTGCGATAGCGCCCGCCTTGTGGAATATTCTGCCCCCGAAGGTGAGACTGGCCCCCTCCCTCCTGGCCTTTCGGAAGGCCCTTAAGACCTGGCTCTGCCACCTGGCCTGGGACGACGGAGGTGGTAGTGCCTCCTGGGGTTGGCTGGCCCCATAGCTCTACTATCTATTCTGCGGGTCCAAGCCCATCCTGGATTTTATTTTATTATGTTTTGTTTGTGTTTTTAGATATTTTGTATAGTTTTAAATTTTTATTTATTGTAACCCGCCCAGAGTCCCTTGCATGGGAGATGGGCGGGGAATAAATTTGAATAATAAATAAATAAATAAATAAATTTACAGTGAAAAATACAAATTATTTTCAAATTAATGCATTAACTGATTAAAAAGGTAAAGGTTCCCCCCACACATTTGTGCAGTAGTGTCCGACAATAGGGGCCAGTGCTCATCTCCGTTTGTTAGCTGAAGAGCCAGCATTGTCCGAAGACGCTTCCACGGTCATTTGGCCGGCATGATGCACGCGGAATGCTGTTACCTACCCACCGAAGTGGTACCTATTTATCTACTTGCATTTGCATGCTTTCGAATTGCTAGGTTGGCAAGAGCTGGGGCTAGTGCGGGAGCTCACTCCGTCACGCGGGACTAGGGATTCGAACCTCCAAACTTGCAATCTTCCGATCGACAAGCCTGGCATCTTACCCGCTGAGCCACCATGTTGTTGTTGTTTATTCGTTCAGTCGCTTCCGACTCTTTGTGACTTCATGGACCAGCCCACGCCAGAGCTTCCTGTCAGCCGTCACCATTCCCAGCTCCCCCATGGTTGAGTCTGTCACCTCCAGAATATCATCCATCAATCTTGCCCTTGGTCGGCCCCTCTTCCTTTTGCCTTCCACTTTCCCTAACATCAGCTTCTTCTCCAGGGTATCCTGTCTTCTCATTATGTGGCCAAAGTACTTCAGTTTTGCCTTTAATATCATTCCCTCAAGTGAGCAGTCTGGCTTTATTTCCTGGAGTATGGACTGGTTTGATCTTCTTGCAGTCCAAGGCACTCTCAGAATTTTCCTCCAACACCACAGTTCAAAAGCATCTATCTTCCTTTGCTCAGCCTTCCTTATGGTCCACCTCTTGCAGCCATAGGTTACTACAGGCAATACCATTGCTTTAACTATGCGGACCTTTGTTGTCAGTGTGATGTCTCTGCTCTTAACTATTTTATCAAGATTTGCCATTGCTCTCCTCCCAAGAAGTAGACGTCTTCTGATTTCCTGGCTGCAGTCAGCGTCTGCAGTAATCTTTGCACCTAGAAATACAAAGTCTGTCACTGCCTCCACTTTTTCTCCCTCTATTTGCCAGTTATCAATCAAGCTGGTTGCCATCATCTTGTTTTTTTTGAGGTTTAACTGCAACCCAGCTTTCGCACTTTCTTCTTTCACCTTCGTCATAAGGCTCCTCAACTCTTCCTCGCTTTCAGCCATCAAAGTGGTATCATCTGCATTTCTGAGATTGTTAATGTTTCTTCCAGCGATTTTAACTCCAGCCTTGGATTCCTCAAGCCCAGCACGTCGCATGATGTGTTCTGCGTACAGGTTGAATAGGTACGGTGAGAGTATACAATCCTGCCGTACTCCTTTCCCAATCTTAAACCAGTCCGTTGTTCCGTGCTCTGTTCTTACCGTTGCTACTTGGTCGTTATACAGATTCCTCAGGAGGCAGACAAGATGACTTGGTATCCCCATACCACCAAGAACTTGCCACAATTTGTTATGATCCACACAGTCAAAGGCTTTAGAATAGTCAATAAAACAGAAATAGATGTTTTTCTGAAACTCCCTGGCTTTCTCCATTATCCAGCGGATATTGGCAATTTGGTCTCTAGTTCCTCTGCCTTTTTTAAACCCAGATTGTACATCTGGCAATTCTCGCTCCATGAATTGCTGGAGTCTACCTTGCAAGATCTTGAGCATTACCTTACTGGCATGTGAAATAAGTGCCACTGTTCGATAGTTTGAACATTCTTTAGTGCTTCCCTTTTTTGGTATGGAGATATCAGTTCATTTTTTCCAATCTGATGGCCATTCTTGTGTTTTCCAAATTTGCTGGCATATGGCATGCATCACCTTGACAGCATCATCTTGCAAGATTTTAAACAGTTCAGCTGGGATACCGTCGTCTCCTGCTGCCTTGTTATTAGCAATGCTTCTTAAGGCCCATTCAACCTCACTCTTCAGGATGTCTGGCTCCAACTCACTGACCACACCGTCAAAGCTATCTCCAATATTATTATCCTTCCTATACAGATCTTCCGTATATTCTTGCCACCTTTTCTTGATCTCTTCTGCTTCTGTTAGGTCCTTACCATCTTTGTTTTTGATCATACCCATTTTTGCCTGGAATTTACAGTACCTCCGATGTTTCTAATTTTCTGGAAGAGGTTTCTTGTCCTTCCTATTCTATTGTCTTCTTCCACTTCCGCACATTTCTTGTTTAAAAATAATTCCTTATCTCTTCTGGCTAACCTCTGGAATTTTGCATTTAATTGGGCATATCTCCCCCTATCACGGTTGCCTTTTGCTTTCCTTCTTTCTTGGGCTACTTCCAGTGTCTCAGCAGACAGCCATCTTGCCTTCTTGGTGTTCTTTTTCTTTGGGACGTTTTTTGTTGCCGCCTCCTGAACAATGTTGCGAACTTCTGTCCATAGTTCTTCTGGGACCCTATCTACTAAATCTAGTCCCTTAAATCTATTCTTCACCTCCACTGCATATTCCTTAGGAATATTAGTGAGCTCATATCTAACTGATCTGTGGGTCTTCCCTATTCTCTTTAGTCTGATTCTAAATTTTGCAATAAGAAGTTTGTGATCTGAACTACAGTCAGCTCCAGGTCTTGTTTTTACCAACTGTATAGATGTCCGCCACCTTTGGCTGCAAAGGATGTAGTCAATCTGATTTCAGTGTCGACCATCTGGTGAAGTCCATGTATAAAGTCGTCTTTTAGGTTGTTGGAAGAGAGTGTTTGTTATGCACAGTGAGTTGTCTTGGCAAACTTCTATCAGCCTATGTCCTGCTTCATTTTGTTCTCCCAGACCATGCTTGCCTGTAATTCCAGGTGTCGTCTGACTACCCACCTTAGCATTCCAGTCTCCTGTAATGAACATAACATCTCTTTTTGGTGTATTATCCAGTAGGTCCTGCAGATCCTCATAGAACTGATCTACTTCTGCTTCTTCAGCATCTGTGGTTGGGGCGTATATTTGGATCACTGTGATGTTAAATGGCTTACCCTGAATTCGAATTGAGATCATTCTATCGTTTTTTGGATTGTATCCAAGCACTGCTTTAGCCACTTTATTATTAATTATGAAGGCTACTCCATTTCTTCTGTGGTCCTCCTGTCCACAGTAGTAGATCTGGTGGTCATCTGATGTGAAGTGGCCCATTCCAGTCCATTTCAGTTCACTGACACCTAAAATGTCTATATTTAATCTTGACATCTCACCAATAACCACATTCAATTTGCCCTGGCTCATAGATCTTACATTCCAGGTTCCTATGGTGTGTTGATCTTTAGAACATCGGATTCGTCATTCACCACCAGCACCGTCGGCCGCTAGCCGTCCTTTCGGCTTTGAGCTAGCTGCGTCATCACGTCTGGGGCTAGTTGAACTTATCCTCTGTTCCTCCCCAGTAGCATTTTGACCATCTTCCGACCTGGGAGTCCCATCTTCCGATGGTATACCGACATATCTCTGGTTGTACTGATCCATTTAGTTTTCACGGCAAGAATACTGGGGTGGGTTGCCATTACCTTCCCCAGGGATCGTATTTAGTCTGACCTCTCTGCCATGACCTTCCCGTCTTGGGTGTCCCTTCACGGTTTAGCTCATGGTTTCATTGAGGTGCTCAAGCTCCAGCACCACGACAAGGTAACTTGCAAGGGAGATGGGCGGGGAATAAATTGAAATAATAAATAAATAAAAATAAAACTATCTCCTTTGCTGGAGCCACCATGCCCCTTCGCATTAACTGATTACATATTTATTATTTGGCTGACTTGATCTCTCTCATAGGTTATAAGATAGTATACCCTGGAAACAATACTTAAATGTAATTCTTAAGATAATTTTAAGATACATTAATATATATAGAAAATGCTGACAGAATAAGTAATGAGGATCACTTTTATTAATATATGTAATAATGAACTCGTTTGCAAAATCAGAAAAGTGATATTTTGAAATTTTGTGAGGCCCAGCAGATTGTGAGGCCCTAAGCTGAAGGATGTTTACCTTATGCCTAAATCCAGCACTGATGGTCATCCTCTTCTGCCCTTCCTGAGGTCTATTAAATCATCATTTCCCATTGCTTTCACAGCAGAAAGCTGTAGTTCAATTTGTGCTTACTGGTCTGGATGTGAAAGATGGCATAATACAGCTTATCCATGGGAATGAAAGTGGGGTGGGGGGTAACATATGGGCCATGGACATCATGTAATCCTCAGGATCCCATCTGTAGCTTCCAAAGCCAATAAATGCTTCCTAAAGTGGCTTAAGCCAAACATTTCAGATTTCTAAAGAAGTTTTTTTGAGGGTGGAGAGCTTTAAGGGAGAAAATAGCATTCGGTAACACACTAAAAAAACTGACCACCATCCCCCAGCCACTTTTTCATTTAAAACAAGATGACAATTATATCATTTGTATATATATGTTAGTGTGAAGAGCCTTCAAAAGACGTGCTTTACAATACATGGGAATGTATTTAAAGCACAACTTTTTCCACAGTTAAAACAATCACGTCATTTCAAAGGCTCTTGAGGAAAGTGGACCTGCATGTACGTTCATGTAAGACAACTTATGTAAGACAAAAATGCAGAATAATGAGAATACAGAAAAGAAAAGTTTATAAATAAGCATTTATCTAATGTAGATAAACTGATCCATCTATCCTCATTTGCACCAAAAAATTATTTATAGACACATCATGTGTAGTGGAAGTAGTCTTGTACTTTTTCATTGAAAGAGTAGAATTACATCCCACTAATCAAAACATTGTATCATAAAATAATATTATTTTATCTTAAATATAATGTTAAATATTCTCAATACTTAAAAAAACAGTCTACATTAGGAAAAAAACCTGACATCATTTGGAAAAGATGCTACTATTATCATAGAAATAGTAGGCACACTTCTGAGAGCCTGAAAGATGAGAACATTGTTTAATTGAAGGAACCCAGAGCACGCCAACCTTGCAGGATTGAATCAGCCAGGCAGATGCTATGGGAGACACGTGGTCCCTCAAGTAACCAGGCCCTATGCTTATTCAGTTGGCTTCCTTGAAGCTGTATTCAAAGTTGGAAAACTTAGGGTTTGAAAATAGTATCCAAAACATCCCCCCATGCATTCTTGGATTATTGCTGTTTTAGGGAGGGAGGGGGCTAAAGATATATATCGAACCTAAGATCCATGTACAAGAGGGACATTCATTAGCTTTAATAATATATTCAGGGATGGATACATGATTTTTCTATCATATATATATATATAGTGTGTGTATGTGTGTAAATGCACAAATGTACACTCTTTCAGGAAAATTGTTTTAAGAACTGGACTGTTTTTAACTGTTCCCTAATAGATTTTATGTGAATAAGCAGATATCAACAGCCAGCTAGGAAGATATCCTATCAGTAATCTATTCCATATTTCTCTTTCTCTGCACACAAAGGAGGTGATGCTAAAACACCTCTTCTGGGAATGACTTAGACTGTAGTATCAGAAAAGAAAGTTTTGAAGAGATGTGGGAAAAACAACCATTAAAATCAAGGACATGGCAATAAAATTTGCTGAGATACAATCATTTGTTCTGTTATTCCCAGTCCCCTGTTAGTCCTGTTACTGACTTTTGATAAACACTGAACCATATTTTATACAAAATATTTATTTGGGGTTTTTACACTAAGCAGTCAGTTGGAAGTGATGAAAAATAGAAGTGGATCTTTCTATACAAAACTGGTTTGGAGGATTGATATAAAGTAATTTTGGAGACATTAAATCAAAGACATGCTATTTGAAGACAATATAAACCAGACATCCTGCCCAATAGAGAAAAGAGATGGGGTAGTCATCAGTTACCCAAACTCCTTTCCTTTTCCTGGTTTCTCTGGTACACAAATTCCCTTGCAACTACCAGATGCTAAAATAAGGTTCCCCAGATATTGCATAGTGACTCAGCAAGACAACAGGCTGTTGTTGCATCTAATTTTAAAAGTTTGTACCCTAACAGATTTAATGTTGCATAAACTCTTCTGGAC
Organism: Charina bottae; assembly: GCA_023362775.1. Lineage (NCBI taxonomy): Eukaryota > Metazoa > Chordata > Lepidosauria > Squamata > Charinaidae > Charina > Charina bottae. Next base: position 242,813,221 of record JALMGJ010000002.1, read on the forward strand.
CAGGAAGCTTCATTATCTGCACCTTAAGAAACATGCTCCAGTCAATAGAATACACCATGTTGTTTTGGTTAACAAAATTGCTTCTCTGTAATTTGGCATTAAGAAAAGCACATGTTCAGAGTGAAAGAATAACAAATAACAAAATTAAGTTAGAAAAACTCTCCCCAAATCTCCTTTGTAGTACAGTTTCTTTGAGTCATACTAACCTGAAATTGTTGCCCACACCTTGCAAAAAGTTATACAGCCTGTCCCATACTCCTGTTTCTCTTCTCAGAGAAACATGAAAGAATTGAAATCCAATTTATATAATAGTAATTCAATTTGCTCTTTTGCTGGAAGGTAATGGCCAGGGAATCAGATGTATCTCCAATTAATAAGATTAATAAGGAAGAGATCCTATACTAATTTGAGAGCAAGCTCCATTGAACTTAATAGACAATGTTGAGTAGATGTTCATAGGATTTCACTATTATATTTTCTGTTGGGCAAATTGAGCCTTGTACTTTAAGTGCAAGTTACATTAGGAAGCTATATGATATCTTACTTACTGCCTTAGTTTTTTTTATTTATTATCATGATTGAAACATAATAAAACTCATACTACAAAGGTATTAATACTAATCATTCAGAGCTATAAACATAAATAATTATGTCACGTTTTCCAAACTCGTGTTGAGGCACTTTCAAAGGATCTTAATTTTGCTTCTGTAGAATTTTAGAGATATAGTTTCCTCCAAGGTATACTCTTTAATAGTCTTTATTATTGATGTAACTAGATGCTTTGCAAAACTGAAATATCATCTCCCTGTCAGTAGGAATCTCTTTTTTCCTTTTTTCTTAAAAGGGAAGGTAAGTGGGGAGGTCAAGACAAAAGCATGCTTATACTTTGTTTACAGAGAAAGCAATCTAGGATATCTCTTGTTCCAAACACAGAAATAAAGCTGAAGAAGCTAGAACTTTTGAATTACAGTGTATGATAGATTTCCTAAGGTGCCATTTAAAGTTCAAGTCTGGATAAATATCTATATCTGTATTTGTATCTATATCTCTGTATCTATAACTCTGTATCTGTATCTTTTTTTCACCTGACTTCTGCCTTTGCACATGACATAAACTATTGGCACATATTTAAGAAAATCTGATCAAGATTTCAAAGCCTACTACTTAGGTTTCAGTGTGCAAAACATTGCCTTTTCTTGCTTTAATGTGATTTATACAATTAAGGAGAAACTTGAGTGCCCTTTCTAGGAAACTCTGACATTAATAGATATAAATGGCACAATAACATTGTAATTCAGGTATTGCTCTTGGGCTTCTTTGGCATTTTTTCTAAGTTGTTTGTTCTGATGTTAAATTCCTGGCAGAATGTTTAGTTAACACCTCCAAAAGTCTAATTTCAGATTACTCTGTAACATTTTTCTGTATACTGATGAGTTTTTAATTAACCACACTGTACTACCATTATGCTAAGCACATGGTAAATTTATTTCCCACACATACTTTGAATTAAATGGTAATCTGATATTATCAATATCAGATGGCACATGGATGCCAAAGAAGTAACAGTATCTCCTCTTTGGCATACATGGCAAATTGTCTGATTGTCAGGCTATTATTTGTGATTTCATTAAATTAAGATAATAACATAAAAGAAAATACATTATAGTTAATGAGCAGAAATTTGGTGGCAAAATACAAGCAATACAGAAAGCAAGAAATCAAAGATTTGCAATACTTAATGTGTATTGAGGCTGTTCTGTCATGGACATACAGTAAATGGATGTAACAATTTCTACTATTTACATAAGAATATACAGTATGGGTTGCCATTCAACAGCCCTGGTGAAAGTGGGCTTCATCAACCTCTTACCTGCAATGCTCTTCTATCACATCCAAAATGATATACATAGGCTCATAGGATATGTTTAATGTCATGGACCAGCCTTTCTCAACTTTTTGACCCTGGAGGAACCCTTGAAATATTTTTCAGTCCTTGGGAAACCCCTGCACATTCAGGCTTAAATACAGGCCAGAAGTTACAAAATTATTATATTCATTTCATGTGTAGGCCTGTATATATGCATTAACAGTGTTCTTAAACTAAAAATAAAGAATGAAGCTTACCTCTTTAATGTGAAGTTGCCCGAATTTGAAATATTTTTTAAAATAAATTGTGATCTCCCAGGGAACCCCTAGTGACTTCTCCCCAGAACCCTGGTTGAGAAACCCTGTCATGGATTATATTGCAATGAACTGGTAGGGAAATAGAAGACGTCAGTTCAGGTGAGGCACTCAAATTGAACAATGTGAAGTGAAGCAGCTCTAATACCATGGACAGAACCTGTCAAAGACGTTGGGTTTTCAGGACCATGGAGAGGAATCCTGCTCCTGCTAATTTTTAGAATTGATCAAGTAGCAAGGATTTCCTTTAAAGCAGTGTTTCTCAATCTTGACAAATTTAGGATGCTGGCTGGGGAATTTTGGGAGTTGAAGTCCACACATCTTAAAGTTGCCAAGATTGAGAAACACTGCTTTAAAGCCTACAAAGTATTTCTGGAAGATCCATTCTTTAAGCGCTGTACAGTAACTGGCTATAAAAAAGCCAGCAGCCTTGTTCTGCAATTACTGGCTTCTCTTGTGGGTGCTGAAGTGAGAAGCAGAGTGGAGAATGTTTCTCAGGGACTCCCTGCTTACTAGAGAAGTTTGAGAACGTCTCCTTTGAATGTAGGGGCAGCAGGACCACTTAGCTAGGATGGATAGATTTAAAAACTGAATAAGAGGGCATGAAGTATTGGAGATGGACTCTGATGCTTCATTGGAGTTGCTGTCACTTGAGCCTTCAGTTTCTAATTCTGGTCTATGCCCACCCAGCAAGGAAGAAGCTGCCTTTGATCCCAAAGGTAATATATACATATCATGACTAGCAACTAAACATAGACTCATTATTCAGTAATGAGGTAGCAAATTCTTATTCAGGCACCAACCAGGTCAGCTCAGCTAGTTTCTGCATAAAACATAAAGCAAATATATGCCAACATTTCAAAAGTTCCTGCTTGTTGAGAGAAAAAGAGTTTGGTTTCTCAGGATAACTCTACCTGTCAGTTAATTACAAACTCAGAATATTGAGTAGGCTAATAAAGTTTTACTGGAAATAAAATAATGATTTTTTAAAAAAATTTGAAATATTTTCAAATATTTCTACCATGCAAAAATTTGAAGTGGTGTGCTTAAAATCTGTCTTCTTTTTATTTTCCTAAGGAAGGAAACAAAGTGGAAAGGCAGAGGACAAGGACTCTTGTCTTTATGTAGTGTTCTCCTTATTTAAATTATTTACATTTAAAGCAATTTTATAGCTGTTTATCTTGTGTCTTATGTCTGGGATTTTCTTCATGTGTCATAGCCTGACATTTCAAGACATTAATACGTATTTCCGATGCTTAAAAAAAGACTGAATATAGTTTCAGAAATTGAAATGTAATGTTGACTCCCACAACTATCTCCTCACTCTGCCCCCGCTCCTAGTCTAGAAAGGTAATTTATTTTTATGTGGGAGTTATTTATTTGGGTTATGTTCTGCCCTGCTTTAAGCATACATTATTATTTAGCACATGAATGTATAGTTTGCCTTATCTCAAAGAGCTATTGTAACAAATGTAAAGTAAAATATAAATTATCACATTAAGGACACATTGAAACAGGGAAAACATACTAAATATTAATCCTTTGAAGCTTGTTTTTTGCATTAAAACTAACAATCACTATTTGCCTTATCAGTTTATCTTGAAGTAATGTAAAGCCAACCAATAGATATAGAGTTAGAATCCCTCAGTACCGAAAGCAAAAAGGCTACATTTCATATTTGGCCATCACCTTGGCGATGCCTCCCTCCCTCCCTCTCCTCACCTTTCCACGCCTCCTGGGACCTACAGTGTAACCTTGCTTCATAGAAGGGAGCCGGAGGATGCCCTCCCTGTTCAAGTGTGTGGGACAGGCAGATATTTTGGTAAAAGATGGTCCCACAAATAACCCAGTCCTATGTCACGCATGGCTTTATAGGTGAGAAGCAGCACTTTGAATTGCACCCAGAATAGGGAGCTAGTGCAGCTGGTCAAGTAGCGGTGTTAGTTGGGCATAACAAGGAATGCTTAGCTAATTTAAACAAATACACCACATACAACATCCTAAAAAGTTGCAACCTAATGACACGTGATGTTATCTACGCAGATAATTAAACAATAAATAAAAAGAGGTGTCCATTTCATCTTTCATAATTATTCAGAAAAGAGTTAAATTAATGGCATACATCTGAGTAATAGAGAAATGATGATGAATGTTTTATTGAATTAAATAGAATTGTTTTGGCAACAGTTTTATGTAATTTGTTTTGGATTTAACAAATTATTTAAATTCATTTTTATGTTAGATTTAGAAAATATGAAAATTATATTGTTTCTATCTGCTATTAGCTATTTTTTAATGCAAAAATGAAGAGACCAATGTAAAGAGATAGTGGATTTTAATTCTTAAGTAGATGGCAAATAGATATCACTTAAATGAGAATCATTTCACTGGCACAGAAAATTTGAAAAATGAGACTGCTATTTTACAGAATCATTGGGATTTTATATTTTTCTGAATGTAATGTATCCAGTCTCAGCCTAGGATCTCATTCAGTTTGACAGGGAGCACTCTGCTGGGATTTCTGCCCAGAATATTAAGCCTACTGTGTTGACATCACCAGAATTTGCTTCTTATAATGTGTGTTTGTGATCTGGATATAACTGTTTTACTGCTGCATTCCTTCCATTAGTTACCAAGATCTGACTAGGCTTGTATAGCTGCAAAGCTGCTGATGTTAATTTGATATTGAACCAGGGCCAGATATTGATTAAATATTAGGACTTTATAGAAACTCAAGAAAATTTGTAACTCACTTATGAGTTCCCTTATTTCTATTCTAGAACTACATGGCATATAGCTTTATCAAAATAGGGCCTTCCTTATAGTCAAGACATAAAAAACAAATAGACAATCAGTTAATAGTAAAAACTAATTATTTCTGAATAATAAATACGCTATATAAATAACTCTGATATTTAACTCTGATAACCTGAGAGCCAGTTTGGTCTAGGCTAGAAACCAGGAGACTGTGAGTACTAGTCTTGCCTTAGGCATGAAAGCTGGCTGGGTGACTTTGGGCTAGTCAATCAGCCCAGGAAGTCAGGCTCGGATGACAAGCTGGTCAGTTAATTCCTGTCGCAAGCAAAGGATCAACATTCAGTTGATCCGAAAAAGTGGACCCTGAACCTACGGGAAAAACGCTAGGAAGAAAAAAAAAATTGGGGGTTACTAACCCATGACTGTTGAAGAGAGTTTCAGAGAAAATAATGAGAAACTCAACAGAAAGGAAGTAATGGGGATGAAATACTCATTTCATTTCATTTCTTGAGATCATTTATTGTTCCACAACTTGAGTGTAATAAGTTGGGGCCATCCTTCTTGTCCCAAGTAGGTCACAGATCTTAATTACTTCATGGAATAGGTAGAAAAAGAAAGATTGTTAATAGGCTTTTCTGCTAATTCTTCAAACCACAGAAAAAACACAGAATTACAATGATGTGCCAGGGTAGGTCATTTAATCAAGCTATGTTCTCCGCCTTGAGTTATTTATAAAAATAATAAAGGCGGGATATAAAATAAATAAATAAATAATAAATAAATAAACCTTGACTAAGTAACATTCCCAAGATCCATATGGAGAAGGGAACCTGCCATACTACACAGAAGCCTGGAGGGCAGATGGTACATGCAGATGATCTGTGAAAGGCAAAAAACAAACATGACTGGAAAAACATTCATCATTTCTGCTAAAGTAACCGTTATCCTATCCCTTTAAGAGAAAAAAGTTGCCATCTCCTGCAATATCATATCACACTACCTAATTTTCAGACAAATAAATCAGAGTCATAGGGTTTCAGGCCCACTAGATTAAAACACCCTATCATTCCTTCATTTTTTAAAAATATTCATTAATTTTAAAACTAGTATTCCACTCACTAATTAAGTTGCTTGTTTTATGACTTAATGTAGAGGATCGCTTTTTTACTTTAATGATTGGGTAAAACCCACTTCGGAGCTTCTTACCAATAAATAAATGTATCTCTATTGTTCTAATTTGCCTATTTTATTTACACACTAATAATAATAATAATAATAATAATAATAATAATAATAATAATAATAATCAGGAACAACCTTTTCAGGAAACTGTTTTTATATTTTGGCTTCTCTTATAGACATTTATAAAAAGGCAGTTGTATCCCTTTAGGCTGTTCTCCTAAGCATAATTACTCAATGTAAGGCCCAATGGAAAATGTCAGATGTTCTTCTGAGTAAACACTGTGCTTTAAGAGAACTAATTAATATGTCCAACAGTGCCATCTTATAAGTGTCTATTCAGAAGTATAGCAAGTGGATATCAATTTATTTTAGAAAAAGTGTGTTTGGGGAGGTGCCCCTTCTGATAAAGTCGGGTGTATTGGGTGTACTAATATTGCAATGATGCCACAATCAGTGCAGAATTAAAAAGATTAATTCAGGTGGTAGTGCAGACATTTCATTAAAATCCATTGTGGCTGCAATCCTATGACTATTTCCTTGAAAATAAAATAATTGAACTAGTAGGTCTTCTGATTAGATGTATACAGGAATGCAGTGTGGCTATTTCAAAATATTCAACCTTTTAAAATATTTTGCAAAAAAAATCAAATTGAATAAAGATAGTATCCTTATAACCTATATAGCAGAGTAGATTATAACATGCCCAAGTTTTAAAAGCATGGTTTAAAAACCATCTTTGCAACATATCTTGAGAGTTTAATTGAATTTGATATACTGAACTTATTTTCATTAGCAAATTGGTACAGAAATCTGGTGTTTTTCTTTAGCGATGCTCACTTGTAATCCAAAGAGAAAAATGCCCTTCATTTACAGTTATTAAAATAGATCTTGCTATTTGTGAAACATATATTCATTTTATTGAATATTTTGTGAACTTAAAAAAAAAATATTTTAGAGGTGAAAATCATGCTAATTTTTTCTATCCTAGAAAATTATTCTATGATATTAACACATAAAATATTTGACTGAGATTTTCTTGCTCTCTTTAGCTCTACTGAGCTTCATTTTAAAAAGGGAATTATGTGGCAACATTTGGATAATATCAACAGGAAAATAGTAGATTCTTTTGAACTCATGCTTCCAGGTTTATTTTAAAATTTAAAAATGAATGTTTAATATAGGAGTAATAGACTTCACTGATTTGATTTATACTAGTGCTAGGAAAAAGTGATTTCTACATCCTGAAAACAAAAACAAATGAATTCATTGAACTCACTTAAATAAACCCTAACTGTATCTGCTAAATATTTTCCAACTGCTCCAAGCCTGAATAAAAAAAAAATCTAGAAGGCAAAGTAATGATGAATAGAAACAATACTGGTCATCTGTGTGTGTTGCCTGTTGTTTGAATAAAACCTGATTTATCACTTCAGAAATAAAAAGCTGTTTATTCCCAAGTCTCACTGTCTGTAAGAATCTTTACAATTTATCTATGGAGGGGGGGGGGGGAAGTGAGAAACTGTACCGGTATTAGCATATGAATAGTTGACACATGAAATTGGCTATACAATAACAGAAGGACATTTGCTATTGGTGTATGCACACAGACAAAGCAGCCATTTTGAAAAAAAAATGAAATGGTGTTGGGGTTAACCCTTTGACTGTCTATCTGGTTTCACACTATTGCTTTGATAAGGAGACCCTGAAAGTAAGCATTGAAATACTGGGGTGTGTGGGTGCAAGTGTGTGTATGTATGTAAACACACACACACAGAGATTAGGTCAGATGAATCATTAGGCATAAGAGAAAAATAGAAGAAAGGAGGAAAAGACTCAGTGCAAAAGCAAATAAGAAAGGGGAGAAATATTTCAATTAAAAATATTAAAATTGTTATACCAGTGTTTTATGCATGTCTGTTTGTCCTGGGGAAGAGACATAGGCAGCAGCTTAGAAGAAGAACGTCCAGAAATGAAACCCTGCCTGCATACACTTTTTTTTAAAAAAAAATCATGGACAACATTATGCTCCTTGGGTCAGATGTGTGAAACTATTTCTCAAAGAAGCTGCATACATAATTGAGGCCCGATGACAGGTTCTCAGTTGAAGTTGCCAGGCTACACTCATTTCAAAAGCAGGCCCATTTGTTATCAAATTTAAATTAACTCTCTCCACACTGAAGGCATAGATTTTGAAGGCAGCAGTTTAAAAAACAGAGCAAAAGAAAAGCTGTGCATATTAAATAATGCCCTTCTAGCATAATAACTGGTGATTCACTTAATATGGACTTTTAAAGCAATTTGGTAAAAATATTGATTTTGGGTGGCATATTTCTGATGCCAAATTAAACCTTATCACATTGAAATACTACTTTCATTTAAATATATATAGCATGCTTAACATTTTATCTGTCACCAATATAGGGACCCAAGTGATATTCTGATTGTCCCTACATTGAATGAGTGACAGATAAAGATATAGTTAGGTAGTGATAATTCCCTATGGCTTAGAATTTAAATTGTTCCGGTGTTTATATACATGGTACTTCTGTCCACTCCCTGTTTTATAGTAGTCCTTTATATACCATTGTTGAGGATCCCCAGCCTTCAGTGACAGTTTTCAGAAACCAAGGAATGCAAAGAGAAAATGAAAATGGGAAAGCTCTATTTCATGAATGCGAATTCAGCTTAGTTTGCAGAAGAAAAATGCAAATAACCCACTTATGAACATGGGGGTGTAATTAGGCTGCTTTTATTCATTCTAGTAAACTTTAAGGGATAAAAAAATGATTGTTCATTTTAGTGACAAGGAAATAAGTGATTATATTTGCTTTTTTATATATAAATGTTCATAGAGGGTGTTATGGTTTCAGAAACAGCACATCACCCTTACCTTGTTTTAATAGCATTTTCAGTTGAGAAAGGGGTGCACTATTTGCACTTTGAAAAGAGTGTAAGTAGAATTCATAATCAGATGTTCTTAAGGGAAGAAGAACTGGTGCACTCAGTGTGAGTAGTCCTCTTTTCCTCTGTCCATCCTTCTAAACCTCATGCACATAGTTTAAAGATTCTCAATACAGTGATCCAAGGCTTTTCTGAAGACAGCACACTCTAATCTATATTTTCTTCCTTGGAAGTAAGCTGTACCAAACTGCATATACCTGCACCGTTTATCAGGGAGGGCACAACAACATTGTTCAGGGAAGCTGAGATCCACAGTGAATGGAATAAATAAACAAGGTTATGTCACAAATAGGGGGAGGAGTTTATTAATTATTTACTATGTGCTGCTCAGTTGCAAAAAGGGTCTCAGCAACTTACAAATGATACAAAAGTAAAATAGAATTCAAAGAACAAATAACCAACCCCTCCAAACCCAGGAACAATTGATTTCCTAGCCATTGACACACGACAGAAAACAGCCCTAGCAACTACAGTTGCATTCTGCAGACCTGCCATACCGCCAGTCCCCAGGAACCGGGACAAGGAACTAGTCCACATTTTCAGTTTTTTCCTTTCTTAGTAGTTAGTTAGTGGGGATTTTGAAGTTTGTTTTTTAAACCATGCTGAACTTATTCTAGGACTTACACATTTTTGTATGCCACTTAGCTCAAAACGTTGGGAAACCTTGCCACAATCTAAGTCTCTTGGGGGCTGCAGAAAAAACATTTTGGCGGCTTCACGTGACCTCTTTTTCTTTTAAACACAAAAGTGGAACTTGGATGCTCTAATCTCTGCCAGCAGGTTCTTACTTGAGCAATCCCATAAATGGTTTCAGAAGATTTTAAAAGGCCACAAGAAATTTGGGGAGGCGCTATGCTCATGAAAACATGAATTAACCAGGAAGGGTCAACAACATGGTAGAGAAAAGGCTTATGGCAACAAGACGTTTTCCTAACTAAACTTGGATTAGAACATCAGCTTTAGACTTGAAATAGACATAGATACTGTATATTAAATTTACCTATATTAAATATAAAGCATATTCCTTGTGAACTATTCATGCTTCTTTAATGGTCCATTTCAAAAGTCTTTGAGTAACAGATAGCCCTGACTTAAACATCTTAAATTTAGAAGTAAATCCATTTAAGTTTCAGTGGGCTTTACATTGTAGGGAAATTTGAAGTTTAGTAAGAATGTTCTTTCTGAACTGATTACTATGGAATTTGTGCAAAAGAATGTATTAAATAATACACACAGGCCTGAATATATAGGCAAAGTTCAAGGGCATGTATTTCATGTAACTGTACTTAGGACTTTAGACATGCAGCACAATCCTGGGTTAGCATTAAATTCCATATGAAATCAGGAACATGGTTGACTGTTGGCTGGTATTGGATATGTGCAACAGAATTCAAATTTAAGCCTTCTGCAGATACACACACACACATATACACCACTGCAATTTCAGTCCAGATTGAGCAATTGCTATTTGCCTAGGAACAAAGCTGTTACTGATTAAGGTAAGTAAGTAAGTAAGTAAGTAAGTAAGTAAGTAAGTAAGTAAGTAAGTTGCTGTACAAACCACCAGGATCTGTCTGGATCACAATTCTTATTTTAAAAACACTTCAGACTTAAATCCTCAAGTAACCAGGCCCTATGCCATGTAGGGTATCAATAGAAATGACTAATGCCAGTTACAATAAACTACCTCTTCTCTTATTTGACTAAAGCTCTTCAAACAGATGAGACAACTAAACAAGCAGCACAGAACAGACATGAATAAAGTATCATATAAAATCCCTCCTTTAGAGCACTGTGACTGGACAGCCTTGGTAAACTGTTTCATATAATTAATAGTATATTTAGCTTAACTTTTTATAGCAGGATTGGTGTTCAGTCGTTTAGTCGTGTCCGACTCCTCGTGACTTCATGGACCATAGCACGCCAGGCCTTCCTGTCCTCCACTGTCTCCCGGAGTTTACTCAAATTCATGTTCGTTACATCGGTGGTGCTATCTAACCATCTCATCCTCTGCTGTCCCCTTCTCCTTTTGCCTTCAGTCTTTCCCAGCATCAGGGTCTTTTCCAGTGAGTCCTCTCTTCGCATTAGGTGGCCAAAGTATTTGAGCTTCAGCTTCAGTATCTGTCCTTCCAATGAGTAGTCAGGGTTGATTTCCTTTAGGATTGACTGATTTGACCTCCTTGCAGTCCAAGGGACTCTTAAGAGTTTTCTCCAGCACCACAGTTCAAAAGCATCAATTCTTTGGCCCTCAGCCTTCCTTATGGTCCAACTCTCACAGCCATACATTACTACTGGAAAAACCATAGCTTTAACTATACGGACCTTTGCCGGCAAGGTGATGTCTCTGCTTTTTAATATGCTGTCTAGGTTTGCCATCGCTTTCCTCCCAAGGAGCAAGCGTCTTTTAATTTCATGGCTGCAGTCACCGACTGCGGTGATCTTGGAGCCCAAGAAAATAAAATCTGTCACTGCTTCCATTTCTTCCCCTTCTATTTGCCAGGAAGTGATGGGACCAGATGCCATGATCTGAGTTTTTTTAATGTTGAGTTTCAAGGCAGCTTTTGCACTCTCCTCTTTCACCCTCATCAAGAGGCTCTTTAGTTCTTCTTCACTTTCTGCCATTAGGGTGGTATCGTCTGCATATCTGAGGTTGTTGATATTTCTCCCGGCAATCTTAACTCCGGCTTGTGATTCATCCAGCCCGGCATTTCTCATGATGTACTCTGCATATAAGTTAAATAAGCAGGGTGATAATATACAGCCTTGTCGTACTCCTTTCCCAATTTTGAACCAATTGGTTGTTCCATGTCCGGTTCTAACTGTTGCTTCTTGACCCGCATACAGGTTTCTCAGGAGACAGGTAAGGTGGTCTGGTACTCCCATCTCTTTAAGAATTTGCCACAGTTTGTTGTGATCCTCACAATCAAAGGCTTTAGCGTAGTCAATGAAGCAGAAGTAGATGTTTTTCTGGAACTCTCTTGCTTTTTCCATGATCCAGCGAATGTTGGCAATATGATCTCTAGTTCCTCTGCCTCTTCGAAACCCTGCTTGCACTTCTGGTAGTTCTCAGTTCACATGCTGGTGAAGCCTAGCTTGTAGGATTTTGAGCATAACCTTGCTAGCATGTGAAATGAGCGCAATTGTACGGTAGTTTGAACATTCTTTGGCATTGCCCTTCTTTGGAATTGGAACGTAAACTGACCTTTTCCAATCCTGTGGCCACTGTTGAGTTTTCCAAATTTGTTGGCATATTGAGTGCAGCACTTTAACAGCATCATCTTTTAGGATTTTAAATAGCTCAGCTGGGATACTGTCTTCTCCGCTAGCTTTGTTGTTAGTAATGCTTCCTAAGGCCCACTTGACTTCACTCTCTAGGATGTCCGGCTCAAGGTCAGTTACTACACCATCGTAGTTATCAGAGATATTAAGATCTTTCTTGTATAGTTCTTCTGTGTATTCTTGCCACCTCTTCTTAATCTCTTCTGCTTCTGTTAGGTCCCTGCCTTTTTTGTCCTTTATCATGCCCATCTTTGCACAAAACGTTCCCTTGATATCTCAGATTTTCTTGAAGAGATCTCTAGTCTTCCCCATTCTATTGTTTTCCTCAATATCTTTGCATTGTTCATTTAAGAAGGCCTTCTTATCTCTCCTTGCTATTCTCTGGAAATCTGCATTCAGTTGTTTATATCTTTCCCTTTCTCCCTTGCCTTTTGCTTCCCTTCTTTCCTCAGCTATTTGTAAAGCCTCATCAGTCAGCCACTTTGCTTTCTTGCATTTCTTTTTCTTTGGGATGGTTTCAGTTGCTGCCTCCTGTACAATGTTACGAACCTCCATCCATAGTTCTTCAGGCACTCTGTCTACCAGATCTAATCCTTTAAATCTATTCCTCACCTCCACTGTATATTCATAAGGGATATGATATAGGTCATACCTGAGTGGTCTAGTGGTTTTCTCTACGTTCTTCAATTTAAGCCGAAATTTTGCGATAAGAAGCTCATGATCTGAGCCACAGTCAGCTCCAGGTCTTGTTTTTGCTGATTATATAGAGCTTCTCCATCTTTGGCTGCAAAGTATATAATCAATCTGATTTCGATATTGACCATCTGGTGATGTCCATGTGTAGAGTCGTCTCTTGTGTTGTTGGAAAAGAGTGTTTGCTATGACCAGCGTGTTCTCTTGACAAAACTCTATTAGCCTTTGCCCTGCTTCATTTTGTACTCCGAGGCCGAACTTGCCTGTTATTCCGGTTATTTTTTGACTTCCTACTTTAGCATTCCAGTCCCCTATGATGAAAAGGACATCTTTTTTTGGTGTTAGTTCTAGAAGGTGTTGTAGGTCTTCGTAGAACCGGTCAACTTCAGCTTCTTCGGCATCAGTGGTTGGGGCATAGACTTGGATTACTGTGATGTTGAATGGTTTGCCTTGGATTCGAACTGAAAGCATTCTGTCGTTTTTGAGGTTGTACCCCAGTACTGCCTTTCCCACTCTTTTATGAGAGCTACTGCATTTCTTCTAAGGGATTCTTGCCCACAGTAGTATATATAATGGTCTCCTGAATTAAATTCGCCCATTCCTGTCCATTTTAGTTCGCTGATTCCCAAGATGTCGATGTTCAATCTTGTCATCTCATGTTTGACCACATCCAGCTTACCTTGATTCATAGATCTTACATTCCAGGTTCCTATGCAATATTGTTCTTTACAGCATCGGACTTTCCTTCCGCTTCCAGACACATCCACAACTGAGCGTCCTTTGGCCCAGCCGCTTCACTCATAGCTTCACACATAGCAGGATTAGTAGTCAGTAATTAAAGAAAAACTCCCGAGTCCAAAGACTACACCCTAGACCAGTGTTTCTCAACGTTGGCAACTTTAAGATGTGTGGACTTCAAAAAGGCTGGCTAGGGAATTCTGGGAGTTGAAGTCCACACATCTTAAAGTTGCCAACGTTGAGAAACACTGGACTAGACAGACGTATGCTGGAGCAAGAGAGGAATGGGTCATTTGGAAAGCTCTAGTTACCTTCATATCCAGTTTGACTGTCAAAATGCAGTGTGGTCAAATGGGGACATTAACACTGATCATCTGAAAGTGTGGCAAGCAACAGACTGCAGAACAGCTTCCATTTGTTTTTGTTAGGGACAAACTGTTGCACACTGCAAGTCTCTGCTGTGGCCAATTCACAAGCACTGAAAAGTGCATAACAATGGAAAGAAATAGGACTTGGTGAATGGGCATAAGAAGAGGATTCTTTAGCCTCTTAATTCCTCATCCTCCTGCTGTATATCCTTCATGTTTAAAGTCGGAAGTCACTTCTTTTTGTAACCTATCTAAAAAAAATTCTCTTGTGTTTTCACACTTTTTTCGTTCTTTTTTTTCGTTTTTTGTTTTTCTGTATCTTTTATCTTTTTTTGAAACTTAATAAAATTCTTAGAAAAAAAATTTCCTCATCCTCCCTTTACATGAAAACATAAAAAGTGAAAGTAAAGTAACAAATGTTTGAATTACAAAATCTACTTTTGTTCAGTTCTCAAAGGTGCTGAAACACTAAAAAAAACCTTTGTGGAAAGCCTAAATTAAGCTCATGTTTCTTTGGAGGAAGTCTTTCTTTGTCTGGAAAAGATAATATATCTCTCAAAAAACTTTCTGATACATTACTTTTGTTGTTTTTACTGCCTGTGTCCATAAAATCATACAGAGAGAGAGAGAGAGAGAGAGAGAGAGAGAGAGAGAGAGAGAGAGAGAGAGAGAGAGAGACCTGTTGGGATTGTGTGCATTAATTTCATTTGAATTTCCTTATATTTATGGTGTTTAAGATTGTGTTTTAATTAGATAACATTCTGTTCTTTTTCATGTTTAATACAAGATTTTCTTGATATGAATCATATATTCACATTCTCAGATAATGTCATTTGAATTCCTTTCTCGATATTAGATACTGAATTATCATATAAAAATCACTCAATTGAAAATAACCCTATCGTGAATATATAGTCCAGGCTAACTAAAAATTGCCTTTGTGGATTTTTAAACAGGGAGGACTTGGGCTGCATTTGAAGCTATTAAATAATTTCCTTCAAATACCTTGATGCTAAATACATTTTTTTTAAATGAAAGCAGCTACAGTAGTGTTTCTGGTAGGTTATTTAGAGCTACCAGACCTGGACTATTGAAATCTGGATGACCCATTCATTCATTTAATCCAGGGGTCGGCAAACTTTTTTATGCCAGGAGCCATTATGACATTTATAAAATTTATAATATCACTCGAGGGCCAGGGGGTGGGGTTTGCGGGCGGGGGCCAATCGCATGGAAGGGGGCGGGGTTTGTGGGCGGGAGCCAATCGCGCACACTTAGGGCCTGCTGCTGCCATGCCTGCCGCCACGCACACCATGCCCACTGCCGCGCCTGCCCCTGCCACGGCCACTGCCGCGCCTGCCCCCACCACACCCGCCACGCCTGCCTGGGGAAGAGCCGCAGTCAAGGGGCCAAAGAGCCGCATGTGGCTCGCGAGCCGCAGTTTGCCGACCCCTGATTTAATCTTTAAAAATGTCTATACTACACTATATTGAATAACCCTAAGAAGTGTACAACAGAACAACAGTACATTATATAGTATACGAATGCAACAATATTAATAAGAACAATTGATTAAATAATTTTACACAAAACAATCTTCATTTGATGCCAACTTCAATCATTCCTTGAAGGCCTTCCAAAACAATGATTCTCTGGCAGTCCATAGGAGTGGGGGCTGCTGTTGCTCTGTGGGGCCAGCTGTTCCAGATGGAAAGAACTTCCATAGAGACCTTCAGCAGCTATTCCCTCTTTGCTCACGTTGGGCTTTAGAAAAGCACCCAATCAACTTTAAATATTTGAAAACTTCATTTCTGGACCTTAGCATATAACTGATGGACTGAAATGTACAACAATATCACTTGGTAGGGGCTAGCAGATCTGTGCTGCAAAGATCTAGCAAAGAAATACATATAGTGATCATCTGGACTTCTATATGCATAACCCTAGGACCTAGAGGTTGCAATCACAATAGTATAAATGGGAGAAGAAAAGAAAAATAAAACAAAATAATATAATCCATAACTATCTAATAACTCCTACTTCTTCACTTGCAGTGCTATGCATTGGTGTGCAGCTTGTTTTCGCTTTTTAAACACTGGAGCTGCTGCACTACATTCACATTTACTGAGCAGCAATGATGTACTTCATGCATAAAAGAGGCTCCACACTGTCAGTCCTGCTTGGACTCAGTAATTCAAGATCAATGCTAGCTGAAAGATATTATTTCTGTTGCATTAGAGGTTGTTGCCATGCATAAAGATACTGACAGTAATTTCACAGGTGTTCAGCTTCAACTTCATCCTCCTGCCCCTTTTGTCCCCTTTTTCACTTACTGTTTAAATAGGCACCATAATACTTGGAACCTCATGTTCCTTTTGATATGTAACACTGGCATTTTCCATACTTTAACTGGTGTTATGTTGATCCTTTGAGTTCAGGAAAATAATCAGGTTTTCCTGCTGAATCTATTACAGAGCCAGCATGTGTAAACTTTATTCTGCTTTTCCCACTCCTGCTTTTGTGACCACCTAAACCAGTGTTTCTCAACCATGGCAACTTTAAGATGTGTGGACTTCAACTCCCAGAATTCCCCAGCCAGCAGAAGTCTACATATCTTAAAGTTGCCAAGGTTGAGAAACACTGATCTAACATTTCAAAGTTGATCGGTGATTGGCAGATTCAGGTGCCTGTATCTTTGTGAGTGAGTGAGTGAGTGAGTGAGTGAGTGAGTGAGAGAGAGAGAGAGAGAGAGAGAGAGAGAGAGAGAGAGAGAAACCATTCGCTATTCATCAACCAATCAGTACCCCTCAATATATTTTCACCAGCCAGGAAATACCTACTGGTCTACGGTAGCATCAGTAGATAACTACTCTGTTATGTTACTATTGCAAGAACAGAATTATGTTAAAATACCCTAGTGTATAAAGGTTTGTGTCCATTTGGATTTGTGAATCATAATAAAAAGGACAAAATACAGTATACGAGTGGTTTTTTGGGGGGGATAATTCATAAAGTAAGCAAGGGCAATAACAGGGACTGAGTTTAACACTTCCATGAAGATAAATATAAATATATGGATATACTTCTTCTCCCCCTACATATTACCCACAAGCATGTTCTTATTTAGGACTTTAGTAGCTAGCTATACTACAAAGCTAGTAAATCCTACAAGGCACTCTTTCAGAATCTTCTCTTTTTTTAGAAGAGGAAGTAATGCACTTTACTTGTGTATCCATGACAACAGTGTAACAGGCCAGAGCAATACTAGAGGTTTCCTTGCCATTGCACTATGAGATTAAAAGTAAGAGGCTAAATCTTATTAAGCAGCAGAAGCTTTTCAAAAGATAAAACATAAAGTTTATGGGTGCAGATGAGAGTTGCTATCATAATATATTTGTGCCATTTTCTTTATTTATTTAGGTCTGCCCGCTGACTGTAGAGAGTGCTGGATTGGGGAGGGAGCATATGCTTGGAAAGATACCATTGAACAATTCCGGTTCCAATCTTCTGCTATAGGGAAAAACGATTTCACAATGGTAAATGTAAGTTGCTAACAATACTTGTTTGAAGGAGTATTAACCAGGATAGGTTTCCAGTTTGTTTTTAGAGGATGAACTTTATTTAATTCTAATCACAAATACTTTGATTTAAAACATTGTCTGATCCAATGGATTAGCTGACATTTTTCCAGTAATGCTTCTATAATGGTTGCACTTTCTTTACAAATTTGCCTCTGGACATTCACAGAAAGAATTAAAGATTAAGTAAGTTTGTTAGATCTGGACTGTAATACTCTGTGTGGCCATTGAATAGTAGCAAAGAATTAGAGTTTTGTGTATCTTTTTCTGTCCATGTAATGGTCATCTGGATATTTACCATCCAAATCTGGTGGCCTTAAGTTCATAAAAGAAGATATATGTCCATATACAGGTAGTCCTCACTTAATGACCACAATAGGGACCAGAAAACTGGTTAAGTGGTGCGGTCGTTAAGTGAGTCACCATGTGACCAGACCCAATTTTACAACCATTTTTACAACAGTCATTAAGCAAATCACCGAGGGTGATTCATGGGTTGAATCCGGCTTCCCCAAAGGACATTTTTTGCCGGAAGCTGGCAAAAAAGGTCGCAAATCGCAATCATGTGACTGCAGGATGCTGCAACTGGTCGTAAATGTGAGCCAACTGCCAAGTGCCTGGATTGCGATCACGTGACTGTGGGGGGGGGTGCGACGTTTTGGGACAGTCGTTAAGTGTGAATACAGGTTGTAAAGCACTTTTTCTGAGGCTGTTGTAACTTCAGACTGTCATTAAACGAACGGTCATTAAGCAAGGACTACATGTACTGTAAGCAGGGGCATTTTAATGAGAGGTGGAGGGAGGGTTAAAAAAGTCAAGATGGTGGCTTGATTATGTGGCCAAAGCCCACCCTGTTTTAATATGTGTTGTCTGCCACAGGCATGTAAAATAGCTTGGAGCATTGATCGTGTACTTGCACCCACCATCTTAACCCCTGTCAGATCCACCTATCTGTAAGGGTATAATCCATTTAAAATGAAATAGAAATTGCCTTGTCTGTCTTAGGTAATAATATGACTCAAAATTTAGCAGCATATTCACTGAAATGAAATCATTTTCATAAATCCACATTATCGTAAAGAAAATAACTAGGGTTTTTGAAATACATTTTAGGTTGTGCTTAAATAACAACAATGCTAATCCATGGTTCATGGAATTATGGTTTACAGAAACAACCCGATTGCCTTTATTCTCACAGTACACTGAAACATTAAGAAAAATGACAGGGCTTTACAAAACCTAAGCTACAAACTGTTCAACCATATTTTAGTTTAGTGTAGCATACAAACAGTCTTAACACTGACATTTCATCTGGCCAAATATGGTAAGAATGCCATCCCTAACTAGAATGCATGCATGAAATCACACATCTTCCCACCTCCTTAAAAAAGGTAAAGGTTTCCCCCGCACATTTGTGCAGTCATGTCCGACTCTAGGGGCCGGTGCTCATCTCCGTTTGTTAGCCGAAGAGCCAGCGCTGTCCAAAGACACTTCCGCGGTCATGTGGCCGGCATGACGCATGTGGAATGCTGTTACCATCCCACAGAAGTGGTACCTATTCATCTACTTGCATTTGCATGCTTTCGAATTGCTAGGTTGGCAAGAGCTGGGGCTAGTGCGGGAGCTCACTCCGTCACACGGGGCTAGGGATTTGAACCTCCGAACTTGCGATCTTCCAATCGACAAGCCTGGCGTCTTACCCGCTGAGCCACCACGCCCCAGTTCCCACCTCCTGTTGTTTATTCGTTCAGTGACTTCCGACTCTTCGTGACTTCATGGACCAGCCCACGCCAGAGCTTCCTGTCGGCCGTCACCATCCCCAGCTCCCCCATGGTTGAGTCTGTCACCTCCAGAATATCATCCATCCATCTTGCCCTTGGTCGGCCCCTCTTCCTTTTGCCTTCCACTTTCCCTAGCATCAGCTTCTTCTCCAGGGTATCCTGTCTTCCCATTATGTGGCCAAAGTACTTCAGTTTTGCCTTTAATATCATTCCCTCAAGTGAGCAGTCTGGCTTTATTTCCTGGAGTATGGACTGGTTTGATCTTCTTGCAGTCCAAGGCACTCTCAGACTTTTCCTTCAACACCACAGTTCAAAAGCATCTATCTTCCTTCGCTCAGCCTTCCTTATGGTCCAGCTCTCGCAGCCATAGGTTACTAACTCCTAGTGTAGTCTTAATAATACCTACAGGTTCGGTGAGCATTCACCTTAATAATTGCTGATGGCAACCATCAAAATGCGAAGAAAATGGATGTATGAAAAACTTGGTTTGACAAAAATCTAATTAGCTTTAATCGTGATTAAGTCTTGTCCGGAATTTGAGAAAAACGTATAATTTTATATGGAAATAATGATGGATTGGTGGAAGGAGTTTCTGTGAATAGCTCCACATCTCTTAAACATAGTTAGAGATTGATAGCATTATGTCTTTATCACTTTTGAAAGCTACATGGTTTGCTGGGAGATGTTCATTTTATTAATCTATGGAAGTTCTTATCCATAGACATATAAGGTGTGTTGGATTTCTTAGGTATCAATCACTGAAGTATCATAATTTGTTTGTCTTTCACTAGTAGATAAACCTGTACCCTCTCTATACATTGAGAGTTACTCAAAACTTCCACCCAAAATTTGTGGGAAAAGAAAACAAATGGATTAAAAATTCTTGAACAATGAACGTCTCCTTAGTGGTGATGGTAGCACTACTACCGAAAAAGCTGTTTGGGAGAAATTCACATACTGTATATCTTCCTTCAGAATTGAAATTAAGTGAGAGAAGCAAGGAGGATGCAGACTGTTGGAGAGCCAATTGTTCAGTAGAACTCCATTCCTTGTCTATCTTGTTAACTAAATAAGTGCAAGAACATCATGCTCTACCCATGAAAACTTTTCTGGAATTCTTTTGCCTTTTGAAAAAAATTCTAAAGCAAATTCTCCCTTAAATATGAACTAATTGGGAAAAAATACAAGAGAATTTCTATACCTAGCACAAATGCACACATAGATTTTACTGGGAGTAGCAGGTGTAATTATGCCTAGAACTTAGGGTACAAATATATACCTTTTACCCATAATGCTGATGTCATATTTTCCCTTCTCCGTGTGCTTCTGCTCTACTACATTGTCAGTGGTTTCTTTATTCATTAACAGCATATCACACTCCTCCTTCTGAGCTTTAAAAATTTAGAAATGAATATACATGTATTCAATAAAAATATTTGTATTTGCATACTGTATACAGCTTAAAATCAAAAGGGAATAGTTGTTTTTCTAAAGCAGGATTCAATGAGCTCCAGGACAGCAAATACTCAGCATATAAACCCCTAGAATAAAATGTAACTAAAATAATATTATTTCCATTGGTTGTCTGAAAGTCAACTGTGAGAGAGATAGACCTCTTTGGATACATCTGAACAAACAGCCCTAAGGTCACATATGCATTGATGGGAAAAAAAAATAAGGTAATTGCAACTTCTGTTATAGAACTTCAATATGCTGATGATAACGTAGTCTGTGCACACTCCGAGGAAGATCTTCAAACTATCCTAAACATCTTTGCAGAAGCATATGAAAAGCTCGGCCTCTCGATTAACATTAAAAAAACCAAAGTGCTTTACCAGCAAGTTCGAACCAATCCCTCTGCAGCACCATCAATCCAGCTTAAAGGTGTGTCACTAGAAAATGTCGACCACTTTTCTTATCTCGGCAGCCATCTATCTACAAAAGCCGACATCGACGCTGAAATTCAGCATCGCCTGAGCTCTGCGAGTGTACCTTTCTCCCGAATGAAGCGTAGAGTGTTTGAGGATCGGGACATTCGCAGGGAGACCAAAATGCTTGTTTACAAAGCCATTGTACTACCAACCCTTTTGTACGCCTGTGAAACATGGACCCTCTACAAACGCCACCTCCAACTTCTTGAAAGATTCCATCAACGCTGCCTCCGAAAAATTCTGCAAATTACTTGGGAAGATAGGCGGACTAATGTTAGCGTATTAGAAGAAGCGAAAACCACCAGCATTGAAACAATGATAATCCAACATCAACTTCGCTGGACCGGTCATGTTGTTCGAATGCCTGACCATCGTCTTCCAAAGCAGCTACTTTACTCCCAACTTAAGAATGGGAAACGGAATATTGGTGGACAGCAAAAGAGATTCAAAGATACTCTCAAAGCTAATTTAAAAAAATGTAATATCAGCATTGAGAACTGGGAAGCCCTAACTCATGAGCGTTTCAATTGGAGGTCAGCCTTTATTAAAGGCGCTATGGACTTTGAAGAAGCACAAGTACAGGGTGAAAGGGAGAAAAGAGCTAAAAGGAAGGCACGTCAGGCAAACCCTCATCATGACCATCTCCCACCCGGAAACCTATGCCCTCATTGTGGGAGGTTGTACGGATCCAGAATTGGCCTTTATAGCCACTTACGGATCCACCGTTAAAATTTTACCTTTGGAAGACAATCTTACTCGGCTACGAGTGATCGCCAATGAAATGATATGCATTGATGGAATCTGAGACCTTAGAGTCATAATGGATAGCTAGCTCAACTTAGTATATGGCAGCTGTGAAAAAGACAAGTTCAATGCTGGGGGTCATTGTAATAGGGACTGACTATAAAAATGCCAACATTGTAATGCCCTCATACAAACCTATGGTGTGACCACATCTGGAGTACTCTATACAGTTCTGTCACTGAAGACGGCAGACATAATGAACAGGGGGATTGAACAAATTCCTTGCAGGAAACATTTAGAATTTGGGGTGTTCTAGGGTAGAAAAAAGGCATCTGGGGGACATGACTGAAATCTATGATATCATGTATGGCATGCAAGGAATGGTCAGGGAGAAAATATTTTTCCTCTCTCAAAATACTGGATTAGGAAATGCCCAAAGAAGCTGATTGACAGGAGATTAAAATGAACAAAAGAAACACTTCCTCGCATACTACATAATTAATCTTTGGAATTCATTGCCATGTGATGTGAGGATAACCACTAAGTTGGATGGTTTTAAAGGGGGAGCAGATAAATTCATGGAGGATAAGTCTATCAGAGGCAGTTTTTCTTGAAGACATAATGTTACTTCTGGGTTGGGGACAGCAGGCTTCCAAATACCAGTTGTGGGAGAACAACAGTGGGAGATGGGTGGATCTCTGTCTTCTGCTTCTGAACATCCCAGGGGCATCCACGGCCACCATAAGAAACAAATGCTGGACTAAGATGGATCTTGGTCCACATAAGAACTGTTCTTATACAGGGTTCTATAGCTTTGAATCAGGACAGGCAACCACATTGCCTTAGGGATAAATTTTGGAAGGTAGAATGATGGGAGGGTCTGAATTACCAGTGGATGTCTTCAGAGAAAAATGTGGACAGGAATACCCATTCACTTGCTCCTTGACACCTTCCTTTTTTCTTTCTGATAGCCTCTTCTCTCTCCTAAGCAGCAGCTGAAATAAAGAAACAGGTAACTCTTACCAGTGGGCCTATTTGCCTGCAGCTCTAACACTACAGTTGACAAGTCCATGGCATATGGTCATTTTTACAAGGAGCCCCTCAAGCCTGCAAACCTGGAGTTTGCCTTGCTTTAGCAGCAGTGGAGAGGAAGAAAAAAAATCATTTATTGGAAATGTAAAAACACTAATTAGAAATTAAAAAACAAGAGAAAGTCATGACAAAATATTATGGACCAGTCTGAAAATTTTGTATTGCATCTGTTGGAGAGCATGTCTTAAGATGTTGCCAAACTGTTACTGGGGGATGAGATAAAAGTGTTGAACTAATATGGAGGAGGCTGAGTTTCAAGTATACCCTTAGCCATGGAAACTAACTGGGTGACTTTGGGCAAATCACTCTCTCTCTCTCGGGCAAATCTATGTCACAGAGCTGTTGTGGGGGGAAAATGGAGGAGGAAATATTACGCAGACAGCCTTGAGTTCCCAGAGAAAACATGACATGTAAATCTTATAAAATAAATAATTGGTCTTTGCATACTAAGCCAATTAACCTCAGAAGTTAATTGGCTTTAGAGGAAGCACAGCAGATATAGATTTCCTGCATTTCTTCTGTTGATGAAGCTAGATGCTTCCTCATTGGTGGAACTCCCACTTTGTTCTAACAAACACTTCCTGGGATTTCCCATCCCTCTTTGAAATGAAGGTGCCATGACACCTTGCTGTTGTTCCCCTTTTGCTTTTTGGTTCCTCTGAAGGATGGTTCTGCCACACCATTTACAGTAGCCAGTTGAGAATTTTTGTTGTTGTTTACTTTTTCTCTTACCACAAAAAGCAAACACAGTGAGGGAAGATAAAGAAAAGGCATGGGGCATTAGCTAACTACCATTTAATTCTTCATTTGGTCATCTGGAGGAACCTTTGCCAGCTCTGGAGTAGGGGAAAGTTGAAGATACTTGTGGAGCACCACAAAGCAGCATGAAATTGCTTTTGACGGTTTGAGATGCAAAGATGGCAACCATATGGAAGTGACCATTAAGTTAGAATAAACATATCATTGTCTTATGTTTTATTTAATGCAACGTTTATTTTTGTTATAATGGTTCTTAAAGCAAGATCCACTTATATGATGCACTTATAGGCAAGCTTTCCTCCTTACTTTCAATTTATTTGTTTACGCTGTAATACTGTACTGTATGTCATGTCACAAAATGCTTTATATTGTTTCCTTCTTAGTATATGCACAAATGAGGAAGAGGTGAGGTAACCGATAAGCTAAAAGAAGTTGATACTAAATGTATTGTATATTACATTTATTGTTACGTAGACTAATTTGTAATAGATCCCACAATTTTCTAATGGCACAACTGTTTCTAACATAACAGTATTTAAAAATGTATGTAACTTGATATATTTTCTTCATTTCCTTGTATTCTGTTGGAAGCACCAGTATATAGTAGACCCTTGATTTACGAGAGCTTGATTTAACAGTCTTTAAATGCAACAGACAAAATCCACCATTTTTCTGCATGTGTAGTATAATTTTGTGCATGCCTAAAATATCATACCCATTTTACACATTACATAATTTGATGGCAGGTGTGTCTCCCTGGGAAAGCCATTCCATAGCTGACATGAAATTGAAGTGGCTCTTTCTCTAGTGATATTCTGTCTCCTTTCATTTGGACAAAGCGGTCAGAGTATGGCTTCTGAAATAGATGGAGTAGATATGTTTGAAAGAGGAGGGTGTTTCACATCACCCAGTCTCCTCGCTATGGCCTTATGTAAAGATAGTACTTAAAATAACAAGGTGGGATTGTAGGAAATATGATAACGCATAAAGTTTCTGAACCCAAATGTTTAATACTGATTGAAAATACTTTCTAACATGTGTAGCAAAAAGGAGAGACTCCATCAAGTGGTGCTTTTCCATTCAAACATAAACAGAGGAATTAAAATCTGCTCTGTCACCACCTGCATGCCAAGAAAGCTTTATTAAAACAGAATACAAAACAATCACTTTTTTAGTTATAATTATTATTATAGCAATATTTAAAAGGCAATATTTTATGCAAGTTGAATAACTAAGTATAGTCTTCTAGAGCATACAATATGAAATATAAAATACTGATTTGACTACAAGTCAGTTTCTTAAAAGAAAAATCAGTCTGCTTTTTAAAAAGCTAATCTTTCAATATATGTAAAAACAAAGTATGGGCATTTGAAAACACCTTACCATCTGCAGCAGACATTGGCTTAAACACGTACAGTACATTCAGAATATGGATGTGTGGGCCATTTTCTCACAATCAGATTTTTAAAAAATGTGATAAATGTGCATTTGGTGACCATTGATAAGGCACAGACCACAAACATTCCCTTGAGGTTGCATTTCTCTTACTGAGATATTGTATTTCCCCATTATTCAAACCATTATATCTTGTATCTGGGAAACTCATCCTCTGGTCGCAAATCTATTCCCATTGGAATACCTGTGTGGAATGTGATTTCACAAGAGCTGTGGGAGATGATTGGATATTGTCTTCAACGTCATTAGTGACAAATGATGCCCCCCATTTCACATACTGATATTGTTTCTGAATATCTACCTGAAGGTTCCTCTGTGCTTTCCCTTTTCCCCTGTCCTGTTTCATAGTTTTCTTGGGAGAAAAAAACAACACCCTCTTTGGAGCACTTGACTTTTCCTTCCTTGTGCTGAAGTACAAATCTACCTATTTCTTATGTTAAAAAAGAAAAGATGCATTGGAAAATAACGGCAACCTTTACTCACTTTAGCAAGCCATATTTATATACTCCCTTTGGGGGAGATGGGCAGTGACATAAATATAAATAATAAATAAATAAATATTCTCTCTGTGTGTGGACTTTGTGAAGGTGCAAATGTGTGGAAGAGAAGGAGAGGAAGAACTGGCCTGTTCAAGCCATGTGTAAACACTAGCAATCCATAAGGTTAAGCCCATCCTTGTGCAAAGTGGAAACCCCAAGCAGCTAATCAAGGAAACATTGGTGCTTGGCTGATACGTTTTGGTCTGGGGGAACCATATTAGAGTTATATGACAATATGATGATGTTGAATATGATGATGATAATGAATTATATCCTTTCTATCCAAAGGGAATAATTAAATGTTCCTTTCTTGCCCATAGATAAGGTTAATAACTAGGGCCCCCAAATAGTTAAGCGACAATTTTCACTTAGGCTATGCTGTCATTCTATGCCTAATCATTGGTATGGACATATGCCAATTGCTGTTTAGGAAAACTTGTTACTAACGAATCCTCCCAGATTTTTAGACCTGTCAGGTTCTCTTGAAAGGTCTAAAAATCTGGGAGGATGACTTGGGATTTGTACTTAATAAGCACAAATGGAACTTTTGTGGCATATAATTATTTTTAAATCTATTTCAGCAAGTCATTAAAAATTGACCATGAAGATAATCCATATGTTGCACTTCACTAAAATACTGTAACATAGAATTGTAAGTTTTCTAAATTGCTGTAAGAAATTGATAGATTTTAGCATCTTTGGTGGTAATGTCCAATTCTTCTGAGTCATCCTTTTTAATGAAATCCAATAATCTTTCAGTTGCAGGATTCATAATAAATTGTGCTATTGGTTGACTGTCCTTACTTTCTAAAGTATATAAATTGTTATAGCGTAAGATATTTTCAGGTCCTGTTTAAGCTTCTCTTGGTTTGTTTTGAAAAGACACAGTAAATCAAGTCCACCTTTCATTGGATAAGTGGACTTTAAACATGTTTGAAATTATTTTGGCTGGAAAATTAACAAAACAACAAAGCTCTGAAAAACCATAGAATGAAGTTTTTTTTAGTTATATGTTCAACACTAGTAATAGCTTACCTTGGTCTTGAAGACTCAGTGTTACCTTCAGGTTTGGGAGAGGCATACAATAATGGGAGAGGTTTACATCTCTATCTCCTCCTTGCAAGCACCCCAAAAGGCATATGATTAGCCACTGTGAGAAACAAAGTACTAGATTAAGATGTGCCTTGGGCTAGTCCAGCAGGGCTGTTTTCTAAAAGTAGGATGTATTCTTACATGCTGAGAATACATATAAGAATACAATGTATTCTTATATTACTGCGTATTGCTTGTCACTTTTCTACGAGTTCTTGTGGCCTTGAGGCTTTTGGTTAGATTATTTTCAGGTTATAAATATATACTGTATGTGTCATCCCTCAAAGTAGAATTTGAGTACTCAAAACAATTGAGAAACAATCTCTATCCTCCACTTCAGTCATCCACCCAACTAGTGGGACAATATCACATGACTGGTAAACCAATAGCCAAAGTCTTGTCACTCTGGTCTGCAAGCTGGTCTGCAGCCAAGCATACTGGGCAAAGATGTCTGATATTCAAATTCATCCTTCAAGGATATCCACTAGTATCTAAGAATTGGACAACCTGCCAATTTCACTATATCAGACTTGGGAGAGTATTGTAGAAATGAAAATGTATTTCTGGTACGTGCTTTCCTTGCTGTATCTGCTCAGCAGAGAAAGAGAAATAAGGAATATTTCTGTAGCAGAAGTGTGCCACAGTGCATTCTAAGAACTACCTACCCTCATATAAAATATTCAAAAGAGAAAGTGAGCATGTACTTTATTGCGAATTGCCTGAACCCATCTGTAGTCAGATTTGTGTGGACTGCAGCTGTGTCCCAGGGGATAAAGGTTTTTTTTTAATGGCTAATCATGACTGCAATACCATTATGTAGCTGGCAACATTACAGAAACTGTTGTCTGGTGAAAGGTAACCACAAAAGAAGGTAACCACATAGTATTCCTTACAAGTACTGTAAATGCAAGCAGTCTGAGTCTGGGATTGTTCAAGTCATCAAGGCTTGAATGAAAACATTTGGACTTCCTTGCTAGTTCGATTAATTATTTGTTTATCTATGTAGATATAGGGCCTGGGTGAGTAAAACGCTAATTAAAAGATTTTTTTTAAAGAAAAAAAATTCTGGCAAATTTGGAATGGCACTGGATATGAAGCATTGAGCAGCAACAGAGACAGTTGAACTAGATATGGATGAAAATATATATACAGGTAGTCCTCACTTATCAACCGCAATTGCAACCAGCAACTCCATCACTAAGCAACATGGTTGTAAAGTGAAAAATCATGTGACCATGCCCAACGTACGATGGCAGTTCTGGCTGCAGTCATTAGTGAAGTTGTGTAAATCTCCTGTAGGAAAACAAAAATTCTTGTAGCATTTTAAAAGCCCTAAAAATTGTCAAAGGCCATCCTACTTTAGCTTCCTTTCACTGACTGTAGCTTGAATCATGTCAACTGGATTTCTATTTTCTTAATGGAAACGTTTCGCTCCTTATCCAAGGGGCTTCTTCAGTCTGACTGAAGAAGTCAGAAGAAGAAGAAGAAGAAGAAGAAGAAGAAGAAGAAGAAGAAGAAGAAGAAGAAGAAGAAGAAGAAGAAGAAGAAGAAGAAGAAGAAGAAGAAGACTGAAGAAGCCCCTTGGATAAGGAGCGAAACGTTTCCATTAAGAAAATAGAAATCCAGTTGACATGATTCAAGCTACAGACAATTCCACCTGGATGACTGAGAACCTTCATAGACATATTCCTTTCACTGAATGTGTTCAAAGCAGAGGTTAGATATTTGATAGGGATGCTTTAATTTGTATTCCTACTAAATACATAGGATTGGATTTGAAGTCTTAAATGGCCTTTTCCAACTCTATAATTTTATTATTAACAGTTCATGCATTTGATGGAGTAGTAATCCATGGAAATGTATATCATAATAAATATGATAACTACATGAGATTTATAACACAATCATCTTTCTTGTGTTTACTAAAATCAGTAAAATGTACATTTTTAAAACATTATGTTGCAACGAATAAGGATAAGTGGATTTAACTGTCAGAAAAAATGTGTATGTGCACACATGCACCCAAACACACATGCAAGAACTTGTTTGAAAACATGTTTTTAAAGAAAAAATTTTCTGGCGAATTTGGAATGGCACTGGATATGAAGCTGTGAGCAATTCTAAAATTCATGCATTCTAGTTTTGTTTTTTTCCCATTCCTCCATCTTACACATGCACTAAAGAGAAATTTATAATTCTAAAGGCAGGGCCTCACATCTTCATACCTTCATAAAACATACAGATGATTTAATCAATAATTTCACATGTGATGGATCATTTTGCATTCTGAACCAAGAATTAATTTGGACAATTTGTTTATTCGTTTAGCCTGAGAAAGATTTCTGAATGGGTGTCTATTAGATGGGTTAGATCACTCCCTTAATGTTAAACTACGCTGGCTGGGAATCACTGGTTTTTAGCCCAACACATCTGAAAGTATCATGTTGGGGGACACTATTTAAGTCTATTTAGATGTTTTGCATTCAGAAATCTGCCATACCAATGTTGACTTTAAAAAAACCTACATAACAGCATTTTACTTTAGTATAGCATTGTACTGTTTGTTTATAGACTTATCAGAAGGATCAGTAAAGTTTTTCATACCTATTTGAAAAAAATAAAATAGGTAGATTTGCTTTCCTAAATATATCAAGTAGGTAAGCAGAATCAGAGATAATACTTTGGTCATGGATCATCTCTTAGACCTACAGTATATGGAATATTTACTATTTGTGTTTGTTCTAATGAAAAAACATTTTTGTTTTTGCAGATGGAGTTTCTTCGGCTTTTCAGGAGTTTCATTTGAAATGATGGAGAGTTATTTCCTGTCACTACAACTGAGCTGATAAATCAGATATACTCTAGGAAAGAAAGAAAAGAGGTCTTAATCAATCTGGACAAGAGTTCAACAACTAAAGCTCTGATGCAGAAAAATGCACAGGCAACTCTGCTGTGGTCATCTACCTGTCTTGCCTAGTCTGATAAAGAAATGTCCAGCCTATTTAGCAGATGTATTTAAAGTTCTTTTAAAGTTCCGTGGTTCAGCTCCTTCTCTGGGCTATTTCACAATTCATGAACCACTAGCAAGAAGTGTGGAGGAACACAGGAAACTGCCACGAGCCGTGTCAAACCAGTAGTCACTCTATCATAGTATAAACAGACTGATGGCTCTCCAGAATTTGTGACAGAATACGTACCCCCCAGTACTGCTACAGGCCGCTACCTGACCCTGGGGATCCTATCAAGAAGGGCCCTAACACTTGGTAGAACACGGGCTTTGCCTGCAAAATACCCAAGCTCAGTCCCTGATAATTTGGGATACGTTTGCAAATGCCTCTGCCAGAAACCTTACTAGGGTACTAATTAGGCAAGCGATTCAATATAAGTAATCTTCCTACTGTATGTTCCTAATATTAGATAGCTTTTTGTATCTCTAGTTCAGCGCAAGCAAATTTGAATTATTGGGTACATCTGAGTTTGTTTGGATTCAGAGGCTAAACCCACATGAGTTTGATTAGTACTTGAATGGGAAATCTCCAGGGAATACTAGGGTTAGACTGAGGTTAGACTGAGAAGTCAGAAACATCTCAGAAGTAGGTAAAGTCAAACCACTTCCTGTTTTCAGTACTCCGATTCTGTACAAAAGATGAATGGCAGTTCACAGATCCCCTCATGTTTTACTTAGACAAGGGTCTTTCAGCGGCATATGGCAGAAACATGGCAAGTGAGAATGATAACACCTATTAGGTGAATCGTTAAATACAAACGGAAAAGGATGATAAATGTTCTTGATGAATTTTTGTCCCTATGGGGAAAAGAATTTCCAAATTTCCTTTATGGATCTTATACAGCACATTTCTAAACATGTTTTCTGATATGTTCCCAAGTGGGAACAACAACAATATACCATTGAATT
This sequence comes from Charina bottae, assembly GCA_023362775.1. Lineage (NCBI taxonomy): Eukaryota > Metazoa > Chordata > Lepidosauria > Squamata > Charinaidae > Charina > Charina bottae. The sequence goes on from JALMGJ010000002.1 coordinate 242,844,267, forward strand.
TAATAGAGGAAGCACATGTCCATAGGATTGCAGCTTTAATCCATATTTTTCTTTGGTCAAATGCAACTTTGTAAAACCATGTACATCATTTTAATTGCAACCCATCAATCTTACACAGACTTCATAACAGATAACTTCCCAACCATGCTTTCCTTATGAACAGTGATATTCTTTTAGTGATTCTCTTTTAGTGTTGTAAAAGCTAACTAAAATACTTTCAAAGGAAACTATTGCCACTCAGAATGTGTAGATTATTATTATTATTGTCAGAAGCATCACAGTTAAAAAACATACTATAGAGCATAAAATTTAAAATGTGAAATATACAAGTTAAAATATGTAACAATTAGACAAATCTTGCCCCAAAACTGGCAACATTGTTTTCTGTCACACTGTCATAAGATCCTCAAGTGTGCATTGATCAGGGCACAAAGGGCAGATATACATATGTGTTGTTGTCTGCAAGTCTCCACAATTGCAAAGAGCAGAGGTCACCGGATAGCCCCATTTATTCAGAGTATTTCTAGATCTTGTTATTCCGATGCGCAGTCTATTCAGCGATTTCCAAACTTCCCAGCTTTCGTCAAAACCAGGTGCCAGCTCCTCTGCTGGTTGCATCCAGTGTTGGTTCTCTGTAGCTTTCCAGAGGTCCATTCTGCTTTTAAATTCATCAAAAGAATGTGTAGAGGGAAATCACCTTATTTTTTTTCTGGTGAATAAAGACAATATCACATGTGAATTGGGCTCAACTCCTATGTAAATGCAGTGAGGATCAAAATACAAGAGTGCATTTGTGTCCACAAATGGCATAAACTTCCAAAAGCGCAAGCCCACTTGTATTGATTATGCACTTACCAGCCCATCTGTACTGACGTTCTATCGCTATCTGATATCCCAGATATTTTCATATGCAGGCAAAACAGATTGGGCAGAGAGAATGTTTGCCCATTGCACATACAGAGACCAATGAGCAGGAGTGCATTCTCTGCCTTGCATTGTGATTTGGAAATGCGTTCATTGTATCCAATCTGACTGCTCAGAGCAATGACTTAGACGGAATGAATACATTTGTTTCAAGAAGATGGAATTTGTTTCATTAGGAATGTTTAAATTAAATTCTAGAGAGAGATCATTTGTAGTGCAGCATTCATATTTTTAAATACGTAGGTAACTGCATGGAACATGCATAAACCATCACCCAATAGAAAATAAAAAATAAAAGAGACTTTTTCAAATTTTGTTGTATATTTTTACTAATTTAAGAACATGTTTATAGAAAATGCTGTTGTCATATGCTTTATCCCCAATATCCTTCACGCTTTGTTTCAATCAATTTTCATAGCTTTGTTTTTTTACTTACAAAAATGAGCCATATTAAAATATTCTGCTCGTCTTTTATACTATTTTGGTAGAAAAAAATGTAATGATACATTGAAAATGTTGTAAGCCTTATTTTTAAACAAATATTTCCTGGTCATGAATTATATATTTGGGCTGTTATCAATTATATGTAAACAGAACTGCATTGCAATCATTGTCCTCTTGCATTTTAGCAGTTGAAATGCTGCTTCCTAAAAAATGTTGACTCAAATATTAAAGAATTCTGGTTCATGTAATATATAATGTTCGTGTATGTTTAATAACTTATGCAGACACATGATGCAGCAGAACTACTCCTGCTAAAATGGGTTGACTGGTTCTCAAATGGAAGGCAGCACGGGAAACACAGCTCTAGATAAATTAGGTCAAAATACTCAATAGCAATACTGTGATCAGAAAGAATGATTTGGAACTATTCCTGATACAGTGTTGCTCCCATTCATTGTAAAAATAAAAATGTAAATGGGCCCTGAGGCTTATCAGAACACCTATGTGTAGTCTTGAAGATTCTGTCCCAGGTATACTAGAAATTCTATGTTCATTGTCGCAGATGGAGGGAGAGTGGAATATAAATGCAATACAATAAATAACTAGATATGAAAATAATGTCATTTATGATGCACATTTTGATTTAGCTTACTATGGGAATGTGTCATAGCCAACTATGGGATTAGATACTCTGCATTTGCCATCTCTAGAAGTGTGCATTTGCTAGAGAGGCTGTCATTTCATGGGTAACCAGCCTCTATAATAAAACTGATTTCATTTGACTGAGAAGATTTCTCAGGGAAGCAACACATTTACTCAAGCATAGTTGGCATTATATACAAATACACTGAAAATGAACAATTAGATGCTCAGGCTGTCCACTAAATGAAAGAAGTTTTCAATACTTAGCATAGCATGCTTAACCAGGACATTTGCATAACATAACAAACCTACTTAATTTAAATCTTGGTTAGGGTACTTTTTTCTTTAAGCACACTGCAGAAACCTAGCCCATTTGGTTAGTTTTGATTCCTCCTATTGCACAGACTCAGAAACATGCTGATGGATAACATGGACCAACCACATTCAGTTCCAGCAATTGGGGCATTTGTGGTGTGATGCCACTTGGGGTGCTTTTAGTGAATGGATGGTGGAAGAACTATCTTGTTATGGATAGGCACAGTGGGACTCCTGAATTTGCTTGCGTTCCCAATGCCTATCAAATTATCACAAGTATATATTCTCCCATCATTTTGTGCAAGTGTGTTTTAGGGTGAAAAGAATAAAAGAAAGCTATCCTGCCATGGCTTTTGTCTATGAGTTGTTGAGGATTTCTAGTGGCTTAATCTTTTGATGTGAAATTCATTGTGCGGAATCTGAGCCAGTATATTGGCTTTATACAGTACTGTTTAGCAGTAAAACACTGGAATATGTAACACTGCATTGGTGAGACCACAATATAGTCTTAACAATCACCTGCCCACTGCACTTTCAGCCTGACCACTGATATAATTAAACTGATATGTGACCTTCTATGTCTCTTTCAAAGAACGAGTTTGCTTTTTCTGGGGATAAGGTATTTTGTAAGCTTGTAGATGCCTGACCGTACAATCTGGCTGCCACAGCAGATTTAAGGCTGCTCATCAAAAGCAGCAAAACAAACTTCTTCTGTATGCTATATAATATTGTTCTTCAATTTAGGGGAAAAAATGAAGGGAATTTCATAAGGATCAAACAATAATCTAATCTGCTTAATGACTACATCCATTTCCTTTTTGTGCCATTCTTGGTTATAAGCCAGTCTACAAAGCATTTGCTGTGGATGCTTTCTGTTGGTTTTCTTTTGTTTTTTGAGGATCACACTGTAAGTAGATCAAAGAGTTAATAAAACCGCCTTGCTCTAAAAGGTCATTTCCAAACTAAATGCAGCAATTCAAAGTGGGAAATGGAATGAATGCCAAGGAGATGTTTAATGAAGTAACATTTGAGCTGTATCCTTTCAAGAACATTTGCAGAATTGTTTGATTGCCTCAGAGTACACAGGAAACAATAAACCTACACAGCCCTAGCTGGGTCTCTGATGGTTACATTTGCTGAAAGACGGCCAAACTACTTGGGATTTTAAGTACAGTATAGCTAAGGCTGAATGATCTCATGTGGTAGAAATTTTGCCATCTATTCGGTATACCAGAGTAGTTGGGGTCAGAATCCATTTTTTGGGTTTCAATACTCAATTAGAATTACTCTGCCTATTCATGGTGTACATTACACATCTATTTCAATAGCACTAGGAATTATTCTTGGGGCACGTTCTCACAATACTATTATACCACAAGGAATTGCTGCCATGAAAGCTAAACTAAAATCAGTTCCTGCTGTAAGTGATAAAGTTTGCTGTTGGTACACAAAGCATGTCTTACAAGCTTATTTTAGATGAGTGAAGAGGCAAATGGAGCAGGATGGCATCTCTTAAAATTATTCAGTCTACCAAAGATTGCGAATTAAATGCAGTGGATTGTGCAGGTGGTGCAGCGGTATTATTTTTAATTAATACAAATCCCTTCCCAGATAGCACCCACCTTTGACAATTTACTCAAGTCAATGTTTCTGATATGCATCCTTTTCTATCTTGATTCTCTGACAATTAGAAGGGCCAGATGACTACTGATTCTATCAGTGTAATGACATGCTATTGCTGTAGTTGTTGCAAACAAACTGAGGGGGATCAGTGACAGCTGCACTTAGTTATACATGGTGTACCCAGAGGGTGGGACTCCTGCCAAGAAAAGCTGCAAGCTCTGGAAAATTCCCAACTGATTCTGAGCTGGCACATAATCCATATGTGAAAACAGCAGAGACCACACTTGAAGAGCTATATTGCTCTGCCAGTTACTCCACTATAAATGGACAAGGTGGAGCAAAGCTAGAGCCCTATAGTTGCAGGGAAATACGTATAACCTACAGACAAGCAGCAAAAGCAGTGGGCCAACAGGGAAAATCATGGCATTATAAAATCAAATGCTGGTTGAACCTGCAGTTGTGTAAATGCATGCAGCTGAATCTGATGCTACCATTCAAGACCGATGGCTAGTAAGGGCCCTGGAATTATGTGAGCCCTGTCTCTTTGCCTATTAAGTGCCCTTGCTAACCATCTTTCTTCAAACACAGACCTGATTGATGGCCTATTTGGGAAAATACTGTGATTAAAAATGACAGATGACTGCAGGCTTGCTGTTCACAGTGGATTCTGGCTGAGAAACACCAAGCCAAAGGCAAGAAGAGGAAGAGGACACTGTTCCATTGGATGTTCCAATAGCATTTGGCTATTGCAGCTGTTTGGTTAAAAAACAACAAAAAGCAAGACTGTGACAATAAGGCCAGGCTGTGAGGGGGGTGGCTGAGGAAAGGATGACTGGAAAAGCACCATGCCCAGGGCACCTAAGTTGGGCAGGAGCACCAATTTGGAACTTCTTGGAACTCTGAAGGCCCTAACCAGAATAAAAAGACCAGCTTCGTTACTACATGGCTAAATATTTAAGAACTGTTCACTAGTAGCTTTGAGATGAGACAACAGGATGCTAACCAGAGTCTATATTATGAAATTCAAAGAAAAACTGACCATGCATCTAGACACATAAAAGACTCTGAAGCATGAAAAGAAGTTGCTACAATTATGCCATTAAACATCCCTCTTTATACTGCAAATAACAGTAATTTATGCTGCAATGATTGAACTGTAGATTTACAGAGCAGGTCGTATTTGTCAGAGTTGAATTACCTTCGTACTTGAAGATGCCAGGAAATGGGATCTTCTGCACCTAAAGCGTGTGATCAGCTATGACCCAAGTGATGATCTGGATCCATTTCTATGATTGTATAAGAAGTGCTGACAATTCTGAAAGTTAGAGCATTACTAGGCTCCTAATTATCTTTTATGCTGGCAGAATATACTGAAAAGAAAAAGTGGCTACATTGTAGAATATCAGTGCTTTAGGAATCCAAAGGATGGCTTAAAAAGTAAATATTTCAAACTCTATTGAAGTATGGCATACAAAGTGCTTTTATCTGTATATTGGATATAAATGCAATTAACATTTGCATCTTACAGAAAAATTTAAAGACAACATTCACTCTTGTCTTTTTAGCTCAAGCAATAAAATATAATGGCAATGATGTTAACTACCTCTGATAAGTTTAATATTCTAATACATTAAGAGTATCTGGCTCCACCCATCCCAAACCACTAAGAGTGTTAAGCTGTAAAAATAATGCAAGGGAGAACCAAGGGAATCCATGGGGTTGAGACCTGTTGGTTATCTAGTGCCCTAGTAGCAGGCCAAGATACCAAGTGCTGCTGCTTGCCAATTTTCGTCCTATTTTCAGGGTGAAAAAGGACAAAAAAAGTAAGATGAAAAAGGAAAAACATAGGGTAAGCTTAAATAGCCTTTAAAAAATAACTTCAACACCTTAAATTAAATGTTTTTGGAAAAAAGCTATAAATAAAGTATTAAAAATCAGTATCCTGAACTGCATAGAAAAATCAGGGGTATAAATCCAAAATCAGTGGTTTTATTTTATTTTTCCCCTGGGGATAGTACAGCTTCCATCATTATCAGAATAGATTAGAATGACATTTGCAATATATCATTTTAAAGATATAATTTTAAGATATAATTTCTGAATTTTCCCCCTCAGACATTGCCTTTTGTATTGTTTGTATGGTACTGTTTTACAATTGATAACTTTATATTGTACATCGCACCAAGTTGTTTCTCTTTTACACAGAGAGAAAATCATTTGCTGTTAGTTGATTTCCCAATGGGGGTTAACTGTAGGCTGACCATATTTCCTTGAGGCAAAAACGGGACATTGGGATGGCAAAAACGGGACAGGGTCTTATGTAATATTCCCCCCGCCCCGCGCAATTGGCTCCCACCTGCAAACCCTGCCCCTTGGTCCACGTGATTGGCTCCCACCTGCAAATCCCGCCCCCCGTTCCGCCTGATTGGCTCCCAATTGCAAACCCCGCCCCCGGTCTGTGCAATTGGCTCCCGCCTGCAAACCCCGCCCCCCATTCCACACGATTGGCTCCCGCCGGCAAACCCCGCCCCCCAGTCCGTGGAGAAACTGTCTTCCACGAAACTGGTCCCTTGTGCCAAAAAGTTTGGGTACCCCTGCTTAAACAGATTACTGTTTATATAAAAAGACTTGTGATCACCCACAAGGTCTGGGTCAATGTTCCCTTTGGCAATAGGGTGAGACTGGAAATATATAGACTGTCAAAGGGAACCTTGACCCAGACCTTGCCCTGCTGCCAATTGGTCCTATTTATGCTGATCATATTTCCTTGAGGCAAAAACGGGACATTGGGATGGCAAAATGGGACAGGGTGTTATGTAATATTCCGTATTCATGAAAAAGACGGGTCCCCACACCCCGGTCCGTGTGATTGGCTCCCGCCTGCAAACCCCACCCCCCGGTCCACACGATTGGCTCCCGCCTAGCCAATCACCCTCCTCTCCACCTCTCCGTCCTCCTTTGCTGCGTGCTGACAGGCAGGAGGGCTTCCTCTTCCGGGCTGCCTCCAATCGGCAGCTCTGGCTCGGATCCTCCTTCCGCGCCATTCCCGCCGGGTTTAAAAAATGGGACAAAATTGAGATTTTTATCAAAATGACGGGACGGTTGAAAAATGCTAAAAAAAGCGACTGTCCCGTTCAAAATGGGACATATGGTCAGCCTACTTTGTGCCTAAGGCAGGACTAGAACTGACGGCCTCACGATTTCTAGCCCGTTGCTTTAACCACTACACCAAACTGGCTCTCAATATCCCACACACTGTATAACTAATCTATAGTTATATCTATATCTTTATAGAGAAAGGGACACCACTAGCTAAAACAGGATAAGCCAACCAGGGTTTATGGCCTTCTGTAAATCGCAGGGACTTTTTTCAAGCCCCACCAAGGTCCCATGGCCAAAATTGCACAGCAAACGAAAGAAATTCAGGGGCACATTTGTGCAGGTGTGTGCTTGTTTTCAATGCCCTTCCTCAAAGTGGAATAGGTGCATTAAGAGACCTTATATCCCCTGGAAACTGGAAAAAAATAGAATTAAAACCATAGCAGCAAAGAGATTGTCTAGCTTTGCGAGAAGGAATTAATGAAAAAGAGGGATGTTTATTTCCCACTCTAGGGTTAAAATAGTTTTTTCCCCCTCCCTTATTAGGACAAGAGGAATATGGAACGATTGCTAGAGACAAGCAGGAAGTTTGCTCAGCTTTTTTTTTGTTTTGTGAGGCTGGCACACTTCCTACCCAGATCATTCGACGGGGCACTAGCGTTTCTCCTAATCTTTTGCACTTGATGTCCCACCAAGGATTGCAACTGAAGGATTGCACTGACCCTCGAACGGTGCGCTGGGAGGGACACGCTCCAAAAGGAGGGGATGGGGCCTTGTGGAAAGCTCAGATTGCTTTGATGTACATTTAATGGGTGCCATAGATAATATTACTGCCCAGTCCTGAAGATAATGATTTCCCCCTTCCGTCATGTTGAAAAGGATAATTGGCTAACCCTTTCTGGAGGTCTTTGCAGGGGACCACCAAGGAGGTTGCATGTTATAAACCATGGATCTGTTGCTCTTTGGATTTAAAGGCAAAAAGATACTTCTAAGAGCAGGTTTGGGGCGTGGTGGCTCAGCGGGTAAGACGCCAGGCTTGTCGATCGGAAGATCGCAAGTTCGGAGGTTCGAATCCCTAGCCCTGCGTGCGGAGTGAGCTCCCGCACTAGCTCCAGCTCTTGCCAACCTAGCAATTCGAAAGCATGCAAATGCAAGTAGATTAATAGGTACCACTTCGGTGGGCAGGTAACAGCGTTCCACATGCGTCATGCCGGCCACATGACCGTGGAAGCGTCTTCGGACAACGCTGGCTCTTCGGCTAACAAACGGAGATGAGCACCGGCCCCTAGAGTCGGACACGACTGCACAAATGTGCGGGGGGAACCTTTACCTTTACCTTAAGAGCAGGTTTAGAAGCTTCCTCGTACCTCGTGATCCAAAGAGCTGCACAGCCATAGTATACTGCTCTCATATCCTTCCTCCCTCCCTCCCTCCTTTCCTCCCTTCCTTCTTTCCCCTCTTCCTCCTTCCCTTCTCCCCCTTCTTCCTTCCTTCCTCCCCCTTCCTTCCTTCTGTCCTTCCTTCTCCTCTTCCTCCTTCCCTCCTCCCCCTCTTCTTCCTTCCTTCTCTCCCTTTCCTTCCTTCCTTCCTTCCTTCCTTCCTTCCCTCCTTCTCCTCTTCCTCCTCCCCTCCCCCCCTTCCTTCCTTCCTCCCTCCCTCCCTGTATCTACAGCACACTGTTCCTGATCTATAGCGGCTTCCCAAGCCTCCCTCCTTGGGAGTTAAAGCCAATTCTTTCTCCTCGCCTGACATTTCTGCAAGGGATTAAAGACAGGGAAGCCGGCGGAGGCTGCAAGCAGAAGGCAGCCCGAGCAGCAGTGAGAATAAGTGGGGGATAAAAGCGACGTTTGTACTCCTGCAGTTAATCTCGGCTCCTATACAACTTCCCCAGTCACGTGGTCGGATGCAAACCCCGGACGGCACTGGCATGAAAAGCCCCGCTTGGATAGGCTGACCATATTTCTTTGAGGTAAAAAACGACCCTGGAGAAAGTCGGCGCGCATTCGCGTGCGCTTCGCCGCAGGAACTTTCAATAATGGGACAAAATGGGTATTTTTATTAAAATGACGGGAAGCTCCAGAATTGATTAAAAAATGGGACTGTCCCATTCAAAATGGGACGTATGGTCAGCCTAGTGTGTGTGTGTGTGCGCAATTATGCTGAGCAAGTAATCTGCGCGCACACACACACACACACGCACCCTCTTCCCACAACCTTCCCGTGCCTGCTTTCCCTGGCCTCACCACTGCTGGGCAGACAATCTCAGGATCAGGTAAGGAGGCAGGAACCTGGACTGTGGTGCTGCTTCTGCTGCTGGGATCGCACGTGGCAACTGGGCTTCCAGTTGCCACGCTGATAGGGCCTCTTCTGGGCTGCCTCCAATGGCAAGTCCGGCTCCAGTCCTCCTTCCTGTCTTCCTGTCCTCCTTCCCGCCGGGTTTAAAAAAGGGACAAAATGATTTTGATCAAAACGACGGGACGGTTGAAAAAATGCTAAAATAACGGGACTGTCCCATTCAAAACGGGACGTATGGTCACCCTAGTTAACTGGGAAATTTTGGGAATTTTCACATTTCCCAAAGTGACTTTCTAACTCAGACCTGAATTAAATCAAGTGGCCTCTAAAGCAGTCCAAGCCAAACTGGGCTATTCTCCCAATCACCAAAGCAGATCCCCAATTAAGTGTTATGGTCAGTATACACTCCTCTTAGGGGTATTTGACTTTGGCCACATAATGAGAAGACAGGATACTCTGGAGAAGAAACTGATGCTTGGGAAAGTGGAAGGCAAGAGGAAGAGGGGCCGACCAAGGGCAAGATGGATGGATGATATTCTGGAGGTGACGGACTCAACCGTGGGGGAGCTGGGGATGGTGACGGCCGACAGGAAGCTCTGGCGGGGGCTGGTCCATGAAGTCACGAAGAGTCGGAAGCGACTGAATGAATAAACAACAACAGGGGTATTTGGGTAAGCAATAGGAGAGGGGGACTACTATCTAATGGCCTGCCTCCAGAGGAACCATGACACACACAGTGTGCGTCCCAGTGACACAGGGGCTTCTTCAGTACGTTCACACTTTCATTAGCCCTGACTGAACTCAAGTCAGGGAAGTAAATTCTTTGGAAAGATGAAAAAACAATAACAGAGTACTTAAAACGTCCTTAAGTGTATCAGTTGAAATGCATATGTGTGTTAATGATCTTGAACGGATACATGAGAACCTTGTATATTACCCATAAGTGGAAAGATACTACTACTTCGGGTCTCATGCTAATTTACAGAAACTGGGTTGTGCAGCTTAGTTATGATTTATCATCACAATCTTCAAAACTGCAAAAATATCAGAAGTCAGAGATTTATTTGATTATAAAGTGCATGGTATTGTAAAGCTAATTTCAGCCTAACAGGTTCTCTTCCTTCTCTGCCAACTGTGCTGTTAGAACAAGGGGTGCTTTATCTTTTTGCTTTTGATGAAAAAAGAAATAAGTGTTTGTCTAAATGAAACGCCATTTCCGTCAGTGGCAGCGGAAGTGCTCAGAGCACCACATAAGCATAATTTGAAGAGGTGATGATCAACTAAGCCATATTTACACAAGCATTTGAAATAATGGCTCTCTAGCCATGCCAAGTTTCCTCTTATTAACTGTACTGCATACTGCATACTACTGGCTCCTTTGCAGGCACGATACATCTTCCAGCTAGATATGAAATCTACTTTATTTTTTCACATTAAGCGCACATCTGCTGCTACTAATGCTACGATGCAGAAAAAGGAAGGGAGGAAATCCCAGCCTTAAATATTTATTTTAAAATACCAAATACAAATAGAAAACAACACTGCGTTATAGTTCCATTCTAGACTGCAGCACATTAAAATGAAAAGTTCTACTGCCCCTTTCTAAAAATCAGAATTGTGTGTGCAAAGTTGTAATAACTTTTGTGTAAATATCTTTGGCAACATAAAAGCAAAGTTGCCTGTTGCAAGGTTCAGGTAAATTCAGGTAAACATACCGAAGAATAAAAATGCAAATGCTCCAGTGCGACTGATTTTGCTTTCATTTAAGGGTTCAGTCTAATTCTATATTTGCTGTGACACGAAAAAAACAAACAAAATTATCTGAATCCACATGTTTCTTTTCTAACAGAAAAGAAAAGAAGGGGGTTAAATGAGGTTGTAAAGATTTCATTTTAGTTTTCTTTTCTAGCATGGCCAGTGAGCAGGAGAGAAACCAAAAGACATGAGTCTTGCCAGAATTATTTGAAAAAAAGCATTCAATATTAATCAAAACAATGCCAAAATGCTGCATCCCTTCTTCTAGCTAGATATGCTAGCTACAGTTCTTTCTGTAGTATATATATAAACTAATAAAAGTACAGAAGTCTGTCCTCTGATTTCCACAAAGTTGTATTCCTTTAGGAAACAGTCTTAAAAAAAAACCAGAATTATTTTGAGGAGGGGGGATTATACAGTTCCTGATTTTAAAAAAGTCTCAGAGGGATAAATTTCCTCATTATATCTTTCTTTGGAATTTAACTAAAGGGCGGCAAGCTGGGGAGGCAGCCTAGTGCTAGAGAGACGAATGCACCCTGAAATTCAGAACAATCACAAATGTCCTTCCTTTACCTCTAAGTAAGGTAAATGGGGGGGGGGACCCTCACCATCTGCACTCCATCAAAATCTTCTTGTCTTTTAGGAGGGGGGAATTGAAAGCAAATTATTTTTCATAAATTTCAATAAAAAATGAAGGGGAAAAAAAGAGCAAGAGGAGATTAATCAGCCCTCATTAGTTAACATACACACACCAGCTTTAAAGCATTAGGAGACAGACCTAGATTCAAAAAGCAAAACATGGTCTGGATGCACATGTAACAGTTGTTAGAGATTTCTTAAGCCAAACTCATTTATTCATTTCATTAGATTTAGGTGCTGCCCAACTCCAGATGATTCTGGAGCTCATAATTTAAAAGAAACAATGATATACAAAATATAATATGTAGAGTCCCCCTTTTGGGGGAGATAGGTGGTGACAGAAATGTAAATAATAAATAAATAAATACAAAAGTGACAAGGATTGTGGTTTATATGCAGAGGTCAGTCATGTGAGCCCAGAAAAGATGCAGCTGTTTAGGATGCTCCCAACAGGAACTCATGCATGACCATGTGTGCTCTGAATCACATTTTGTCCTTCAAATCTGTATGTCTGCACAGCCCTAATAGAAAGGGAATTCAGAAGTCACTGAGACAGACTGACAGACAGACAGACAGACAGACAGGTGAGAGATGGATTTTTTTAAAGCCCAAGAAAACAGGAGCCATCGTTCAATAACAGAGTTTACATCCAGAAGATTCCAGATTCAGTCCTGATATTTTCCTAATATAATATAATCCTAAAAAGGATTCATTTGTGCAGTCAGTTATTCCTTGTACATGATCCCAATCAGTCCCTCTTACTAACCATTTACTGAGTTTGTGTACTTCTTCGCATGATTCTTATGGATGCCATTCAGATCTTACCTGAGTCTCCTACATGTGATTCCTAGTTTGGAGGAAGTCAGTAAAGCCACTAAACAAATGAAAAATAACAAAGCTAGTGGACCTGATGGGATTCCTGCTGAAGTCTTTAAAGAAGGCGGGCCTGAACTTACACAGCAACTTCATAAGCTCATCGAAAAAATCTGGATGAGGGAGGAGATTCCAGCAGACTTTAGGGATGCCTTAATTATCACTCTCTTTAAAAAGGGTGATAGAACAGACTGTGGAAACTATCGAGGCATCTCCCTTCTAGCCACAGCAGGCAAAATCCTGGCAAAGATCATCGCAAACCGTCTCCTATCTGTATCAGAAGACATCCTCCCTGAAACACAAAATGGCTTCCGCCCTTCCAGGGGAACAGTGGATATGATCTTCACTGCACGACAGCTTCAAGAAAAATGCAAGGAGCAAAACCGCCCTCTGTACATGGCGTTTATTGATCTGACTAAAGCTTTTGATACTGTAAATCGTACTGCTCTCTGGACCATCCTCCTGAAAATCGGATGCCCTGATAAATTTGTGAACATCTTGCGGCTACTCCATGACGACATGATGGCAACAATCCTGAATAACAATGGCTTTCAAAGCGATCCATTTAAAGTGGAATCCGGCGTTAAACAGGGATGTGTTATTGCTCCAACCTTATTCGCTATCTTCATCGCTATGATTATACACCTTGTTGAAGAGAAACTTCCTACTGGTGTAGAAATTATATATCGAACAGATAGAAAGCTTTTTAATCTTAGTAGGCTGAAAGCAAAAAATAAGGTAATTACAACTTCTGTTATAGAACTTCAATATGCTGATGATAACGTAGTCTGTGCACACTCCGAGGAAGATCTTCAAACTATCCTAAACATCTTTGCAGAAGCATATGAAAAGCTCGGCCTCTCGATTAACATTAAAAAAACCAAAGTGCTTTACCAGCAAGTTCGAACCAATCCCTCCGCAGCGCCATCAATCCAGCTTAAAGGTGTGTCACTAGAAAATGTCGACCACTTTTCTTATCTCGGCAGCCATCTATCTACAAAAGCCGACATCGACGCTGAAATTCAGCATCGCCTGAGCTCTGTGAGTGTACCTTTCTCCCGAATGAAGCGTAGAGTGTTTGAGGATCGGGACATTCGCAGGGAGACCAAAATGCTTGTTTACAAAGCCATTGTACTACCAACCCTTCTGTACGCCTGTGAAACATGGACCCTCTACAAACGCCACCTCCAACTTCTTGAAAGATTCCATCAACGCTGCCTCCGAAAAATTCTGCAAATTACTTGGGAAGATAGGCGGACTAATGTTAGCGTATTAGAAGAAGCGAAAACCACCAGCATTGAAACAATGATCATCCAACATCAACTTCGCTGGACCGGCCATGTTGTTCGAATGCCTGACCATCGTCTTCCAAAGCAGCTACTTTACTCCCAACTTAAGAATGGAAAACGGAATATTGGTGGACAGCAAAAGAGATTCAAAGACACTCTCAAAGCTAATTTTAAAAAAATGTAATATCAGCATTGAGAACTGGGAAGCCGTAACTCATGAGCGTTTCAATTGGAGGTCAGCCTTTATTAAAGGCGCTATGGACTTTGAAGAAGCACGAGTACAGGGTGAAAGGGAGAAAAGAGCTAAAAGGAAGGCACGTCAGGCAAACCCTCATCATGACTGTCTCCCACCCAGAAACCTAAGCCCTCACTGTGGGAGGTTGTGCGGATCCAGAATTGGCCTTTATAGCCACTTACGGATCCACTGTTAAAATTTTACCTTTGGAAGACAATCTTACTCGGCTACGAGTGATCGCCAATGATTATGATGATGATGATAATATAATCCTAAAAAGGATTCATTTGTGCAGTCAGTTATTCCTTGTACATGATCCCAATCAGTCCCTCTTACTAACCATTTACTGAGTTTGTGTACTTCTTCGCATGATTCTTATGGATGCCATTCAGATCTTACCTGAGTCTCCTACATGTGATTCCTTATATTTTCTCCTACTGTTTGAAGGAAATGCATAAGGTTATATTATATTCTTTTAGCAAATGTTTAAATACATGCACATAAACAGCAATTTGTATAACCTCTTTAAAGAAGAAAGCCATCTTTAAAATTCAGAAAATAATAATTAATTCCAACTCATTAAGATCACTTAGCCAGCTATCATATATCATAAAAACTGTACAGCATCATTGAAGAATGGCAAAAAAAAAAGAAAGAAAACCTACATTTAGATAATATACCTCCTTTCCTAATGATTTATTTACTTGTAAGTCACACCTGCATTTTGCTATTTCAGAAGAATAAAGTTTTGCCACCTAAAGGACAAAGAAAGATCCAACTCCCAGTTCAACAGCATTGTGAGTGTAAATACAGAATAAAGAATGTTAATGATGAAGAAGTGACAATGTATTTTGACAGGAAAGGAAAGATAAATGCAGAAATCCTGACACTATTTGCATAAGTATTAAATACATGCCTCTACTACAATAAGGCTGTGGTTGTTACCTAATAAATCATATTAGAAGTATGGGTTACTTCTGAGTAGGTTTGCACAGGATTATTCTACACATATTGTTAAGCACAAAGGTGGGGAAAATTATATTAGCTCATGGTATTATTACTTTAGTTTTGATACCTCTCACTACCATTTACAATGGAGGCAAGATGGCTGTATAGAAAGATAAATGTAAGCTTTATCAGCTTTAATCAAAGTCAGCAGATTTGCCAAAAAGAAATAAGAGTTTGCAATGTGCCAAAACCAATAATATGAAAAAAAAACACCCAACTTCTGGACAGATAAAACCATTGGCTTTTGTTGCCAACCTCCTGGTCTTTGCAATCATTGGCTAATTTACTCTGTTGACCTGGAGCATTCTACTTTCAGAAATGAAAATGCATATTTTAATTTGTACATGTGATTGTAGTGTCTCTGTGTTGTGTAATTATATAAAAAACACACCCATATCTTTTATACATACAACACATTTGCACATGCACTACACATAAGTTTCAGGACTATTGGACAGATATAGAAAGGCATATTGTACGTTATTAATTCAGAAGCAGTCGCTTTTACATTCCTTGCATATTCATTTGCAACTTCATTTCATAAACTATCTGAACTGGGAGTCATTTAAAGCAAGTAGAATGAAAATTCATACACCTTAATAGCATACACTCAGAACTGTTATGCAGCAGCCCTGTTTATCATGTCATAATTGGATTGCATGCAATGGCACATCACAAATCACATGATATATAACTGTGTCTCAGCACAGTACCTGGTCTCATTTATGTATTCATGGGAAAATGCTTTTCCATGTTTATATACATGTGGTTTCATTTGTAGGGAAAGAGCTCTACATGCATGTATCTCCATGAAGGCCTTCTTCAAACCAATGTCAATTACTGTAGCCAGGACAGCATGGCCAAGGTACATGCTGACACCAAAGGAGGAAATGTTGTGTTCTAGGAAGTCTGTGCACATTAGCTAGTCAAGGGTAACTGACTGGGGTTTCATTATTATTATTATTATTATTATTATTATTATTATTATTATTATTTGCCTTCAAGTCAGTCTTGACTTCTGGTGACTACATGGACAAGTCCATGCAGTTCTTTTGGCAACGTTTTTCAGGAGTGGTTTGCCATTGTGTTTTTCCTAGGGCTGAGTGAGAGTGACTGGCCCAAAGTCACCCAGCTAGCTTTGTTCCTAAGGCAGGACTAGAACTCAAATCTCCTGGTTTCTAGGCTAGTGCCTTAATCACTACAACATACTGGCTCTCCTCATCATTTTGTTTAGGGTTTGTGTGTGTGTGTGTGTGTGTGCCTTCGAGTCATTGTTGACTCCTGGTGACTGCCTGGACAAGTCCCTGCAGTTTTCTTGACAAGATTTTCAGAAGTGGTTTGCCATTGCTTGCTTCCTAGGGCTGAGAGAGACTGACTGGCCCAAGGTCACCCAGCTGGTCTTGTGCCTAAGGTGGGACTAGAACTCACGGTCTCCCGGTTTCTAGCCTGGTGCATTAACCACTACACAACTAACTTCATCCTAAGAGGAACTATTCTTTACCTTAGTTTTTAGACCCTTGAGTTATTTATAAATAAAATGATTTACATGTTTGGGAGCTATTTCTTGAAAGTGCAGCATTATTGAAGAGTTTTCTTTGGGGGTTACAGTACCTAGCCATTTAAGTTTGTTTCCCAGCTGTTGGGGTTTTTTTCCACTTCATGTTGCAATTTTTGAAAGGAAATGACTTATTTTCTTTCTTTCTTATCTCTTTTTTTCTCTTTGAGATAAAATGCACACTTTGGGGCTACGTTTTTAAGTGTAATGCAGTTTATCAGTCTGCATCATTTGAGCTAATCCTGGAAGTTATTGGAAAAGTAGACAAAGAAATCCCACTTCCTTCCAGCCCCCTGAAAATAAAAGGCAAGCTTTGGAGATGTTCTGGGATCAAAGAGTAAATTAAATTATTTCTTTTGAGCAATTATCTGGACCAATAAAAGCTTGCAAACATTTATACTTGTATATTTTTCATTCAACCCATTCCTAGGTTATGAGAACATAAAGTAAAACAGATCCACTTGTATGCTTAGGAACCTGATAGGATTTGCTGTTCAATCAAGACTAGCAAGTGCAGAAGTGGAGTATGAATATGTGGAATTCTGCCACCAAAGATAGCCTATCATTAAACAGAGAGTTTGGAGTGACCTCAGGTAGCATATCTGGAATATCATGAATAATTGTTAGTTATTTCTTTGTTATTATTACAATTTTACTGGAAGGGAAGGATAGGGTTGGCTGGATCAATCTACATCTGATCTATGTCACTGTGACTGAACATGTATTCACTTATTCAGCTCTATTTTTAAAAAAAATGTTTCTCTATACAACTTTCCCTAATAAAGAGTTTGCATGTAACTTTAACTCTATTTACAATGTAGCTACTTTTTGCATGCAACTATCTTTAATACATATGTTTGCTACATGTAACTTCTCCAAATGTATGGGAATCTGGTGTACGTATGTCTCAAAAAAACCCATTTCTGAGCTGAGAACAATGGATGGTATGGGGCTTCATGCATTATCGCCATCTATGCTGCAACCAGTTCCATATTGGAGGATTGTAACATTCAGCTCTAAAACAAAAAACTATGAAAGAGTCCTCTTAAATTCCTTGGGGAGGGGGAGGGAAAGTAATTGGACTCTATTTATTTTATGCTTGGTATGTTTCTTAGAAATTTTGTATAGTTTTTAAATTTTTTACTTGTTGTGACCCGCCCAGAGTCCCTTGTATGGGAGATGGGCGGGGGATAAATTGAACAAACAAACAAACAAATAAATAAATTGTGGATTTTGTTGTTTGAGGCAGAGTAGCAACAGATGCCTCCTCACCCCATAACTTCTTTTGGAATCTGAGCTGGGGAGGCATCTTTTGCTACTCTGCCTTAAACAACAAAATTTCCTGGTCCAATTATACAGTAGCTGAAGAAGGGAAATGCAATTAAACCAGCCAGATGTCAACTCTCCTCCAATCGAGGAAGCTCCCAAATAGTATTAAGGCAAACTACAAAGCAGTCCCTAAATCCTTTCACAGCTTCCAGAACATACCAATTAGACATTGTCTTATTTTAATTCCACTTTCTCACTTTATAGATACCTTGGGATTGAATCAGATATTATGGCAACAGGAGCGAAGTGCTTGCTGATGTGAGCATTTGTATCATATACCAACACTCTTATCACAATTATGAGGTTCCAATGGCATATTTGAGTGATCATGGTTCCAATTCTTATAGGATGCTTGAAATCCCCCTTCAAAGTGTTACTAAAAGACCTCATTAGTTGATGGTATAATAAATAAATAAATAAATAAAGTGCTAACAGGGGTATGTGTCCAATGCAGGATTAATTTACATAATCTGAAGAGTACCCCTACCTCTCCAATTTCTTAGCTATAAGTACCAAACATTGAAATATATTGTCTGGGGATAAGAGAAACAAAAGAAAGTACTGATTCTGCTGGATCTCCACCTAGATTAGCAAGTGTATCTTACCCGGTAAGGGGATGCAGTGCCTACTCAAAACTGATAAGACACCTCAAAAGACCTGGGCTTCAGCAGACTGGTTATCAGTTATGGGGCTTAAACTACCCTTATACATAATGTTATAATGTTCAATTATCAGAAAAGGAAAGGCGCTCTACACGGGGCTACCCTTGAAGAGTATCCGGAAGCTCCAGCTGGTCTAGAATGTGGCCACACAGACAGTTATGGGTGCTGTAAGATCGGCCCATGTAACACCCCTGCTGCGCGAGCTGCATTGGGTACCAGTTTGCTTCCAGGTCCAATTCAAGCTGTTGGTTACCACCTTTAAAGCCCTACATGGCATGGGACCAGGCTATCTGAGGGACCGTCTCATCCCTATTAAATCAACCCGCCCCACCCGGTCATGCAGAGAGGGCATGCTACGGACCCCATCGGCAAAAGAGTTCCATCTAGCGGGGTCCAGGAGGCGTGCCTTCTCTGCAGTAGCACCCGCCCTTTGGAATATCTTGCCCCTGGAGCTGAGGCGAGTTTCTTCGCTCCCGACCTTTCAGAAAAACTTGAAGACCTGGTTCTGCCGCCTGGCTTGGGACGGGAATGCCAATAGTTCCTCTTGGGAGTGGCTGGTGCCATGAAACCTGCCTTATTAACATCTTTCTATTTGGATTTTATATGTAAATTATTGTTGTTGTAATTTTATATTTTTAACTGTTTGTGGTGAACCGCCCAGAGTCCCCTGGTTGGAGGAGATGGGCGGTGATAGAAATTTAAATAATAAATAAATAATAACATGTTTCCTCCTTCTTCCCTTATTCTTATAGCCCTGGTTGAGGGAAGAGGGGCTCATGGCAGCAAACACCAACTGAAGGTAAAACTATTGCATCAGTCTGAGCCATCCTAGTTGGGTAGGGTAGGCCTGGTAATGAATAGGACCCTGACATGAAGTCTCAGACTCTGCTAGCCCATCTTATCCCATAGGATTCTTGTGGGAAAAACTGAAGGAGTGTGTGCTGCATTTGCCACCCTGAGCTCCAGAAGAAAGGCAACTTATAAATCTAACATGTTGGGTCAAAACTGGGCCTAATCCAAACATAATAGTTCTTAGGACCATACCTTGAGAATCATTTTGGCACAGGAATACTTTTCAGACATTCAATTGAATGTTTTGCAACAACCTAAAAAAAGGGTGAGAACGAGTACACTAGCTCTGGCATCTTCATCACCATAATTTTGGGTGTATGGGGCAGGCAAGGGTGGGGAATAGAGTGTTACAAAAAAAGGCATAACTGAAAAATTGATGAGGGGTATTCCCTACCACAAAAGAAACATTTTTAAAAAAAATCCAAGGCTCTGTTGGAAATATGGGGTTTCAACCAAGCCTGTCTCACATGAACACAAGGGAGGGGTGGCTCTGCTGCAACCTAGCTTTGCTGCTTTGTGTGGGAGGGGTTTGAATCCTGGTTTCCTGTTTCCTCTCCCTCTTCTCTCCATGGACCTGCACGAGGCATGTGGGGAATTCCTCCCTCCTCGTGGCTCATACTTGCACCCAGCAAATCCACCAAAAGTGGGTTTGGTCAGAACAACTCACTTGCATGCATGGGACTGTTTCAACAACTGCTTGTAACAAGATCTACAAATAGAAATGTAAGCAATCTTTATTTTCCTTTTTACACTGACTAAATGTGTGAAGAGTCTTTATTTCTCTGAACTATAAAAATAAGCCTTTCTGTGCACGTTTATTGCTGGACGCTTTCTACTCTGCTAAATCTAAATAAACGCTGTGTGGGATTTTCTGTTACTAGCATTTCAGAACCCCTAAAGGCTCATCCCTTTGCTAGATAGATTTTGATCCATTTGGTAATGAAGACATAAGAAAAGTACCTTGGATTGAAGCTAACAAAGACCCAATCAGTGTCAATGACAGTTCTTCCATATCTACAGTTTAGCACTTTGATCTTTACCAGGCCTGGTAAGTTACCATATTAAGTAAACTCTTAATCTTTGCCCAGTAAGCTGTTTACATGCATTTTAAAGTATGGAGCACACACAGGTACATTCTTCTGAATAGATACAACCTAGAAGGATTATCATCTGCTATTCTTGCATTTTCAAATCACTTCCATTGGAATTTAATGGGACCATGGTATTAATTTTCCTAAATATATTTACTTTAAAACAAACCCCATTAATTCAGGATTTACTTCCAAGAAATACATTTGGGAAAAACCTCAACTGACGTGGGTGATTAATCAGCCTGCATGTCTTTTTCTTCAGATTAATGCATGTTGCTAAGGTTTGTTTCTTAGGGGTGTTTTTATTAGCATTAAGCAGAGGGACAACTCTTAACATAATTTAAATCATAGTTCCCACTGAAAATAATTTGGTATAGATTTCAACATCTAGTTCTTCAGTAAAACTGCCTCTATACCACATATTAAAAAAACATGCTTGCTGGATGGGCTTATATGGGCTGTGTAAATTGTTTTTCATCCATTAATGCAAGTGATCTTGGCTGTACATATCTTAATCACTGCTGGATGATCTTGTACTTACTCTATACTCAGCATGATGAAGCCCTTCAGTGGAGTTCTATCTTTCACATACGTTATGAAGTGGAAGGATACTGCTGTGGCCAGGGTCCCATAACATATTGCTAACAGGGATGGCATATTGATGAAACTACAATATGGCAGTTTGAATTGCACTTCTGCTTCACATCCACATGTGTCAACTGTCTATAGACATATAGCATCCACTACTGAAGCATTAATACAGATGTGCACTCTATTTTCATGTTAATGCCCGTACCATCATTGATTT
Source organism: Charina bottae (assembly GCA_023362775.1). Lineage (NCBI taxonomy): Eukaryota > Metazoa > Chordata > Lepidosauria > Squamata > Charinaidae > Charina > Charina bottae. Next base: position 242,865,705 of record JALMGJ010000002.1, read on the forward strand.
AAAAATATATTGCAACAAGGATATCTAAGCACACATTACTAAAATATACAAAGTTTCAGCTGAACTTTAATTAATATATACTAATATGTCATTCATTATTAATATTAAAAAGTAAAAATATTTGAAGTGATAAGCAAGTGGACATTCGTTGAAAAATCTGATAAAACTGGTGGATAAGTGGACTTTCGATTTACAGTAGCAACGGATAAAATCCAAAAGTGCATGAAATTGAGCAATAAACCTACAGTTTGGTTGGGATAATGTGTCTGTAGATTAAGATTAGTTATTCTATCAGGAATTCTGATTAATTTAAATAAATATCTCCATTTACACTGGAATGGCTAACTAAGAATATTGTTTAAACTGCATTATTTCAGATGGATGCATATTTTTGAGTTGATGTAAATAAAACTGCATATAAGAAAAGGTGGATCTTATATTTTGAAAGGAAGCACCTCCTCCTTTGCTTTGGGTATATATGTCACAAGTTCAATCCCTTGTAGCTCCAGGCAGGGATAGAAAATTAGCCTCCTAGAAAAAAAATGGCATCACTGCTTGTTAGTGTTGGCAAAATGGGCCATTATAATACAAATTATTTTATTTTTTATGTACCATATACCAGCTCCAGCAAAGGAGATCGTTACCTTGTCGTGGTGCTGGAGCTTGAGCACCTCAGTGAAACCATGAGCTAAACCGTGAAGGGACACCCAAGACGGGAAGGTCGTGGCAGAGAGGTCAGACTAAATACGATCCCTGGGGAAGGTAATGGCAACCCACCCCAGTATTCTTGCCATGAAAACTAAATGGATCAGTACAACCAAAGATATGTCGGTATACCATCAGAAGATGGGACTCCCAGGTCGGAAGATGGTCAAAATGCTACTGGGGAGGAACAGAGGATTAGTTCAACTAGCCCCAGATGTGATGACGCAGCTAGCTCAAAGCCGAAAGGACGGCTAGCGGCCGACGGTGCTGGTGGTGAACGACGAATCCGATGTTCTAAAGATCAACACACCATAGGAACCTGGAATGTAAGATCTATGAGCCAGGGCAAATTGGATGTGGTTATTGGTGAGATGTCAAGATTAAATATAGACATTTTAGGTGTCAGTGAACTGAAATGGACTGGGATGGGCCACTTCACATCAGATGACCACCAGATCTACTACTGTGGACAAGAGGACCACAGAAGAAATGGAGTAGCCTTCATAATTAATAATAAAGTGGCTAAAGCAGTGCTTGGATACAATCCAAAAAACGATAGAATGATCTCAATTCGAATTCCGGGTAAGCCATTTAACATCACAGTGATCCAAATATACGCCCCAACCACAGATGCTGAAGAAGCAGAAGTAGATCAGTTCTATGAGGATCTGCAGCACCTACTGGATAATACACCAAAAAGAGATGTTATTTTCATTACAGGAGACTGGAATGCTAAGGTGGGTAGTCAGACGACACCTGGAATTACAGGCAAGCATGGTCTGGGAGAACAAAATGAAGCAGGACATAGGCTGATAGAATTTTGCCAAGACAACTCACTGTGCATAACAAACACTCTCTTCCAACAACCTAAAAGACGACTTTATACATGGACTTCACCAGATGGTCGACACCAAAATCAGATTGACTACATCCTTTGCAGCCAAAGGTGGCGGACATCTATACAGTCGGTAAAAACAAGACCTGGAGCTGACTGTAGTTCAGATCACGAACTTCTTATTGCACAATTTAGAATCAGACTAAAGAGAATAGGGAAGACCCACAGATCAGTTAGATATGAGCTCACTAATATTCCTAAGGAATATGCAGTGGAGGTGAAGAATAGATTTAAGGGACTAGATTTAGTAGATAGGGTCCCAGAAGAACTATGGACAGAAGTTCGCAACATTGTTCAGGAGGCGGCAACAAAAAACGTCCCAAAGAAAAAGAAAACCAAGAAGGCAAGATGGCTGTCTGCTGAGACACTGGAAGTAGCCCAAGAAAGAAGGAAAGCAAAAGGCAACAGTGATAGGGGGAGATATGCCCAATTAAATGCAAAATTCCAGAGGTTAGCCAGAAGAGATAAGGAATTATTTTTAAACAAGCAATGTGCGGAAGTGGAAGAAGACAATAGAATAGGAAGGACAAGAGACCTCTTCCAGAAAATTAGAAACATTGGAGGTAAATTCCAGGCAAAAATGGGTATGATCAAAAACAAAGATGGTAAGGACCTAACAGAAGCAGAAGAGATCAAGAAAAGGTGGCAAGAATATACGGAAGATCTGTATAGGAAGGATAATAATATTGGAGATAGCTTTGACGGTGTGGTCAGTGAGTTAGAGCCAGACATCCTGAAGAGTGAGTTTGAATGGGCCTTAAGAAGCATTGCTAATAACAAGGCAGCAGGAGACGACGGTATCCCAGCTGAACTGTTTAAAATCTTGCAAGATGATGCTGTCAAGGTGATGCATGCCATATGCCAGCAAATTTGGAAAACACAAGAATGGCCATCAGATTGGAAAAAATCAACTTATATCCCCATACCAAAAAAGGGAAGCACTAAAGAATGTTCAAACTATCGAACAGTGGCACTTATTTCACATGCCAGTAAGGTAATGCTCAAGATCTTGCAAGGTAGACTCCAGCAATTCATGGAGCGAGAATTGCCAGATGTACAAGCTGGGTTTAGAAAAGGCAGAGGAACTAGAGACCAAATTGCCAATATCCGCTGGATAATGGAGAGAGCCAGGGAATTTCAGAAAAACATCTATTTCTGTTTTATTGACTATTCTAAAGCCTTTGACTGTGTGGATCATAACAAATTGTGGCAAGTTCTCGGTGGTATGGGGATACCAAGTCATCTTGTCTGCCTCCTGAGGAATCTGTATAACGACCAAGTAGCAACGGTAAGAACAGAGCACGGAACAACGGACTGGTTTAAGATTGGGAAAGGAGTACGGCAGGGTTGTATACTCTCACCCTACCTATTCAACCTGTACGCAGAACACATCATGCGACATGCTGGGCTTGAGGAATCCAAGGCTGGAGTTAAAATCGCTGGAAGAAACATTAACAATCTCAGATATGCAGATGATACCACTTTGATGGCTGAAAGCGAGGAGGAGTTGAGGAGCCTTATGACGAAGGTGAAAGAAGAAAGTGCAAAAGCTGGGTTGCAGTTAAACCTCAAAAAAACCAAGATTATGGCAACGAGCTTGATTGATGACTGGCAAATAGAGGGAGAAAAAGTGGAGGCAGTGACAGACTTTGTATTTCTAGGCGCAAAGATTACTGCAGACGCTGACTGCAGCCAGGAAATCAGAAGACGTCTACTTCTTGGGAGGAGAGCAATGGCAAATCTTGATAAAATAGTTAAGAGCAGAGACATCACACTGACAACAAAGGTCCGCATAGTTAAAGCAATGGTTTTCCCTGTAGTAACCTATGGCTGTGAGAGCTGGACCATAAGGAAGGCTGAGCGAAGGAAGATAGATGCTTTTGAACTGTGGTGTTGGAGGAAAATTCTGAGAGTGCCTTGGACTGCAAGAAGATCAAACCAGTCCATACTCCAGGAAATAAAGCCAGACTGCTCACTTGAGGGAATGATATTAAAGGCAAAACTGAAGTACTTTGGCCACATAATGAGAAGACAGGATACCCTGGAGAAGAAGCTGATGCTAGGAAAAGTGGAAGGCAAAAGGAAGAGGGGCCGACCAAGGGCAAGATGGATGGATGGTATTCTGGAGGTGACGGACTCAACCATTGGGGAGCTGGGGATGGTGACGGCCGACAGAAAGCTCTGGCGTGGACTGGTCCATGAAGTCACGAAGAGTCGGAAACGACTGAACAAATAAACAACAAAAACCATATACCAGAGCAGATTTTATCAAAATATTTATTCTGACTACAGTATGTAAGTAAAGAGAACATAATCTTTTTTGGGGAAACTGCTTAAAAGGCAGTCCAGTTGGAAACCCATGAAAACACAATAGGAGTTTTTGGTTTTCCCAAGGATTATGAAATTTTGTCTTGCTTTGAGAGTATCTTATGAACTCAGGGTCAGTCCTCAAGCGGCTGCATGTTTCAGCAAGACTTTTCCAAAGTACAGGTCATAATCCACAGGAGGATGGTATTTGAACTCCATGTCAGGCAACAAAGTACTGTGGACCACATTATATGAATGTGTTATTTCTATGAATGTTTTAAACATAATCTACTAATGGAACAAAACCATAACTAGAAATAGTGACAGATCCAAATAAATTCCATATGGACTTATTTCCTAAATATGTTATGTCTTTGGACAAGACTAAAAAATGACCCTACAAATGCTACACTTTAAAATTTATCTAAGAGTCATATCCAAACTGTTTATAGATTGTAACATGCTATATAGGTTAACTGTCAATGGGTAAATGAACACACAGAAATAATTGGGGCCAACCTCTCATAGCAATGGAGAGTGGACAGCAACATTTTATAGCAATGTTACATTCCACAAAGAGTACCTTGTATGAAAGAAGTACGGGGACTAAAATTGAAGGTTTTTACCCGTGCTCAGATTCATTTCAAGGGACAGATTAGGCAACTTGGACTTTGTAACAGGTAGGGTTTTTTCCCCTCCACTTTACTTAATATGAAATGTATACAGTTAGGGACAGGAAAACAGATAGAGAATAGGTTTTGCTTATTTTCATTTGTTAGCTTATTGATTTTGCAAACTTTTTTCCAAACAAAGACTCATTTCAGCCTATTTGTGCATCACTTTGCCAAGTTTTATTTTTAAAGCATGCATGAACATTCATAAGCCATTTAATGCACATTTTCCTTAATACATGCGTTTTTGTGTGCACTTCTCCATAATATACTTTTTTGGGCACTTTTTCTGCTACTCACACATTTTTGTATGAAATTTCTTAAAATTGTAAAATGCATTGCAAAATGTGGAAAAGGCACTTAACTGTTTTTGGTTTCATGTACAGATCTGTGGAGTGTAAACTGGATAAATTTTCATTCAAATGTGAACTGAACAAATTTCACCTCCAGCACTTCTTTCTTCCCTCCCTTCCTGCCTCTGCACTCCAGTTGTTATTTTCAGACTCCAAATTGGGGGGGAAAATCTAGCCTTAGTTATCCCTAGTTAGGTGACCAGATGCACCATATTATATTATAAATTATTCTTCCAGCTCATGTGCCTTTTTGTATTCAGTAAAATGGGCCAAATAAAATGAATTTTCTTTCCAATTGCACAAAAATGGCTAAAATCCTAATTGTCCAGAACAAACAATGGTGGGATTTCCGAACCCCTGATGTAGAGGGCAAGATGGACAATCATAATTTTGAAATACAGTCTTGTATGTACGCACAGATCAAATATAATACAGAAAACCAAAACTTCACACTGTACAATACTACATTTAGGAAACTTTATTCCCAATTATGATGGTACTGTAACCTCAATGCCAACCTACAGCAGGCAATCTCTATCAAACATAAAAAACAAGGTTTATTCTTTCAATTTTTGCCTTATTATTATTAGCAAATGAGCAAATGAATGTGTGGAAAGGGAAGATCTTCATGGAGTGATGTTCCCCAGAATTTGAATTGTTATTCCCTAGGAGTTAATCTATCTGTATGTGGTTCTTTCGAGATATGCATATTTGTTCATATTTGAACTAATTTTAGACTAGTTCTCAACAGATGTCATAGGATGATGATCTTGATTTCAGATGTGAGACCTCAGATATCCAGCCTCTTCCAAAGAGATGTTAACTAGCAAGATGCTCCAACACTACAGTCACTGACTTTGTTACCACTGTAGAGCCAATGAAAGAGAACTAGAGTGATGCAGTAGTTGGAGCACTGGATGAACCAAAGCACTGGTTTGAGCCAAAGCATTCACTCATCCATGAAACCCACTGGAGGATCTTCAGCCTATTGGTGTCTATCAGCATAACCTACTTTTCAAGACTGTTGTGAAGATCACATGGAGTGGTGTTATTTAATGGCATTGGCAAAATCCACATCTGGTTGGCTAATACTGTTCCAATCCTCTGTCTCAAAGTAAATAAGCTTTGGATAGAAGTAGTCTCTTCAGATACAAACTACTTAAGTCTGTGAGTGGCTAAGCTGGCATTGGTTGAGAAATAGCAGCGCTTCTGCTTGCTCTGTAACAAATCTGCGCAGCTTATATATTTCTAAGTGAACAGATTATTATAGACATTATTAGTTTTATGTGCTCTCTTTTTATGTGCTCTCTTTAAAAAAAAAGTCTGGTCTTGCCCTGAATAACTGGAGTTCTTGGTCAAATGGATCACTGCAGTACAGAAAAAAAAGGACATATAAAGCTATAAATGATTTTGTCATTCTTTGAAACAAATAAATAAATAATGGCATTTTGCTGCTTAAGAAAAGGGACAACTAGAAAAATAAAATAGAGTTTTCTTTATTTTTCTCTAATATGTATGATTTCCCCATGCCCTTCCCATTTCCTACCTACAGATCTGTACTCAGATGTCACTGAATGCTATGAACCCTTTAAAAATTATGCTATGTAATTATTTGAAAAGTTTTGTTATTCTGGCATTGTTTACCTCTTTTAAAATATATAGCTTTGCACATGGATGCAGGCCCTCTGCTTCCATGCTCATTCTATATGTATATGATCTTTATGTGGGCAGTGGAAAGAACCATTTGACCTGAATATACATTTGTATATGACTGTAAGAAGTCATCAAATATCCAAGCAACTTTAATGGTCAGCCAGACTCCCTCATTCATCACTCTTATGACTATAGTATCTAATTCTAGCAAATCACATTTTAATTACTTGGAGAAAAAGAACCAGTCTTATCTTGCATATTATTTGTATGCTAAATGTATAATATCAGAATATGCAATGTTGTAAGAACAGGATGGTCTTTTTATACTTGGTGCCAATGAAGATTTATAAAAGCAGACCATGGTTGTAAGGATGGCTACACTGAGAATTCATATGCAGGTTTTATGTCATACATTAAATAAAGCAGGGAGAACAGCTGATACACAAAAGGGGCTGTCTAGACAGTACCCCATCAGTCTGGCTAAATTTGGTGTTGGCATTCCCAAAGGGATTGTAATATAATTGTTCTGGTGTCTGCATCCATTTCCCCTGTCAAACACCATCACAAACAATAAATATACATCCTCTTTCATAGAAAACAGGCCCAAACCATACAGCTGATACAGAGTTTAGAGCATACCAATATGGAAGCAGCATTTAAAACAAGCAAAAATAAAAGATAAAAAGGAAAGGATGGCTAAGCACTTTAGTAATTTCAGGGTTTAAAATCACATTGGTTCAAAATTCAACTAAATTGCTTAATTGACCTACAGAAAATATAAACTGTTCAAAACTGATCCTTTCAAACCTCATACCTTTAAAAAGGACTTCATCCCCCCCCACCGACCCACATGCACATTTTATGTTTATTAGCCTCCCAAAGAAAATTTAACACAAACTCAGAGATGTGAAAGTGTAATGATGGACATGGATCATAAATTCTAATGAAGGGAAAAAAATGAAGGAAAAGGAAAATGTGATAATAAGTGAAAGCATGGCAAAAATGTAAATGTCATTTCATAGTTAAAATTACGCTTTCCACCTTTTCTGAATTCCTTTAAAAAAAAAACTACACTCATGTACAGAGCCTTACATAAATGTTAAAGAGGCAATATTTGGAAAAATAAGACTAGCATCATTGAACAGAATGTTTTTGACAATAGCACTATACTCGATGATGACTATTCCCTGTTACTTAAAAACAAGAAATTCTAAATTAATCAGACTGTCTCATACAGTAACATTCCTCATAATATTTTTATTACCTATGTTTGCATATAGAAAGGAACGCCTTTAAAAATATAGAAGTACAGCAATAATATACAAATATGATTTATATGCCATAGTTCTAAGCTTGAAATAGTGTTCTATTAATATAAGGAAACTTATTTGGAAATTAGTAGTCGTGATTGATTGATTTTTATGGCACCTAAAGAATTCTTCAGACTTATTTTTTAAAACAATTCAACTGAGACAATTGAGTAAATAGACTTTTCTTTCAAAGTACTAGAAACATTACTATTGATTATTTGTCTATAGGTACAGATTCTAATATATTTTATGATCAAAGTAAAAACAAATTTTAAAAGTTTGCTTTTACAAAGTTTTAAACAAACAAGACCCACCAATTATTTAGATTAGAATCTTAAAACAGGGCAGTTTGAAATTCATCTAAATCTAAAGTGATTTGGCTAGCTTTTCTGATTGGAGTGACTATGTCTCTCATTCCAAAAGAAGTGAAATGAGAACAATATTGGATAATATTTAGGACAAATTCCCAGACAAGAAAGCAAAAATTAACCTTAAACAATGCTGTTGTCATCTCTCTCTCTCTCTCTCTCTCTCTCTCTCTCTCTCTCTCTCTCTCTCTCTCTCTCTCTCTCTAAGCCGTCTCACTCTATCTGGGTCAAATAATACAAGGAAACTACAGTCAAAACCTAGTAAAATACGGTGACATATAATAAAGGTACAGATCTTAATAAAATAATATAAACTATTGTGTTAAATATTCATGTGTAAAATCATAGCATTACCTTTCTATTTTTTAAAAAAATCAAATTTAAAATTATTTATACTTTAAATGATTAAAAAATGCAGAAATAACAGCAAGCTTCATAAAATAAAAAGTTTCAAAACTGGGTAGAATACCAGATATGTTTCTATGTGTAAAGACACAAAGTCATCAGATTAAAATGTGCATTTCTATGGCTTGGCCAGACTTGAGACTCCTCTCAAATTTTGCCAAATTATGACACTGTACAGTATTCCAAAACAGTTGCCTGGGGAACCATCACAGAAAGTAAGCGGGTCAGGCCTTCTTCCTACCCCAATTAATTTGAATACTGTACTAAGCAAGGTGGCTGCTTGGTGGGCTTTCTTTGCACAAGAAAACAGAAGCAAAACCCTTTACACACTCTTATGAATAGTAAGATATTCGTAAGAATTAGTAGCTTACTCTGCTGTGAAGAGTAAAATGGCTGCCTTAATCTGGGAGTTAGGCCCACTGAACTCAGTAATGATTCAGCATGTATAAAATGGCTTAGAATAAATGGAATCAGAGTAATATCATCATATATTAAAATCTAAGGTATTTAATGAAGAGAACTGAGTTATAATTCTGTGTAGTATTGGACTATATAGATCAGTGTTCAAATCCCTGCTTAATTGCAGAGCTTGCTATATGGCCTTGTGAAAATAGGTCCTACAGCTTCATCTCATGGGTTTCATGAGCACATAAAGAGTGCAAGAATCTTTTTAAAAATGTGTTAGCGTCTAGAAGAACTGCATCTTTTATTTTAAACAGCCATGTATATATTTTATTTTGCTACTGAGATTTTACAAAAGTTACTACTCCCCTTTTCACATGCTGTTACTGCAACCAGATATTAAAAGGCCTATTTAATTTATAAATAATTTAAGTAATGCCTTCCCACGAAACACACACACATATTTCCCCAAATGTTTCTGAGAAGGGGAAAAAAACATCCAATGATTTTTGAACATTATTTTTTGAAGGGAAATAGCTGTCCTGTTCTTTTACCTATATTCCAACTATGGATATAGGTGGGATAAAAACTCAGTACCCTCAGTGATCTCTATTTCAGTAGCAGCTCACAATTAGCTTTTGTGAAAATGGGATGTCTGAATTGCAATTTTAAAAAAAGCAGAAATATCAGAATCTACCTGCTGTTGATGTTTCTCTGTAGATCTTGCAATTGGGAAATTTAAGTAAGTAAGTAAGTAAGTAAGTAAGTAAGTAAGTAAATAAATAAATAAATAAATATGTAGTGTGTGCATATGTGAATATATTTTTTTATTTCCTCTGAGATCATTCAATGCTGGATAAATCAAAGGATCATACTCATCCTCTTTCTATGGGAAAGGCAAGTCCTTAGAGGAATTACATATTTAAAAATTAGAGAAAAGAGGAAGATAACTGATGCTTGGGACAGAACTGTTCTCACCTACCAATTGCCCCTTTGAATTGGCAGATTATGGAAGAACAAGAAAATAGGTGGATTTTGTGTCCATGTCCTGATGGTTGCTAACATGCATCTTGTTGCATAGGAGGAGTGACATCTGAGGCTGTTGCCTCATTATAGCTGAAGTCCTCGATTTTTTTGTTTTGTTTTGGCTGCCTGAGAGAAACAGGGAGGAGAGGGGGAAATGGGGGGGGGGGTCACCAGTCTGGAATTTCAGGTTCAGGTTAGAGTGCAAGAAAAAGGATTGTTGCTCTGTGCACATGTATTTTGTAGACCTTCACTCTGGGTGCTGCTCTTGAACACTGCAGTGGGGAGGGGGTCCTGTCTGCAGCTGCCCCTCTCACACTTGAATTTTAAAAAGAACCAAGAGGGAGGAGAGAAAATCCGTGAATACCTCTCCCCAATAAGAGATGAGGCATATTGAAAACTATATTAAATTACCCTGATTAACAATTTAACCACGAAGAGGGGAGCTTTGGGTGATCTCTATAGGAAGGGCTGAGGGCTATTCAAGCCAGCAGCTAAGAGGTCGAAAGGGTTCTGAAGTTCACAGGCTCGGAGCTTTTGTTATGCTAACAGACAATCTCAAATCAGCTGCCTAGTGGAGTGTGAAATATAAATGATTCCTTGAGAACTTCCAATAAGTTGTCATTCTTGCTCTTGCCAAATACCAGGACAGCCTGCAAATTTTAAGTCGCCCCCCTTTGGCAACGTCCCGATTCGCCCAGTGAACGAATGAATGAAGGCCTTTGTAGGCCCCCCGTTAACGCTGCTGTTATCTTCCCGCCAACCCCCCCCCCCCGAACTTGGCCTGACACGGATCCCCAGTGAAATTGGGGTTGGTCTGGTTTGCTGCGGGGTTGGGGAGAGGAGGGAATGCAGGCATTTGCTCAACACACCTCCTTTCCTCTGGTCTCCGCAACCTTAAATTAGCAAAATCTGTGAGAAATCTAGTAGCCCCATGATACAATAAGCAGCCAGGGCAAGCGGTCCAAAGCCACTAACAACAACCGGAGTTTCCGAGCGGCCGAGAGCTCCCTCTTGGAGCCCTTCACTCCGGACCAGAACAAATCTCGAGCCGGCGAAGATGTAGGCGAGTCTGAAGTTCTCTGTCCCCGCGCAGCCCCAAATGGTGCTCCCACCACGATCTGATGTAGGGCCACCTTGAAGCGAAGCGAAGCGAAGCCGTAGCCAGCCCTTTCACTTCATCATCCTTGCCGTGCAACACCCTAGTCTACTTTTTGGCTTCCTTCTTTGCCATTTAAGTCGAGACTTTTTGGAAGAAAAGAAATGGGGACGGGGGGGGAGCTCTGCATTGAGTTTACTCAAGCTATTTGGTTTCCATTATAGAGGATTAAGAAAAACCAGTAGCACAACATAACATATGGGAAGGGAGGTGGGCAAGTTAGCAGGAAAACGTGAAATAAAGAGACAGGTAACGAGTTAATTATCTTTCCAGAGAAGGGAATTAATCCGTGCTTGAGTGTGATCTCGTGACACACAAAGGTGGGAGCGGGAGGAAAGTTTGACACGGGAATTAGCGAACTGGCGTGGATGAATGGGGACGCGGGCACCCACGGTGCCAAGGAAACACCTGTAAACCCAGAGGTTTGTTTACCGGAGCTGAGTGACAAACCCGTATAGACAAAAAAGGGGTGGAGTGGGAGGGTCGCCCTCTTTCCTATCTCTTCCGTAACTTAACCCAAACTTAGTAAGAGAAAGAGGTGGGGGACGCCACGCCGCCTCTGCTGCTTTTAGTGCCGTAAGGAAGCGCAGGTGATAAAGTAATTCTGACCTACTAAGTTTGAGGAATTAAAAGAGAACCTTGCCCACTCTTGGCTAAGTCTTTAAGGTTCAAATATGACGAGAGAGAAAAAATACCGCTGGACCTGTGAATTTTAAACATACAACGTCAATACAGTATCGAAACAAAGTAATTCTGTTCTACTCTTGCAATTCCTTCTATCCTAATTGGTCACTTTTAGAGGACAAGGAAAATTCTTTCCAAACAGCCAGTAAACATGTTTTTAAATGTGTTCCTCAGACAATACACACTCACACTTTCCTCTCTAATCAGTTACATATAAAGCTATTTTAATATGAAAAAATATTTCAATTAGCGTATTTGATCAGCAATTAGATAAAGTTAATCTGATATGAATCCTTTTAAAAAGGGAGGGGGAGAACTCTTTAAAATTATTATTTAGCAGAGAAAGGGAAAAAATTAGCTTCACTTTATATAATTATATATTTTACTTAATAAAATACCATTTCAAATTGATTTAGAAGTAGCTGTCAATAATGCCCTTATCAATACCTAAACTTCACTAGGATCTTATATAATAATGACTATTAATTTCACCCCAAAATGTATCTATGTAGTAATTGTTTCATATGTGCTGATGCAACTTTGAAGCCTCCGTTCAAGAATTCTAGCATATGTGTAGAAACAATGGTCTTTCCTTGAAATCTTTAATAAACAGTACTGGTAATTTCTTTTGCAGAGCTATTGTGCTGGTATTCCCTTTTAATCATTTCCAAACCTACAGCATGAGCAATTGCCAGGAAGGATAAAGCCACAGACATTCAGACTTCGTCTGCTAGGGAGGGAGTTCTACTGAACTTACAGTACATGCATCATATAAATACATTTGTAAAGAACAATAATTCTTACCAATTCATGTATTGCTTATTTCACTTCTCTTCTAGGGAAACATAACCATATATAAAGCATGGTGGAATATTAGCACAAAGTTTATTTGGAAAGAAAATTTGTCCATCAGGGGAAAGGTTCCCTGTGGCTTATCTGATTTGGGGAATTCTCATGTTTACTTTTAGTCAATAGGCCTCAGTATCGAATGTACCTCATCCATGCAGTTACAGCTTTTGTACTTGCTAGGATTTTATACAGGAGCAGGAAGCAGCACAGATTTGCAATAGAATATAAAAGGGCAAGTAACGGTGTCCAGTACAGAATAGCACCTCGAGAACTAGATATATCTTAGGAAAGTCATAATGAAGAAAAAGAATTAGGTAGTAAGATTCAGCGAAACAAAATGAAACCCACAAGATGGCTGCCTTGTCAGGCTATGCCTCTGATTGTTCCTAATTTTTATGTTTGAATTAATGTAAGGAAGTTGATCAGGAAATCAAAAAGGAGGGGAGAAGGGAGGTTATCTACCCTTATATCTATGTCTATATGAATACAAAATATGTATTGACATTTATTTTACATTATCATAAGTGTATAATAAAAGGTACAATGCTATATATATATATATCTCACTCAATCTGTTAGCCTCGCTCCACATCTCTTGCCTGATGTTTATGGTGGCAAACTACTAAAAGTGTGTGTCTGTGTAAAAGAGCAGTGCTTTAGGAAAGGAGCCTGAATAAAAGAAGATAGCAGGAAGATTACATCACCTCCCTCTTTTTGAAAGGGGAGAAAAAAGAGGGTTAATAATACTGCTTGCCTCTTTTGTTAAATATATATTTGCATATCTGATCTGAGGAACTCATCTCATCCTTGCTCAAACCTACAATTATGAAACATACCTCTCCCAGATTTCTTTCTTTCTCTCTTTTAAAGTATTCTGAGGTTTGTATGTGGTGAAATCTTTCCATAATACATTTTCTAAGCCAGGATAAGGGCTAAATACAAATGGATACGTCACAATGAGTTAACATTAATCATCATCCATTCAAGAGCTATAGGTAATGTTAACAGTAACAACAGTAAATTGTGTGCGTGTGAGAAGGAGAGACAGAGATCACACATGTTTATAAAAAAACCATTAAAAAAAAGAGGTGAAAAGGTTACACTCTGAGTTGACACTGCAAAAGAAAACAAAGGCAACAGTTTAGTTCCAATAGGAAATATAATAAAACCGCCTTTATCTAAAAGCCATCAGGGACAAGCACCCAATGCAAGTTAACAAGCAGGAACTGATAAGATAACATTTATATGAGGTCAGGAGTCAAATGCCAGTCAAAGGCATTTAACCTCTTAGGTCATCAATAGGAAGAGTTAAAACACAAAGATGGTTATTTATCGTGTTTTCAAAGTACCTGATTGTTGTCACAAGCTTAACAGGATGATTCAACTGATGGGGATTTATAAAAGAAGGACTTTGAGGTCGTTACCATAACAGTCAAACCCCATGCCTATCGTTCATCTTTAAAAATAGAGTTCCTTCTGACAGCTGTAAATGTTGACCCCCAAGCAGACAAATCAATGACCAAAACATTAAGGATTGTTTTAAGCCTACACTATACCAGCATGTTCCTAGGCTACTTAAAACGTTAATGATCTGACCGATTTTGCAAGAGAATAGACTAATATGGGACTTCCAGAATAGCAGCCTATTACTGTTGAGCAGTATACAAAAACACATTTTCAAAAACAAAATTAAACAAAATCTTGCTATAGCAGTTATGAACAGCTCTAGCCAAAGATTTTTCTCAAATCCCTTTCCATGCAAGTCTGACTCAAGTTTATTTAACATTATTTAGTAACTCACTTGCCTCCACATCTGAAAAGCCATTATTATTTCTTTCACATATCTTGTCTAAAGAATACAGTACTGGAACTCCATCAGCGTGAATAAATCTACAGTATGTTTAAACCAGTATTTGAGAGATCCCATTGAAAAAGAAACAAATAGGAAATATATAGTCCATTTATCTCAAGAGAGAGAAGGAGGGCAGAGTGAAAACAGGTTGCAAGGCCTTTTTAGGCCTGCTGCTTCCTTGAACCATGGTTCTCACAAGACATACTAGGTTACTAGCATTTCCAATGCTTTTAAATATTTATCAGAAGCATTTTCTCACCAGATTCAAATGACACCTGAAGTGCACTCACCTTTATTGACAATCTCAGTTCTGGAAGTCCATTTGCCTCCCGAAAGCCCCCCAAGCAGAACAAAGGCTACAACCCGTTTTCATTCAGTTAATGTTTAGTGGGGGGAAGGGGGGGAAGAGAGAACCCACAGCAACCTTAATCAGCATGCTGATTGCATCGTCAACTAACAAATAATTTACTACTCTGAGCAAGGCATTCCATTAAAAGCTCATTAAATTTCCTGTTCTCCAATGGGAGCTTTCGCTTCTCAACTGCATCCTTTGGCTCAGAATTAGCACTTATTCAATTTTCACAAGAATCACTCCCCCCTTCCAATCCCCCCCCCCAATAAATGAACATTTCAGAACCTATAACCATCCAAGGCAGACCGGGGATTGAGGGGACAGTACTGTAACCCAAGCAGGTGTACTTTCTCCTCCCTATTCTGCTGGAGACTATTGGCAGAGCCAGCTTGGCTTGAGCTGTACCATTTCTGAACAGGCATAAGCAGCAATGTAAAAACTTCCAGCACAAAGAGGGTTTGATCATGAGTGGAGCATTATCCTGGTTGCACATGATAGCAAGGTCCTTTCTAAGGCTGGATTCTTTGAAAGCTGCTCTCGCATTCCACCCAGTTGGGAAGGCACCAGCGTAGCCTGCCTCCCGCAATTTGAGTAGGGAAAGAAGTCCTTATGTCTGCAGGGATAAAAGAAGGGAAGGGCATCCATATTTTACCCCCATCTAGTAAACTGCACATAATAATTATACTTAATAAGTGAAAGGCAAGGCAATGTCGGCTTCTAAATTAACAGGCACTTGGGCCTTGCTAATTGTGCCGGTTGCAAATGTGGGTCATTTTGCATGAGTGACTCTAATATAACCTACGCTTGCCATCGAGCCGGGTGGATTCCTGATTCCCTTTGCTAATCTTGAAGTCCCTGATTATGTCAGGTGCAGCCCTGAACGCTCCAGCAGCTGTCTCTTCCTCATCAATGCAAATAAGGCAACTCCTACAATCAAAGCCTCGGGAGCCGAAAGCCTGATTGCTGAGGTGAGCCGAAGGCAACTAACACAGAACGCGCGCGCGCAGGCCCGTCAGCCAATCAGGCTAAATGACAGGGCCACGGGAATGTCCCGCCAGTTCAAAATTAACCCAAACAAAGGAAGCAGAGCTTGGCTTATTGTGGGTGTAGGGGTGCGTACGCGCGCTCTTGCCCGCACACAAGTACAGACGTTTGGAAATGCAGAGCGGGAACTTTGTGTTCACAGAGGGGAGCGGGGAAAATAGAATCTCCTAAGTTCAGTGCCCCTTCTTCACTCCCTCTTCAGGCGCGCGCAGCCAGCAAGCCCCTCTATGCAGAGGGAGGCCTGAATGACCTCCCTCAATGGGTTTCCCTCCCGGCCCCGTTTTCCTCCGCAGAGAGCGAGCTGATAGAGCTCAACGCCTGCTGTTGAACAGGTGATTCAACTTGACTTGAGGACTCCGGTGGCATTAAAAAGCTTACCAGAAGGCCTTGTTCTATTATGGGCTGCGTGACAGGCAGCAGAAGAGAACCTTGATTAGCGGTAGAAGGAAAGCTGTCTTTCTAGTGAGATTCTTTGGAGCCAGGCCAAGGCTATGCTATTCTATTCTGTCTACGTGGAGTGTTTGAATAATTCTCGGGGAAGCATTAGGGCCCCTCCCCACCTCCAAGCAAAATATGACCTTTACTTGGAGATACTGGCGGCACCGGCGCTGTTCCACCCTAGTTGGATCAAGCCACAACGCAACTTGCTTTCGTCTCCAAGCACCGGAGCTTCTAACGGGAGCAGCTTCCAGCGGAGGCGATTCCGCGAGCTCCCCTTGAAGGCCTTTCGGGAGGATAGACTTTATGACGGGGCGACTTGGTTGTGTCCGCTCCACACTCCTTCCCACGGTTTCCTTAATCATGCGTGACTCGGTCCATTTTTATGGCTTCTTACGACACAGTGAATCATGAACTGGCCACATGAACTGAGTTTGCATAACCCACCGGGATAGAAACGTTGGTGGTTCGACTGTGGCTCAGTGTGTCGTTGGGATACGGCCGTTCACTGTCTTTGTATAGAATCCCAGATGTTTGCTTTCTCCAGGAATATGCAGGACTGCTGCCATAGTTTCAGATTTTTCATCGGACAGAGATGCTTTGTCTTTAGTAGTTTCGAGCCAGGCAGTAATTCAACAGATCCCACATTCTCTTGAGGGTGAGAAAAATACATTTGTTGCATTTCCCCCCCATCTTATCCAAGAGCTATTAAGATGCAGGAGCCCCAGGAGAGATTAAAGTACAAAACGCTCCCCTACACATACCAATCTCTTTGAAGTCTAATTCAGAATCCTTAGTGTGTTAGTAAAAATATTTAAGTGTTCCAATCTTCAGCAGAGATGTAATTGGCATTAGCACTAAGCATTAGTAACGGTATGCTTGTATGTTTGCAAAATACTGTGCAATATTTGCAAATAAGATGCATGTTGATTCTGCAACACCAGTTCTTTAATTTATATTGGGTAACCAAACCATCAAATAAAAGGATGGAAACGAAAAAAGTATACTGTATTCTCTGGTTTTGGTGGTGGTGAGTGGCAGAGTTCTTTCCTGAAATAAGCAGCTCTCTGCTTGATACCTAAAGTTATGTAAACTTTCACCCCTAGTATTTAAAAAAAACACATCAAGGTGGGAGAATAAATGAGATTTCTGGGATTCTAATATCCCCACAACTCCCAGCAATTCTTTCTGTTATATTCAACAGGCTTTATTTTATGATAAGGAATAGTTATATTATTTGGGCTGCAAGATTTGGTCAATTAAATAAAGTAATTTATTACCCTTCCTTGATCAATTAGAAAAGTGCCTCCAATGAATAATTAGCATGTTCTTTTATGTAATTTTACATACAAATATTTAGTAAAGCTCTCATTTAATTGAAAACGTTTAAGTGACTAATTGCATAGGTTTTAGGAGATTCATTGAATAACTAATTGATCTTTAGAAATAAACTTATGGAAAAATAATTATTCTGATGGATGGGGTAAAAAGAGAAAGTCTGTTTCCAGACTTTTAGAAAAGTTATGCTAAGGTAACTTAGAAAAGGAGGACATTGTTTTGTATTGTAATTTTCATCAACTGAAATCAAGTGCAATACAGTGGTACAAAGTAAGCGTACACCTAGAAAAATTAAAAAAAAACAAACAGCTTGCCTCTGAGCATGTGGTATAGACCAATAACTCATTTGTTGTGCCAGAAAACTGACTCACAATTCTTTCATATGAGAATACATTCTCAGTTCCTCCTAAGCTTCCTTCATTTTTAGCACCACAGAAAACATTTTCATTATTGCTGCTGTTAAACTACTGGAAAGCATTCAGAGATTTGCCACTAAGTTCTGGTTTGTCTTATGCCCATCCAGCTTGTTTTATTACAAATTATCATAGGTTGGCATTCAGATAAGGGGCAGTTTGTCTAGATTTTTTTCTTAAAGGCAGAGTAGAAAAGTAAGCCGATTTAGAAATGCTTATTCTGGTGATATCCAACAGCTTATGTTTATTGTCTATGTATTGTGATTTGATGGCTGGGTCTGCACAATATATTAGGCTAGGCTATAATGGGATTGGGAGTTTTGGCTCAGTGTGTTGCAGGAATCCAGCCACTGTCTTCACAAGTTATGTAAACTATGTATAATATATATGCCTAGATTATATCATTTGTGAAGCCCTATATGCTTGATTTGGAATTGTCTCCCCCCACCCCCCCTCTGCCCCTTCTTCTCTAGAACACGAGGAAATGGCTGGGCTCCCACAACATATGTTTGAGTAGCTTCTGATTCCGTGTGATATATGAACACAGTGTAAATAGTTTAGGGTTAAGTTTGTTGTCTAAGTTCAGCCAGTTGGGTTAATAGTTAACTGCTAATATTTTCTTTGGCAGTTTTTATAAGGCTCATATTTAACAAAAATACTTAACAAAAACTGCATACAATTGCCCCAATCTACCTCAAGTACAGTAATTATAGCTGGACAGCATGTGGAGTACGGTTAAAGAAAATGCTGTGATAGAACAAACTGTTATCACTTCAGACTGCAGGTGCAGAATCTATTTTTCAAATGCTTCCATGGAAGCATAACAGGAAGAAGGCTTGTTCAGCTCTTTTGTAAGTAATAGGAATTTTTATTTCCATTGGAGAGTATTCAAAAAATGTTAAATATCACCTGCAGCTTGAAATGGACTAATCCAGAGTTAAAAAATCATTGGTGTAAGTAGAAATCAGGCCTATACCAAGAGTTTGACAACTATTGTCATCTGACTTGTTCTAAATGGATATTAAAATCAGACATTTGGTTTAACTTGACTCTTGGCATTCATTACAATATTTGTAAGCAGTGAATGGATCATAACATGATACAGTATGTCATGTTTCCTTAACCTTTTTTGGCTCTACTCACAAAATGGGCTAAGCCATAAGGTGATTAACAAACCACAGTGGCTGCTATGCCATGCCATGCCATGCTTTAACTAAATAAATCACATTATGACTTAGAGAAGAGATACACAACCTGAGGCCCACATACAGCTGCTGAAAACATGTGTTGAAGCCCCTAGAGACTTCCAAAAGCTGTTGCTAAATTGTCATTTTCAATTATGACAGAAAGAGAAAATGATTAAATACATGATTGGAGAATAATCATTTAAGTTATATTTAATTTTTATTAAATGTAAATTAAATTTAGTTTTGTCCTTACCCTGCCCACTACTTTGTGGAATGCAGCTCCTAGCACACTAATCCAAGATCAGCTTGTGTGGTATGCCTCAGCTTGAAAAAATGTGCATCATTTTGTGGTATTGTCCATCTAATGTGCAAATGCAGCCAGTATCTCCTTTCAGTACTAAGGCGTCCATAGGCCAAAATCACAGTCCGGGATCAAGACAAACACTGCAAATTTGTCAAAGCAAGGATAACCGAAAAGGGAGGTATGGCAAGAAGGGCTTAATGATTATTAAGACAGAAAAATGGCACATTTTTTCCAGCTTCAGAATAGTGATATAGTGAGAATGGAGAAGTGAGTAAGTATGAGAACTGATGTAAAGGCAGTGAGGGAAATGAACATGGAACAGAAGGAAAATGGAAGATAATAATATGTTTCCCATATATTTTATCTTTTGGAAAGGAATGACATTTTTATTCAATCAAAATATGTAAGAAGAGCTACATATTAGAGAATTGGGTAATGTTCAGTGTTTTCAATATTTAAAGTTGAATGGGGTATTAAAATACTGTATGTTGGTAGACCTTAATCTGCAATCATTAGAATTGATTTTGCCTAAATAATACAGCTTTAATTATTACATTTTTGTTTGTTTTATTTCATCTTCCCCCTTCTTATATTACAATCTGAGAATGTGTACTTAAGGAGAAAGTGCATAAAATGCAACTGTTTGCAACATTGACGCATTCATAAATTTCCTTGTATAATACTAGCAAGACATTTATTCTACTGACATTGCAATCGTATGCATACTTTTCTGGATGGAAAGTGTATCTTACTTCTGAGTAAATATACATAGAATTCTTATATGGGAAGTGAAGTGGTCTTCAGAGATAGGGCTAGAAAAAATTAAATTAATAAAATTTACAGATAGCACAAATTAAATTGCTAAGTTGCTATAATTGAAAATTATAATATATAATTAAATATATAATTTTTTATTGCAGTGATAAAATAAGTGTAAACTTTTTGGGAAGAAGAGTGGAATATTTTTTTTAAAAAAATAGAAAAATACTGAGAAAGTAAGACATACTGTATATTTCCATTTTTCACCCTTTTCAGTGTGTGTATGTATAAATACAATACAAATATACAACACACACATATTTGTCAATGTTAGAAGTTCTGGAAATTTTATTCTTTTGTGTATGACAGTTGTGGAAAATGATGAGGAACTGGGCAAGATTATCCTTTTAATAGTAACCAAAGGCTCTTAAGGAAGAAATATGAAATATGTGAAATGTTTATGAGAGGGGGAAAATCGTATGGATAATGGATTAAAAATGTGTTACAGAAAACATAACTCTTCTGTGGAGACATAATAGATGTAGAAAAATTGACATGTAATTGTTAATCCAGCATGACCATTAATTGATTAAGGAACAATCTAAGTTTCTTCAAACTGTAGTTTTTGTCTTTTCCACATGCATGCCAGCAACTGGAGATTCAGAAACACTTCATTCACACTTCAACACATGTCCACATTGTTCCCCTCTAGCTTCCTTGCAATCGTATCTGATGAATATAACTCGCCCTTTGGAAGAGAAATGGGAACCTGTTGCCTTCTAGACATTACTGAACTTCAGCTAACTCGCTCTAGTATTAGCATGGTGTCTGGGGCTAGGGGGGATTCCACTTCTGCGACATCTGGAGGGCAAAAGGTTTTCTATCCCAATGCAGAATTTCAGAGTATTTTCCTTGCTATCTAGCAACTTAGGTAATCTAGATGTCTGGTTCACAAGATACTTGAATTTTGAAAAGCTTTCTGAAATGCTAATTACAACTGTTTAAATCCTAATGAATATTCCATATTTTTATCTTTTATTCTTCAAAATTTTGCTGGATTATTTTTAAAGCAAAACAAAGCTGACCAACTCTTGTGGTTGATTAAACTGAATTGTGCTGGTTTTTGCTTCATCCTCATTTTAAAAGTGTTTTCAGTGATTGCAATTAAAACGTTTTAAATTGTCTAGGTGAGGATTTTACATAAATTAAATAGACGTCCTAATTTGTTAAATTGAGAAACGAAAACATTATAATGTATACTGATCTGAAGTGCCAGCTGGTACAAAAACACCTTTTGCTAAGTTCCGTGATACACAAGCTTTACTTTTCAAAAGTGAAAGTTTATGCATAATAACCAGGGAACTGTCTTCTAATAGGATATACTACCTTTTATTCTTTCAACCCCAATGGAACGTTGATAGGAAATTAAGTAAACAGGCTCCAGATTCTGTCCATTTTTCAGCAGGAAAGGTATCTGAAAAAAAATAGAAAGGGGCCAAATTTACTGTGGCAAGGGAAATCAACAAAAGGAGGACTGAGTTCAATAGTAGGTCAGATCCAGCCAGGGTCTGTGAAGAAAAAAAAAGTCCACTGCCTACCTATGGAAAGAGGCAGTTGGGCAGTGACTTGCAATGCTGCTGACTGCTCCATCTCCCTCCCCCCCCCCCCGCCTTTCCAGGCACATGGCCTGGAGTGTAGCTATTAAAGGGTAGGAAAAAATTCAGAAACAATGCCCTGCATGTTTTCCCTTCCTTGTTAAAACTGAAGTGAAAATGTAGTGCTTCAGTTTAGTCTTCTGTATTCATATTTCCTATATGTCTGTTCATTCATTCACATAAACATATGGCATATGGACTACATAGGAACCATATGGCTACAAATCAAAATATATAACTATATAATAACACTGGTAACAATATAGTGACACTAGTCAGGAGTTCCTATTACCGTGAATTAATAGGTGGAAAATAGAGATAACATTTTGCATTTATCTATATGGTGACACTGCACCCAAACGTCGGATGGCTTTTTCCAGTGGTTTCAGGTAATCCTAAATAATATTGGGTACTGTACTCTCAGTACAACTCAAGAAATGTATGCAGGCCCAATTCCAAGTGCTGGTCAGTACTTTTAAAGCCCTTTACAGTGCACCACTGTGATTTACTGTATACCAGGCAACACCTTGCTGAAATCAGATCTGTCCATCTGGCCTATTGAGAGTCCCCTTTCTTGAAAGGTACATGGTGTATGGACCAGGCAATAGGCATGCCTAGTCACAGGCCCCATTCTATGGAATATTTTACTCAGGAAGTACAAGTGACTCCTCTTGGCATTTTTCAAACTAGCCAACACAATGTTGTTTCAGTGGGATTTGGTCCTTACAATAATTTATTTGTTGTGTGAGAGGTTTTTGATTGTTTATTGGCGTTTTTAATAATTGTATTTTTCTTTTCTTTTTTGTGTATGGCTTTTACTCTGCCTGGAATCCTTACTGAATGTGGCAGGCTGTAAATATTGTAATTAAGTAAATATATCCATTATATTTTGCAGAGATTTCACTGTTTCTTAATCCTTTGGAAAATGGGAAAGAACGATTGGCATTCTAATTTTAAACATCTTCCTGTTAATGACATGTTCTCAGGCTCTGGAATGACTCATCCCACTTGAGTTGACCAATGTTAGTAGGAGTTAGCCGATCTTAGTAGGAGCTGTGAATGGAATTTCTTAGATCAAAGATGCAGAAAAGTGCTATTTTTAAAAGCAACAATAAAAAAGGTGAGTTAAATCTGCTGGACTTAGCTCATGTATTTTTTCTTGAAACCAGCCCCCCAGCGAAATCAAGGTAAGCCTCTCAACTCTTACTTTTTTAAACTCAGTTTATTCCAAAAACGATAGTTTTGTTAAATCCCAGTGAAAACTTAAATCAGCTTTATTTATCTGTTCTCTATGTAACAAATGCTGTGCATGATATGTAGAGCACAGATATTCAGATTTTTACCTTAGACTTACTTTAGATTCATTTTAAGGAACACCAGGGCATAGTTCAAAGTGCTGAATGCTTTTTTTTTTTTGCTTTTCTATTAACCTCACATTCTAACTAAATATCCCGCATGAAAACCTGAGCCAGATTCATCACTGGTGTAATTGCTGAAGTCAACAAATTTGCAGCAGGCATGATTTTTCTTTCAGAATTAACAACCTTGTCTCCCCATAATCAGCATGCATCTAGAAATGTTCAAGGTTTCTTCTATTTCAACCAGAGCAAATAGTCAGTCATATAAATAGGACTCTGAAAGACATACCGTGAGTAATAAGTACAAACAACAAAAATCCTCACCAGTTTTATTCTATGATCACACAACATTACTTCCAGATAACACTACTGAAGCAATGACAGATTTTTACTATTAGGTATAAACAAAACATAATGAGCATCTATGGGACACTGCACAACTCCCATCCGTAAGAAAAGACCTTCATAATTCACATGTTGGTTTACCACTTCAGTTTATTTAACTCTGTTATTAGGTAGCAATTGTGTCCTCTGCTGGAAGTGGCAAATGCATGTTTCCAAGGCAGCAAAAGCATAAAGGGGTCCCACCTGGGTATTTTCAAAAGGTTTTTGGAAAAGATAATACATTATGCATATGCACAGTTATTCCAGCATTATTGTGGAATCAGAGGCCAGTACAGGTAAAAGCAAAGAACTAATAGTTTAGATGCCACAGGTTTGAATGACCCCTGAAATCTGGTGCTTTAATTAATGAGCTAATCTCACTTTAGAGGATGAGATGGAAAAACAGCAAATTCATCATATTATCTCGATTTCCCACTGAGTCTTGCATTAAAGGTCTTTCAGCATGAGAAAAAATGTTCCTTTAAGTTAATGCACTGAGACCCTTCCCCATTCTGATTCAGAGCTCTTTATGCATACATATGAATATAACAAAGAGCAAGCATTATAAATATGAAATACAGGGCTCACATAAATATGAATACAGGTTATATGCATAAGGGGTGACATTGTTTTAAGTTTTTGCAGACCAGTGGAAGAAAACGGTACATTCTTGGCAATAAAACTTCTAAGTTTCCTTAGGAATTTACTACTCAGTTTGCATCTGTGGCATTTTCATAGAGCTTTTGAAGAATACTGCTGTCAGGTTGTTAACTTGTTCCTGAGTCTCAAACCATATTGTAGTTAATTTGTTCATCACTTTAATTCCCTTTGAAGTAATTATTGATTTTCAATTTCTGTTTCTGACCTTTGGGACTTGCAGTGAAGTTCTTGTAGACTTACATACGTTCCTGACTACACTTGCTTTGCTTGGCAGAATCATTTTAATTGTCTTATCTCCAGGTATGAAAAAATACATAATTTATTTTTCATATTTCATTTATACTGCTATCTTCTATAATTCTTTATTTTCTTGCAAATGAAAATACATGTTTATAAAAAAAATTACTCATTAGCCTTCAGAGATGTGCACAACAAGCATATTGTAATTGGTCAGATTTTGATAGTTATAATTACATCAGTGTCACCTCATGGGCTGTATACTATGAGTATCTTTAAAAGTCATAAAGGGACTTTACTGAGCATGAAGAATTTCCTTATGAAAAATCAGTACATTGCAATAACTATGCTCAGCCATATCCTTGCTAGTTCCATAAAGTAAAAATTGGTTACAAAATATATACTGACAAAGAAGAACAGAACAGTGATTGTATTTTTTTAATCACAAAAACCAAGGCGTTATAATGTAGTCCTAAGGGTTCAATGTTTATTGTACTAAAGATTTCATATTGCAATTGCAACTGATTTTACAAACCAAGGTTGCAACCATATCATCTGATCTGTGCTGAACTCAATGGGACTTATTGCTGACAAAACATCATGGGGCATGCTGTCTGTAGCTAGTGATCTATTTCTCAGTAACACAACTATAACATTGAGCCAAAAAACTTTCACGCAAAAAATGTGGAATAAATTTGAACTTAAATAATAGAAAAAGAGATTGTATCTTTTCACTGGAAATCTGTCTAGGAAATGTATTGGTGAAATAGATCAAAATCCTAACTAGTTCAGGTCAAAACGTGGCTCTTTAGTGTGCACCTAAATTACTTCCAAGATGGCTTCTTTCAGTATATTTTATTAGCAAATTACTAAAGTGAAAGTGAAAGGTATTTTTTTCTGAAAAAGCAGCTGGTTCATGAGACAAATCTATGATTATAGGATCATACATACTCCCCTATAACTATAAATCATAAATGAGAAGTCAAGAAAAAAGCCTTTTTAAATTATGTTACTTTTCACCATTGACATAGTATATGTTTGAGCATCTTTCAAAAGCATAGGACTCACAGTTCTGGAAAAAAGTATTTGTTCTCTTTCAGATTTTCTGCATGTTTGCATATCTTTGCCAGTGAATATTCATGTAGATCTTACTGATATATAAAGGGAGAACTGACTGAACAAATAGCACTAAAGTTTAGTGCTTGTTTCATTTATTTCATAAACACTATAATCAAACATCCTTACCTGTGTATCCATATTAGGCATAATATTTTCTTTAGCAATAGGGAAAGAATAAAGATAAATTACCATTTGCAATACTATATATTCTTTCCCAACACCTGTTTTTTGAAAAAAAGATGAATTTGGGAAGAAAAGATCCCATCAGTTAATCATAGAAATGCTCTAAACCTCTGATATAGTATGGTAGATGGAAGAGAACAGTATTTTACACACACATGATACAGTAAACATAAGGGTAAACTAAACTGTGCAACTGAAAAAGCATCTGTTAATATATTTGAGTTGGAGACAAGAAGAAAATGTGTTGAACTATGGCCTTTAAATAGCTGTAGCTTTTAAGAAACTGAATATATTTATGAAAAACATTTATGACAATGTAAACATCCATTCCAAAGGCACAATTCCAAATCCAATCAATCCCATACAAGCTTGATTTCATTCACTACTAGTTATCACTTTAACATGTTAAATTTTCAAAACATAATTTTATCATTTTCCCCACAGCTTTAACTTGACAAAGTTCATTCTGTCAGCAATCTATTTGCTTGCTATAAGGGGACAATTATTATATATTTTTTGTATTTGCACACAACACAATCATTAAAAGGCTGATATAGGAACTACTATGAGAAATTATATGTAAATAGTCCTCGTTTAGCAACTGCCTGTTTAGCAACCATTTGCAGTTATGAGGGTGATGAAAAAGTAACTTTACAAGCAATCATCCCATTTACGACCTTTGCAGGTCTGTAAAACAAAGGAAAGCTGAAGTAAGATCAGAAGCACAGTCATGGTTTCACTTAACCACTGCTTCACTTAACTGAGTTGCCGGTCCCAATTGTGGTTGCTAAACAAGGACTACCTGTACTCCTTTATGCTATATTTTATTGATTTATTCTACTTTGAACCCAATCCCAATTTCATTCCATGGCAGTCATATGGTGTAGGGCAAGGGTCGGAAATGGCGGCTCTTGAGCCAGATCTGGCTCTTTGGCCCCTCAGCTCTGGCTCAAGCAGCGCGAACCCTGGGGAAGAAAGCCATTGCTGTCAGAGCCCAGAGCCAGCCAGCCTCTGTGTGTGTGTGTGTGTATGAGTGCGAGGCGGCGCTGAAGGGAGCCCACCAGGGAGAAGGAGCGGTGTCGCTCTAGCCAAGCGGGCAGCGGGATTCCGCTCCCTCCGAGGAACGCCGGCGGAGAGCTTTCCCGGGGCGTCCAAGGTGGGCGCGGAGCACGTGCGGGAGGGAGAGGGAGGCAGGGAGGCAGGGCGGCCAGACAGGAGGCAAAGGAGAGGTGGACAGCGGTCCCGGGGTGGGATTAGCTGGGCTTCGCAAGAGGCCGAACCGAGCCCGGGCTGCCGCGGCGAGCGCCCTCCCTGCTTTCCAGTGGCTGAAGGACCTTTAATTAGGAGTCGCTTCCCGCAGGCGGCGAAAGGAAAACCGAGGCCAGGCAAAGTGGAAGCGGCTGAGGACCGGCTCGGCTTTTCCTCCCCATCCTCGTGCGGGAGAGAGGAAAACACCCGGGCGGGCTGCTGGGCGGGCCGGCGCATGCGCGCTGCTCTGCCGCTGCTGCCGCTGCTGCCCTGACTCCAAACTTTGTTCTTCGCGCCCGCAGCGTCCAGACCGGCGCAGGAGCTGCGCAGCGGAGCGGCAGGCTCGGATCCCGGGAAGGCAGCGGGGGGCCTCACGGAGGGAGGCAAGCAGGCAGGCAGGGCGGGTGGGTGGCCCGGACCTCCGCCGCTGGGCCCGCCCCCCTCGGCGCCTGTGCGGCTCCCCCGCGCCCGCTCCGCCCAGCCAGACATGCCCCGCTCTGGAGGCCGGGCTCGCCGAGGAGGACCATGACTGCGGCGGCGAACGGGGCGAGCCTGGAGGACTGTCACTCTTCTCCCTGGTAAGTCGGGCGGGGGAGATGCCGGGCCGGGGGCGCCTCCCGGGGCCGGAGGAGGCCGCCGTCGCCTTCCGGCGGGCAGCAACTTTCTCGGGCTTTAAAGGCCAGGTCCTGGCACCCTCCCCCGGCGCCCGCTGGCCCCACCCCTCGCCCGCCGGCTGCGCCCCACGGGGACTGGCGCGGCGGGCGGAGCTGTGCCTGCGCGCCTGGCCGCCCTCCTTCCCCGGCAGCCGCACCGGATCGCTGCGGGCTGGGCAGTGGTCGCCCCCGGGCACCTCTTGCCAGAGGAGGGGTGGGGGTGGGGGGATGCCGGGTCCTGCTGGGTGGGCGGGCGATGGGGTGGGGGACCTCCATCGCCAGGCCCGCTCCCCTTGGCGCCTGTGCGGCTCCCCCATGCCCTCCCACCCACCCCAATAAGCCACGTGATTGGCTCCCGCCCGCAAACCCCTCCCCCTTCCACATGATTGGCCCCCGCCCCCTTCCATGCAATTGGCCCCCGCCCGCAAACCCCGCCCCCTGGCTCTCGAGCATTTCAAAATGTGCACGAGCTTGTCAAAGTGGCTCCCGGCATAAAAAGTTTGCCGACCCCTGGTGTAGGGCAAGATGATGACCTGCTTCATGGGGGTGGGGTGTAGTATAGACATTAAAGGCACAGTGTATCTAGAATCAAGCATTTTACATCTCACAAATTAAATGACACTACTTAACACATTAATTTATTCCACACATAGGTTTGGTTATTATTTCCACAATTTGTTTTTAGACACCCCTTAATACTTTGACAAACTAATCATTGGTATGTGTTATGCAGCTTACATCAGATTACACCTGAGAGCTAGCATAATATAATGGTTAAGGTGTTGAATTAGGAATGGAGAGATCCAGATTCTGGGAGTTGTCCACACATTTTAAAGCTGACAAGTTTGAAAAACACAGTTCAAGTCCATCATCAGCCACAGAAGCTCAGTGGATAATCTGAGACCAGTCATTTTCTCTCAGGGTTGTTGTGGGGAAAAATAGATTTTGTGCTGTGTTTAGATTTAAGTGCATAGTAAATTAAATTAGCATATTAGCATAGAGCAGGGCTTTCCAAACTTTTGCCGTTGGTGACACACCAACGGCAGGCCCACAAAAACCCGGAAGCGCGGTGCTTCCGGGTTGCCGCCATGGCGGCAGCGGCTGCCCCTTCGAAAGGGCAGGCTCCAGGGACCCCAAAAAAGCCTTGCTGCGTGCGTGCGTGAGCATGCTGCCGGGCTTCCCGGCGCACAGCTGATCGGCGTGGGGGGGGGCTGGGGTGGAAATTCTCCACGCCGATCAGCTGTGCGCCGGGAAGCCCGGCAGCATGCACACGCGATTTTTGCCTCCCTACCGGAACTGAGGGCATTTTCATCAGCGCTTCCGGGTTGTCACGCAACACACTTGGGGCCCCCAGGCAACACAGTATTGTGTCGTGACAAACAGTTTGGAAAGCCCTGGCATAGAGCATTGCTTTCCAAAGTGTGTGTTGCCTGTGGTGTCCTGGTGTGTCGCGCAAAACCCCGGAAGCGCTGATGGGGGAACCAAAAGAAGCGGCACCTCCGCCAATCAGCGCCGCCGGCGGTGGTGCGGCAGTGGCACTGATTGGCAGGGATGCCGCTCCTTTCGGTTCCATCAGCACTTCCGGGTTTTTGCATGACACACCAGGACACCGCAGGCCGCACTGCCACTGCCATTGGTGTGTGTCATCAACGTGAAAAGTTTGGAAAGCTCTGACATAGAGTATTAGGTATGTTTGCTGCCTTGAGTTATTTATAAAAATAATAAAGGCAGGATAAAAATTAAATAAATAAATAAATGGAATGAAACAATGGCTGATCTCCCTCAACTTTTGAAAAGGATGGATAGATAGAAGCAGAAGCATTAACTGTTCCACAACATTTTAGCTTGTGAACCCAAAACAGTATGATTAGTTTATGACCGTGTTGTGTGAACCCCAAAAATTGGCTTCATTGCATCAATTAATTTTGTACAATAATTTCAACTTTGGTTTATGTTCAAAAGATCAGAGATGAATTATAGTTGACAAAAAGATCATGAGGCAAAGTAGTTTTATTTGTAGTTGGATTCACAAACGCTAAGCTCTTGAGTCGGTCAAAATTAAATATATAAAAGCAATTATTTGGTGATAATTCCACCCTGAGTGACTAAACTGAGTGATGTGGTCGCCGCCCTATCTCAGTGCCTGGGGGCTGTGGGGGTCCGGATGGGGAACAACAGGCTTCAACTAAACCCTGGTAAGATGGAGTGGCTGTGGATTGATGCCCCCTCGGTATCCAGGAAGTTGTCAACTTTGGTTCTGGATGAGGTAGCACTGCCCCATTAGGAACCAGTACGGAACCTGGGGGTGCTCCTGGACTCACGACTCCTGCTCGAAGAGCAAGTGGTAGTTGTGGCCAGGAGGGCCTTTGTGCAACTTCAGATTTTGCACCAGCTACGCCCATTCTTGGATCGAGATGCTCTCCGAACAATCACTCATGCCCATGTCATCTCCCATATAGACTACTGCAACACGCTCTACATGGGGCTACCCTTGAAGAGTATCCGGAAGCTTCAGCTGGTCCAGAATGCGGCCGCACGGACAGTTATTGGTGCCGTAAAATCGGCACACGTGACACCACTGCTGCATGAGCTACATTGGGTACCAGTTTCCTTCTGGGTCTAATTCAAAGTGTTGGTTATCACCTTTAAAGCCCTACATGGCAAGGGACCAGGGTACCTGAGGGACCGTCTCATCCCCATAACATCAACCCGCCCCACCCGGTCATGCAGAGAGGGCATGCTACGGACCCCATCGGCAAAGGAATTCCATCTAGCGGAGTCCAGGAGGCGAGCCTTCTGTGCAGTGGCACCCACCCTTTGCAATATCTTGCTCCCGGAGTTGAGGAAGGCTTCCTCGCTCCCAGCCTTCCAGAAGAATTTGAAGACCTGGTTCTGCCGCCTTCCTTGGGGTGGGAAAAGTAACAGTTCCTCCTGGGGGTGGCTGGCGCTGTATTGCCCTCCCTATTATCTGAGATTTTACCATCCCTTGGATTTTACACTTATTCTATTTATATTGCAGAACATAGCTTTCCAAACTGTGTGTCTGTCAGATTTCCCGTATGAAATTGGCAAATATTTTCTGTACGGAGAGAAGCTTTCTCATGGTGACGTGAAGTGCAGGTGCCAGATAACAACTGTCACGTGTGTATTGTTATGGCTACTTCGCATGGGAACAAGTTCTCCTGATTCCCTCCGTGGGAAGCCTGCTCCAGGGGGAGCAGAGGGAGGGAGGAAATCACATGCTTGCTTAGATGCAGCACTGCCACCCAATAGCAGGTCACGCTAATGTACTATGGCCTACTGCTTTAGGCCTAGTGTGTGTCACACCTAACCCCAGCCAATCAGAAAGCTGGAAGAACTGAATATCAAACCATGCAAAATGGTGTTCTATGCTTCTTGACTTTTTGTGTCTTTAGCCATGTAGTTCTTCACGTGTATTCTACTTCTGCGGACTGGGCAGTGCGTAGTTATGCCTGGCTTTGGGTATAGGCCGTGGCGTGAGCTCTGGCCCTGGGATCAATACACGAAACTCTGCTTATAAGTTTGTTTTTCCTTTTTCAATGCTGTACCATGTATATTTTACTTTCCTTTTTGCGATAATGTGATTGTATATGCATTATTGCCTTATGCTACAAGTAAACACTTTTAGCCCTAAAAGCTGCACTCTTGTCTGGTTTATTCTCAAGCCTCGATTTTTTCCCTATAAGCCAGCGTACACCCCATCTGTGTCGTGACACAGTACTGTGTTGCCTGTGGTGTGCAGGTGTCCCGTGAAAACCCGGAAGCGCTGACACACCTGCCACCGCCATTGGTGTGTGTCACCAACAGGAAAAGTTTGGAAAGCTCTGTTGTAGAATGTACATCATTAATATGATTGTAATTTTTTGTTTATACGTTTTTAACTATTGATTTTATTGTAAACCGCCCAGAGTGCCCTGTTGGGGGAGATGGGCGGTGATATAAATTTAAGTAATAAATAAAGTCCACGTTGGCGAAACTCCAGGTTGAATGTTTTCCAAGGACTGATTAATAAGAAGCAAATGTAAAAATTATCATTAAACTTAATTAGGCAATGTTTAACAGGATACCCAAAATACAGCAAAGCATACTGGGGATTTCGTCTGCATAGTCCTAAGAACACCACTGCAGACTTTGCTTTTTCTCCTGGATCAGAAGAGCTACCTTTCTTCTTCTTCCTAATTTCCTAAACTGAGCCGACCTCCTGGCTTAATCTGTTGCCAGAGCAGTTGAGGACTGACGAAGTTCGCGCTTCCACAGAAGGCTAATCGTAACAGTACTTAATAATAGCAACTAGAGTATTCAATAAGCGGAAGGCACGGGCCGTCCGCGTGCCCAACCGCCTTCCGACTACGAAAGTCGCGCGAGACTCCTTAAACGCACTAGCACGCCTCCCTCGTGCTCCTTTAACTGCACGAGACACGCCAGCCAAAACTTCCGGGTTCATGCCGTTTCACGCTAGACGGTGGTTGGTTATAATAACGCTTGCGCGGGCGCACCACGCCCACGCGTTTCAGTAGGAGTACCTTGTCGTGCTTTGAGGCGGCTACCAACCTGGCTATCGTCTTCTCCACGGGTGGTTATATTTTTCTGTATTTCTTCCTGTCATACCCATTACCGTTTTTACAATTCACCCACCAATTATCCTGCTGTCTGTGACCGATGAACAGTGCTCTAAATACGCGCGCTGAAGCCTCAGCGGAACGCGTCCTCATTTCACCCGGTTTGTTTTCTCCGTCAGCTACAAAGAGCGACTTTAGTGACCTCCAACATCACGTGACCAGGCCACCATAGTCGTAGTCGCTCGCGCTCTTAACTTCAATAAGTAACGAAGTTTCCAAGTTGCGCCTATTGAAGCAAGTCTTGGAAATGGGCCCTTACAAGCAAATTCATTTTGCTTTTCCCTTGGGAATTCCCTGTGTGGCAGGTTCACACATTTTCGTAGTGGGCAGAATGAAACGGTTGGGCCTGCAGCAGAAAGATGAGTCTCTTTCTATTCAGGCGGATTCGGGGACAGCTCACACGGGGTCCTAGTGGAGCTGGGTCCTGACGTAACCTTTGTAGGTTCAAGAGGTGTGAGCCGGGCAGAAGAAACCGGTGCTGGCTGGGGAATAGGCTCTTGAACACCGGCGAGATCCCGCTTTGAGGATTTATGAGCTGGGTGTGGGGAGCGCACGTGAGGAGGCGGCGGCGGCGGTGGTGGCGGCGGCCGTTGGAACAGCATGGTGAGTCTGGAGGGTAAGCTGTTGAAGCGTGGAAGGAAGAGAGGGAGTTTGGATTGGCTTCATGTAGTTCTGCAGTTCTCCGTTAAAAAGAGGTTAATGCTTATAGAATCCACCAGTTTGCTCACATTAGGGGTATAGGACTCTCCCGGTTTCAAGATATTTCTGGAAAACTTGTAAAACAGTGGCACCCTAATGTTGCTTGTTCGCTTGTTCATTTATTTATTATTGGTTACAAATATTTGCATCCTAGGTTTCATGGTAGCATGCCTTACAAGCAATATAAACAGTTGTAGGTAAAAATACAATATGTATCATTTAAAACAACCTTATGATCCTTCCCATAGGGCAGCTGGTGATATTTATTTATTTTCTATCCCACCTTTATTATTTTTATAAATAACTCAAGGTGGTGAACATACCTAATACTCCTTCCTCCTCCTATTTTCCCCACAACAGCAACCTTGTGAGGTGAGTTGGGCTGAGAGAGAGTGACTGGCCCAAGGTCACCCAGCTGGCTGTCATGCCTAAAGTGGGACTAGAACTCACAGACTCCTGGTTTCTAGCCTGTTGCCTTAACCACTAGACCAAACTGGCATTGTAGAGAGAGAGAAAGAGTCCAGATGAACAGGTTTCTGATGTTTGCTGCCTGCCTTTGTTCATCTCTTAAGGAATCTTTTCTGTCTTTTTCTGTGTTGATAATATGGCTGGTCTTGGGTAGAAAGGCTGAGGCATGTTTATACTTGCTTAACCACAAAAAGGAATCCAGTGATTAAAGATTAACATATGTTATTACTCCATAGGGATTTCCGGATGTAGGTTCATTTAATCAGTAATAGTTTTGATGTAAATAATTCAGAGAGATGTGAATGTCCAGCAACATCGTTTGACTACTGAAAACAATTATATGAGAAAACAAAGGTTTTTGTTTAACTTAACACTTTACAAAGTTTCTCCTGGTTTTCTATTATACTAATGGATTTTTTTCAAAGAAAATAATTGAATTATTTGCTTGTTCAGTGTTGATTAGTTTGTATAATCCATTTGGCATAATGGAAGTTAAAACATACACAAGCTTAAAGGACATAAAAGGGGCATACAAACTTACTGACATACTGCAGAGACTGTGGAGTCCTTGGTGCTCTCTGAGCTTGGTTGGTTTTTTGCAGACGTTTTATTGCCTGACTGTCCAGCAATGAAACATCTGCAAGCAAACAACCAAGCTCAGAGAGCACCAAGGACTCCACAGTTCAACCCTGAGCTACAGATATTCTCTCCGATTGATACTGCAGAGATTAATGGAAGCATGAATTCTGATTTATCCAATTGCCCAGGTGGCCAAGGGCCACTACGATTATTAATTAAATTTGTATGCTGCCCAACTCCTAATGACTCTGGGCGCCTCACAAGTAAAAACATTGAAAAGAAGAAAAATCAATACAATTATAGAGAAAAATAAAGGCATAAAAGATGGCAAGAGTAACAACAACTGGACAGGAACAGAAGAAAATCAAACCCTCACAATCCAAAGAGGGCTTCACTCTCGATGAATGCTTGGCCAAAAAGGGCCAGGTCTTCAAACTCTATGAAACACCAGCAGGGTGGGGGCCACCTGGTTCTCCGGGGAGAGGGGGAGACTTCATTCCAGTGCTGTTACAGAGAAGGCACAGTTCAGATGGCATTTTTTAATCAAAGGAACCCAGAATGTGCCAACCCTGCCACATCAAATAGACCGGGCAGATAGTATGAGAGATCCCTCAGGTAATCGGGCCCTGTGCAATGCTGCATTCCCATGCTATCTTAAAGAACCTTATGTAAGGAAGGAAACTTTCATTGATCAGTGAAGGAGTTGATAATAATTGAAGAACTAACTTACTAAACTTCAGCCTTATGAACTATTTGTTTTCCATTGATTCTCTTAACCTAAGCCAAATCTTGAGAACCAGTTTGGTATAGTGGTTAAGGCATCAGGCTAGAAACTGAGAGACTGTGAGTTCTTGTCCCGCCTTAGGTACAAAGTCAGCTGGGTGACCTTGGGCTAGTCACTCTCAATCCTAGGAAGGAGGCAATGGCAGACCACTTCTGAAAAACTTTGCCAAGAAAACTATGGGGACTAGTTCAGGCAGTTGCCAGGAGTCAACACTGAGACGAAGGCACCAAAAAAAAAAGAAGCAAAAGCAAAAGCAAAAGCCAAATCTAGTGAGACAGCCATTGTCTACTAAATTCTTGGTTTTAGTCTGAGTTCTAGTTCTGCCTACTTCTGCAGAAGAAAAATGCGGTTCCCATTATGTTAAGTTTGAGGTACTCAGCTAAATAGTTTTCTCATCTTAACAGAGAGAATCTTTGCAAATATATGTACTTGCATTTGATATTGGCTTATGTAATTGCGTTGACAGTGATGTTTGGGAATAATTATATATCTTGTGGGTGAGGTATATATGCATCAGACTTAATCTTCTTGCCTCGTGTCATATATTTTATTTCTAATATCTATATTTGTTGTTTATTCGTTCAGTCGCTTCCGACTCTTCGTGACTTCATGGACCAGCCCACGCCAGAGCTTCCTGTCGGCCGTCACCATCCCCAGCTCCCCCATGGTTGAGTCTGTCACCTCCAGAATATCATCCATCCATCTTGCCCTTGGTCGGCCCCTCTTCCTTTTGCCTTCCACTTTCCCTAGCATCAGCTTCTTCTCCAGGGTATCCTGTCTTCTCATTATGTGGCCAAAGTACTTCAGTTTTGCCTTTAATATCATTCCCTCAAGTGAGCAGTCTGGCTTTATTTCCTGGAGTATGGACTGGTTTGATCTTCTTGCAGTCCAAGGCACTCAGAATTTTCCTCCAACACCACAGTTCAAAAGCATCTAACTTCCTTCGCTCAGCCTTCCTTATGGTCCAGCTCTCGCAGCCATAGGTTACTACAGGGAATACCATTGCTTTGACTATGCGGACCTTTGTTGTCAGTGTGATATCTCTGCTCTTAACTATTTTATCAAGATTTGTCATTGCTCTTCTCCCAAGAAGTAGACGTCTTCTGATTTCCTGGCTGCAGTCAGCATCAGCAGTAATCTTTGCGCCTAGAAATACAAAGTCTGTCACTGCCTCCACTTTTTATCCCTCTATTTGCCAGTCATCAATCAAGCTGGTTGCCATAATCTCAGTTTTTTTGAGGTTTAACTGCATCCCAGCTTTTGCACTTTCTTCTTTTACCTTCGTCATAAGGCTCCTCAACTCCTCTTCGCTTTCAGCCATCAAAGTGGTATCATCTGCATATGTAAGATTGTTAATGCTTCTTCCAGCAATTTTAACTCCAGCCTTGGATTCCTGAAGCCCAGCACGTTGCATGATGTGTTCTGCGTACAGGTTGAATAGGTAGGGTGAGAGTATACAGCCCTGCCGTACTCCTTTCCCAATCTTAAACCAGTCCGTTGTTCCGTGCTCTGTTCTTACCGTTGCTACTTGGTCGTTATACAGATTCCTCAGGAGGCAGACAAGATGACTTGGTATCTCCATACCACCAAGAACTTGCCACAATTTGTTATGATCCACACAGTCAAAGGCTTTAGAATAGTCAATGAAACAAAAATAGATGTTTTTCTGAAACTCCCTGGCTTTCTCCATTATCCAGCGTATATTGGCAATTTGGTCTCTAGTTCCTCTGCCTTTTCTAAATCCAGCTTGTACATCTGGCAATTCTCGCTCCATGAATTGCTGGAGTCTACCTTGCAAGATCTTGAGCATTACCTTACTGGCATGTGAAATAAGTGCCACTGTTCGATAGTTTGAACATTCTTTAGTGCTTCCCTTTTTTGGTATGGGGATATAAGTTGATTTTTTCCAATCTGATGGCCATTCTTGTGTTTTCCAAATTTGCTGGCATATGGCATGCATCACCTTGATAGCATCATCTTGCAAGATTTTAAACAGTTCAGCTGGGATACTGTTGTCTCCTGCTGCCTTGTTATTAGCAATGCTTCTTAAGGCCCATTCAACCTCACTCTTCTAT
Source organism: Charina bottae (assembly GCA_023362775.1). Classification (NCBI taxonomy): domain Eukaryota; kingdom Metazoa; phylum Chordata; class Lepidosauria; order Squamata; family Charinaidae; genus Charina; species Charina bottae. The sequence goes on from JALMGJ010000002.1 coordinate 242,902,918, forward strand.
ATCTATATACTCCCAACATTATAAAAACTCTAAGCAGTTCACAAGCATAACATCCCAAAGTCAACAAATTAAAATTAGATTTAAAATTAGATTTAAAATTGAATAGGAAGTGAAAATAGCATTAAAGTGGCCATGCTAAGCATATTATTGGGTAAGGGTGGATAACCTGTGGCCATGCTGCCTGAGTGGTAATGACAGAAAAGGAGCTAGTATTAAAACAGCTGTAGAAACACGAGCTCTGTACCAATTAAATAAGAGAGAGGGGAAGCCATGCTCATCACTGACATGTGTCCTTCTCAAATAGATTACCACCCAGGGCTTTCCATAGGAAAAAAGGTTACCACCTCTGTATAGTCTGATGACTATAATTGATGAACTTTATGAACTAGATATAAAGTCTTGATTTCAAGAATAGATGGATATGTCTAAGAGTTGTTACATATAGTAGAACTGTTTGTTTTAGTTTTTTTGGCTCCTTATGGTGAATTGCTACAATTGTTGGTCAATTGCTACAATTGCTACAATTCACCTTATGGTGAATTGCTACTGACACTACTGACACACTCAAAAGCAGCTTATCTTGACACAAGGATCTTTTTCTTTGAACAATAATAGAGGTACAATAAATGTCTACAGAAACTGAATTTGTAGTCCTGGCTTATACATCCTAGGCAAATGCTTTCTCTTTCTCTCTCACTGCTAATCTTATTTTTGTTATTTCATGCCCTTCATATTTAACCTGTTCTGTCAACACTCGCCTAGAAAAGGTACCTGGCATGATATGGTTCCTTACTGTTGACTTCTAGATTTTATTTCAGTGTTGTTGCTACATATTGTCCAAAATAAATTGCTGCTTAGGTCAATATGGGACACAAATACATCTAATCAGTTTTCTTGTCCTTGAAAAAGTACAATAAATTATTTCCTGCAAGATATTTAGTAGAATGACTGTGTTACGATCACTACTTTTCTGTACTACTTTTGATGATGGTCTATCTCAGCCTTTCTCAACCTTTTGACCCTGGAGGAACCCTTGAAATATTTTTCAGGCCTCGGGGAACCCCTGCACATTCAGGCTCAAATATAGCCCAGAAGTTACAAAATTACTATATTTGTTTCATGTGTAGGCCTGTATATATGCATTAACAGTGTTCTTAAACTAAAAATAAAGAATGAAATGTACCTCTTTAATGTGAAATTGCCCAAATTTGAAATAATTTTTTAAATAAATCATGATCTCCCAGGGAACCCCTAGTGACCTCCTGTGGAATCCTAGGGTTGCACGGAATCCTGGTTGAGAAACCCTGGTCTATCTCAACATATGTATGATTAACAGATTGCTTTGAAAAGCAGTACAGTTTATTGATAAGCCATATTGATTCAGAATGTTTTGCAAAATAATAAGTCAATACTATGCTTTTTTCATTCTGAGTGGAGATTAATAGCAGAAATGGGAGCCCTTTATTATTTTACAAGCATTTGAATTAGAAGAATTTATAAAAAAAACAAAGATAGTTTTCAAATACCACATACAGTATAAATTGAAAAACCCACAATTTTTATTGTCTATATAGTCAAGTCAAAACTTGATGTGATGAGGGCCTTCCCCTTAGCTCTCACCTCACTCTTTTGTTTCGTGACAGTATACATAATCCAGTTCTTTATGGAATAGTGAAATAGTTTGTTGGTTTGTTCATTTGCTACCACACTCCTGTATGTATAGTAAAAGTGTTGAACTGGCACTGGGGAAACCTCAGTTCAAGTTCATCCTCAGCCATGGAAGCTTAATGCAGAGCTTTCCAAACTGTGTTTCGGGACACGTTAGTGTGTCGGCTGCAGTGTCTGGGTGTCTTGCGGCTGCTGCTGCCTCTGAGCCCTGCCAGGATTCCACGCGGGTCCTAGTGCCTGCCTTGTGCCTTGCTGCCTCCAAACCTGCCCTGCCAGGATTCCACTCAGGTCCTAGTGCCTGCCTTGCTGCCTACAAACCTGCTGTGATTCCGCGCAGGTCCTAGTGCCTGCCTTGTGCCCTGCTGTAAGAGTGTGTTGCGAAATGATGCATGTCTAAAAAGTGTGTCACCAACATGAAAAGTTTGGAAAGCTCTGGCTTAATGGGTGATCCATTCTCAGACCCATCTACTTTACAGGGTGGGTGTTGTAGGGAAATAGAGGAGGGGGTACTGTCTACTTTGCCTTGATCTGAATGAAAGGTGGGGAATAAATCCAACAAACAAATGCTTTGAGTATGACATTGCTCATATTTGATATAGCTTAAGATTCTGTAATTGAAACAGTCCAGTAGCTAATGTAGCTAGAGTATCTTTGGTCAAGTTTCATGGGATAATTTTTAGTTAAATCTTAAGGATGTAGACTAGTTTCTTAGAGGAGGTTGACAAACTACTGTTGTGGTTGTTCTTGATGTATACCAACTAATTAATTAAAGCTCATTAATCTTATGGGAGTGGTTGTTTTTGCTACCTTGAAGATTATCATTGCTTAAGAACATTTCTCTACACTGAGTATTACAACGACTATTGATCAGTTGCAAACTCTATTTATTAAAGAGAAAGACAACTCTGAATTTAAAACAGCATTTCTCCCCATTCCCCTGAAAGTTCAGATTAAAAGAAACAACAACTACTAATTTGCCTCCACTATCATAACTCAGTGGATCTCTTTTAAAGCTGAATTACTTCAGTGGAAAAAAATTTCTAAATTTTTTCTAAACTAAATTTCCTTTCAGATAGACTGGCCAAGATAATCTAACACATGGTGGCTAGGCAACTTGAGCATTTATTGGGTGAAATAGATTTTCTAGGGCAATTTCAGTTGGATGCAGACCTAGCCTTGCTCAATTTAATGAACTACCTAATCCAGGGGAAAAATGGGAAACATAATGCTATTGATTCCCCTGGATCTTTTCACAGTGTTACCACCAAGCATAGTAATACCTAAGATAATTTGAATGAGTTGAGATTTGGGAGCCATAGAGGTCCTGTATCTTTTTCCTTGGTTAGTATCATAGGTTTTATGACAGTTATTCAGATTCATGACATTGTACTATACAGTCCTATAAGGTTCTATCTGGCTTCCTTGTAGCGTTTAATATCTATATGAGGTCTTTGGAGGAGAGGCCATGCAGGAATTTGGGGTTAAGTATCATAAGTACATACATAACATTTATTTCTACATATCATTTAAAATAATGAAGGCTGGTAGAAAGCCAAATCATAATCTTTAATTGGCTAAAGTTTGCACAGGTGAAATTTGATGCTCATAAAACAGACCCTGTATAGGAAGGGAGGATTCAGGCTGCTTTGGGGAGGATTGCATTCCCTCTGAAAGGGTTAGATTTATAGCTTTGAAGTGTACATATCTTTGGTAGCACAGAGGTAGTCTGACAATTAATGGTAGTCCTTGAAGATGGTTCAGAAGCTACAATTAATGTAAAGCACAGCAATTGCATTTGAACTGAGTAGATATTTTGCTAGGATTTGAAATATCTAGAATGGCTATAAGATCAATTTTCAATGCATTTTCGAAAGCAACAACAACAAAACAAACCTTCACAATTTTGGGACTCAAGTAATTTTAAGGTTGTTCTTTTACATCAACTAATTGTGTATAATATTTTTAACAGAGGCCTTGTCAGAAAGGTGTCAATTTCAAAGATTAAAGTATGTGACACCAAATTAAAAAAAACAACCCTCACCTGTAGTATTCTAGTTTATGCTCTCACTTCCTTGGCAATCACTTTATTATTTTTGATAATCTAATGCTTTATATTTTTAAATACTGTTTAAAATGTATTGTTATTTCAAAACAATAACAATTCCCAATAAGATTTGCCCATCCAGGTTTCAGGTCCTTCAACAGCCCCAGTGCCATGGCCTGCATAGGAGGTGGCATTAATCTTTAATAACATATTACCTATTACTGGGGACTGTGCTGCTGAGAACTTATATGAATGCCTATATGTTACATTGGGCCACAGGGACAAGCTTGGTATTCTGTTGGTCTGCCTGCTGCTCAGCAGGAATCCACAGCCTTCATAGTGATCATGGACTTGTTCTAACTCAGAGCTTTCCAAACTGTGTGTCGTGACACAAAAGTGTGTCGCCTGCGGGGCCCAGATGTGTCGCGTCAAAACCTGGAAGTGCTGATGGCGCGCCATCAGCGCTTCTGGGTTTTCCCGCGGCGACACACCAACGGCGGCGCGCAAAAATCCGAAAGCGCCACAGTCACAGCGGTGCGCAAAACCCGAAAGCGGCAGCAGCGCTTCCAGGTTTTTGCGCGCTGCCGCAATAGCGGCACTTCCGGGTTTTCCCGTGGCGACACACCAACAGCGGTTGGTGTGTCGCTGCGGGAAAACTTTGGAAAGCCCTGTTCTAACTAATGTTGGACCTAACACATGTAGGCAGGCACATGTTGGACATTGTGTTTCTCAGAGCAGATATATTGTTATCTAGATACAGAGGGCATTTCCACAAACCCTTTGCTATGATCAGATCACTTCTTGGACCTGCTGAGATTGGTTACCTCTTGGGACCCCTACAGGCTGATTAAGGTTGTATATACCTGGGTATCATGGATCTGGGTGGTTTTTGGTGGGGCCTTGGAGGTTATCTCAGTGATCTTGTGGGTGGCAACCTGGCCACTTGACAGCAATCCTGTCAGTGGCCTTTCTCTTTTGGTCAGATTGGTTCCTGGTTTTCCAAAGATCTCTGAGAAATAAAGTGGAAGAAAAGTTTCCTGGAATGCCAGCAGCCTTATAGGCCGGCCAGTTCTCTCTGGGAGAAGAGATAGCAGGTAGATCTCCCACCTTGCCTCTCTGACTATTTGGCATAGCATTTTGCTAATAAATTGCTCAGATTCACCAAGTCTTGACTTTTTGGGGTGGAGTCAATTATGGTGACGGACTACAACTGATCATGTTACCTGAGACTGCTTGTGACCTGTGAACTCTAATGGAGTGGATAGGGTACTCTGTTATTGTCTCTGGCCACATGTAAACCTGATCCCTGCCTCCCGTGGCTCTATAGGGGTTCTGGAGTTGCTATGACAGACTGAACCAGGATGTGGTCAACATCTCATTGAAGGAGAGGATGATACCAACCATCTTGAAAGAGGCTGCAATATGCCTCCTCCTTAAGACACTCTCCTTGGATCCTACTAGATTTGATAACTATTGTCCAGTCTCTGACCTTCTCCTTTTAGGGAAGGTTATTGAAACTACTTATGGGGTGGTCAGCTTATATAGCTACTTCTGCACTGGTTTTTGATGTTAAACTAAATTAGCAGCCATGGGGATTCCATCCTATTTCAGCCATGTTTTCAGAGCAGAATCTCCAGCTTAAAAGCCTGGGGTTAAAAAAGAAAGAAACCAAAATGCAGAGCAGACAGGAAAGCTCCTGTCAGCAGTTGCCATTATTCCCTGCTCTGGAATTTGTCCAGCAGTCTGTTCTCACAGTGGTCAATCAACTACACAAGGAAGCCCACTAGTCTCCCAGCAGATGGCCGTCTCAGGCAGTCCCCCTGCCATCAAGGCTATTAGCCTTTATGGTGTGTGTGTGTTGTAGCATCATATTCAAGTATATAAGAGGTGGAGCTTGTGTTGTAATATCATTATGCATGTTTTGTCATTTTGACAAAAACTCTTAGATTCAGTGGATGCCTCTGATCAGCTTATTAGAAAAAATAGAGGGAAATAAAATATGAAAATGAATAAGGACCGGGGGGCGGGTTTGTGGGCGGCAGCCAATCAGCCGGATGGGGGGCAGGGTTTGTGGGTGGCAGCCAATTGGACGGATGGGGGTGGGGTTTGCAGGTCTACCACTCCAGGAACTGAGGGTTTTGCCTCCCTGCTGAAACCGAGGGCATTTTCAGGGTCCCCGGAGCTTGCCCCGAAAATGCTCTCGGTTCTGTCAGGGAGGCGAAAAGGTGTGTGCGCATGCTGATGCGAGGGGAGGCCCACCTCTGCCCTTCTTTGCCGCACGCTGATAGGTGGAGGTGTTTCCCCTTCTGGGCCTCCACCAATCAGCTGCTCCAGCTCACCCTGCGGCCCACTTCCTAATGGCCCTTGGCCCACCGGTGGGCCATGGACCACAGGTTGCCAACCCCTGAGGTACATGGTAGTCTGACATGATCTTACCGAGTATAAGGGAAGCAGTTATGATTGCATGAAAGTGGGAAGTTTGAGTAAGGTTACAAAAGGAAAACAGGTGTCATGATTCTCACCAGTGCGAATCCTGCCATGGGTTGTAAATTGTAGGTTAGATGGGGGATGTTAGCTAGATCCGTGTCAGCACCAGTGAACTCTAAGGAGCAGGGGGGAGGAATGGGTAACATTCCAACAAAGACAGTTGGAGAGTGTTTACAGCAGCAGAGACTTGCACTAAGGTCGTTCAGTCGGTGCCATCTGGATATGTCTGGGAGATGGATGCAGGTCGGGAGCAATGAGAATTGAGTGGGAACGAAGTACGTAACGGCCCATCGGGAGGAGGGGCTGACATGAAGGGGGAAAGTGTTTTATCAATGGAATGAGCGGGAAAACCTCATTCCGAGCTTTGGCTATGTTCCATGTTACTATTTCCTAATAAAGATTTCTTCTACATCTTAAATGGCTTGTACTGAGGAATCCTGTTTTTGGAATTTAAGAACTGGAATCATCACAGAAAGCTTGGAATCCCCATTATGGAGACCGTACCTGAGGACTACCAAGTTTCTGAGGAAGGTCCAACCTTGCAAAGCTTAGATTTTACGGACACTCTTCCTGTAATGATTGGAGGAGAAGAATGGGTCGATGGCGGAGATGAATCAGGCTCAGAGGGATTGGAACCCGGAGGTGTCTTGACGGGAGTGAGACTTTCCCAGGCGCATTCCCAAGAGCATCTGGAATCGCAATGGGAAATACTGCTGAGCCTGACAGTTTTATTGAAGCCAATTGTTGCTGATCTAGACGAAATCCTTGCAGTGTCGAAGCAAGGGGAAGAAGAGAGTGGAGTATCCAATGATGAACACGGGGACGTGAGTGATGATGGAGATGGAGGAGAACTGCTCGAGACTTTGTGAGCCAAGAAGTCAAAAAACCTCGGGGATTGGGGCCCCCAACTGGGAGCTTGGCCGAGGAAGGTGCTGAATCCAGGAGAATGCAACCCACCGAAACCACTGAAAGGGGCTAATCCATGTTGGTCCCAGGGGATAGGTGGAGGTGCCGAGCCCGATGACACCCAAAAAGTGAGTAAAGAGAGAGGGTCCCATCATTGTGCTGCAGTATCAGAGAACCGGATCAGCAGGGTGGAAAGGGAGATGACGTCCATGGGAGACCGACTGAGTACCTTGCAGGGAGCGATGGAACAGTTATTGCAAAAATTTGATGAAGTAATAGAATCCAGAGCATCGCCCAGCCCGTGACTGTATTCGAGAGATGAAAGTGGAGGACCAAAGCATCACTCTACCAAAATTAAGCGAGATGAGGGGTGCCCGATCCTACAGAAACCCTATGCTGAGAAACCCAAAGTGGTGAAAAAGATTGAGGGTGTGCTTGGCATGAGAAACTTAAAAGTGAAGTTTGGCGGAGACACGAAACACTTGGCTTGGTTCGTGACCCATGTGAGAGGTTTTATGGAGGAATTTGGGGAATCCTTCCCCACCGATGAGGCCAAGTGAGATATATTTCAGCACACCTTGAAAACGAGGCAGCTGACGGGGCGGTCGAGCTACATAACACAGGAGCTCCAGAGTTAGAGGATTTTGATGAGTTTATGTGTGCGTTAAGAGAGCGGTTCGAAGGTCCACTGACCAAGCTGAGAGCCAAGACACGTCTACAAAAACTTAAGCAAGGAACCAAGTCATTTTCAGATTATGCTATGGAGTTCAAGGGTCTTTCCGGAAAGTTAATAGACTGGCCAGAATCTCTAAAAATTGAGTATTTCCGCTTGGGTCTACAATGAGAGATTCTGGAGTGGTCCCTAGTGAGGGGGAATCCAAGTACCCTCAGAGGATGGATTTGCTTGGCGGGAGAAGTGGAAGACATGAGGCTTCAGGTTCAAAGACAACAACGCACCCAAGCAGCAGGAAGACGTTCAGCAATTGTGGGCACCACGGCTGATAAGAAAGGGAGTCGCAAATCATGGGATGAAGAAAAAGACCGGCAAATGCGAAAAGGCTTATGCTACAAGTGTGGAAAGGAGGGTCACAGGATTGCCAACTGACCACAATCGGCAACGACGATCTGAAGCAAGCCCAGCGAGAGCGGCTCTAAAACACCAACCATGAAAAGTAGAGGAATGGCCTTTGGAGCAGAGTCCAACCCCAAATATCCCATACCAACAGAAGAGGACTCAGTAGAAGAATTCCAGCTGGCGGGAAACTGGGGGCACCTGTCCTAAGTGACGCTCAAGGGCAGGTGACTCTAAGTGGGCATTCAGATCCTATGGTGAATGAAAATTGCCCAGCCATGCTAGTTGGGTGCAAGTAAAATCCGTGAGAAATGGAAACTGTGCAGACTTAATGGGGTTGTTGGACTCCGGGTGTACTCATTGCTTGATGCACCCAGCTGTAGTGACCGGATTGAGACTAGAGTGGGGAGGTTAAAAGAACCCATCATTTTTTCACAATTGGATGGGTCGGATATGCAAGGGGGCCCAGTGGAGTATTGTACCAAAGCCTTAACCATGCAAGTTGGAACCCACAAAGAGACTTTGTGCTTTCTAGTAGCACCCATAGCTAATCAATCCATAATTCTGGGATTGGCATGGTTAAGACAGAGGAACCCCAAGGTGGACTGGGTAACAGGACAGTTAATTTTTTCTGATGGGAGCTACCCGGGGCTGAAGGAGAAGGATCCGCCTCCTGATCTAGAAATGATGGCTGCTGTGGCAGAGATGGGGGGGGGGAGCCTTCTACTCAAGAAGAGGAGTTGATTCCTTTACAGTACAGAGACTTAGAGGAGGTGTTTGGGGAAGCTGAGTCGAATCAACTTTTTCCCCATAAAAAATCAGACTCTGCAATTGAGTTAGATGAAGGAGCAAAATTACCTAAAATGAAATTATATTCCATGACTTATAAAGAGACAGAAGCATTGTGAGAGTTCATTGACAGAAATTTAGAATGAGGTTTCATCCGGCCAGCCACCTCACCAATAGCGGCGCCGGTGATGTTTGGGAAAAAGAAAGATGGTTCATTAAGACTGTGTACTGATTACAGGGGCTTGAATGCAATATGTACTTCAAACCAGTACCCATGCCTCTGATGAAAGATATGTTGGCGCAATTATCCAAGGGAAATATTTTTACTAAATTGGATTTAAGAGAGGCTTATTTTTGAGTGCGCATTTGAGAAGGAGATGAGTGGAAGACTGCATTTAACTGTCAGCTGGGTTGTTTTGAATATTTAGTTATGCCTTTCGGATTAAAGCCCCCCCTGGGGGTCTTTATGCATCTGATAAACGAAGTGCTTCATGATTTCTTGTACCAGGGAGTGCTTGTGTACCTGGATGATATTTTAATTTATTCTGAGACTTTAGACGAGCATGTAATTTTGGTGCGGGAAGTGTTAAAAAGGTTGGTTAAAGCTCAGTTATATGCAAAGCTGTTGAAGTGTGAGTTCCACAAAGACCAAGTAGACCAGGGCTTTCCAAAGTGCAGCTGCTAGCGACACGCCAGTGGCGGTGCGGCGGTGGCACGGCGGTGCCGCGGGAGGGCATGCGGCGGTGCCGCACGCGCGCACGGCGGCGCCGTGGGGGGGGCGTGCGGCAGCGCGTGCACGGCGGCAGCGCACGCGCGCACAGCAGCAGCGCGGGGGGCGTGCGGTGGTGCGCGTGTACACGGCGGCGGCAGCGGCTGCCGCTGCCACCGTGCACACGTGCGCCGCCGCTTCCGGGTGGTGTGGCAACACACCACGCTGTGTGTGGCGACACACTTTTGTGTCGCGACATACAGTTTGGAAAGCTCTGAACTAGACTATTTGGGGTATAGAGTATCCAGTAAAGGAATTGAAATGGACCCTGCAAAAGTAAAGGATGTACTAGCATGGGAACCGCCAAAGATGAGGAGACAGTACAGAGCTTTTTAGGGTTGACTAATTTCTATCGGCAGTTCATACCGAATTTTGCACAAATAGCTCTGCCCTTAACTGATCTATTAAAGACTAAAGAGAAAAAAGAGCCCCAGAAAGCGAAAAAACCAGGGGCGGTGTTGAATTGGACAGCAGAGTGTCAGGAGGCTTCTGACCATTTGAAAGCGCTCTTCACAGCCGAGCCAATTTTAAAACACCCCGATCCCCTCCAACCTTTGATAATACAGGCTGACGCATCAGATACGGCAGTGGGCTTGATCCCGCTGCAGCATGATGAGAAGGGGGTTTTACGGCCCTGCACCTACATTTCCCATAAATTTACAGAGACAGAGAGGCGGTAGCATGTTTGGGAAAAAGAAGCCTTCACTGTACACCACGCTCTCATAACGTGGAGACACGTATTAGAAGGCACCCCTCACCCATTCGAAGTATGGACAGATCACAAAAACTTAGAGGCCTTAAAGACACCCAGGAGGTTAAACCCCAAACAAATAAGATGGGCGCAATTTTTTAGTCGGTTCGACTTCACCCTGAAATACCTGCCTGGGGGGAAAAACTTTCTAGCTGATGCATTGTCGAAATTACTGCAGCACAATAACCAACAAGAAGAAATAGTAGATTCTATCATTCCAACCCAGCAAGTGGGGTTGGCTGCAGTCACTAGAAGTCAAAAAGCTGAACCTGGTATAAAATTTGAAGGAGGGTTGCAAAACGAACTGCATGTTGCCTTGCAGAAGGATGAGTGGTTGCAGGAGAACAAAGTGTCTCTAACAGAGAAACAGGGGTTCTGGTGGAGTGGAGACAGGTTGTATATCCCAGAGGATATGCGCAAGAAAATACTTGAAAGGTGTCATGATGGTAAATCAGCTGGCCGTTTTGGTTTGTAAAGACTTTACACTTAATGAGAAGGCAATTTTTGTGGCCTTCCATGAAGAAAGATGTGGCAGAATATGTCAGCAGTTGCCCAACATGTGCAATGGCTAAAAGGCAGGGGGGGAAACCTAGAGGATTGCTACAAAACGTGGTGAGTCCAACCCATCCATGGAAACAGATTGCTATGGATTTTATTGTTGAACTGCCTGAAAGTAAGAAGACAGTGATTTGGGTTGTAACTGATTTATTCTCCAAGCAAGCTCATTTCATTCCATGTGCTCAATTACCTACAGCTGGTCAGTTAGCCAAAATGTTCATACCACATATCTACAGGTTACACGGAGCCCCTGAAAGAGTAATAAGTGACCGGGGTGTCCAGTTTGCCTCCAAATTTTGGAAAGCTTTTCTCAAACTAATTGGGGCGGAGCAAGGATTAAGCTCCTCCCACCATCCGGAGAGGGATGGATCGACTGAACGTCTGAACTCTGTGTTGGAACAATATTTAAGATGAATATTGAGAATATTTAAGAGAATGATTGGGCGGATTTACTTCGTTTTGCTGAGTTAGCATATAACAACGCCGTCCATCAAAGCACTGGGTTTTCTCCATTTCAAGTGGCTAATGGGCAAGAGTTCGTAGCTATTCCAGAACTGCCTCAAAACCAGGCAGATGTAAGTCTTGCAGACGAATGGTAAAACAATTGGTAGACAACTGGCCTGTAATACAGAAAACCTTACAGGAAGCAAAGGACACATACAAAATATTTGCTGATCGCGAAAGATCTCCCGAGTGGCAGATGAAGGTGGGAGAGGAGGTTTACTTGTCGACCAATTTTTAAAAATCCACTCAACCTTCTAAGAAATTGGGTCCTAAGTTCATTGTCCTTTCCCTATTATCAAAATAGTAAACTCAGTGACTGTACACTTACAATTACCAAAGAATATGAGGAGAATTCACCCAGTTTTCCATTGCAGCTTGCTAAAGCCAGGCAAACCCTCAGAGACCTGGCATCCAAAACATCCTCCCCCACCTCCTATAATGATTGATGGAGAAGAGCACTTCGAAGTACAAGAGATCCTCGATTCCAGAAGACAAAGGGGCCAGCTACAGTACCTGATTCAATGGAAGCATTTTCCCAAAAGTTATAATGAATGGGTTGCCAGTCGACACGTTCGTGCTTCTGAACTCATCACTGTTTCATCAACGCTTTCCTGACAAACCGAAGTGATTGACTCGATTACCATGTATGCTTTCTTTGTTTCAATTTGTATTGCATTGTATATGTTGTTTATTGTACCGTCTTTTTTTCTTTGGGGAAGGCTTTTCTTTGGAGGGGCGGTATGTCATGATTCGCACCAGTGCGAATCCTGCCATGGGTTGTAAATTGTAGATTAGATGGGGGATGTTAGTTAGATCCGTGTCAGCACCAGTAAACTCTGAGGAGCAGGGGGGAGGAATGGGTAACATTCCAACGAAGACTGTTGGAGAGTGTTTACAGCAGCAGAGACTTGCACCAAGGTCGTTCAGTCGGTGCCATCTGGATATGTCTGGGAGATGGATGCAGGTCGGGAGCAATGAGAATTGAGTGGGAACGAAGTACGTAACGGCCCATCGGGAGGAGGGGCTGACATGAAGGGGGAAAGTGTTTTATCAATGGAATGAGCGGGAAAACCTCATTCCGAGCTTTGGCTATGTTCCATGTTACTATTTCCTAATAAAGATTTCTTCTACATCTTAAATAGCTTGTACTGAGGAATCCTGATTTTGGAATTTAAGAACTGGAATCATCACAGCAGGGATATGAAGAGCATTTGTGCAGCTAAATATTCTATTTTTTCCTTTGGGTAAATAGTTGAAAAGCAATTACACTAACATATTACTCTGCCTTCATAACATGAAGCATATTAGAAAATGCTATTTTAATTACAACTCTAGATGTGAGGACATTTTTTTTTAATGGATTGTGTTATTGTGATGATTGGGTATTAGAACTGTCCCTCAAAGCATGGTAATGCAGAGCACCGTTTCACAATTTATATATTAGAGGAAGGAGGGAACTGAGGAAAGAGGGATTTGAAAGATGTGGGTAGAAGGACAGGCCTGAGGGAAGCTTGGACTCCTAGCCTTAGAAAAAGTCTCTGTCAGAGTGACAGGTTTATGAGTATACTTTTAGTGCCAGGAAAGGCAAGAATTGACAAGTCTTTAGATACATTGTAATATTATGGGAACTCATTTACAACACATTTTAAGTTACTTAATGAAAGTTAATTTCATTCCTTGTTTAAATGTTAAAGAGTGCTGTTGATCAACCCCAATTTCATAGTCATGTTACTACTACTAAAAGTGGTGTGTGGCAATATGTACCAGAGAGACTCACATTCTTTTAACATTTAATGGAAACTGTTGGGTGGAACCCTATTGGCACAGAAAATATGAAACAATTCTAAGTGGGAATGCAGTACTGTTCTGTCAGCAGTATTCAGAGGTCTGAAATATTTCTTATAAATATCTCTTTGATTTTAAGCATACTACATTAGTGTTAGTCGTATTTGTTAAAATTAAATTTAGCATTTTCCTGAGAATCAGGTACTCAAATCATTCCGTCTCACTGTGTTGCTCATTTGCTAAAAGCCTGGATTAAGTTAGTATAGGAATTTGAGAATTATTTTACATGACGCCAAAGCAGACTACAAAAAATATGCAGATCGCAAAAGAGCCCCAGAATGGCCCATGGAAGTAGGAGAAAAGGTCTATTTATCCACGAAATACCTGAAATCCAGTCAACCGTCAAAAAAACTAGGCCCCAAGTACGTAGGTCCATTCCCAATTGTGAAAATCATCAACGACGTAACAGTACAACTACAACTACCTAAGAACCTGAACAAAATACACCCAGTCTTCCACTGTAGCCTACTCAAACCAGTGCGCTCTTCTGCTAGATGGCACCCAGAACCCCCCCCCCCGCCTGCCCCCACACTCATTGAGGGAGAACAACACTTCGAGGTCCAAACAATTTTGGACTCCAGAATGCGAAGAGGGGGGCTGCAGTACCTAATCCAATGGAAACACCTTCCAAAAGCAGATAACGAGTGGGTGGAGAGCCGACATGTCCGAGCACCCCAACTAGTAAGGGCATTCCACAAGAAATACCCAGAGAAACCAAAATTAGCTGACAAGAAATAGACTACTACCTTCATACACTAACTGTCCCTTTTATCTTTCAGGTGGTGCATCCTCACCAAGGGGCAGGGGGGAGGCATGTAAGGATGGAGAATCCAGCAGCAATGGATAATTGCGGCTGGATGCTCCAACCTTACACAGTGTAAATGAAGACAGGAAATAGGGATAAAGGAAGATGGGGGAGGGGGGAAACACAAGCCTCCGAGAAAGCAGCAGCATTGCCGGATCAGGAAAACTCAGAAGCCAATGACAAAAGTACTACCAATGCCAGTGACCACGAGGCTGGAAGAGAGCAATCAATGTGAAGCAAAGAATGAAATCAACAAAGAAAGAACTGAGAGGGAGGGGCAGGACAAGTAAGAACCAAATGGTTAAAGGAGAGGTCTGGGGGGGAAGAAACCCACTTCTGGCTTTAACGGAGCACGATGCTGATTCAATAAACAAATTGCACATATCCCTCGTGGCTTGTGTTGTAGATTCTGATTTTGGATCATAAAGATCGTGAACCTCACAGAAATACCAACCTAGCAATTCAAAAGCATGCAAATGCAAGTAGATAAATAGGTACCACTTCGGTGGGAAGGTAACAGCGTTCCGCGCGCGTCATGCCGGCCACATGACCGTGGAAGCGTCTTTGGACAGCGCTGGCTCTTTGGCTAACAAACGGAGATGAGCACCGGCCCCTAGAGTCGGACACGACTGCACAAATGTGCGGGGGGAACCTTTACCTTTTTATTGATTCTTTGCTATCTACAGTACTTTATGAGTAGAATAGGCACAAGTTGCTGCATATTGACAGGAATAACAAGAGCAGACCTTGCAATGCTTGAAGTAAGGGATAGACTCAGAAAATGGCTTGAGTTACCTACCAGATGTTTTACAATTTTAAATAATCACAATTGTTTGTTTTTCTTAATGTGCATTGAAATGGAATGGTTTAATTATTTTGCCTTGTTATATCCAAGAATTACTACTCAATAGTTTATAGATAATTTATATACTGTCTGTTAATTGAGATTATTTGTGCTTTCTTAAGATGTATATATTCTATATTTTGAATTTGATATATTTAATATTTGGTCTTTAATATCCCATTTCTTAGCCTTTTACCTTTCTGCCATCTGAATTTCAATTTATTAGTCTTACCCTTAAATTGCCATTCCAGTGCTTTTAAAAAATTTTCTCATTGTAATGTTATCTAATGGTTGAGTGGGCATCTCTTTCTTTGAATCTCCATTACTTCCAACTGGTAATTTTTTGAACCATTTGAAACACTGGAAGGCTACTTTAAGACCCAGCTATTGGGATGCAGAGGGAGTGAGAAATAGATTTTAAAGTAAGACGGTGAAGATATTTAATCACTGATATCTCTATGGAACATCTAAGCAACATTAACTTTGTCTGTGATTTGTGTATGTGCCACCTAATAATCTTACATTGAAATAATGCAGTTAAACTATCTGAATAACCTTGACTTTGTATTGGTTTTGTTTGTTTAAAAAATGTGTGACAAAGATAAGGTTATGTATTGACACTAATTTTATTCACAAACTTTAAAAAGTTAATGTGAAACATTTGCATTTGTCTTTTATTTTCAAATCCATATGTCATTTTATCTTTCATGTACATTTTCTAATAGTCATTAGATGGAAAGATTTCTCATTTTTATGATGAAAATTGCCATGCATGTTCTAGCTTTGGAAAACCATAACTACAACATACCACATACGACAGTAGAAAATTATGGATATGCCACTTCTTCATTTTATGCAGTAAAATAAGTATACTGTTGTTCACTATTGTTGCAATGGTTATACGAAGAAATTTTTTCAAATGGAGTAAGCATGAGTTGTAGAGTTATGGGGAAACATAGTTATTGGATGCACCTTTGATTTTGCCTTTCTACTTATTTTAGT
Source organism: Charina bottae (assembly GCA_023362775.1). Lineage (NCBI taxonomy): Eukaryota > Metazoa > Chordata > Lepidosauria > Squamata > Charinaidae > Charina > Charina bottae. The sequence goes on from JALMGJ010000002.1 coordinate 242,918,962, forward strand.
AAATCTGGGCTTCTGTGTATAGTATTAAGTGGCTCGTACTAGGTTTTCAAAAAGATAACGGGACAAAGACCAAGCTAGAAACAATTTTGATGTTTTATACTGATGGCTCATTCCCAGTGTGATTCAATTTTTTCCAGCAAATTGAGGAATTGGTAAGAATTTTGACTTTAGTCTGGATGGCTAAAGTACAGAACTATATCTTTTTAAAAAAATACATTAAAATAAAGTTAAGTGTTTTTATATGATCTGTTAATCCGTATATAATCTGATTTACAAATCTATTTACAGATTTGTCTAATGTATAAATTTTAGACAAATGTTCTTATTCCTATAAAATAGCCTATTCAATTAGGTGCCTTCTAGATGTGGCAGATTATAAGTTTTGTTATCCAATATGTCTGGGGAGTATCAGAGTGGGGAAAGCTGTTATAAAGCCACATTTTAAAATCTTTTGTCAGTGCTTTTGATTAGAACTAATAGTAATAATTCACAGTTACAAGGAAATGATGCTGTTTAAAGAATGGTTTTAGAGTAGCTGTGAAATAAAGTTTGTTCATGTTAACATGCATTGGCTTATTCTACAGGGGGTGATAGGTGTGCAGCTGGTGGTTACCATGGTGATGACTAGCATTATACAGAAGATCATACCTCACTACTCTCTTGCCCGGTGGCTTCTTTGCAGTGGCAGGTAAGATAAGAGACCAGAACTGAACATCTGATAAAGCGGGTTCTTGTCCATTGAAAGCTGATGCTGTAACAAATTTGCTGTGTCTGTAAGATGTCATGGGACCTTTTGCTGGCCTATCCTGTTGTGTACCAAGTTTATCTGGAAACTGATTATAATAATGCACAGGTCTGGAAATGTTGGTTCTAAAAATAATCACATTAAATATTTTCCAGTCTCATCTAGAAATTCGCATTATGCTGTAGCTTAAGGTCTAATTGAGAAATAGGTGATATATGCTTTGTTATGCTGTTACATATCCTGTTCATGGACCTATTTCTTGACAAGTGCCATGCCCTTTTTACAAAAGCAGACACTTCTATCCCATATTGCTTAATAATATGGCCATATATTTTCTGCATAATTGTCTCAATAATTTAAAAAATGTGCCTTCTGTAAGATGAAAATCAGAATTGAAATTTAAGAAAAGAGGATAGTTTATTCAAAGGCAATAGTTATTAGTGACTATCATAGCACTTGTGACAAATTACTTAATAACTTTAAAATAACATTCACAATCATTAAGCTCTCTGTGCTAAAAACAATTAAGGAAGAAGCACATTTGGACTATCCCTAAGCTCCCTAAATCCTTTAGAATTACTTATGAATTTCCATTGGAAATATTCTACTTTTTGTGGTATTCTTGCTAACAAACCAGAAAAATGTATGGGCTTCAGAAGATTAATTCTCTAGTTAGATATTATTTGGCTTTTATAAATGCACTCAAATTCCAGATGAAATTACTCTAAAAAAATATAAAATAAGAAATAAGCTCAATTTCCTCATTAAATAATTAAGCACCAAGGACTCCACAGTTCCATACCTAGTTATAACAGTCACTGCACAATGTATGCAGCCAGGTGTTCTTTTGGTTGGATTTACTAATAACTGATTATTTGTCTATTCAACCTAAATCTTCTCTGTCTTCATCAAGAGCTTAATTGATGGATGATTCTGAGACATGTGGAAGGACTGTACAAGCAGATGGCTGCATGAGAAATGAAAGGGAGTCTAGCACTCATCCTTGGCAGCTGCCTGCCAGTGTAGAAATTTGCTCAAATACCTCACTAGAGAGGACAGGTGGAAGGACAAAGTAAGCAGAGATGGTAGAGTAGCTTTGGCCTTGCTAAGTGTTATAACCGTAGCATCCTTGTTGGTCCTCTGGAGACTCCTGTGGGAATTGAACAGCTGCTCATGGACGATTGAGTTCTGTCATAATTTATCTACAGAATTAGAACTTTTGTATTTAATTGTCTGGTGGCATCTTTCACTAAAAAGTCAAACCTGAATCTTATCAATCATCTCTGCAAACATATTGTTTTTTGTTTTTTTGGTGTGTGTGTGTGTGTGTGTGTGTGTGTATAATTCTATATTTAGTATATGAGGCTTTAGTTAAAAAGCAGTTTAAAGAAAAATGTAGAAAAAAGTATATGGATAGTCCCTGCTTAGCCACCCTAATTGGGACGAATCTCTGTCGCTGAGTGAAGTGGTTATTAAGCAAAACATCACATGACCTCACCATTTAGCAACAGCAGTTCTTATAGTCCTGGTTGTGGTCGTTAGGCGAGGACCTCATGCTTCTCCTGCCTTGCTGCACTCACCTTTGCTTCAACTCCCCCCATCCACCTGTCTCCCCCCCATCTCTGCCCTTTTGGCCATGCTGCTCTCCACGGCTACCTACCCCTGCTGCCCCCTGCTGACCTTCGCTGTCTTCTTCCTCCCACTACTGACAGAAGAGCCAGCAGCTGCCTCGGGTGGGAGTGCCTGGCCAGCAGTGGGAAGAAGAAGGTGGCAAAGGTCATCTGGGGGTGGCAGGGGTAGGCAGCGGTGGAGAGCAGCACGGCCAAAATGGCAGAGGTGTGGGGAGTTGAAGTGCATGTGGGCAGGCTGCCAAGCACCCAAATTTTGATTGTATGACCGTGGGGGCGCTGCAACAGCCGTAACTCCAAGAACCAGCTATGACTACCATTCATTCAGCGCCATCTTAACTTCAGTCACTGAACAAATTTATTTATTTATTATTTATTATTTAAATTTGTATCACCGCCCATCTCCTCCGTACCAGGGAACTCTGGGTGGTTCACAACAAGTTAAAAATATAAAATTACAACAACAATAATTTACATATAAAATCCAAATAGAAAGATGTTAATAATAAGGTGGGTTTCATGGCATTAGCCATGAAAAATGGTTGTTAAGTGAGGACTATCTGTAAGACAAGATCTGCTAAGGGTTTGGTGTGTCTGTGCGCATTTTCTCTCCTCCTGTTTCTGTCTCTGCTGAGAGTGGGGTGTATCTGCACACATTTGTGTGATAGAGAGTGTACTTCGTTTTATAGCTTTTGAACAGCTTTCAATAAACCAACACAATAGAATTAAAGCATCAGCAATCCATTATTTGTGGGGCGTGGTGGCTCAGCGGGTAAGACGCCAGGCTTGTCGATCGGAAGATTGCAAGTTCAGAGGTTCGAATCCCTAGCCCTGCATGCGGAGTGAGCTCCAGCACTAGCTCCAGCTCTTGCCAACCTAGCAATTCGAAAGCATGCAAATGCAAGTAGATGAATAGGTACCACTTCGGTGGGTAGGTAACAGCGTTCCGCGCACGTCATGCCGGCCACATGACTGTGGAAGCGTCTTCGGACAACGCTGGCTCTTCAGCTAACAAACGGAGATGAGCACTGGCCCCTAGAGTCGGACACGACTGTACAAATGTGCGGGGGGAACCTTTACCTTTTTAAAATCCATTATAATGAGTAATATAACCAGTCAGGTGTCCCACCGCTTGAGGGTAACATGAACTTCAGTTGTTCCCAAATTCCCCCCTGAAGATCAGCATCATATGTAAGATAGTCATAAATGAAGAATACAGTTATTCTATACTGCAAAACTAAAGGCTTTCATAGGACCTACACATCTTGAAAACTATTTTAACCTCACTATTTGAGTTACAAGGGCTCATGGTATTATATCTAGTAAACATCATCCAAATTTTTACTAATGTCTTATTTTTTTCGTTTTCTAGTTTGCGGTGGTACCTACATCCCACAGAAGAAGAATTACGTATTCTTGCAGGAAAACAACAAAAGGGAAAAAGCAAGAAAGATAGGTACGAAAGCAGTGTGGGTAACTCATTATTTTTCAGCCTTCATTACCCAGCTGTAAATTGGGGGTGGTTATTTGATATTCGTTAATGGTTTTGAAAATGAGTTTTAAAAAATGATTTTGCACAGGAAGGATTGTTTGTATGGGTGTGCAAATCTGCTCCCTGATACATTGATACAGTATTAAAAGCCAAGGAGTCTGAAAAAGCTTATGAGAACTTTGGGGATAAAAGAAAATAAAAATAAATAAGGCATAGAAAAAGGATATTAGGTCATCTCTAATATACTTGCCTTTACTTTTACTTGTCATTATTTAGTTATGCATTTTGTTGGTTTAATAGGATAAGAAAGAAAAGAAACCCAATACAATTAGAACTGATTTACCTTGCTTACTTGCTTGTTTACTTTAAGTATGCATATATCATAGTTTATATGGAAGTATTTAAAATTAACAGGTATAACAAGGAAAAGAGTAGGACTAGAATAAAGTCAGAAATTATAACTTTGGTCAATTAAAAAACTGTTCTCCAGATGTCAAAGCCAAATCAGGGTGCTATCCAGGGTGCAAGATCTGATGTCAGCACCTCCTTTATTATACTGCCTCTTAGAAGGGCTTCTGTGAAGATCATTAATTCTAGAACATTAATGTGGAAGAATTCTATTCCTGAGATACTGATCCCACACCAATTATAGTTTAAAGGTTAAAATAAGCACTGCATTGGTTGCTAGTTTGCTTCTGGGTCCAATTCAAAGTGCTGGTTTTGACCTTGAAAGCCCTTCATGACATGGGGCCAGGTTATCTGAGGGACCACCTCTCTCTGAATATATCTGCCCATCCCACCAGATCTGGCAGAGAAGGCATGCTGTGGGTCCCGTCTGTCAGGGAACTACACTTGGTGAGTCCCAGGAGGCGGGCCTTCTCTGCTGTGGTGCCCGTCTTATGGATTCTTCTCTCCCCAGAAGTGAGGTTAGCTCCATCCCTCTTCACATTGCACAGGTCCCTCAAAACCTGGCTTTGCCTTCAGGCCTGGGTGTCCCAGGGAGATCTTGCAGTGGCTCCCTTCCTGCAACTAACATCATCCTCTCTTGTTCTTGTTCTTTTTGTAATTTTTATAATGAATGTTTTTATATATTTATTGGTTTTTTAAATTAAGTGTTGAATGCCACTCCCTTTTCTGTGAGATAGGCAGCTATACAAATTTGATAAATAAGTAAAGATAGAAATGATGCAGGAAGACTGGCAATATATACTTCATATGCCGACTTACTAAATGGACTTTCCAAATTCCTTCAAGTATGGCCCAGTATGATGGAAGAATGCAGATTTATTAGATAACCTATGAACTTTCTTCTATTAGCTGGTGGAATTCTATTAGGTCCATCCTCTTGTAAAACTACTGTACTGTCAGCAAAGCTGAGAAAAGTCTCTCTTTAAATTAATTATTTATATATTTCATTTAAAATGTTTGTACAACAGTAAAATTCCATCTCCAGCAAAGGAGATTGTTACCTTGTCGTGGTGCTGGAGCTTGAGCACCTCAATGAGCACCATGAGCTAAACTGTGAAGGGGCACCCAAGATGGGAAGGTCATGGAAGAGAGGTCAGACTAAATACAATCCCTGGGGAAGGTAACGGCAACCCACCCCAGTATTCTTGCCGTGAAAACTAAATGGATCAGTACAACCAGGGATATGTCGGTATACCATCGGAAGATGGGACTCCCAGGTCGGAAGATGGTCAAAATGCTACTGGGGAGGAACAGAGGATAAGTTCAACTAGCCCCAGATGTGATGACGCAGCTAGCTCAAAGCCGAAAGGACGGCTAGCGGCCAACGCTGCTGGTGGTGAACGACGAATCTGATGTTCTAAAGATCAACACACCATAGGAACCTGGAATGTAAGATCTATAAGCCAGGGCACATTGGATGTGGTTATTGGTGAGATGTCAAGATTAAATATAGACATTTTGGGTGTCAGTGAACTGAAATGGACTGGAATGGGCCACTTCACATCAGATGACCACCAGATCTATTACTGTGGACAAGAGGACCATAGAAGAAATGGAGTAGCCTTCATAATTAATAATAGTGGCTAAAGCAGTGCTTGGATACAATCCCACAGATCAGTTAGATATGAGCTCACTAACATTCCTAATGAATATGCAGTGGAAGTGAAGAATAGATTTAAGGGACTAGACTTAGTAGATAGGGTCCCGGAAGAGCTATGGACAGAAGTTCGCAACATTGTTCAGGAGGCGGCAACAAAAAACGTCCCAAAGAAAAAGAACACCAAGAAGGCAAGATGGCTGTCTGCTGAGACACTGGAAGTAGCCCAAGAAAGAAGGAAAGCAAAAGGCAACAGTGATAGGGGGAGATACGCCCAATTAAATGCAAAATTCCAGAGGTTAGCCAGAAGAGATAAGGAATTATTTTTAAACAAGCAATGTGCGGAAGTGGAAGAAGATAATAGAATAGGAAGGACAAGAGACCTCTTCCAGAAAATTAGAAACATCAGAGGTAAATTCCAGGCAAAAATGGGTATGATCAAAAACAAAGATGTCAAGGACCTAACAGAAGCAGAAGAGATCAAGAAAAGGTGGCAAGCATATACGGAAGATCTGTACAGGAAAGATAATAATATCAAGGATAGCTTTGATGGTGTGGTCAGTGAGTTAGAGGCAGACATCCTGAAGAGTGAGGTTGAATGGGCCTTAAGAAGCATTGCTAATAAGGCAGCAGGAGATGATGGTATCCCAGCTGAACTGTTTAAAATCTTGCAAGATGATGCTGACAAGGTGATGCATGCCATATGCCAGCAAATTTGGAAAACACAAGAATGGCCATCAGATTGGAAAAAATCAACTTATATCCCCATACCAAAACAGGGAAGCACTAAAGAATGTTCAAACTATCAAACAGTGGCACTTATTTCACATGCCAGTAAGGTAATGCTCAAGATCTTGCAAGGTAGACTCCAGCAATTCATGGAGCGAGAATTGCCAGAAGTACAAGCTGGGTTTAGAAAAGGCAGAGGAACTAAAGACCAAATTGCCAATATCCGCTGGATAATGGAGAAAGCCAGGGTGTTTCAGAAAAACATCTATTTCTGTTTTATTGACTATTCTAAAGCCTTTGACTGTGTGGATCATAACAAATTGTGGCAAGTTCTTGGTGGTATGGGGATACCAAGTCATCTTGTCTGCCTCCTGAGGAATCTGTATAACGACCAAGTAGCAACGGTAAGAACAGATCATGGAACAACGGACTGGTTTAAGATTGGGAAAGGAGTACAACGGCTGTATACTCTCACCCTACCTATTCAACCTGTATGCAGAACACATCATGCGACGTGCTGGGCTTCAGGAATCCAAGGCTGGAGTTAAAATTGCTGGAAGAAACATTAACAATCTTAGATATGCAGATGATACCACTTTGATGGCTGAAAGTGAGGAGGAGCTGAGGAGCCTTATGATGAAGGTGAAAGAAGAAAGTGCAAAAGCTGGGTTGCAGTTAAACCTCAAAAAAACCAAGATTATGGCAACAAGCTTGATTGATAACTGGCAAATAGAGGGAGAAAAAGTGGAGGCAGTGACAGACTTTGTATTTCTAGGCTCAAAGATTACTGCAGACGCTGACTGCAGCCAGGAAATCTGAAGACGTCTACTTCTTGGGAGGAGAGCAATGACAAATCTTGATAAAATAGTTAAGAGCAGAGACATCACACTGACAACAAAGGTCCGCATAGTCAAAGCAATGGTATTCCCCGTAGTAACCTATGGCTGCGAGAGCTGGACCATAAGAAAGGCTGAGCGAAGGAAGATAGATGCTTTTGAACTGTGGTGTTGAAGGAACATTCTGAGAGTGCCTTGGACTGCAAGAAGATCAAACCAGTCCATACTCCAGGAAATAAAGCCAGACTGCTCACTTGAGGGAATGATATTAAAGGCAGAACTGAAGTAATTTGGCCACATAATGAGACAACAGGATACCCTGGAGAAGATGCTGATGCTAGGGAAAGTGGAAGGCAAAAGGAAGAGGGGCCGACCAAGGGCAAGATGGATGGATGATATTCTGGAGGTGACGGACTCGACCGTGGGTGAGCTGGGGATGGGGACGGCCAACAGGAAGCTCTGGCGTGGGCTGGTCCACGAAGTCACGAAGAGTCGGAAGCGACTGAACTAATAAACAACAAAGAATGCCATCAAGTCAAACTTGACTTAGATAATTATATGGACATGACCATGCTGTATTCTTGGCAATTGTAGTTCAGTGGTTTGCCTGTGTTGTCTTCTGTGAAGTTTTTTCAGCTTGGCTTTCAAGCCTAAATGCTTTTCTTCAGAATGTATACTACAATTTTAATGTCTAAACTAAAAATAGGGGTTAAAATGACACAGCATATGAATAGTAAATTAAGCAAACTGTTCTATTGCAGCATAAAAGTTAAAATATAATTTATTAAAGGACCTGGAAAAACATTGTCTGATACCAAAAATAATACAATACAGTCAGGCATGTCCCACTGGTCAAGGCATTCCAAAGATGGAGGGCTCCCACTAAGAATAGTTTAACTCCCAGACAGCCATGTCTTGCACCTTATTCTTTCATGTACCATCAAAATCTATGCCATATAGTCTACATATTGGAGCAAATTTCTACTTGTACAACAGTGTATTCCATCTGAAAGGTTTATACAAATTGTGCATCAGCTTTCTTTCTCCATTAAACTATAAGGGCTAGAAATTAGGTTTTCCAAAGGAAAGCTCAATTTCCAAATGATCCTGAGGATTTAGTTGATACTTGAGGACCTTGTTTCCTGTGTTCTGGCACAGTTATAATTGTATAGAAAGCTAATTAAGAGAACTGAAAAAGAAAGGTAGATGAGGACACCTGGAGGATGCTTGGTATGCTAAGTGGTTTCAGCTATCCTTTGGAAGAATTCATCCCTTATAGAAAAAATATTGATAAGAAAGCTTGTGTACTTTACGGTATTCTTTAAGAGCTTTGTGTTCTTGGTACCTAGAATTTTATAATAACATACAGTTCTAAATTCCTCTTGCCTAGTTTCATTTCTTGCCAGTCAGCAAAAGAGTTGCCAGGATTTTATAAGTAGGTTTGTACATGTACTTAAAAGGGGTGTGGTGGCTCAGCGGATAAGACGCCAGGCTTGTCGATCAGAAGATCGCAAGTTCGGAGGTTCTAATCCCGAGCCCTGCGTGCGGAGTGAGCTCCCGCACTAGCCCCAGCTCTTGCCAACCTAGCAATTTGAGCATGCAAATGCAAGTAGATGAATAGGTACCACTTCGGTGGGAAGGTAACAGCGTTCCGCGTGCGTCATGCCGGCCACATGACCGTGGAAGCGTCTTCGGACAACGCTGGCTCTTCAGCTAACAAACGGAGATGAGCACCGGCCCCTAGAGTCGGACACGACTGCACAAATGTGCGGGGGGAACCTTTACCTTTGTACATGTACTTAGGAAAAATTCTAGCATAAAAATAGAATGATGTTATGATGCTCACTAGTCTAAGTCAGTTAAACGCATGTATGTCTGTTCATTTGAACATGTGTGCACCTACACACAATTAGATAATGTAGAATAACTGTTTCTATGTTTTGAACCTTTAGGTTCAGAGATCAGTTTTCTTTGCAGCAAATAAATTATATGGCATTTCTATTTATTGAATAATTTTATAATATTGAAAGTGTAGCTTTATTAAAAGCTGGTAAGTACTCTTTGAATTGTTTGTCATCTTCCCTTTTTTCTTCTCTTCATTGATTCTTTTCAAGGGTGAGTGAGAAGAAAAAGGAGCAAAGAAATATTCTTTTGAACCATTATATCCTAATTCCCAAACTCCTCAATTTTTTCTTACTCTCTTTGATTGCTGTGTAATTGGAAACTGGCACAGGAACTTAAGCTCCCAATGATGTATGTTTGTCCCCTGTGGTTGCTTTATAGAAGAGAATGTTCTTAAGTTAGATGGATAGATTTGAGTTAGAAAATCATATGCTCTGGTCCTTGTTCTTTCTCAAACTACCTATTTGTTGCTTCATGGGGTTGTTAGATAAAGATTTGAGTTTGGTTATGTGCATCAGGTGTTGCAGTATTTAAACTCAGTTTCTTCCTCTCACAGTTATATCAGTGAAGAAGATAGAGTTCAATCTCTTCATCCTGAAAATAAAAATTTTTACAGGCGCCATTTCAGTTTCTTGAGTGGTTGAGTGGTTAATCAACCTTGTCTCAGAGCTACTACCATTATTAGCAGAAGCTAAGTTGGAAGTGGCTTTCCTCTCATTCCCATTATTTTTCTTCATGAATGGGGGTGTTTGTGTCTCATATAACATTAGCTTTTTAAGTAGCAATTTTAGAGCCTCAGTAAGAGATGATGCAATATTGACAGTTTTTAATATATATTTATCTCAACAGGAAGTACAATGGTCACATTGACAACAAACCATTAACCATTCCTAAAGACATTAATCTTCATCTGGAAACAAAATCTATCACTGAAATAGATGCATTGGGTAAGAGATTATAATAAATTGAATCATGATAAAATTTTGTGTTCTTGAATCATGATAAAAAATTGTTGGTTTTGGAAAATGTTTTTGTTCCCATGTTAAAAAAAAGGGACAAATATTACAGTTTAAGGATCTGTATACTAGTATTTTAGGCAGCCATAAAATAATTGAAAAATCCCATTAATATGCTTAATTCATTCCCATGTGTTTAACTTTTATTACAAGCTGTCCTTGACTCAGCTTCTTTGAACTTTATGCACAGAAGGAATGTTTCAAATGTAGATACCAAGTTTTCTCTTTGAATTTCAAACATTTATTTATTTAATTTACAATAAAACTTGCTCAAATCTATCAGATTCTGGGAGGAATAAAACAATGTCAAAAGGAATCATATTGATTCAATACTGTAACAGCCAGATTTAATAGATTGTGTGGGAAGTAAACAGTTACTGTAATGTAAAACATGAAATGTGCTTATTGGTTCATTTTGCTTTGTTTATAACTATTAAGAGTGTGTGAGATCACTGTGATTTGTCTGAGTGAAGCGTTTTGCACTATGGAAGCAACATTGTTCATCCCATAGAGATGTGAAGGTGGTAACATTTCTCTCATTAGGGGGCTTTATGTTGCCACAAAGTATCATCCAGCATGTCCATTAACTGGATATGGTTACTCTGCAGAAGCCTCTTTTCACTATTGGATCCCAGAAGAGGCGGAACAATATGGAAGTTTAGAGCAGTTTTTCTCAACCTCAGCAACTTTAAGATGCATGGACTTCAATTCCCAGAATTCCCCAGCCACAAGACCCTGCATGTTAAAGTTGCTGAGGTGGAGAAACACTGGTGTAGAGGGATGCAGATTTGTGTTGTTTTGTATTAGAGGAGGATGTTACATAATCATTTGTCATAGTGAACCATTTGCATTTGGTGATTGAGAAAAAAACAAGTAGCTAAGACAATTTACTATGAGTATACTTTCCTGTCTTTCCATTTTCCTCATATAAAGTGCTTGAGGAAAATGTACAGGTAGTCCTCGTTTACTGACTACAGTCATTAAGCGAAGCGGTCACTAAGTGAAAATCAGTTGACTGCAACTGTGCTTCTGATTTTACTTCAGATTTCCTTTGCTTTACAGCGTCAGAAGGATAGACCCCAAACAGCCAGGTGAGCCCAAACAGTGGGGAAGGTTTCCGGAACTCAAGTCACAAGGAAGCTGGGTAAAAGGGCAAATCTTACAGCCCTTTTTCCCTACTCCCCCGCCCTTTGGAATTCTCACCCCAACGTTGGGATAATTAGAAAGAAGAGAATTAATGTTTGTATTTACATTCATTGGAAAGGAAGGGATTACAAGAGGCACACTATGGGAAATACACATCAAAAAGAATGCTTGCCTAGTGTGCTTGCAAATGTGAGCCACAAGCTGTTTGGAGGCAAACAAAAGCCTTTGGTGTGAAACTGATTAGGGTCTTGTCAGTGTCAGGCAGCAACACCAGTGGAGGGTTCTAATCAACTAATTAAGGTCACAGAGCTGAGCTTGTTAACTTGCAGTTAGCACTTTTTTGGGATGGGCTGTGCTGTAAAGTAGGGGTCAGCAACCTGTGGTCCGCGGCCCACTGGTGGTCCGCGGGCTGTTAGGAAGTGGGCCGCAGAGTGAGCCGCAGCAGCTGATTGGTGGGGGCCTGGAAGGGGAAACACCACCTATCAGCGTGTGGCAAAGAAAGGCGGAGGTGGGCCGAGGAGCACCCCCGCCAATCAGCCTCCCCTCACGGTGGCAGTAGCGTGCATGCACGGCGAGACTTTTCGCCTCCCTGCTGCTCAGTGCTGCGTTTTTTTGCGGCGCTGAGGGCATTTTCGGGTTCCCCGGAGCCTGCCCTTTCGAAGGGGAACCCCAGCGGGGTGCGGGGCGGACTTTTCCTCTTCCCCACTTTTGCTCCCCGCGTTTTTTTCGGCCCCTACCAGGTAGCTCCAGCACACCTCCCCTTCCCCACCGCACAGCTGATCAGCACTCTGGCGTGCTTCCACTTCCCCGCCACACAGCTGATCGGCGCAGAGATTTTCCACCCCGGGGGTCCCCCCACCGTCACTTTTTGCGGTGATCCGAGGCTTTTTCACCTCACGACAGTGGCGCTCTGCCAAGAAAAGCTGCGGTCACGAGGTGAAAAAGCCTCGGATTACTGCAAAAAGTGATGGTGGGAGGGGCGCCCCAGGGTGGAAAAACTCCACGCCGATCAGCTGTGCAGTGGGGAAGCGGAGGTGCTCCGAGCTGCCCAGTAGGGGCCGAAAAAACTGCGGGGAGCAAAATTGGGAGTAAAAGTCCACCCCGCACCCCACCGGGGTGCCCCTTTGAAAGGGCAGGCTCTGGGGACCCCGAAAATGCCCTCGGTGCCAGGAAAAAACGCTGCACGGAGCGGGAGGCCTGCAAACCCTGCCCCTCGGTCCTTGGAAAAAATTTTCTGACGGAAGTGGTCCCTGGTGCCAAAAGGGTTGCCAACCCCTGCTGTAGAGAAAAAGCAACTCACGAAGAGATAGCTTGTTTAGGCAATCTCTCCACTCTGTGAGGGGTCAGGAATAGGACAGCATGCACTAACTGACTGTAATAGCAACCATGTGACTGAGAGAGAGACGCGGTGAAGGTTGTAAATGTGGGCGTTGGACACAAAGTTATGTTTTTATCATCATTGTAACTGTGAATGGTTGCTGTCTGAGGCTGTCGCTAAACAAGGATTACTTGTATTCCTAAACAATTTCATCTTATGTGCCTGATTTTTACAAAATCAATAATAATTATAATTATTTCTGTTATCTATTATTTATTACATATTGCCACCCACTCTTTCTGGGTGTCACATTAAAAAGAATACAACAGAAAAGATTAAAACAGTGCTTTCCAAACTGCCGCCGTTGGCAACACACCAACGGCGGCAGCGGTGGCTGTGGGGGCGTGCATGGCGGCGGCCTCACTAAAATGCGGAAGCACTGATGGTGTGCTGCTGCCGTCGTCGCCATTCACACCGCCGCTGCTGTGCACGCCCCTGCGCCGCCGCTTCGTGACACACTAAACTGTGTGTTGCGACACACTAAAGTGTCGCGACACACAGTTTGGAAAGCTATGGATTAAAAACACACATTGCAAGAAGCTTGTATTCAGAACATTAAAAGGGGCTCACTTAACATCCTGGTCCCTTGCCTGTGGGAAGAACTATATCTTCAAGGCCTTTCTAAAGGCTGGCACAGATGGGCCATCTGAAGTTTTGGGGGGATATTATTCCATAGGGCAAAGCATACATTCTTGGCCCCATACGAGGTCACTACTTAATTGATTGGACCCAGAGCGTGCGAACCATATCAGATCTTGTTTGACAGAGATAATTGGAGGCTGGCAGTCTCACAAATACCCAGGCCTGTGCCCTGAAAGCTGTTTATAGGTGACCACCAGTTTTGGCATCCTGTGACAGAGTATTCAGAAATGTGATTTGAAAGTTGTTTTCATATCTATATTTCAACTACTGACATCCACTTTTTATTTTAGCCTTGCATTATTTTCCTGAGTATCAGTGGTTGGTGGACTTCACAGTTGCAGCTACAGTAGTGTATTTGGTAACTGAAGCCTACTATACCTGGATGAAGCCTTCACAAGAAATGAATATCAGCATAGTCTGGTGTTTGCTTGTTCTCGCTTTTGCAATGTATCCTTTTAAAGTGTTCTGGGAATTCTGTTAAACTTTCCAAAAGACAAATATTTTGTGAAATTCACAGCAGTGATATTTTTTAAATGGTTCATAGGAAATACTTAGTGCTTTTTCTCTAATACAGTATTCCCCAACCTGATGTTCTCCAGATGTGTTAGATTGCAATTCCCTGAATTTTCCTGCTATCTAGGAACTGTAATTCAGGGTATTTGGAAGATACCAATTGAAGAATGCTGAACTAAAACAGGCATATATTGACTTTTTAAAAAATATAGCTACCATCTGTAAGACTTCCTAGGTGTTACAGATTATCCTTGTAGGCTTCAGCAACAAAGAAGGAATAGCAGTGAAGAGAGAGCATTCATATTGTCTTACGTGTGTTGCTAATACTTTTCAGAAGCATAGAAAATGATTCATCATTTATCAGATAACGAGAGAATTGGCTATTCTCTACTACAAAATCATCTCCTAGATAACTTTGCTTTTAAAGGGGATTGTTTACTTTGATGACTTTCCTAAGCAGTAATCATCACCAAACATGTTTTAATTCATACCGACAAGATTTGTGTTAAGGCTGAGAAAACAGTTTCTACAAATTTGGCATAGTTAATCAGAACGAAGTTAGAACAGTTCAGACACTAATATTTTATTATGGTCCCTGACATAAGTTGAATAAAACATTTTACAGTCATATAGTTCAAGATTACCTAAAGTTCCTTCAAGGTGCTTATGCTTGATTTTAATATGCTTATGTTAAAACAAGAATTGTGCAAAGTGTAATTACATAAAGATTTTTTTTAATCATACTCTAGCCTGAATTCTACAGTATGGTTTTTCCATGGTCTCCACTTTGACAGTAAAGCCTGTGGATAAGCAAAGGCTAACACATGCTGATATCTTTTTACAAAGGAGAGGAAACAAGATACACACACACACACACACACACACACACAGACACACTGGCTGTTGTATTGTATAATACCTATCTGTTCACAAATGCTTCTTTTAGAATATGCTATTCATAACTATGACTTTTGGTTTTTGCCGAGCTATATAGGCAACTTCAAATAGAGATACTACTTTTATTACAGTATAGTAACAAAAGTAAAGTGGCTGATTGCTATCTATTAATTGTACTGATATTTTAGACTGTTCTATTTATTTGCTTTGGGTGTGAATTAAAACATGCCCCCCCCAATTGAGTCAAGTCAAGTCATAACACTGAAGTACATTTAGAATTTACTTTTGGTCTCTCATCAAGTTCTAATGAGTTCTAATCAAGAGTTAATGGGGTACTTGTATTTTATTGAAATCAAGATATATCTACAGTGTTCCCATTGCATATTTAGGGAATTATTTTATCCAAGAATGAAATAAGGTTAGCTGTAGAAACCTTATTCTTGACAAATCCATGTTGACTCTTGGAAATCACTGCAATTCTTTAAAGCACTGGCAGATCAATTGCTTTATGATCTGCTCAGAATCTTTCCAGGTACCAATGTTAGCATTTTACTGTCTTTATTGAATAATGGATAGTGATTTGTTCATCTTTTTATTTTGAATTTATCTGAAGAAGCCTTTTGTTGTTAGCATTCTTTGCTCACTTAAGCTCATTCTGTGTGTTAGCTTTTATGGCACTATCTCTACAATTCCAGATCACATGTCTGCAGTCCTCCTTGGTGACTCCCCCCCCATTTGTTGTTTGTGTTCTTTTTTATCTTCAGATCTTCAATAACCTTTTTGTGCAGCCAAATTAGCTTCTTATCTGTATTCCATTTTTTCCCCTCAAAGGAGTTTTTTTCAACTGTATAGCCACTATTTCCTTTTACAAGCATTTCTGCATATCTTGAGCTATTTTCCCACTAGCTTCTCCTGCCATGAAATTCTATTTCTCATTCCTCCAAGAATATTAAATCTGTTTTCCAGATGCCTAAAATACACCTTTGAATAATTTCAGCTTTATTTTTTAAAATCAATAATTATATGGTCATGCTCTGACAATGTCCCTGCTACTTCTACTTCCTCAACTAAATAATCTCATTGGTACATACAAAGTCAAGGATACAGGAGTTGATCCTTTTGCGCTGTTGCTCATTTTCTGAACAAGAAAGGTGTCAGCAAGACAAGACAGGAATTCCCTGGAAAGTACCGTGCTTGGCAGAGTTTGTCTCCCAACAGATGTTGCCAGTCACTACTATTTGTTGTCTTTTTGAAAATAGACATTAGCGGTGTGCAAAACGTTTTGTTTCAAAACATTTTGAGTGTGAAATTAACTGTTTTGAATTCCAGAAGTGGTTTGAGTTGCAGAGTGTTTCAAGTCCTGTTTTCAGCTTAGAATTCTTTCCAGAATGCTTGAAGTGGCACATTTTATCTTCAAGGGGGACATTTTGCAAAATTTCATGCTGCGATTGTTTCAGTATGGAATATTTTTCACATCCCTAGCAGACATCAACAGCAGTTCCTCTATTTATTTTAACCCAAATGTTCTCTACAGCATTGCCAAATTCATTCACTTGGATTTCTCAATCGCAGCCAATTCTCTTAATATAAAGGCTGTTTGACTGCTATATTCCAGGCATGGGAGTCATTCCGCTTAGTCTCTTGACAGACTTTTCTCCTTGCCATCTAGACAGGAGATAATTATTTAAGGAATGAGAATCCAAGAGCTTTGATTTATAGTACTTATTATAAGGAAGGTAAAAGCTACAACACAAGAATTCTAGTAAGTATTGCACTTTCAGATGTGACACTTATATATAGGTAATTTTAAGGCAGCAAAACTATTTTCTCTATTTTCTATTTTCTCCTGCTTTTTATGAAGAAGGGGCAGTTTGCATATGTTCACTGTTTTGATAATTTTGCACCCTTTTTAATTAGTTTAAAAGTAACTCTCACATCTCTATTATTCCTATTAAATCATACTTGCTTTTATATACCAAGAGTTTGAGGTAATTTTATTTACTTCCCATATTCTGAGTATTAGAACATAGATAGTAAAAAGTATGAGCCAATGTTCTTTTTATTATTCATTGAAAGGTTTAGTAGGTCCCATTACAGCCCATTCCCTTTTATAGTCTTCATATTCGGGGTTTTCACCTGAACGTCTCAGTTTAAAGCTTTCCTGATTAACCTAGCCACACTCATCTTGTGC
This sequence comes from Charina bottae, assembly GCA_023362775.1. Lineage (NCBI taxonomy): Eukaryota > Metazoa > Chordata > Lepidosauria > Squamata > Charinaidae > Charina > Charina bottae. The sequence continues at coordinate 242,936,142 of JALMGJ010000002.1, forward strand.
CAGTAGTCTATTAGATAACTCAGCTTTGGGGTAGGCATGAAATGGGAAAATGTATTGTTTCAAATCTAGAACAGGCTGCTGTATTTCCTGAGGTTTTACCAACTTTTTTCCCCCCAGATGAGCTATAATTCAGCAGAATTATCTAGGTTGGTTAACTAGAGCAAACAACCCCTTTCCCCTCCCCTTAGCTCCCATCATGGCATATCCCACTGGACTATTCACCCTGCATCTGTCCAGTGTATTTTGTCTGTAGCTGCTGTTGCCAATGTCTCACTATGGCTTATTCTATTGGCCTGCCCATCTCTGATCTTCCCAGTGCCTTCTTTTCTTCCTTTCAGCCACTGATGCTGCAGGGGGCTGATATTCCAGAGTAATATATCCGACTAGTCCACTGCCCCAGTTTTCCCAGTGCTTTTTTCCTCTGCTCATCCATCATTATTGCTATCCACTAGCCCTTTTGCCCTTCCCCCTATCTTCCCAGTACCTTTCCACCCCTCGGCTGTCAGTGTCCTTGACATTTTCCCCATTCCTCCTAAACCATTTCTACTCAGTTCAGAATGATCATGTTTCATTCCATATGTGTGTCAGTTCAGGCACAGATCACCCCAAACCAGCTGTCCCATGAATAGAACATTTTGTCCATAGAACATTTTACACATTCCTTTTGTAAACTTTAAAAAAAATGAATTTAACACAAATTAAAATGATACAACAGTAATGATGTAATCAAAAAGAAATAGGTATATATAGGAGTGGTAAAAATAAACTAAAACTGAAAAAAAGGAAGATGAAAAAGGTCCACATAATGTTAGTATACATCTAATTACATCTAAGAGTCCCCCGTTGGGGGAGTTGGGCGGTCATATAAATTTAACTAATAAATAAATAATTCTCTTCTTCAACATTTTGTTAAATCTAGACCAGGGGTTTTAAATGTTTTTGCAGAAATTGTTAATTTAAAAAAAAAATTCCCAGAATCCCTGATCAAAACACAAAGCTTTAGTGATAGAAAATTGGCTTTGTTCGAGTGAGCACTTATTTATTTATTTATTTATTAAATTTCTCTGCCACCTGTCTCGTGTACAACTTTTTTTGGGGGGTGGGGGGCACAGTCTCCCATGGAACAGTTTGGAAAAAAAACTAATGTAGACCTTGAAGATAGTGATCTTCATGGATCACTGCCTTGTCGTGGCGAAGGGGCTTGCGTAACTCAATGAAATCAGGTCAAGAAGAACAGGTCATGACGGAGAGTTCTGACAAAACGTGGTCCAAAACTGGAGGAGGGAATGGCAAACCACTCCAGTATCCTTGCCAAGAAAACCCATGGACAGTATCAAAAGGCTAAAAGATATGACGCCGGAAGATGAGCCCCTCAGGTTGGAAGGTGTCCAAAATGCTACTCGGGAAGAGCGGAGGGCAATTCCGAGTAGCTCCAGAAAGAGTGAAATGGCTGGGCCAAAGCCGAAAGGACGCTCAGTTGTGGATGTGTCTGGAAGTGGAAGGAAAGTCCGATGCTGTAAAGAACAATATTGCATAGGAACCTGGAATGTAAGATCTATGAATCAAGGTAAGCTGGATGTGGTCAAACATGAGATGACAAGATTGAACATCGACATCTTGGGAATCAGCGAACTAAAATGGACAGGAATGGGCGAATTTAATTCAGGAGACCATTATATATACTACTGTGGGCAAGAATCCCTTAGAAGAAATGCAGTAGCTCTCATAGTCAATAAAAGAGTGGGAAAGGCAGTACTGGGGTACAACCTCAAAAATGACAGAATGCTTTCAGTTCGAATCCAAGGCAAACCATTCAACATCACAGTGATCCAAGTCTATGCCCCAACCACTGATGCCGAGGAAGCTGAAGTTGACCGGTTCTATGAAGACCTACAACACCTTCTAGAACTAACACCAAAAAAAGATGTCCTTTTCATCATAGGGGACTGGAATGCTAAAGTAGGAAGTCAAAAAATAACCGGAATAACAGGCAAGTTCGGCCTCGGAGTACAAAATAAAGCAGGGCAAAGGCTAATAGAGTTTTGCCAAGAGAACACGCTGGTCATAGCAAACACTCTTTTCCAACAACACAAGAGATGACTCTACACACGGACATCACCAGATGGTTAATACCGAAATCAGATTGATTATATACTTTGCAGCCAAAGATGGAGAAGCTCTATACAATCAGCAAAAACAAGACCTGGAGCTGACTGTGGCTCAGATCATGAGCTTCTTATCGCAAAATTTAGGCTTAAATTGAAGAACGTAGAGAAAACCACTAGACCAATCAGGTATGACCTAAATCATATCCCTTATGAATATACAGTGGAGGTGAGGAAAAGATTTAAAGGATTAGATCTGGTAGACAGAGTGCCTGAAGAACTATGGATGGAGGTTCGTAACATTGTACAGGAGGCAGCAACTAAAACCATCCCAAAGAAAAAGAAATCCAAGAAAGCAAAGTGGCTGACTGATGAGGCTTTACAAATAGCTGAGGAAAGAAGGGAAGCAAAAGGCAAGGGAGAAAGGGAAAGATATAAACAACTGAATGCAGAATTCCAGAGAATAGCAAGGAGAGATAAGAAGGCCTTCTTAAATGAACAATGCAAAGAAATTGAGGAAAACAATAGAATGGGGAAGACTAGAGATCTCTTCAAGAAAATCGGAGATATCAAGGGAACCTTTTCTGCAAAGATGGGCATGATAAAGGACAAAAAAGGCAGGGACCTAACAGAAGCAGAAGAGATTAAGAAGAGGTGGCAAGAATACACAGAAGAACTATACAAGAAAGATCTTAATATCTCTGATAACTACGATGGTGTAGTAACTGACCTTGAGCCGGACATCCTAGAGAGTGAAGTCAAGTGGGCCTTAGGAAGCATTACTAACAACAAAGCTAGTGGAGAAGTCAGTATCCCAGCTGAGCTATTTAACATGCTAATAAATGAACATGCTAATCACGCTCATCAGCCACTCGTTAACATTTCAACACAACAAAAAAAACCACCTAATCTCCTATAATTTAGCTCTATAAATAGAACATTGCCACTCTACCTGGGCACAGAGATTTTGCTTCTATCTGTGCTCCTGCCCTCTGAAGATGCTGGCCACAGATGCTGGCGAAACGTTAGGAACCACAACTTCCAGAACACGGCCACACAGCCCGGAAGACCCACAACAGCCATTGAAGCTCAAATACTTTGGCCACCTAATGCGAAGAGAGGACTCACTGGAAAAGACCCTGGTACTGGGAAAGACTGAAGGCAAAAGGAGAAGGGGACGGCAGAGGATGAGATGGTTAGATAGCATCACCGATGTAATGAACATGAATTTGAGTAAACTCCGAGAGACAGTGGAGGACAGGAAGGCCTGGTGTGCTATGGTCCATGAGGTCACGAAGAGTCGGACACGACTAAACGACTGAACAACAACAACAAGACCTTGAAGCAGGGGGCGTGGTGGCTCAGCGGGTAAGACGCCAGGCTTGTCAATCGGAAGATCGCAAGTTCGGAGGTTCGAATCCCTATTCCCGCGTGACAGAGTGAGCTCCCGCACTAGCCTCAGCTCACCTAGCAATTCAGAAGCATGCAAATGCAAGTAGATGAATAGGTACCACTTCGGTGGGAAGGTAACAGCATTCCGTGCGCATCATGCTGGCCACATGACCATGGAAGCGTCTTCGGACAATGCTGGCTCTTCAGCTAACAAATGTAGATGAGCACCGGCCCCTAGAGTTGGACGCAACTGCACAACTATGCGGGGGGAACCTTTACCTTTACTTAGACCTTGAAGAATCATACTGTTCCATCTTCTCATTTCTACAATATATAAAGACATTCCAAAAATTGAGAAAGACCACATCTCTTCAATCTACTCTTTGATATCTGGAATACTTTCTGATACCTGCATAAAATGATTCTTGTGGCCATTTCCCAGGCTTGAAAGTGCCAGAGTTCTTCATAAAATGTCAAATTCCATATTTTTGGGGTGTATTTCAGGATCACATTTTAACCTATAGCAACTGTACTTTCCCCCAAATTTGTGTTAACATATATAATATTGAGACTAAAAAGGAACTATAAAGGAACATGACCAAATCATATGAGTCAAAGAGCCTTCAGATTTTTTAAAGCGCCAACATAAATACACTTCCTCTCTCTTTTTAAAAACATTATTGTGGGAATTAAGTAAAAACAATACAAGATTTTTTCATAAATTAACTTCATCCCTAAGTTATAAGAAGTATATTTAATACTTCTTAAATCTTGAGAACAGGCTGTGGAAACCATCTCCTATCTATATCAGAAGACATCTTCCCTGAAACGCAAAATGGCTTCCGCCCTTCCAGGGGAACAGTGGATATGATCTTCACTGCACGACAGCTTCAAGAAAAATGCAAGGAGCAAAACCGCCCTCTGTACATGGTGTTTATTGATCTGACTAAAGCTTTTGATACTGTAAATTGTACTGCTCTCTGGACCATCCTTCTAAAAATCGGATGCCCTGATAAATTTGTGAACATCTTGCGGCTACTCCATGACGACATGATGGCAACAATCCTGAATAACAATGGCTCTCAAAGCGATTCATTTAAAGTGGAATCCGGCGTTAAACAGGGATGTGTTATTGCTCCAACCTTATTCGCTATCTTCATCGCTATGATTATACACCTTGTTGAAGAGAAACTTCCTACTGGTGTAGAAATTATATATCGAACAGATGGAAAGCTTTTTAATCTTAGTAGGCTGAAAGCAAAAAATAAGGTAATTACAACTTCTGTTATAGAACTTCAATATGCTGATGATAACGTAGTCTGTGCACACTCCGAGGAAGATCTTCAAACTATCCTAAACATCTTTGCAGAAGCATATGAAAAGCTCGGCCTCTCGATTAACATTAAAAAAACCAAAGTGCTTTACCAGCAAGTTCGAACCAATCCCTCTGCAGCACCATCAATCCAGCTTAAAGGTGTGTTACTAGAAAATGTTGACCACTTTTCTTATCTTGGCAGTCATCTATCTACAAAAGCCGACATCGACGCTGAAATTCAGCATTGTCTGAGCTCTGCGAGTGTAGCTTTCTCCCAAATGAAGCGTAGAGTGTTTGAGGATCGGGACATTCACAGGGAGACCAAAATGCTTGTTTACAAAGCCATTGTACTACCAACCCTTTTGTACGCCTGTGAAACATGGACCCTGTACAAACGCCACCTCCAACTTCTTGAAAGATTCCATCAACACTGCCTCTGAAAAATTCTGCAAATTACTTGGTGTCTAGGCGGACTAATGTTAGCGTATTAGAAGAAGTGAAAACCACCAGCATTGAAACAATGATCATCCAACATCAACTTCGCTGGACCGGTCATGTTGTTTGAATGCCTGACCATCGTCTTCCAAAGTAGCTACTTTACTCCCAACTTAAGAATGGAAAACGGAATATTGGTGGACAGCAAAAGAGATTCAAAGATACTCTCAAAGCTAATTTAAAAAAATGTAATATCAGCATTGAGAACTGGGAAGCCCTAACTCATGAGTGTTTCAATTGGAGGTCAGTGTTTATTAAAGGCGCTGCGGACTTTGAAGAAGCACGAGTACAAGGGCAAAAGGGAGAAACGAGCTAAGAGGAAGGCACGTCAAGCAAACCCTCATCATGACCGTCTCCCACCTGGAAACCTATGCCCTCATTGTGGGAGGTTGTGCGGATCCAGAATTGGCCTTTACAGCCTCTTACGGATCCACTGTTAAGATTTTACCCCTGGAACACAATCTTACTCGGCTACAAGTGATCGCCAAGAAAAAAAAAATCTTGAGCCCATTGACTTTCTAAGATTCTAGTTCCTTACTTCACAGATCATATATATTGCCAATATTAGCCTTCATTATATTCTTTAGTGTTGTATAAAATTGAATTGTCGATGTTGCTTCAAATAAAGCATCTCTTAAATATCTAAATACTTTAGGTATATTTGAAGCTGCTAAAGCTTTCAGACCATATTCTTCTAACAATACAAGTTTTAATTCCACATACAGCAAAGCAAATGATTCAGGAAAATTATATTCAAAATATAACTTCTCAAAATCCTTCAAATACCCATTGCTAATCAATTGACTCAACACTTCTGGTAAACAGTGTATTGCATGAACATACGTATTTCCATTCCTCATAGGAGCAAGTCTTAGAGCAAGTTTTCTCAACCTATTTTGCCTGTGGCCCCCTTCCAAGCTTGTTTTCTCCTATGGCCCACCTGTCCAGTCACATTACCGGATATGGACTATCTTGTTTTCTGGCATCAACAAGACAGTATTTGCAGTATAATACGCTCTGCTTTTTTGTGGCCCCCTTGGTATGTGCTATGTCTCCCAGTTACATGTTTTCACCTGTGGCCCCCTTGAAATATCCTAGGACCCCCAAGGGGCCATATGGCCGCTGGTCAAGGGTACCATGACCGTTTGTCTTCTTTCAGGAAACCACTACATCCCATCTACTCTTTAGGGATCTGCTATCTTTATACTTTTCTGTAGTATCACTTTTCTTCCTCTGAATGTTCATAACCCATTTCTTCAAGGGTTTGGGGGGGATGTTTCTCAATTTCTATAATCCATATCCTGTCTCTGTTTATCACTCTTAGACACTCCTTTGCTTTGCTGGAGTATGTTCCTTATGGAAACTTGTCTCCTATGTCAGCTCTTGCTGACAGCAGATCATTCAGGTTGTCTTAAAATATGCAGCAAGTAGGAAAGAGACTTAAATCGGGCTAGATTTGACTCTAGTGTGTGTTTTTATGGTTGATACATTCAGGAGGGATCACCAGGGTTATTTTTGATGGCTTACTCAATCTGACTATATATAAAACAAAATAAATGCCCCAGTCTGAAACTCTATTCCTAGACTGAAGAAAGTGTATAGATACTTCTATGTATCTGAATTCAGTCTTGGTACATGACAGTAAAAAATGTGTTATCACTTTTGATGTAGTCATAAATATTTTTGTTGGAACTTGTTGAACAATTACTTTATATTTTAAAGACTGTGATTTCATAACAATACCCACATAACAGTAATTTCTAAATTTCTTATTTCTTTAAAAAGGACAAAGGTTCCTTCATAGTATAATTTAAAACATTTAAAAATATTCTAGAAAGTATGCTTATATGATTAATAGAAGTAAAAAAGACTGTTATGTCTCAATTGTATATTCAGCCCTCTGATATTGTTAAATACTCTAGCTTCTAACAAGAAATCTTGATAATCTTAATTAACTAATATAGCTGCTTAATTTTCTTTTTCCTTTTAAAGGGTATTGGTTATTTTTAAAAATATACAATTATTCAAAAAGTTATAGTTTGCTGGGTTTCTAATGTTTGCATTGAACCTGAAGGGCTTAATTATAACTCTTGAATGAAAGGGAAGTCAGTTATATCATCTTATAGTGCATTTTTAACAAATCATTAGTGCTATGTTTTTTTTTCCCCCAGAAGAGTTCATGTTCCATGTAATAGCTGGCTTTTGAAGAGCTGCACATGATATTATCCCTTCTCCCCACCCCCCAAGAACACAGCCTTGTTTTTCCTACATCATCCAGTTTTCAAAATTTGCCAAATGAAAAACAAGCCCCAGCCCTCTGGGTAAAATGGATTGGATATTGGGTATTAGTGCTTCTTTTTTTTAATCCTAGTATACATGCCAAGACAATGTATTGGATTTTTAAATGTTGTGATGCTCTATCAAAACTCATTCGTGCACCATCCAGAATATTTTAGATTGTTTTGCTGAAATTTAGCAATGTGATTTTGTATTGCATTTTTGCAAAACACATGTGAAATAGGCATTAAGCTTTTATGAGCCTGAACACACTTACCTTACATCTTAAAAACTACTACTTCCTCCTGATGGGGTCAAAATTAATTTAGTTAAGGTTTTTTAGGCATATGACAATGTCTATAATTTTCCCTACAGGCTAATCTCTGGAATGCTGGCACTTGATTTCAAAGATCTTTATTTAGAATTGTATGAAAGGGTTTTTTTTTTCCTTGACTCTTCTTATGTAGCAAAATATTGTTCTCATTAACTACACACTACTTTAAAGTTGAAGAGGGAGGTGAAAGATCAGTCTGTGTAACTTTTGGTTTCTTTTTCTTTGTCAAAGCAATGATAATTCTAATTGTAACAGAAAACTATTTGGAATTTGGACTTGAATCAGGTAATATTTTGATATTTTAATATGGACAGATTCTTAACAATTTTAACAGTAAATGTTTTATAGGTAATATTTTTAAAATATTTACCAATATTTTGTCTCTTTTCAAATCTTCTATTTCTATAATGCATAAAATATTTTTCTGCAAATTATAAATATTCTTAGGTTAGAGTTCAGAACTATTAGGTTCAGTTAGACTATGTTATTTTGTAATAATAATGTGTTATTTTCTAATAATGGATTGCACTTTTGAACAGCTAATACTGTTAATTCATAGATTTTACAAACAGCAAAGAATGTTGTTCTAGATCAGGGCTTTCCAAAGTTTTTCCCGCGGCGACACACCAACCAGCGTTGGTGTGTCGCTGCGGGAAAACCCGGAAGTGCAGCAGCGCGCAAAAACCCGGAAGCGCTGCTGCGCTTTCAGGTTTTGCGCGCTGCAGTTGGTGTGTCGCCGCGGGAAAACCCGGAAGCACTGATCATCATCAGCGCTTCCGGGTTGTGTGGCGACACACCAGACTGTGTGTGGCGACACACTTTTGTTTCGCGACACACAGTTTGGAAAGCTCTGTTCTAGATTATCCATAACTGAGTTGATGCTTTCTATTTACCAATATTAAAAAATGCTAAAATGTTCTGCATTAGCAAGCTAATTTTCTATGTTTACCTTCTGCATTCTATCTACAGGTTTCTCCAATTTTTCAGAAAGTGCAGTGCAATTTTTTGAAAAACAAGGCTTGGAATCCAAGTAAGTATAAAACACAACTTTAAAGGTGACAATATATTATCATCAAAATGTTCTCCTTGTAATATTTTTCAGAATTATGGATCCTTTAATTCAGAATCTCATAGGCAAAATATGCAACTATATCAAAGACTTACATTCTGTTCAGGATAATAATTCTTGATTGCTAAAATTCTGTCTTAAATGCAGGAATCCTGTCCTTATTTGCTTGCATGGAGACATAAACGTGTGTGTTTATATAAAAATTAATAATTGTGCATTTTGTAATGACATGTATAATCCCAGCAAACAATTTCAATTATTGGGCAAATTAGAATAAATAAATAACATAAATAAATAATAAAAGTAGATCACAGTGTGGAATAGTCTGGTCTAGGATATCTGTCAATTAGTCCTGCCTTTTTCCACATATACTATTCTATTATCCAGCCCATTTTATTTCATTCCCCCTCAAATTCTGCCAGCATTTTGTGTCCACTGAGAATATTCAATTATGATCTGGTTTCTGCTCCAACCTTTAGGACTCCTGTTACTTGTTTGTGTTACATAAGCACAGGTACTTGACAAATTTGTTTTTAGTTCATAGCAAAAATTGGGGAATTTTATCACCATCTTGGATTTTACATCTCATATTTTATATTTCCCCCGACGGGAGAGATGGGCGATGATAGAAATTTGAACAATAAAATAAATAAATAAATAAATTTTAGTGTCTTTTGTATATTTATATTTTATAAATGTATCTTTTTAATGATATTTTATTCTTTTATTGTTTTAATTCACTTGTAAACCGCCCAGAGTTTGTAACGAGATGAGTGGTGAAGAAATGCGATAAATAAATAAATAAAAATTGACACATCTGCATCCATTCTTGCTGTTCCTGCATAGCACACAATAAAAGGGACCTTTGTATTTGAGTTTGTCAATAAAAGCCCTCTTGGTTATTTTCATCAGAGGATCTGTAAGACCCACAACAAGGAAGGAGTTGATGGGCTACCCCTGCTCCTATCTCTTCCCATGTATATTCCTTCAGTGCAAGGTCTAAAAGTAGTTTTGAGTTCCCTTGAACATAAGTAGAAGTCTCTTCATGATTGCTGGCCCAATTTGTGGCCATTCTGCTCGGATTCAGATGAAATTGAGGAGGTAGGAGACAGGCACATAGCTTGTAGATGGAGTCAATGTTTATCACCACAGCTCTTTCTCCATGTTGAGTCCTCATGCATTCTGAGGACTGTATGAAAACATGGCCTTTTGCTATGCTGTTATCTGTAAGCATAAGTTGGTGTAATATTTTTGATTTTCAATTATACTGTAATAATAGGCTTACTTCTTAGAAGTTGGAAGTAGGATGTTCCTTGGGTGGGTTTTTTGTCTGTTTTGCTTCTCTTTCAGTCATCTATTATTGTGGATAGAAAAATACATAATATGTACTGTTTCAAAATGTTAGAAAAGCTAACTCTCACTTTTTCTCTATTAGGGGTCCTGTTTCCAAGCTAACCTTCAAATTTTTCCTGGCTATCCTCTGTTCACTTATTGGAGCTTTCTTGACATTCCCTGGTTTGAGGCTGGCTCAGATGCATCTCGATGCTTTGAGTTTAACAACTGAAAAAGTCACCCAGTAAGCTAAAGCATATAGATTTAAACAGTATTCTCCATTCTCTGTAGTATTATTTATGTAACATGGCTTTATTTTTTCTGACAAACTTCAGAATGTGTTTTCTAAAATTCAGTAAATTTAAAGTATTATTAAAATGCAGTTTAAATCCATGAAGGATGTTCAAAGGAAAACGCTCTAATGGTTCAAGAGAGGAGAGAAAAATAGGACTGTGTTCAGACATCTGAAATGTAGAGGGGAGAACAAATGAGATCCATCCAGATACTCATCTGTTCACTCCTTTACATTTTAGGTGTCTGAACACAGTCCTATTTTTCTCCCCTCTCTTGTTATCCATTAGTGTGTTTTCCTTTGATTAATCTAACCTCGGAAGGAATGATGTTCCAAAGGGCAGGTGCCATGGCAGAAAAGGCTCTCCTCCTGGCTCCCCCAGATGACATTCCTTAATGGATGGGATCCTTAACATGCCACTCCTGCCAGACCTGATGGGATGGGTAGATGTAACCAGGAAGAGGTTGTCCCTCAAATAACCTGACCCCATGCTATATAGGGCTTTATACGTCCTTACCAGCACTTTGAATTGAACCTGGAAGCAAACTAGCAACCAATGCAGCTCTCAGAGCAGAGGTGTAACATGCGCTGAATGAGGAGTGCCCATAACTGCCTGTGCTGCTGCATTTTGCAACAGTCTTCCAGATGCTCTTCAAGGGCAGCTCTATGTAGAGTGCATTACACTAATCCATTCTGAAAGTGACCAGGGCATGAGTCACTGAGAGTAGAGTCTCCCAATCCAAAAACAGGTGCAACTGGCGCACAACCCAAAGTTGTGCAAAGGCCCTCCTAGTCATGACTGCCACCTGCTCTTTGAGTCCAGAAGGACTCCCAGATTGTGCACCAGGTCTGTTTGGGGTAGTGCAGCCCCATCCAGCACCAAAGATTGTAAGTTCCTGGAATCTGAAGGCCCCAAAGCCACTTAGTCTTGCTAAGGTTGACCTGAAGCCTGTTGTTCCCCATCCAAACCCCCACAGCCTCCAGACGCCGGGACAGGACACCAACAGCATCACTTAGTTCACCAGGGGCAGAGATATATAACTGGGTATCATCAGCATACTGATGATACCTCACCCCATAGCAGCTTCATGTAGATGTTAACCTGGAGTGGAGAGAGTTTTGAGCCCTCTGACACCCCGCAAAGGAGGGGCCAAGGGCTGGACCTCGGTCCCAATCAACACTGACCGGAACTGGCCTCGGAGGAAGGAAGAGAACTCTCCTTCCTCCGAGGGTTAGCCTTTTGTCAGCCTGTCCAGTGCTCTAGATGAGAGTGGGTAACACTAAAGCTATCAGTTCATTAAAATTATATACAGTTATAGTCACCTTTAGTCCATTGATATGGACCTAAATGGAACAGCATTTCCATTTTATGGAAATGGATCTTTATGGCCCCCACCTTGCCTGCCTTCTAGTGATCTTTAAAAACCTGATTTTCCCCCAGACCCTGGGTTAGGATATTTTGGGCAGGTCCCTTTTAGGGTTTTTTTTTTGGGGTGGGGGTTATATGAAAATACTTTGTTCTCTCAAACAATTGCTGTGTTTTTATATAATGCTGTTGCATCTTTTTATATAATGTAATTGTTTCTTTTAATCTGCCCAGAGTTGGACAGCCTAGAAATCTGATAGATGAATGAATGAGTGAATGATTAGGAATCTTACCTTCCTGCATCCCTTCCCCAGAGTGCCTGTGTTGTTGTGGAATATCCTGAGAACTTATCTAGTAGCTGTAGAGTCTAGGTATATGTAATCACTCTCAGTTTTCCTTTATTCAAAGGGACATAGTTCCAAACTTTCCTGCAATTGTATGTGTTAGGGAATATTTGGTAATGACAAACAAATTAGGTTTGGGGAGTTAATTTTTTATAATTCATTTTGCAGAAGAATACCTGATAAGCTTCCAAGGAATTCCAGGGTTTTCTCAAGCTCTTTAGAAACAAAAATAAATAAATAAACAAATAAAGGCGGGATAAAATAAATAAATAAATAAATAATGCAATGTATAATAATATAGCAGAAAGACAGTGACTAATATTTATTTCCCTTACTTTCAACATAGAATAGTTTAGAAGTATCTTTTTATGTTTTCTGTAATAATTGTAATGTGTTTATTTTGTTTTCTGCCTCTTCCAGAACTCTGCTACATATAAACTTCCTGGCACCTCTGCTTATGGTGTTGTTATGGGTAAAGCCAATTACCAAGGATTATATTATGAACCCACCATTAGGAAAAGAAAATGTGCCTTTGTAAGCTGCTTTTGAAAATCTTTGTTTTTAAATCTTATAATAAGTATATGTCTAAAATGTAATATTATTGTAGATATATTCTTATTTATATCCTCAGTTTTTAGGACAACTATTTTCAGTCTTTCTAAGGGGAAAATAAAGGCCACCCCTTCTCTATTTTTCTCTCTATCCATTCATTCCCTCATGGGGGCACAAGCAACCCTCCTTTCTTTGATTTCTTTTCATACATGCACATTTCTCTCCCCTCATTTATTCTTTCTCACAGGAACACACTCCCACCTGCCTTCTTGTCCAGTTCTTAACAAATGAGAAAAAAACTTTGAAATATAGCAAGCCTCACAGATAGCACACTCCGATCCTGCCATTCCCCCCCAAAACTTTCTCCTTTCACTGAAAATGTTCTTGTATTTGGTTGAAAGTACTCTTAGCCCCTTATTATTTCCTGTGCCTTTGATCAAGTTGGAAAAAGAAGAGACCAACAAGAACACAGTGAATTACAAACTGAGAGCACAATACCTAGAATGTTTTTCCTAAAACAGTATGTCACTTCAACCACTGCTGTTATGTTGCACTTCACTGTTTTCTTCCCTGTTAATCTTATGGCAGTGGTTGCTTAATTAAGCCACAAGAAGCTGTGGTGGGAGTGCATGGAATCACTGTACTGAAAAAAAGGAAAAGGAGACCGAAGGAGATTGTGTGTGTTATCCAAAGTTATGAAGAGTTCAGACATGCTGAATTTGTTCTGTTTGTTTTGTTTTCTTTACTAAGTAGCCTAGATTTTCAAAAGCAGCATTGAGGTGAAATTAATGATTAGTTATTGTCAACCACTATGTGGCCTAATATACAGAGAAAAAATGGTGGTGTTACTTTTGTTGGGTAACTGGAAATCAGTAATCCATGCCACTCTCCTGGTAATTACCTAGAAATCTGCAACCAGAGTTTGAACTACCTTCTATCCACTTATGATTCAAACAGTCTTGGGAAAAAATAATCATTCTTTCATATATATTTTATTGTGGGTTAGGAGACCCAAGCATTTATTGGACTTAGCTAATATTTAGAGCTTCTCCCCAGTATTATTTCAACAGTGTTTGCATGTGTTGGGGGGGAGTGTGTGGAATGATATTTAGAAAATTACTGTGTTCATTCTTTAATCTACAGAATGTCAGAAGCTACATTTGATACTCTAAGGTTGTGGATTATAATTCTCCTATGTGCTTTGAGGTTGGCCATGATGCGTAGCCATCTCCAAGCCTATCTGAATTTAGCACAGAAATGTGTGGATCAAATGAAAAAAGAAGTTGGAAGAATAAGTACTGTTGAATTGCAGAAAATGGTAAGCCCGAGAGACAATAATAGAATATATAAATTAACTAGTCATTAAATAGTTTTAATTAATGAGCATGATGCTATTTTTTAAAATTAGACTGAGGCAGAATTTGATGTGTTTTCCAGAAACCATAACAATATTACTTTAGTTACTTTTAAGTGTAAGATAGTCCAGCAATAAGACTGATAATTCATTTTTCATTAATTCAGAGTGATATTACTATTGTTTTCTTGTAAATGATTATGCTTTTAACATACCCTATTCCATAAGATTGTCTTATGCAATATGCAAGTCTTTTTATATAAATAGAATTGTGTGTAGCTTCCCTTGTCTTTTCCAACTTAGAAGAAGAAGAGATTTGATAGTAATAACACATGAAATTTCATTCTAAATAAGAAACAGCAAATAGTTATAAGAGCATTCTGAAATATCAACACTTTCAGAATGAAAGTAAGTGCTTTGGGAGAAGTTGGAAGGTTTTTTTTAAGTATTAAGGGTATCTGTAGCTTGAATCATGTCAACTGGATTTCTATTTTCTTAATGGAAACGTTTCGCTCCTTATCCAAGGGGCTTCTTCAGTCTGAGTTCAGTACTGAGTTCTTCAGTACTCAGACTGAAGAAGCCCCTTGGATAAGGAGCGAAACGTTTCCATTAAGAAAATAGAAATCCAGTTGACATGATTCAAGCTACAGACAATTCCACCTGGATGACTGAGAACCTTCATAGACATATTAAGGGTATCTTCTTAACTCTTAATTTCTTACCTTTGATTTGAGGGACCACCTATCTCCTATAGTTTCTGCCCCTCCCATATGGTCTGGCAGAGTCAGCATGCTTGGGTTGCATTAAACAGTGTCACCTGGTGGCTCCCAGGAAGTGGCCTTCTCTGTCATGGCACCTGCCCTCTGGAGCACCATCCCACCTGAAGTATGCCCTTCAAGCCTGGCTTTATCTCCAGACCCCCTGTGGGATGTTTCAGTTATTTAATTGATTGTTGTGTAGACTTCCTTTTGTATTATATGTTCAGTGTTGCTATTGTTTTTACTGTTGTAAGTTGCTCAGAGTTGACCAGATTGGGCTGGCCTATAAATTTAATAACTAAATAGCAGGATAAAATGTCAAAACAGTTTGCTATTCAAAACATTTCACTGTTGGTTTGCTTTCCAGGAGTTAACCAGGTGTGTTCATGAGCTGCAAACATATTCTTAATGTAAATCAAGCACTCACTTTTCAGATTATAGAACAAGATAGTTTTTATAACAGCATTGCTACAAAAACTATAGGGGACTGGATTCAGTCAAATGAGGAATTAGAAGTTGACTTTCCTGCTTTTTTAAGGGTTAGAAATCCATGCTTAATGGAGCTGGGTATTATAGGGGACTGAAAAGGAAATGGGAGATTGCATGGATTAGGGTGGCATAATCTTCTGCTTCTTCATTCTCTTGACTTGCTGCTTCAGCCCACATTGTAGGTCTTTAGTTCTTCAGCAAACAATTATTGATGGCTCTGTGGGCTGGCGGATAGGGGAGGAAGTGGAAAACCTAGGTTTGCCCTCTTTCCAGCAGATGAGTATCTGGATCTCTCCCTTGGGTGGTTGATTGTCAACACATTCTGTAAAAGTGTTTCATGTGGTTATACCACTAACTGTGTGTATTGCTGGCTATGATAACGTATGCGATAGTATTGTCTTGTACACTGAATTGTGCAATATTTTTGTTGACTTCAGGTGGCCAGAGTGTTTTATTATCTGTGTATAATTGCTCTTCAGTATGTGGCACCTCTGGTTATGCTGCTGCACATGACTCTTCTGTTGAAAACTTTAGGTAAGAAATACTCAGTAAATGAAATAAAATGCTTATGAGCAGTAACTGGAAAAAATTCTATTGGGTACAAAATTCATGGTAAAGATAAGGTTTTTTTTTTACAGGGGGTTTGTTTTGAAACTAGGACAAACGTAGATGCAAAAATCTAATTTCTTGGTTATTCATTCCCATCTACTCCCATCCCACCAGTCATCTTTTAATTTCTGAACCAATATGTGCCATCAATATCACTGTGTAACAGAAACAAAAACAAAACAAAACAAAAACCACCCAGAGTCCCTCCTTAGGTGGGAGATGGGCGGTGATAGAAATTTGAATAATAAATAAAAAATAAAACAGGAATGCTGCTGTGTATAGGACGTATTCCCTTATATGTATATATAATTTTTATTAAAGATTTTTAAAAAGGAAGATAAAAACTAATACAAACTAATATAAAGTAAGAAAAAGAAAGAAATCAAAGCGAAAGCTAAAAGTGCAAGAAAGGAAAAAAGAAAAAGAAAAAAAGAAAAGAAAGAAAAAAGATACAAAGAGGTAGCTTCTGATCTTTACAGCAGTTATAAGTACAATTATAAATTTACCTCTTACTATGTGGTTACAACATAACTCTCTTATTTCCATAATCTGTCCTGTCTAATCATCAAAACCATAAATAATTTTATTTTTTTCTGTTTTACACAAAAAGTCCATAAGGCATTTCCACTCAGCAATAAACGTAGGTATCGTCATTTCTCTGATCAAAGAGGTCAATTTAGCAATCTCAGCAAGTTCCATCATTTTCACCAACCATTCCTCCATTGTGTGTAGTGCCGAATCATTCCATCTTTGTACATACAATAGTCTCGCTGCAGTCTCGCTGCAGTTATCATGTACACAAACTGTCTCAACTGTATATTAATCTTTAAAATCCTCTGAATCAGAGTGTGTATTTGAATCCAGAATTTTCTAGCTTTTTTACATGTCACCAAACATGATAAAATGTCCCTTCTTGTTGTTCACATTTCCAACATAAATTTGAAGTGCCTTTATACATTCTAGACAATTTCTCTGGTGACATATACCAACTACAATATATACCAATTATAAAAATTCTCTTTAAGGTTATATAAATTTCAATCCTTTCAGCCACATATTTTCCCATTGTTCCATTTGTATATTGTAACCAAACTTTTAGCCCATTTTATCATACATTCTTTCACTTGTTGTTCTTCTGTTTCAAATTTCAATAAAAGTTTACATTTTGGCAATTACATGTTCATCATTTGGACACAGTTCTATTTCAAACTCAGTCTTAGAGTGTTCAAAACCATAAATTATTTTGTCTACTATAAATCTTTCTAATGACTGTAAATAAGAGAACCATTGACAACTATATCCCTCTGCCACCAGTTCTTCTTTATTTTACATTCCTTTTGACAAAATTCTAGTATCTCACAATAAGTTAGCCATTTGTGTTTGCCTATTACTTCTCGTCTATAAAATGCTTCTTCTGCTGAGAGCTACAAAGGTGTTTTTGGGCACAACCTGGGTTTGTGTCTATTACATTCTCTATATGGCATGCGTAACATAGTGATTTTTAAAATCCACATTAACCTTAACTTTATCATACCACAAATATCCATGCCACCCAAATCTCAGATTCTGTCCAAAAGCCTTCTGTTTCTCAGCAGTACCCACTCTTTCATCCAAGCCAAACAGCAAGCTGCAAAATACAATTTCAAATCAAGTAAACCCAATCTTCCTCTTTCCTTTGCATCTTGTAACACATTATATTTAACTCGTGGTTTTTTTTCCCCTGCCACACAAATTTAGATATACCCTTCTGCCACTGTTTAAATGGTACATCAGTTGTCAAAACAGGTATTGTCTGAAACGAAAACATCAGGCAAGACATACATTTTTATCACAGAACTTCTCCCCAGCAATGACAGTTGTAGTTTC
Organism: Charina bottae; assembly: GCA_023362775.1. Classification (NCBI taxonomy): domain Eukaryota; kingdom Metazoa; phylum Chordata; class Lepidosauria; order Squamata; family Charinaidae; genus Charina; species Charina bottae. Next base: position 242,954,091 of record JALMGJ010000002.1, read on the forward strand.
TCCCATCTTAACATGTCTTTTTTAATTTCATTCCATGTCTTAACATAGTTATTTTGAAATAACATACAATTCATATTTGTCATAGTGATACCCAGATATTTTACCTTATTCTCAATCTTAAAACCCATTTTATTCATCAATTCTGTTTGATCTTCTATTTTCATATTTTTTGTTAACATCTTCGTCTTTTGTTTATTAATCTTGAAACCTGCTAATGCACCAAATTCTTTTAATTTTCCCATTTATATTTTAGTTCCCTTTAAAGGATCTTCCAGAACAAAGTCATCTGCAAAAGCCCTTAACTTATAACTTCCTTTTTTAATCTTTACTCCACAATCCTCTCATCTTGTCTTATATCTCTATTTAGTATTTCAAGAACTAATGTTCCTTTTTGTATCTCACAGGGTTTTGTTAGATCTCCATTAACAATTATTCGTGCTTTCTGTGGAATGTAAATCAATCTTACCCATTTTATAAAGTTCTGTCCAAAATTCATATGTTGCAAAACCTTGAACAAGAAAGCCCAGTTTAAATAGTCAAAGACAATCTCTACATCTAAGAAGTTCAATGTGGCTTGTTTTTATTATGTTACTCCAAATATTCCAAAATGTCGAACACATTTCTAACATTGTCCTTTAACTGTCTTCTAGGTAAAAATCCACATTGTTAGTCATGAGTAAATTTTTGCAAAATTATTTTCAGTCTATCAGCAAGAATCGTTGTGGACAACTTATAGTCATTATTCAGTAATGATAATCGGCCTATAGTTTCTTGTTAAAGTCAAATCTTGTCCCTCTTTAGGCATTAATGTTATATTGGCCTCTTTCCAACTCTGTGGTATCTTTCCTCCCTGTAGGATAGAGTTCATTGTGTTTTGTAAAGGTTGTTTACAAAAGTTCACCCTCAAAACATTTATAATAAGAACCTGATAAATCATCTGGTCCAGGTACCTTTCCTAGTTTAATCTTTTTTATAGCTTCACAACTTCCCTTGTTGTTATAGATAGGTCCGTTCATAATCTGTCTCTGTTCCTCTGTAATTCTCTGTAAATTTTGTTTCTTTAAATATTCATCTACTTTGTCTAGAAGGATGTCACTTCCTTTATACAAATTGGAATAATATTAATGAAATGCTTTTTGTATGACTGCATTGTCCATTAATACAGTATCTTCCTCCTGTAATTTCAATATCATTTTCTTTTTTTCTTCTCATAATTTATATGGTTTATTTGCAAACTCAAAAATGTTTTTGCTTTACATAATTCATTTTTATTTCCATTTCTCTTACTGTTAACATAGATAATTGTCATTGTAAAAGCTTAATTTGTTGACAAATACTTATCTTTGGAAATTTCTTTAATTCTTCTTCTTTCCAAATATTTCCAAATTCATATTTCATCTTTTTTTGAAAAAATGAAGCATGAGTTAGTACTGAGCAAAATTACACCATGTGTTTCAGGTTTTAAATGGTTGTCACTCTCTTTATTCTATAAAAAACTGCTTTTTGCCTTTTCTAATAAGCCAGAGCTTTCCAAACTCTGTGTGGTGACACAAAAGTGTGTCGCCACACACAGTCTGGTGTGTCGCCACACAACCCGGAAGCGCTGATCATCATCAGCGCTTCCGGGTTTTCCCGCGGTGACACCAACTGCAGCGCGCAAAACCTGAAAGCAGCAGCAGCGCTTCCGGGTTTTTGCGCGCTGCCACACTTCTGGGTTTTCCCGCGGCGACACACCAACGCCGGTTGGTGTGTCGCCGCGGGAAAAACTTTGGAAAGCCCTGTAATAAGCACACAATTTTGTCCTTGCTTATAAGCATGTGATTAAAAATGATTTTAAGAAACCTATCAATGTTCTTGTCTTAAATATTTTTCTGTAGGTAACTATTCGTGGGGCATTTATCCAGAATTAACTTCAGATTTACCAACGGAGAACGATCTACAGAGCAGTTCAGTAAGCTCTGAATCTTCATCTGATGATAGAAAGATGAAGGTAACAGTAATACAGCTAACAATGGCCCTGGCTAGCCTGAAGAACATTTTCACTCCACTCTTATTCAGAGGACTCCTTTCATTTCTCACTTGGTGGATAGCTGCTTGTCTCTTTTCCACAAGCCTTTTTGGGCTGTTCTACCATCAATACTTGACAGTAGCATGATTTTAGAAAGCAACCATTCAAAGCAAGAAGTCTATGTTCCCCAACACAGCAGAAGAATATTGGAAGAAGTAACATAATAAAGTTTTATTCCTTTAATACCTCTTCTGTGTTCACAAGCAATGTAGTGTGTAATATCAAAAATCATGGCTTCGTAATGTTACCTAAAATTGTAGGCTGAATTATGGGAGGGCTACTTTGAAATTTGTTTAAGTATATTTTGTTTTCATGAGTTCCATCCTGCCCTGGGAGCATTATGTATTCAGTCATTGATTGGCTGATCTTAGTGGTGTTAAGATAAAAGGGTAATATTAATGGTGACTGCTTAAAGTGAACTTTCAGCTGAGCCATATAAGGAGTCAGAAACTTGGATGACTTTTCTTTTGAAAAGCAAACTAATTCCACAGGACAAAAGAAATACTGTATATTACAGTACAGGAAACTTGTCTGAATAGAGTTTGTTGTAAATAAAATGCACAGAATACAGAAGAATTGTCCTGCAGGAGGTGTTTTCATGTTAGTACTGCATCACTTGTATGAAAGTTCAGGAATGTGAGGTTATCAGACGTTACAGGCATGTGTCTCTTTGAGCACTCACATACTTAAAACTAATGTTTAATGGTTATAATCTGCAGGTAGTAAGCTCATGAATAGTTTGAAAGCTTACTACATGTGCTTTGCTTCTGCACATTCACGTATTAAATTATATAAAGTGGTATAATATGCTCATGCATCCGATTATACCACATAATGTAATACATCAAGAAGTCCTACAAATTAATATTATAATATAACTATATTGTTTTGGTCTCATCAGTCGTTTTAGAAATAATAAATGGCCATATGAATCATTGAATGTTTAGTATTGGTGCTAATAATTAATTAGAAATTTATTTAGCTTTTATGGTTCCACAATTTAACAAATGCCATTATTATAGCACTAGCTGATGATGTTTGACACTAATCAATAATAAACTAATTTTAGCAAGTGTAATTCAGTAAACACTATTTGAAAACATTGGCACTGGAATGCATGCTACAGTATAGACAACATTTGAGTGGATAATTATATTGGTAAGGACTATCCCAGCAGAAATATTTTTAGGTTCTGTAATAATAATAATTTAGTAAACCTATATGCCACCTGACAATGACTCAGGGTGGCTCACAACAATCAAAGAAATTGCAATTAAATCAATAAAAAATCAATATAAAAGATGGCAAGCATGATGAAGTGAGGGGTCTCCCTCCCCGAAGGCCTGGGTGAAGAGCCAGGTCTTCACAGTTGTTCTAAACAACAGCAGAGGGGGGGCCATCCAGGTCAGTGGGGGGAACCTCATTCCAGAGGGCACGCTCTGCTACAGAGAAGGCGCGCTTCCGGTGTCCTGAGAGATGACATTGTTTAATCAAAGGAACCCGGAGCGCACCAACCCTGCAGGATCGAATCGGCCAGGCAGCTGTTATGAGAGACAGGTGGTCCCTCAAGTAGCCAGGCCCTATGCCATGTAGGGCTTTATAGGTTACAACCAGCACCTTGAATTGCACCCAGAAGCAAACCAGCAACCAGTGCAGCTCATGAAGCAGAGGTGTTACATAGGCATACCAAAGCATGCCCATTACTGCTCACACCACAGTTAATGCTTATATTTACTATATATTCCCCTCTTTTTCAACATCCACATGAAACCGCTGGGTGAGGTCATCTGCTGGTTTGGGGTTCTGTATCATCAGTATGCTGATGACACCCAATCATATATTTCGACCCCAGGTCAGCCAATGAACTGCCATATTTTGATAAGTGAAAAGTTATAATTTCATTTATATAAGTTTTCATTGTAATAGATTCTATCCTTTTTGGAGAGAACAATCCCTCCATCTGACTATTGTAATCACAGTATAAATGCATGGGTTAGCGGTCTTTTTTTTTTTTAAGTTTAAGGCCATATTCTCTCAGAAGAAATGAGTGGGTCTACATGCTAGTGGTAGATGGGCAGGACAGTTTCAAACATTTGTCCAAATGGTGGGTCATGATATATAATTACTTGATATAAAGTGAGTGGCTTTTGTTATTTCCTTCAACTTTATTCTAAGAAAAGAAGTATATGCCATCAAAAATTAGAATTAGATCCCATTATCAGAAAGGATTTAAAAAAGAGGAGTGCAAGTCTGAAAAAGTAAAGATTAAGATACAGATAGCTACAAAGGCCAAAATATTGAACGGAACTCCTTATTCAACTACAGAGCACTAAAACTACTTATACAAACATCTCATGGCTGAGTCCCTGCCAATATTATATCTCGCATTTTATAAGTTTTGCTTCAAGTCTAATAGAACTGCAGATTTGACTAGCATTTTAAAATTAGGCTTAAAATATTCCTATTATGTGCCCACTCAGACTAATATATTGTCAATAATGGTGCTTAGGTTTAAGCATTGTCAAACAGGCTTACTTTCCTTTTGCTGTTTATATGAGGAAAAATACATATACACTTGATGTTGACTGCCAGCTTTGCATAAACCATTTAACACTCCAAATTGCCAGAATGCTCAGAAAAGTAGCTGTAACATGATTTTAAAAACCAGCAGCCAGAATACAAATTTTAATTTCTGAAGTTTGTGCTCCTTTCCCAAATATTAATGCTTTTTAAACCAAAATTAAGTGCAGTTCAGTTTATTGATAGTAGATTGAACTGTGGATGGGTTTCATGGAATTCTGAAGGATACATTTTTTTAAAAAATGGCTTGAGTCCTCAGACATATATGCAGTGGGGTTTTCCTTCCTGTATCTCTTCCCCATCAAAGTTCCTTCTACCGTTCCCTAAAATATGGTGGTATAGATTGGGATATTCAAATGGTAATGGACTGCAGCAAGTGGGGGAAACTGGTGAAATGATGCATATATCGTTTTAAATATAAGTGCTTTTTGCTAGTACAAGTACACTTTCGTTTCCAAACTATTTTTTGCCTCAATATGACAGTATTTTGTGACATTTCTGCACATCACTGATTATTCTTCTGTAAGAAACAAAACATTGATATTGCAATGTTAACTTGATTTATTTCATTTAGATTTTTTCCTACACCTATTAAGTTTGTATTCATTTGTTGATTTCTTCATAATTATCAATTACTTTTGTACAAGAGTTTTCCCATTTATTTGGTGGAAAAGGCATACATGCATAGCTTCATCTGTTAAAATGAATTATCAAAACTTTCTTCTGGATTCTGCATTACTTCTAATATATACATGAGCTGGAGAACATAAAACATGGGGAAATGGCAAATGAAAGAATGTTGAATGTTGAAAAAAGCCCTATGGAAAATGGGTTGTAAGCAGTGACTGAAATCCAGTGTTACCTGAACAAATGAAATAAATTGTATGGGAGCAAGAAAGAAAGGTATAATCCATATTGAAATTTAAGCTTTCGTGGAATACTGTATAGCAATCTTTCTGCATTGCTACATACAATACTTTTTGTGCAAATTTTATTTTTAACATGTTGGTTAATTGCAACCTATTTTTTAAAAATGAAATTAGGTTGTAACCACTTTGGTTTTTATCAACAGCAGATACAGCTGTTTCCTAAGGTTTAAATAAAATTCTGTTTGTTACAACATTTTTCATAAATAATTTTTTTTTGTAAAATCACATTCTTGTAAATTCACAATGCCTTAAAATATTGAAGTATTTCTGAAGAATTACTGTGTTATTCCTTTGGTGGTGAAGGATAAGATCTTGATGACTCTCCTAAATGGGAACATTGCGGCAACTATTGCTTTACAATTTAAATATCTTGTTTTAATATTGTCTTAGTGCAAGCAAATATATGGCATTTGAATATGTTGAATATTTTATCAAAATATTTCCCCATCTCTACTTTATGATTTATGATAAAAAATTGCCCCTGGAATAAATATGGGTCAAACAGTTGGATTCTAGAACAGCTGGTTGCAGTTGATACGAAATATTTTTGTGCTAAGTATTGGGAAATAATTTTATACAGTATATTCATTCATAAGGGTGAACAATCTACAAACACAGCTTTAATTGGAACAATATATTACATGGAACAACATTCTACAGAATCATGTCATCCTCCAATTGATATTTTTCTACTTTTTAAATATTCTATCGCACTGGTAAGATATTGGTATGGGTTTTTTTGTTTAAATAGACTGATTAAGAGTATCTTTTGAAATATATGAAATAAAATAAAAAGGCGAAGAATTGTGAAATCAGAGGGAATAATCCTATGTTGATTATTCTATTAAGAATAGTGTTAAGCTATTTGACTGAGGCCAGGGACAAGGTTCCAGACCCCACTTGACCCTGGAACACCAGATAACTTTAGATGGAGAAAGATTGACTCCCCAATCTACCTCATAGGGCTGTTGTGGGGATAAAATGAAGGGAGACCCCCTCTCACCCTATTACACTGCTTTGAGTCCCTTTAAAAAAAGCCAGATACACATAGTCATTGATTGATTATGTGCCATCAAGTCAGTGTCGGCTCTTAGTGACTATGTAGATAGATTTTCTCTGATACATATAATAAATATAGTTAATAAAACAAGACATCACTTATATATGCCAACAATTTTCTGAGTGGTATCTATCAATAAGTTATAGCTAAAGTTGGAATTTGAAGAAGCAGGATAAAAAAAAAAGAATTTATGCTTTTCAACTTTGGTGTTGGAGAAGACTCCTGAGAAAACCACGGACAGTCAAGAAAACAAACAAATGGATCATTGAATAAATCAACCCAGAATTCTCATTCCAGATACAAGTGACCTGGCTCAAATTATCCTACTTCAGATACATTATGTTAAGACCTAGTTGTCTGGAGAAAGCTCTAATGCTGGGGAAAGTAGAAGGAAAGAGAAGAGGATAACCGGCAGCAAGGTGAATGGACCTAGTTACAGTGGCAATGAGTGCACTGCTGAAAGATCTGAAAGACAATGTTAGGGACAGATTGTCATGGAGAAAATATACAGTATGTGGTCCCTAAGAGTTGACACCAACTTCTTGTTACATAGTCAATCAATGGCTATAGATACATATAGATATATGCTAAAAAGGAACTTAACAGGAGTATGTTGCCAAAAGGGAATTTTGTTACTTTATATATGACAATAATATTGGGAAGAGAAATCTAGTAAAATAGTGACTTTTAGATGATAAAACAAATTGCACAATGTAATACTATATTTTCTATTTCTACTATACTAGATAGATTCCTTTGTGTATTTGTGATAAGATAAAAGTGATTAAGATGAACTTAACTCTGAGGTTAATTTATGTTTTGTTCTTATTCATATTATTACAAGTAAGTTTATAGGATATTAAATTCTGTGGCAGGATCATCTCAAGATTTTCACTGTAAATTAAAATTATTTGTTGAGAAAGGTGGATGTAACTTTCCACACTTTCCATGTATCTTGGGCATTTATCTTTGAATAAGATAAATCACTGGTCTGAATAAGGTACATCAGAACTGAGTTCTTTTTCAAACTCAGCTGAAAGCTATTATTTCACCCCATTGCAATTCTGGCAAATATTTGGAAACTTGTTTATGTAGAAGTCTATTTCAATACCTGCACTTTATGCCATAAAATACATAAGGAAAATATTGTATCACAGATATACTTTTGACCCTTTTTTCCCCATACAAAGCTCTTGTGGGAAAACAAATTGTAGAATTTTAAACCACGTTTACCCAAGACTACTACTTGTCAGTTTAATTCAGCTTAAGCTCTTCGTATTTGGATTCTTTGACCATTATTCCATTGCTGTTTCTGAAGTTGTTCACAGCTGATTCAGATTTTGGAGCACTCAATTAACAATGCTAAACCAACAACTACTACTGATTAAAACAAATTGAAGGAAATTTATTAATGGCTGTTGTGGGTCTTCCGGGCTGTTGGCTGTGTTCTGGAAGTTGTGGTTCCTAACGTTTCGCCAGCATCTTCAGAGGGCAGGAGCAGCAGCACTGGAGCAACATTGCTCCTGCCCTCTGAAGATGCTGGCCACAGATGCTGGCCAAACGAACCACAACTTCCAGAACATGGCCACACAGCCCGGAAGACCCACAACAGCCATCGAACTCCGGCCGTGAAAGCCTTCGACAATACATTGAAATTTATTAAATTAATATTAGCTGTTTCTGCTACACTTGATCTTAGTCAAAAGGCCAAGAAGCTGTTTCTACAATCTTTGGTATAAGGAGTTTGTCCTGTTTGTGTAAACCAATAAGTTGCTTTAAAGAATGTGAAATTTATTTTTATCTTAAAATGAGGTTCATGTAATAGAAAATTCTATTTCATGTTTATTTGACACCTCAGAATGTTTAATAAGAGTTGATTGCAATCAACTTTTTTGTTGGAGATGCACTTACAATGTTTGAGCACTAATTTGCATGGTCTGGACTTGTCTGTTTATTATGGGCTGAAATCCACATAACTGTTAACAAGATTTGAAGCCAATTGTTATGGATAATGATGCATATGTTTTGTCTTACTACACCTTTAATATTTATAATGCATCAAGAACTGACTTTTTCCACATGGGGGATGCACAAGTAATTATTTTACAACAAGGGAAAGCTACTCCTATTTTACAATAGACTACTGATATATGTGGTCTGTAAATTTGAATTGCAGGGTGTGTGTGTGTTCCTAACAAGTGAGCATGACAGAGGGCTTTCTCACTCTCTCTTTTTTAAAGCAATCTAGTCAAATTCCTTGGAGATGCTTGTCTATGTGATAATTTTCCAGTTTTTTTTCCTGTATCCTTTTTTTTAAAAAAAAAAAAACAATGTTATTTTATTCTGTCATGTATGCAATTTTCTCTTGTTAATGGGTTTGGTGTGAGAAAAATAAATTATAAAAAAGAATTAAGTGGGCTGTCTTTTCACTATTTATTACAGGCTAGTATACCCATCAGCTAGTCTAGGTGACAGTACCTAGCTGACCTTAGCTGATACTGAAAAGCTAGGCAGAATTGAATCTCAGTAATGCTTAGATGGAGACACCAGGAAACCCTAGGCCATAGTTAGACTAAAAAGGGTATTTTAGATTACTGTAGTATGCTCTTCTTTTTGACTCATATTAGCCTTTCAGGCACTTCCATGTGTATAATTTATCACATCTAAAAAAACATATGTCATAGATTAGCACAGGCTGAGTAAACAATCTACTTAAAAAACAGAAGCTGTTTTAAAGTGGGTAATAATTTCTATTGCAATTCTAAATTTTAGCGTGTATAAAGGCTACTTTCTTCTGCAGAAGTCTTTGTATTCAGTGGAGTATTTCTGGTGGTTGAGTGCAGAGGAGATCTTGTTGATTTTAACCTTCCTCTGCATTTCACTGTCTCACTCCCCTCCTGAACCAATTTGCTTTGGAAAATTAATGGGCTTTATGCAACTGTGGGGGTGGTGGATGCTGAGAGTTGTAAGAAATATGGGAGAAGTTGAATCACTCTCCCATTTCTGCCAGTAAAAGTACTTTAAACATAACTCTATTAAGACTGTTTTTGCTGGTGGAATCAAATCCTAGAAATAGGCTTTTTAGTTACTGAAAGCAGGCATTTCTGTACTAAAGTTTCCATCAAGTAGAGCTCAGCTTCTGGTGGTTTCATGGACACATCTATATGGTTTACAAAGCAGCAGTATGGAAGTGGTTTGCCACCACCACCTTATGGGATATATTTCTTATTTCCCAGTCTAGCCTACAGTCCTGACATTTCCTGAAGTTCTCCCATCGAAGTACAAGCCAGGGCCATGATCAGCCAAGGCCAGTTTGATATTTGGTATTTTAAAATACTTATGGTTAGGGGTTATCTATGTCAACTTTCTTATTTTCAACCTAGGATCTCAAAAACCTATACTGTACTGAGATAATTCCACTGAAAATGAGCCATTAAAAAACAGCCGCCTCATTTCCTATTAGTGGACCAGTTTATAAACTTTGATATAGTCCTTGTAAATAGAAATGTTCATTCAACTGAGACTAAGTAAAGGAAGCATTCAAAGACAATGTTGCTTTTTTGTGTAATTAATGTTGGGTAAATTTGGCTCTCAGCTCATTGCTTGCTGCAATGTATGTAATACTCATTATGCATGAGTGGCAAATATTCAGAATCTTGTGACACAGAGTAGGCAATATGTCCAAATCAATAACGATAAAAAATGAGGGCTAAAAGATTTCTTCCTTTTACTTTTTTATGTTATCTGTGAAGTAACCATTATTGCTGTGTGTTATGCCAGGAAGAAAAGCTATATGTTAATCTACATTATATTTTTGCATGACAGGCAGCACTTTACTAATAATGGTGGGAAGGGTAAGAAGTAGTTGTAATAAGACTTGTAAGCCTCTCTACTCTGCAAGTGCTATAAAAATTACATAGCCATCATTATATTGATACTGGTGTAGTAAACACTGTTCCACAAGATTTCTTTTGATAGAATTCGGTGAAGTATTCTAGAAGAAACTAGATTCTCCAGTCTTTACTAACATTGGTTATGGGCTAAGCACCAGCCATGATGAATGTATATAACTCTTTATACCTGCTGTACAGAAGCAATTGTATATAAGTTTGTTGTTGTTGTTCAGTCGTTAAGTCGTGTCCGACTCTTCGTGACCTCATGGACCATAGCACGCCAGGCCTTCCTGTCCTCCACTGTCTCCCGGAGTTTACTCAAATTCATGTTTGTTACATCGGTGATGCTATCTAACCATCTCATCCTCTGCCGTCCCCTTCTCCTTTTCCCTTCAAACAAACTTATATACAATTGCTTCTGTACAGCAGGTATAAAGAGTTATATACATTCATCATGGCTGGTGCTTAGCCATAACCAATGTTAGTAAAGACTGGAGAATCTAGTTTCTTCTAGAATACTTCACCGAATTCTATCAAAAGAAATCTTGTCTTTCCCAGCATCAGGGTCTTTTCCAGTGAGTCCTCTCTTCGCATTAGGTGGCCAAAGTATTTGAGCTTCAGCTTAGGTATCTGCCCTTCCAATGAGCAGTCAGGGTTGATTTCCTTTAGGATTGACTGATTTGACCTCCTTGCAGTCCAAGGGACTCTTAAGAGTCTTCTCCAGCACCACAGTTCAAAAGCATCAATTCTTCAGAGCTCAGCCTTCCTTATGGTCCAACTCTCACAGCCATACATTACTACTGGAAAAACCATAGCTTTAACTATACGGACCTTTGTCGGCAGGGTGATGTCTCTGCTTTTTAATATGCTGTCTAGGTTTGCCATAGCTTTCCTCCCAAGGAGCAAGCGTCTTTTAATTTCATGGCTGCAGTCACCGTCTGCGGTGATCTTGGAGCCCAAGAAAATAAAATCTGTCACTGCTTCCATTTCTTCCCCCTTCTATTTGCCAGGAAGTGATGGGACCAGATGCCATGATCTGAGTTTTTTTAATGTTGAGTTTCAAGCCAGCTTTTGCACTCTCCTCTTTCACCCTCATCAAGAGGCTCTTTAGTTCCTCCACTTTCTGCCATTAGGGTGGCATCATCTGCATATCTGAGGTTGTTGATATTTCTCCCGGCAATCTTAACTCCGGCTTGTGATTCATCCAGCCCGGCATTTCTCATGATGTACTCTGCATATAAGTTAAATAAGCAGGGTGATAATATACAGCCTTGTCGTACTCCTTTCCCAATTTTGAATCAGTCGGTTGTTCCATGTCCGGTTCTAACTGTTGCTTCTTGAGCCGCATACAGGTTTCTCAGGAGACAGGTAAGGTGGTCTGGTACTCCCATCTCTTTAAGAATTTGCCACAGTTTGTTGTGATCCACACAATCAAAGGCTTTAGCGTAGTCAATGAAGCAGAAGTAGATGTTTTTCTGGAACTCTCTTGCTTTTTCCATGATCCAGCGAATGTTGGCAATCTGATCTCTAGTTCCTCTGCCTCTTCGAAACCCAGTTTGCACTTCTGGTAGTTCTCGGTTCACATGCTGCTGAAGCCTAGCTTGTAGGATTTTGAGCATAACCTTGCTAGCATGTGAAATGAGCGCAATTGTACGGTAGTTTGAACATTCTTTGGCATTGCCCTTCTTTGGAATTGGAACGTAAACTGACCTTTTCCAATCCTGTGGCTACTGTTGAGTTTTCCAAATTTGTTGGCATATTGAGTGCAGCACTTTAACAGCATCATCTTTTAGGATTTTAAATATCAGCTGGGATACTGTCTTCTCCGCTAGCTTTGTTGTTAGTAATGCTTCCTAAGGCCCACTTGACTTCACTCTCTAGGATGTCCGGCTCAAGGTCAGTGACCACACCATCGTATTGATCAGGGATATTAAGATCTTTCTTGTATAGTTCTTCTGTGTATTCTTGCCACCTCTTCTTAATCTCTTCTGCTTCTGTTAGGTCCCTGCCTTTTTTGTCCTTTATCATGCCCATCTTTGTACAAAAGGTTCCCTTGATATCTCCGATTTTCTTGAAGAGATCTCTAGTCTTCCTCATTCTATTGTTTTCCTCGATTTCTTTGCATTGTTCATTTAAGAAGGCCTTCTTATCTCTCCTTGCTATTCTCTGGAAATCTGCATTCAGTTGTTTATATCTTTCCCTTTCTCCCTTGCCTTTTGCTTCCCTTCTTTCCTCAGCTATTTGTAAAGCTTCATCAGTCAGCCACTTTGCTTTCTTGCATTTCTTTTTCTTTGGGATGGTTTTAGTTGCTGCCTCCTGTACAATGTACAAGGAATACAATCTATTCCTCACCTCCACTGTATATTCATAAGGGATATGATTTAGGTTGTACCTGAGTGGTCCAGTGGTTTTCTCTACGTTCTTCAATTTAAGCCTAAATTTTGCGATAAGAAGCTCATGATCTGAGCCACAGTCAGCTCCAGGTCTTGTTTTTGCTGATTGTATAGAGCTGCTCCATCTTTGGCTGCAAAGTATATAATCAATCTGATTTCGGTATTGACCATCTGGTGATGTCCATGTGTAGAGTCGTCTCTTGTGTTGTTGGAAAAGAGTGTTTGCTACGACCAGCATGTTCTCTTGACAAAACTCTATTAGCCTTTGCCGAGGCCGAACTTGCCTGTTATTCTGGTTATTTTTTGACTTCCTACTTTAGCATTCCAGTCCCCTATGACGAAAAGGACATCCTTTTTTGGTGTTAGTTCTAGAAGGTGTTGTAGGTCTTCATAGAACCTGTCAACTTCAGCTTCTTCGGCATCAGTGGTTGGGGCATAGACTTGGATTACTGTGATGTTGAATGGTTTGCCTTGGATTTGAACTGAAAGCATTCTGTCGTTTTTGAGATTGTACCCCAGTACTGCCTTTCCCACTCTTTTATTGACTATGAGAGCTACTGCATTTCTTCTAAGGGATTCTTGCCCACAGTAGTATATATAATGGTCTCCTGAATTAAATTCGCCCATTCCTGTCCATTTTAGTTCGCTGATTCCCAATATGTTGATGTTCAATCTTGTCATCTCATGTTTGACCACATCCAGCTTACCTTGATTCATTGATCTTACATTCCAGGTTCCTATGCAGTATTGCTCTTTACAGCATCGGACTTTCCTTCCACTTCCAGACACATCCACAACTGAGCGTCCTTTCGGGTTTGGCCCAGCCACTTCACTCTTTCTGGAGCTACTTGTAATTGCCCTCCACTCTTCCCCAGTAGCATATTGGACACCTTCCGATCTGAGGGGCTCATCTTCCGGCGTCATATCTTTTAGCCTTTTGATACTGTCCATTGGTTTTCTTGGCAAGGATACTGGAGTGGTTTGCCATTCCCTCCTCCAGTGGACCACAGTTTTGTCAGAACTCTCCGTCATGACCTGTCCGTCTTGACCTGACTTCATTGAGTTACGCAAGCCCCTTCGCCACGACAAGGCAGTGATCCATGAAGGGGTATATAAGTTTACTTGTGCAAAAAAGCACTCCTGTTGTTGGAAAGCCATATCAATTGTGTTAATATTTGCTAAGCAATAGAAGATACTTCATGCTGTTAACTTCTGTGTGCTCTAAGCTGGTTCTGTAGTTGAAGTTTGTATAACAGAAACCTTGAAAGCAATTTAACCAAACACCAAAGTTGTGTGTGTAAATTGATTCAGATTGTGAGATGGGATATGGGAAGAAGAGATCATTTGTTGTATTTTAAGATAAAGTAATAAGTTACTAAAATTGTTTATACTTGTGATGAAGGGGGAAGACATTTCTTTATATATTTATTTTCTTTTTCTTTACTAAATTCTTATTTTTTCTTTTCTATTTTTCTTTCTATGTTTTCTTCCTTTTCTGCACTTTCTATTTTTTCTTTTTATTCTTTTAATTTTTTAGTTGGTATTAGTTTTTATCTTTTTCATTGTAAAGTTTAATAAAATTACTATAGAAAAGATACTTTCAGATTGCAAGTATTTATCTTATGCATTTCTGGCCAGAGACTAGTTATTTAGATAATACTACTTTGTGCATATATTTGTAGATTACATCTTGTTAAGACAATACACTTAATTTCTCTTTTGACGTACTTCTAAAAATGATACGAAAAGCTATCTGGCCTGTCCATAAAAGTCAAACTATTTCCTTAAATTATATTAATGCTATTTATGACAAGTTTACTCCAAATAATTCTCTGCCAGTTTATCTGTACATTAAGTACAATTTAGCTTGTTGGGTTTTGTATGGTAATTAGTATTGGAGTTAAATTAAGAGTAAAGTGTAAGTTGGCGATAGGAAAAGACAATAGGAATCCCAGAGGAATTCTACGTATTATGGTGTTAATACATCTGGAGAGCATTATCCTGAGGAAAGCTATAATATTTCATGAGAAAGTAACTTTGCATGTATTAACTTCGTGAGGTTACTGTCATAACCAAATTAAATTTTCTTCTAGAAAGAGAAGATTCCTATTGGAGGGTCCAGGAAGCAATAAACAAAGTGGGCATATCCGACCTTGCAGTATTGTTGCTCTTCCTGAATTTTGTTTTAGTCTTTGTTAGGCATGTTTTTATGAATAATGTGCTAAATCTTGTGAGCTGAAAGTTCTCGTGGGTAACTCCTTTCTTTCCATTGAAAGATCTTTGTAGTTTTAATATACTCAGTTGTGGAAGAGCAGTTAATTTACTGTGCAATAAGGCTAAGGCTTCTTTTACAATTACGTTAAAGTTGTGTGAAGAAGCTAGTAGTCAGCTATGAAAACCCACATTTTGAATTTTTAGCAGATCGTAGAAATTGTTACATTGGCACAGATTGGCTTAAGTTGAACAGTTCCTGACTGCAAAAATAAGTTCTTTGTTTCTTCTGCAAAGGCACCAGGAGAGGCACTGTTTTCTTGGGAAAGGAGGAATAGGATAACTATAAGAACATTGCCATTGACCATGGTACTATTTGTCTACTATTTTATTTTATTTTATGTTAAAATTCTCAATGTTTGGCAGGCTGTTAATTAACAGCTTGAGGTATTTTGGCAATTTGTATGTGGTAACTATGGGGACATCAGGTCTATGTGAACAGCATATTTGGTTCAGATTGGAAATTTGAGATTCATATCAGCCATAATTTAACTTGAGTTTGTGATTCAAGGTCCAGTGGCAACTCAGTTGAATTTAAACCACTTGAAGATTCAATTAAAAAAATAAGTTATAATGGGAAACATTCAAAACAAGGAATAGAGCAGGGATGGTAGTGGTAATTAACTCTGCTGATTTGAGTTGGATACCTTGGATGGCTTTACTATAATAGTACCTATGAAGCTATTTTAGGGTACAGTTGGCATGGATAAATAATGGACAACACAACATTCAAATTATCCAGCAAGCAGGCTGTAGAAAAGTTGGCTGAACCAATGAAAACATGTCCTACACCAATTTAAGAAGATAACTTTCAAAAACCTTTTTAAAAAGTTAACCTTAACTCTTGCTTTTCTGGTGCTCAGCTTGGCATGACAATGTAGAATGATGACTGCCATGTTGTAGAGGGGTTGTGTGCCATCTATTTCCTCTGATCACTGGGGTACAATATTTGGGTCCAAAGTGGACAAAGGGACTTCGATCCAGCATGGGCACCTTCTCTGTATCTTAAAGAAGCAGCACTTTGTGGCTGTATAGCCTAGGGAAAATATGCACTTGAGTTCAGAAGGCATTATGTGGCATTACGAGACAGGATGTGACCACATGTTGCCCTGTTGTCTCATTAATACCTCCTGAAGGCAAATGTGTATTTTCCCTAGCCTGTGCAGCTGCTTTGCAAGCCCAGGAAAAGGTGCTGCTTCTTTAAAATACAGAGAAGGCATCTGTGCTGGATCCAAAGCTCCTTTGCCCACTTTGGATCCTGATACTGTGCACCTCCAGTAAAGGGGATCAGGACGTTACCTGTCTTCCCATCAGCATGATAACTCCAAAAAATTGGAACAAGCATAACCAAATTTGGTTTGGGGGAGAAAATGCAAAACAAAGTTGAAGTTGAAAATGGGCCAGATCTGGCCAAGAACGTGTGTGTGTGTGTGTGTGTGTGTGTGTGTGTGTGTTTAAATCCCCAATGCTTTCAGGCAGTTGGGCAGCAGTTTGGGAGGTGGGTGGTGACTAGCCCCTTTGAACCCCTCTCCCTCTTCTCTCCTGTTCACTTGACCCACAGCAGAGCTATTATTAAGTGGTTGGAAAAAAATCCAGGAACCATGTCTGCATGCTTTCCCTGGCTGCTTTCAATTCAAAATGCTGGGGAACTGCAACCACTGATTTTCAATAGCATTTTCAGAAGGGGTTTGGATCAATTCTGATTATTTCTCTGTAATTAGCTGTGGGGGTGGGGATCCTTCACTTGCTATTCACATTTTAAGAGTGAACTATTTTTAATTGCTGTTAAACATTTGCATATAGTCCCCCAGAAAATATTAAGAATGGTCCTCCTTAACCATTCACCCTGACTGGAAGGTAGATTCCTTACTCCTTCAGATCAGTTCCAATCCCTCTACTGTATTTCTTCTCTCTAGTTTGATATTGAGAAAAAGAAGCTCAAATTTTTATACATACACATTCCCTGTTATATGGAGTGCTGCAAAGTGGTGGCCTGTTTTGATCCTGGTCACTTCAGAGGGATCTTGTATATAGAACAGGGATAAAGTAAGAGTTATCTTATCCCTTGC
The DNA here is from genome assembly GCA_023362775.1 of Charina bottae. Taxonomy (NCBI): domain Eukaryota; kingdom Metazoa; phylum Chordata; class Lepidosauria; order Squamata; family Charinaidae; genus Charina; species Charina bottae. Next base: position 242,971,354 of record JALMGJ010000002.1, read on the forward strand.
AGCAGATAGCAAATCAACTTGAATAGACTCTATCTGGTAGGAGAGGAGAGATTAGAGTAATGTGCTCTAGGAACACTTTAGCTGCAAGATTTCCAAATCATCTTCTGGGGCAACTTTTCTCAAGTTAGTGCCCTCCAGATATTATTAGTCTGGGACTAGTAGTACCAATACAGCTGAATCAAATTCAAGTCAGTTGGTCGGATGCACCAATCATGCAGGAATGGCATCATCCCACTTCAAATGTCCTGCTTTCTGGTTTGAATGTATTTGATGAATGTATTTGATGAAAGTTCCCACTTTCAATGTGTAAAAGAAATCCAAAGTAGGTTATAAGTAAATTGAAAGAATAAATAACAAAAGCAACAAGCATAAATTTAACAGAATTTTAAAAGAGGGAATTAAAAAAATCAGATTAACCAGGGTTGGGGGGGGGGGGAGATCAGGCTTCATTGGAGGTAAAAGTAAGCAGCATGACATCAGGCAAGTTTCCAGGGGTGAGCATTGCCTCTTTATACTGACCAGCCATCATCCTTCATAGAGTAGGGGCCCTGCCTTCACCTGATCAGTAAACACACAGGGAGGAACATGGGCCAGCACAGCAGTTAATTGAGAGAGACGATATTCCTGCATAATGAGACTCTGCCCTCGAGCTGTTAAGGAAAATCCAGGCAATGCTGCTTAACTTAGTCATTACATCTTCTACTGATGCCTAAAGCTAACTGCAGTTGAGACCACTGTATATTTTGTACCAACTATTTATAGGATCCTGTGGATTTTCTATCTTACTGCCAAATACATGAGATCCCAGTGGGGTTATTTAAACAGGCAAGTACACTGCAGCTTGGATGCCAAGGCAGAACTATGGAAATGTCTTCCAACAAAGGAAAAGTTTTGATTAGCTTTAATAATCAGGAAAGGGAAGCTTCAGTTGCAATGCTTCCAAATTTAAGCAACAGGTTTAGTGTATCTTTGATACCAGAAATATAATACTTAGTTGGAACTCCATTGAAAAAAAAAGCTGAAGAAATTAAGCATATTTAAAAATGGATTAATGCTGAATGAAGATGTTCCCTAGAGATTTGAACTCCTATGCATATGCCCTCCAAGTTACCTTGCTTCTTGAAGCAGTGGCCACTTAGTCTGCAGCTGCCTCACCTTGTTTATTTGTGCTAAGTTGACCTACTTTATCTGATTCTTTTTATTTATTTCATTTTTATTGATTAGTCGAATTGACCTTATCAATACAGCAAGATAGAATTAAAATACAAACAAAGCATAATTAAACAATAGGAAGGGATACAGGATACCCCAATTTGTTCAATATATTGGGATCTTAAAGCCCCTGCCTTCAATATGAACATAGGAATTCTACATACATTATATATATTAGTACCCTGGAGAAAATAAGACAATCTAAAATTTGGGTCCCAGTACGCTGTTCTTTCCAATAGTGGAGATAAATATTTGAGCCTGATGGATGCATATAGTTGACAGTTAAACAGGATATGAGAAATATTTTCAATATCAGGCGAACCGCATATACAGGTTCTCTCGTAATATGGAATGTTATGAAAGCGTCCATATTTGGCCATTGAATCCAACAACTCAAATCTTGTTCTGGAAAAACTTTATCTGATTCCCTGCTCTTGCAATCATAGAAAGCATTGAGGGGAAATGAGAACGTTTCCTTACTGCTCTAAGCTTCCAGCTTAGTTGTCATTGGAAACATCTTCTCTGGTATTATGGACCACCTTTATGGCCACCTTTTGCTCTGTGCAAAATTTCATAGCACAGGAAAGGAAAACCCATCCTAATTATAAAAAGTCACAAAAAATAAAAATGGGGTCTTAAAGTCTTTCAATAAATGAGATGTCTTGCCTTTTAATTAAGCAAATATCAATAATGTCCATGTAAAGTATTACGACCTGAGGGTTTGGTTTAATTCTAGAAATCTGTAGAAAACATTTTGAAAAATGTGGAGTTAAGGTCAACCAACATTATTAGCAGGCTGAATCCATTTCTGTACAGATAAAGATGTTTGGTCTATTTTTTGTTCTCCATCTGTTCCCTAAAAGATCATTACAGAGACTTAGGAAATGATGCATAGCTTTGAAAAACTAAGCAGTGTTTTTCTTCCTCTTACTAGTATGGGGAGTTATTCAATGAAATTGAGTGTCAGAGTAGATAGAAGAAAGTACTTCTCCACATGGAACAACACTGAATTATTAATTTGATAGCCAATGATTTAGATTACTTTAAAAGGGTATTGGAAAAATCCATAGAATTTGAAACATATTGGTATATACAGTTCACACATTAAGAATCAATAACTGAAGTTGCACTTTGCTCTAACTCTTGTGGACAGATCTTGAGAACTGATTATTAAAAACAATTTATAGATGGTATCGTTTCCTTGTAAAATTGCAATATACTAATGAAAGACTTTCTAGTTTGTAATGATTTTGAATTCAGTTGTAGATATTTTGATTGATTGCTTATGTGCCATCAAGTTGGTGTTGACTCTTAGTGACCACATAGATTTTCTGCATGGCAATCTGTCCCTAACCTGGTCTTCCAGGTCTTCCAACCGTTGGTAGATATTACCACGTTTAATAACTTAAGCTCAAAACTTGAACTCATCTCTGATGGCAATGATAATTTTGATTGGCAGTCAACTAATTCATTCAATTTGGTTTAAAGATTTTGAGGAAATCACAGTCTTTACCAATTAAATATAAGGTATCTTGTGGTCCATTTCCCCCATATCTTATAAAATGTTACAGTATAAGAAATTACTGCCTGCCAGATTTACTATAACAAAACACTACAAAGCTGAAGTACATCTTTCTTTGAGTCAACATGTGATAAAGGATATTGGCTGAAAAATGTGGAGTAAAGGTGAGTAAAAAAGTATTATTTTAAGCTTCTTTTCTGTTAACTATTTTTTTAAAATACATCTTTAGTCTCCATCTTAATTATATCAACAAACTAATTTCTAATAGATTATGTTATAGGTTTTAAGGCTCTTGGTTGTTCCTCAGGCGACTCTTATTTTGCTATTTATTCCCAATCATCCTGAAGATTTCAGTCTACTCGATACTTTTTCATTCCTCTTTAAGCTTGCTAAAATTGGCTGTCCTGACATGGTGTGTGTGTGTGTGTACACAGAAGGTTTGAATGAAAAGTAATGTTTTTACCTCTATAAGTTTAAATAGGGACATTTTTATACATTAAACAGGAAAATAATCCTTGAAATGAGCTCTTTTGTTGCCTGAATTTACTTCTCCACATACAGTAATCACACCATCTGCCACACACTTCTGCCAATGATGGACAAGCTTCTTAAATGGTTGAATATGCTGCCAAGGACGGGGCTCAAAAACTAGAGCACAAATGGAGAAGCAGAGGCCAGGGTGGAGATACAGTTTCACAGGAAACTACAATAAGGCCAGTAGTTAATGCCATTCAAAACTTCAGGTGTTTTTACATCAATGCATAGAATATGGGAAATACACAAGGAAAACTAGAGATCCTAACCCAGGAAGACAAATGCAGTATGATAGGTATTACTGTAACTTGATATTGGCAGTTGGCACATAGTGCTGTAAAAGGCTATAACTTACTCAAAAGGAACTGACCCAACAGAAAGTGTGGGGATGTTGCACTTTATTTAAAGAAAAAATATACTTGCACAGAACTTAAGCAATTAGAGTATAGAATTCCAGTTAGAAGGGTTTGGGTGAGAATAAAAAGGGAAATAAAAATGTTAATGTTGTGCGACTTTATTATGACCACCTGGGCATGCGAAAGATACAGATGAGGTATTTCAAGCATCAGGTGACTTATCTTTCAAAGAGGCATGTAATAATGCATAATTTCAATGATCCCAACATCATCTGGGAATCTAACTCTGCCAAGAGTCAGAGATCCAAGAAACTCTTGAGCTTGTTTGGAGGTTCTAGCAGGGGAGCGCAGCTATCGTATACCCTTGACCAAAGATCGGTACACTCCTTCTATCTGGGATGGTTGTCCTCTTCCACCGAGCGCGCAGCTTCAGGAGGGACGCACATGGAGCGGTGAGGGAGGAAGGGGACACCCGCCTAGCCAGCCAGATCAGCTGAATCAACCCTGGCGATCAATGGGGTGACAGATGTCGCAGCCAGATTGCCCTCACATCCATTTTTTATTTTTATTCTCTGAAAAATTGAAATTGGATATAATTTGCTTACAAGAGACTCATATTTGCAAAAAAGACACTAAATACCTGATTCAAAAACAATTTGGAGAAGAATTTATTTCGGCTGGAAATAAAAAAACGAAGGGGGTAGTTTTGTATATACAACCAAAGTTAAATCCAAAATTGATATTAACTGATGATGAAGGACGTTATGTTGCAGTTGAAATTAATATACAAGGAACTAAAACATTGGTTGTTGGACTTTATGCACCAAATATGGACAAAGGAGTATTTTATAAAAATTTGATGGACAAACTTTTGGATCAAACCTATGAAAATTGGTGTTTCATGGGTGATTGGAATGGGGTAATCTACCCTAAGATGGATAGACAATCACAAAAAGAAGTGAAATATACACAGGGAAAATTGCCACAAACATTTTTTGACTTAAAAGAAATGTTGGACTTACAAGATATATGGAGAATTATGAATGGGACTTCTAGAGAATATACGTATTATTCAGAGAGATTTAAATCACATTCCAGAATAGATATGATTTTGATATCTAAAAGTTTAATGATGGACATTAGTAAAGTCGAAATATTACCCAAGACTTTTTCAGATCATAATCCTGTAATGTTGACTTTTAAAGGAAAACAGAATGTATTTAGATGGAGACTAAATGAGTCAATATTTCAGAAAAATGATATAGTTGATGTATGCAAAAAAAAAGTTAAGGGGATATTTTCAACTGAATTTAAACAAAGGTACCAATATTCAGATTGTATGGGATACCAGCAAAGCATATATGAGGGGTTACTTTATCCAATATAATGCTCAAATGAGGAGAAAAAAACAGAGAATCCAATTGATTTTAGATGAAATAAAAAGTAAAGAGATATGTTTAAGAGACAAACCAATGGATGATACTTTGCTTACTGAAATTAAATTTCTACAAAAACAGATATCGATGATATTGACACAAGAGATAGAGACTCAAATGAAATTTACAAAGCAAAAATATTTTGAACATGCTAATAAACCAGGTAGATGGTTGGCCTATAAATTAAGGAAACAAAGACAAAAAAAACTAATTTCTAATATACAACATGAAGGAAAAATTATGGTGAATAATATAGATATACAAGAAGATTTTCATGATTATTTTTCAAAATTATATAAAAAACAAGAAGTTAACTTAACTGATATTGATGAATATTTAAGTAAACAGAAATTAACTGTTCTTGATGACCAACAAAGATTAATGCTTAATAATCCTATATCAACAGAAGAAATGGTAAAAGCTTTTAAGAAAATTAATAGTGGAAAAGCACCAGGACCGGATGGTCTGTCTGCAGTTTATTATAAATATTTTGAGGATGAATTATGTTTACCTTTACAGAAGACTATGAATTCGATTTTGGAAACTGGAATAATGCCAGAGACTTGGAAAGAAGCGCACATAACATTGATTCCTAAAGAACAACAGGATTTGACTTTAACTAAGAATTACAGACCAATATCATTACTGAATAATGACTATAAGATCTTTACAACTATATTGGCAGAAAGAATGAAAAACATTCTTAAAAACTTTATTCATCAAGACCAAGCAGGATTTTTACCTAAGAGACAGATCCGTGACAATATCCGAAATATTTTAGATATATTGGAATATTTGGAACAACACTATGAAAAACAAGCTGCCTTGATATTTATAGACGCTGAAAAAGCCTTTGATAATTTAAATTTGCCTTTTATGTTTAAATTATTAGAAAATATGAATTTTGGAGGAAACTTTATTAAATGGATTAAATCAATATATACACCCCAATTTGCAAAAATAATTGTCAATGGAGAATTTAGTAAACCATGTGAAATTCAAAAAGGTACAAGACAAGGTTGTCCATTATCTCCACTTTTGTTTATTTTGGTACTAGAGGTCCTATTGAGAGATGTTAGACAAGATGAAGGTATCCATGGTATTAAAGTTAAAAAAGAAGTTTACAAGTTAAGAGCCTTTGCTGATGACTTAGTCTTTACTTTGGAGAATCCACTAGATGGAATTGAACTGTTGACACAGAAATTGAAAGACTTTGGATTGTTAGCAGGGTTCAAAGTGAATTTACAGAAAACAAAAGTTTTGACTAAAAACATGGACCAACATCAACAAGAGAAATTGAAAGAAATAACGGGATATTCAGTAGAAGAAAAAGTAAAATATTTGGGTGTATACTTAACAGCTAAAAATGTTAAGTTGTTTTAAGAATAATTATATCCCGCTTTGGACAGATATCAAAAAAGATTTGGATCAATGGGGAAAATTACAATTGTCATTATTAGGTAGAATTTCAGCAATCAAAATGAATATTTTGCCAAGAATTTTATATCTTTTTCAAACATTACCTATATTGGCATCAGATGAACCTTTTAAACAATGGCAACGAGATATTTCTGAATTTATTTGGCAAGGAAAAAAACCAAGAATAAAATATAAAGTTTTACAAGATTCAAAGGAAAGAGGGGGACTGGTCTACCGGATCTGAAATTATATTATGCTGCTTGTTGTTTGGTGTGGATTAAAGAATGGATAGTTCTGAAAAATGAAAAATTATTGAGCTTGGAGGGTCATGAATTAAGATATGGATGGCATGGATATTTTTGGTATGACAAAGCGAAAGTAAATGTGGACTTTAAAAATCATATTAGAAGAACTTTATTAAGAATTTGGAATAAATATAAATTAACTTTATGTTATAAAAGACCTTTATGGATTTCCACACAAGAAGCATTTCATAGAACAGAAGTAAGAGCTAAAGATAAATGGTTGACTTATAAAGACTTTTTTAAAAAAGAACAAGGACAATATAAAATTAAATCAAAAGAAGAATTGGCTTTAGAAGGATATACATTTCAATGGCTTTCTTACATGCAACTTGTAGAAAAATTTAAATCAGATAAAAAAGAATTTGAATTTGAACAAACTAAATCGGAATTTGAGATACAATTATGCGAGACAGATGATCATTTAATTGCTAAAATGTATAAATTATTGTTAAAAGGTGAAATGGTAGAGGAACAAGTTAAAGACTGCATGATCAAATGGGCAAAAAATATTGGTCATAATATTCAAATGCAACAATTGGAAGATATGTGGAATAAAGGATTAAAATTTACTTTGTGTTACAATTTGAAGGAAAACTTTTACAAGATGATGTATAGATGGTATATGACCCCACAAAAATTAGCTAAAATTTATGGGAATGTTTCCAACTTATGTTGGAAATGTAAAAAAAAAGAGGGGTCATTTTATCATATGTGGTGGACTTGTGAGATTGCTAAGAAATTTTGGAATCAGATACATTCATTGATGCAAAATATTTTACAAATTCGAGTTCCATATAAACCAGAATTATTTTTATTGGGAATAACAGAAGAACAAATAGGAAAGAAATTTACAAGAATTGTGCAATATATGGTTACAGCAGCAAGACTTGTATATGCACAAAATTGGAAAATCAGACTATACTGTACCTACGATACAGGACTGGATGTTAAAAGTAATGGACATGGCAGAAAATGATAAATTGACATGTTTATTAAAAGAAAATACAAATTATTACTTTCTTAAAGAGTGGAAACCATTAACGAACTATTTGCAAAATGCAGGAGGGGCAAAGCTTATATGGGGTTTTGAAGATTAAAATATATATAAATTGATATATTAGACAGGAAATGTTTTACAATGTTATATGACCTATATATAGACCTAGCATGTAAGAGATGATTTTTTAAATTACTATGACCAGAGATAAATCGGAAGTTGACTAATTTCTATGTTTCATCTTTCTCTTTTTCTATTTGCTTTACTACACTTCTTCTTTTCTTTCTTTGATTTGTATTTCTATTTCTTTTTCCTTTTCAAACTTTTATCTATGTATACTTAAAATTCAATAAAATATATTAAAAAAAAAGAGATCCAAGAAACTCTTGTCCTTTTTGCTGATAATGAAAAAACTAGGGGGTCTGCTGTTGGAACCTAATCCTCACAAAGAGTGAGGAATTGCTTGAAGAAGTAAGGATGACTGGTACCCTGGATATCCTTGAGTTTACGGTATCCAGAGGAGAGGAATTGAGAAAAGTCAGACCTGTATATTGGACTTAGAAAAGTCGGTTTTGATGAACTTGGAGGGAGGTTAAATCAGATCCAATGGCCTGAAAACCTGAGGAAAAAATATATTCAGGATGGATGAGAAATTGTATGAAATGAGATACTGAAGGCACAATTGCAAACAATTCCTACAAGAAGGAAAAAACTAGAGAAACTAAAGAGGCCGGTAGGGATATATACAAAACTCTCTAAATGCTGAACAGAAAAAGAGGCATGTACAGGTAGTCCTCAGTTAACAACCACTCATTCAGTGACCATTGGAAGTTGCAACAGCACTGAACAAGTGGTACTTACGAACGGTCCTTTAAGTTCCAGCCATCCCAGCATCCCCCGCGGTCACGTGGTTGTGATCTGGGCACTTGGCAACCAGCTTACAATTACAACAGTTGCATGTCCCAAGCAAAGTCAATTGGGAAGCTGGCAGGGAAGGTTGCAAGCCACTTGGGTAAGTCTCCCCCACCCTGCAGCAGCCACCCTCAGCCCCACCATGCCTCACTGGCCCCTCACACACTCACACCCTTCTGCATCCTGCAGCAGCCACCCCAAGCCCTGCTGTGTTCCCGCCACACTGGCCCCTTGTGCACCCTCCCCCACCCGACAACAGCCACTTACCTGCCTGCCAGTCTGCTTGCGAGACACCTGGGACTTGCAACTTCCTGCCGGCTTCCCCACTGACTTTGCTTGTTGGAAGCCAGCAGGAAGTTGAGAGGAGGTCCTCGCTTAACATGATTGATTAATGTGATTCTTGCCTAACAATGGCAACAGGGACTGTAGGGATTGCCGTTGCTAAGCGGTGGTCACATGATGTCGCTTTATGCAACGCTTAGCAACAGAAATTCTGGTCCCAATTACTGTCATTAACCAAGGACTACCTGTATTGAAAATGGAAGGAGGGACACGTAACTAAAGAAGAATACAAAGTGTCTCCAGAAACTCTAGGAACTGGGTCAAGCTAAAGGTCAGAATGAGCTGAGAGATTGTTTACATGTGATAGAAACAAAAGGAAAGCAAAGGAGGATGTACTAGGTCCATTGTGTGGAGAAAGGGATAAATTGATGGTGGTGAGAAGACAGAAGTTTTTAACTTCTATTTTGTCTATCTTCTCTCAAAAGATAAATGGGGCTCTCATTGGTCATCATTATGCTACTGAAGGAAGGTGGGAATTGCAGCATAGGATAAATAACTTAGTTAATGTAAATGAATTCAAGTCTGCAGGGCCAGGTGGATTACACCCTAGGTTACAGAAAGGAACTAAGGGAGGTAATTGTAGAACAGCTCTTAGAAATCTTTGAGAAGTTCTAGAGCTCTGGTGAGGTCCTGAAATACTGTACCTAAGGAGAACAAATGTCATGTTCATTTTCAACAAGGCTAAGGAGGAGGAGTCAGGAAACTACAAACCAGTCATCTTGATTACTATACTGGACAAGGACCTCTAACAGATTATTAAACAGAATATTTGTGAGCACGTGGCATGCTACAATTAACAAGAGCTGGCATGGGCATGTCATAAACAAATTGTGTCAGACTACCTTTATCTCCTTTTATAGAATTACTAGCTTAGTAGTTAGGGAACGCCATAGACATAGCATACCTGAACCTTGGCAAAATTTTCAGCAGACCTCAGTATTCCTGCGTGACACCACTATTTTGTGAACTGTATTAGTTGCCAGTTGCCAGAAATTGCCACTTCCAGATGCAATTCAAGGGGTGTAAAGCCTTTCACTAGTCAATTCCATTATCCTTATATATTGTGGACCCCAGCCATACTGTTCTGACTTCATATATATTAGTATTATGGCATTGTGGTTAGTAAGAGTTACTAAGATTTGAAAGGCCAGATGTACTTGTGACCAGCTCAGATATATATTTATTTTTATTTATTTAATTTTTTATCCCACCTTTATTATTTTTTATAAACAACTCAAGGCGGCGAACATACCGAATACTCCTTCCTCCTCCTATTTTCCCCACAACAGCAACCCTGTGAGGTGAGTTGGGCTGAGAGAGAGCGACTGGCCCAAGGTCACCCAACCGGCTTTCATGCTTAAGGCGGGACTAGAACTCACAGTCTCCTGGTCTCTAGCCCATAGCCTTAACCATTAGACCAAACTGGCTCTCTGTATGGCATCATATCTGTGCCCATTGTTCATTATTGTTATTCACACGTTTAAATAACACATTTTAGTACTATCACTCACTGTGTAATTTGTAATCAGATTGAAAACCATAGTTTTTAAGATGTACTGAAAAGGTGAAGCAGAAAAAAGCTCAGAGGTGGTATGATTGTGAAATGCATGTATATATCAAATATTGACAAAAATTCCACAACTGATCCAGCACCAGTAGCAGAAACCTGGACTTGTAGACTCAGTTCCAGACTTTAAAATTCAATAAGCCTTCATTATAAGAATTTTGAAGCTACAACTGACTGCCTTGTCAGGTACCTTCAGGCTAAAATTTATTGTGCTTCTCCCTAATTTTCTGCACCTTGCAATTTCTCCTATACTGTTTACTTACAATTAAACATGACCTTGGTGTGGCTTCATTCAGAGAAAAATGGGCTGAGAATGACTTCTGAGTATAAATTCATGTAAAACAGTGAATAAGAGAGACACATTTAATGTATTAACATTTAGATGCTGGCCTTCAAAACAGAGGTAAAACTTGGAGGCCAAAAAAAATAATTTCCTTCAAGATGGTGCCTCTTAATCCTTTCAACATTATGCAGAACACGGAATCTAATGGTGTGAGGGCAGCCTAGTAATTAGACAGTGCATTTTTCCTTTTATATCACCTGTTTCTATTTTGTGAATTTATTATTTTGTTTGTAAACTGCCTTGAGTCCAAGGAAGTAGATAGTATATAAAATTCAGTATAAATAACTACGGTCTTCTTTCTCTCTGGTCTGATAAAGCAGCTGGATTTTTTTCTTTTTGATTTTGCAAAGTTTTCTATCTTTTAACAAGCTCCACTTGGCTCAAAGCCTTCTCCAAACCCTGAGCATCTACTGCAGGGCTTTCCAAAGTGCCGCCGCTGGCGACACGCCAGCGGCGGTGCGGCGGCGGCAACACAGGAAGGCGTGCGGCGGTGCATGCATGCACAGCGGCGGTGCGGGGGGCGTGCGGCGCTGCGCGCGTGCACGGCAGCGGCGCGGGGGGCGTGTGGTGGCGCGTGTGTGCACAGTGGCGGCGGCAGCAGCGGCTGCCGCCACCACCCTGCACGCGCACGCCTCCGCTTCCGGGTGGTGTGGCGACACACCACGCTGTGTGTGGCAACACACTTTTGTGTCGCGACACACAGTTTGGAAAGCTCTGATCTACTGTATCATGAGCTATTCCACAATGCATATCCCTTACCAAACTACTAGTGAATCTTCCTTCTCCTATCTATTCTCACATGGTAACCCACTCTGTTTCCCTCATTCTTAAACATCTGTTCTGCCTCCCTGACATTTCTTCCCTTTTTGCAAACATTTCAACCAATTTGTATGCTAAGTCCTGTTCTAAGCTGCCTTTGCAATAAGAACTTCGTTATTTATAAAATCACCATCCAAGATCATGGAATTATAGAGTGAGAAAAAGCAATTTAGGCCCTTGGTCAATAAACAGAAATACCAAACATCTCTACCATATGCAGTCCAGCCTTTGCTTGAATAGGACATTTTTCACAACGTTCAACTGGAATATGCTTTCCTATAACTTCAGACCATTATTCCATGTTCTGCATTCTGGGCTGAGAGAAAAACACTTGAACATCTTCTCAGGTCCTTGAAGATATCATATCCCTATCAGTCCCTCCCCCTCTCCAACTTTCCTTCCTCATAAAACTTAAATTACATTCCCTTGATCAACCTCATTACCTAACTCCAAACTTGTTTCAATTCCTTTGTAATTTTTTTTAAATAGTGCCCAGAATTGGGGTCTGTTGTTGTGGGGAAAATAGGAGGAAGGAGTATTAGGTATGTTCACCGCCTTGAGTTATTTAAAAAAATAATAAAGGTGGGATAAAAATAAATAAATAAATAAATTTTATATCTTTTTCACTAAGGGTGAGGGAGGGGGTTCCCAGGATCTGTCAATATTTTGAAACCAAATGTCTCCCTGAACCACCAGCTATCTGGATCCAACCTTTAGGCTCCAGCACTGTGCAGGATTTTTGATCAGTTGGGCAGTTATCTAATTTTAGACTCAGGATTTATTTTGTTCCCCCTGTCTCCACCTTTCATAATGTGCATTATTTCATTTTTATTCTAAACCTAGTATATTAGTTAGCTGCATCTGGGACTCTAATTCATTTTGTTGAATATAGACTTGGCTCTCCCATCCCATGTCTTGCCCAATACTTTGTTTTCAACCTGAACTTAATCCTTTAATATTAATGGTACAGTACAGTGCACATGAAAGTTTGATCAAAAGTTAATCAAACTTAATCCTTTAATATTAATGGTACAGTACAGTGCACATGAAAGTTTGATCAAAAGTTCATCAAACCTTCAGGATGTTTCAGCATCTATTTGTGTAATTACATTGGTTAGCTGCAGTTATATGGTGTTTTTTTTTAATGGCTCATACTTTAACATTTCGGGGAAATGAGCATTGAGAATTTCCAGTTTTAAGCAAAATAGTACCGCTTGGTCATTTATAGTGTTGAAAGTTTGAATTCAAAGCACTTTGCTTTTACTCCAAATTTACAGTCAATTTAGGCATTTTAAATCATGCACTGTTTAATCTATTCAAGCCATGACTATAAATTGGAGTTGAGGAGGAATGCCTTAACTACAATCTAACCTGTGATCCAGGTTTAGACAGCATGTAAAATCAAACCACAATATGGCTTACTGCTGTGATTCTCAAACTCTGCAGTTTTGTGACCCCCTAAAATGATACATGAATATGAGTTAACCCTCTATAAATAACATAAATTATTTTATTGCTGTTAGGGTTGGGCAAGACATATGTATGTATGTATTAATCTATTTATCACAGGGTTTTCAAACTTTGTGAGACACTGTGGTCTCTGCAGGATAAAAGGGAGGGGTATGGACTTCAAACTGGAGCCAACAATTCAAAAATATGTATTGTCGAAGGCTTTCACGGCCGGAGTTCAATGGCTGTTGTGGGTCTTCCGGGCTGTGTGGCCGTGTTCTGGAAGTTGTGGTTCCTAACGTTTCGCCAGCATCTGTGGCCAGCATCTTCAGAGGGCAGGAGCACAGATAGAAGCAAAATCTCTGTGCCCAGGTAGAGTGGCAATGTTCTATTTATAGAGCTAAATTATAGGAGATTAGGTGGGGTTTTTTGTTGTGTTGAAATGTTAACGAGTGGCTGATGAGCGTGATTAGCATGTTCATTGTGAGAAGTATTCCCATGTCCTGGTGGTTGGACTGAGTTCGTTGACCTTTTGCAGGCTGTGTTTTTCAGGACTGGTAGCCAGGTTTTGCTAATTTTTAAACTTTCTTCTTTTTTATTGTAACTGTGCTGGTGTTTGTGAATTTCAATGGCTTCTCTGTATAATCTGGTGTAGTGGCTTTTGGTGTTGTCCAGTATTTCTGTGTTTTCAAATAGGATTTTGTGTCCCGTTTGCTTGAGAGCATGTTCAGCTACTGAAGATTTTTCCGGTTGCTGTAGTCTGCAGTGTCTTTCATGTTCTTTTATCCTGGTGTGAATGCTTTGTTTTGTGGTTCCGATGTATACTTGTCCACAGCTGCATGGTATGCGGTATACTCCTGCAGCGGTGTGGGCGTCCCTTTTGTCTTTTGCTGATTTTAGCATTTGTTGTATTTTTCTGGTGGGTCTGAAGACTGTTTGAAAGTTGTGTTTTTCCATCAGTTTTCCCATGCGGTCAGTGACTCCTTTGATGTAGGGCAGGAATACTTTGTTTGTGGGGGGCTGTTTTTCTTCAGTTGGATGTTGTTTTCTTGGTTTGATGGCTCTTTTTATTTCATTCTTGGAATAGCCATTTGCCGGTAGGACCCAATTCAGATGGTTAAGTTCATTGTTGAGAAATTGGGTTTCACAGTTTCGATTAGCACGATCCACCAAGGTTTTGATCATGCCTCTCTTTTGTCGTGGGTGGTGATTGGAATTTTTGTGTAGATATCGGTCCGTATGGGTGGGTTTTCTGTATACTTTGTGTCCTAGTTTGAGGTCCGGATTGCGTATGACCAGCATATCTAAAAATGGAAGTTTGCCATCAGTTTCTTTTTCCATAGTGAATTGTATATTGGGGTGGATGCCGTTTAGGTGGTCCACAAATTTCTCCAGTTCTTCTTCAGTATGACTCCAAATTGCGAAGGTGTCATCCACGAACCGGAACCAGACTGTTGGTGTAATGGGTGCCAATTCCAAAGCCTGTTTTTCAAAGTGTTCCATGTAAAAGTTTGCTATGACTGGGCTCAGGGGGCTTCCCATGGCAACGCCATCCATCTGTTCGTAGAACTCATTCTCCCATTGAAAGTAACTAGTTGTTAGGCAGTGTTGAAATAAAGCTGTAATGTCTTCTGGGAAGATTTGCTTGATGAGTGCCAGGGTGTCCCATATTGGCACCTTGGTAAACAGGGAGACCACGTCAAAGCTGACCAGTTTGTCTGTGTGGTTGAGTTTTAGGGTGCTGATTTTGTTGATGAAGTGTCCTGAGTCTTTGATGTGGGATGGAGTCTGTCCGATGTGGGTCTGTAAAAGGGTTGCCAAATGTTTGGATAATTCATATGTCGGGGAGCCAATGGCACTTACAATGGGTCTGAGTGGGATCGAGTCTTTGTGGATTTTATACGGACCGATATCTACACAAAAATTCCAATCACCACTCACGACAAAAGAGAGGCATGATCAAAACCTTGGTGGATCGTGCTAATCGAAACTGTGAAACCCAATTTCTCAACAATGAACTTAACCATCTGAATTGGGTCCTACCGGCAAATGGCTATTCCAAGAATGAAATAAAAAGAGCCATCAAACCAAGAAAACAACATCCAACTGAAGAAAAACAGCCCCCCACAAACAAAGTATTCCTGCCCTACATCAAAGGAGTCACTGACCGCATGGGAAAACTGATGGAAAAACACAACTTTCAAACAGTCTTCAGACCCACCAGAAAAATACAACAAATGCTAAAATCAGCAAAAGACAAAAGGGACCCCCGCACCGCTGCAGGAGTATACCGCATACCATGCAGCTGTGGACAAGTATACATCGGAACCACAAAACAAAGCATTCACACCAGGATAAAAGAACATGAAAGACACTGCAGACTACAGCAACCGGAAAAATCTTCAGTAGCTGAACATGCTCTCAAGCAAACGGGACACAAAATCCTATTTGAAAACACAGAAATACTGGACAACACCAAAAGCCACTACACCAGATTATACAGAGAAGCCATTGAAATTCACAAACACCAGCACAGTTACAATAAAAAAGAAGAAAGTTTAAAAATTAGCAAAACCTGGCTACCAGTCCTGAAAAACACAGCCTGCAAAAGGTCAACGAACTCAGTCCAACCACCAGGACATGGGAATACTTCTCACAATGAACATGCTAATCACGCTCATCAGCCACTCGTTAACATTTCAACACAACAAAAAACCCCACCTAATCTCCTATAATTTAGCTCTATAAATAGAACATTGCCACTCTACCTGGGCACAGAGATTTTGCTTCTTATCTGTGCTCCTGCCCTCTGAAGATGCTGGCCACAGATGCTGGCGAAACGTTAGGAACCACAACTTCCAGAACACGGCCACACAGCCCGGAAGACCCACAACAGCCAATTCAAAAATAGTTGTCAAATGAGATTAAGTGAAAAAGATAGTTGAAAATAAAAATATAGATTGTGGTAACACTCTCTTTAAAGCATACTAACATTTAAGCAGTTTTGTGGTTATTTTCTCTGCTTTCTTTTCCTCCTAGCTATTGTGAAGTTATTTGTTTACTGTTTCAATTCCTGCCTTGAATTCATGTGGGTAAGGATGCAAAAGTTTTGCCCATCTTTTCATCCATATTCCATGTCAGAACTTGCATAACAGTAGTTAAGGTATACTATTGTCTCGTTTTGCTTTGCTCCTATAGAAACCATTCTTGAGATTGCCTAAAGGGCTGTGAATGGAGTGGTTGAAAATATCTCAGGCAATCAGTATTCATTATTCACTCACTATTCAATTTTCTCCAACTTAATTTGTGTAGTATAAATTTGAAATGCCTGTAAAATAAAAGGCAGAAGCAATTGCTGTTGTGTTTTTCCTAAGTCCAATATTACATCATCATCATCATCATCATCATCATCATCATCATCACCATCATCATCAAATAGGTAAAATTTTGAATGGGGCAATTTAGTTATATCTTGTGATAATATTGTGAGATTTATTTTTCACTATGTTCACTGTGTTGTTGTTAGAGTTATATACTGCCTTTTCTTCAGGAGCTTAGGGCAGGATATGTAACAACCTTTCTTCCAATTTTCCCCACAAAAACTTTGGGAGATTGGTGGGGCTGAGGGATAGTGACCAGCCTCAAATAATCTAGGAAGCTTTTGCAGCTGAGCAGGAACTCAAAACTGATGCTTCTAATCCTAGTCTTGATAATGGATTACTTTCAAGATGGCGGCCGCAAGTCAGCGCGGCCACTGACCGTTCCGGGAAAGCCGAAAAACCCACCGAAACCCACCGAAAAACCCCTAAAAATTCACCTTTGGGGTTTGGAGAGGTGCTGGTGCTGGTGCTGAGTGGCTTTCTCCGAGGGGAGTGCAGGGGCGAGATCGTGTGTCCGGGTTGGAGCTCCGTGAATCCGCACAAGGAAAGGAGCCCGGTGAGTTACCGAAGACGCCATAGCCCTCTGAGGTCTGTTGCGGGCCGGAGTTTGGGGGTTCGAGTTGGGCCGGAGCTGGGCCAGCTGGGCCGGAGCTAGGCCGGCGGAGCTGATAAAGGCCGGGAGCCCACCAAAGACCAGAACTGCAGGAGGCTGCCGGACGCGACTGGAGGCTAGAGACTGGAGGCTGTTGGTCATCGAGCTGGGCTGGCAGAGCTTGCAGAGTTTGCAGAGCTGAAGTCTGACGGAGGTTGCTGAGGGGCTCTGTTTTCGATCGCTGGAGGCGGAGACCGTCGGGGTCCGGACTAGGCCAGTGGAGTTGGTGGGGCCTAGTGGAGCCGGCGTGGTACGGAGAGATCCCGGTCTGTTGCAGCGGAGTCCTCAGACGAGCCCCCCCCCCCCCCGCAGACAAGCTGGACTTTTCTTGGGCCGGTTCTAGAGAGGGCTGGAAGCCTTGATGTTACAACTGGCTGGAGTTGGAGGCGAACCCTGCGGCCCTGGAAGGTGCAGATGGGGCGGAGGCTGGAGCCCAGGAGACCAGGACATACGAAAAATAACATCAACATGGACTGACCCCTATGAAGACCTGGACAGCGTCCCATTTAATATAAGGTGGCAGAGGGTGTATAGGGGTCCCTTAGTATGAATGTGGACCCCCCACTGGGTGAGAGACGAGGTGGGGGGAACCAAGACTGTATGGTTTGGTAAGAGTACCCCCCTGAGTGAGAGTGAGGTGGGGTAAGAGTGATTGCTGGTGAGTGTTGGTACCTCTCCCTGACCAGTGAGAGAAGTCGAGGGAGAGGTACAGAGCGTGACTGGGGGTGGTGCGGGATCCTTACAGTGCCGAGAGCGTGAGCTGGTGCACTGGGGGGTCTTGTCACTACCCGATTTGTTGTGAGATTGGATGATGGGTGAATGGGATAAGGGACCCTTGATTAAGCCCAAGAATTCCAGAGGCCTGGGAGTGGAGGCTACTAGGCCAGAGTCGGGAATCTCTGGGGGCTGGGGGGCGGGCCATTTGATTCAGGTGGTGACGGGCAGGGGACGGTATGACGGGAACCGGAGGGCGAGCCATTACCGGGGAAGGCGCCCCCGGTGTTTGTTACCGGTGGTGCGTTCCGGCCCCCCGTGTTCATACCCAGGCCCTGGTAAGCAGATCCTCGTGGGCTCCGGTCTCCGACTGTTGCTGCTGAACGCCAGGTCGGTGAATAACAAGGCCCCCCTTATAAGTGATTTAATCACAGAGGATGGGGCTGACCTGGTGTGTATTACCGAGACCTGGCTGGGCCCAGAGGGGGGAGTAGCCCTCTCGGAAATGTGCCCAGCCGGGTTTCGGGTGTGGCATCAGCCGAGACACCGGGGCAGGGGAGGAGGGGTGGCAGTTGTCATCCGAGAGTCCCTTGTGGCCTTCAGGGGCGCTGCTCCACAAGTGGCCGGGTGTGAGACCCTGTTCTTCAAGTTGGGTTCACGAGAACAGTTGGGAGTGTTGCTGCTGTACCAGCCTCCCTGCTGCGTAGCGACCTCCCTGCCTGAGCTGCTCGAGGCTGTCTCGGGGTTGGCAGTGGAGTTCCCCAGACTCATGGTTCTGGGGGACTTCAATCTGCCGTCCCTGGGGCAGTCCTCGGAGGCGGCCCGGGAGTTCATGGCTACCATGGCAGCTATGGGCCTGTCTCAGATTATTCGTGACCCGACTCGTGACAGTGGTCTCACCCCGGACTTAGTTTTCTTGTCCGAGCAGTGGCAATGTGATCTGAGGGGAGAGTTACATCTTTCCCCATTGTCATGGTCAGACCACGCCCTGGTGACCCTGAGACTCTCTTCTGCTGCCCCACTCCGCAGGGAGGTGGGACCTACTCGATTGGTCCGCCCTCGGCGACTGATGGACCCAGTGAGGTTTCAGAAGGAGCTGGGGGTTATTCCCGAGGACTTGCTTCACGGTCCAGTGGAGGTCCTGGCCGCGGCCTGGAATAGGGAAGCGGCCAGGGCTCTGGATAAGATCGCGCCTGTGCGACCTCTCCGGCCCTGTTCGGCCCGCCACTCACCGTGGTTTACGGATGAGTTGAGGACCTTGAAGAGGGTTAAGAGACGTCTAGAGCGCCGCTGGAGAAAGACGAAGACTGAATCTGACCGGACACAATCTAGAGCCGCAGTTAAGGCCTACCTTGTGGCGGTAAGAGCGGCGAAACGTGAATATTTCTCCGCTCTTATTGCGTCCGCAGAATGCCGCCCGACGGCCCTGTTTAAGATTACAAGATCACTTTTGGGTCAGGAGCAAGGGGAGACCCATTTACAGGGCCGATCGGAAGAGTTTTCTGAGCATCTGCAGGACAAAATCGCTCAGATTCATTCCAAGTTGGACTCCAAGCGTGAGACAAGATCTGGGGAGATGCCAGAGGCCCGTACTTGCCATGTTATCTGGGAGCAGTTTGATCCTGTTGGGCCTGATGAAGTAGACAGGATCCTCCGGACTGTAAACGCCACCACATGCCAACTTGACCCATGTCCCTCCTGGATGGTAAAATCAGCTAGTGAGGTGACATGTGGCTGGGTCCAGGCGATTATAAATTCGTCCTTGAGTGAGGGGGTGTTCCCGGCTGCCTTTAAGGAGGCGCTGGTGCACCCCCTCCTCAAGAAACCATCCCTGGACCCTACCATCCTGGGCAATTTTCGCCCAGTCTCCCACCTTCCCTTTTTGGGAAAGGTGGTTGAGAAGGTGGTGGCGTTGCAACTCCAGAGGATTCTGGAGGAAACGGATTATCTGGACCCCTTCCAGTCAGGTTTCAGGCCGGGACATGGGACAGAGACTGCATTGGTCGCGCTTATGGATGATCTCTGGCGAGAGCGGGATGGAGGGAGTGCGTCCATCCTTGCTCTCTTAGATCTCTCAGCGGCTTTCGATACCGTCGACCACGGTATACTTTTGGGACGGCTCAAGGAGTTGGGGGCGGGCAGCGTGGTTCTGCGCTGGTTCGCCTCCTTCCTCCGGGGCCGTTCCCAGTCGGTGTTGATAGGAGAGGATAGAGCTGACCCAAGACCCCTGACTTGTGGGGTGCCTCAGGGGTCGGTTCTCTCTCCTCTCCTATTCAACATCTACATCAAGCCGCTGGGCGAGATCATCCGTCACCACGGGATGAGGTATCACCAATATGCTGATGATACCCAGGTATACATCTCCATCCCGGGTGAAGTAAGTGATGCGGTCAATGCCTTATCTCAGTGCCTGGAGGCTGTGGGGGTCTGGATGGGGAACAACAGGCTTCAACTGAACCCTGGTAAGACGGAGTGGCTGTGGATTGACGGCCCCCCTGGATCCGGGAAGTTGTCATCTTTGGTTCTGGGTGGAGTTGCACTACCCCACTCGGATCCAGTGCGGAATCTGGGGGTCCTCCTGGACTCGCGACTCCTGCTCGAAGAGCAGGTGGCAGTCGTGGCCAGGAGGGCCTTTGCACAGCTGCGAGTTGTGCGCCAGTTACGCCCTTTCCTGGATCGGGAGGCCCTCCGAACAGTCACTCACGCCCTTGTCATCTCCCGTATAGACTATTGTAATGCGCTCTACATGGGGCTACCCTTGAAGAGTATCCGGAAGCTTCAGCTGGTGCAGAATGCGGCGGCGCGAGCAGTTATGGGGGCCAAGAGATCGGCCCATGTAACACCTCTGCTTCGCGAGCTGCATTGGGTGCCAGTTTGCTTCCGGGTCCAATTCAAGGTGTTGGTGATCACCTTTAAAGCCCTACATGGCATAGGACCAGGGTACCTGAGGGACCGTCTCGTCCCAATAACGTCAGCCCGCCCCACCCGTGCATGCAGAGAGGGCATGCTTCGGACCCCCTCAACAAGAGAATTCCATCTAGCGGGGTCCAGGAGGCGTGCCTTCTCTGCGATAGCGCCCGCCCTATGGAATATCTTGCCCCGGAGGTGAGACTGGCCCCCTCCCTCCTGACCTTTCGGAAGGCCCTTAAGACCTGGCTCTGCCACCTGGCCTGGGACAACGGAGGCGGGAGTGCCTCTTGGGGTTGGCTAGCCCCGTAGCAACACTATGCTACGTTCCCTACGTCCCCCATCTTGTATTTTATTTATTTATATTGTATTTTTTAAAATTATTGTATTGTTTTTAACTTTGATTGTTGTGACCCGCCCAGAGTCCCTTGTATGGGAGATGGGCGGGGAATAAATTGAATAAATAAATAAATAAATAAATAAATAAATAAATAATAGCCACTAGACCTCACTGATATTGTATCAAAGTGGTATGTTCACCACATTCTTCTCCCCCAGTCTCTGCTTGAGAATAAGGTCATTACCCTGGGGTATGTGTGAAGAAAAAGTTAAATTGTTGGTTTCTATTCAGACAGAAGAGGTTAGAGTCTGAATTTTCATGGAAGCTTCGGAAGCATCTTGAGAAAGCTGGTGGTTCCTCTTAAAAAAAATCTGATGAAATTTAAAGTAATGAACTTTGGAATATCTCTTTAAGTGTAATAGTAATGTAGTATGCCATATGTAATAGCTATTGCTATTGTCATAGCTCTATCTATTGCTCAGCATGTATATTTATAAATAAACCCATGTATTATAAAATACCTCCATTGTTTGCATTCTAAAGGAATCAATTTTATGTATGCATTTCTCAGTGTATGGAAAACTGGATGGGAGAACTGGGACCGAGTCTGCTTTGGGTTCTAAACCTCTGGCAACATGGGCCAAAGTACAGGTTCATGTGTTTTTTTATGCATGTCTTTCACTGACAGATAAAAATGATATGTACAGTATATGTGTGGAAAGTTGGGGAAGAAACTTATGCATGGGAACTTGTACAGGCTATTACAGGGGAGTCCACCACGGCTTTTCTGTCTGCAGAAGTGTTTATCAGTCCAGCCAAATGAGAAGGAAATGCTAAATAACTAGGTTATTTAGTGCACTTGTCTAGCAGTACTTTTACCATTTTACTACTGTTCCGCTTGCACAAGATGTCTACCAAGGGGAAGAGAAAGCTTTTACAGAAAATGACTGCCATTTATGTAATTTAGTGCATTCCCAAACCAAAAATACATTTTGTTTTTCTGAAATGCCTTTTACAATAGTCTGAGAATAAAAACCATTCATTAGAAACTTTCAGCTTTAAACTAAAGCTGATGAATTCAGTCTGGTTTTGAAATTACTGAAGAAACCTTAACACAGGGTCCTCATGAATTAGAGAGTGAGAATACCTTTTTGAAGCTATAGCGGTGCAGTGGTCAGGTGACTGTCCTAGACCTGTCACCTGTATGTCCAAGGCTATACAACCTGAGGTCTGCATTCAGTCTCCAAAGCCTTAATTGAGGCCTCCAGAGCAGGGTACCTGAGGGTAGGGTCATGACTACATGATTGAAGCCCCATACGTTTTTCTTCTTTTACATACAATGCCCTTAAAAAGGGATGTGGCTCCAGTGGCACGGTTCTGACTGCTGTCTTGACTTTGATCTCTCCTGCAGGTGCCTCTGCTCCAGAGTTTCTAAAAGCTGTTACCAAATTGTATGTCTAATTTTACAGAAGGGGAAAATTAAAGCACACTTGGGGGAGCAATCATATTAGTTGTATTTATTATTATTATTATTATTATTATTATTATTATTATTTCTAACTTATATCACCGCCCATCTCCCCCCACAAGGGGACTCTGGGCGGTATTTACTTAATTTTATTTCAGTCAAATTAAATCAGATTTAATGTTCAATAATATCTAGTAGCAAAGGCATCCTTCAAGTCCCATCTTTGAGAGATTTCTGTCATCAGGGACTAAGAGCCCATGCCTTTTTGTAGATGCCCCTCTCCTTTGAAATAGCTCTCTACCCTAGGTCAGGTCAGCACCAAATGTGTTGGTATTCAGGAAAGCACCATTACTTAGCTGTTCCAGAAAGTAATTGATGGTATGGTGTGTCTCCTCCCTCCTCCTCCTCCTCCTCCATCAGAATGTTCATATAGACATTCATACGGCATTTTCCCATGGGGGGGGGAAACTTTCCCCTGCTGGATACAGTCAGCCTGCCTCAGCCATGGAGAAGTTTCATTGTGAGGAAAGGTACTCAACAAACAGTAAGAGGGCTGCCTCAGAGCCAGGCTAAAGAGTATGCAATGAGAACTTTGAGAAACCACTGAGAATCATTGAAGAGTTGGATGATTGGAAGAGAGAAAATATCCCTATCTTCAGAAATGGATAAAAGGAAGTTCTATGGAACTACAGACCAGGCAGTATAAGACTGATACCTGGGAATATTCTAGAGCAGATCATAAAGAGGTCAATCTGTTAGCACCTTGAAAACTGCAGTAATTGCCAGCAGTCAGTATGGATTTGACAAAAACAAATCTTGCTAGATTAGGGGTTTCCCCCCCCCCCCGAATTGGGCAACTTCTTTAATAGATTGTGGGAATGCTGAAGACATAATATATCTTGTCAGCAAAGTAATTGACAAAGTACAATGTACTTAGTAGCAAACTAATTAATTGTGGAGTGAATGGCATGACAATTAAATGGATACATAATTGGCTCAAAAATCATTCCCAAAAGTGTTCTTCAGTGATGTTCTATCAAATTGGAGAGAGGTATTAAGTGGGGTACAGCGAAGATCAAGATCAGTATTGATATCAATGACTTGGATGATGAGATGGAGGAAATGCTTTCAGTTTTTCAGTTGAAACAAATTTGGATGAGATAGTAATACTGTACCTTAGACAATAGAAATTAAATTAAAAATAATCATAATAGGCCAGCAAAATAGTCTTAGGATTGAATGAAATTTAAAAAGCAGAATTAATTACTTAGAAAACAATCAAATGTACAGATATAGGTGGGGGGATACTTGCCTTGTGAAAAATATTTTAGAATAATACTTGATTGCAAACTAAATATAAACCAGCAGTGTGAGGTGGCTGCAAAAAGGGCAAATGCAATTTCAAACCACATCAACAGAAGTATATAGCTTGAATCATGTCAACTGGATTTCTATTTTCTCAGTGGAAACGTTTCGCTCCTTATCCAAGAAGCTTCTTCAGTCTTCTTCTTGGATAAGGAGCGAAACGTTTCAACTGAGAAAATAGAAATCCAGTTGACATGATTCAAGCTACAGACTGTTCCACCTGGATGACTGAGAACCTTCATCGACACATCAACAGAAGTATAGTTTCCAAATAATGGGAAGTAATATTTTCAATATATTCTGCATTGATCAACTCATACTTTGAGTATTATGCTCAATTTTGGATTTATCTATATTATTTATTTATGAAATTTAGAGGCCACGTGACTCCAAGGTGACTCTGGGCAGCTTAATTAAAAAGAGAAAACAGTAAAAGGAACCAATAGATAGAAAATCCCATGTGTCCAAACAAACATACTCCTTCAAATAGAAAAAAACAAACAACAAGGCTCCACAAATGCTCTGTCCCAAGGCCTGGGAGAACAGCCATGTTTTTAAAGACTTCTGGAATGTCATCAGGGTAGATGCCACACTTTAAGAAAATTTCAGACAAATTGGAACAGTTTCAGAAAAGGGTGACAAGGATGATCAGGGGACTGAAAAATAAGTCCTATAAAGAGTGACTGAAGAAACTGAAAATGTTTAGCTCTGAGAAATGAAGATTTGAATGAAATATGATACACTTTTCAAATACCTGAAAGAATGTGACACAGAAGAAAGTCCATTTTAAAATGCAGAAGGCAGAACAATGGATTAAGCTATAGGAAGCAGATTCTAACTGAATGAAAAAAATATAAAAGTATAAATAATTTAATAGTGGAACCAATTACCCTGAAATACAGTGGGATCCCCTTCATTGGATATGTTCAAGTAAAGGCCAGACAGCCATTTGTCTGGGATGCTTTAATTTGGATCCATACAGTGAGCAGGGTTAGACTCAATGCTCTAAATAGCACTTTCCAATTCCATGGTTCTAAGATGGATTTGCATTATAGGTAGGGTTACGTTGTCAAAAATAGGGGCTCAGGCACTGTTTACTCTTCATTCCAGCAATTTGAGTGGAAACTGAAACACTCTCAGCACCCCGAAGAGAGAACATCAATATTTCTCTGCTCTTATTGCATCTGCAGAATGCCGCCCAGCGGCCCTGTTTAAGATTACCTGATCCCTTTTAGGGAAAGGGGAGTCTGAAATTCATATGCAGGGCCGTGCTGAGGAATTTTCTGAGCATCTGCAGGATAAAATCGCTCGGATTCGCTCCAAGTTAGACTCCGAGCGTGAGAGAGTCTGGAGAGATACCCATGGAATGTTCTTACTTTGTTATCTGGGAACAGTTTGATCCTGTTGGTCCTGAGGAAGTGGACAGAGTCCTCCAGACTGTAAATGCCACCACCTGTCAATTAGATCCATGCCCCTCCTGGCTGGTGAAAGCAGCTCAGGAAAGGACTTGTAGCTGGGTCCAGGTGATGGTGAATACATCCTTGAGAGAGGGGGTGTTCCCGGCAGCTTTTCAGGAAGCACTGGTGCGCCCCCTCCTCAAGAAGCCATCGCTGGACCCTACTATACTGGATAATTTTCGTCCAGTCTCCCACCTCCCCTATTTGGGGAAGGTGGTTGAGAAGGTGGTGGCGTTGCAGCTCCAGAGGATTCTGGATGAAACGGATTATCGAGACCCCTTTCAGTCAGGTTTCAGGCCAGGTTACA
This sequence comes from Charina bottae, assembly GCA_023362775.1. Classification (NCBI taxonomy): domain Eukaryota; kingdom Metazoa; phylum Chordata; class Lepidosauria; order Squamata; family Charinaidae; genus Charina; species Charina bottae. The sequence continues at coordinate 242,997,157 of JALMGJ010000002.1, forward strand.
GGACGGAAACTGCATTGGTCGTGCATTGGCAGTGCATCCATTCTCGCTCTTCTTGACCTCTCAGCGGCGTTTGATACCGTTGACCATGGTATCCTTCTGGAACGGCTTAGGGAGTTGGGGATAGGCGGTATGGTCTTGTGCTGGTTCACCTCCTTCCTCCGAGGCCGGTCCCAGTCGGTGTTAATTGGGAGCGAGAGATCCAGCCTGCGGGCCCTTCTTTGTGGGGTCCCACAGGGCTTGGTACTCTCCCCGCTCTTTTTTAACATCTACATGAAACCGCTGGGTGAGATCATCTGACACCATGGGGTGAGGTATCATCAATATGCCGATGATACCCAGTTGTATATCTCCATTCTGGGTGAAGTAAGCGATGCAGTGACCACCCTGTCCAAGTGCCTGGGGGCTGTAGGGGCCTGGATGGGGAAAAACAGGCTTTGACTGAACCCTAGTAAGACAGAGTGGCTGTGGATTAATGGCTCCTCGGCATCTGGGAAATTGTCATCTTTAATTCTGGATGGGGTTGCACTACCCCAGACAAATGCGGTGCGTAACTTGGGGGTCCTCTTGAATTCATAACTCCTGCTTGAAGAGCAGGTGGCAGTCGTGGCCAGGAGGGCTTTTGCTCAACTTTGTGTTGTGCACCAGTTGCGCCCCTTCCTGGAATGAGAGGCCCTTCGAACAGTCACTCATGCCTTGGTTATCTCCCACATAGACTACTGTAATGCGCTCTACATGGGGATACCCTTGAAGAATATCCGGAAGCTACAACTGATCCAGAATGCAGCCGCGCGGACAATTTTGGGTGTCCCAAGGAGGACACACATAACACCTTTGCTGCGCGAGCTACACTGGGTCCCAGTTTGCTTCCGGGTCCAATTCAAGGTGTTGGTTATCACCTTTAAAGCCCTACATGGCATGGGACCAGGATACCTAAGGGACCGTCTCATCCCCATTGCTTCATCCCATCCCACCCGGGCATGCAGAGAGGGCATGCTACGGACCCCATCGACTAAAGAGTTCCATCTAATGGGGTCTCGGAAGCGTGCTTTCTCTGATGTTGCCCCTGCCCTTTGGAACAGTCTTCCCCCAGGGATCAGACAGGCCCCCTCGCTCCTGGACTTTCGAAAACAACTCAAAACCTGGCTTTGTCAGCATGCTTGGGGCAAGATGGAGAAGGTATATACCTGGAGATGGCTAGCACCTTAGATTTGTTCTGAAGTGCCCTTTTTATGAACTTAAGAAGATTTGGTTATTGGATTTTGTTATATTCAGTATATTTTAAATTGTTATTTACTGTGTATTTTAATCTATTTAATTGTATGTTAATGATTTTAATTTTGTTGTAAACCGCCCAGAGTCCCCCGTGGGGGAGTTGGGCAGTGATAAATCTGATAAATAAATAAATAAATAAACAAACAAACAAACAAACAAACATGTGGATTAAATATCAATTATTCTCCTCTTTTGTTCTTTTGATGAAATGTTAAAAACTTGCATTCTATTTTGTAATCTTGCAATGCAATAATAAATGTATTTCCCATCCCTAGTATGTATTTTTGGGACATATTAAAGAAAAATATGGGTATCTATGCTTTTAGCTCAAGAAGTAATTTTGTTATAGGAAGAATGGCATCATTTGTTTATTTCCAAGTATTTTTATTCACCTTTCCTACAGCAAACAATACTCAAAAGAGCTAATATAAATTACATCAACAATAGCACAAATAGACTAAAAATAATCACAAAATTTCAGAAATTTAAAGCAGCAGCGATTCGATTTCCGGGTGTTGAGGTGACTGGTGCACTGAGCCGAAAGCTCCGCGGTTTTTCCGTTTGCGGCGATTTTAAAAGAAAAAAAATCGCTGAAAAATCGCCCTCAAAGAGAGGGTGAGCAGAAGATTGCCCACAGAAGGGTCGCTGGATTCGCTGCTCTCTTCCAGCCCCCATATTTCCACCATGGGGGAAGGGAGATTGAAGCGGTGAAAGGCGGCTGGAACTGTCAAGAAGCTCTGCGGAAACCGTGAATCTGAATAAGATAAGTAGCACATCACCCAACCTTTTAGACACACTTTTTATTTTTTAATATTATTTGCCTATTAACATCTAAGATTTATCTCTGGACTTGATTTATAAATGCTGGTGTTTTACTTCTTTCTTGCCAAAGGACTGTTTAAACGATGGGATTGGAAATCTAATTGACTTTGCCTGAAACAGATTGAGTGACTTTCTTTCTTATTCTTATTTTGGTTTGTTTTTATTCTTATTGCAATTGGAAGTATTTTTCTTTTGGGATTATCTTGCCTGGATTTTAATTTCTTATGGATTAATGAACTAATGATTTAACATCCTTTCTTTTATCTGTTTGTGATTTTTACTATGAAAGAATTTCCCCCCCTTTTTTTCCTTTTTTAAAGTGTTTCAATATTTTTTGGATTATATAAGTTGCTTTATAGAATTTTTATGATTCTTCTGGATCCCCTTTGTACAGAAATTTAATTGCTGAATGTCTATTTCCATGGTAGTTGCTCTTTTTAATTTTTTTATAAAGATAATATTTTACTTATTCATGGCTGGACTGAGTGGATACAAGCTGGCATGAGAAACCTTGGGATTGTCTATCCTTTTTGTTATTATTTTGTCTACAATAGAAAAAAGCCTCCCTGCTCCTTTTTATCTTTTACTCTTACATTTATATGGACATATATTTTTAATGGATTATATTTTAGCTATTTTGACAACTACCTTTAAAGGATTATTTTTATATTTTGTAGTTTTTATTCCCTCCTTTTCTTTTTTAAAAAAACAATTATTATCCCTTTCCCTTTTTTCTTTTGTGTTCCCCTTCTCCTCTCTTTTTTTTCCCCCTCTTACAGGGAAATTGTTTACACTATGGCATATATGGCACTGAGGAGGAAAGAAAAAGAAACTGGAAGAACATCTACAGATCTTACAATGCCTGCAGCATCATTGGAGCCTCCCCCATCAGAAATGAAAAAACAACTGGATGCAATGGCATCACTAAACAAGAAAATGGAAGATTCAATGACACAAAATAAACAGATGGAAGAACAAGTTGCATCCTTAGATAAAAAAATAGATAAGAAGATGGAAGAAATGAAAAAAGAATTAACTCAGGAGATTAAACAAGAATTTAAAAAAGAAGTACAGATAGTAAAGGAAGTTGTGAACACTTTGTCAGGGGAACTTAAAGATATGCAAGGTCAGATGCAAAAATTTAGATGCACTAAATCAGAAGATGTTACTAAGGAACTTGAATATAATTTAGATATTACTGCATTAGCAGAAATTAGAGAGAAAGAATATATCTTGAGATTGAGAGCAGTTCCAGAACAATCAAATGAAAATGTAAGAGAAAGGATTGTTTCTATATTAGCCAAATTTTTGGAGATAAAAGAACAAGATTTAGATTTGGAAATAGATAAAAATTTTAGAGTTAATTCACGTTATGCTAGAGAAAAGAAAGTACCTAGAGATATATTGATATATTTTGTGAGAAAAGTTATATAAGAGCAAATTCTGAAGAAGCATTATAATACTGGATTTAATATAGAAGGAAAAGAAATAATTGTACTAAAAGAAATACCTTTGAGGATACTAAGAAAAAGAAAAGACTATTCCTTCTTTACAGAAAAATTAAAGCGAAATAATGTTTCATTTAGATGGGAGAGATTAGAAGGTGTATCTTTTATGTTCAAAGGGCAAAGGTTCAGGATAACTTCCATTTTAAAAGCAAAAGCATTTTTAGAGAAATATAAGACAGATATGAAAGATGCATCTGGAGACTTGGAAGAAAAAGTGGAGACACCAAAAGATAAAGAGACGAGTGAAGACTTATCTGAGTTGGGAGCTGCAAGGCTGGACTGGAAAAAGGGCTTTTAAACGTCAAAACACTTATGGATTATAAATATTTGACATGGAACATTAATGGTGCCAATTCCCCACAGAAGAGACGAAAAAATTTTTATTCTCTGAAAAAACTGAGATTGGATATAACTTGCTTACAAGAGACTCACATCTGTAAAAAAGATACTAAGTATTTGATTTGTAAACAACTTGGAGAAGAATTTATTTCTTAAAATTAACACAAACATTTTTTGATTTGAAAGAAATGTTGGATTTACAAGATATTTGGAGATTGATGAATGGGACTTCAAGAGAATATACATACTACTCAGAGAGATTTAAATCCTTCTCTAGAATAGATATGATTTTGATTTCTAAAAGTTTAATGATGGACATTGGTAAAGTTGAAATATTACCTAAGACTCTTTCAGATCACAATCCTGTAATGTTGACTTTTAAAGGAAAACGGAATGTATTTAGATGGAGACTGAATGAGTCAATCTTTCGGAAAAATGATATAATTGATGTATGAAAAAAAATGTTAAGAGAATATTTTCAATTGAATTTAAACAAAGGAACGAATATTCAAACTGTATGGGATGCCAGCAAAGCATATATGAGGGGTTATTTTATCCAATATAATGCTCAAATGAGAAAGAAACAAGAGAGAATTCAATTGATTTTAGATAAAATTAAAAGCAAAGAGTTATGTTTAAGACATAAGCCAATGGATGACACTTTGCTTACTCAAATTAAATTTCTACAAAAACAAATATCAATGATATTGACACAAGAAATAGAAACCCTAATGAAATTTACAAAGCAAAAATAATTTGAACATACAAATAAACCAGGGAGATGGTTAGCTTACAAATTGAGGAAACAAAGACAAAAGAATTCAATTGTTAATACACAACATGAAGGTAAAGTTTTGGTGAATAATATAGATATACAAGAAGCCTTTCATGATTATTACTCAAAATTATACAAAAAACAAGATGTTAATCTAGTTGATATTGACAAATATCTGAGTAAACAAAAGCTAACTGTTCTTAATGATCAACAAAGAATAATACTAAACAACCCGATAACAATAGAGGAAATGGTAAAGGCCTTTAAGAAAATCAGTAGTGGAAAAGCACCTGGACCTGATGGCCTGTCAGCAGCCTATTATAAATGCTTCGAGGATGAACTATGCTTACCCTTGCAGAATACTATGAATTCGATTCTGGAAACAGGAAACATGTCAGAGACTTGGAAAGAAGCGCATATAACATTGATCCCAAAAGAACAACAAGATTTGACTTTAACTAAGAATTATAGACCAATATCTTTATTGAACAATGACTATAAGATATTTACAACTATATTGGCAGAAAGAATGAAAAATATCCTTAAGAACTTTATTCATCAAGATCAAGCTGGATTTTTCCCTAAGAGACAAATCCGAGACAATGTCCGAAATATATTAGATGTGCTGGAATATTTGGAACAACATTATGAAAAACAAGCTGCCTTGATATTTATAGATGCTGAAAAAGCTTTTGATAATTTAAATTGGCCTTTTATGTTTAAAGTACTGGGAAATATGAATTTTGGAGGAAATTTTATTAAGTGGATTAAATCAATATATACTCCGCAATTTGCAAAAATAATTGTAAATGGAGAATTTAGCAAACCATGTGAAATCCAAAAAGGCACAAGACAAGGTTGTCCATTATCTCCACTTCTGTTAATATTGGTATTAGAGGTGTTACTTAGAGACATTAGACAAGATGATGGTATTCAGGGTATTAGAGTTAAAAAAGAAGTTTATAAATTAAGAGCCTTTGCTGACGACTTAGTCATTACTTTGGAGAATCCACTAGATGGAATTGAATTATTGATACAGAAATTAAAAGACTTTGGGTCGTTAGCAGGGTTTAAAGTGAATTTACAGAAAACAAAAGTCTTGACTAAAAACATGGAACACTATCAACAAGAGAAATTGAAAGAAATAACGGGATATTCAATGGAAGAAAAAGTAAAATATTTGGGAGTATATTTGACATCTAACAATGTTGTTGTTTAAAAACAATTATATTCCATTATGGATAGATATTAAAAAAGACTTGGATCAATGGAAAAAATTACAATTATCATTGTTAGGTAGAATTTCAGTAATTAAAATGAACATTTTGCCACGAATTTTATATCTTTTTCAAACACTACCTATAATAGCATCAGAAGACCCTTTTAAACAATGGCAATGGGATATTTCCAAATTTATTTGGCAAGGAAAAAAACTAAGAATAAAATATAAAGTCTTGCAAGACTCAAAAGAAAGAGGCGGACTAGGTCTACCGGATTTGAAGTTATATTATACTGCCTGTTGCTTGGTATGGATTAAAGAATGGATAGTTTTGAAAAATGAAAAATTATTGAATTTGGAGGGTCATGAATTAAAATATGGATGGCATGGATATTTGTGGTACGACAAAGTTAAAGTTAATGTGGACTTTAAAAACCATTATATTAGAAGATCATTATTAAGAATTTGGAGTAAATATAAACAAACTTTATGTTATAAAAGACCTTTATGGATTTCCACGCAAGAAGCATTTCATAGAACAGAAGTAAGAAATAAAGATAAATGGCTGACTTATAAGGACTTCTTAAAGAAAGAACAAGGACAATATATAATTAAAACAAAAGAAGAACTTGCTATAGAAGGATATACTGTACATTCCAATGGCTTTCATATATGCAACTTGTAGAAAAATTTAAATTAGATTAAAAAAAATCGAATTTGAACAAACTAAATCGGAATTTGAGATACAATTATTTGAGACAGATGATCATTTAATTGCTAAAATGTATAAATTATTGTTAAAAGGAGAAATGGTAGAGGAACAAGTCAAAGATTGTATGATAAAATGGGCAAAAATATTGGACATAATATACAAATGCAGCAATGGGAAGACATATGAAACAAAGGGTTAAAATTTACTTTGTGCTATAATTTGAAGGAAAATTTTTATAAGATGATGTATAGATGGTATATGACCCCACAAAAACTTGCTAAAATGTATGGGAATGTTTCCAACTTGTGTTGGAAATGTAAAAAAAAAGAGGGGTCTTTTTACCATATGTGGTGGACATGTGAAATTGCAAAGAAGTTTTGGACTCAGATACATTCATTGATGCAAAATATTTTACAAATTCGAGTCCCATTTAAACCGGAATTATTTTTATTGGGAATATGGGAAGAACAAATGGGAAAACAATTTGTAAGAATTATGCAATATATGATTACAGCAGCACGACTTGTATATGTCCAAAATTGGAAAAATCAGATTTTACCTACGATACAAGATTGGATGTTAAAACTGATGGATATGGCACAAAATGACAAATTGACATGCTTATTAAAAGAAAATTCAAACTGTTACTTTCTTAAAGAATGGAAACCATTAATGGACTATTTGCAACATGCAGGTGGGGTGAAGCTTATCTGGGGTTTTGAAGACTAAAAATATATATAAATTGATATATTAGACAGGAAATGTTTTTGTATATTATATATAGATCTAGCATGTAAGAATTTTTTTTTAAATTACTAAGACCAGAGATAAATCGGAAGTTGACTAATTTCTATACTTTATCTTTTTCTTTTTTTCTTTACTTTTCTATACACTTTTACTTCTTTCTTTGATTTGTATTTCTATTTCTTTTTCATTTTCACCCTTTTAACTATGTATATTCAAAATTCTAATAAAATTTGAAAAAAAAATTTTAAAGCAGCAGCTGCTGGCTTTAGCATTTGGCAGCATAAAAATTGAGTAAATAAATACTGATATCAAAGTACAATATCTAATCTCTGCCTGAAGATATATGCTTTGACTTTGTGGTGAAACATCAGTGCAGCTAAAATTATCCCACACTGTGGCTTCACAACAGAGAAGCCCCTTTCCCTGTTGTTCATTCATCTCCCATCTTACAACCAAGCACTGAACAGGTTCTCTAATGTTAACTTCAAAGCTGGGGCAAGTTCACATAGAAGGAAACAATTTTGGAAATACTCTGGTTCTGTGCCATTAAGGGCTTTAAAGGTCAGAAGCAGTAGTTCTGATTAAGCCTAGAAGTAAAGTAGCTGGTTAAGGGTGTCAACATGAGATTAAAACAGTACATGATCTGAATTGCATTGGCAACTGCATTTTGAACCAACTGAAATACAAAAGCACCATTATAAAGAATACAAAACAAGACTTTAGATGATGAATGATTGAAACTACATGTCGTTAATCTAGATAAGGGTTTGGCTAGCACACTAGTCAAAGTTGGTGAAATAAAGTCATATCCTCCACAGGTAATTTGGTTAGTCTCACAATCTCCATGAAGTGCTGATTTACCTTAATAACTTAAGGTCATAAACCCAGTTTGAGTCACTGCTCACCTGAGTTTCACCTCCAGTCTGTGAATAGTCACTGAAATAGAATAAGATTCCAGAAAAACTATTCTGAACAGTGTCTAAAGCTGAGAATTTCTCACAGCCATCCCAGGCTTGGTCTCTGTATGCCTGGCTATGTACCCCTAGAGTGAATACTTCCCAGCCATTTCTAAAAGCACCCAGTTTTGACACTGTAGACCTTTCCCATGAACTTCTACAAGCCTCTGCATTTACTGAAACAAAACATTTTTGATAGCCTAAAGAAGGCTGAATCGCTCTTCTTCATTTCACACAGTGCTTGCAGAGCTACAAAGAAGTCTCTCTGCCCTGTTTCATCTCTGTAAACCAGCACTGCCATACCTGTAAGAATGGGTGGCTGTGAATAGCCAGTTTTTCCATAATAGCTTGTTAAATCTTTTCTTTTAAAAAATAATAAAGAGAATGATAGCCAACCTACTGAACCTAGAAGGTTTTGATTAGGTGTATGGGTGAATAAACATCACTAGGATCCTAATTCATTTTATACCAAAATGAATGAGAGTCTCAGTCTCTCTCTCTCTCTCTCTCTCTCTCTCTCTCTCTCTCTCTCTCTCTCTCTCTCTGAACAGAAATGAAATATTTTACAATATTAAACAGCTGTCATGGTTCTGAAAGTGCTTTGAAAAAAAAATAACACTAGAAATTTTCATAGTAGCTGAATCTGAATCAGTTTCATTGTAAGCCCCCTTTTAATTGCAGTTATCCCATTGTTGTCAGTGAAACATCCTTTCCTGTAGATGCAGCCTAGAACCATCAACCACAATTGTGTTACTGACTTCAGCTGAACATGGAAATAAGGTCAACTAGAAGTTAGTAGCGCTGCCTAGAGAATATAATAGCATTTGGATGCTTGTTCCTCTAGTTTAAGTACAATTGTTCAGATTCTTGGTTTTAAAGTGGATTATCACAAAATGTTCTTAACCTTCTTCTGTTTTTATGGTACCCACTTTAGATTATTATCCGTCTGTTCATATGAAAATACTTTTAAATACTCTCCTCCAGTGATTCAAGACAGTACATCTAGTTCTTTTTTCACTTGCACTTCCAATATTCTTACACAGAGGGAAATAACATGCGAACCTCCAAGATACTGTTAGATATGTACAGTATATGACAATTCCCATCATCCTTCACTATTGGCTATTCTGGCAAGTCTTATGGGAAGTGGAGTTTAGAAACATCAAAATGGCCATAGCTTGTCCATACTGGCTCTGGTCACTGTACCACATCACATAACTTACAAAGAGCAATATAGTCAGTAGCAATACTCTAATTAACCTGCATATCTATCAATATTCCTTGTTGTAAAGCATTATAGAAATTATTCTGATTGGCTTTTATTTTCTGCCTTCATATGGACTAATTCTCTAACAAGCAGTACAGTGGCAGAAAACAGAGTCCTTATAGTATTCTTTTTATCATTGACTGCTTTAAGCCAAATCACGTCTCCTGTGCTGAAGTACAAAGGGCAAACCTTTTATAATGGTCAAGTTGTTCAGTAGTGTTTATATCATATGGACATGTTCTTTTTGGAAAGGTTATAAATTGACATTTCTTATTTAGGACTGCTGATTTCATCTGATTAAATCTTAATGGTGCTCCTCTCTATCTGTGATGAGATGGCTTAATTAATGTAGTTCTGTTTCCAATTGAGAGGTATGAAAGCTCCAGCTGATGGACATTTTGAGGCACTTTACACTACTGTATATTCAGACGCCCAGTTCACTACAATAAATTCCAAAATGTGAAGGGAGTGGGGCAGCTATAATAAATCTATTTTTTTTTAAAAAATGTAGTAGCTGTATCAGCATCATTTGATCAGTCTGGAGATCATCTGAGCCCCAGGAACACTCTATCCAGGAAAGGTTGGTGGCAAAGGAAATGTTTGAATGAGTCCTCCTTGATAAAACTTACAACTCTATCTAATTAAGTTTATGTTAATTTCAATGGTGGCCTTGAAATAGTATAGTGCAGGGCTTTCCAAACTCTGTGTCGCGACACAATACTGTGTCGCCTGGGGGCCCCAAGTGTGTCGCGTGACAACCCGGAAGCCCTGATGAAAATGCCCTTGGTTCTGGCAGGGAGGCGAAAAGCCTCGCCGCGCACGTGCATGCTGCCGGGCCGCTTCCTGGCGCACAGCCGATCAGTGCGGAGAATTTCCACCCTGGCCCCCTCCGCGCCAATCAACTGTGCAGCAGGGAAGTGGCCCGGCAGCATGCGCGCGCGATTTTCACCTCCCTGCCAGAACCGAGGGCATTTACAGGGTCCCCGGAGCCTGCCCTTTCGAAGGGGTAGCGGCAGCGGCGGCACGCTGCTGCTGCCATGGCAGCAACCCGGAAGCGCTGCCACCGGCGCTTCCGGGTTTTTGCGCACCAGCCGTTGGTGTGTCGCCAACGGCAAAAGTTTGGAAAGCCCTGGTATAGTGGATTAATTATTGACAATTTATTTTTGTAATCTGCTGATTTGAAAGAATTTTAACATGCAGTCAGAGGTGCCATCAGAAGTTGAGTTAGAAGAATGAGCAGGATGCACACTACCAGTGTTGGCGGAAGGGAACATATGACCACTAAGTCTAGAGTAAAATTATTCAGAGTGAAATGTACCACTGCAAGCAGCTTAGTATAGACAACTGTGATTGGTAGTACCCAAATTAAGCATTTTGGCTGCACCGTTTTTTAATTTATTAATTTATTGTGAACTGCTCAGAGTCCTATGGTTGGAGGAGATGGGTGGTAGTACAAATTTAAATAAACAAACAAATAAATAAATAATTATTTCCTTTTGTGTTCATGATCTACATTACATTGAAGAATTATGTTTGAATTCATTAGCTGAAATAAAGATGAGGTGCTGTTTGGCACTGGAACCAAAGTGAATGGAGATGAACAAACTGAAACTTAAGTGTAGACAATATAGAGGGTTTGTTTTTTTGTAAGTCGTAAATCAAATCAAATCAAATCAAATCAAATCAAATCAAATCAAATCAAACCTTTATTATGGCCTTTGGGCCAGAAAGTACAACAGTAAAATACATAGACCTGTAATTATTAATAAAACTTTAAAAAATGCAATAAAATTACATAAAATACATTATTATAGTAACTGTAGTACAAATAACAGTGGCAATCACCAAAATTTATGCTAAACTTCAACCATAGGTAGGACGGATACAACAAATGGTAGCACAAAATTGGGCAACCAGGAAAGATATGTCAGGGTCTTGGTCAGATGGAAGCAGTGACAGATAGACATTGTGCTCTCAGAAATTTAGGAATAAATATGGCTTGGAGCTCAAGATTGCTCTTGGGTCCTGACTAGCTAAGAAGAAAGTCAGGGGCTTTGGCTGCCACATCAGCTGTGACCTTTAGCAGAAAAATTAGAAGAGGTTTGGTTGTTCATGATATAGTCAAATGCAGATCAGGTTATTTAAACTAGAACATGTTCTATATGGAGCTGCTTATAAGGTCAAATCTGAATTGGTTCAGAATGCTACTACTATGGATTTTAACAGAGGTCCACATGTTGCATTATCAATTCAAAGCTGTCTCCTTTTTTTTTTTTAGATGAGGTGAGCAGATGTGGAAGACAGTAATTGTCAGGAAAATTGATTCAAATGCAGTTCATAAGTAAGTACCTAAGTAAGTAAGTAAGTCCAGGGGGCGTGGTGGCTCAGTGGGTAAGACGCCAGGCTTGTTGATCTGAAGATTGCAAGTTTGGAGGTTCGAATCCCTAGCCCTGCGTGCAGAGTGAGCTCCCGCACTAGCTCCAGCTCTTGCCAACCTAGCAATTCGAAAGCATGCAAATGCAAGTAGATTAATAGGTACCACTTCGGTGGGTAGGTAACAGCGTTCCGCGCGTGTCATGCGGCCACATGACCGTGGAAGCGTCTTCGGACAACGCTGGCTCTTCGGCTAACAAATGGAGACGAGCACCGGCCCCTAGAGTCAGACACGACTGTACAAATGTGCGGGGGGTACCTTTACCTTTTTACTAAGTAAGTAAGTAAGTAAGTAAGTAAGTAAGTAAGTAAGTAATATACAGCATGTTAGCTATCAGTCTGTTTTCAGTCTCTTTCAAAATACTAAACAGTCTAGCTTCAGGATATCTTAACATCTACCATCCCCTTCATATACCTATATTAATAATAACAAAACTGCCCAGAGTCCCCCTTGGGGTAGATGGAGCGGTAATACAAGTTGACATATATATATATATATATATATATATATATATATATATATATATATATAAAAACATGTTAACCATTTTGAATAACTTATCTAGTAAATAGTGTACAAATATATTTGTGCTACCAACTAGCACAACTCTGTCTTGAGTGTCAGTTATACTAATTACATAATCTGATGCTGGAATTTCATTTTCAGGCATGTTTCTAGTAATTTGATTCCTTGATGAGGGTAATATAATAATTGTAAGACACTGTTATCCAAAATATTCTTAAAGCCCATCGTTAAAAACAATTCAATCTAGAGTTTAATATATTTATATTTGCAGAAAGAAAATCTTTATTAAATGTTAAATATCTCTTGTCCTTTTAATTACATCTTTGCATCAGCTCTCTGCAGCCTAACCCAGCCTTCTATGTTTAGACATTTCTGATGTCATTTTCTTCACACAGTACTACTTTGTATATGCAACAGATACTTTATGATGTGATTTTAGCATACTAATTTCTAGACCAAGTCAGCAAAAAGGAAGTGATAGCACCAATATACTCAAGACTTGTCAATGCTTTTATAGCTGGAAAAATGCTTTTCATTTAAAGCTTTCCCATAAAATGTCCACTAATTTATTGTATATGAATTAATTTATGATGAAGGGCATCGCCTTTTCAAGTCCCTGAAAAACAAACGTGTGCCTCAAGGCTGGGTGTTCTTTGTTACTGACTTTTATGTCTGAAGTGTTATACCCACTTAATTTTGTATATAAATCCCATTGAATTCAATGGAGTTCATTTCTGAGGGGACATGTGTAGGTTACTTTGGTTTTCTATATGGCCTTAATCTTAAGGAGGGAGCTTATACTTTACTTGATCCATTTTTGATCTTGGATAAAAGCTTTCTCTAGAAACGTGAATCTTTCACAACTTTCCCTAATCTAATAGTCTCCAAGAGCTTTGCCCCATCCCTAGCCACCATACTGCTCAAGAGATTATGGAATTTTTAAACCAAGAGATCTTGAAGACACCAGGTTGTGGATGCTGTTAATTAGCAATATCTCGGGACTCAGAGCAGGAGAATCTGGATGAAAAAACAGGTGAATATTCCAGATTCCTCTGTGTGAATGAACCATAGGCTACTTCTGAAGGATGCTGTTCTCTATACCTACTTACCTGTGAATAAAAGCCTTTAAGACCACAAGAAGCATGTTTGGATAGACATGTATAAAACTCATGCAGATCTGTCATAAGCTTGCATAACATAACCTTGGGAAGAAGCAATTAAAGATCCAAAATTATTTTAATTTTTTAAGAACAGGTTTTGATTTTATTTTGAAGTAGATAAACTATGACAATTTTTCCTTGTCATAATTTGGGATGAAGGGCATATTATAGTTAATTGCATCAACCATCTAAAGTTCCATTGATTTTAATTGGTGTAATGAAGAGTTTCTTTTAATTCTTTTTTCAAAATTCAGGTCTTACATATGTTTAATAAATCTGTCCACTCTTAGATCCCTTGACTATGGGTCAATTCCTAGTCTACTAGTTTCCATTGAAATATCACGTGGAAGAAGCAACAGGATTTTCTTTCAAACTGTGAATAGCTTTCAGTTGTTAGGAATCAAGGACTTGCTGTCCTTGCTAAATATCTTTCCCTTCCACTTTTATAATGATCTTCAGTGGATTGGGATTTGGAGGACATAGCATCCACCATTTTAAAGGAAATGCCTCTGAGCAATGGCTGCTAAGGGAGGTCACAGGTCTGCGTCCAGAAAGGATCCCACAAATGTTTGAAAAAAGAACTTAGTTGATTAGTAAGGGTGATGAATTTTCCGGCTGTAAAAGCCTAATTTAGAAATGAGTTGTACTGATTTCAGGGAAACTGCCTTTCAAAATTTGCTCAATAAAATACAGCTCCTATTTTTAACAGGTTGCTTCCTTACCCCCTCAAGTACTAGGAGAGAAAGTTGCCTTTATTGACCTGGATCTGTTTCTAAGATAAGCTGTGAAATTTGGGAGGTGGGAAATAGTTTCCATTAATGCTGTAGCTCCTCTGCTGGAGACTTCTCTGCTCCTAAGTTATAATAATAACCATAATAGACTTTATTGGGATTTCAGGGTGATCAGATACCACAGTCCCACTGATTGGGGTTTCACAATCAAATGAATTTTGGAGGTACTTAACTCAAGATATGTTCACAAACCACATGCTATCCTTTGTCTGTGCATGTCTGCTTTGAATCAAGTGGTTTGTACATGGCCATAAATACTTCTCCCTCTCTCTCCATGTAAATTTACATGGAGTTGAAATTTACCATCTAACCATCTTCTTGATTCTGGCACCTTCAGCTTATTTAGACTGCATTAGGAACCCCTTCTGAAAGGCATAAGAAAGGTGTGCAATGGTGGAGGCTATACTGTAGCTGTCATTGCTTCTAATTGGTGGTGGACCAGCTAAGCAAAAAATGGCCAGGTAGAAGAAACAGAAGTTTTCCTAACCAAGCTCTTCCCTATGCATGATTATATAGAAATTAGTTCAATGTGATTTAATCCCAAATAAGTTTGTGAATCAGCCTGCCCTAGAAGCAGAATCACAAAAGTAAACCATGCTGGATGGTGGTGGGATTTGTAGTCCACTCACCTGGAGATCACTACACTGGTGAACACTATTTCAGAAAACTGCAGTTAAACTGAACCTCTTCAAGTCTGAGCAATGGAGACAGAATTCAAAATAGTCCTGTTCAAATCTGCCTGCAGTCCCTACTGCCCTATCCCCACGCCCCAAGACAGGCCAACTAACTTTGTAGAAGGCATTCAAGAGGGTCCCTGGGAGGGGGAAAAGTGTCCTCATTTTCTGAGATCTCAGAATGTGGTTTGCGTTACCGAAAGACATCTGGCACAAGTCCTTCAACTTCAACTTTAGTAAAGTCCTTCGCCTTTACTAAGATTGTCTCTGCTGGGTACCAAGCAGCAGAATCGCAGTTGTTGGATTTGCCTGAAGACAGATAATTCCCCCTTTTAAAATGATCATTTGCCCAGTCGGAGACGCTAGAAGAGACCCCCCAAGACTGTCTTCACTCAACCCTTTTCCTTCCTCAAAGCATAAGCCCAGATGCCAGCACTCCCGCCCCCGCCCGCCCCCATTTGCAGCAGGTTCAAATCGCGGCGGTTCCAATGGGCCGCGGAGACCGAAACGCCCTTCGGCAGGCTGGTTATTGAAAAGGGCAATCGCCAGGCGGCAAGTAAAAAGTGGTGCGCCCGAAATGCGTCCAGCATCTCAGCGCGCGTTTCGCGCTCGGCGCAAACTTCACGCTGAACTTCAGGACTTCGGGTGGTGACAGCAACCTGGCTGACCTACTCCGACTGGAATCAGGTGGTGCGAAACTCGAAATCTCGGGGGTCTTTGGGGCAAACGTCGCAGGCAAGAAACAGGTGGCCATGCGCTAAGGGTACTGCAGGGGCGGGGATGGGGACACACTTGGTCCTTTGGCTAAGAGAGTCGCTTGGACTCCAGATAAAAACTGTACGGCTCCGTGAAAGCTACCGGTTTGAAGGAAGAGTTCCAGATTCGGGTTAAAGTGAAATTAAGTGAAAACGGCTAACTCAGCGACTGGAAAGTAACCTTGTATGCCACTTCGGCTTCAAGTAATTGCCTTTCATTTTCTGCAACCATTTCATACATATATGCCTTTTATGTCTTGGCAGAGAAAAGGGCACACACAGGCATCATTTTTTTATCACCTAGTCCTTCGATCCACCGCTTTGTGCACACTCTGAGTTTTACTTGCGAGCAACTACGAACACGGTTGCATTGCTCGAGTTTTCTCCAGTTGTCCGAAAGTCCCACTAAGTTCAATAGGATTTACTAGTAAGTCGAAGATGGCAGAGAGATAGTGTTATTGACCTCAGCCTGAAGCCCGCCTTTTCAGACCTTTTTCTGAAGAAATGCACAGGACTCCGTTATCAGTAAAAGCAGTTAAGCAATTTAGAAATGCCAAAATTGCCAATGAGGAGGGGAATATAGATCGATGCAGATACAGATGCACACATACTTTAAAGGATACACACCGCATTTCCTTACTGGACAAATAACGAGCGGTAGTAATTGTGGTTTGTTTTCCTTGATCGATTATTTTCCGGGGGGTTGAACTCATAAAACTTTTTTTTTTAAAAAGTAATCTTCATTGATAAAGCTATTTTATTTATTAAGCGTTCAGTAAAAATATCTATATCTCTGTTTATGCTCAGTTCAAGCAGCTGCCTACAAGAGATGATGAAAAAAGTAAGGGAGGGGGAAAAAGAAAAAGAAAATAAGAAACACTATTTGACACTTTAAATTCCCCTTCCCCCTGAAACTATCTGCATAGAATAATTTTTTCTAAATTCGAAGTTTTTTTACTACTGAATTGAGAGGACCATGGCTTAAGTAAGTGTACAATCGTTCCAACGACCCTAGGCTAGAACAGAAGTCAGAAATCCTATCTAGGGTATGGGATACAGCTGGGATCTTTCGTTTGCGCAGAAAACGCTTTCCACAAGGCGAAAGACTCACTTTCTGGCAAGTACCTGCTTGCCTTCGAGTCAGGCTGACACCAGAAGTTGCATTTTTGTGGGACTAATCGCCACCGAAATTGATGGGATTTGCTGCCGTACAGGCGTGGCTAAAATCAGGCACTACCGCGACCCCCTTGGAAATAGCCCCCTCTTATACTTCGCTGACGTCAGGCTGCTGCGTTTTCAGATGGTGTTGCATCAGGTTTAGCCCAAGATAAAGGCATTTACTTCCTTCACAGGAGCCACCATTCAATTTAATTCGATTGAATTGGGCAGTTTGGGGCCGCCTCTCCTAATGCAGGATGAAAACACGTGTTCCTTCGGTGATAATTAATATAATAATAAAGTTTTTTTAAAACGACTGAAAATACAACTATGCAAAATAAGGGTACGATCCAGTCCAATCCAAGCCCTCGTCTGCCCCATTCATTTCAGTTGGGAGAAACTAAGCAGAGACTGAAATGCCCCACTGAAATCGATGGGACTTCGAAGGACTCAATGTCGACTGGATCGTTGCCCACTTCGATGCAGTGTTCACTGCTCCTTCGTAATAAATGGTCCCGTTTCCTCCCCTCGCAGTCTAAGATGGATTGCGGGCGGGTCTTTTACGGGAAGTCTAACGCTTAATATCTGAAGCTGGACAACCACCGCGCCGAGGCGCGCCTATTCCGAAGTCCCATTAAGTGCAGTGAAAGTCTGGCGTTAAATAAGTTTGGGATCTCCTCCTGAGTTGAAATTTACTTCCATTAGACTCTGTGGGAGTCCCCGTAGACAGTCCTCTTGGAGTGCCACGGGTGTGAGTGAAGAGAAATCAGAAGAAAAGCAGGGTGTGCAAAGGTCCGATAATAATGAGACAGTCTGCGGAACTACCAAGAAGGCAGCGCTCTCGCTCCACACGCAGAGCCCTCGCTCGTTCCCAAGGGCAGGCGGCTGATCAGAGGCGCCGGTTTGCTGTGCGCAGACAAAACGAGCCCCCCGGGAAAAGAAGGACGCCTCCACGACTCGGCCGAGATTGGTGCCTCCTGCTTTCTCCCCACCGTGTCGTCTCTCTGGCCACCCTCGAGAAGAGGGCAGCTCCCTAGTTGTCAGGGAAAGGGCAGTTCTTTTCGTGGACGGTATCTACATCGCCCCCAAACATCACCCCCCATCAAAAGCACAAAAGAACCCGACGCGTGCAACCCAGCTAGATCCCCAAGGCCGTTAAGCTCTTTTGCTCGTCTTTAAAACGCTTGGCAAGTTTGGGATCTGCGGCAGTCCGAGCCCAAGGAGAAGTGTGCACAACATTGATCCTGAGATCGACAGGATCTTAAAGCCCATTTCTTACCCTTGAGGCTTTCCACCTTCGCAATACACCCGGCCCCCACCCCAGCTTTTCTACGGTCCATTCCAGTGCGTTAAAATAAAATCAGTTAACAAGCGAGGTTTCCGGCAGTGCCCGATAGGCGAAATCTTGGATGGCGCTCAATGCATCTGATGAAATATCTTCTTGTCTGTAAACGCTGATGACCCTAAAATCCAGACTATGTACTGTATGTATGTACACATGTATGTTAAGACACATTAAGCGGGTGACCTTCTGAACTGAAGGTCTATGGGATATTTTTGCCTGTTGTCAGGCGACTGCACTTTACGCATGGATGTCAAGTACGTCCAGCTAATTGCAAAGGGTGCTCGTGCTTCATTCACCTACCGAAATCAGTGGGACTTGAGAATGCTAAGCATTGGTTCGATCATGCCCTGTCTGGCCTTATCCTAACTCCCACGGGGGCTTACTCAATGTTCACCCAACTGAATTTAATGGGGTCTCACTTCCAAGCAAGTACCTACTGCAGCCAAGTGAAGACATGGGAAGATCAAGGTTTATGATGCCCCCTAATGTAATTTCCTGGAAAATAGATTCTCGAGGCGCCAGTCCGCGCTCATTTTTTGCAAAAGAAAAGTTCTTCCAGATTGTTTCGCATTATTTGATGGGGACCCTTCTCCATCCGTATTTGTGACGAAAATCTTGAATGTATTGCCTGGCTGGGATCTATCGGTGTGCTACACGAGTGTAGAAGGACCGCAGTGGCCAACCATACATTGAACCAAAGTTGATGCGGACTGGGAAGTATTCTGACTTTTAATAACCCGTTAGATACGTCTAACGCTGAATCTCAAACTAAGAGGCTTCTGTCGCCTCCTCTCTGCCTGTCACGCCTGCCAATGGGACTGTGCGCATGCCCGCTGCGCCGCTAGCTGTAGCTGTTTCGCGCGTGTGGCTGCAGATTCGCTTCCCCCGCCCCCAGCCCGGCAGCTCTGAGGCACACGCCTGATTTGCTGGTTCAGTCGACGTAGAATGATCCGCGCTTCCCCTGCGCGTGCGCGTGCTCACACGGACACGCTTTCGAACAGGGTGAAGGTGGTCCGCAACCACCTTGCTGTTTTATTAACATTTTCTGTGGGAAGAGAGATTTGGAGAGGGAAAGGCGGGGGAAAGGATAGCAAAATTGGGGCACCGCACCCCCTAGCGGCGTAGGCGAACATTGCTCGGTTTGCTGCTTTTGTGGTGAAAAACGCCCCTTCAAAGCACAGGGTGGCCGGAGATCCTTGCCGGCACGCCCTCCCATCCGCTAACCAATAATGAGGGAGGATGCCGATTGATTCATGAGCAATTGCGTGCAGCTGGCGCTTGGATCCTGCCTAGGTCCCCGATGAATCTGCTTTAAGCTTAGGTCAAGGCAGGCATGGAGGCGCGCAAATGTTCGCTGCAAACCTTTCTTTTATTTCCCGGCACTCGGATAAGAATCAGCGTTCTCTGCCGTCGGTTCCCTTGTAGGGGACCTGCGAGACTTTTAAAGAGGAGGGAGAAGAAGGGTGCTTGCTGTAGATGGTAGCAGGAAAGTCAAGTTTGTGGCTTTGTGGAGAGGAAAAACGGAGGAATCTGTAGATCAGTGTTTCTCAATCTTGGCAACTCTTAAGATGTGTGGACTTAACTCCCAGAATTCCCCAGCCAGCATGAGAAGCACTGCTTCTAGATGTTCCCTGGGAATCTTTCTGCAGACATATTGGTTGCCTAGCCATGATCCTACAACTTCAGATTACCTCTTCTGGAGATGAAGGATGCCCCTAATGGGTAATCCATTCTGCCCAGACAACTCCCTTGTCCCTTAGGCCCCATGACATAGATGGCAGCTTTGGGGAATCTTTGTTCCATAAAAAGGTTCTTCCAGATTTTTTGCCAAACCATTTGTTGTTGTTGTTCAGTCGTTTAGTCGTGTCCGACTCTTCGTGACCTCATGGACCATAGCACGCCAGGCCTTCCTGTCCTCCACTGTCTCCCGGAGTTTACTCAAATTCATGTTCATCACATCGGTGATGCTTTCTAACCATCTCATCCTCTGCCATCCCCTTCTTCTTTTGCCTTCAGTCTTTCCCAGCATCAGGGTCTTTTCCAGTGAGTCCTCTCTTCACATTAGGTGGCCAAAGTATTTGAGCTTCAGCTTCAGCATCTGTCCTTCCAATGAGCAGTCAGGGTTGATTTCCTTTAGGATTGACTGGTTTGACCTCCTTGCAGTCCAATCCCAGCCAGCATAGCCGATAGTGAGGGATTCTGGCAATAGTAATTCAGCAGAATTGTAAGTTCTCCATCCCTGCCATTTTGTTGTTGTTGTTGTTGTTCAGTCGTTTAGTCGTGTCCGACTCTTCGTGACCTCATGGACCATAGCATGCCAGGCCTTCCTGTCCTCCACTGTCTCTCGGAGTTTACTCAAATTCATGTTCATCACATCGGTGATGCTTTCTAACCATCTCATCCTCTGCCGTCCCCTTCTCCTTTTGCCTTCAGTCTTTCCCAGCATCAGGGTCTTTTCCAGTGAGTCCTCTTTTCGCATTAGGTGGCCAAAGTATTTGAGCTTCAGCTTCAGCATCTGTCCTTCCAATGACCAAACTCTCATACATACACTTTACCAATTATTGCTGAATCAACCTAATTGACATGTTAGGCACCTAAATGACATGTTAACTAACCCTTGCAATTGTCTAGGATAGAATAGACAATAAATCTTGGGCCATAAATCAGGATGCTTGGGAAAAAGATCCTATCAAGATGAAAGGCAACCAACAAATATTGGTTGAGCAGGGAACAGGGAAAATGAAACAGGAAAGGGGGGCCAACTGAGTGGTGAAAGTCACTCCAGTTGCACCCTCTCATCTACTCCCAAAGTTCCCTGGGCCCTGTCTTCATCCAGGATAGGCTGCAAATATCAGTCCCCCTGAAAATCCCTCTGAGGTTTTAGGATTGTAAACTATGGTCTGATGGGGACTTCTTTAGAGTACTTCATTTACTTAAAAATGCCTTTGGAGGCACTTCCTTCTCAGCTGGCTTCATGGAACCCTATACTTCTGCCCAAAAGACTTGCCTTGAAGGCATCACCAGCTTTAGGTGCTTAGTCAGGACCTAATCCTTGGGAGAGGCTATGCTCCCGAACATAAGCAAAATGCTGGAGGATTACTGACTAATTAAATAACAGAATGTCCCATTAACAATGTGCATGCTGTGGTCGCCTTAGTCCAGCTATTCGGGAATGCTGACAGACTTTCATTTTTTTGAAGTGAAAGCTAGATTTGTTAAGAAGCAAATGAGGATAGAAAAGACCCGCTTCTACTAAGATTACATCTCAAAGAGAAAGAGGGAGACAGAAAGTTCCCTTGTCTCTTAAAGACAGAGACTTCTTTACCTAACAACAGGTCAGGTGAGAAACATACACAGGGGTGATGTGTGAAGATCCTCAACTCTCTCTCATTTGCCCTGGTGGTCAGAAAGGTTCAAAGGTAGAAAGACAGGATGCATCTCAAACAAATCATTGGAAAGAGAAGGGGGTTGGATTAAGACTCTAAGGAGGACATTCTGAGAGCAGCCCTGTCTTTCCCAGACACTCTGCCCCTGAGATCAGATGTGCCCCTTTTATGTCTCTTAGAAAATTGGTGAAGATAGTCCTGTTAGGAGGTTTTGTGCAGGAAGATCTTCCCAACAGTAAACGTGTTTTTTCTTAAAGGGTGTATGTATTTGTTTCAAGTGTTTATTGTGGGTTTTTTTTTTTGATGAATGATGGGGTTTCTTAGAATAGGCTACATACAAATGGATGCATGTAAATGAATAATGCTAGGGAATGCTAGGGAAAGTGGAAGGCAAAAGGAAGAGGGGCCGACCAAGGGCAGGATGGATGGATGATATTCTGGAGGTGACGGACTCGACCGTGGGGGAGCTGGGAATGGCGACGGCTGACAGGAAGCTCTGGCGTGGGCTGGTCCATGAAGTCACGAAGAGTCGGAAGCGACTGAACGAATGAACAACAACAAAATGAATAAATCTAAGTTGAGTGTATATTGTGTAATCAGGATCATGCCCTTTCACTGCATATTTATTTATTTATTTATTAATCAAACTTATATCACCGCCCATCTCCCTCCACCGGAGGGACTCTGGGCAGTTTACAATAAGATAATAAAAACAAGAAACATAAAATATACATACAATATAAAATTACTAAATTGTAAAACAAGATTAAAATCCAAGAGGCAAGAATAGTAAAAAGATCTAACTCAATCTATGTAGGAGAGGGGCTCTCTAAGGTATTAGCCATCCCCAAATATTTCAAATATTTCATCTAATTTGGACAAATTATTAAGATCAGATATATTTATGACGGTATAGTTTTAAAGCCTTTGACTGTGTGGATCATAACAAATTGTGGCAAGTTCTTGGTGGTATGGGGATACCACGTCATCTTGTCTGCCTCCTGAGGAATCTGTATAATGACCAAGTAGCAACAGTAAGAACAGAGCACGGAACAACGGACTGGTTTAAGATTGGGAAAGGAGTACGGCAGGGTTGTATACTCTCACCCTACCTATTCAACCTGTACGCAGAACACATCATGCGACATGCTGGGCTTGAGGAATCCAAGGCTGGAGTTAAAATCGCTGGAAGAAACATTAACAATCTCAGATATGCAGATGATACCACTTTGATGGCTGAAAGCGAGGAGGAGTTGAGGAGCCTTATGACGAAGGTGAAAGAAGAAAGTGCAAAAGCTGGGCTGCAGTTAAACCTCAAAAAAACCAAGATTATGGCAACGAGCTTGATTGATGACTGGCAAATAGAGGGAGAAAAAGTGGAGGCAGTGACAGACTTTGTATTTCTAGGCGCAAAGATTACTGCAGACGCTGACTGCAGCCAGGAAATCAGAAGACGTCTACTTCTTGGGAGGAGAGCAATGGCAAATCTTGATAAAATAGTTAAGAGCAGAGACATCACACTGACAACAAAGGTCCGCATAGTTAAAGCAATGGTATTCCCTGTAGTAACCTATGGCTGCGAGAGCTGGACCATAAGGAAGGCTGAGCAAAGGAAGATAGATGCTTTTGAACTGTGGTGTTGGAGGAAAATTCTGAGAGTGCCTTGGACTGCAAGAAGATCAAACCAGTCCATACTCCAGGAAATCAAGCCAGACTGCTCACTTGAGGGAATGATATTAAAGGCAAAACTGAAGTACTTTGGCCACATAATGAGAAGACAGGATACCCTGGAGAAGAAGCTGATGCTAGGAAAAGTGGAAGGCAAAAGGAAGAGGGGCCGACCAAGGGCAAGATGGATGGATGGTATTCTGGAGGTGACGGACTCAACCATTGGGGAGCTGGGGATGGTGACGGCCGACAGAAAGCTCTGGCGTGGACTGGTCCATGAAGTCACGAAGAGTCGGAAACGACTGAACGAATAAACAACAATAGGTTTAACAGATCAGAGACAATGATACAGATAAAGCAGAAAGAAAAACATTCTACCTGTATTTCACCCCAAATATACTGTACTTTCCAAATCTCAGGCAAAACAATGGGACTTGTAAATCAGCAAGCCTAGGATTGGTCTATCATTGAGATGCAATAGTGTAACTCTATGACATTCCGAATTATAACCTGCTGTGGAGTCCTTGGTGCTCTCTGAGCTTGATTGTTTGCTTGGAGATGTTTCATTACCCGACTAGGTAACATAATCAGTGCTAGTGAATGTGGGGTTTGCTCCCTGTTTATATACTGTACAGTAGCTTGCCCTGCCAGTGTTGGTGGGGGTGTGGTTTTCTCCTTGGTAGTTCCTTGATTAGGCTATTGCTTTCTGCTTGATTGTTTGTTTGCTTGATTGTTTGTCTGCTTGGTAGTTCCCTGATTAGAGAATTTTTTCTGCTTTATCTGGTGTTAATCCCTGCTTATCTATGTGTAGGCTGCTCGAGAGGATGTGTTCTGGTCTTTTTGTTTCCTTCTTAGCTTTCTTATTGTCTTTTTTGAATGGTGTGTAAATGTGATTTATCTCTATGTGTCTATTGATGGCTGATGTGTCTGAGTGCCAAGTTTCCAGGAATTCCTTAGAGGTTTTGGATTTAGCTTGGTTTAAGATGCTCAGTTTCCCAGTTGAAACTATGGTTGAGTCCGTCCATATGTTGTGAGATTAAGGAGTTTTCATCATGTCTTCTGACTGCTAGTTGGTGTTCATTGATGCGCTCTGCTAGTCCTCTGTCTGTCCTACATAGTGGCTGTTACAGTCCTTACACTGTATGGGTTGTAGATGACTCCTGTTTTTTCTTTTTGGGCTACTGGGTCTTTCGGTTTACTTAAGATGTTTTGGAGGGCTTTAGTTGGTTTGTGTGCCATGTGGTTGTAATAGTCTGTTGGCTGTTTCTGAGATGTTTCTGATGTATGGCAGTATTATCCTTTTCATAGCTTGTGTTGGCTGTGCTGTAGTGGGTTGAGTGGTCAGGAACTTTTTGATAAAGTTGTGTGGGTATCCATTTTGTTGGAAGATGTTGTGTAGGTGATCCTTTTTCCTTTTTCTGGTGTTCTGGGTTGCTGCAGTGTGTTTGTGCACATTTGAATAATGTTCTTACACAGCTCCTCTTGTGGGAGGTTGGGTTGTTGCTTTGGTAATGGAGCACTTGGTTAGTGTGGGTTGTCTTTTGATAGACTGAGCTTGGTTGTTTGATTGCAGACTTTTCATTACCTGACTAGATAACATCATCAGTGCTAGTGAGTGTGGGGTTCAGAGAGCACCGAGGACTCCATAGTTCAACCCTGAGCTACATATATTCTCTTCTATTTATAACCTGCTTTCTGAAACTGGACCGAGTAACGTATACAAATTCAGAGCAAAGAGTCTGTATCTATACGCATGTTTAAGCCTCGTGAGACCACTTGTAGATAAATGAAATGTAGAGGTATTTATTTATTTATTTATTTTCTATCCCACCTTTGTTATTTTTATAAATAAGGCGGCGAAGATACCTAATACTCCTTCCTCCTCCTATTTTCCCCACAACAACAACCCTGTGAGGAGAGTTCAAGGGCATTTGAAATGGTTCTCTGAAGAAAAGTAAAAGAGCCAGTGATGGTGTAAAGGGCAAAGCCTTGGACTAGAACTGGGGGGACCCAGCTTTATGTACCCCTGTAGTCATGGAAGCTCACTGGGTGACTTTGGGCCAGTCACCCTCTCTCAGCTAAGGGGAAATTGTAGGAGGAAGTGCTGTATATGCCACCTTGAGTTCCTGCAAGGTGGGATATAAATCTAACAAAGACTCCGTTGGGTCAAGCTTGACTGCTGATGACTGTATAAACACATCAGTGTAGTTTTCTTGGCAGTAGTATAGACATACTGTAATTTACCATGATTATCTTCTTCAGGGATTTTAATTTTTTTTTTACTTCCCAATTATCAAGTTCTTGGCCATCCCACCTCCACAGAAAGCAAGATTTGTCCATACCTTATTGAAAGAGGGTAGGATAAAGTTACAGAAATCTCAGGAACTGGATTGTGTCTCTTCTGTGGAATTAAACTTATTTTCCAGGTTCTTAGGCGGAAATGTTCTCAGCCTCTTACTCTTGACTCCTATGTGAACTGGAAGCTGTTCTTAATGGAGAACAGAGGTGTATCTAGGTGGCTAGAATGTGAATCTTTCCCCACTTCTAAACACAGTCTCCTGAAAGTCTAGTGACAGCTCTGTGATCATCTGATGGTCTGCCATCTGAGTACTTATCAGGCCTAACCCTGCTCTGCCTATTTGAGGAACAGCTAAGTTTCACTAGTGTATACATAGTTTTTGTGCATGAGTTTTCAAATACTTTATTAATTTTCTTTTTCTTACAGTCAAACATAAAGTCTCCTTCTCAGCCACAAAGCAGTTCTTGCCTGTAAAATCTACTATATTAGGGGCAGAGGCAATTTAAAATATTTTCTGTATTCTACACTTAAATGATGGTATGATGATGAAATAATTTTGTTTGCGTGGCTTATGGAATAGACTTTTAGGTAACATAATATAGCTGCTAATATAGTAGGAATTATTATTATAAACCCCTCAAAGTTTTTTGAACAATACTGATACACTGTGTTCTGTCAATGGGAGAACAGATATTGGTTTATGGAATTTTCTATCTTGCACACTGCAGTCTCCATTTAAGTGGACATCCTTCTAGTTTAATATCATTGGCTTCTACTGGGCTAAATATATATTGCGATGGGATCACTTTAAGTTGATTAAGCTTTTTTTTTAAGAGTCAGACACACATATTGCAGCATCAAATATACATACTTTCTTATCTAACCCAGTCAAGACCTTAATAATAAAAAAAACTTGGGAGTTCTCTGCTCTTGTTTCCTTTATTTTTTCTAATTGTAAACTGTGAGGATTCTAAAGGGAAACCTCACTACAGTGTAATATCTCAAGATACATCTTTTATTGCACAAAGTAGGTTAAAATCTCATCTTTCTGTCTTCTCTGCTGATCTCCTTCAGATAGAATCCTTACACTGTGAAAATGCCTTCGCTGAAATGCAAAAAGAAACAAAAGTTGCAGTATGATTCTATATCAGTCAACATTTGAGGCAAAGCTGTATTTATTCTGTTCAGTGATGCCAACTGATATACAAATATAAGCTATTGATAGATTAAAAACAGAAATCTCAACTTTTTTTAAAAAAAGTGTTTCCAGTCAAGAAGTGCTGCCCAACTGGATGACTTTGGATGGGAGGAAATCTCAGGACTGTCCACTAGATGAGGAAGTTACAAATATATATTTAGGTCCCAGAAGAAGGCAGCGGTAAACCATCTCCATTTTGTTGGCAAGAATATTACATTGGCTGTGTAGAGCCCAGGGTCTCCAAGAAGTCTACCTTTCAGTTCCCATAGTTATATGCCTATTTGCTTCTCTATTCCTGCCCTTCCTCCATGTATCTCTCCTGAACAACTCCTGAGGACAGGGAAGGATGGAGCTTGATATTTTTAAATGCTTTAAAAACTTCATTTAAGGAAACACAATCAATAGTGCAAACATATTTAATTAGTCTTAATTTATTCTGATCACAGAACGTAGGAGTCTGGATCAAAACCTTGGCTATTTTAATTATTATTACCACTATAATGGATGGCACAGACATTCACCCCATCATAATAAACTAGGAGATATTTCTGCCTTATTTTAAACATGAAGTAATCATATCTCAGAGCCTCTCTCTTGTATTAGCAAACAAGGGAAGTTCTAGAGTCAGCACGGCAGCATCTTACTTGGTGGCTATTCCTGATGTCTTTAGAAATTAAACAGAATTCCTAAAGGTTCCTTCCTATGGCTTGAATAAAGCTCTTACAGGTAGTCCTCAGGTTATGACCACTCGTTCAGTGACTGTTCAAAGTTATGATGGCTCTGAACGAGTGGTACTTATGACCAGTCCTCAAAGTTCCAGCTGTCGCAGCATCCCTGCAGTCACATGATTGCAATTCAGGTGCTTGGCAACCAACTCACGCTTACAATGGTTGCAGCATGCCATGGACACATGATTGTCATTTGTGACCTTCCCTGCCAGCTTCCCACAAGCAAAGTCAATGGGGAACCCAGCAGGAAAGGTTGCAAATTGCTCCCGTAAGTCACTCCCGCTGCTTTTTCTCTTGAGGAACCTCGTTATGGAGTATGAGATCCCAGATCTCTCGTACTCTGTAGCACCCCCTTGCCTGCCCGTGCTCCATAGCGTGTGTCCACCTGCAGCAGACCCCCACCTGCCCACAGCCCCCACCAGCCCGCCCATGCTCTGTCACACCTGCCTGTGGCCCCTGCCAACATGCCCGCAGTCCCCGCTGACCTGCCCTTGCTTTGTAGTGCCACCTGTGGCCCCCACTGACCTACCTGCAGCCCCTGCTGGTCCGCCTGTTTTCCATAGTGCCTGCCCACAGCACCCCCATCCCCCTGTGGCACCTGTGCACCCTCATGGTCCTTGCCCGGGACTCCACCTCTTCCCGCTTAATGACTTGCATGATCCTGGGGTTACGACAGCAACCGGGACTGCTGGGATTGCCATTGCTAAGCGATGCAGTCAAATGATGTCACATTTTATGACCGCATCACTTAGTAACAGAAATTCCGGTCCCAATTGTTGTTGTAACTGTAGTTCCATTTAGAAAAGGAATACGGAGGAAGGAAGCTGTTGACGTTTAAAGGTTTACTCATCTATTTAAGAACACTTGCTTTGCAGAATATCAACAGATATCCCCAGTGGATATTATTTCATAAAAGTCAGCATTTCCTGCTCTACTGATGCATATATCAACTTGAGGACATGAATAACATTGCCTGTGCCTTGATGTCCCAACTAGTCTATTTGATCACAATCACAATTAAAACACCCTTCTTGCTTCTCTTTGTGGGACACAACAGCTTTTAGATTATATGACTTACAGTATCTATCTCTCACTCCCAACATTGGAGGGGGAGGTTATTGTTACATTTGTTGTAACTGGATAAAAGCTTCATGAGATAGCTTCTTTGGTGGTGAGAGAAACTCATCATCAAATACATTATTAAAAATGAGATAACCATTAAACTCACAGACTAAAACTAGAAAAAAAGCTAGGGTAGCTTAACATCATTGATTTAGGTAGACTAAAGCATGCTTATCTGAGTGCTGGGTTGTTGCACATTCTCACATTGCTCTAACTGTTCTTGTTAGAATATATGTTGTAAAGCTTATTTGCTGTAGTGAAAAGCCTATTTTTCTAGAAATTCTAAGGGGATGGTTAGGGGCCTGCTGGTATAATTCTATTCCCCTAACCCAGTTTGTTTCGGGTTCTGTATAAAGTAGCTCTTTGCTACCTTACCCTTTCTCTTCTAGCATCCTTCCTATAAGCAGAGAGCTGGGGTTGCAGGAAGACCGCACATCATTAAGTGGGATGGTTATTCCTTAGTTGTTTTGTTTAATAAATTGCTAATTCTCTGCATCTTTCAACATATGCATACCAATGTTAGCTTTGTATTTAGTTCATTATTTGTAACTGATGGATGTGTTAAAAATGACCTTTATCAGAAATGACTGCAGTTCCAAACTCACATTCCTGGGAATAAATCTCATTGAACTCAGTGGGATTTGCTTCTGAGCAGGCAAATACAGAATTGTATTAGTATATACTGTATTATTAGGCCCAGGAGACGAGTGTGTTTTTTGCCTTTGAAAGAAAAAAAAATCACGCTGGTAGACTTATTTAAAAACAACAGTTTTGTGACACTTGCTATTGGGTAAATGTCCATGGATCACAGTCAATGGATCAGATGACTGCATGATAATATATTTATTTCTTCAGACAGCTGTCACAGTTTAACCCACTTTGGCATCGTATGCATGTTTACCCAGAATTGTACCTTACTGATTTCAGAAGGATGTGTTCTAGGGTAAA
Source organism: Charina bottae (assembly GCA_023362775.1). Classification (NCBI taxonomy): domain Eukaryota; kingdom Metazoa; phylum Chordata; class Lepidosauria; order Squamata; family Charinaidae; genus Charina; species Charina bottae. The sequence goes on from JALMGJ010000002.1 coordinate 243,026,965, forward strand.
CTTCTTCTTGAAGACTCCTGAGATTCGTATTGCGTTATGGCCATGAGCTACAGATTCTAGGCATGTCACATGAATCTACAAAATATAGAATCAAAGGCAGTTTTAATGAGCAAACTACCTCCTATACTCACTTTCACTGAAGTTCCATTGCCGAACCTACCAAAATAGTTACTGGTGTCCAAGTGATGTTGATCACTCAGGCCACACAATGCCTGCCTGTACATTATACAGGTAGTTCTTGTTAAGTGACCACAATTGGGACTGGCAACTCGGCCGTTAAGCAAAGTGATTGCTAAGTGAAACTGCTACTGTGCTTACAATCTTACTTCAGCTTTCCTTTGCTTTACAGACCTGCAAAGGTCATAAATGTAAGGAGTGGTTGTAAAGTTACGTTTTCATCACTGTTGTTAACTGCAAACGGTTGCTGTATGAGGCAGTTGCTAAATGAGGACTACCTGTAATGCTATCTCTAAGCAGGATGATTATAGTAAGAGTAATAAAGAATATATATTTATTTTATTTATTATTTGGATTTATCCCCACCCATCTTTACCATGGTAGACTCTGGGCAGTTTACAATCACAATATAAAAGTTAAAAAACTATACATTTAAAAACTACCATAAAAAATAAAAATCCAAAAGATGGTATGTTGTTAAAAGGAGGATATTATTATGCTAACCACCCCCAGGAGGAACTATTATGTCCTCCAGGTCTTTAACGACTTCCTAAAGGCCAGGAGCGAGGGAGCCCGTCTCGCCTCAGGGGGCAAGATATTCCACAGGGCGGGTGCTATCGCAGAGAAGGCATGCCTCCTGGACCTGCTAGATGGAATTCTTTTAGTGATGGGATCCGAAGCATGCCCTCCCTGCATGATCGGGTGGGGCAGGTAGATATGATCGGGATGAGACGGTCCCTCAGATATATATATTGATTCTTCTCTTTCATTACTCCAGTGCAAAATTACTCCAGTGTCATATATTGTATTGCATTGATAGGTATAGGTATAGGTATAGGTATAGGTATAGGTATAGGTATAGGTATAGGTATAGGTATAGGTATAGGTATAGGTATAGGTATGTGTGTGTACATTGTTCCTGGATTTCTGATGCTCCGTGTAACCTAGCAACTTCTTGCTTCAGTGCAGTACCATCCAGTATATTCATGTGACTAATGCAGCTACATCTTTGCAGTTGTTTTGAGGTAAGGTTGACTGTTTGTCTTTTCCTTAATTTCAGCAGTAATTGCACACACTTTGGCTTTTCACTCAGCATCATCCAAACTGAGATCTGGGGATGTGTTTTTGACAGGATTGGAAGGTGCTGCTGGGATAGTTGTTTGGTTATGTTTTCTGGAAAGAAAGGAAGTCTGGAATTGGTCATTGCACACGACTCGCCACTTACAGCGGCTTGCGAAGTGGAACATGGTAGAATATGCTCAGCAACACATTTTCACCTGGTGACAAATGTGCAAGTTCAAAATGTTCTTGCAGAAAGAAGCAGGTCTAGGTGTTTACTAAATTAAGATTTTGCGGCAAAGGGTGATAATAATATACTTTGGGAAATGGCCAGATCTGACTGTGTGCAGGCGGAATTTTGTTTTGCTTCAAGATAGACTTGAGCAAAGCTTGTTAAGGCCAGGAATCAACTGACCAATGTGATCAGAGGGACACATTAAGCCACTGTGATTCAGAGGGACGTTCTAAAAGTTCACTGTCTTAGATCATTCTGGGACTGACAATTTTGAAGATTCTATATCACAGAAGCAGGAGGATTTGAATGCTCTTGAAGTCTATTTTGTTAGTTTTTGTTATCCTCTAGAACAGAGAAATATTGGGGATAGGTGTTATGCAATTGCTTCTCAGCACTGTTTCTTTTTTAATTGAGCCAAACGACCTTCCTGGTCAGAACGACAGGCCTTTGCCCATTGGCTGAATTTATCTCTGGTCTGTTAAGGTGATTTGGCCTCAGAGGAGTCAGAAACATTTCTCTTTGGGCTAAGAAAAGGCTTGTGAGGAGTGGGTATGGGAGAGTTCAGAACTGGTTGCCTAACTCTGCAATTTCCTTTGAGAGACTTCAGCTGTTGATGGAGAGCAGTACTTAAAATGAGGGTCTTCTTCTCTCCCTGACTAGCTGGGTCCCCCCCCAATTCAGGATTTTTATACTATGCCTTCCACAGTGAGTTATTCAGGGACAAGTTCACAAAAAGCTCTCACAAGTTTTCAAACATGAATGTTCTAACATTGTCCTTAAAATATCCCCTTCTTCTTACATTCAAGATAATCATCACTGATGGGATTCCTTTCATTCTGAATCTATTGCAGTTTCTCAAGATCTTGCTAATGTACCCCAAAGTGGAACAGCCTATATGTGTCATTGTGGCCAGCTTTGATCCCTTCAGAACAGAAGTAGGTGTTATACTAGCTTAAATGAGGCAGGCCATTCCTGGCTATAGCCAGCACACGATCTTCCATGTACATAGTTGAATCTATAAGAACTCCCAGATGTTGAATCTGGTTCTTCAGAGTGAGTACTGTCCATTCAAAGCAGAGTAAAATCCTATTCCAGATTCTATATGTTTCCTGAGCAAGAACACCTCTGTTTGTCTAGTTTAAGTCTCAGTTTATTAGCCCTTATCCAGTCTATTATTGTTGCCAGAAATTGATTCAGAATTTCAGCAGTTTCCCTTGAATAGTCTGTTGATGTTCTCACCCATCAGTTTCATCTTAACATGGGAAAGAAGATTGTATACTGTACATCAGCATTTAGAGGTGCTGAACTCGAGTCCCTTGTATATCATCATACCATTCCCTTTGGGGGTCAGTAAAGTTATGTGGAGCAGGGAAAATTTGTAAAAAAAATGATATCCCAGATAAATTAAAGGCACGAGATAAGAAAAAGTAAAGACAACAGCTAAAACTAGTTGTCTCTCATTTTCTAGCCTGGTGCCTTAACCACTGACCAAACTGGTCCTCACAATTGATATACTTCCTCAAATAACGTTAGTATTGTCCTGCTGAGACCAATGGAATTATTCTAAAGTAAATCATTTTAGGATCAATACCTTTAAATGGATTTCCCATCTTGGTGCTCCAAGCTGGTTTTATTAATACCCTATATAGTTAGACTTACTGTAAGTATGAGTTCTTTAACAGGTTGTTTTTGTTGCTTTTTAGAGGAAAATGAAAGAGGATTAACACATATATATGCTTCTAAGTGAAATTCTGAATGACAGAAGAGGAAAAAAACCCTGATCACATAGCCAGGGAAAGCTTTTCTCAGCATGGTAAGTTGAGCTAGCTTGCAGGATTCATTCAAGGATGCATTCAAGTCCCTATGCTAATCAAGAGTTTTCCTCTATTAGATGGTTACTCAAGAGATCAATTAAGGACCACAAAGAAGCAGAAAATAAACAGAGAGGAGCCATCTTAAATTCTACGTTGTTTTTTAAAAGACTTACCATTATCTAATAAGCTTCATTATTTTTGTCTAGGAGCACAGCCTTTTAAAATGATATATTTTTTCAACAATAATGTAAATCAACAGCTACATATGCAAAGCATGTTGCCTTAGATTGTTGCTTTCAGGGAGGGGGAGCCTAAACATGTGATATATTTCTTTAACTGAATAACTAGCAGCAGTTGTAGTTCTGAATCAGAGTGTAGAACTCATAGTCCTGCCCTCTGTAACATGGGTGTCGGATTTCAAGTGTCAGAATTTTCAGGAATGTCCATGTTAGCTAGGAATTCTAAGAGTTGAAGTCTACACACCTGATGGTGCACAGGTTGGGGAAAGCTCCATAGTTAGACAAGGACTAGTTGGCTAATTCTGAATACAGAAATAAGTATAAACGTGGTTGATTGGTTAGAAGGAAGGAGGCTGTACCAAATGCATGAGGGATTGGCAACCCATAGCCCTTGCAGCCCCCAAATTAATTTTTTCTTATTTTTCTGAAGCTAGCACCATCAAAATTCCACAGTGAATCACCTTAAAGCAGCAGTTCTACCTCTTTCTGATGGAAACCTAAGGAAATAATGTAAAGGTAAAAGTAAAGGTTCCCCCCGCACATTTGTGCAGTCGTGTCTGACTCTAGGGGCCGGTGCTCATCTCCGTTTGTTAGCCGAAGAGCCAGCGTTGTCCGAAGACGCTTCGAAATAATGTATAGGAAATAATGTATAGTAAGCCAAAACAATAATCAATCAATCAATCAATCAATCAATCAATCAATCTAAAATTTAAAAATCCACCCTCCAACTGTCTCCACCCATTTCTCCCACAAGAACAGAACAGCAGCAGAAATTCCCAGATACAATTAAATTTAACATGCTCTAGTGACATCACTAAGCCATACAATAGCAGTATTCATTTAAAAAAGGGACCCTTTTTCACAGGAGATATACAATTTGGATGTCCTGCTACATCCATTGTGAAAGAGGCAATGGTGGGCAGTAGGCCTACGTAAAGTGGGTTTGTCATGCCCTGGCTCTTGAATTAAAATGTTGGAGGCAATGTGTTTTGCCTCACAAAGTAACTGAGGCAGGGCCGGTCTACCTCAACTAGTCATTTAAAGGTAAGTGGTGTCTGTGCATCTTTTACACACCCACAGAAGAGTGCTGAAGAAGCAGGGAAGTGTCTGAAACCAAATGACTGGACTCAAATAGCATGACTGTACTGATCTGATAAATAAAAATGCCAAATCTTGGATCTGCTTTAATGGGGGTGATTTGAGTGATTCATCTTCAAATGCAATCACTCCATTGAAGGTTTGCATAGCATTTCTGGGCAGATACACTTTCTCTCAGTTATGCCTCATCATGGTCAACTGTGCTTTTTAGAGGATGTTCTGTTGTGATATATTCCATGTGCAGCTGTCCTTGTTACAGTTTGAAAGCTGTAGCTATTATAGAATGATGCAATCTGCTGTGTGGTCTGTGCTGGCTGAATGGCACATATTCATTTAGTTTTCTGTTATACATACTGACTAGCTGCTGGTGAATTTCAAGGCTCAGTTCAAAATGGTGGTTCATTCCTGTACAGCCTGGAACTACCCTATCTGCCTTAATATTGGTCATAATCAAGAAGCCTGTTCTGAGTATCTTGTTGGTAATTTAGGACATAGCTAGATGTGGTATTTAATATACAAGGCCTTATCTGGCAAGCCAGAAATCCAAGCATTAGGCTTGGAAAAGCACTATTAGGCAACATCACTGGGTTATATGTTCTGCCCATGTGGCTCTGCCAGCAGTTAAGCATTGCATTCTGCACTAAATGAAGTTTCTGCACTCCATTGAACTCATTGCAATAGTTTAGCCAGGATGTGATTAGTACATGGCTAATTATGACAAGAATAGTTTCTCTGAATAGGGTTGTACTTAATAGCATGCAGAGCAATTATCCAGCATGTTTTTCTACATTTGCTCAATTAATTTGATTGAAAGATTTTACTTTCACATTTTCTTTCAAAGGAGAAGAGAATGTTGGTGGAATTTTTAGGAGTGGAGTATGATGTGTGTGCATTTATTTCATTACAAGGTGGCCAAAAGCTGTGGCATATGAATGACTTGTTTTTCATTGTATAACCATCTCTCTAATGGTCTGAAGTTTCCTTGGTTTCCCATTGACTCATCCAGCAAATCCCACAGGAAGATGTCAGGAGGGAACTTATCTCATCAAGCTTGTTCAGATTAGGAAAGATGGGCATGGAGGGCAGTTTCAGTGTGATTGAAAGCTGCATAATAGCAAAGTATATAATCAACAGACACTAGCATATCCTAAAATAAAGTAAGCCCAAAACTATCTTAAAGAGAAATCTGTAAGATTTTTTTCAGTACTCTGAGTATCATATAAAAAGAGAAACCTCTTTTACAGAGGGAGGACATTTTGGGGAAACTATGAGGTAGATGCGTACCCATTTGGGTTGATAAAAGACACCACTGGCTACCCATAGGACCTGTGTTGTCACAGTTCAGAAGAACCTCTAAGTGGGAACTTTGTCCTTCAAGGGACCTACAACCTAATCCAGCTTTCCACAAGATGACCAGTTTCCCTGCCCTGAATACTTCCATCTTGTTTGGCTTAAATTTTGGCTTGTTGATGTGATGAGAATCACAGTGTAATAAATACATTTCTCCCAGGATGGTCCCTAAAAAGTGGAGCTTCTGTTGAATAGCATGAAAACCTTTTCATTACATTTGTTGCTGTTGGCTGCCTGACAAGATGGTAAATATTATTACTGGTACTGCATACCCTGGTGAGCCTTGTAGGGCAACAGGGCTAAAAAGTATGAATACAATGTACAGTCTGTCTGGTAAATGGCCAGGGGGCAGCCTCAGTGCTGAAACCAACTCTATTCTGAAAAGAAGAAGAATACATTTGGCTTTGCAAGATTCAGAGTGTTTTAGAAAGCAGGGGTCCCATATGCCAGCTTTCAGGCAAGTTTTGAAATTGAAAGCAGCACATGACAAGAAAAAGAAACATTTTTTTTTGTATCAAAGTCACACAAAGTACAAATAGGAATAAAAGCTCGACCACCCATGGTGAGAGTGTTTGCGTTAAAGCTGCAGTCAACTGACCTATGCTCCAAAGGATTTCTTTTGCTGAGGCTATGGGATGTAAGTTTGAACTAGTCTATCACAGTCTGAATTTTCAAGAATCCTTGGGGCATAAATTCATGGAACTTACATTTCTTTTGTGAGGAGAAAAAATAGATATGCACATGTACACACATGGCAGAGGAAATGCAGGGAATAAATCAGATAAATGAAAGACCCTAAGGGAAGCATCCTTTGGTGTTAATGTCATATTAAGAGTGTTTAATACATATATGATCTATAGAACATTAACTAAATTTTCTAGTTCCCTTTGTTCAACATAGGATGTTGCAAAGTTGGCCAGAACAGAACAGTAAACAAAGATAGATGTAGTAGTTTATGAGATAATAAATAGTTATACTCTGCCACATTTTCAAAATAAAATCAAACAAAATTAGAGCTAGTTAATTAATTAGATTTGATTATTGATTATGTGTCATCAAGTGAGTGTCGACTCACAGTGACCACATAAATAGATTTTCTCCAAATTTCCTATCCATGTGGTTTTCTTGGTTAAAATACAGGAGTGGTTTACCATTGCCTTCTCCTGTGCAGTATGAATTGATGCCTTTGCCATTGTCACTAGAGTGATCATGTGCCTCCAGCATCTTTCTATATCGCTATTTCCCAATACAGGTGCCTGCTTGTTTTAGTTGGGCAGCTGGAATATATACTCTTGGCATACATTCCTGACATTCTTTGCTCTTCCCTCCCTGGAACACCTTCCCCTGCCACGAGGAGGCAGCACAGCAGGTCTTGGTGGGGGAAGGGGAATTTATTTATTTACATATTTTATATTCTGCCTGATTCTGCAAACTGTGGGTGGCTCACATAAAAAAACACAAATTTCATAAAAAGTTTTAAAATCATTAAAATAACACTGTGACAGCACTTCAGACCTCCCAAAGTCAACCAAATAACAGTGTATTCCCTGCCCTCCTAGAGTCTAAAACGTGTAGTCCATCTGGACTTCAGGAGATAGAATATTCCAGAATGTTGGAGTTGCCTTCAAAAAGACTACTTCTAAGTTCCTCTTAACATCCAGAGGAGAAGGTCCCAAATAATTTCCTGTCTGATCACATAGAGATCAGTGTGGGACTCAGAAGCAGTAAACCATGGAGCCGCTGCCCCCCCCCCCCGCAATGAAATGATTTCCTCTGATGGATCCAGAGAACCAGGCTGATGGTGGAACTACCTGACATTTTCCTGGGAAATTTTTCAATTATCCTCTAACATTTAAGTGGATCTATCAGCCATAACCAGTCCCCCAACCTTGAGGAGGTCAGTGGTGCCAGTGAGCTTCACTGTTCAGAAAATGATTTGTTCATGATAGAAAACTGCTCACTGTATCTTCCATTTTCTGATCATAAGCCATTTGCTCTGAGATAACAACTAGATTAAGTGTGTGGCCACCTATATGTGCTGGGCTAGATACCAACTGAGAATGGCTCATGGTTGTCATGAAGGCTATAAACTCCTGAGTGTCTCCAGATCCTGTGTTCAGGGCATGGAGATTGAAATCTCCCAGGAGCAACTGCTGAGGAAAATCCAACCACAGTCCTGTGATGAGATCCAGCAACTAAGGTAGGGAAGCCAGTTGGCAGCTAAGTGGCCAATACACTAGCAATATCTGGACCTTGTCTTTATAACCCAGATTCAGGTATAGGCACTTTTATCAAGTCACCTGTGCAACACAGTTTCCATAACCTTAGAGTTGTGGCTGCTGAAGGACCTGAAACCCAGGTGGATAGATTTTTAAGACAGCACTAGGCCTCAACCGTCACTTAGCTAGATCTTGGATATGCATGCCTCAGTCTTATTCCTTCACGATGGAAGGCTCAAGATCTTATTACACACAGATATGGCATTCAAATGCCTAGCAAAGAACAGCTGAAAGATGCCTCACAAAATAAGGAGGAAAACAATTACAACAACCCTTGTACCCAACTTGGATGATACAAAAATCACATGTTGTGGGAAAAATGCTGACATAAATTAGGAACCAAAGCGATGGGAGATAGATGCAACAAAGTACCTGTTACTGACATGCACAGCTACAGTGATCATTGGGTTCCTGGCCACAGGAATGCAAAAGAGCCCAGAACTAGGCAAGGTTATGGGTTATATACTCCCAGAACTGTTACAAAGTTACCCATTACTGAAATTAAGGGCCACATCGGCCTCCACCAAATCAGGCAAGGGAGTAGGTCAGTGTCAGAGTATGCCCTGGAGTTTAGGAGACTTGCCAGTAAGCTGGACGACTGGCTGGAGTCTCTGAAGATAGAACACTTTAAAACCGGGTTGAGACCTGAGAAACTAGAATGGTCCCTAGCTCGGAGAAGCCTGCACATGCTGCGAGAATGGGTCTGCTTGGCCAGGGAAGTGGAGGATGGCAAATCAAGTGGCAAAACTGCTCATCTGGATCTGGAAGGTGCCCCAGCCCCACCAGCCCCTCGGCTAGCAGGAGAAGCACTAGCAAATCCTGTGAAGAGGAGAGGGAACATTGAAGGAAGACAGGCTTGTGCTTCAAATGTGGCAAGGAGGGACACCGAGCTGCCAACTGTCCCCAGATCGCAGCTCCAGGGAAGACTAAGCCAGAAGGCGGGAGTGCGAAGATGCCAGGACGTAAACCAAAAGGGACAGCAGCCACCATAATGGAGAGGACAAGTGGCGGGACTAACACTGACCCTGAGAGCTCCACAGATGATGAGTGCCAGCCGGCGGGAAATGAAGAGAGCCTGTCCTGAGTGGCGCTGAAGGACAGGTGTGGAGCCATGGGCATGAAGATCCATTGGTGATTGGGGACTGCCCCGCAATGTTAGTGGGAGTACATTTAGAAACACTGGAGGATGGCAGGGGGGCAGAACTCACGGGGCTACTGGACTCTGGCTGTACCTGAAGTATGTGATAGTGATACCCTGTGATAGTGACTGGACTGAGACTTAAAGTGGGGAGGCTAAAAGATCCCATCATTTTCACCCAGTTAGATGGGTCAGACATGAAAGGGGGCCCGGTGGAATATTACACTGAACCAGTGAGGATGCGAGTGGGCACCCATGAGGAGATACTAAGATTCCTCGTGGCCCCAATTGCCAGCCAATCCATAATCCTGGGTCTGGCATGGCTGAGAGATAGAAACCCAAAGGTGGATTGGAGGGTGGGACAGATGGTGTTTGATGATGGGATTTACCCAGGCATGATCCCAATTGAACCGGGCCCCGAGATGGAGATGGCGGGAGCCCTATGCGAAACAGGGGGCAAGGCAGCAATGGAGGAATGCAGCATCCCACTGCAATATCATGAATGGAGGGAAGTCTTCAGCGAGGCTGAATCAGATCAACTGCCACCTCACAGAAAGTCAGACTGTGCCATAGAATTGATCCCCGGGGCAGAGTTAGCGAAGATGAAGCTGTATCCAATGACCCCCAAAGAACGCAAAGTGCTATGTGAATTCATTGACAAGAACCTAGAACGGGGGTTCATCCACCCTGCGTCGTCATCCATGGCCACCCCCGTCCTGTTTAGGACCAAGAAAGATGGGTCACTAAGACTGTGTACCGACTACTGGGGCCTGAATGATGTTTGCACCTCCAATAAGTATCCCCTTCCCTTGATGAAGGACATGCTTGCCCACCTCTCAGAAGCGAAGATCTTCATGAAACTGGACTTGAGAGAGGCCTACTTCCGCATGTGCATCCGGGGGGATGAATGGAAGACGGCATTTAACTGTCAACTAGATTCTTTTACAAACGAGGTGCTCCATGATTTCCTGTACCAGGGAGTGTTAGTCTACTTAGATGTTATCTTAATTTACACTGAGATAATAGAAGAACATGTGAAGTTGGTGAGGGAGGTGTTGAAAAGACTGTTAAAGAACCAACTATATGCTAAGTTGTCCAAGTGTGAATTCCATAAAGAGTAACTTGACTACCTAGGTTACCAAGTTTCCAGCAAGGGCATTGAGATGGATCCAGAGAAGGTTTGAGACATCGTAGCTTGGGAGCGCCCTAGAACCAGGAGGCAACTCCAGAGCTTCTTGGGATTTGCTAAGTTTTACCGACAATTTATCCTGAACTTTGCGCAAATTGCATTGCCTCTCACTGACCTTCTGAAAATGAAAGGAAAGGGGGACCCAAAAGTGATGAAAAGGCTGGGAACAATGCTCAAATGGACGGCCGAGTATCAGGAAGCCTTTGATCATCTGAAAGCATTATTCACGTTCAAACTAGCCTTGAAACACCCAGACCCGGCACATCCCATAGTCGTCCAAGCAGATGCATCTGATGTGGCCATTGGTGCCATTCTACTGCAAAGGGACAAGGAAGGAAGCCTGCGCCCATGCGCTTATCTATCCTGGAAATTCACTGAAGCAGAGAGGTGCTGGCACGTTTGGGAGAAAGAGGCTTCCGCTGTGAAGTGGGCATTAGCATCATGGAGACACTTATTGGAGCTCCCCCCCCCATTTGAGGTGTGGACCAATCATAAGAATCTAGAAGCCCTGAAAACCCTGAGGAAATTAAACCCCAAGCAAATCAGATGGGCACAGTTTTTCAGCAGATTCAATTTCATATTGAAGTACCTACCAAGAGGAAAGAACTTCCTAGATGATGCGTTGTCCAGACTGCCTCAACACAATAGCCAGAGAGAAGAGGTGGTGGACTCAATCATTCCCCGTGCCCAATTTAGCATGGCAGTAACCACTAGGAGTCAGAAGACTAAGATAGTACCAGAAGTGGAGGGGGACTTGCAAAGCGAATTGTTATGCACCGTGCAGCAAGATGAGTGGCTACAAGAAAATAAAACCTTTTTGATAGAGAAACAAGGACTGTGGTGGAAGGGGGAAAGACTTTACGTTCCCAAGGAGTTACGAAAGAGAATCCTTGAGCAGTGCCACGATTCTAAGTCAGCTGGCCATTTTGGCTTCATAAAGACTTTACACTTGGTAAGACGTCAGTTTTGGTGGCCAGCCCTATGCAAAGATGTGGAGGATTATGTAACTAGTTGCCCCATGTGCGCAATAGCAAAAAGAGCTGGGGGCAAGCCTAGGGGACTGTTACAAAATGTGGCAAGCCCTACGTGACCATGGAAAGAAATTGCCATGGATTTTATAGTTGAGCTACCCAAAAGTAAAAAGAAAACGGTCATTTGGATAGTCACGGACTTGTTCTCCAAACAAACTCATTTCATCCCTTGTGCAGGGGTGCCCACAGCGGGGCAACTAGCCAAGATGTTCATCCACCACATATACCGTTTACATGGAGCCCCGAAAGGGTCATCAGTGACCGAGGTGTGAAGTTCACCTCAAAGTTCTGGAAGCAGTTTCTCAAACTTATAGGGGTGGAGCAAAGTTTAAGATCCTCCCACCATCCACAGACAGACGGATCATCTGAACGGCGGAACCAGATACTGGAACAATACCTGAGATGCTACATAAGCTGCCAGCAGGACATTTGGGTAGATCTGCTACCATTCGCAGAGGTAGCGTATAACAATGCATTTCACCAGAGCACAGGTTTCACCCCATTCCAGGTAGCAAATGGCCAAGACTTTGTGGCCATCCCCAAATTGCCTAGAGAACCGACCACGGTTGTGACACTAGATGAATGGATAAAGCAAATCACAAATAACTGGCCGATAATCGAGAAAACATTGGAAGAAGCAAAAGCAGACTATAAAAAATACGCTGATCGTAAACGGGCACCCCAACAGCAAATGAAAGTAGAAGAAAAAGTTTATCTGTCCACTAAGTACTTAAAATCTACCCAGGCCTCTAAGAAGTTGGGACCTAAATACATTGGTCCATTCCCAATTTCCAAAATCATCAATGAGGTGACCGTGCAACTACAATTGCCAAAGAACCTAAGAAAGGTTCACCCCGTTTTCCACTGCAGCCTACTAAAGCCGGTTTGAGAATCATCATGCTGGCATCTAGAACCACCACTGCCTGCACCTATGATGATCGAGGGGGAGCAGCATTTTGAAGTTCAAGCCATACTAGATACACAATGACACCATGGAGCATTGCAGTACCTGATACAATGGAAACATTTCCCTCCTACACACACTGAGTGGGTGGACAGCAAAGACGTGTGCACTCCACACCTGGTGAAGCAGTTCCACAAGAAGTATCCAGAGAAGCCCAGCTGAACAGAACCTCATTGACTTGTTTGTTTTCATATTGTGTTTTAATGGGTGGGGAATATAGCAACTGTTTGGTTGGGGGGAAAGTGTCATTTAGGGGGGTGGTATGTCAGAACCGGAGTGTTCCAGAGGCAATAGTTAATGGCATCTGGATCATCCTCCTGACACGGGTTTTGCAGTTAGTAGAAACAGCAGAACAGCATTAGAAACAGAGCTGCAAGGATGTGGGGGACAACTGCATTCCACAGATTGTTTGGAGAAACAATCCACGATCCTCACAACCTTGTTCATGGGCTCCCTGCCAAACAGCAAAACAAATTGATAGTTTTAGACCTGATCTTAAACATTTCCTATGCAGTATTAAGCAGGCAGGCTGGTTCACCATGCATGATCATGACCTACAAAACAGCTACCTTCCTCTAAACCACAGAAATGTCAACCTCACAATGTCAAGACAGAGCATTTTCCCAGCAAGTAAGTACATCATAAATCTGGAAATCATGCCCAGAAGGGGTTAGGATAAGCACAGCACAGGAAATAGAAACCCGTTCTTGAAGGTGATGTACTCAAATCTTTTCTCTGTACATGTACACCAAACATCATGAAACGGCTATGGTTAATAATTTATTCAGTTAAAGACATTTCAAAGAAGTCAGAATTATGTACAACATGCCTCCCAAATTCAGTGTTATTCAAAATGTAAATTCTGCAGCATATGCAAAATATTGTATATACTGTAATCAAATTTGATTTAACATTCATTTTATTTCTATTAGTTACATAAGCAATTTTAACTGATATTTTAGCTGTCTGCATCTATCAACTGTATTGTGTAGCACAGAGCTTTCCAAACTGTGTGTCGCGACACAAAAGTGTGTCGCCACACACAGTCTGGTGTGTCGCCACACAACCTGGAAGCGCTGATCATCATCAGCGCTTCTGGGTTTCCCCGCGGTGACACACCAACGGCGGTGCGCAAAAACTCGAAAGCGGCAGCAGCGCTTCCGGGTTTTTGTGCGCTGCCGCAACGGCGGCACTTCCGGGTTTTCCCGCGGCGACACACCAACGGCGGTTGGTGTGTCGCCGTGGGAAAACTTTGGAAAGCCCTGGTGTAGCATATCCATTTGTTTCTCTAACAGAATCCTAGAATTAAAAATCTTGAATATAATCTACTCCAGTTCAGGGCAAAAAATCCAGAGCTTTAGGCTATCTCAACAGAAGGTTCAAATATTTCTCTACATTTTGCCAACAAGAAGCCACCTTGGCATCTTTCTAAGTAACTGGCTCCAGTTTTGAATTGTTCTTACCCCTCAAGAAATATCTTCTAATATTCAGCCAAAATGTATGCTTCATCATAGGCTGACCTCTATCCCTATTCAGCTCTTCATAGGTCTGACCTTGTGCTCAGAACAATCATAAGAACGTACACCTAAGTTGCCAAAATCAATAGTTATCAATTATCTGGTAATGCAGGAATGAACGATATGTGGTCTTCCTGATGTTAGGCTGTCATCGTCCTTTGCCAGTGGCTATGCTGGCTGTAGCTTATGAGAGCTGGAGTTCAACAATATCTGGAGGATCAAATATTCTCCATCCATGTTTAATTAATTAATTCTTTCTCAAGAAAACATGCTGGTAAATTGTGCCATTTCTAAGGCCAATAGGAAATGGAGTTGTTAATTCATGCATATTGCATTATTTGATTGGCTTTATAATTCCTATTAGATATTGAGAGCTTTATGGCAGGTATATGTGTTTGTATGAGAGAGAATATAAATGGGCAATGGTGCAATGTAGACTCCTGTGCACAAAGCTGTTGCATGGGGATTTTTCTGCACAATCCAAGGGAGGCATGCAATTCAGGAGAAGGCTCTCTTGGCATTAACTTCACCGTTAAGAGACTATGAATACAAGGCTCTAAAATCGGTTGTTAGAAGATGACTGGAGATAAAATTACAATTCCGTGCCAGGGTTCTTTTTCTCATGTGAACAATTCTGTCTAATTTAATCTGCATCCTTTTGGGGATGGATTGGGTTTGAAATCTGCAACATGCTGTTTTGCTGTGTATGTGTATTTTTAAAATGTTTTGCAATTATTATTCAGTTGTTTGTATGATGTTCCTTGAAAGATAGATGTGAAAATTTCTGCAACATTTCTGTCCTCTGTTTTAGAAAGCTGACTTGTCAGCTTTTGTATGTTTCCTGAATTTATGTGCAAGCAAGTAAGGAGCAGGCAGCATTTTTATTATAACACTGAGGAAATCATCCTAAATCTCAAAGCAAATAGCACAGATCTCTGAAATTTTGCTAGGCTTTTAAAATCTGGCTGGCTTGAACAAGCTCTCAGAGGTAAGGTATTATTTTTCTTTTCCCTTTCCAAAGTCTCTACTTTTCTGTGCTTTCTTACTGTATATGTAGCCATTTGTTTACTGATGACTTTTAAATGTTGGCTGCTCACTGATATTTATTGGTAAGCTATCTCTATAACTTTAAGAACCAGCAAGTATACTAACAAATGCAGCTAGTAACTTTCAGTGAGGACCAAGGAGAGAAAAAGGTAGTACAAAAATGAATATGCAGCACCATATTTAAGTTTACAAGTGGTTTATGAGTTCAACTAGGAGACTCTCAGAACTTCACTATATCTTTGCAAAACAGGTGGTTATCTATTCCTGTTTCCATTCTTCATCGAAACAAAAACTTCAGCAAACTTTCCTCCAGTCCATCAAGCAACACAAAAGTATTCTAGCATACTTTGCTCTGGCCCATCAGCCAATCTCTATTCTGCTTATGTAACAAAGCTGGCAAGTCCTTACAGTACAGATATAGGATAGGTTAAGGGCAATGATTGACTGCTGTGTTTACTGTCCTATCAGCACACCTGTTTCCATTTTCTAGGTGGGAAAAATAATCTCCGAACTGTCCTTTGCATTCTGGTGGGATGAGGTTGGGCAACAGGAATCAGAGACCTGAACTCTTCCTCTATTTAGATTAATTTGATTGTGGCATAGAAGTATTTTAATAAATAAAATAAATATTTGAACCAGCATTAGGGGGACATGTGGATAAGCCCTAGGCCTCTCACACTGTAGATGCACTATCTCTGAAGTACTTATGCTCTTGCCTATATACTTTTGGCAGCTGCTTTCCTGCGGTGGCAGTGAGAGCAGCTGGCAGTGACATCAGCTGCTTGTGTTCCCCTGAATCACAATATGCAATAATTAAGGAGAGTTTTCAGTCGAAGCCATTTCATTTATCTAGATCCTTTCTAAAAGTCTCCGATGAACCTGATTGCTGAATTTGTTACATTTGTCAAAAATATGTACATCCCCGACAGTATTCCTGACCTTAGTTATAGTATGCAGAAAACACTCTAGCCCAGCAGGGCTCCAGGGTACAAGAAGGAAGTAGTTGCTCGATTATGTAGGTCCAAGATTATTTTCATAAAATCTCTTCTTCTGCTCACACACAACATACTAGGTTGGCTGAGTATATCTATTGGTCATGAAATTTTCTAAGTCATTTGGAAAAGAGAAATAGGAAATGGAGAGAAAGGAGGAGAGCAGAGGAAGGATAGCCTTCATGTCCATGGTGGAGCAACTCTGCCAAATCAATCAATGCCTACCTGGCAGTGCCACTACAGTACTGGCCTCCTCCCCTTCATCCCTGAAGCTTGCTTGCTTGCTTCCTCTTTTGCCAACATCACAGGCTACATTGGGTTCCCTCTGGCTACCTGGCAAGCAGGTAGAGGAGGGCAATTTCGTGCTTGTTTAATTTTGCAGCCAGCTTTGGCAGATGTTTCTCTTGACTCCTCAAAGTAGCAGCTAAGAATTCTTTTTTCAGATGTTTCTTGGTATGAAACTCTTTAAAAATACCACTTATAATGCAAATTCCAAGTCAAATACCATTTATTGTTTCCATATTGTTCGTTTTTTTATAAGAATTTTATTAGATTTAAGACAAAGATAAAAACTACAAAAAGAAAAAAAGAAAAAAAAAGAAAACTGAAGATTACAAGAAGAGGTGGCTTCCTGTCCTGACTTCGAGTGAAGGAAAAATACGCTGAGGCTTGGAGTTGAAGCTCTAATGTTTATTGTCCTACTCTCCTTGACAGAATCCAGCTAAACTAAAATGAACTGGCAATGCTCAGAGAAAGAGTCCAAGAAATCAGGGCAGGGCCTTCTTTAGCCTCTTGGGAGGAAAGTAAAGCGATTCAGTACTACGTATGCGTTTCTCCCCCTGGAGGGAGCCCCCTCCTTCTCCACCAGTTATCTCCCTGACACCACCTTCCCCTCCAAAAACACATTCCATCGAGTCCCCCTCCCCTCCAGTGTCCTTGTCTCTGTCCACTTTCTCATGGGAGTCCATCTCCTCCTCCGAATTCTCATGGGAACTGAGGAGCAGGGGCAGCTCTTCCATGGAAGGATCTTCAAAGGAAGAAGGGCTGCTGTTGTCCAGATCTGATAACATCTCCTGTGCAGCTGGCTCTTCCTGAAAAACAGCTAGAGGGTTAGAGAAGTTCTCCCCACTCCCTCTTGGGAAAAGCATGCCAGAAGTGGAGGGCTGCGGCTCAGCCTCCTCCCTTTGCTCAAGCCCCTGGGCCTGTTGCGGGGGTGAAAGTTGCCAACTTACTAACTCCTCTGCTTGGTGGTTTTCTCCTTGTTCGGTTGAGGGATCAACTTCTGGGAACTGGTGAGGCCTTGGCTTGTGAGGGAAAAACTGATGGAATTTGTGCACCAGCAAAGGTGCATGTACGTCTTTGACGTTTTCCCAGGACCGTTCCATCTGAGAATACCCCTTCCAGTGTATCAAATATTGGATGCCCCTTCCCCTCCGCCTTGAATCTAAAATGTCTTCAACTTCATACTCCTCTTCCCCGTCTACAAGAACTGGAGGTGGGTGGGGGGGGGAATCTGTGAACGCAAGGTGCTTGGGGGGGGGGGAATCCTTGACCAACAATGATCTGTGGAACACTGGATGGATTTTCATTGAGTCTGGAAGCTGCAAATGATAAGCCACTGGGTTTATCTGCTGTAACACTGTGAAAGGGCCTACGAACTTAGAGTCCAATTTTTTAGAAGGCCTGCTAGAGGTTAAAAACTTGGTAGAGAGCCAGACCTTGTCTCCCACATTAATTGGCGGCCCTTCTTGTCTGTGTGCATCTGCAGTTCTCTTATAAGCAGCTTTGGCATTGTCTAGCTGCTCCTTTAACAGCTCATGAGCAGCTTGTCGCTCTTTGACGAAGTCTGCAGCCACCGGAACCGCTCCCTGTTGCGAGGAAGTGGGCAATACCTGCGGATTAAACCCATAGAGTGCTTGGAAAGGGGACATTTTGGTTGAGGAACGCACTGAATTTTTATAGGCAAATTCTGCCATGGGGAGCAGGTCTGGCCAACTGTCCTGGCAATAGTTGATGTAACATCTGAGATATTGTTGCAAAATCTGGTTAATTTTTTCAGCTTCCCCATTTGTAGAAGGATGATGTGATGAGGATAAGTGTATTTGGACCCCCAATGACTGAAAAAGCGCCCCCCAGAACCTGGAAGTAAATTGACAGCCGCAATCACTAATTATGTGATTAATCATGCCTCTATGCCGAAGGACATGGTCCAAAAACAACTGTGCTGTTGCTTGTGCAGAGGGAAGGCCTTTGCAGGGAATAAAATGTCACATTTTTGTAAAACAATCCACAACCACTAATATGGAAGTAAAACCTTGGGCCGATGGCAAGTCAGTGATGAAATCCATGGAGATGGTGTCCCAGGGCTGGGGGGGGGGCGTGGGCAGGGGCTGTAAAAGTCCTGCTGGTTTTCCTGTGATGGGTTTGGCACGTCTACAGGTGTGACAAGAGGCCACGTAAGTCTTTATGTGTGCAGCCATCTTAGGCCACCAGTAGTCTCTGAGAGCTCTGTGCAGGGTTTTGAAAACTCCTCCATGTCCGGCCGTTTGGCTGTCGTGACATAGCTTTAGCACCTCTTCCCTCAGGGGGATGGGAACGTAAAGCCATCTGCTATGCCAAAGAATCCCCACATCTACCGTGAATGGGGAAAGTGTTCCTTGCTGGCCCCCCTGGAGGTCATCCAGCCTAGCCCTTGCATACGGGTCCTGCTGCTGCTGAGCTTTGATTCTTGCAAAGAGATCCTCTGCCTGCCTGCTGGCTGCTAAGATCTCTGTTTGGTTTCCTTCAGGAGGCCTCTCAAAATTGTGAGGTTGTAAAATTGTAGTCTGAGCAGTTTGGTGGGAGGCTGGAATGACCTGAGGCTGTCGAGATAATGCATCAGCCAGACGTTTCTGCTTGCCAGGCAAGTAAGAGACTATGAAATTGAAACGGGAGAAAAACTGGCTCCATCTGACTTGGCGTGGAGTGAGTGACCTGGTGTTTTGTAAAAGTTCTAAATTCTTATGATCTGTGCAAACTTCTACCGGAAAGGTCACCCCCTCTAGCCAGTGTCTCCACTCTTGGAAAGCTTCTTTAATTGCAAGCAATTCCTTGTTAAACACATCATAGTTTCTCTCTGCTGGTGATAGCGTGCGAGAGAAAAAGGCACAAAGAAGCATCCCCTCCCCTTTTGGGTTCTCAGCCTGCAGAAGTCCAGCTGCTATAGCAACATTAGATGCGTCTGTGTGGACAATGAATTGCCGCTCTGGGTCGGGGTGTCTTAGAAGAGGTTGGGATACAAAAAGTTGTTTAAACTCTTGGAAAGCAGCCTGCTGCTGCTCACCCCAGAAGAACTTTGTCCCTTTCTTTAAGAGCTGAGAAAGGGGACGTGCCTTTTCCGCAAATCTGTAAATGAAATTGTGGTAAAAATTTGCAAACCCTAAAAATTGTTGTACCTCCTTCACATTACAGGGAGGGTTCCAAGAGAGAATTGCCTGGACCTTTGAGGGGTCCATGGCTATGCCTTCTGTGGAAATTCTGTAGCCCAAATAGTCCAATTGAGTTAAATCAAAGGCACACTTCTCTAGCTTGGCAAAAAGCCTGTGTTCTCTTAGTCTTTGTAAAACATTGTGGACATGGGTTATATGAGAAGTTGGATCATCAGAAAATATAAGGATGTCATCGAGGTAAATGACTACATGGGGCGTGGTAGCTCAGCGGGTAAGACGCCAGGCTTGTCGATTGGAAGATCGCAAGTTCGGAGGTTCGAATCCCTAGCCCTGCATGACGGAGTGAGCTCCCGCACTAGCTCCAGCTCTTGCCAACCTAGCAATTCGAAAGCATGCAAATGCAAGTAGATTAATAGGTACCACTTCGGTGGGAAGGTAACAGCGTTCTGTGCACGTCATGCCGGCCACATGACCGTGGAAGCGTCTTCGGACAATGCTGGCTCTTCGGCTAACAAACAGAGATGAGCACCGGCCCCTAGAGTCGGACACGACTGCACAAATGTGCTGACTACATACTTATCTAATAAATCTGAAAAAATGTGATTCATAAATCTGGAAAATACAGCCCCACAATTACTTAGTCCGAAAGGCATGACCAAAATATTCAAACTTACCATATCCGGTATCGAAGGCTGTTAGGTATTCGTGCCCTTCCTTCATTTGGATCAGATTGTAGGCATTTCTGAGATCCAACTTAGTAAAAATGCGTGCTTTTTTAAGCCATTGAGCAAGTCTGATATGAGAGGAAGCGGGTTGCGGTCTCTAACAGTAACCGCGTTAAGTGCACTGTAGTCATGAACTGTGCGCATGGGAGTCCCCCTTCCATCCGTCTGCACTGAAGATGCGAAGGGGTCCGGCTTCTTTGGTACAAAGAAGGTAGGGGCAGATGCTGGAGATGTGGACGGTTGAATAAATCCTTTCTTGAGGTTTGTATCCAAGTATTCTTTCAGGGTAGCTAGTTCCTTGGGCGACATAGTATAATGCTTCTTTGCTGGAATCTTGGCTCCTGGTTTTAGGTCGACAGTACAGTTGTACACCCTATGGGGTGGTAGTGTTGTAGCCTCCTGTTCGCAGAAAATATCTGTGAAGTCTCCATACTTGGTCGGTGGCTGCGCCCCCCTGGTCTCCAAGACTGCTGTCGTTTTTGGAGAAGGAGAGGCTGCTTGAAATTTGTGGTGCTGACAGTCTTTTGCTGGGAAGGAAATTGCTCCTGTCACCCAGTCCAAACAGGGGTTGTGAAGCTTTAGCCACGGTGTGCCCAGGATTATAGAAACTTGTAATGATGCTGTGACATAAAGCTGAATCCACTCAGAGTGAGCTCCAATCGTTAGCTGAAGTAGTTGTGTGCAGCATACGACTGGTCCTGCTTTGAGGGGTTGACCGTCAATGGTTTCAACTTCTATGAGACTTAGTAATTCCAGTGTTGGAATATCAAACTTTTCCACTGTTTCTACATCTATAAAGTTGGTGGTGGCACTGGAGTCAATGAGAACGTCTAGTGCAACTTGCCGCTTGGAGTCTATGGTTAGTGTGGCTGGGATAGAGTAAAATGTGTGGCTGAAATCTCCGGAATGAGCTCTTCTTAATTGCTGGAGGGCCTCCCTGTGGAGCTCTGGTGAGGGAGGCCGCCAAAGTTTCCCTGGTTGGAAGTAGAGGCTGGGGCCGGTCTCTGCTCTGCCACTTGGTCTGGTGCTCTTGCCGGAGCTGCTTGGCCTCTGACCGGACAAGCCCTTACTATGTGATCCGGGGCCCCACAATAAAAGCAAAGGGCTCTCTCCCACCGTCTCTGTCTCTCAGCATCAGAAATTAGCCTTCGTGATGCTCCAATTTGCATCGGCTCCTCTGCTCCTAGGTAAGCAGAAGTGGTGGGGAAAGCTGTAAATCCTGGAAGCATCGGTCTGAATCCTGCTCTGCCTCTCCCCGGCCGGAGCTGCCTTAATTCTTCCAGCCTGGCGTCTATCACTACGGTCAGCTGGTATAAATCTTCCAAGGTTGCTGGGGTGCCTTGCCTCACCAGCTCGGTCTTAATCTCTTCATCAAGCCCTTGTTTAAACTGATCTTTTAAGGTGATCTCATTCCAGCCCAAGTCTCCTGCTAACACTCTGAAATCCGCAATGTAAGCTCCCACTCTCCTATTGCCCTGTCGGAGCTTTCAAATTTCCCGGCTGGTGGTGACTTCTCTGATCGGGTCATCGAAGTGGGCTCTGAAACGGTCCATAAAATTCTGGTAGTTGTTTAGAATTGGGTCGTTGGCTTCCACCATTGGGATGGACCATCTGGCAGCTGATCCTTTCAGTAGGCTTAAGATGAAGGTGACTCTGGTTCTGTCTGTTGGGAATTCAGCTGGTCAGCTGTCAAAGAACATGGTACACTGAGTGAGGAAGGTTCTTAGTTGCGCAGTCTCCCGCAAATTTTTCCGGTAAGCAGCCCTGGGACCTCAGGACGACTGCCGGGGGTGCTGCTGCTGGGCCCGGATGCAGTGCGACTGGAGCTGGTTGCTGTAACTGCTGCAGCATGGCTGCCTGTAGGGTATTGACCTGAACATCGACCTGCTGCTGGTGTTGCTGCAGGGTGGCCGCAAGCTGCTGTATTGCCTGCCGGATTTCCTGTGCCTCTGAAGACATTCTTCAAAATTCTTTTTTCCTCCCCCTTTCATATATTTTATTAAATTTTAAGTATACATAGATAAAATATTGAAAAGGAAAAAGAAATAGAAATACAAATCAAAGAAAGAAAGAAAAAAGTGTAGTAAAGTAAATAGAAAAAGAGAAAGATGAAACATAGAAATTAGTCAACTTCTGATTTATCTCTGGTCTTAGTAATTTAAAAATTAATCTCTTTCATGCTAGGTCTATATATAAGATTGTAAAACATTTCCTGTCTGATATATCAATTTATATACTGTATGTTTTAATCTTCAAAACCCCATATAAGTTTTGCCCCTCCTGCATTTTGCAAATAGTCCGTTAATGGTTTCCATTCTTTAAGAAAGTAATAATTTGTATTTTCTTTTAATAAACATGTCAATTTATCATTTTCTGCCATGTCCATTACTTTTAACATCCAGTCCTGTATCATAGGTATAATCTGATTTTTCCAATTTTGTGCATATACAAGTCTTGCTGCTGTAACCATATATTGCATAATTCTTGTAAATTTCTTTCCTATTTGTTCTTCTAATATTCCCAATAGAAATATTTCAGGTTTAAATGGAACTCGAATTTGTAGAATATTTTGCATCAATGAGTGTATTTGAGTCCAAAACTTCTTTGCAATCTCACATGTCCACCACATATGGTAAAATGACCCCTCTTTTTTTTTACATTTCCAACACAAGTTGGAAACATTTCCATACATTTTAGCTAGCTTTTGTGGGGTCATATACCATCTGTACATCATCTTATAGAAATTTTCCTTCAAATTATAACACAAAGTAAATTTTAATCCTTTAATCCACATATCTTCCCATTGTTGCATTTAAATATTATGACCAATATTTTTTGCCCATTTGATCATGCAGTCTTTAACTTGTTCCTCTACCATTTCACCTTTTAACAATAATTTATATATTTTAGCAATTAAATGGTCATCTGTCTCACATAATTGTATCTCAAATTCCGATTTAGTTTGTTCAAATTCAAGTTCTTTTTTGTCTGATTTAAAATTTTCTACTAATTGCATATATGAAAGCCATTGAAAAGTATATCCTTCTGAGGCCAATTCTTCTCTTGATTTAGTTTTATATTGTCCTTGTTCTTTTTTTAAAAAGTCTTTGTAAGTCAGCCATTTATCTTTAACTCTTACTTCTGTTCTATGAAATGCTTCTTGTGTGGAAATCCATAAAGGTCTTTTATAACATAAAGTTAGTTTATATTTATTCCAAATTCATAGCAAAGATCTTCGGTTTTCCCGCTACAATATAATGATTTTTAAAGTCCACATTAACTTTCACTTTATCATACCACAAATATCCATGCCATCCGTATGTTAATTCATGACCCTCCAAATTCAATAGTTTTTCATTTTTCAAAACTATCCACTCTTTAATCCATACCAAACAACAAGCAGCATAATATAATTTCAGATCCGGTAGACCCAGTCTACCTCTTTCCTTTGAATCTTGTAAGACTTTATATTTTATTCTTGGTTTTTTTCCTTGCCAGATAAACTTAGAAATATCTCACTGCCATTGTCTAAAAGGTTCTTCTGATGCCAATATAGGTAGTGTTTGAAAAAGATATAAAATTCTTGGCAAAATATTCATTTTAATTGCTGAAATTCTACCTAATAATGATAATTGTAATTTTTCCCATTGATCCAAATCTTTTTAAATATCTGTCCAAAGAGGAATATAATTATTCTTAAACAATTTAACATTTTTAGTTGTTAAATATACTCCCAAATATTTTACTTTTTCTTCCATTGAATATCCCTTTATTTCTTTCAATTTCTCTTGTTGATGATAGTCCATGTTTTTAGTCAAAACTTTTGTTTTCTGTAAATTCACTTTAAACCCTGCTAATAATCCAAAGTCTTTCAATTTCTGAATCAATAATTCAATTCCATCTAGCCAGTCTTAATGTCCCTTTAAGGCTACAACATGGCTTTGTAATGATGACGCCCCAGCCCCCTGGCTGCTCTTACTGGTCGATCGCGAATGCTATTTGTGATCTTCTGGCTGCAAGCAGCCTTCCCGAGGACAGATGGGGTGATTCCGAGTGCTTTCCTTTCTCCAGAAAAACGCTCCTGAGCTTCAGGGAGAACCTGCCGGAGCTCAAAAAATTGCCACGTTGTCAGTTCTGCTTGCGGAGCCCGCGAGCACAGCTGTTCAGACTGCCATATTCCCACCGGAAGTGTATTGTTTCCATATTGAAAATAGCCTTTTCACCTCAGCTTATTTAGCCAGAGACTCAGAGGCATGCTGAGTCATTTTGTTGTGTGTGCCCATTTGTGCTCATAATAACAAGAAATTCCACAGCCAGCCTTAGCTGCAACCAGCCGGGCTGTCTCAACATCTTCAGATACATCAATTTTACTCTTGTCTTGACAGCAGTCATGAATGCTTTCCAGTGCCAAAATTGATGAGAGTTGTAGCTCAAAACGAAAAAGATTTTCAAGCCTTGAGAAAATGTTGGAGATTTATTTGTCATTGTCAAGATTTTATTCCCGTCACCAAGTGTAGCACTTTTGTTGCAGATTGTATGGGCTGTGATGTGATATTGTCACAAAGATCAGGAAACTTCTCCCTGTCATAATATTGGCTTAATCTGCTTTTATTTAATGGATACATTTTGTATATAATAATATATAATCTATCTTTCCCTCTTTCACATACTAATCATATTCAGAACTCTCTGTTGTCTCAAAGAATTAACAAAAGGCACTGTTTGCTTCCCATCTTAGTTCCGTCTATGCAGCACTGTGAATGGAAATATCTCATTGAGAAATCTCTCTTCCCCCAGCAGTCCTCCATATAAAAATAGGCCAGTGCAGGGTGAAGGTGTTGGGATGGATGGAGGAGACCTGGAATTAAATTCCCCCTCAGTCATGGCGGTCATTGGGTGACTTTGGTTGGGCCCTCTTAGCCCAACCTACCAGATGGAATAGTCGTAGGGATGAAAGGAGAGGATACCTTCCCATGTATGTCATCTCAAGCTAGGAGAGGAAGGAAGGAAAGGTTCCCCTGTGCAAGCACCGAGTCATGTGACCCCTGGGGAGACGCCACTTTCGCAACGTTTTCCTGGCAGACTATAGAGCGGGGTGGTTTGCCATTGCCTTCCCCAGCCATAATTACCTTTCCCCCAGCAAGCTGGGTACTCATTTTACTGACCTCGGAAGGATGGAAGGCTGAGTCGACCCGAGCTGGCTACTCGAGAACCAGCTTCCACTGGGATCAAACTCAGGTCATGGGGAGAGTTTCAGTTTCAGTTGCAATACTGCCACCTACCAGTCTGCGCCACACGAGGCTCTTAGGAGAGGAAAGGTAAGCTATAAAAGTAATAATAAAGACACAAATAAGTAAATAGGAGCTGAGTTATCATCATGGGCAACTTGCAACCTGCAAAAGTCTTCTACAAAATCTCCTAGCCTGCTACATGGGAAAGGAGGAAAGGAGAGAGAGAAGGAGAACAGAAGATCAGAAAGAAAGCAGTGGGACTGGGAAGGAGGATTGTCAGAAAAAAAAAAAAAGCATGTGAGAGAGAGAGAGAGAGGGAGAGAAATAGAATGAGAGAGAGATTAGGGGAACCCACTTTTTGCTTTGGTCCCATTCATGGGTTGTTTAAGTCCCGACTGCCATTGTCATACAGAAAATTTCTAATTTCTCCTTGAAAGAAGAAAAAAGGTTGCTCAATCCTGCTTTAAACCATTGACTTTTTAACAAAACTATGGGAAAATATCTCAAAATTGGCAGTGATCATTGGAAAAAAGTAGACATAGCCCACAATAATCTTACATATTGAATTGAGTAGCAGCTTCAGAGAATACAGAATGCTTCACAGTAATTTCTATTTTGCTGGTTGAAAGGCAAGGTGTATCAATATCACATTTGTATTTTGATGCTCTGCCACTCTAATATTTATCCAGTATAGCTTGCATGCAGATCTTTTAGGCTATAGGATCAAAGCTATTATTCCTTATGTATGAAAAGCAATAGCATTTAAAAACCTCCTGGGTCAATAATTGCCATGGACTCTTGAGTTCTTGAGCAGTGATGGTCATCATTTTAAGTCAGATCCTACACACTTAGTTCTTTCTTTCAGTCAGAAGGAAGGAACTGAATTTAGTCCAAAGGGTGAATTATCCCAAGTACGCCTTCAAAAGAAGATGAAATAAGGCTGCTAGGGAGGGACATCCTTCATCTGCAGTTCACCTTGTGCCTTCCTCAGTCTTTGTTCTGTGCAGAAGGACAAAAAGAACAGTCCTGTCTTCTGGAGTTCATTCCCCACTTCTCCTGCAGAGAGGAAGGAAACCTTGCCAGAGAAATTGGACAGTGATAGTTCCCTGACTCTTCCTGCACAGAGCATCTTCAGAGGAAAGGGACGTGGTTTTGGAGAGAGGGCTTCAGGGAAAATGGAGGGCAAAACTGCCTGGCATCTTTATGTCTCCAGGGGGCTTCAGGCTGCCTCCAATCCTTTGGGAAATCAGGATGATGGACACAACTTTGGTTCTGCCCAGCAGTGCATGTAACCTTTTTTAATTTTTAAAAATGAAAGAGAAGAAAAGGCATTGTTGCGTGCTAATGTGGGAAGAACTTCCTTGGAGGCTTGGCAATAAGCAGGATGTGTATGCAAGAAAGAGCATATGCAGAGAATGGACAGGAGGAAAGAGGTGGAGAACCGTAGTGTAAGGGAAGAAAGATAACCTAAGAATATGTGTGTAGGGCCCCAAGTAACCATTCTCTTTAGGCTTTTCAACTCTGGCAATATCTAGGAGTTCCCAAATACTGTATATGTTCTTCCAACAGCAATCTTGTTATGATTTCTATCATTTCCCCCAGATTTTTTCTTCCCACAAAATTCTACTTAAAGAAAGGAGGTCAGACTAGTTGCAGAATTCTTTCTGGTAACAACTGTTAAGCACAATGAATGGTTAGTCTGGAAATACCACAGAAACCCATATAGTCCTGTATCCTGCTTCCAGCCATATCAGCTACATGAGTTATGGTGTTAAGAAAAAACAAGAGAAAAGGGAGAGATTGAGAGATCACTTACTCTAGGCTCTTTTAGGACCAAAATTCATTCATTCATGGGATTTATAAACCTCTTTGCCCCAGGGGTTCTAGGCAGTCAAACATAGTATAAGCAAATAATAATAATAATAATAATAATAATAATAATAATAATAATACAAAAGAAGACATGCTGGCTGAGAATGACAGAAGTTGATGTCTAATACATCATAGGTTATATATTTGGGGGAGGCCGCTAAAATTATTATGTAATAATGAATTATTCTAATGATTAAGCTTAATGCTAACTAAATTTTATACAAATATGAAGAATTCTTGTTGAGTTGAGGTCCGCCTGCATAGCTTTTAAAAAAAACCTCTGATTCATTGACCCCTCTGATATCTTCAGTTTTCCCACGCAGACAGCCTAAATAAAATCTAGGTTTACTCTTTTTCTCTCTCAATACCATGTGGCTGGTTTGTTCTTTGTACACAGGCTCCATATTTTAAATGTAACTGAAGCCATAGCTGGTCTTTAATCTATGTACTACATTACCTTCTGATTTCAGAAATGAGTAGCATAGCTTCTGTGATCCGGATGCCCTTTGCTCAGCTCCAGTGTTATATCCTTCTAAGTTTGCACAGAGGTGGTTGTTTAACAACGTACATTTTAAAACACATGCATTATAAATTGCCCATTTAAGTAATTTGCCTAATAGTATGGAGGCAAAAATGGCTGTGCTTTGTCTATCAGGCATGCATTTGAGGAAACTATACAATATTGGCTCAATAGCTGCTTCAGTCTGGTGGGTAGAGCATACAACTCCCAGTGATATGATGTTTTAGTCTCCCTTTGCTCTCTTTCTCACCACAATAGAATTGGTAAAGACTGAATTGCCTGTTTCAGTTGTGTGTTTCCATGCATTTGTCCATTTGTCTCAAATTCCGAACAGTTTTTTTTAAAAAAACACAGAGTACTTTGTATTTATGAGCTTAAATATTCTATCCTTTCTCTTTTTCACCATTCTTAGGAGCTGCTGGAAGGGGGGAAGAGAACAACCAACAACACACACTGTATATCACATCTCATTGAGATGCAGCAAGTGTTTTCTGCATCTTAATTCTATTAGAGCATGGACAATGAATGTATTTGTGTTAGTAACTTTCCCACTTTGAGCTTAAACAAACTGATGAATGGAAGTCTGGGTGGCAGTGGAATGACATACTGCAGATAGCAACACAAGTCAGTAAGATGGTAAATGAAATGTTTGTCCCACACTCTCACCAAAATACCAAACTAACCCTTTCTCCCTTGACTCTAGCAGCTTTTCATTCCTCTGGAATCAACAAATATATATGAAATGTTACCTACTGCCTGCTTCGGCCTTTAGTTTTAGAAGGTGCTGCTTTTATTTTTGTGTCTTTCTAAAAAAAAAAAAAAATCAAATGCCCGCTATGACTACATGAATTAACTGCTGAACATTTGTTCTGCCTCCCCTTGAATAATTAATATGCCTTATTGGCTGACTGAAGTTACAGTGTACAATGGCTGCTAGATTGAATGAGACGCTGTAATTCTTCCACCCATCCCACCACTGGCTTTTCCCCATGGAATTGATTAGTTTATCACAGTGCTCTTATATTAAAACAAAAAGAGTCCTTCCCCTTTCTGATTATAAAGCTGCTCCAGTTATGGGTCTTCCTTGATTGTACCACCCATCTGTTGTTTGTGAGATTTGTTTTCCCTGAAGAGAGATGGTTATATACAGGCAGAATGTACCACCTGTCAATTTGCTCCCCAAATTTTTTCTCCTTAAGCAATTAATCAGTGCTATTGGGACATAAATGGTTTCTAGATAAGAACCTGAGGATTATGTGATTAATTTACTTGTCTTTCTGAAAACTGATCTTGATAGCTAGGGTAGCTTGTTTTCAGAATTCATAGAATTAACTGAAAGACATCTTTTTCTGACTCAGATGCTCTGTATTTTAAGAATTTTGAAATGTATCCATGTCTCTCTCTCTCTCTCTCTCTCTCTCTCTCTCTCTCTTTCTCTCTGCTCTCTCAGCTCTATCATCTCTCTCAGCTCTATCATCTCCATCATCTCTATCTCTATCCGTCTCTCTTGTTGCACTGGATATATTAAGACACAAGCAACTGGAGTTAAGCTTTAGACATGTGAACAATTTATTGTCAAAAAGAAGGTAAGATGTGAAACATGGTAGGAAATGAGACACTATTAAAGGACACATAACTTCACATTTAAATATAAAAAGCATGAAAGCCTTACTCCATGTTACATATCAGGATTAAAGAAAATTCAGAAAATTAAAGTTGCCTTTGATATTCTAGTATTCTAGCTTCTTTCTCAAAGGCCATCTGGTTACTGTCATTACATGAGGTGGCAAAAGAGTTATGAAATGCAGGGCTAATGGAATAGCCAATAAAACCCACTGGGCTCATTCTGTACCTAACTGTTTCCACTTCACTGTATTATCATTTGTTATATAGAAGGAAGTCTGCTGCTTGTTTTCATCCCCCTTCCATGTTCAAAGCCTGTTCTGGAGAGTTCATCCAATTTCTGAAGGAGATTTGGGAAATATGAATCCCTTATATCTGTGGTTTCTCTTCTACTGACAGATTAACTGTATTGGGTATTGCATAGATTCTACAATAATTAACTTTTTAACTATTGAATAACTTAATGAATGTGGGTTTGCTTGCTTGCTTCTTTCTGCCTCATTCCTTTTCCTAACTGCAGTCCTGTTGGTTCAGGATCACCATTCATACTGTTTCTTCGTACTGACTATCAAACAAATCAATTTAAAAGTCACATCATATTAAGATCAGAAGAAAAACCCTGGCTGCTAGGAATTCAGTGTGATGGAATGCTATATTCAACAGTTGTGCAAAATCCCTCAGCTGCTTTAAGGGAGATTTGATTTATAGTACTTTGTATATATTTAATCTAGTTTCCCTTCTTTTTGCCCTGGTGACGACACAGTTGGGAAATGACGGAAGAGTGTCCAACACATTTGGAGGGTATGAGATTGGGGAAGGCTGATTGAGTGATTTTGTCGGTTAGGCTCTACAGCAAAAGGAATGGAAAAATACAGAAAATCAACCTGAGACCAGGTTTCCTTCTAGCCCAGGGTTTCTCAACCAGGATGCCGTGGAACCCTAGGATTCTGCGAGTAGTCACTAGGGGTTCCCCGGGAGATCACGATTTATTAAAAAAAATTATT
This sequence comes from Charina bottae, assembly GCA_023362775.1. Classification (NCBI taxonomy): domain Eukaryota; kingdom Metazoa; phylum Chordata; class Lepidosauria; order Squamata; family Charinaidae; genus Charina; species Charina bottae. The sequence continues at coordinate 243,057,497 of JALMGJ010000002.1, forward strand.
TCAAATTTAGGCAACTTCACATTACAGAGGTAAGTTTCATTCTTTATTTTTAGTTTAAGAGCACTTTTAATGCATATATACAGGCCCACACATGAAACAAATATAATAATTTTGTAACTTCTGGCCTCTATTTGAGCCGGAATGTGCAGGGGTTCCCCGAGGCCTGAAAAATATTTCAAGGTTTCCTCCAGGGTCAAAAGGTTGAGAAAGGCTGTTCTAGCCTCAAAAGGTAAGTAAAAGGGGGAAAATATGCCTTGGCCCTGCTCTTACAGGAGGCAGAGATAATTTTGCTGCTGGATTTATTCTAATTTTGAAAGAAAAAGACCCCACATATCTGTCATGTATATGGTACCAGAGACATGGCAGGCAGAATGCTCCCAAACCTATTACTGGTTGCCTAAAATCATTTAAAAATAATTTAGTCTCACAGGTGGATGCATCTGGCTGACCTTGTGTGTTCTTGGAAGCCAAGGAGTTTTGGTTAGTCCTTGGATAGGATTTTGCTAGATTAAAGGTAAAGGTTCCCCCCGCACATTTGTGCAGTTGTGTCCGACTCTAGGGGCCGGTGCTCATCTCCGTTTGTTAGCCGAAGAGCCAGCGTTGTCCGAAGACGCTTCCACGGTCATGTGGCCGGCATGACGCACGCGGAATGCTGTTACCTTCCCACCGAAGTGGTACCTATTAATCTACTTGCATTTGCATGCTTTCGAATTGCTAGGTTGGCAAGAGCTGGAGCTAGTGCGGGAGCTCACTCCGCAGGGCTAGGGATTCGAACCTCCGAACTTGTGATCTTCCGATCGACAAGCCTGGCGTCTTACCCGCTGAGCCACCACGCCCCCTCTTTTTTTTTTGCTAGATTAGGGAGTTGAAAAAAAATTCCTGAAAGAAGGCAGCGACAAGGTATTTTCCATTTCTGTCCTGAAATGTCATATTTTTATTCTCCCTCCTCTAAATTGGCCAACAACCAAAGTTCTTTGGGTAGATTGTATATTTACTTAAAATTTCATCAATTTATTAAAAAAATGTGAAAAAATGGAAAAACAATGCAAATGTAATACATAAAACTACAGTAGGGTTGGGAAATAAATAAGTCTGGTGTAAATTAGCAAGAGCTTTTCCAGAAGAAGTAAGGAAGGTGCACAGGACCACAGCCAGGCAAGTTAGAAGCTGAGAAAACAAAATCCGGAGACCTGTTAGGATAAATGGAGATCATGGGTAGAGATAGGGGGGTTCTTGCTACAAAAAACCGGAACCCTACTGTGCATACAAAAACGCCGACATGCATGCCAACACAGAATAGTTGGAGGCATGTGAACTCAGTCTGAGATCTTTAGAGCACTCTGAATTGTGGAGGTTTTGTGCAGGTCACTGTTGGCTGGTTCAAAGCAGGCTTCTGCAGTGATTGTACTCCAGCTACAGTGAGATTTCCGTTCCCTGAAACTTTTGGAAAGCTTCTGGCTGGGGATTTTGGGAATGATATTTAAACAAGGAGTCAGCTTCCTAAACAAACTCTATCTAATCCAACAATAAGTGGAACTGTGTAATAAAAGGCAACTGATTTTTTAAATAGCTTTTAGTTTCATTCTATAAAGAAATGCTTACCAGTCCTGAACTTTAATGGCTTAAGTACTAACATATTCATAATTTGGAGAATTATTTAATATCTTTTGAATAGAAGCTTTTAAAAAGCCTCTTTTTTACCTTTACAACTGCTAGTTTTATAACACCTTTACAATTTATATAAAAAATATGAATCAAACTAAAAGTAGATTTATTACACATTACACATTCGTAAACTCTGGGAGACAGTGGAGGACAGGAAGGCCTGGCATGCTGTGGTCCATGAGGTCACGAAGAGTTGGACAAGACTAAACGACTGAACAACAACAACAACGCATTCCAAAGCCTTACGTGTGTTGTTGGCCTTTATGCTTTAATACAATGAGGTAGCAACAGTGGCATCCACAGGGGGCAGACGGGTCAAAAAATCAGTATTATGGTTATGACTGCATTAGCAAACATCCCCCCTGTAGTAGCAATAGCAAATAGAGAGACAAAAATAAGTCAAGTTAGATGCTTTTTGGCAAATCATAATATGATTAGGTCCAAAATCATAGGTCCCTAAAAGAGCTTGGCCAAAGGGTTATATTTGTCTTGGTAACCTTGACATTTACAGGGTTACGTTAAAGCCATTTATTTATTGGATTTATATGCTGCTAAATCATACAGACTCATGGTGATCTACAAAAAGATCTATTTACAATAACCACAATAATTATTAAAATATCCATGGCAATGACTAATCCCAAAATTAAAACATTCACAGTACTAACAGCTAAAATGTCCCTGGTAAAGACATAACAGTAATATCCACAGTATGTACAATAACATTATTCACAATAACAGTGATATAGAATCCATGCTATGATAAATATGGTTCATCCTAACACCACACATAACAAAATAGCTGTATTTAAATCTACTCAGATAACAATTTTAGGAGTAATCAGAATTAAAACTGCAGTCATCTACCAAAGGGCTTCTGGAATAGCTTGGTTTTAACAGTCTTTGGAAGGTCTGCGAAGTGGGGCCAATCTAATACTATAAGGAAGGCTATTCTAAAATGTTGATGCCATATTGGAGAAACAGCATATCCTGGCTTCGTAGCACAGAATACTAAGAGCCTCTCCTTGGCTGAATGTACTGGATGGGTTGATACTGGCCAGAGAAGGCAGTTCTGAAGATATTTTGATGCCAAGCCATATAGAGCAGTATAGTCAAAATCAGCACTTCAGATGGCACTTGGAACTCTCTTAGTATCCCATGCAAGGTTTTGAGCATTGTTGTAATGTACTCTTAACAGTGCACACTTGCCAGATGATGGGGTACTGCATTTTGTACCACTTACAGCTTCTGGGTGGTTTTCAAGGTCAGACCCATGTAAAAAAACACTGCAATAGTCCAGACACATAGTGCTAAGGACATGAGTTATAATCACAAGAGGCTAACACCCCAGGTAAGACTGCAACTGGTGTACCAGTCAAAGCTGGGCAAATGCCCTCATGGTCATGGCTTCCACCATTCAGCAGTAGACATAAAACACAGACCTGCTGTCCTGAGGGTAGTTCCTCCTCCTCCTCCTCCTCCTCCTCCTCCGACAACATTGGAACCAACCAAGAATATTGGTGAACTGATAGTAATTCCATCTTGCTTGGATTCAACTTCAGCCAACTTTAACTAATCCAGTTCCAACAGCTATTTCCATAGTACACCAGTATGGCTTAGGGTAGTGTTATAAAGCTGGTTATATTAGTGGCTTCATGTAGATATTAAATAATGGGAGGAAGGAGTATGCTCTGGGGCACTGCACAAGTGAGTGGCCACTGGGCCTTTCTCTTCTCCTTTATAGTTATCAACTGAGATTGTCCACTAAGAAAGGAACAGAACCACTTCAGAACAGAGCTTAAAATCTTCAAACCTCACAGGACTACCCCCATCCAAGTCCCAACAAAAATAATCTACTAATGTGACTAGTGCCATATCACAACCTCTTTCAAAGTTGCAAGCATCACATTGACTGTTTCCCATCACCAGCCCATCACCAGCCCATCTTTAGGAGAAGTCAGACACAGGCCCTAGTCTTCAGGTGGCAAAGAACATGTTAAGTGGCACCCAACCCACTTCATCAGAATCCACAGGCCCAAAAGGGTCCCAGATAAGATCACAAGATCTTGTCCCAGGCACCACTTCAAACCCTGCCCATAAAGAATCATGACTTAGGTGAATCTGAGCAACTACATTGGGAAAATGCTGCAGGATATCTTATTGGGATATTCTGTTTCTATTCTGATTTTATATATATTTTTTAATTTTTGTGTAACTTACTTGAAAACTTGCTTGAAAAGCAAGGGAAAACTAGTGAAAATAAGGTTATGGGGACATTTTAAGATGAAGTTCACATTATTCCCAATGCTAGGGGGAAAAGGCTGCATGTCCAAAGGCTATTCCCAGCATGGTACAATAACTTGTGCCTCCTATTTTTTTAGATCAGTGTTTACATCATTGGACCCCTGGTTTAATATTCCCTAAAACCATTGTTGGATGGGCTTAAATATTCACTATGCATGTACATGGATAATCTGCTTGCCCATTTTGCTGTAAATTTTGTTGTAAATTTCATTTCCATCTCCCACCCTGCAATTTTTTTGCCACCCTTCTGAAATTTGAAACAAAATCGGATTAGTGCATTCCTAGTCTTTTATGTGGAGCCTGAGGAGAAAAAGTATTGGCTGCATGTGGTGCTGGATGGTAATTTTAGAGAAACAGCCTCATTTGCAATTTTACACACATGCTATTACCACTAAATCAAACCCCCAGTGCAAGTATCAAAACCGTCTTCTTAAATAACCCTAGATATGTAATTAAAACATATTTTGTTTTGGGTCAGAATAAAAAAGCAATAGCCCTAAAAGCACATTCTATTTTTCTTTTGCATCCATTTTAACAAATATGAGATTTTATGTTAGGCTTAAATTTGTGATAAAATGTCAGTAGCTGTAGTCTTCCAAACACTCAGATTAATAATAAAATAATCTCATAGTAGGAATGTGTTTGATATGAATGATGGGTCTGTTTAGGAATCTGCATGTATATGCGTGCTATGCCTGCAATTGCACATGCTTTAATATATACCTAAAACAACAATTTGGAAATGATTTAGAATGAACAGAGGAGAACAGAGAGTTAGCCGTCAGCTTGGGGGAATGGCATGATATACAGCCCAGTATTTTAACACAAGACCTGCTGATTCCAACTACACTAAGCCAGGACTGTCCACACAACTTGTGACCTATGGAGAAAGACACAGCTCATCAGTGGCTGTCAGGAATATGGCAAATCTTGACAGTTCCACAACCTTTTTGCAGTTTGTGGCGAGTAAGAAAAAAACAGAAAAAATTTGATTGTATTCAGTGAAGACATGCAATTCTACAGTACAGAGCTACAGTACTTGGATCTGTAACCTGATTTAGCATAAAACTGCTTCCTAAATGTTTTGGTAGAAAGCAGTTTCTTGCATTATTTGAGCCACCCCTGGGGTTCATATAGCTGGTTTTCAGCATTGTTGATCTCAGTCTCTGGAGTTCTTGCTTAGACTTGGATTAGCCGAGTCTTTGTATTTTCACAGTACGAGTAATTGCAGAAGTTTAAGAAATGAGACTGGCAAGTTGACATACAATGCAAAAGGGCAATGATTGATACTTAAATTAGATTGTCATTTCCAAAACTTGATGGAAATGACAGTCTAATTCTAATCTGAATTTTCACATGGAGTCAGGCTCAGATCAATATAAAAATCATAAAACAATGCTATTTTTTGAATGCTGTCCATAGTCACTTTTGTGAGATGATCAGCCATATAAATGGCTTAAATTAAAATCTGTGTTTTTGTACTTCATTAATTTCAAAATTGTATTAATAATATCATTTTGCATTATATTTTATTGTTATATTTTTGTTAGCTAATATGGCTGGACTGGGTCAAAAAGGGGGCTTAAATTTTGTTGAAAGCTTTGGATTCAGTCAAAAACACTGAAGAACTTACACATGCTTGAGACTCAAGCTGAATATTCTGATTATAGACAACTAAGTCTTTTTTCCATGCGGGCTGTCAAGTACACAAAGAGCAAAGTTTAGTCAAAGTTCATTTTAAGGGCATCCACCAAGTGAAACCATCAATCTGGAAAACCTCTGAGTAACCTCCACATATTTCCAGACAGATCTGGCTTCCTTTTTGTGCTTATTAGAGCATGCAACAGTTAATTTGTTCTAAATAGAAAATTAAACAGTCATGTAAAGAATTATATGCAGGGCCATAAAATAGAGCTTCATGGGCATTTATGAGGTCAACTTGGAATTCCTTGGGATTTGAGTGTATTTTGGGAATAAAAAGAAAGTGTATTTGGGCATCTAAAGTTCTCTCTTGCAATACAAATCGTTATCAGCACTAAGACTCTTATAATTAATATACATAAGAAAAAATCCTCCCAAGTAATTTAATTAATTTCCTCCTTAGAGATGGCTGCTACATGAAGCAGAATAAACTGGTAAGGAGATGGTTCTAGGGTGTCATTCCAGTGAGTATCCAAATAGGATGCTCAGAATATTGTACTAGATTGGAAAGGATCCAGTTTGGGTCTTTGTTTCCCATGCTTGTTTACAGGACTGTTTTAAAATAGTGTAATGTTCAAAAATATGATTCCTATTTGAACTAGTGCTGGTCATTTTGCCAGCTCAGCGTTCTTTTGATTCATGTGTAGACACTATGGTAATCAATATGGCCTCCCCCAACCCTCCATTGAGCTGAGGCTAACAGCAACTTCTAGTACCACTGCTCATTATTGTCACATTACTATGACTTGGCCAATCATAAGCAACAAGGCATGGTGGGTCTGGATCCTAAATAGTCCACAGGAAAGGAGGTTTGGGGGATGACCTTAATGTGTAGCACCACTTAACCCAACTTGTCTGGGCTTGGAAGTTAAGCAGGTCAGGCCTAGTTAGTATGTGTCAGGCTGTCAGCCTTCCCAGGGGGACCAGACAGGAAACATGACCAGATGAACTAATTCTATTTTATTGTAAGGCTACATTAGCAGAATTTTGCAAGTCTGAAATTACAAATCTCCCGCCATCTCCTTTACAATCTAAGAAGTTAGGGAGGGTTCCTTCTGAGCCTCTTTCTCTTTCCCCATAGTTGTGGGCTATGTCCTCTCTTATCTGACCGTTCCCTAGACAGCATCTCTTCGCCCCATCTCTCAAGGTCTTTCTCACATACCATTACACAAGATTAGATTAGGAAATTAAAAAAATATTCTGAAAGAAAGCAAACCACAAACTACTGTTGCCAAGCAAATGGCTTGGATGCGTCCATAAAGTTCCAGGGGTGCTGTCTGTCTTGAAGGAGGCTTTATTTATGATTTGGGAGCATCACTTTGGCGTTTGTATTTTCCATTTTATTTGCGTGCAGAAAATTTGTGGGAAGGACTTCATCATTTTGAATGGCAATAGCCCAGGTTATTTTTCTCCCTTCCCCACAAGATATTGGCAGCATGCACATCAGGGGCTGTTCTAAAAAGTTTAAGCTCAACCCTAGAATTCAGTAGTAAAAAAAAAAGAGCAGAAAATGAGAATATGGATAGATCCTCTTCTTTCCTTATTGTTGCTTGATATCATCAAGGAGGAAAGGAGGAAATAAAGCATTTTGTACAACATTTTGATGGCTATGTGTCCTTCTTTATTGACAATAGTCCAAGGACAGATCTCTGTTAGAGGGATTCTCAGAAAGCAACATGACATTCTTTTCATGACATTCTTTGAATTGTTGCCAGCTCAAATCCAGTTTCAAAGGCAAAAGAACCCAAAGGGGTAAGGATTATGAAATTGTCTATCAATTGTTAGCACCTAGATTGTTTCCTCTGACCATAAAAAGGTAAAGGTACCCCCTGCACATTTGTGCAGTCGTGTCCGACTCTAGGGGCCGGTGCTCATCTCCGTTTGTTAGCCGAAGAGCCAGCGTTGTACGAAGATGCTTCCACGGTCATGTGGCCGCATGACGCACGCGGAACGCTGTTACCTACCCACCTATATATATATGTGTGTGTGTGTGTGTGTGTGTGTGTGTATGTATGTGTGTATGTGTATGTGTATGTGTATGTGTATGTGTATGTGTATGTGTATGTGTATGTGTGTGTGTATATATATATATATATATATATATATATATATATATATATATATGGTATACCTACCATAGCTATAACTTAATGCAACATCTTTTCTTTTTCATTCATTTTGAATGATTGTAAGTAGTAACCCTGTTCTATTTCTCCATTTGGTCTATGGATGTATATTTCAATGCAATGTTGTTGCATGTTTTTGTATTCCTAGTCCTCTCCATATATTCAGAAGACAAATAATTCCTACATGCAATGAATGACAAAGAGAGTTGCCTGCCCAATTTAGAACCCTAAAGTAGAGTCCTTGTCCCCTTCCTTTTTCAGCTTCAAATGCCTAAAGAGAGCTCAAGGAATAGGGAACTGATGAACATCCCAGAGACAAGGATTCAAGCTCTTCCATGCTGTAGCAGCCTGTTAATGAAAGAAAAGATGACACTTCTTCCTTTTCAAGGTTCTATTCTTCTCTTGTGCTCCAGAGGTGCTGATGTGTCTCTACAGCAAAACATGAACCATGCCATGCTAATTATGAAGGAATATCCAGTCTTCCTGTGAGATAAATGGAGCCAGTCAGTGTACATAGATAGCTGGGGCAGGAATGAAAGGGGCAGCATTGAGCATTTGTTCATTCATTCATTCATTCGTTCATTTATTTTATTTTATTTTATTTTATTTTATTTTATTTTATTTTATTTTATTTTATTTTATTTTATTTTATTTTATTTTATTTTATTTTATTTTATTTTATTTTATTTTATTTTATTATTTTATTTTATTTTATTTTATTTTATTTTATTTTATTTTATTTTATTTTATTTTATTTTATTTTATTTATCCATCCATCCATCCATCCATCCATCCATCCATCCATCCATCCAACTTCTATCACCGCCCATCTCCCCCCACAAGGGGGACTCTGGGCGGTTTACAACAAAGTCAGTAATTAAAATATATAAAATACAATATAACAACTCTCTAAAAAATAAATTAGATATAAATATAAATATTATTGCTTCATCTTATATGCTGCTCCATTTCCGAAGTCTCTGAGTGGTTTGCAAGTAACTACATCATGCTGACCAAATACTATTCAATCCAAGGTTACCTTTCAGGGATAATAGTTAACATATTAAGACTACCCTTATCTCTTCCTAAATAAAATTCAAATTGGTGTTTAAAATACCAACTAGTCCAACTTTCATGTTTGTATCAAAGGCTTATGGGACCAGCCACTGTTGCAGTTCCTCACTGAGAATCTCCTTGATGGGTCATGTGCTTTGAAATGAGAAAAACGTGGCTATCTGGACACCATAGGTTCATTTTTTTTTCTCAAGACCACCCTATTTTATTTGTAGGGGGAAGAATATGTGTGGGTGTATGTGTGTGAAGGAATGGGCTAACACAATGCGTCTGCTCAGTATGTTAAGACTAGTATGATGCTAAGCATGGGGAAGGCACTTGCTCATGGCCAGATGGCCTGGAGAACAGCCATGTGGGATAGTCCCTCAGTCAACATGGTGATAGCTGGATCACTGATAATTTCTTGGCTTTTCCCCCTGTTTGATTTACTTCTCTCCCTTTCCCCATTGCAGTGAGGTCAGTCTGAACCACCACAACTAGAGCAGGAGAAAGCTTGGTTTCCTCCATCCCCCTTTTCCCCCACCACACCTTTATGAGCAACTGTAATGCAACCAGTTTATTGCCTGTTCCAGAGGCCAGAAGGGACAGTTAAATTCAGGCTAATCCTGCCATCCAGGTTCAGAAAACATAAGGAATCAAGGTCAAATAAGTAAACTGACAACAAATCTTGGTTGCACACTGTAGTTAAGATTAGTTTGGGCTACACATAGCCTTTGCCAATTGACTTAATTTGCCATGTGAATGCATCCTGAGAATGTTTTATATATAAACTTGCAACATTGTAAATCCCACTCCTATTAGATATGGGCTTTACCCCTGGCTGTGGCCCCCACCTGACTTTCCCTGTGGTCAAAAGCCATTTATAGGAAGACTGTTCCCTGCCAGTTTGTTTAGGACTTTTTACAAGAGGAGCCTCACAAAACCAAACTTTGGTAAACTTTGGAAGGAGAAAAAATCAGACCTAATTCTCCAATACAGTGTACTTGTTAGGATTCTTGCCACCAGTTTGGAATCTTCAGCTAATACAGAGTATTGCAGAAAAAATACTGACTGGAACTGGGTGATATGACCACAACAAGCCATGCTTTATCATCTTCATGGGCTCCAAGTTTGTTTCTGGTCTCCATTCAAGGAGTTAGTATTAACCTATAAACATCTTGCGGTTACTCCATGATGACATGATGGCAACAATCCTGAATAACAATGGCTCTCAAAGCGATCCATTTAAAGTGGAATCCGGTGTTAAACAGGGATGTGTTATTGCTCCAACCTTATTCGCTATCTTCATCGCTATGATTATACACCTTGTTGAAGAGAAACTTCCTACTGGTGTAGAAATTATATATTGAACAGATGGAAAGCTTTTTAATCTTAGTAGGCTGAAAGCAAAAAATAAGGTAATTACAATATGTCTATGAAGGTTCTCAGTCATCCAGGTGGAATTGTCTGTAGCTTGAATCATGTCAACTGGATTTCTATTTTCTCAGTGGAAACGTTTCGCTCCTTAGCCAAGGAGCTTCTTCAGTCTGAGCAAAGTTGGTAAGGGAATCCTAAATATGTTTCTAGGTAGCTGTGTGACTGTGTTACAGACAAGGTAATTACAACTTCTGTTATAGAACTTCAATATGCTGATGATAACGTAGTCTGTGCACACTCCAAGGAAGATCTTCAAACTATCCTAAACATCTTTGCAGAAGCATATGAAAAGCTCGGCCTCTCGATTAACATTAAAAAAACCAAAGTGCTTTACCAGCAAGTTTGAACCAATTCCTCTGCAGGAATTTCCATCAATCCAGCTTAAAGGTGTATCACTAGAAAATGTCGACCACTTTTCTTATCTCGGCAGCCATCTATCTACAAAAGCCGACATCGACGCTGAAATTCAGCATCGCCTGAGCTCTGCGAGTGTAGCTTTCTCCCGAATGAAGCATAGAGTGTTTGAGGATCGGGACATTCGCAGGGAGACCAAAATGCTTGTTTACAAAGCCATTGTACTACCAACCCTTCTGTATGCCTGTGAAACATGGACCCTCTACAAATGCCACCTCCAACTTCTTGAAAGATTCCATCAACGCTGCCTCCGAAAAATTCTGCAAATTACTTGGGAAGATAGGCGGACTAATGTTAGCGTATTAGAAGAAGCGAAAACCACCAGCATTGAAACAATGATCATCCAACATCAACTTTGCTGGACCGGTCATGTTGTTCGAATGCCTGACCATCGTCTTCCAAAGCAGCTACTTTACTCCCAACTTAAGAATGGAAAACGGAATATTGGTGGACAGCAAAAGAGATTCAAAGATACTCTCAAAGCTAATTTTAAAAAAATGTAATATCAGCATTGAGAACTGGGAAGCCCTAACTCAGGAGCATTTCAATTGGAGGTCAGCCTTTATTAATGGCGCTATGGACTTTGAAGAAGCACGAGTACAGGGCGAAAGGGAGAAAAGAGCTAAAAGGAAGGCACGTCAGGCAAACCCTCATCATGACCGTCTCCCACCCGGAAACCTATGCCCTCATTGTGGGAGGTTGTGCGGATCCAGAATTGGCCTTTATAGCCACTTACGGATCCACTGTTAAAATTTTACCTTCGGAAGACAATCTTACTCGGCTACGAGTGATCGCCAATGAATGAATTAACCTATAAAGCCCTTCATGGCTTAGGCCAGTGTTTCTCAACCTTGGCAACTTTAAGATGTGTGGACTTCAACTCCCAGAATTCCCCAGCCAGCCGGTTGCCAAGGTTGAGAAACACTGGCTTAGTATCTGAAGGAATGCCTCCTCCCTTATATTCCTTACTTTATATTAAGATAATCCTACTAGTCCCTGCTTTGGGTGTTCTCTGATGCTGAGTTGTAAAGTTAGATAAATGGGTACCACTCACGTGGGGCAATATGCTGGCATCCTGTCGGGGAGTCGCCTCGGAACCGAAGACGAAGACGGAGATCTGGAGAAGCCTGTGGATGGCGGCTGAGGACGGTGGCAGAGGACGACGGATCCCAATTACAACTTCCGGGATGTCAGCAGCCGGCTCCGAAAGCGAGGCATTCTGGGGCTTGTAGTTCCGATACCTGGAAAAAGAAGAGCTGGTTCCCTCACCCCCTCCCTAATTGCACGGGTACTGTAATATATGATATGATTGTATAAATTGAATTTACATGATTGCAAGCTGCCTAGAGCCCTCCATTAGGGAGGGGATAGGCGGGGTATAAATAAAATAAATAAATAAATAAATAAATAAATAAATAAATAAATAAATAAATAAATACATACTTGGGAGTGGCCTTTGCAGTGGTGGCCCCCCAACTTTGGAATGCCCCCCCTCCATTTAGGTACATCTTATTCCCTTTTCAGTGCCAGACAAAACCTTTTTATTTTTCTAGTCCTTTTAATAAATTTGTTAATGCTGCTATGGTATTTTTATTTTTATTTTTGTATTCCTTCTTTTACTCTCTATTTATTGTTTATTTTACTGCTTATTTTATTTCGTATATTTTATGCAATGTATTAACAAACGCTTTTATATATATTAACTTTGCCTAAGTTTTAACTGTTTGAATTTCATTTGAAACCACTTCAAGAGTTTTTAATGGGAAGTAAGCAAGCAAATAAATAAATATTACGTAAGTGCTACATAAGCATTCTTCCAAATGATTATAAAAATGCCTTTAAAAATTAAGTGACAGAGAAAAACAAGATTACTTGAAATATATATATATATACTGTATGTATGTGTGTGTGTGTGTGTGTGTGTGTGTATGTATGTGTATATATGTATGTATGTATTTATATATATATATATATATATATACACACACACACACACACATACATACACACACACACATACACACACACATACATACAGTATGTATGTATGTGTATATATATATATACAAAACACACACACACACACACACAGTGTGTATGTATGTATGTATGTATGTATATATATACACACACACACAATGTGTGTGTGTATGTATGTATGTATGTATGTGTGTGTATGTATGTATGTATGTATGTGTGTGTATATATATATATATCTAGAGAGAGAGAGAGAGAAAATCCAGCATATATATAGAAGTTCTTTTCTTGAAACTGATATATCTTTTAATCTAAAACAGGAGTCAAAACATTTGAATATGTAATTATATATCTAATTATTCAGGTGTTGTACCTCTCCAGCTAATAGCAGCATGAATAATCCACAGTAATGTGCACTGATTATTACACCTTTATATTTGCTGGCTCAGCTTGTATTATCTTGCTTTTACAAGTTCTAAAATAATTGTGCATAGAAAATCTAACTCTTAGAATATTGGAAATCCGTAATGCCGGATGTGGGGAACAGATTCTGGGTGGAGGAGCTATCTACAATGGATGTAGCTGGATCTAAACACAGAGGGAGAGACAATTGCATACTTCAGCTTAGACTACGGTGCTGCTCCCCGCTCTTTCTTAAGCCAAGATCAGAAATTCCCGATTGCAGTGTGTTAGCAGTGAGGCTGGGATGATGCTCAGTCTGGACTACACCCACTGCAAGGCCTGAGTGGTCGTTCCCTGCTTCTCGCCCTTGCGTTCTTGCAGGGAAGGCAAGCCTCCTTGGCTGGCTCCTGTGTGGACCAGTCTACCAGTGCCTTTCTTTCTTTCAGGGACTGTCCCCTCCTCACTAGTCTCTGTGTCTTTCCATTGCTTTCCAGATGCCTTCACCTCTTCTTCCCACATTATCTCCTTGGACACTAATGCAGACCTTTTTTTCCCCTTATGATACCATAAGGGGAAAAATGATGCTACAATAATCAAAGCAATAGGTGGACCCCCTGTAGGTCCATAGATACTTTATAGCATGGAAGAACTGATCATTCAGCTTCACATAAACAGATTCCTATTTGCTCCTTAAATGCAGGTAGTCTTTGGTTAACGACCACTTGTTCAGCGATTGTTTGAAGTTATGACAGTGCTGAACAAGTGGTGGTTATGACTGGTCCTCAAAGTTCTGGCTGTCCCAGCACCCCTATGGTCACATGATTGCGATCTGGGCACTTGGCAACCGGCTTGCACTTTTGACGGTTCGCACTTATGACGGTTGCAGCATCCTGCAGTCATGTGATCATGATTTGCGACCTTCCCTGCCAGCTTCCAACAAGCAAAGTCAATGGGGAAGCTGGCAGGGAAGGTTGCAAGTTGCTCGGGTGAAGTGTCCCCCACCTGCACACCTTCACCCAGCCCCTCTGTGCTCGTGCTGTGCCTCGCCAGCCACCCGCACACCCTTGCGCACCCTTCCCAAGCCTTGCTGCACTCGCACTGCATCTCCCCTGCCACTCATGCACCCTCACTCACCCTCTCCCACCTAGCATCAGCCACCCCAAGCCACACCATGCTTGCGCCATACCTCCCCACCACTCATGCACCCTTCCCTGCTACTCGTGCAGTGTCCCCCATCACTTGTGCATCCTCGTGTACCATCCCCCACATGGCAAGCTTTGCCACACTTGTGCCATGCCTCCCCTGCCATTTACACACTGTTGCGCACCCTCCCTGCCACTCATGCACCTTGCCCACCACTCATGCACCATCCCACCCACTTGTGCACCCTTTGCACACCATCCCCCACCCCAAGCCCTGCCACACTCGTGCCATGCCCCCCCACCACGCGAGCACCCTTCCCCACCTGGCAGCAACCACCCCAAACCCCACTGTGCTTGCACTGTGCCTCCCCGGCCACCCACACCTCCCCTTGCTGTCGCTAAGCGATGCAGTCTCGTGACGTTGTGCTTTACAACAACATTGCTTAGTGATAGGAATTGCCACAATAACTCGAGGACTACCTGTAGGTTGAAAAGATAAAGGGAAGGGAAGGGAAGCAGGGAGTGGGAGAGCCAAGGGAGCATGCTTCATCCAGCCTGGGTAGACACTGAAAGGGTGCCCAATAGGAGACGTAAGGGTTGAATGGAGCATGTGTGTGTACTGTTGGGGATAGCTCAACATTTGGCTTAATGGGCCGTTGTTGGATCAATTACAAGACTGTTTAAAAAACAAAACAAAGCAGCAGCTGCTGACCAGCAGAGAACACCCGCTGCCGCCCGCCTCCAGTTGGGGGAGATGGGCGGTGATATAAATTTAAATAATAAATAAATAAATAAACAAACAAACAAACATAGTCTCCCGGCTGCCTGCAATGAAAGGGCTACCCAGGGCAGCTACCAGCTTCTGGAGGGAGGGGACATGCCAGGTGCTGCTACTAGAATGGTATGAAGCACTGGAGGACTAAAGACAGCTCTGGTTGGATTGAACCTAGAAAACATGTGCACAATGTGCATTTGCAATGTCTTGGGAGTGGGAGGAGCATGACATTGTTCATTCCTGCACTCAGGAAGCAGCGAGTGACAAGCAGAAAATGCAGATCTTTAGAGTCTTAAAACAGTATTTTAAGGTAAAGGTTCCCCCGCACAGTCGTGTCTGACTCTAGGGGGCGGTGCTCATCTCCATTTCTTAGCCTAAGAGCCAGCGCTGTCCGAAGACGCTTCCACGGTCATTTGGCTGGCATGATGCATGCGGAATGCTGTTAAATAAACAGTATTTAGGGTTCTCTTTTTAAACAAGGAAATTTGTGCTCAGTCCAACCATAATTCACATTTAATTGTAGTAAAACCAGCAGGAGGGGTATGCTGTGGGTCCCGTCTCCAAAGGAGCTCTATCTGGTGGGACCCAGGCAGTGGCCTTTTCTACTGTGGCCCCTGCCCTCTGGAACACCACCCCTCCCAATATGAGGTTAGCCCCATCTCTGTTAGCCTTCTGGAAGGCCCTTAAAACAAGTTTTTTTCACCAGCCTTCGGGATCCCAGGGAGAGCCTGCAAGGTGGCTGTATAAATTAAGTGATTTTTGTTCTCCTGCTTTCTTGGGTTTTATCTGTTAATTTTATCTGTTTACTTTACCTGTTAATTTTATTTATTTTTGATTGTTTTTAGATTGTTATAGAGTTTTTAATTGTTGCTGTGTTGTACACCGCCAAGAGTTACGAGTTTGTGAGATGGGCGGCTATATAAATATGCAATAAGTAAATAAATAAATACAACCTGGGACATATTGTATTCACGGGACAATCCCAGCTTGTTACTTCTGTAATTATGTTACCACCAGGGTATCTGGGTTAAACCAGCTTAACTTTTTTTAAAATTTGAATTTTGTACTTTTTATTCTGTCCCCTAAACTTTCTCTGTTTTCCTCTTTACAAGTTACACTAAAATATTCCGGTGCTAAGAAGTACTCTGTAAAGTGAGATAATGGCTAAATATGTAGATTGCAGTATTCTGATTTAATTAATCAATTATATCAGAATACTGCAATCTATCAAAATGGCAGATACATCAATTGCACAAAATTCACAGCTGTCCATCAGGATTTAATTTTTGAATTAAAAAAAAGCGAATAAGAACAGATACATACAGATCTACCCTGTTGGCATTCTGGAGGTCCATAAAGACTTGGTTGCTCTCCCAGACTTGGGCTAGGTGGCTGAAAGCCCTTTGACTGGATGATAGATGTTGGTGGGATGTTTTGGAGTATCTGCAGGGTTGCCATCTTGTTCTTTTTTCTTGTTCTTTCCTAGTTTGGTTTTGTTGTTTGCTGTTTCTTATTATATTCTTAAATTGCTTGTTGTATTCTAAGCTGCCCAGAGACATTTGGAGTTGAGCGGCATCAAATTGAATAAAATGAATGAATAAATAACTTCTAATAATTGTTTGGCCTTTGGCAAATCTGTACTTAATAAATAGACCACTCCATAAAAAACATACAAATCTATTTTATACAGAGTTGTACGACTTGTCCCTCTAGCTCATGCTCTCTATTCTGACTGGTAGTGGCTCACTATTTTTCCTATCAGAGATCTTTCCTGCTGTCAGCCCAACAAGAAAAGACTAAGAAACTAATGCCATATATATCAGGACTACTTTTATTGTAACAGCTCTAGTAACAGAATCTTGCAAGTCTGAATGTGCTTCCCCCCTCCCTCACTTTATCTTTGGGTGAGCTAGAGAGGGGCTTGTCTGAGATGTTTTCTCAAGTTATTTTCTTGGCCTGGGCTCAAGCCTAGCTTATCTGACCATTGTCTTGGTAGTGGCTCTTCCTCCTATTCTTCAAAGCCATTCCCTATGCCAGAGCTTTCCAAACTGTGTGTCGCGACACAAAAGTGTGTCACCACACACAGCGTGGTGTGTCGCCACACCACCCGGAAGCGGCGGCGCACGTGGGCACGGCGGCCGCGGCTGCGGCGCAGCTTCCGTGTTTTAGCGGAGGTTGCCGCTGCCGCCACTGCTGCCGCCGCCATGCACGCACGCACCGCCGCATGCCCCCCGCGCCGCCACCGTGCACATGCGCCTTCCTCCTGCGCTGCTGCCATGCGCGTGCACATGCACGCGCCGCGCTGCCACCACCGCCACCGCCGGTGTGTCACCAGCGGCGGCACTTTGGAAAGCCCTGCCCTATGCCCTCTACCACCTACTGCCTGATTCTATAAACAGGAGATGTTTGGGATTAAACCATCCTCTGAGTCAGTGTTTCTCAACCTCAGCAACTTTAAGAAGTGTGGACTTCAACTCCCAGAATTCCCCAGCCAGCATGGCTGGCTGGGGATTTCTAGGAGTTGAAGTCCACACACCTTAAAGTTGCTGAGGTTGAGAAACACTGGTCTGAGCTATGGGCCATCTAGGTTAGCACTTTCTCCAACCTTCTGCTCTCCAGAAGAATTTGAACTATATTTCCCAATATATCTGGAAAGGCTAAGCCAACAAAACAGATCTCTAGAATACAAACTGCCAAGGGCCTCAAAAACTTTCCCCATCTATTTCCGTAAGGTTTGGGTAGAGCTTAGGGGCAGGCTGTGCCAGTAATTGGCAACCTGCTACTGTCTCCACATTGCTCTAACATAGGAGACTGTTTTTATCATAATCAGCCTGTGACCAGTTCCTGGGTCACTGTATTCTGAAGCTTTTTAAAATGTGCAATGTAGGATATAATGAATACTACTCCAAGGCAAAAGCTGAACCAGCTGTGCACACAAAACAAAAACCTGCAGGATTGTTCCTTTAAAAACTCTAGTTTGGAGATTGCCTTTAATTTTATATCTTGCACATTAAATAAACATTACAGTATTTTTACTGCTTACTGTTAACTTCCTCTTTTGTGATATGTGAGTTGTCCAAAAATCTTGAGATGAAATAAGAGCAACCACAGGGTATTCCCAAGGCTATAATTTCACTGAGGATTTCTCTGATGTCAGAAACCAAAGAGCTAAGTTGAGCTGTTTAGTCAGAGGAACCCCAAGATGAAAATTACATCCTTGTAAAACACAGTGTGGGACTTTTTATACATTAACAGCCTTAAGAGAGCCATCTCTGATGATTATACCTTCTCTAAGGACTCAGGGTTCCAGCAAAAATGGCTTTCATACCTATAAAATAAGTATTTATTTCATCTATTTTTACCATTTTGTACTTGAATGAAGAGATGTCACTTCTTCCCTCTGCTGCCTCTCTCATGACCATTTGGCCATGAATGCTATCCAGCTTAAGATGGGATCACAAGGAAAAGATGAGAAAAAAGCTTGAATTCTAGAGCTTTTTAAAAATCGGGATTAGATAAATTTTCAAAGCCCAGTCTCCCTAGTCACATTATACTTTGCTGCCATCAGTATTGTCAAGATAATCTTATAATTCTAGGAAAAATATCCACCCCATGATGCATGATCTATACAGAGAAACTGACAAGCTGTCACTTAGTCATCATATTTTTATCTGTAATATCTTCAGCTAGGTTGTCAAATACCTTAGCGCTCAGAAGTGTCTTGACCCCACTTCAACCCCTCCAGTAATTAAAAAAAAAAACTTTACATGAAACTATATCCTTGTGGATTCAAATGTATAATTTCTATTAACCTTTAAAACAATGTAAATACATTGTTTAGAAATGTTAATTAAGTGCCAGTATAAAATGATATAATCAATATATATTCAGAATACTGTACCCAGCTTTCTTATTTTTCTTTCTTGGGGAGATGGGCGGTGATAAATTTGAATTATAAATAAATAAAATAAATAAATACTGTACACGATTTTGTCCATCACCAGTGCTGGCTGGCAATAGTAGGAATAATAGATCTAGCATAACTGGAAAGTATGAGGGTGGGGAAGGCTGTTATGTATTCTAATGACTTCGCAGATGTTGTAAAACAATACTTTCCATCTTATCCATCAAGGCAAGTGATACTGGTAGTTGTAATTCTGCAATGTCTAGAGTGAAGAAGAATGAGATTGTATGTGTGTGTGTTTTAATTTGACAGAAGAAGAAACTGTTTAAATATATGGGGAAATATCATATATGGGGAGTGATCATATTAAACCTATTTAAGTAATTAACATTAATTTTACTCAAAGGCCAAATGTGGCCATCTGACTGGAAACTGTTGTGTCCCGATCTACACTACACACTTCATTAAAAATTGAAAACAAATAATATTATACCACGTATTTATAAAGAACAAAAAATTGGTCAACCTGGTGTCCATGTGTCCTCCAACTGAAAGGCTTCTTCAAAGTACAGTACTTGATGACCAACTAGTCTAGTCTGGTTTAAAGATGAAAAAATTGGAAGGAAAAGCAAGATTCTTGAAGTTCCCCATTCAGAGTTAGTACACGAAAAGTAAAGTGAATAGGGAGGAATACAAGTCATCTGCTCACCGTCTTTTCATTTAGATGGAGTTATATTATATTTCTGTTAAAGTACTGTATAGTAATAATTTGTGTACATATAAATTATTGCATACTTTTTGTTGATATTATTCTTTTCTAACTAGGCCTGGATCACAAGAAAAATGGAGCATTAACTTATTAACTTTAGGGTAATTGTTGATACTTCTTGCCGAAAGTTAAAGTCTTTTACCTAGTTATTGTGAGTAAGCTCAAGGAATCTTATTTCTGAATACAGTTGCATGGCCAGCCTATTCATTATTCATAAGTTACCAGCCTTCTTGATAGATTCACTACAACAAAAGTAGGCAACATGGTGCTTTGCTCATGTTTTGGACCTCAACTCTCACAAGCCTTTAGAGCAGGAGGGAAACTAGATTTCTCATCCTTGGAATACATACATCGATTATGTTTTTTGCATGTCTAGCAGATTCTGTAGGAAGAGACTAAAACTCACAAGGAAGACTCGAGGTGAAAAGAGAGGTGTGTTCCCATCAGCCTTGAGCAACTCGTATTGCTGTCATGCCTCCCATCAAGAACCAATGCAATTATTTCACTGTTTGAAGCTTCCATATTGTAATGCTGTTTGCCGATGTTATTTGATGGTCAAGATGATTATGGGAGAGAAGAGGGTGAAAGAAAATAGTTGTTTTGTTTTGTTTTGAATGGGGGGATGGTGCTGCCCCATCTGTCAAATTGTATATATGACATCATCAGATATTCTACACTTGTTTGCAGCTATTCAGCCCCAACCGGTCTTGCAGTCAGAGCATTGTGTTGGAACTCTTTTTGCAGGGTCAGTGGGCTGGAAAATTACCACATGCTGTCAGAGTTAGCTCAGCCAGATCTTGTGATCATTGTTTCCAAGGAATCTATTCATTCCATTATTTTACATATTGGGCAGACGTCCTGAAACTGAGGCTTGGGCTGTACTAACTTCAAGGGCCAAACGTTAATGGGTCTCTATTGTTACCAGCATAGTGGGGCAAGACGTGGGAAAAAATACCCAGACAGCCCCTGACATTGGTTTAGGACCCATAGACTGGGGGGGGGGGGGTAGTCTGCAAAGAGCTTTTATGTAAACAAGGCTTGGGTAAACAAAAGCTGTCTTCTGTGACAATATGCATAACCTCTTAATTCCCCTCCCCTTTATTTTAAGAACTACAGCACAAAAATATGAACATATTTTGACGATAATAAGAATGCAGAGCAAGCCTCATTTCGGGGAAAAAAAACTTGCACTTTTACAAAGCTTCTGCTTTTAGAAATTATAAGTCCCAAAGATGAAGTTTCCAAAACACTGAGTCAAGTCCCTGCTTGGAATTTTCCTATACTAGGTACTGTTTGAGGGTGTTTAAGACAATATTTTTTTCTCCATAAACCTGAAACTTCCAAGACAACACATGCTTAACGGCAAATTGCAAACACTAAGAACTTTGAGTCAATTGTTGCATATATTACGCTTATTATTCTCCTTAAATTCAGAAAGATAAAAAATGTCAATGCTCTGAATATTCTAAAATGTGAGAAAATATTGCAAATGAAGGAGATTTCTTTGAATCTTTATTTAAGCACCTACCTGGATCTAAAAATGATATTTTCTGGTAATCCCTAATAAATTGCTATAGGTTGATACAGTTTATTTACCTCCCCCCCTTTTAATAATACAGCATTGTACAATCTTTATGAGTATATTTTAATTCTGTTAAAGTCAACAGCTGATGATCTGATATCCTTCCAATGTTTTTCCAGGAGGACAAACTTTTAATGCCAAAAAAAAAAAAAGCAGAAAGTTGCCTATTCCTATTTTAAATTACTGTTGTGGGGATTCTATTTTCAGTTTCCAGAGAAATTAAGCTACCTTCATTGATTTTTGCATGTACCAGTATCAGTCCAATTGTGTTTTGAGACAGAAGATGTAATCTCCCATATACTGAGTCTGCAAGTTATGGCATTGCTACCCAGCTGAATGATAAGAAACTTTCCCATCTGTAAGGCTGGCCCAAGCGTAATTTCTTTACAATGTGATAACTGCATGGGCATCTGTGGGAGAAGAGAGGTAGGGAGAGCAATTGACGAAACGTGCATTGCAACACTGCGACCCAAACTCTGCCCCTCCACCCATTACACACCTGTGTGTGTTGTCAGAATGCAAGTACAAAAGCCTAGAGCTTAGGTCATAATGTTGTTGTTGTTTATTCGTTCAGTCGTTTCCGACTCTTCGTGACTTCATGGACCAGTCCACGCCAGAGCTTTCTGTCGGCCGTCACCATCCCCAGCTCCCCAATGGTTGAGTCTGTCACCTCCAGAATATCATCCATCCATCTTGCCCTTGGTCGGCCCCTCTTCCTTTTGCCTTCCACTTTCCCTAGCATCAGCTTCTTCTCCAGGGTATCCTGTCTTCTCATTATGTGGCCAAAGTACTTCAGTTTTGCCTTTAATATCATTCCCTCAAGT
Organism: Charina bottae; assembly: GCA_023362775.1. Classification (NCBI taxonomy): domain Eukaryota; kingdom Metazoa; phylum Chordata; class Lepidosauria; order Squamata; family Charinaidae; genus Charina; species Charina bottae. The sequence continues at coordinate 243,079,572 of JALMGJ010000002.1, forward strand.
GAGCAGTCTGGCTTGATTTCCTGGAGTATGGACTGGTTTGATCTTCTTGCAGTCCAAGGCACTCTCAGAATTTTCCTCCAACACCACAGTTCAAAAGCATCTATCTTCCTTCGCTCAGCCTTCCTTATGGTCCAGCTCTCACAGCCATAGGTTACTACGGGGAATACCATTGCTTTAACTATGCGGACCTTTGTTGTCAGTGTGATGTCTCTGCTCTTAACTATTTTATCAAGATTTGCCATTGCTCTCCTCCCAAGAAGTAGACGTCTTCTGATTTCCTGGCTGCAGTCAGCGTCTGCAGTAATCTTTGCGCCTAGAAATACAAAGTCTGTCACTGCCTCCACTTTTTCTCCCTCTATTTGCCAGTCATCAATCAAGCTCATAATACAGTACAGTTAAGTACAGATTCCTTTTCTTCAAATGTGTCTCAGCTGATATCACTTTCACCTTGTTTATCTATATAGACTTCTTCTATAGTTATTTATTTATTTACTGTATTTCTATAGCACCATTTTAATGATGGGCTGCCTAGTGTTTCTCAACCTTGGCAGCTTGAAGATGTGTGGATCTTCAAGATGACCTTAAGGCTGGCTGGGGAATTCTGGGAGTTGAAGTCCACACATCTTCAAGCTGCCAAGGTTGAGAAACACTGGGCTAGATTATATAAAAACTTTACTTCTTTTGGAAAAAAATGGAGGCTAGAGTGATGAGCTTGATTTTTAAAAAGCTTTTGTTAGGGTATGTATGTACTGTATTATGGAAATGTGAGCTAAACTTTTGCCCATATTTTGAGCAGCACAGTTCTCACTGTCTCTAAGTTTATTAGAGTAGTTGGTAATCATTCTTACGAATAATAAATGCTGTGAATCAAAGTTCTTGAAAGAAGAGACCATATAAGGAAGGACAAATCTCTCTGCTTCAGAAGTTTATCTCTACAATCATACTCTCCCTGTTCTCCAGAATGGTTTAGCTCAAGTGCTGATTGTTCAGAAAGTTGATTTTTCTGCTTCAAGGCTGCATTGATTGGTTCTGGAAAATCTCAAGTTCTGGATAATAAATGCACAGGGATAGGGAAATTGTTCTCCATAAATACCCACAAGAATTTAAAAGAACTAAAATTTAAGGTCATTTTTTGTCTCATGGTAATGGGATTCTTCACTAGAATAGCGAAATGCAAGGTAGGACTGTGAGCCTTTAATACAGTAGGTGCATGGAAAGGGCAATTTCAGCAGGAGGGCATTTATAGTAAGATGCATAAATATTAAAGGGACAAGACCTTATCCTTTCCGCATTTGGCCACTCTACCTGTCATGTGGAACAGTTTCCTTCAACCTTCAGACCCCAATAAGGTATATTCTTTCATTTTGCTGGGGCCCTGCTATGCCTCCCTATGATCAAATCCTATCACAATATCACTGCAGACACTTCTGCAATATAGTTCTTGTGCAAAAATACACCAAAATACATTAAAAATATTATAGACACTTATTTTAAGGTGAAGAGTGTTTAGAAAAGCTTACATTTAGATAATATTTATGCAATTGCAACTGCTTATATGTACAGATTCAGTGCAATTGAGACACCTATTTGTAGGGTTATCCCAATCTATGTAGCCCCTATACACAAGTAGTGGCTCATCAGGTATCCATACAAACAATCATATGTATATGGCCTCAAAGAGGTGCCTCTTCAGGGTAGACCTAAAGCACAACTCTGTGTTGCATTACAAGGCTCTATAGATAGGTTAATGTTAAGGTATGAATAATAACTTTTGTGTTTAAGTCTCCGGTGGAATCAAGTTGCCTATAAAAAACACTTAAACAATTTAATTTAATTTAATTTGGAAACCATGTATGGACTATAATTCTACATATGGACTCATACCATATCTGAATTTGGATTTCTCTTAACCTAAGGCTTTAATATATTAGCTCTTGCTTGGCTTGTTAAATAAGGATAAAACTTTTTAGATCAGATAGAAATGCTTGTTAATTTTTTATTCTGATTTATGATTCTTATTATACTCACTATTTTTATTATTGAATATTGACTTGATTTTAATAATGGTTCAATCACTTTTATATGCAGCACTAATCTAATATTACTTTGAAATTTTACTCAATTTTATATAGCTTGTAAATCTCTTTTCTATCTTCTTTTTGTTTTTCTTATTTCTGGGTTGTTTTTTTAAATATCTATTAAATTTTAAAAGAGGAGGGAAAAAAGAGAAGCATTTAAACTATTTAAATATTAATCTATAGTGAACAAGTCTATTTCTCTGAGGCTTAACTGCCAGATCAGACTACATTTAATCGTCTGGTAGATAATCAAAGAAGATTGGAATGAATTGAAGAGGGTTGACCCTGACTTACAGCTAAAAGTAGTTGCCAGGAGTCAACACTGATTGGAAGGCACCAAAGGAAAAAAAAAAGCCAGTCTGTTTTGCCATGTTCATACAGACTGTGGCTTCCTGTCCTGTGTATAGGTTTTGTATGAGGACAATGAGAAGTTCTGCAATTCCCATTTTCCTAAGGACATTTCATACCTTGACATAGCTGAAGACCTTTCTATAATCAATTCCCATTTTCCTAAGGACATTCCACACCTTGACATAGCTGAAGACCTTTCTATAATCAATGAAGCACATATTGACTTCTTTTTGGTATTCTTTGGTTTCATTATTCAGAGTGCAACAGCAATAATCTCTCTTTTTCTCAGGTTTTTCTAAAGCCAGCTTGAACACCTAGCACAGGGCTTTCCGAAGTTTTCAAAGAAAACCCGGAAGTGCCGTCGTTGCGGCAGCGCGCAAAAACCCAGAAGCGCTGCTGCCGCTTTCAGGTTTTTGCGCGCCGCCGTTGGTGTGTCGCCGCGGGAAAACCCAGAAGCGCTGATGATGATCAGCGCTTCCGGGCTGTGTGGCGACACACCAGACTGTGTGTGGCGACACACTTTTGTGTCGCCACACACAGTTTGGAAAGCTCTGACCTAGCATCGATTTTTCCATGTAGGACTTTAATTTGCATTGGATGATCCTAAGGATTATTTTCCTAGCACGTGAAATTAATGATATTGTACAATACTTTGCATACTTTGTTAAGTCTCTTTTCTTTGGTATTGGTATGTAGATAATCTCTTCCAATCTATTGACTACTGAGTAATTCTCTAGATTTGCTGGTCCAGTTTGGTTAGAACCTTTACAGATTCTTCTGCTGCTGCTTGCCATATTTCAGTGGGTATTCCATCAGTTCCTGTAGTCTTCTGACTTGGTAATGACTGGAGTGCTGATCTAACTTAATCTTCTGGTATTAGAAGTTCCTGTAAGTCAGGAATAGCTTCTTAAATATCCTGGATGTTGTTATTTGTAATGTGCAGAATTGCAGTATAGTTCTTCCATCTCTGATCTTCTTTGAATCAATTACTATTTGCCCATTGATGTCCTTTAGCATACCAATTTGAGTTTGGAACTTCCTCTGGTTTCAAAGATCATTTAGAAGGCTTTTCTTGTTTTTCTGTGACTGTTTCCGTTTTTGATGTTTTTACAGATGTTGTTGTAATACTTCTTATAGTCTCTTCTAAAAGATATATGCATTTTAAAGTAGTTTCTTCTTGAGATCTTTGTCTTTCTTGGTTTTGGCTTCTCTTCTCTTCCTGGCAGTTTCCAGTTAAGAAGTTCTACCTCCAAAGCGGACTGTTAGATCATAGAGATAGATGATAGATAGATAGATAGATAGATAGATAGATAGATAGATAGATAGATTGATAGATAGATGATAGATAGATGATAGATAGATAGAACTGAAAAAGCCCTATATATTAAAAAAAAGTATAATCCAGAGACAATCTAGTTGTTCTTCTGTGCTTGACTTCTCAGAAACATAAACCTGATGAGGCCAGCATGCACAATGGAGATCTCAGAGTCACTTCATGGCCTGCCATTTTCTTTTCTAACATGGGCAGCCTTTAGGAATCTATTGAATAAAGAAGACAAATGTATGCTTAAACCCTCTTATTTTTTTGTCTTTGGCAAAACTGATATAAAATTATTATAATGTTCTCTCACAAGCCACATTCATGGCAGGGAACTGAGCTGACGGCATCTGAAATGGCTGTAGAGTATAGCACTGTTACCTTGGGGTTTAGACTGCATTGTACAGCCAGCAGCACTTAATTTCCATCCATGTTGCATTGCCTTGTGCAGAATTCTTCTGGCTCAGTTTGGATGATTCCTTCCTTCCCCATTGACTGGCTCATGTTATGAGGAGGAACATCACGATCTCCTGGAAAGGAGGTTGCTGACTGTGTATGGCTGCAAAAGAAAGAATATTTCCCCAGTCTTTGGATGCAGAATCAAATTAATTTTTTTTCGTCCCTGACCACACATAAAAAGAAAATGAAATGTAAACATATCCACCAAATAGGTATTAGTAACAATGTATCATATGAGCAGAGTTCAGATGATACTGTTGGTAATTCTTCTAACCACACTTGCAGCTTTCAAAGTGATTCCATTAAGTTAGATAAATGCTGTAGAAAGTAAGTAACATGGAATTTATCAGGCAGATCTTGATATATTGTTAAAGGATACATTGGTCCATCCATCCATCCATCCATCCATCCATCCATCCATCCATCCATCCATCCTTCCTTATAGTACTTGCAATAGAATAGAATATGGTCATTGTTTCAATTGCTCCAGAGCTACTTGGATATACTGTCTCTGATTACTGCTGTTTCACATATCTTCCTTGGGAGACTGCTGAATAGTCTTTTGATCCGAAGTATCACCTGTAAAATGCTGTTTATTTATTTACACTAATTTACAGGTTATCTCCTAGGGCACTAGGGGAATCTCAATAAAACCAACCAGAAGCCCTCATGACATAACTTTAGAACAACCTAAACAAACAAACAAACAAACAAACTGTCATGTGGGGTCAGCCTTCAAATACATCTTTTATTATTTGGTTGCTTCCAGCTAAATTGCACTCTTAGCCCTGAAGGCCTGTTGGAAAACACAGTCCTGAATGCTTTGTGAAAAGGCAGCAAGGAAGAGGCAACTTTCACCTTCTCCACTAAACTGTTCCACAACAAGGGGCTACAGCCTGCTTTGTGGTTCCCACAGCCTTGATTTCTCATGAGGAAGGGATTCTCCATTTGTCACCCTGGCCTATCAGGAATGGATGGGCAGGTTCTACCTGAATCTGATGGTCCCAGAAGTAATGATGGGGGACAGTTTTAAATCACACATACATTCTGGCAGGTTAGATCAAATTTTTCAGAGAATGCAAAATTCAGTTTCCATCCTCTACCATAAGGCTACAGTTAAACCTGTTTGGTGCATGTGGTCAGATATCCTAAAATAATCCTACAGCAACAATAGCAATGATGATGATGATGTAATCTACAATTAGATTCACAGTCAAAGACTGGTGAAAACTTAATAACCGAAGTCCTAACCAAGGACCTAAGAATTATTAAGGTAGCATCTGAGAATATAAGCAATTCCAAGCAGGGTATTTTTTTTTTTTTGTAAAATTAGGGTGTTCAGGTTCGATAAATTCAAAATTTCCAAATATTGAGAGAGTCCTTTAGGTATTGCTCCAATCATGATTGGTTTTACAGCGGACTTCTTTTTCCATAAGCCAGGGCTTTCCAAAGTTTTCCTGCGGTGACACACCAACCGCCGTTGGTGTGTCGCTGCGGGAAAACCCGGAAGTGCCGCCATTGCGGCAGTGCGCAAAAACCCGGAAGCACTGCTGCTGCTTTCGGGTTTTTGCGCGCCGCCGTTGGTGTGTCGCCGCGGGAAAACCCAGAAGCGCTGATGATGATCAGCGCTTCCGGGCTGTGTGGCGACACACCAGACTTTGTGTGGCGACACACTTTTGTGTTGCCACACACAGTTTGGAAAGCTCTGCCATAAACATTCAACTTTGATCTGCAAGTCCTGGCATTTCATAATTTTTTTGGATTTCTTTTCCTCAATCCTAGCATCATCCGGTATAGCAACATCAATGAACCAGACTTCCTTCTTTTCAGTGACTGTTATGTCAGGCATGTTATGAACAAGGTGCCTGTCTGTTTGGATTTTAAAGTCCCATAAAATTTTAACCCATTCATTTTCCAAAACCTTCTCAACTTGATGGTCCCAGGGGTTCTTGCTACATTCAAATCCAAGCCTCTGGCAAAGTTTCCAACGAATAATTTTGGCAATTGGTCATGAAGCTGCTTATAGTTAGTTTGTGAAATTTTGCTGCAGCCACTGATCAAATGGTCAATTGTTTCATCCTTTTCACTACAAAGGCAACATTTACTGTTGTTTGTTACATGATGAATTTTCGCTTTCATGCAGTTAATTGGCAAAGCTTGTTCTCAAACCACTAAAATAAAGCCAGTTTCTTTCTTTAACACTCTTGATCTTAACCAGCTCCATGTGAGCTTTTTTTTGGCTTCTCCTTCTATATCCTTCAATGTTATTATGGTTGATTGCACAGTCAGCCAGATATTTAGACTGGATTTGGCATTTTTGTCCACCTATCAAGTCCTTCTCAAGGACCTGGGATAGGCAGAAGTTGTTGTTTGATGGTTGTTGTTGTTGTTGTTGTTATTTTATTTCCTTTAAATAAGTATTGGACTGTGATTCCTACAATGGCCAAACAGGTGCCCAGAAAAGCCCACAAACAGAGCAAGAAGGTTATAACAACTGGTAATTTGAGCCATGCCATCTCTGACCTAGAAGATATTTTATATTTTTATCTTCTGTGAACTTGTTGACCCCTTTTTAAATCCCCTAAGTTGATGTCCATGATCACATCTTGTGAAAGCTTTAGAAATTTGTCATGATAATCATCCTCTCCTCCTTCCAGATCTCTTAATTTGGAGTTCTTGGAGCTAAATTGAAAAACCAATGAAATGAAAGAAGGCAGGCTCCGTCTCTTGCAGGCTGGAAGAAGGAGTCCTGGGATGTAGATTGCTTAACTTCTATAATCACTTTTGCCCAACCAAGTGATTAGTTACAGGGTGAAATTGCAGGGATATTTGGGGGAGATGGAGCGGTGATATAAATCAAATTATAAATAAATAAATAAATAAGTAAGTAAGTAAGTAGGCTTTAGAAGTTAGCTACTGTGGAAGAATTGTGCATATGCTGAAAGCATACACCAATGACCCATTTGAAACTGCAGTACACAGTCACATAAATTTCATCCTTCAATACCTTAATTGGGACAGATAATAATTGCATTACATTTTTGTCATGATAAATCATGTATAGAAACATAGAGGCATCCTATGTTTTACAGACAAGGTGGGCTTAGAAGTACCTTTTCCCCTTCTATATATGAAGATGATGGGCTGATGTTTCTACAGATACACTACTACCATTATTTGTGTCATGCATGCTGCAGTGACAATGCAAGAATGTGCTCCAATAATGACACACAAAAGAAGGAAGAACACAGCTTGAGTATTTCCCCACCGGTCTCCACAATTGCAATTAGATTATTTGTCTGAGAGACTGTGGTTGATATCATGAAATGCTTATGAACCACTTTTAAATTAACAATTTGATTATCACAGTAAGTGAGACAGTCTTAGGATATCTAGCATTGATTCCTGAGTGTTGCAAGTGTATAGAATGGCAAGCAGAAATGAGCATGGACATAGTTGGTAGGTCATTTCCGTTCTGAGTTTAGCTGCCTTGACTTCATTTTCCAAGTCTGCACTGGCTGAGACCCTATTTCATTATTCGTATCTGTTCAAGATATATTTATATTTCAAGCATAAATACAATTGTTTTCATGATCCATATGAGTTACAAAGAGTTAGATTTATGGTTATTTTTTCATTGTTATAAAAGGAATCTCCAAAAACAAATTTTCATGCCATTAGGATTTATCTTTATAGGATAAAAAAAGAAAAGAAAAAACAGTTTAACTCATTTTTATTTCATCTGTGCTGTCATAGTTCATTAAAGTGAAGACTTCAGGGTGAGCCCTGGTGATAGAAGAAATTAATCTATTTAATAACCCACTTTTATAGAACGATGCAAGACTATGTGATAGAACAATTGCTGTTCATGCCAGGAGAGGATCCAGATATGGAAAACAAAGCAGCTCAAGCCATTTTATGCCTCAGTTAGAATAGAAAATATCTTCTTTCTTCAACTCTACCATCCAAGTTATTTTGGCAGTCAAGGCAGAACATCTCACAGGTCCCTTTCCCACTCCCTCACAATAAAAATTCAACAACAGCCAAAGTAATTACATCATAGCTTTTTGACTTTCAAGCTAAGTGTTTGGATCAGCTGTAGATGCTGTGGAGAATGTGGCTGCTCTGTCTTTTTCTTCCAAAAGGAGATTGAATGCCTGCTTTGCAAAATATATTTAAATATTCTTCCACGTCAACAGCTTTGACCATCCCAGGTTTTTCATTTATGTTAAGAAAAGAAGGTAATATCTGACATAAACAATCAGGTGATGCATTTGAGAGAAATTCACATAATAGACGTGACTGAGAAAACTGCTGGTAGATCTGTAGTCTATAATTTGCATGTCCATAAATTATACCGAGGCACAGGAGTATGTGTCTGGGATATTGTTTGCATGAACATTATGCATGTATATATGTATGCATGTATTTTTTAAAATTCTATGCTGCCTGTCATGTTATACATTGCCAGACAGTGTACAATAGTAAAATACATTATGAAGTAAAAGATATAAAGCAATTTCAAAAATTAAAATAATATATTACAATATAAAAATGGTGGCCATTTATCATACGATAAATGTATCCTATGATTAACTCAGAATCATAAATAAAAATAAAAATAACGCCAAGCCATAATTCATAGATGCTTCAAATAAAAGGCCTGTTTTCTCAGTCACAAAGTCTTCTTAGACATTCTCATAGAATCAGAAATACAATAGAATTGAACCTTTTCAAATTCCAGCTTTTGATATTTTGAAATGGATTGGCATATCCTCCATTTAGATATCCATTAAGCAGAGGGACTGAGATCTAACTAATGATATTCTTTGTAGAGATTGCCACAGTATGATGATGAGAGCAAATCAGCACTATTCCTGTATGCATGATGGAGCCTCCTTGAGGAACAAGAAAAAATATTGGTATTATTTTCCTCAGGGAGATAACTAAAGTGCCCCCAAAGATTCACCAAGGATTCACCAAAGAGCTTCCTGCTTACCACAGAACATGAGTAAAATGCAAGCTCCATCAGCTGTTCAGGCTAAGTGAATATCTGTCCTAATTAAACAGGACATCATTTTTCATTAAGATTATTAATAATCACTACACCCTTGCCATCTGTCTTGGAGGAATGGATCTGATTCCTGAAGAGAAATGTCACTAGTCTGGAGAATAATTCTGAGCTTTAGGAAAACAGACCACTGGGGACTTCAGCATGTTCCGTTAACCTATGTTCTTTCTTGATTCAGAATCAGATATTGATTCTGGCACACTGGCCATCATCTAGCCTTTCGATCAGAGCTTTCCAAACTGTGTGTCGCAACACAAAAGTGTGTCGCCACACACAGTCTGGTGTGTCACCACACAACCCGGAAGCGCTGATCATCATCATCTAAAGCAGGGCTTTCCAAAGTTTTCCCGCGGCGACACACCAACCGCCGTTGGTGTGATCATCATCATCAGCGCTTCCGGGTTTTCCCACAGCGACACACCAACGGCGGTTGGTGTGTCGCCGCGGGAAAACTTTGGAAAGCCCTGCTTTAGATGTTAAACCTGTTGCAGTATTTCTTCACATCCTCATGTGCCTCAGCTTGCTAGCAGAGAGACACTTCTGATATTTGCACTCAGGAGTGTAGAAGGCCTTTCCTGCCAAATGGAAGAGGAATGGATTTTATATATAAAAGAAAGAAACAAACATTTTATTTCAGTGCATCAGTGAATGGAAATTCAGCCCTACCTCTGAGTGGAAATATCTTTGCTGGAGAATACAGTAGCTTTGCTATACAAGGGCTTTGATGTTGTGCAGCTAAGAGACTGGAAATAGGTGTTCTACCAGACAAATTCTGGAACAAAACCTGATAAGGTTTTTCTGGCTTCAAGAACCAAGAAAGGTTCCACAAATAGGAATATGTCTTAAAAGGATTCAGACCATTGGTCCCTTTGCTCAGTACCGTATGCACTTATTGTCAGCAATTCTCTATGTTTTCAGACCGAAATCTTTTCTAGTCCTATGTAGTTTGGGCTGAAATTAGGATCTTCTGCAGATAAGCATAGGAATATATATTGTACTGACTCAAATGCTTATATAGCAATATGTAAGTTAGCAAACAGAGTAGATTTAGACAAACATATGATTAGCGGGAATGGATTATTCCTAAAATATCCCTTTTAATTAACTGATTGCATTGAAATTTGGAAATAGAGGACTAATAGTGGAAAATCTAATACCTTCCTCCCACTGGCTCTTTCTCAGTCACAATGTCTGCTTATAATGAGTTCACTAACATTGCCACATCCCTACCATTGCAAGTGCTGACTTTCCTCCCCCACTTACCTGACATTAGTAGCAATGGACAAATACTGCTTAATCCTAACTTGCAAGTTATGGTACCTACATTCAGGGCTGTGGGGGGAAAAGTTAAAGTCCTTTCCAAACTCATCACAAACCAAGCTTCAACTCCAAAGTCAGAGACAGTTCACAGTCCATTTGCTAACACACTCTGAAAAATCCATGTCCCAGATTCTATGCATCTGGAAGTTGAAATGAAGACATTTAGGGCAAGGTGGTAAACCATGTCCTGAGGCTATTGCTGAACTATAACTCACTACCATTCTCACCATTTGGTCATTTGGTTTGGGACAATTCAGGGAGGATAATTTTGCAAAATCTAGAAGGTTGCAGATTCCTATTTTCAGGATGTTTTAGTAGTGGGATTCCTTCACTGGGCTGGGTATTGGACTTGATGGCCCAAATGGCTTCTTTCAAATTATGATTCTTTTCTACAGAGATTAAGAGAGAAAAGATGGCATGCAAATAACCAGAAGCCAAATCCAGTGCTAATCAAAGAAAGCCTATCCATTTCCAGTATAGGAAAACAAAATGTGTAATGCATCTAGATCCCTTACATCAGTGTTTCTCAATCTTGGCAACTTGAAAATGTATGGACTTCAACTCAATGCCAGCTGGGGAATTCTGGGAGTTGAAGTCCACCCATCTTCAAGTTGACAAGATTGAGAAACACTGCTCTACATGTTGGACCTCATGTTCAAAGGGATTATTTTCCAATATTGTACAACAATTCTGTTCAGAGTTAGGTTCTTAAAAGCCACTGGTTTCGGCTTCAGAACACCTAACTGCTTAGTGCTGAGGCAGGGTGGTCTGCAGAGAGGGGGTCAAGAAAACCAAGATGGTGGCCACAACCATGCAACGCATGTAAAGAAGGGCAGGGCTTTGATTGCATGGTTGTGGCTGGCATGGTGACTTCTGTGACTCCCTGTGGACAGCCCTGGGCTGAGGTTCTAATGTTCTGATACATGTTCTTGGCCATCAAAGTAAGGCAGCCCCCATGCTCTAAGGAGGACAAGCACCCATGCACAAGCTTTCCGTTTTGGGGCCTGTTAGATGTTTTTGTCAGAACATTCTTGTCACCCCAAAGACATTTTATTTTATTTTATTTTATTTTATTTTATTTTATTTTATTTTATTTTATTTTATTTTATTATTTTATTTTATTTTATTTTATTTTATTTTATTTTATTTTATTTTATTTTATTTTATTTTATTTTATTATTTTATTTTATTTTATTTTATTTTATTATTTTATTTTATTTTATTTTATTTTATTATTTTATTTATTTTATTTTATTTTATTTTATTATTTTATTATTTTATTTTATTATTTTATTTTATTTTATTTATTTTATTTTATTTTATTTTATTTTATTTTATTTTATTTTATTTTATTTTATTTTATTATTTTATTTTATTTTATTTTATTTTATTTTATTTTATTTTATTTTATTTTATTTTATTTTATTTTTTTATTAAATTTATATTACCACCCATCTCCCCTATCGGGGACCCTGGGCGGTGTTTATTAGTAACACACCTGCATGTAATACTTTTATAATCCATGTAATATTGGCATTGCATTGTGATACTTTTATCCTTGGGTCCAAGTGCATTTCCAGCAAATCTGTGCTTCAAAATAAAAAGAGATTGATCATTTCTGTGCTTTAAATTTAAAAAAGACACATATCTTTACAATTCTATAGAAAGGAAGTTTCTTTTTTAAGTATTTAATTGATGCCACAGCATAAGAACCATGGCAGTGGAGAAAATATGAGTACGTTCTTCTGTGTAAATGCTGAGTGATCTGTCAGGAATAGCACATGGTATGCTCAGCATTCATGCTGTGAGGAATCGGTGTTAGTTCCCACTCATCTTAAAAGCTGTTTCTGCATAGGCATCACTAATTATTGACATTAGTTTGTTCAAGGTTTACACATATTAATTATGTAAATGTAATTAATTATGTATTAATTATGGTCACCCGCAACAACGTCTGTGGATTCAGAATTAATCCTGTGATTAGAGTTTGTGAAGTGAACTTTCCACTTGTCAGTGTGGTCATTATTAACTGGAACATATGAAGTATTATGCTAATGAAATATTTATTCATAATAAGAAAAACATATCATTTCCATTTTCACGAGAGAGGATTTTAAAATGGCGATACTCTCATTATTTTGTCATACTCATTCTTCTAGTCCATTAACTTCTATTTTACCTCTCCTGGGCTTCACACTCAATCCTTTTAGGGGTGTTCAATGAAGTTGATCTTGACTGTGCTATGGGTCAGTCATCATCCATATTTATGAGAGGGACTTTAAGATCTTTAGTTGAGGCCATTCTGGTTGACCCCACCCAATGAGGCAAGTGGCTGGTACTACAAGAGAAAAGGCCTTTCCACTAGTGATGTCCTGTAGAGGACTACAGAGATAGCCTTGAAGAAGATATGTGGCAACTATTGGGAAAACATGAATTTAGCCCCGAAAAACAGGAAGGAGTGAGAAAGAAACTCATGATAGACTCACCTTGACTCTCTTTAGTATAAGTGTAAGGAATGAGAAATGCAGTCAGGCTTTCAAGAGTTTGTATTATACTGCCCAGAGACATTGGGAGTTGGGCAGCATATAAATTTAAATGATGATGATCATCATCATTATCATTATCATTATCATTATCATCATTATAGCCTACATCAATAAAATAGAGTTCTAGTATTTCTTGTGGTGATCTGGTCTACCTGAAAAGGCTGACATGTCCCCTTTGTGAAATGCCCTTCTTACATTATGGTTTTCCCAAATCCTAGTGTGGACCTAACAGGTATATAGCACACTAAAATAAACTTCCTGAATGATGCTTATTGCTACTTTAATTGTGTTTTTACATGTTGCTGTTCTTTTGTTATTATAATAGTTATATTACTGTATATTGCTCTATTTTCTGTTACAATAATAATGCCTTTGCCGTTTTCAGTGGCTTTACACTGTATTTTTAAATGTATTTATGCAGCGCTTCAAAACTTTTGGGTGGTTTAGAAATGTAATAAATAAACAGATAATCTATAAGCACCAGTTACACTTAGAGTACAGAAATCTAAGGCCCATTCAACAAAATTAAAAGGAGGACCTCCAAATGAGATGGAGATCCTAAAAGCATAATTACAAACTACTCCAATGAGAGACAAAATGGAAAACAGCAAAATGAGCCAATGCAACTACACAAAAAGTTTGTAAAACGTCTGCAAACAGCAACAACACACATATAGGAAAGGGAAAGAGGGCCAGGTCACAAAGGAAAACTATAGATAGGTAGCCTAGGGCTGTAGAACTGGTGCAAGAAAAGTGAAACATCAGAATGAGTTGAATTTAGCAAAGGATGTCAAGAATAGCAACCCCTCCAAAAAACAGCACCAACTCCCCCCCACCCCAAATACCTTCTTTAGATATGTTCAGAATAAAAGGAAAAGGAAAGAATCAGTATATCAACTGCTCAACGAAGATGGCAAAATACTAAGAGGTAACTAAGAAATACAAAGCTACTATATTCCTGTTCAGTCTTTCCCACAAAGAAGTATGCATTTTTCCATGAGATTGTTTAGTGTGGGATGAAAGGGCAGAACTGAAGATTGAGATTGATCAGGGGATCCTCTTAAATGTGAATGAGTAAAAATCTCCAAGACAGACAGACTGTATTCTAGAGTATTGAAAAACCTAGCTGATGATCTGGCTGAACTCTTACATATTTCTCTTGGAAAATTCTGGACAAATTGTGAGGAGCCAGATGACTGAAATGCTGCCCTTACCTTCAAAAAAAAAAAAAAAAAAAAAGGGGGGGGGGAGGAGGATCTACAGACCAGTCAGTTTTATGTTGATACCTAGAGCAGATGAGCAGATGATTAAGAGACCAATCATTTTGTTTATACATCCTAAAAAGGACAGGACCACCATTTTTTTTCAGCGAGGGAGAAAGGATGTTCATATGAATAGTTCAGGAGAGTGTTGATCTTCAAGGTAGATACTGACAAGGTAAGGACAATTTAAGCTGGTCCAGGCCTTTGAATCATATCTTGCACTTGGAGTCCATCTATTCTGAAGCTGTTTTTAGGTGCTCTGTTCCCTTGCTTTCTTTCTTATGGTGTCATTCACTCAACTCCTTATGCCATGTCAAAGGTGACTGACCTTTTTCTTGGATGACAAAAAGCCCTGAGAGTGGATTGTGCTGAAATAATTTGTCAATGGTGTTTTTAAAAAGAGATGGACAAGGGCTCTAAATGCAAAACTTTATCTCTGGAGTGTTGTTTTTAACCAGATTCTCTTAAAATTGTAACAAAGGCCTTCACTTCCATTTATTTTCAGGGTAAACTTCCTGCTGACCTTTCTTTGCTGCATTTAAATTTAATCCTTATCTCTCCCAAACAATGAACTGATTTTTTTCACTGTGTGGCAGTTCACTGATCGTTTTCTTCCCTTTTGCAAATGTAATTTTTTAAAAAAGATTTTGTAAAGAATGTAAAGATTTGCAAATGAAAATATTCAGAAATATTTATGTGGAAAAATTTGGATGAAGAGTCCAATCTCCAAAAATTGAAAACCTCAAGGCATCCACTAAGAAGGTCAGTGTGTTTAAATTTTAGTGTTGTTGTAATAATGTATTCAACCAACTATTACAGGAGCACTGCAGTCAGTATTAAGTAGCACTGGCTCCAAATAGGTATCAGTTAAGTATTTAATGCCCAGTCTTAGGTCTGTCCAGTTGGGTTTCCACTTAAGTAGGTGGCAAAAAGATTGCATCCTGAATCACCAATAGCTCTGATTATCACAGAAATCAAATTCTTTGCTAAGTATCATTTACCCCCAAAACTGTTTATTTGGGCCAAGCAACTTTTTTTTTATTCTATATCCTAGCAAGTGCATGTAAATGGAGAACTGAGATTATGCCTTATTTCATGCTGCTGTTTGTGCTACCAACTGATATATCATGAAAACATGAAACAATTAGGCACCAGAAAGGAAAAAATGCCTTTGTGTTATGTGCCAGATGTTCAGTTTCTCCAAGTAGGTAAGTTAAATCAAGCCCTACTCTTTGGTAGAGGGAGCATCTGCCTCAGACACTAGATGTTCAACAGTATGGAATGGAGACTAGGTAACAGAGGACAAAGTAGAAGAATGTGCCAGATGGACTGATCTAAATCATGTGCTAGCCTGCTGCCCTCTGGTGAAATAGAGGGTATTGTTCTGTCCCTAGTGTTGAAGTAGTATCCACCCTATCAGCTTCTGTATTAAACTGTTAAGGGAGTGCCATCTTGTCTCTAATCTCAGGTGACAAAATGTACTGGCTATCCACCCTAAAGCCTTGATGCATGGACCAAGTGAGGTACGGATCACTTTTCAGTGGCAGCAATTAAAAAGCAAGAAGGGGCAGAAGGTACTCAGGGGTAGTCTGTGCAAATCAAATCAACGATAGGTTAATTGTAGGTCTAGACTGGCAGGCAGAGTCTCAGACTCCAATTATCAGCAGTGCTTGGAATGGGGCAAAAAGTTACTCAAGCAAGTCTTCTCTGGTCAGTTTGGGTGCTTAGATAGAAACATGTTCTTAGTCTTTATAGGATGAAGTGGACCAGGACCATCCTTTGGGTGACATCCCTGAAGCACCATCTGCCAGGCTTGTAGTTTATTTGGTCTGTTTAAAATATATATCTACTGTTAGTCATTTACAGCTGGAATACAGAATTCAAATTTCAATAAAATACAGTGATAAAACACATAATGCAACAGATTTGGGTTATCAGATTTGGGCTGCAAACATTCAAATCAGGCTAGATGGCAGCAAAGAATCAGGGTTTTCAAGATCACTTTGTGGTCATTTAGTGGTTATCCAAGTTTTACAGCCCAGATTTGGAATACGGAGCATTTGACGCCCAAATGCCACGGTGAATAAAAATGTTTTCAATGTGCATCTAAATTGTAACTAAGTCAGTTCATGCTGTATTTATTTTCTTTTTTGAGCAGGGGGGAGCCATCTGAGAATGGGTCCCATAATACTTATAGAGTTGATATAAAACAGTGGATACTGTAGGAGGAAAGAGGAAAGGCCCTGTTGCTGGGATTCCTGAATACTTCCATCCAGCAGCTCAGGAAGAAATAATGTAACATTATGCAGTAAAATGTGTAAAAGGAAGAGCAATGGGGAAAGTTATGCTAGTAATTCTTGCAAGAAATAGTATTGTGAGGTATCTACAAAAAGCTAGTGAGGTGGGACTATCATAGGAGTAACAGCACATTAAAATACCTATGGAAACACATTCTGGTAATATGATTTCCAGTGAACACCAGAAAATGAACGCATGTGTTGGCTTCATACCACATTCTTTAGCTATGTGGGCTGTTCCTATATGCACAGTTCCTATACCTACTGAAATAACTGTTTGCATATCTGTCTCACTTGGGAAAATAAGTTTCTTTCCTTGAGAAAACTTCATTTGTATTCCCCTTCTCGCTATCATTCTTCATTCATTTCTTCTTTCATAATTAAGAAACATGTACACATGCATAGAGGCAACACATGCCTGGACAACTGTGAATCTGTGCATTGTGTTAACAATTCCCATGAATCTATCAAAACTGTGGGAAGCAAATAGTTATTAATTAATAACTGAGACACTGTGAGAGTCTTCACAGAGCTGTCAAAACATCAGGTAAGTTCACCACAACTGGCATTCACAAATCTGACAAAATTATATCTGAAAGGATGCTCCCATATCTTTTGTTACACAAATACAACAGATATTTTTGGTACCACCCTTTACTCTTTTATCAACCAGTAGTAAGTGTTTATGGCAAACCAATTAATATTTTTTCAGTATGGAAAACATCTGAGTAACTTCTATAAAGTAACTTTTTAAAAAAGACAAATTTGAGGTGGGTAAGGAATTCAGATGTGGTTTTGATTAAATGCTTTCAAGACATGCTGCTAATCCTGGCAGAATGTGAACTGGGAAACAAAATGATTTATGAAAACCATGGTCATAATGAAAATAAATTCAAGTGCAATATCTTGGAATTTCTTTGTTTTCTTGAATACGTTCATAGGAATTAATCACATTCACTTATAAAAAATAGAGAAATAAACTAGATATGAGGTGATCAAAATATTATGTGTTTCAGACAAAAAGAATTCAGCACTGGAAATCTAACAAAGAGGAGGAGGAGGAGGGTAGATGATAATTCATAATGGTTAAACTAACATAATAGTTTATAGTTAGTGGGTTTGGATTCTGAGCTCCATTCCTACATTATTGTAACATAGTTTGTTAGCTCTGCTGGGCTCAGTTGCAACTGACAGTGATTTTCAATGATGGAGACCAGAAAGATTGTTAGAGAGTGGCTGGTATGGCTTCTAGACAGAATTAGTGGGTGCAGGGAATAAAAATTGGGTTGGCTTGAAGATCTCTCTCCACAAGAGATGGAGGACTGGATTGGGAAAGTCTGAAGATTCTCTCACAGTGAGATTATGGGTAAGGGGTGCCAACCTACACCCAGGAATCCTGGGGGAGAAGCTCTTGCAGTGTGGGTGGAGCCAGGTGTATTTCATATTGTGTTTGTATGTGGGTAATGGGTTGAGACTGAAGGCAAAAGGAGAAGGGGACGGAAGAGGATGAGATGGTTAGATAGTATAACCGATGTAATGAACATGAATTTGAGTAAACTCCGGGAGACAGTGGAGGACAGGAAGGCCTGGCGTGCTATGGTCCATGAGGTCATGAAGAGTCGGACACGACTAAATGACTGAACAACAACAACAACAACAATGTGGGTAATGGGTTGAGGCTCAAAGAGATACAATGTTATGGAATATATCTGTGGGGTTGGCTATTCTAGCTGGAGTGGGATGGTCTATTAGTGGTATTGGCAGACCCAGTTTGTTTGAGTGTATGTGTTGTTTGTGCTTGATGGTGGATAGGCTGTTGTGTGCTTGTGTGGTTGGATATGATTGGAAGATTGCAGTTAAGGTGTGCGGGGATGGTATGTGACCATGAGTGTGGGAGCAAAGGTTGAATGAGCCCAGTTGTGACTAGTCAAGTGAAATATGGCCAAGGGCTGTTGATTTCAACTTCTGGCTGAGCCTGGGTTTGCAAAGGAGGCAAATGACAATATATATATATATATGACAATATATATATATATATATATATATATATATATATATATATATATGACATTATCATGCAAATGCTATGACTTATGTACTTGCATAAGACATTGGGATGCAAGTATGTAATGACAGCATCTTTTGTGATGACATCACCACATATATGTTGCTATTTTGGCATTATAACAGCTTGCTGCTGATGCCATTGCACTCATGAGTGTTTCTCTGAATTACTATTTTTTAAAATAATTCTTTTTCACCAAACTGAATAATACCTGCTTAAAAAAAAGTAATATTCTTTCTCTACCCTGCATAAATTTATGGGCTCTGCCAGGTCACAAATGTTCCTGATCACAAAGATTTGCTCATTTATATAGGAATTTCTGTGCTGCTTTCCAGCCACAAATTTTACTATAAAATACAAGTTATGTTTAATACATAGTATTCTTAGGTATGTCAAAGAAATCCATCACATATTTCTTTTACCCCAGTACGCCGTGATCTGCCAAGGTGGATTGTGCTAGGGCACCGAGACTAGCAATAAATGGAGCCCACTGGGATCAATCATTCTCAGCAAAGAAAGTCCATGCAAACTAGTGTGTGGGTATGCATGTGCATGTGGGTGGGTGGGTAAGATTTGTTTACAAAATCAAACATCTTTGAAAAAGTTGAATAAAAAGCAGCAGATGTAAAGGAACGTCGTTAGAAAAATATATTGCACCAAGTTACACAATTAGCATAAACAAATATAATTATGGTAAAAAGTTACATCCAAATTCTCTATAAAAACTGCCAATTTTGATTTTTTTTTAATGATTTACTGAGTCATGTATTGGATGGAATAGAATAATACTGTACAGTATATGTGTATGGACTGAATTAACACTGTTTTACATATCCCTAATTATTCAGCTACCCCTGAGGATTAAATCACTGCAGATAAAGAACAAAGAGTCCTGCTTCTGATTGGGATGCCACATGCTTTTTTGGCACTAATTAAAATCCAATCAAGATCAGTCATAGATCATATATTAAGTATAACATGTGGTTTGAACCATGAAACTTCAAAACTGTAAGTCAAATGTGATCTGAAGTCAATTTCATTGAATCCCAGAGTCACAGTTCTAGGTACCAAAATAGTTTTGGCAAACAAAATATTCCTAAGTATAATGTGCTAT
Source organism: Charina bottae (assembly GCA_023362775.1). NCBI lineage: Eukaryota > Metazoa > Chordata > Lepidosauria > Squamata > Charinaidae > Charina > Charina bottae. The sequence continues at coordinate 243,099,453 of JALMGJ010000002.1, forward strand.
AGGCAAAGAATAACCATAGTTAATTCACACAGTGCCCTGTTTTTACATAGGTTAAGGCCAAATGCCTGAAATGAGCAGATTGTCTCTACAGATCCCACCGCATCAAAACAATTAACATGGAACCAGTTTTTATAGTAGACAAAATGTGTCAAGCTGCTCTCTAATGCAAGCATAAATGGAGACAAGACAATGCATGTAGAATGATTTTTATTGGTGCTTCTGTGATGAGTGCCAGGAAGGGCCTATAATAGTTGGGAGGAAACAGCATTTCAAAATATAATGGCCCTGTTTTAGCTAGCATGTTGTCAGCCGTTAATGACTAGTGGTGTAACAGCTGGCTTTGATGTAATTTCTTTTGAAAACATGAGATTACAAGCAGTTTATTGCATTCCTGTCACCAGACTGCTCCTTGGATACAACCTAATGTCATAAGGTCAAAGGTCTAAAGCCACAAGCCTAAGGGATTTGTCATTGTTTAACAAGTCACTTGTTGCTATGCTCTATACAGACTGGACAGCTCTGTGGAATCTACCCAAGTGGCATTTACACTCTATTTTGTTAGCTCAGAGTTCAGTCCTATTTATTTATGTATTTAGCAAATTCATATCTCCCCATCACCCCAGGGTTCTCAAAGTCCTCTGTCTGGAGTTCCTGACCAGCAACTCCTTCAAGCTTTAGTTCACTAAGACCCATGTTTCAGGAAGGTTGTTATTTTATAATTTCAGACAATTATTCATGAAATGATTTAAAATATATATTCTCCACAGTCCCTCCTCTAGGCATACATATATCTAGTTACTATAGTAATTTAACCATATAAAAACCATTTCTTACATTTTGACACTTTAGAGATATTTTCAATTTTTTAAAAGAAAATCCTCATTGCTTAATTTTGAATATTTGCTTATGGTGGAATAACTCCTTCAAAACAATAGCATTATGCTGAAGTAATGATGCAGAAGTCAGATGTGGAATTCAAACCATAAATGTAATTTTTTAATATTTTAATACAGGTTTTTAATCTTTATAGGTAAGGTTATACTAGTATTAGTCAATATGATGTCAGAACTATACACAGAAGCTAGGATGCAGATGGTCATTCTTCATTAACACCAAGCATATGATATTGGGGGAGAAGAAAACAAAAATACATCTCAGAATAAATATCCTCAGAAACTAGAACCACACTTTCCACAAATTGATCTCTTATATCTTGGGATATGAACTTCTCCAATGAAATAGTTCTGAAAGGCAATTAGGAAAGTTTTTACTGTGGTTCATTCCAAACTTTTATTAGTGCTGCAGGTAAGCTTTCTAATTCTGATATCTTTGAGCTATTCCAGCAAAAATTCAATAATTCCCTAAGCATCTCAGAATATTAAAATACTATGGACAGCCAATAAATAGACTATACTTTCCAACTTGGCAGGCTCTAGATGTGGAGCAAGTTCCAGGTTGGGGAAGATTAAAAATAACAAATATAAGATTTTCTTGCTTGAATGATAGAATAGAGAAAACATTATTTATTTTCTACACTCTTTAGCCTAGGGTGGGTATGTGGACCTTAGTTTCCTTTTTGTATCTATTTATAAACATATTTATATCCCGCCCATCTCCCCCGCAAGGAGGGACCCTGGGCGGTTCACAACATAAGTTTAAAATCAATAAAAACATAAATATTACAAAAATTCAATAAAATATCTAATACAATTTAATCCTAAAAATGGCAGTTCTTACTATCCCATGGTCGGAAGGTTGGTCAAAGTAGATCTAAGCGATCAGCCAACCCCAAGACTGGCTATTTCCCTCCCCTCCCCAAGCATGATGGCAAAACCAGGTCTTTAGATTTTTTCTAAAGTCCAGGAGAGAGGGGGCCGATCTTATTTCATACATATTTTTGTATGCCTTTGGAGTTCCCTCTGATTGCATAAATGAATTTTGATTCCCAGCCATTTTAGAATAGGAAACACATGGAAATTGTAGTGTAAGTTTAAAATAGGATTAATGCAAATTCAAAAAAAGAAAAACTCTAATTCCTCCAACCAGAAGAACAGAACTCCTGACTCTGCTCATATGCCTGATATAACACCACCTATTTTGCGTCATTGCTCCATTCACTGGTCCCTTAACCACCTCCCAGATACAATGCTATGACCTTTACCTCTAAGAAAAATAGTAAGACAGACCCTGACAGCAGGCTGTGATCTGAATATGTAAATCATAAATGAAAAGAAACCTTGCGCAAGAGAAAAGGAAAAGCAACTCAGACAACAAAAGTTACAGTTCTTCTGTGAATTTGATAAGCTGTGCAAATAACTTGATGGCGTGACTGTGGGAGGTAAGGATATCTAAGGATTCAAGAGAAGTGATGGAGTACATCTTCTGTCCTCTGGCTGATTGATTTGATAGATTCTCTAAAAATGGAGACTCACCCTGTATGAACCGGAAGCCAATGATGCCAACTAGCTCAATTTCTAGCAGCTACAGCTAATCCGAGAGCCAGTTTGGTGTAGTGGTGAAGGCATCAGGCTAGAAACCGGGAGACTGTGAGTTCTAGTCCCACCTTAGGCACAAAGCCAGATGGGTGACCTTGGGCCAGTCACTTTCTCTCAGCCCTAGGAAGGAGGCCATGGCAAACCACTTCTGAAAAACCTTGCCAGGCAAACTGCAGAGACTTGTCCAGGCAGTCTCCAAGAATCGGACACAATTGAACGGATAAAAATAAATAGTTAACCCACAGGCCCAATGTCTAAAGCAGTGCTAGCTGTCAATCTGTGAAGTACAACCATTGATTTCCAAGTTACAGTAAATATTTCTGAGCCCTGCATTCATATAAGATTTGCAAATAAACCCAATTCAAGCATAACACATTTCAGTGTATATTTAACTCAGATAAATTGACACAAAACGCTTCTTTTAAAAAGAAAATAAAAAAACCGTAGGAAATGTAATTTATCTATGGTTTAGCTTACAGCATTTTTTTCCTGAAATTTCACTGTTTTGCATTCAATGGCAATTCTGAATAAACACAAATTATGAAAAGAAGGAAAATTTAGAGTGCATTGTTCTTTCTAAATCCAGCTAATGTTGGAGAAAAACACGTGGAATAATGATAATGGAATCTTTTACTTTTCTTCTAACACCGATAAATCAAGACCATTAAGAAATGAAATACATTTTTGTTCAGTCATCAAGACAAAGGAAATGTATGTAAATAAATAATATTTGTATTTATTGAAATGATTTTTTAAAAATAAAAAGTTAATTGGTACTCCATTTCGTTACCATTAAGTTTATGTCAGTTAAAACAAATAAGCTGCTCAGATAGTTTATTCCAACAAACATTCATAGAGATTTTTTTTAAAAAAAAACCTAGACTCTACCTCACTGGTCAAAACTATCTTCTAGAACGGCCTCTTCCTGCCACACCTTTCATATGATGCTAAATGCTGCTTAAAGTTTGGAATGTTTATTTGATTTTATTTATTTTATCTATATTCCATTTTTATTCTGCTTTTGAGTTCTCTTTATTAAGAGCATTAAGTATTTTGTTTATTTAGGCAGATGAGTAAGCAAGATGGCGGAAGCAAAGGTATTTACAATAAGCTGATTATGTTTCAGGAGAACCAAATTCTACGTCGTTTACATCATAATGAACTAAATATCTGATTCATTTGCTCTCACACCTGAAGCTGTTAAAGGTCTAATTTTCTTAAAGATATTGACTGTCTTCAGTGATGATGACATAAGTAAAATCTATAGAAACAGGAATATAATTAATAGCGAGGGCACTGCAATTTTAATAACACATATCTTACAGACAGTGCTTTATTAAATGTTACAATACATTTTCCAAGAGTCTATTGATACTGATCCATTGGTGCACACTGAGTCAGACTAAACCTTGCAAGTTTCAGGCCCCATACGATCTGACAGACAGGCAATTACTGTAACATCTCAGAGGAAAAGTCAACTTGTCATAGCCACCATTTTCTTTTCTCAAAATAGTGAAGTCTATCCAGCTCCACTTCCTGAATCCATAAATAAATAAACAAATTTTGCATACCCAATGCATCACTGCACTCATACATTTTATAAAGCAGCAATCCACCCCCCAAAAAACCCTCAGTAATAAACTTCAAAAAAACCAAGATTATGGCAACCAGCTTGATTGATAACTGGCAAATAGAGGGAGAAAAAGTGGAGGCAGTGACAGACTTTGTATTTCTAGGCGCAAAGATTACTGCAGACGCTGACTGCAGCCAGGAAATCAGAAGACGTCTACTTCTTGGGAGGAGAGCAATGGCAAATCTTGATAAAATAGTTAAGAGCAGAGACATGACACTGACAACAAAGGTCCACATAGTTAAAGCAATGGTATTCCCTGTAGTAACCTATGGCTGTGAGAGCTGGACCATAAGGAAGGCTGAGCGAAGGAAGATAGATGCTTTTGAACTGTGGTGTTGGATTAAAATTCTGAGAGTGCCTTGGACTGCAAGAAGATCAAACCAGTCCATACTCCAGGAAATAAAGCCAGACTGCTCACTTGAGAGAATGGTTTTAAAGGCAAAACTGAAGAACTTTGGCCACATAATGAGAAGACAGGATACCCTGGAGAAGATGCTGATGCTAGGGAAAGTGGAAGGCAAAAGGAAGAGGGGCCGACCAAGGGCAAGATAGATGGATGATATTCTGGAGGTGATGGACTCGACCGTGTGGGGTCTGGGGATGGCGACGGCCGACAGGAAGCTCTGGCGTGGGCTGGTCCATGAAGTCACAAAGAGTCGGAAGTGACTGAACGAATAAACAACAAAAATATTTAAGAGCAGTTTTTGTTCTTGCACATTGACTAACAACAATGGCTGCCAATTTAGATGGTTTCAAAATGGGACAATCAATCAATAATTGAAGGGCAGATGACTGTTCATTACAAATTTGTATTGTTGTTTGGTACATCCAGGATCACTGGCACAGTGCCTTCAATGCTAGGTGCTGGGGAACTTTACACTGGAAGAGGGATATTTTCCTCCTGCCCTTGTTTGTGAGTTTCCTAAACATATAAGATTTGCCAGTGGGCCAAACACTGGACTAGGTGGGCTGTTGCCCTGATCTAGCAGGATTCTTCTGGTTCTTATGTTCTGAATCTGTCATTGAAAAAGGGAAGGGAAACTTCCCCTGAGCTCATCCCCGAAGAACATTTTCCTCAAGGCTGCTTATCTGAATGTAAGATTAACACTGAATCTTTTAAATTTTATTTATCTGAGAATAAATTACATAAAACTCTGTGGAACTTACTTCTGAGGCATATGATTGTCCTGTTAGAATTATTCTACTGATATTACTTTCACAAATATATTTTAGAAATCTGCCTTACTGCTCTGTTAATTTTTTTCTTACTCAAGTTGGAAATGGAAATTTTGAAAGCAGACATTTTCCCATTTAAAAAAAATCAAGGAAACAACTCTTTAAATATATTTACAACCTTGTAAATAAGTTGCAAAGTTATGTTTTGAATGTACTGACCATTTCTATCAAAGAATAGGAAGAGTAATTCTAATGAGAGGCACTTATGGAAATGTACATGTACCTTAAGGGAGTAAAATTAAAATTGAGTAAAATGTCTCCTTTTTTTTCTCAAAAAAACCCCCTCTCAGAATCACTCCCCTGTTTCATGGTTTCCATGCAGTCAAGTGAACACCAGCTACTGCATAAAATATCTGATTTAAAGAAGAGTGAGAGTTTCCTTTAAAAAAGCAAGGTCAGACATAGGATGATAAATGGTTTCTTAATATACACATGTACAGAAATGAATTAATGCTGTTAGAATACATATTGTATATCTGTTACAACAATACGTATACCACTGGTAGAGCCATCAATACAGGAATTTGGGGCAGAAGTCCAAGACTCTCCTCCATCAGAGGGGGATGCTAAAAGCAAATACATTTTTAAGTAGATGATGTAATACCTAACAAACCCCAAAGCATACACGTCATAAGGCTAGGACCCAACATTTCCTAATGGCCAATCAGAAAAATAATAAGAGTAGCTATATACACACTTCAGTTAAATCCAAGTGCCAGCAATTAAAACTATACATGGCAATAAATTGAGTACTGAAAAATCTGGTCAAATAACCTCTGTGAAAATATAGGGTTGATTATAAATCTGATTTCCAATATGATATATATCAAGCTAGCACTTGGGGAGTCTAAATATATTGTAAAATGTCAGTGAATCTATGAGTTGATTTGTACAGGCGTATAACTTTGTGCATTCACCTCCTGAAGTTTAAAAAGAGAAGGTATATGAATGAACGAGACAGGGTTGCTGTTAAGGTTTCCTTAGTAATGATACCAGCACATTAAAAAACCTTCTGGGTCTTCTGTTACCCCTGTGGTTGAAAGCTAAGTTGGATTAGGAACTCAGGTTAGGCATTCCCTTCCTGGCAGCTTGATTCAATGCATATCATGTCAAAAGGAAAGAGCCTCAGGGGTAGAACAAGAAACCTGGCTGCTGTCAGCATCCTTTTCTCCCTTCCATATGGGTAGGACATGATTCCACAGGATTAGCTCACAATTATGTGCTCTGGGCTGATCAGTTCAGTCAATTTGCTGCGTAAAGTAAATTGATCCTTCAGAACAAAGGTTCCTGCCTTCAGCTGTTTGTACTACAGGTACCTGAGAAAGCAGCATGCCTCTGTAAACAGTGGTCCCTGCCCTCATGTGGAGTGGACCAGCACCATATGGTGCCACTATGAACTTATTAACTGACGGATTAACTCATCTCAGCATTTGGGATCCCTAGTTTCCAGCTGTGAGAATGATTGATGGGTTAACTACTGCTTCAGTCTTGAAAGTTATTTCCTCCATTTAACAGAGTCAAGAAGACAGAAAATTGCCCCCTTTGTAAATGCTAATCTCACCACTCCTTCGAACACCCAACATAACAATTTATTTGAGGCAAAGTCTTAAAATTGGTATAGTACACATCAAATGCATACTAATTAGCAATGTCTTTTGAAGGCTCTATCACTTATTAAGGGTCTCGTTTTCCATATGTTCGTCATGCCCCACTTCACCCTTTAATTACAAAACAGCACTTTCTATTAATTGTGAGAAGGTACATTGTCCTTGGTATCCGTATTAAATACTATCCCTTCAGAGGCCCAGTTTAGGGTCAGGGTGAAGGCAGTCATTAGAGCTTAGTGCCCTTGCCATCTTTTAAAACATATTCATTTTTCCTCCTTCAGAGGATGTGCTGGTTAAAGAGAACTGCTTGAAAAGAGCCCTTTCCCACGTCATTTATGTGTTCCTGTGATATTACTACTGGCCCTAGATAAAGAGGGGGTGATTGTTCCTTTATGATTAAGGGGCAATTATTCCCCTACCAATATGGAGCAAAGGGGGGGGGGGCATTTTGCACTTGGAACCTTCAGTTCTAAGGGACTCCATGCCTCTGGTTTTCTTAATTTTCCCTAGGAAAAATATATTCAGTCTTATAATCAATATGAGAAAAGCCAGTCTGAAAAATTATATGGGAGGCAGAGTTCATCAGCAACCAGCTTCTATTGAAGTTGTTTAAAAACCAACAGCAGCTAATAAAACCCTTTATTGTACAATGATTCTTAAGTGGATGATTCTAATAGGCTAATTGAAAGATTTCACATTTAGCTTAGTTGTGTGATAGAAGTGTTAAAGGAAATAAGCTGTAAAAAGGAAATAAGCTGTAAACCCACTTTTTCACTGGCATTTAACACACTGATAAACTAAGGATGAGCTTTTAAGCTTTGCACAACTTCTTAATAGTTTCTCCCTGTTGATATCAGGAGTTGGTATAATCAAGTTTGCTAATCAATATCTAAGTAAGATGAAAATGAAACAATATGCTAAAGCTAGTAAACATCGGTGGCTGTTGTGGGTCTTCCGGGCTGTGTGGCCGTGTTCTGGAAGTTGTGGTTCCTAACAGTAAACATCACTTCCTATGTGGTGTTGCTGCTAACCTTTTGTTTTTCATTTCAGTTCCAGTGTTCACCAAGATAGGATTCTTCTTTTTAAGCAACTCATTTCAGAATGTCTCTGGATCAGCCTTGACAACCAGGAAAACCTCAACCTTCATGGAAATCTTCCTCAGAGTTATCTGGAGATACCAGGGACCTTCTGCACTCAAACCACATGCTCTACTATTGACATATGAACACTCCACAAAGAATGCTAGTATATTCAAAGGGTGGGTGGAATGTCTTGGACATTTTTTTAAATGGAGAGAAAGTTTGGGAATATTCAAAAGAAACATGCAGACATGATCTGAATAGACCACAGCTATGCTCAAATAGTAGTGCTTACTGTTCTTCTCAAGACACACACAAATCTCTAAGAAAGCATATATCAAAAGAACTTCCTAGAAACCAGTGAAGTGAGTTTCTTTGAAAACTCATCTAATTTTTCCTCCCAAACGTTTAGCAAAAATGCAGTGTTGCCCAGTTTGGCAAATTTGACAAGTACAAATAGGCTTATCTTATTTACACTTGGCAAACAAAACTGTCCAAAATCAATGCAAACATGTTGTCCAGTTCATTTTCATGCTTTTAAAGCTGAAAAATAGCAGCCATGAAAATGTCTTGAAAGTTGTCTTCCTTTTGATTGTTCCAAAGAACCGTTTCCCTCCTGGCTTTCAGGCCATATCACTCAATTCCCCCTTATTGGGCAAAAACCCAACCAAAACAACAAAAAAGACAAAATTGCTTCTGGCTGTCAATTTAGACAATGTGCCAGATTTCAGCCTCCTGTATTTTGAAATAGCCCAATATTTTAAATACCCAAACCCACAGTTTAAAATGGAACTGACAGCCTCCTAACTACAGCCTAACAAGTACTGAAGCTATCATAATGAAATGTAATTAAATTGTCTCTGTCAGGGAAAGAGCTGACCAGTCATTCAATGTATATCTTATTGCTGTCATTCATTTAATTAGCTATTAGCTTCATTATCCTTAGGTGTTTTATTTTCAGCCAAATGGCCCCACTTCTCTCCTTCTTGACATAGTGTCTCTCTATTCATTCCCAAATCAATGACTTTTTTAAAAAAAAGTTCCCTTCCTTCCATTAGACAAGAATAAAGTATTACTAATCATTTGATTTCTTTTTTCTAATAGAATAACTGGATAGTACTTCATAAATTCTGCCATCTCTAGTGGGAGAGTAATGTTAAGAAGCATGCACTACGCATCTTCCAGGGAAGGAATTTGCTAGACAAAATTGCTAGCAGACAGTACAAATTGGCAAATCCTTCTGCCATTGTCCTTAAACATAGAGAAATAGTAGCAAAGGTATGAACCCTTGTAACTGCCATGAATGCAGAAACACAATTGTTCCAGGAATAATAGAAGTAGTGCAGTGTGAGTAGATATTAATATCATAGCAGCCAGAAGGAGATAATATGATTGTTGGTACTGAGCACTGTCAAGAAGTACATGAGAATCACCCTTATTTTTCTTCTCTCCTGGTGTGGTGGTTATTAGCTAAGACAACTACGGTCATCTGTGTTACAAAAGGAAGACTAAAACCAGACTGAAATATATCTAGATAATGATCTACCAACACATGGAATTATCTGGCACCTGACATCTCTTGAGCATTTTCCTAGAAATTCTGAAGTTGAGTCTAGGGCCAGCAAATTCTCAAATGTATTTCTTTTATTGGTGATGAACTATCTTACCCTTCACGGTGGCAAATATGGACCCTGACCCAAAACAGCAACAGCTTTTGTGGACTGCGTTGCTTTTCATCAGGCATAGTAGTCTGAAAAAACTTATACCAGAATGATTATAGAATCTTGCGGCAAAAAAAGGCACAGGTTTTTATGATACTTTAAAAACTAAGTCTTATGATGGCATATTTTAAAATAGCATATATCATCTTGTTCAGCTCTACATGTGGCGGACATATATTAAATTTATTTGATGTTATGGAAGAAGTATCTGTTTTGCATCTGTCAAAAATTGGAGCCTTAATGTTCATTATGGATGACAATGAAGGTGATTCTTAGCATGTTCCTTAGTCTCACTCACTGTCACAACAAACTTATGAGGTAGGTCCCTTTACTGCAGACAGTGACAGTTGAGAGATTTATGAGACTTTGTAGGTTAACTATAGCCACCTAGTGGGCCCAACTTGCATTTTCTCTGTATTACATCACAGTTTATATGTGTTAAAAGCAGGGAGATTTCTGATCTTTGCCATAACTGATGATGATGATACTTGTTTTTGTTTGTTTTCTCCAAATGAGACGGAACTTGCTGGAAAATTTAACTATTTTGAGGGGATAAAGTGAAGAGGTTTCAAATTATATGTCCTTTGGTTTTTATTGTATAAACTGCTTTGTCCAACCCCTTTAAATTTAAATTTCATTGTGAAAAAATGGCACAGGAAAATTTGGATTTAATTAATATTTTTAGTTCTTATTTTATCTCAGTTATATATACATACATTCTTCTGTACTAACTAAACATTATAAACTGAAAGTTAAATGTAATAATTGAAAATTATTTAACTGGCAAATAAATTGTGGATATCAATTTGAGGACATGCTTCAAATTCAAGCTGTAAAAAAATTTCATGCATTGAAAGTTCATCCATTTCTTAAACCACCATCATGGTTTTCATAACTGGTTGTCCCATTATTTCTCTCTTCCATACTCTTTCATTGGTCTACAAATAAGTGGTTAATATTTAATCAGATAGTGAAATACAGACTAGAAGTGTTGAGAACTTAAATATTCCCCTTGAAAATTGCACATTCAACCTACAGTCTTTGCTAAAAGTATTGCCTAAATTGGATTCATGTTTTGGTCAGAAGCACATGAGTACCCAAATTTCATTCATGAATATTCATTGGTCAATTCATCTCAACTCCATTGAAAAAATCTGCAGCTGCTGAGAACCAACAGGGTGTAAAAGGAATCACACAGTCTCATTCACATCCCAATATTATATCATTTGAATCCCTTGCTTTGCTGATTTAGTCGTATTAATGTAAAGCAGCCAGATCCACTTCAGGAAAAACAGTGGCTATTTATTTATAAAACCTCTATATGCATCGACAAACTTAATATTTGTAACCTGATACTTAACTAGGTTGCCTATACAACTATAATAAAATATATATTCTGAGATTAGAGTGGCCATGACCCTGCTGGATTTCCCAAAGCCTTAAAGACCTAGATGTGTTCCTGGGCATGGGGTTCAGACTGTTAATTGGAGCCCAGGAAGTTGTTCATTTGTGGCATCTTGGTTGCTATTATTATATGTATTGATGTTTTAAGTTCTTTATGTTTGTATTTTGATTTTAAATATTATTAGCCACCCAGAGTTGCTATGGCGAGATGGGCAGCTGTATCAATCAATCAATCAATCAATCAATCAATCAATCAATCAATCAAATCTGCATTGTTTTGCTCAGAAAAAAATTTATCTATATTTGAAATGTTACTTTAGCTTCTGGAGATCCAAGGAAGAATTTGGAAGTTTTCATTAAGTGGGCCAAGTGAAGAGGTATTCCAAATAACTAAAACCTCACTTGGGCTATGTTCACATGATACATATTGCCCAATCATCCTCCCTCCCAGTCAACTGAATCCCCTTTCTATACCACCACCAGCCATTTGGGGTCAGGGCCACTTTGCATAGAGGGAGGCTTTCCCCCCTTCTTTCTGCTTTCTTCCCCCTTTGCCCCCACATTCTCACGTAGCTGCAGAAGAAGTGAAAACTAGCAAGGAGGCCAAGATGGGAGTTCCTAAAGGGGGGCCATTTTTATTGTCATGTCTATCTTGCAGTGAGGAGAGTCAACTCTCCTCCTGGTAAGTAGTTCTCACAACACAGGGGGAGTTAGTTCACTGGGGGACTTAGATAAACACCAAACAAGGTGAGCTCTTTTTGTGGCTTAAAATGCACTCCCCAGGCTAGTCATCTGTGTTGATTCTACTATACCTTTCCTCATGACCTACTTAACTGTGTCCCATAGAGAAGGCCTTGAAGTACTGTGGCTATTTTTTTAACTAAGAACTTCCAGAGAGAGAGAGAGAGCAATTTTTATTAAGCATACAGGGAAGAGAAGTGGACGCCTTCTTCCTTGCCATGATCTCAGGGAAAATCATTCTTCCTACTACTCCCGGAAGGTAAACTCCTATGAATGCCATTACTGATAAACTTTGTTATGTCCTTGAGAGATTATGCTGTCAAAATCTTTAATGTAGCTTCCACTTCTTGCTTCCCCCCCCCCCCAATATTCTTTCAGATATTGAAACAAAATTCAGGAAATCAAGGCACCTCATAGTATAATTGCATTTAAGATATCTTTGCCCTGTTGATTTCAGTGAGAAGAAATATAGCAGAAATCAGAAAGTTTTTCTTCCCTTATACAACTTTAGATTCTCAGTTTTGAAAGAGCAGCATCAGTATCAATGGTGAAAACCGAAGGAAGAAATGGACAGGCAGCCAAGAATGGCAGAACATCTGTGTATGTACTAAGTATCACTGATTAGCTGAATTCCTGGAGTATATGACACCTCAAGAGAGGTGAAAGGGCAGAAAATTAATGACAAGGTCACAGGAGTGAATGTAAAGCAACAGGTCACCCTGCTTTCAGGCCTTGATCTCAAATGCCCTTGCACTGAATGAATTACCCAAGGTCATCAGTGCAAGTGAAGGCAATGTAACATCCAGGTAAGATAATTCTAGATTAACACACAAACACACAGACACCTTTTAGTTTTAAATAGATGGAGTATACTTTTGCAATTTACTTACACATATAACCTGGATAAAATATACTGGCAGATTTTTTAAATGAAATAAACATTATTATTTCCTCAAGGGACCAATTATAATGTACTTTATAACTGCTACACATCACCTTGTAGATTAAATAAATTATACTTGTTGAAACACAGTGCCAATTGTATTTTGTGGCCCCGTGCTCAAATCCAACTATTGTTGTTTATTCGTTCAGTCGCTTCCGACTCTTCGTGACTTCATGGACCAGCCCACGCCAGAGCTTCCTGTCGGCCGTCACCATCCCCAGCTCCCCCATGGTTGAGTCTGTCACCTCCAGAATATCATCCATCCATCTTGCCCTTGGCCAGCCCCTCTTCCTTTTGCCTTCCACTTTCCCTAGCATCAGCTTCTTCTCCAGGGTATCCTGTCTTCTCATTATGTGGCCAAAGTACTTCAGTTTTGCCTTTAATATCATTCCCTCAAGTGAGCAGTCTGGCTTGATTTCCTGGAGTATGGACTGGTTTGATCTTGCAGTCCAAGGCACTCTCAGAATTTTCCTCCAACACCACAGTTCAAAAGCATCTATCTTCCTTCGCTCAGCCTTCCTTATGGTCCAGCTCTCGCAGGCATAGGTTACTACGGGGAATACCATTGCTTTGACTATGCACACCTTTGTTGTCAGTGTGATGTCTCTGCTCTTAACTATTTTATCAAGATTTGCCATTGCTCTCCTCCCAAGAAGTAGACGTCTTCTGATTTCCTGGCTGCAGTCAGCATCTGCAGTAATCTTTGCACCTAGAAATACAAAGTCTGTCACTGCCTCCACTTTTTCTCCCTCTATTTGCCAGTTATCAATCAAGCTCGTTGCCATAATCTTGGTTTTTTTGAGGTTTAACTGCAACCCAGCTTTTGCACTTTCTTCTTTCACCTTCGTCATAAGGCTCCTCAACTCCTCCTCGCTTTCAGCCATCAAAGTGGTATCATCTGCATATCTAAGATTGTTAATGTTTCTTCCAGCAATTTTAACTCCAGGCTTGGATTCCTCAAGCCCAGCACGTCGCATGATGTGTTCTGCGTACAGGTTGAATAGGTAGGGTGAGAGTATACAACCCTGCCATACTCCGCTCCCAATCTTAAACCAGTCCATTGTTCCGTGCTCTGTTCTTACCGTTGCTACTTGGTTGTTATACAGATTCCTCAGGAGGCAGACAAGGTGACTTGGTATCCCCATACCACCAAGAACTTGCCACAATTTGTTATGAACCACACAGTCAAAGGCTTTAGAATGGTCAATAAAACAAAAATAGGTGTTTTTCTGAAACTCCCTGTTTTTCTCCATTATCCAGCGGATATTGGCAATTTGGTCTCTAGTTCCTCTGCCTTTTCTAAACCCAGCTTGTACATCTGGCAATTCTCGCTCCATGAATTGCTGGAGTCTACCTTGCAAGATCTTGAGCATTACCTTACTGGCATGTGAAATAAGTGCCACTGTTCGATAGTTTGAACATTCTTTAGTGCTTCCCTTTTTTGGTATGGGGATATAAGTAGATTTTTTCCAATCTGATGGCCATTCTTGTGTTTTCTAAATTTGCTGGCATATGGCATGCATCACCTTGACAGCATCATCTTGCAAGATTTTAAACAGTTCAGCTGGGATACCGTCGTCTCCTGCTGCCTTGTTATTAGCAATGCTTCTTAAGGCCCATTCAACCTCACTCTTCAGGATGTCTGGCTCTAACTCACTGACCACACCGTCAAAGCTATCTCCAATATTATTATCCTTCCTATAAAGATCTTCCGTATATTCTTGCCACCTTTTCTTGATCTCTTCTGTTTCTGTTAGGTCCTTACCATCTTTGTTTTTGATCATACCCATTTTTGCCTGGAATTTACCTCCAATGTTTCTAATTTTCTGGAAGAGGTCTCTTGTCCTTCCTATTCTATTGTCTTCTTCCACTTCCGCACATTGCTTGTTTAAAAATAATTCCTTATCTCTTCTGGCTAACCTCTGGAATTTTGCATTTAATTGGGCATATCCCCCCCTATCACTGTTGCCTTTTGCTTTCCTTCTTTCTTGGGCTACTTCCAGTGTCTCAGCAGACAGCCATCTTGCCTTCTTGGTTTTCTTTTTCTTTGGGATGTTTTTTGTTGCCGCCTCCTGAACAATGTTGCGAACTTCTGTCCATAGTTCTTCTGGGACCCTATCTACTAAATCTAGTCCCTTAAATCTATTCTTCACCTCCATTGCATATTCCTTAGGAATATTAGTGAGCTCATATCTAACTGATCTGTGGCCTTCCCTATTCTCTTTAGTCTGATTCTAAATTTTGCAATAAGAAGTTCGTGATCTGAACTACAGTCAGCTCCAGGTCTTGTTTTTACCGACTGTATAGATGTCCGCCACCTTTGGCTGCAAAGGATGTAGTCAATCTGATTTCGGTGTCGAAAATCCAACTATACCATTTTTAAAATTTTTCAGATTCAAATTTGATTGTTTTAACACTGACTTTAGTGATCTAATCAACCCTAAACAAAGATTGCATAATCTTTTGATCTGTTTGTTGCAATAGGTTGATCCACATGGCTGAAGCATAGGAAAGGGCTGAAACCCAGAAGGGATTTCTTTAATCAGCTTAAAAACAAGAATTGAGAAGATGGAAGAGGTTTTGCAATCTCAGCTGCCCAAACCCAAGCCAACTTCCCGCCAATAAACATCTTGGCTGCCGAAGAAGGACGTGGTGGGAACACAGTGGCATGGCACCAGTGCCAGATCAATGCAAATCCCACAAGTGGAGGGACCTTGGTAAGGTTTAAGAATAACCAATCTGTTTTCTTTTTCTTTTTTCCTTTTGGAGTACCCTCCTGCCTCAAGATATTTATTTTCCAACTCTCATTAAAATATCTTTTTATATCTATATTCTAGACAGTAGCCCCAGTTCAGAGCTGTTCACAAATTCCCAGAGGCTAATTTTACAGCTCTGCAGAAAAATGCAGTTTCAGAGCAAGTATCGCTTCTGAAAGGCAGCTCTCAAGCTTCAACCCAGAGATCCAATGAAATAAACCTTAAGCAAATTCTGAATATATACTCTTTAAGGCTTCTTTGAATCTCATGAAATTATTCCACTTTAGTCTTCCCCCTTCTTGAAGTACAAACTCATTGACAGGGATGGGGTTTAAAAAAAAACAGCCTATAAAGAAATTTTGGGTAAGGTTTAGCTCATTCAGATCTGGAATTTTCCAAGATTGGCTTCTTGTGATCCTTTACACCAGTGTTTCTCAAACTTGGCAGCTTTAAGGTTGGCTTCCAGATCCAATCCAAGTTGCTGGTTATCATCTATAAAGCCCTCAATTGCTGGGTCCTCATTATCTTCAGGACCAGCTACTCAGGTAGAATCTGCCCACCCAATACATGCAAGTCAAGAGAGGATGCTGCAGGTTTCCATGCCTGGGGATGTTAGGGGATGGGGTCCCAATAAATTACTTTTACATTATTCGGTCATAGATCGCACTGTAGCCAAATACTATCCTGGCTATATCCTTCCTGATGATGAAAGCAATCCCATTCTTTTGTGTGTGTGTGTCCTGAGTAATAGACAGTATTACCTTCTTAGTGAAAGTGTCCAATCAAATTGCTGTTGCCTAAGATATCAATGTGTAGTTGATTCATTTCACATTTCACTGTGTTGAGCTTTCCCATGTTCATGCGCCTTATCTTCCATGTTCCCATTATAATTGTATCTTTGAGGTTTTAGATTTTCTATTCCTGCATGGCAATATCAGCAACTAGATGTCCCAAAGGCTTTAATCTAGCCATGTCATAAACACCATTAGTTTTCTGAGAGATCCTCATCTCTTCCTCTGTAGAATCTGGAATGCCATCCAACCTGAAAGGCCCATCATCTGGCACTAAATCATCAGTCTATGTTTTATTGACCAAATCTTTGCTTTACCTGGGCAGCTGTGATAACCTTCATTGAGATCCTATACTCTTGGCATCCATTCCCACTGTTCTTTGATTATCCCTCCCAGGACATCCCCCTCACCTGGTGAAGCAGTACAGCAGGACTTGAGGTGGGGTTAGTTGGATACAAATATTGTAGCTATATAAATAAAAGAAATAAATAGATTATGGGCAGCTACTATTATTTCTGTCACCTGTTTTTGTCACTCTCCAGTCCATTTTATTGGTTGTAGCTTTCCACCAAAGAGAAAGATGAGATGAAGGAGTTGCTCAGGAGCATCCTGTCAATAACCCCATTTATTTCACTGAACAACAGCAAAATAAGAATGGTCTCAAATATAGCTCATGAGCTATATTTACAAACAATCTCTCTTTAAAAAAAATACCCAAAGAGAGTGATGGTGCCTAATATAAAGTCCCTCCACCATCTCCTAGAATTGTGAGGATTCTACTTTCACAATCCCCCTCCCCCCAGGTTTCTATCTGTATGAAAGTTGACAGATTGGATCCTCTCACAACAGAGGCAATTTCATCTATATCTGCCCACAGATGTAATTTAATTGTTGCAAAAATGTATAAGTACTTTTTTAAAAAATCAAAAATTCAGAAGAGCTTAAGAGCAAAAGTTGTCATGCTTCATCCTTTAGAAAGGTTTACTGTTACTTTAGAAAGGTTTACTGTTACTTTAGAAAGGTAAACTGTGCTTAACAATTCTATTCAAAAGGAAAAATCAGTCAATTCTATTCAAAAGGAAAAATCTGCATTTGGATTTCTCATATTAACTGATAGAAACTTTAGATCAATGGGGCATCTTCCAAATCAGAGGAAAATCCATTTTCTGTGTAAAAGATATATTGGGATCCAAACCAAATCTTGCCATATACATACTTCTTTAAGCCTCAGCTTTTTACCCAGCCAAATCCATATCCAACTCTGTTTGCGAATAATGTGACATTTTTAAAATATCTGTATAGAGCTGATTAGTTATGCTTTGGTCTTCCAGGATGATTTGCAGCTGAAATATTTGAGTTTATTCTATGGAATAGTAATAAAGGGTAAATACAAAAAGAATAGTCATGCCTCTAAATCATCAAATCTTTATCCTTGGGATTTGGATTCCATTACAAATATTAGCACAGATCAAGGACATTTTATTTTAAGCACAAGTCTAATAGGAAGAGAGTTAATTCTGTGAATCTGGAAGTCAGCTAAAGAAATTAAAATTGGTATGTGCAAATGACAAGGAAGTTGTTCCTTCAGGGTATAACTTACATATGAGTTTAACCAGAATCTCCATGGTATCTCTCTCATACATTTCATGAAAATCCATATATTATATTTCACAATAGTCCTTAAGGACTTACAACTCTCATGATTTTTATGTTATACCCTTTTAAGGTGTATTCTTAAATCCTAAATGTCTGACAGCATACTAATTTAGGACATTTATCACGTTAAAAAAGTATGGGAGAGCCACCCTGGTGGACTTTTCTCACCCTTTTCACAAAATGAGTCTAGAGCTATACTCCACATGATTCATCTGGAAAACAGAGGAGATGTATAATTAAAAAAGAGCTTTCCAGAAAGCTTGTGGCTGTTAATTTATTTCTACTGATGCAGTGTTAGAAATAGTTATTATAATTTAAGTGGAAATACAATGGAAGTCATTGAGATGGGAAATCTATGTCCATATGTCATGAGACAGGACACATTCACGCACAATTTTTGTGCTACTTCTGAATCAGTGGTATGTCCCTGCGATTCCATGACATTGTTTTGATCATAGCTATTTACTGCTTAGCTGTGAAACAGTTCAAACTGCTACAAACCTAGTTTGCCTTTTGAGATACTGCAGCTCCGTAGACCTCAGGGCAACCAGTTCACTTGGCTCCCAGCAGCTGGCCTGAAGCCACCCTAGCAATTTTTTTCAAGAGGAAAGGTGGCTCGATTTATTGATTGATTGATTTTTGCAGATCACCATAAAATGGCCATAATAATGCAAAGTACTGTAAAAATGGAGGGGCGTGATGGCTCAGTGGTTAAGATGCCAGGCTTGTTGATTGGAAGGTCGGTGGTTCGAGACCTGAGCGCCGCGTGATGGAGTGAGCTCCTGCACTCGCCCCAGCTCTTGCCAACCTAGCAATTTGAAAGCATGCAAATGCAAGTAGATAAATAGGTACCACTTTGGTGGGATGGTAACAGCGTTCCACGCGCGTCATGCCGGCCACATGACCGCGGAAGCGTCTTCGAACAGTGCTGGCTCTTTGGCTAAGAAACGGAGATGAGCACCGGCCCCTAGAGTCGGACACAACTGTGCAGGGGAAAACCTCACCTTACCTTACCTTACCTTACCTTACCTTACCTTACCTTACCTTACCTTACCTTACCTTACCTTACCTTACCTTACCTTACCTTACCCTACTGTAAAAATATGCTTTGTATGTGTGTTGTAATTTATTTTAGTTTCCATATAGCATGGAGTAGGAGTGAGAGGGGTTTTGGGGAGGGGTAATTGCTGAACGTTCAGCAGTTTGGGCAAGAAGGCAGTGATTTTCATTCTTAGTTGTCAGCATTTCTGAATTGCTAGAAGCAAAGACTACTGATGATCATCTTCAAACTGCTTTGGAGAGTAGAAGCAATGGTGATGTGGAAATGCCTAAATGTTAACTGTAGATTGAAGAGAAATTTCAAGGCTCTGTACTCCTTTCCTATTCTTTCTATTAAAACTGTTCTAAAAATTGGAGAAGATACGTATGATACATGTATGTACTGTATAGGGTTTCAAATAGCTAGCTAGCTAGCTAGCTAGCTAGCCAGATAGCCAGACAGACAGACAGACAGATGATAGATAACACACACACATATACATACATATATACAGTACATACTGTATATTATATGTTGAATTAAAACATGAAATTGAATAATTCCCCTTTGACTAGAGTATTTATAAGTTAAATGTGTAAGTAAATTTAGTTTAAAAAGAAAAAGATACCAGAAAGATGAGGAATAAGGATCTTTTCTCCTAAAAGAATAAACTGCTTTGAGAGTGAATATGTGAAGTCAAAGAGTGTATAGTTGATAGGGCTGAAGGTTTTGGAGAAAATATTGAAATGTCAGTATATTAAGATATAATATACTTTTAACAGCTAATCATATCATGGTGTTGATATAGTTAAATACTAGAAATATGAAGGATATTTTATATCTCATATATTTATTTGTGCATTAAATTAAAAAAATTGGAAGAAGATAACATGTGGTAGAAAAAGACCCTAGAATAGTGGATTAAATTAGATAACTTACCTTTTACCCATAAAATCATAAATGTATAAAAGAATAATTTTTATTATTCTCAATCCAGAGAATGGATACTTCCCCACCGTGATTCTACTCCAGTTTTGAAGCAGCCCCGACAGCCTCTGGGTTTCTCTGATGTCAGTAGGGTTGGAGAATTGAGCCAATTCGCTTTAACTCAGCTGCAATGTAACGGAGTTAGATGCTGCATCCTTCTTAGTGCCAGTTTTTGTAGAAGCAAAGGCTAGCTTGCTCTCAGTAGCCCAGACCAAACCAAAGGAGCAGGGTTGAAATCAATAAGAGTTTTCTTGGTTTCTTCCTTCTCTGCAGGACAGGGCCCAGGAAAAACCCCAGGCTGCTGTCACTCCTCCCCCACTCCCACCATGACTCTTGCTTATTGTCTGTAGTGGTCATTAGGAGATTGTTTGCTTATTTGCTTGTTTCTGCAGCATCTGCAGCAATTCAGGGCAGGGTGGTGATTTTCACTCCTTTGTCTGAGCATTTCAAATTGACAGAAGTGAAGACAATCACTGATTCCTTTCAAATAGCTTCAGAGGGTTCAGGGAACAAAAACAAAAACAGTAGCCATCTGAGGACACTCTAGAACACAGGGCAGCCAAGCAGGGCCATGCTTTTTTCTATACATTTTTTTCAGACTCTGCATGATATATGGCAGTGATATCATTGAACAAATAATAATGGATAGCTTGTAAAATTCTTATTGCCTGCCTGGCTTATGGATCAGACATACAGATGGCTCCAACCCTGTTGGCCTTCAGAAAAGCGGTGAAGATCTGGCTTTTCCACCAGGCCAGGGGTCCCTAACCCAGGAGCTCCCACCCACAAACCCCGCCCCCTTCCACATGATTGGCTCCTGCCCGCAAACCCCACCCCCCGGTGCTTGTGATTGGCTCCTGCCCGCAAACCCTGCCCCCGGTGTGCGCGATTGGCTCCTGCCCGCAAACCCCGCTCCCCTGGTCTGCAGAAATCCCGGAAACCTTGCTCCCTGGTCCGTGGAAACCCCAGAAACTCCACCCCCCCAGTCCACAGATAAATCGTCTTTTGAAACTGGTCCCTGGCACCAAAAAGGTTGGGGACCCCTGCACTAGGCACTCCACAGTTGATGGAGCTGGCATGGGATAGTTGATTGATGGATGTAAGTTTTATTGAGGCCTCAACATTGGTTTTAATCATATGATGTGTTTTATCCTTGTTTGCCACCCAGAGTTGCTTCTAGTAGATGGGCAGCCATATAAGTTTGTTGAATGAATGAATGAATGAATGAATGAATGAATGAATGAATATTCTGATATGTTTCAATGAGTTGCTAGAATGGCAAACGAAGGTATAATTATGGGTAGGTAAAACTCATAATTCTTCCCCCACAATTTAAGATATCTGTCTGTCTATCTATCTGTCTCAGTATATACCGGTACTTGGTCTGAAAGGAAGCAGAAAGTCAATTTTGTTCTATGCATGAAGGCCTGTGGCAGTATGGCTTGCTCTTCTGCAGGAGTTGCAAACCTGTGGCTGTCGAGATGTTGCCAAACTACTGGTTATACTGGCTGAGATTACTAAGAATTACAGTTCAGCAACCTCTGGACAGCCACAGGTTCACCATCTATGAAGCAACCTTCATTTGGATTCCAAATGCTGAAAATTTTCATTTTATACTCAGGATGTGTGAGTTTGTGAATAAACCTTATATCACCAAAAGAGAAATTACTATATATCTCCAAGATCCTTCTTCTAGGGAATTGAACTGTAAATGAATGCTGGAAACCATGAATCATCTCACTGTTTAGAAATGGAGTACAGTACATAAATGTAACAATATGTCAGAAACTGTATGGTGGGCAATGCCCTGTGAAATCTCAGAGCCTCAAAGAATTGTTGAAAAGAGTTTCTGTGATTCAGGGATATATCAAGACACTGGGCAACCATTTTTCCTGCTCTATGAATTACCTAAAAGCAGATACAGCATAACATGCAAAATAAGGGGAAACCCATATTTAGTTGTACTTAACTTGTTTAATTAATTAATTTGTAGCCTTATAGAAAGCAATGAATGTTGCTATTCTTGCCACAGAATTTGATTTCCCATTTTTAAAATCTCAGGCCCAATATCGTTAGACCAATATAACATAACTAAGAATGGCTGTCCACTCACCATCAGTTCAGATCAAATGTCTGCTTGAAGGATAAATAAGCTTTATTACAGCCAAAGGCAGCAGCTTAAAATAACATTTAGGGGCAAAGTGTCAGGGCAGTAGTACAGTGCAGTCCAAAATAAAATGCCCATTAATATAAGTTTAAAATAAGAAAGAAAAAAAAAGGAAGGGAGTTGAATACAATAACTGAAGAAGAGGATAAATTACAAGTTTTACAGTATGTAAATTCCAGTGGTTTCTGGAAGCCATAGCTGTAATGTAAAATTTAGCCATTTTTCTGGAAAATTTGCAGGATTGCTCTTAGTAAAAAACAGTGTGTTCTTTGTTGGTGCCAACTTGAATATTTTGTATTTAGAGGGGTATAATTTCTGCTCTCTGGGGTAATGTATTGGGCAAACCAGAGTATACGAGTAATTGTTTCAATTTCAGTGTCAGAACAGATATCTAGTCAATCCTGGAAGGCAACATTGTTATATCTCCCTGTTAATACCATCAAGGGAAGGCATTTAGGCATGTCAGAGTGTGACAGTACACAAACTTGGAACATGTATTTAGGGGTGGGGAAAGGTGGGTAGATGAGATAAAAATAGAATTGGTCTGTCCCTTTGCATGTTGAGGTCTTGAATTTTTTGTTTAACTTTGCTCCAAGTTCTTTCCAGGCCCAGCATATGTAGAGCATGGTGAGTAAACCTGCAGGCCAAGTCAGATGAAATTAGGTTCTTCTGTGGAGAAGTGTAGCTGTCTAGGAATATGAGCTGAGCTAAAAATTCACTTCAACCAGTATTTTAAGCAACATAACTTCAAGTGGGCCTTGACAAAGATATATCCCAGTCCTAGTCAAAGGACAGCATTAGAGACTGAACATGGGATTGGAGTATAGATCTCAAGAATTTGGATTGCATTGACTTGACTGCAGGGATGTCCCCCTTCAACTTGCATAGTTGGTGGGAGATTTTTTGTATCTGTACCAAAAGATTTGGAGACTTAAGACATGGTAGATTGGAAATAAATGCCAAGGTATTTGTAGGTCTTCACTTGCTTGACCAAGGTGTTATTAATTTTTCATGTGCAGGGCAGATTAGAGTGATGACTTGTTAATATCACCACCTTGGTTTTTTAATAGTTGATTTGTATGATTTTAGTCTGGCAGAATGAGACCATTGCCGGAGACTTTGTCTCAACCCCACTAGGTGAAACAGAGAGAATGAGAGAGCATCCTCAGTGAGTAACAGTATGGAGATTAGATTCTGGACTAAGGATGGAGGGTGGAATTCAGGTTCAGGGAAGGCCCTTAAAATATCATTGATATAAACATTAAATAGGAGTGGGGCCAACCTACTGCCCTACTTATCTCCTTTGGTAATGGGTATAGGTGCAGTCAGTTTTCTGTCTTTTATGCAGCAAATTTGCATTGTAGCATTTTTATGTAACATTATTATTAAGTAAAGAAGACAGCAATCAATAGAAGAAGCTGAAGAAGATTTTGTCATAACCTCTCTGGGGAATTGAACTGCCTTCAAATCTATAAAGGCAGCATAGAGAGAGCCTCTTTGAGTTCTAGCATATTTTGTTGACAAATGTTGCAGAATAACACATTGATCCACTATCAAAAAGCCCTGTTGGAAGCTGGCTTGTTCCCTGGCTAGAATTTTTTTTCTTAATCATCCAGTTGACAATTGTTTTGAAGAGATGTCCTCCCTAAACTTTACTAATTACATTGAGCAAACTGACTAGATGATAGTTAGTGGGTTGATTTTATCCCTTTCTTATGTGTTGGGATTAGTATGGAGTTACTTCAATCTTTAGGGATCTTAAGAGTGGTGTTGATATGGGTAAATAAGGGGGTCAAAACAGAGCCCCACAATTCAGGTTTTTTTTTAAATATCTCTTGTCGAATCAGGTCCCCCTAGTGGAGCTTTGCCATTTTTAAACTGATGAGTTTAGGGTAGTATTTCTGGTTCCAAACTGGGAAAACACTCTTGTAAAGGATCAAGAAGAAGTGAAGGTAGACTTTGATCCCTAACTACTATGCAAAATAAGATACAAAAATATGCATCCCACGTTTCAGTTAGTATTAAATTACTCTGTCCAGGATTATGCCTTGTTGCTGAAGAAGCAGAGGAAACAAGGTGTCAGAACAATCTTTTTTTTTTTTTTTTGGCTTGGATTGAACAAGTCAATCTGTTCCATTCAGCCAGGTGATACCATCTTTTTCAGGAGGACCTTATATTTCTTTTTTAGAGAGAAGAAAGTTTCCTGGGAATAAGGATCATTTACTTTTTTTATTATTATTAAAAATAAATTTTATTATATACAATACACAATACAACACACAATACAATACAATACAAAGATGAACAATACATAAAAATATAACATGACATTAATCTAATATCTTAATCTATAACCTTATATATAGACTTAGCCTAATCTAAACTCATCTAACCAAAAAACAAAAAAACCCATTAAATTAATTTGTTTAAATCCCTATCTAACTAGATACTCCAACTTAACCATCTTCCTACTTACTTACTCATTTTTTCTTTCTCTCCTTCCTTCCTCTTCCCTCTCTTCCCTTCTTTTTCTTCCACTTCCTTGCTCTTTCTGTTCTACTTTACTTTACCTTCACACTCCTTTGTGAAATGCATTGTTGGAAATGTAAAAAAGAGACTGGTACCTTCTTTCATTTATGGTGGACATGCCGGAAAACAAAGATTTATTGGGACAGAATTCACAAAATTATTTGTGAAATTATACAAGAAAATATGTCTATGAAGGTTCTCAGTCATCCAGGTGGAATTGTCTGTAGCTTGAATCATGTCAACTGGATTTCTATTTTCTGAGTGGAAATAATATTGGATAAGGAGCGAAATGTTTCCACTCAGAAAATAGAAATCCAGTTGACATGATTCAAGCTATATACAAGAAAATATCATCAAAGAACCTGATTTATATCTATTGGGATTTATAAAACCAGAATTACATAAAAAATATGGAAAACTGTTATTCTACGTTATAACCGCAGCTAGAATCATCTTTGCTAAATATTGGAAAGAAGAATATATACCCACGACTGAAGAATGGACTATAAAAATAATGGACCTGATGCAAATGGCAAAATTAACTGATCAAATTAACGACAGAAACATGGATGAATTTAAGATAGTTTGGAGTCCCTTTTTTAAATATATTCAAAAAACGCAAAACATACAATTAGAAATTTAATATTAAAAATATAATATGTAAAGTAATTATTAGGAACAAACTAGTATATAAATACGTAATGGAAAATTAGACGGAAAGTAAGAAGTCTCTTGTTTTTGTTTTTTGTTTTTTTGTTTGTTTTTTTTTGAAGTTTTTTAGGATCATTTACTGTATATACGCTGATCACTAAAGCTCTGGCCTGGATACAATTCCTTGTCAAACCAAGATTTCGAAGGTATAATGTAACCCAGGAGTAGCTTGAAAAGGAGTCTTCAGGCCTTCTGGAATACCAAAAGTGAAGGAGCCAGCTTTAACTTGTCCTCTTAAGCCCATTCAAAGCTCGTGCAGTGACCAGTCCCAAAAACAGATTTTTGCTAAAGAACTTGAAAACAGTGTGGTTTTGCAGAACTGTGTGAAAAAAAAATGAAATTATCCCATGGGAACTTGGCAGATCAAGATAAGTAAACCTTGGCTGTTAGGTTGTGTTTTGTCCAATAAGATTGTATGCATATGCATTACAGAGGTTTTTTATTTGTTTGCTTGTTTTGTTAAAAAAATCTCCTGGATGAGAGATTCCTCATATGAGGAACAGGGAAACAAAGTTAAATCTACTGGGCAATTATGGGCCAGTCATTGGCATATTCATATATTGCCCTTAGCCCTAATGTTTGTTTGGTTTTCATTTAGCAAGATGTGTGAATTAGGCAACTGTGGCTATTCACCAAATTATGGCTAAAGCAAATCATGGCTTAGCACTCTTTGTTTCTTCCATCTTGCAAAAATAATTGCCAAAGAGAGGGGTGGGTGGAATCCTGAACATAGTGAGATTTGTCTGTATACTAGAAATCGTTCAACTGGAGGGTTATCATGAACCCATGAACATGGAGCCACATTTCATCTCGCACTGATAGTCATTATGCTGTTTGTAATGCAGAGTAGCTGTAGCAGAAGGGCAGGGAGACAACTTTGCCTTCTAGATTGTCCCAAGGCTCATGGCAAGCTGTAATACATAAACAGGTTGCTTGAAATAGAACATTGCCATGGAAAAACAATTTGAGTGGCCTAATTCAGGGATATAATGTGTAAGCATGCTCTGTGAGGATTTGCAGAAACAATAGAAGTGCTTTTCAGCACAATGAAAACTTTGCTTACTCTGCAGGCCTTGCAGAAAAGTTGTAAGCTGAGGAGGAGAATAACATCTTTAATTGCCCATTGGTGTTCTGTCTTGGATTCTACTTTCAGCCTGGCTTTTCTCTTGCACACCTATGGTTTGAATGATTGTGGCTGACTCTCAAACCTGCAGCTATTGCAGCTGAGACAAAACACACTGTTGAGAAAAGGAAGGAGAGAAATGGTGTTCTCTGGAAAAATAAGCCTTCCAGGTCACAGGTGAGAAGCAAAACAGCATGGGTTGGGGCTTGCCGAGCTTTTTGTTTAGGCGAGGAGAAAGCATAGGTGGCTATTGTGCGTCTCTTCTGAAATGAAATCTGACATTAACTGATGAAAGCCTAAGCCCAAAGAAAGGGCAAATGTGTGTGCATGCAGCCTGGGCACACAGGAGTGAATATGCCTTGGCTACTCTGCGTAGACATTTATGCGTATGTGTATATATAAATAAAATCACATATTTATGTATGTATGTGTGTGCACTTGTGTGTAAATATATTATGGCCCACTTATGAAATTAACTTCATCAGATTTGATTCTAGAAATTAGGGTTTTTTTTGGGGGGGGAATCAAAATCCCAACCTCAGTAATAGAACTAAGCATTGCAAGGTCATATATTTAATATATTCATTTCCTATTTTAATTAAAATCTCACCAAAACAAACATTTTGCATACTTTCTTTCCCCACTCACCGTATACTATTACCAACCCCTACTCTCTTTTACTTACTGCATAGGGGTCACTTACTACATAGTCCAGTAACAATTGAGTATTGTTGTTGTAATTAAATAACACATCCCTATAGTGAAGAATAGTGGTTATGGGGTTTTGTTTTTTATGGCTCTGTCCCACTCTAGATCAGGGATAGAGAAGCTGGAGACATTTGATTCCAGCTTTTATATGTTTGCAGTCAGATGGACAATGGTCCTTAGAGCTTGGTTCAATAACAGAAGGATGACACAGGTTCCTCATCCTTAGTCTAGATCAGTGTTTCTCAACCTTGGCAGCTTGAAGATCTGTGGACTTCAACTCCCAGAATTCCCCAGCGACCTTGCTAGCTGGGGAATTCTGGGAGATGAAGTCCACATCTTCAAGTTGCCAAGGTTGAGAAACACTGGTCTCGATCAAGAAATCTGTTGTCTTGGTGAATTCAGCACTCCGATTCTCTATGGCCATTGGCTAAACAGAAGTAAAAGAAAATAATTCAATATTTAAGTGGCATTTCTAGGGTTGTTGTTGTGGGGAAAATAGGAGGAGGAAGGAGTATTAGGTATGTTCGCTGCCTTGAGGTATTTATAAAAAAATAATAAAGGCGGGATAAAAAATAAAATAAATAAATAAAATAAATAATCATTTCACTTATTTACTCAGAAGTATACCAGCCAATAAGGCAAAAAGATTATATAAAAATTTATGCACAGCTGGGTTAGCTGTTTTATATAGATTTGTGGAGGTTCATTTTTTTTTAAAAAAACACAGTATTCTATAAAAAAAACAGTATTCTATAGGTACCAATATGTGTTATCAAGTGGCACATTTTAAAATATGACATTGAGAGGAGTGCTTCTGTTGCCAGAATATAATCACAATGAACAAGATATGTATGTATATTTTCAGTAGAAGTATCTGGGGCAGTAAAAAAATAACTCAGGATGACACTTGCAATCATATGACTGAAACACTATACATTTGTATGTGCGTGTGACATCAAAGTGTGCATAAAGGTGATAGTGCTTTGATCACACCATCATGACTTCCATCTTGGCTTTTTTTATCTCCCCCAAGGACACTCCTACTTTGCTTGTTTGTTTGTTTTATAATTTCAGCAACAGGCTACATTTCTCAGAAATGTTATGCTTGTGCTAGGAGAATTGCATATGTAACAGAAGATCATGTATCATCGTAGCATGGTACCTTTTCAAAGATAGATGTCGCTTCCTTTTAAAATCATATTTTAGGGGGAGGTGTAATATCCCTATAGTCTGGCATGAAAAAATAGTGGTTTATAGGGTATTCACCATGTGAGACAATGTATATGGAAGTCTGGATCTTAATCTACCTCCTCTGATTGGAACAAAGTTCCCATTCAAGGAACAGAATTCCTCTTCCCTCCACAGTGTCCAGTGCCCTTCTGAATCTACTCTTGAAAATGAAGGGACCTTTAGAAAGATGCAGATGGTTGGCAGAAATCTCATCACCCCTTACATTAAATGAATAAACACCTTTAGAAATCAAGTGTGTTCCCATAAATGTTGGCAATTGTGTTGAATGTTAATTTCCCTGAACTGTTATGAAGTTTGCTTCAGGAACCTGTGATAGGCATGCTGTACATAACTTATATTTTGCTTTTTGTGCAATGACTCTATGCTCATAAAAATAAAATGGCATTTTTGAGGGTTTAAGGTAGAATGCTCTGTGGTCTTCTGGTTCTGCTTGGATACTGTTCAATTGTACCTTCAACAAATCCTTTGGGGATATTTAAGACACTGAACAAATTACTCTTAAGCTTAATGACATACCTTATAACCTATTTCTTCTATTAGAAACATTTAAGATGTTTCAATTATTTAAAATGGCAAGGGAGGAAAAGGCATGATAACTTTCTAATTTTGAGGCAAGTATTTCATTAATAAACCCCAAATGATCCCACCCCAGTTCTGAGCACTAGATTTATACTGTTCTGGAAAAGTTTACTTGCAAATGCAGTAGAAGTTAGCTCTTCTTTTTGAAACCTGTAGTGAGTCTTGAATGACTCATTCAGGTTTGTTTGAACGATTACATGTTTTTAGGGTCTGCCTTCTGTTAAAACGGTTAAAGACCCATTTAACATAATTAGTCTTACACACCAGCTTTCTTGAAATGAATGAAAGGTGAGCACCATGACTAGGGCAGAGTGGAATTAATCTTATCCTTGGGCCATCACTGATCTAAAATAAAATCACTGACATGGAGATGGCCTTGTCCGATACAAAACAAGACCAGACCAGACCAGACCAGACCAGAGCTAGAGTTTCCCTTTCAGATGGCTGTCCAATCTCTGCTTGAAGTCTTCCATTTCTATAATTGGTTCCACTGTAGAACTTTTCTTACTGTCAATATTTATTTCTAATGTTTAACCTTGAGAGTTTATAAGAACTATTGTGCTTGACTGATAATATCAATTGTTTTCTCCAGAGGTTGTAGTGCAAATGAACAACATGGCAGATTCCATTGCAAGACTAAAATTTTCTCTTTCCTTCCTCCTTTCAGAAAATACATCCAGTAAAGGCAGCATACCACACAATAATAACCGTGTTGTACAATTCAACATCAAAGCCATGGATTACAAAGTGCAAGAAATAAAATGCAGCAAAATAAATTCAAAAACCATTTTCTCTTCTTTGATTATTCTGTTGAGTATGATTCAATTTCAACAATGAAATAACTAGGAATACTAACAAAAAGTTGAGTATGATAGAATCTCGCTGATGGTCATTAGCAAGAAAATTGTTTTACATATAGGTGTTTGATTAATCTGCCAGATATTGAGCATGTAGGAGTGGGAAATAATATGTCAATCCATATTTCCTCATCAGCCAATAGTATGTTGCATTTGGCAATTAAATATGAGCTATGACTGATGCAAATCTTATTGAATGACAAAAGCTTAGGGAATCTCAAATGTTTATAGATGCTCTGTACCTTACTTAGAAAGGAGCGTCCCAATGAACTGATCTCATGAGCATTCCTTCCCTCATTATTCTTATTGCTATGGAGGTGGCCCAACTGCATTAGGAAGCAATCCATGAGGCTACAGGCAAACTTCTCTCATCTTCTATACTATTCTCTTTTTGTGGTTAACTATGGAAAATATTGGCTCCTAAGAACTTAGTGAACCATGGAGCTCATTTTGGCCAGTTACTCTTTCTCAACCTAATCTACATCATTGATAAAACGAGGGAAGGCCCAACTCCCCCATTTATACTGCCTTGAGCTTAGAAAATAGCTGGGCTATAAATGCAATAATGATTAAAGAATAAACGCAGAGGCAAAGGATACCATTAGAATCACATGAGATTTATGAAGGGAATGCAAAAAGCTTTCGTCTCATGTTTCCACAGTACTCTTCTCAAATTATTCAGTTCAAAAATGTATGGAAAAGGCCACTGTCCACCTCTCCCCCCACAGCCAAAAAGTCGGTCTGAGAATTCAGAAGAGCTGATTTGAAAGATAAAGTAGAGAGACCTGCCCCAGCCACCACTCAGGGCTGTTGTGCCTCTGGATGTTCCTTTCCTTTCTCCCTCCTGAAGCCAATTCCTACTGCAAATCGTTTTTTGGTCAGGCAAAAAACTTATATCTCTCCTGCCCCAAATTTCACATTTTCCACATTTTATTTATTTGTTTATTTGTTTATTTGTCATATTTGTCTACCGCCCATCTCGCATGCAACGACTCTGGGCGGCTTACAGATAATAAAATGACAAAACACTAAAAACACTACAATATAAATATAAAGTATAAACACATAAAAATACAGATAAAAATATAAAAATACGAAATATGAAATATAAATTTTCTATGCTTTACAATCTCTAGCACGCACAGAATGTAGTGACACACCAAGGAGCAGGATTCCTGGCTGACAGATATAGCAGTCTCCTGGGAGTTTGATATTCTCATATCAAGAGAAAAAGACCAGATGTTCAGTCTCTCTTACAGAAAAAGCCAAAGTGGTCATTTCTACAACAGACTTGCCAAGCAGCTTGGGTCTATTCAAACTGATGTGCATGATCATGTATCCCCAGGCTCCTTCACAAGGTGCCCTAGATGGTCTGCATGGGAAGTTTTTTATTGGAAGAAGGAAAACAAAAACTTCCAAACTAGAACAACTGATGTTGCTTCTAGACTGATTCAGCAGCTGCTGTGAATGAGATGGAGGTGATATGGCAAGAAAAGCATTTAGTAAATCCCTGGCAAGCAGGACATGAGGATAAGCCCCTAGAAGGCAATTCTCCTCCTTCTTCCATGGCCCATTGAAAAGTAAGTCTCACAATGGATGCCTCTAGTTGTGAGTGAGTAAATAAATAAAAACAATATTTGGTGCCTTCAGACCTTGTATTTAGACCATTTAAGTCTATATCCAGAACTCCTAAGAAGTTTGTGCTGCTAAAACAAAACAAGAACAACCCCACCCCCTTTATTTCTAATGTTTTTACTTTTGGGGTGAAGAATCAGCTTGAAAATTCTGCCATGTTAGCGCACGCTTTTCATCATTTTAACCAGGCAGAAATTATTTTTTTTCTTAATACTACTTTTGTATTAATATTATTGCAGGGGATCTATATGGGGAATTCAAATATTGAACTCTATAGTTTGATTTCATTTCCATTGGTAACAGCTCAGTTGGAGTCCTGGCTTCACCCACTTATGGAGTAAGTACAACCTAGACTTGACACAATAGAATATATGGCTTAAAGCAAAAAAATCAGTGGAAGATACAGAATTCAGGTACAGTTCTGATGAGACAAAGTATGTCTACTTGTTTTAACCTAAATCTTCCTTTCCATCTATCCTCTCCAACCTCTTCACACTGCATTCCAGGATCAGGGTCTGAGGTTTACTCATCATAATACTCACTGCTTAGTTCTGATGTTTCAGCAGAATCTGTAGCAATTTGCTTGAAAAACAAAGACTCTAATAGCAAGCATCAGCCCAAGAAGATGCTGATACTTTTAAGCTATTTTAAAAAGGCAAATGACCAGAAGGTAATAAAAAACCCAGTTCCAATGTAGCAGCTGTCTTACGTCACAGGAGAAAACACCCTGGGCAGCAATACCATTTCTCTACCTCTGTCCCCTTCTTTTACATTTCATACTCCACTTATGTGGTGTTAAACAAGTGCTATTAATCAAGACATCTGTAATTCATTAGGCACCACGATGTACTTGATATGTAATATTGTTCAAGGCTTCTGCAACTGATTGGGGCGGGGGGAAAGAGAATTAACTATTCCATTTTTAAAATCTAGGGCAGAAATTAATATGAAAGATGTGCTTACTTCCTATTAACAACATTTGTGCAGATTGTTTGTAAATTGTAATTGCATGTGATACAGCCTCGTGACTACCTGTTTACTGAAACCATGCTCAACCCCATCCATGTGGTTCTCTGATTCCCACAGAACCTGCAATTACTCGAGATTGTTTCATGGAAGCTGAAACCCTATTGGAAAGAGACCTTCATTCCATTAAGGATATCATTAAAACCAACATACTGGTTTAAGTGATTATAAAATAAGTATAGAAATGAACACTTACAAGTTAGTCTCAAAAAAGAAACAAATCCAAATTTCATAAACTGAAATTTTTGCTAGGCTAGAAGCAAAAAAAAAAGAAGTTCTGGGAGGGAATAAAAAGGAGCTGATCTTCAGATTGTTGGCTATTTTCACACTAGTGACTTAAAGCATTTGCTAGTATCAGCCAGCCACTCTTAAGGCAATATGAAGCCTGTCCTCATTACATCATCACAACAATGGCTGGTTGACACCAGAAGATGTTACAAGTCACTGGGGGGATCCTGTCTATATTAGTTATATTCTTAGATAGAACAAGAGAGAGCTTTTAGACATGGAAATCAAGCCTTATCAAGTCAAGTGGGAATAAAGCTTGCTGGAAAGGAAAAATAAAACAAATGAGTGTAAGTCCTCCTTTCTAAAAATAAAATTCCAGTTGTTATCAAAATTGTTTCTGTTATTTGTGAGATACACAAATCTCTTGGAAAACAGAAGCAACAACTAAATAGCCCTTACATTAGTACATCTAGAGATAATTTTGGAATTTACAATAAAAGAATATTTGAGCTATTACAACTTTTTTTGCAAGACTGAGCTGATATTTAAGAAGGAACAAAGTTCCGGATGACAGTGGTGGTCACAAATATTATGATGGAAAAATAATTATATAAATGAAATATAACTATAAGGGGTATGCAGATTGGATCAGAACTACCTCAAATCGTCATTTTGATTCAGAACTCCAAGTAGATTCAGTTTGGACACCTGAACTGAATTGTTGGGTAGACTCAATACTGTTTGGAAAATCAATTTGAAAAAAAAAGATACAGTATGTATGTATGAATGGCTGTCAAGTCATCTGAATGATTTGGAAGCATCTGATTTGATTCTATAATTCGCTCCAAACTGACAATCCAATTTGGAAAGTTAACTCAGTTGGAAGATTTTATTGGATTTTCAGAGCCCTAATAATTATAAAATCACTTTCACAATCATTCCAACCATTTCTATGATTAGTGTTAGCCACTAGTAGGAGAGCAGGAAATTGTGGATAAGAAGGATCATATTTAGGCTTTAAAATATAGGGAAGAGAAGGTGTGGAGAGAGATGGTGATCTGATAACTTTCCAGAGACTCCAAATAATTAGAAATGTGGATAGTAAAGTGATGGTATAGTTATAACTCAACAAAAATGTTGGGGGAGTTGGGCGGTCATATAAATTTAAATAATAAATAAATAAATAAATAAATAAATAAATAAATAAATATGTGCAGGGTATGGAGTGAGAAGGCTTCTTTTTCCTCTTCCGCAAATTGCAAAACCTGAAGTTAGTGTAGATGAAGAGACAGGAAAGAAAGACCAGCAACTAATTTGAAGCAATGAACAGAAGTCCCTGTCTGGAGGCTCCCTTGTACCTAAGCAGCTCAAGGAGTTATGAAGAATAGATTGGGTTAACTTTTTCACTCTGAGAATGACATGGATCTATGGACATTTTGGGTCAAATTAAAAAAGTAAATTTCCACTTAGATAATATTTCTTGATTCCAATTGCCTCCCTTACCTGCCGTGATGCTTGGTTTGCCATGGCTGAAAAATATTTAGTGTGTAGAGTGTAACAAAAATGCCTTCTTCCAAAAGCTGGTCATGCCAAACTAAATTTCAGTTTCTCACTAACTTCCACATTTCAAAGAACGATGCTGAATATATTTTCCATATAATTTCTTTAGATCTTTTGTGTTTTCAATAAGTGAGGTTAAATTTGGCAATGTTTAGGTGGCAGGATTTTGGAATGCCGCATGCTAAGTAATAATTAACAAAATTGTTCCTAACATGTTGCTTTTGTTTCCAAAGAACAATGGTCAAGAAGGAATTTACATGTAAACCCTAAATGTGGATCTCCTCACCCCTCAAGATCACTTTTTAAGTCCCTCCATTGTTTTTAACTATTTTCTTTGCTTATCAGTATATACTCTCCCTTTAGCCTATGTCCAAAAGAATAATAAATAATGGAAATAAATATCCCGCACACTGTAATTATTTATGTTTTTAAAATAGTATTAAGTGGAAAATGTCCAAGACCTATTTGAAGGAGACCATGACTGGAAGGAAAAGTCTACATATTAACACAAATTATCTTTCCATTTACACACCCACTGTTAGATGCTTTTCCAAACAGAACACAATCCATTGGGAATCTACCCTGCATAAATGCCTTTAAAATGAATAGGAGTTGTGCAAGAATACAGCAATGTGCTTGTTATTGTTAATCACCATATTACACTGGTTCTAGAAAAAAATGTACAGTTTATCAATTTGTTTCTGGGCATATTTCAAATATATGGGATATCTTAGGGTCTGCTTTTTCCCATAGTAGCCTATCTTTATGCTAACATAAGATCTGATAGGCTCTTTCCTATGTTCCCAGCTGTGGTGGAGGCATAATTGATTGGGACAAGCATAAAGGCCTTCTTGGAAGCCACACCTACATTCTGGAACTCCCTGCCTGAGAAGATGAGTTTGGTATCATCACTGATAGCCTTTTGTCAATAGGTTAAGATTTTATTTAGGGAAGCATTTATTTGAGAAATTATTTTATTGATTTTAGCCATTGTGAGTAAGAACCAAAGGATGGAGAAAAAAGTTAATAAATAAATGACATTTATTTCAGAAGGGATAACTTGGCTCTGTCCAGACTTCTATGTGATGTATAGCTAGAACTCCAGAACACTCAGCCTATCATATTCATGTTAAAAGAGAGGAAAATTCACTCTGTGATACTAGTCTCCTCTTTCAGGCAAGAGACATGAGAGCAAATGAACTAATTGTCTACCCATAAAAAGTCACATTGTTACGCTGAGACCAGAGACCAGTATGCCACCATGACACCTTTCAGAAGAACAGTTGGAGCTGCAGTGAAATTGTTTGCCCAAAATGCTTGCAGTCAATTATCAAGTTCTCCCTTGTAAATCCTGGGTAATCGCAAACCTCAAATGGCAGAAGAATTGTTCAACATTTTGCTTCATGAAGAGATTTCATAAGACATCTCAAAGTGCATATGACAACAGCCCTATTGAGAAATCTCCTTTGTTAGCACGGAGGATTTAACTGGTCGCTTTTCAGAGAACGGTGTGTTTAATTAGCTGACAGAATAAAGGGAAGCAGCAGGAGTTTGAAAGCTGAGGAGCCTCTGCAACAGAAAATGATATTGAATAATGGGAGGTTCTTGATGTGTCAAATGTTTTTAATGATGAAAAATAATTATGAAATTAGTATGGCAACATTTAACTAGATATTGATTTACCAGGTTTGCTCATCATCATAAATTAGAAATTGTTCAGCAAATTGCCCTCAAGACAAAGATATAGGTGAAAGTCCAGGTAAGCAGTTTTTTACCTCCATATACCTCCAGAGAGTAGTTCCCACTGAATTTAGAGGGCTTATTTCTGAGTTCACATGTATAGGATCGAACCTTTAGTGTCACTAGTCATATGCACACATAGCTGAATAGCAGTCAGCTTGAACACAGTGGGACATTCTGAGCAAACATGCATAAGTCAAAATGCAATTCACACCTCATTATAGCCACTAGTAAAAATCCCATTGATTTCAGAGCCCTAGGACTACATTTTCTTTAAAAAACACCAGTTGTAGACAAATGAGATGTAACTTTTTTTCTTCAAGAGCCATCAACCCAGAGGGAGGAAAAATCGAAGACTACACAATTATGTTTCAATTATTTAACTAGGTTTTCTTAATTGTATTATAAATAGGGTGCATTTTCAAATTGACATCTGTCACTTACAGGCTTGATCCATGTTTTTTTTATCCTTTCGGGGGCAGGGTGGAGTTGTGCTCAGCTGGATATAGGAAGTTAATGCTTTGCTTCATGAGGGGGTGATGTCAGCAGCCCTGATAGCGCATTTACATAGGCCAT
This sequence comes from Charina bottae, assembly GCA_023362775.1. Lineage (NCBI taxonomy): Eukaryota > Metazoa > Chordata > Lepidosauria > Squamata > Charinaidae > Charina > Charina bottae. The sequence continues at coordinate 243,136,231 of JALMGJ010000002.1, forward strand.
CCTTGGGTCCACCTATTCTGGACAACCATCCAGAACAACCTGGGTTCCTACCTTCTCTTTGGTTGTGGACATGGTGAGAGAGTGAGAAACAATTACAGAATGCCTAGTGGCAGAAGATTACACAGACCTTTTAAAGTTAGGACTCAGGCCTATACATGGGATAGAGACAGCATTGATCACTCTAGGGATGACCTATGTCAATATCTGGATGGGTTGTATACCTCCTTGTCTTATTAGGCCTCAATATTTGGACCTTTCCCCTATACTGTTTACCATTTACGTGATGCCACTGAGAGAGGTTATACATTGATTGAGAGTACAATATTATTGCACAACCTCCCACAATTGGCCTTTATAGCCACTTACGGATCCACCGTTAAAATTTTACCTTTGGAAGACAATCTTACTCGGCTACGAGTGATCGCCGATGATGATGATGACAATATTATTAATATGCTGATGATATCCAACTTTACATGCCATCTCAGGCTATGCTGGAGATGATAATGAGGTCTTGCCCCAGTGTCTGGAGGCTGTAGTTGTCTTGATGAGATGAAATAGGCTAAAGTTGAACCCAAGAAAGACAGAATTGTTGTTTATGCATCTAGGTTTCCCGCTCCATTCTTTTGATGGAGAAGCACTACCAGAAGGAACAGGTCTGTGATTTGATGGGTTTTACTGGACTCATGGCTACTGTTTATTAGGCAGGAGGCCTTTACCCAGCTCTGGATGGCATATACTGTAAATTGCATGGACCAGAAAGACAATGACTTGTCCATGTCTTTATCACTACTCAGTTGGACAGGAAATTCATTCTAGATAGTGCTGCCTCTGAAGGCCACCTGAAAGCTGCAGTTGGTGGAAAATGCAACAACCCATCTGTTAACAGGTACCCAACACCAGCAGTGCATTAAACCTGTATTACAGCCCTGCATTGTCTACCAATAGGCTTTTGGTTTTGACTGATAAAGCCCCATATATCTTGGCACCTAGAGAGCTGCAGGACCACATTCTCCAAACAGAATGAACCTATAGTGCCTGTTCTCTGGAACATACTCCCCACAGAGATCAGACTATCCCCCTCTTTGATTTTCATTTCAGGAAATGCTAAAAACTGAACTGTTCTAAGGAACATATTTTGACTAAGGGACACAATCTGGGTTTGATTGTTGCTTTGGGTTTAAGATATTTTTGTTTGTTATTAATTGCTTTCGTTTAATTTCATTATTATGCCTAACATATGCTTACCATGAATATTTTATACTCTGTTTACTGTGGATGCTTTAATACTACAGTATGTATACTACATTGTTAACCACTCCTAACCTTAGTAGATTATGGTGGTATATAGGTTGAATAAACAAGCAAACAAAGATATGTGTAATTTTTAAATTAAGAGTATAAACCCTAGGAAGATAGTGCTGCAGTTCTCACCTTCTTCTGAAGCTCTGGCTATTCAGGTTGAGATGTAGTACCTCACAGGAATAATACTGTAAATTCACTGGATAGGGGAGCAGGTGAAGCCACAACATGCACCTCTCCCAGACAATATTTCTGCCAAAGCAGAAAATGTGGAGCTGTTGGAAGCCTATTCCTGAATGATATTGAATATTAGGGCTTGATAAGAAATTCTTTCCATCCAAATATTTATGCCAATTTCCTATATTCAAACTTTTTAAACTTATAGGAGGGTCAAATTGTATGTATATACCAAAATATGTATTCCCCATTTTGTCATGTAGCTTGTATACACACCTACACACATATGTACACACACCCACACATGGGGAGAGAGAGAGAGAGAGATCTATATATTTTTGAGAAGATGCCCACAAAAATATATTATATTCAAAATAACTGTTTGGAAAATGCATGTATCAGGAAATTGGCAAAATGCATATACAGTATGTGTTAGGAAAAATGATCCCAAAATGTATTGTAGTTTTTATATATGTTACAAAACCAAGAAACTAAATAAAACTAAATTTGACAGATTTGCCTATTTCTACCCAGCACATGTCCTAGTGGTGTCCTACTGACTGTTTCCTCTTGGGCCCTTCCTGGGATGGGCTAAGAGTTTCAACATTGCTGGAAATGTCCAGGCCTTGGGGAAAACTGAGTGATGAAATGCATTTGGTGCTCAGCCTAGAGATGCTTCTGAATTATAGAAGGTATTAGTTGAAATTACAGCAAAAACATGTTACAGGAAGGATTTTTAAAGATTCCCTAATAATTCCTCCTGAAGCCCAGGTCATTTTTCCACTAGTATCAGTGCTTGTGATATGTACAATTACCCCAGTGCTATCTTTGTTCACAGAATCTTTCATTAGTGGGGAATTAGCCCCAGACTCATGTTCCATATGATATGATTGATTTGATTTGATTATGTGCCATCAAGTCATTTTCGACTCCTAGTGACCACATAGATTTATTTTTTCTATGACGATCTATCCCTAACCTGTTGTTTCAAGTCTCCCAATGGTGCACTCATTGCCTCTGTAACTGAGTTCATCCACCTTGCTGCTGGTCATCCTCTTTTTCTCTTTCCTTCCATCTTTCCCAGCATTAGAGCCTTTTCCAGAGAGCTGGGTCTTCACATAATGTGTCTGAAGTAGGATAGTTTGAGCCTGGACATTTGTGCCTCGAGTGAAAACTCTGAGTTGATTTGTTCGATGATCCATCAGTTTGTTTTCTTGTCCATGGTATTCTCAGGAGTTTTCTCCAATACCAAAATTCAAAGGCATCAATATTCTTCCTATCCTGCTTCTTTAAAGTCCAACTTTTGCTTCCATAGAGTGTCACAGGGAATACCATGGCTTGCGCGATTCTGATCTTTGTAGGTATAGACACAACACAGCACATCACAGCATTTGAATATCGTTTCCAAGGCCTTCATGCCTGTTCTACCAAGTGCTAGTCTGCTGCATGTTTCTTGACTGCTTGTTCATTTACTGTTGATGGTTGATTCATTGATTTTTGTTGCACCAACTCATGTTGACAAATAGTTACAACTCCATGACAATTTTCAGATCTGTGGAATTTACAAAAAAACACCTTCCAATTTTTTTTTGCCCTTCCCATCCCAGCTGTTTATTGGTCACATCCAAAGATTTTTTCCCACCCACAGATATAATTAAGACCAATGCATATTAGTTTTCCATGCTAACAAAACTAGAGCCAGTTTGGTCTGTGAGAGCCAGTTTGGTCTAGTGGTTAAGGCAATGGGCTAGAAACCAGGAGACTGTGAGTTCTAGTCCTGCTTAGGCATGAAAGCCAGCTGGGTGAGCTTGAGCCAGTCACTCTCTCTCAGCCCAACTCACCTCACAGGGTTTTGTGGGGAAAATAGGAGGAGGAGGAAGGAGTAATAGAGATGTTCCCCACCTTGAGTTATTTATAAAAATAATAAAGGCAGGATAGAAAATAAATAAATAAATAAATAAATAAATAAATAAATAAGATGCAAAATTATAGTAAGTGACTCAGGAACTGAACCTGCTAGATTTACTTGCACTTTCACCAAAATGGACTTGGCCCATATATGTGTGTATATTTCCACAGTTACATACCTATAACGGTTGGGCACATTTTCATATTGATCACAAGAGTGAATTTGAGGAAGTATATATCTGAAATTCATAAACAATAAATGTCCCTTTTGCCAGTCAGGCCTTTCATAAATTATGAGATGGTGAGATGGGAATGAGATGGAAATTATGAGATGAAAATTATGTATCATTTTCTAAAAAAAATATATTGAGGTGTAAGGAAAATGGAAAGGGAAAAGGTTAGGTTAAGCAAGATAAGAGAGGAAAAAGAACCTCAAAGGTGCCATATTGGGAAGACCACCTTTCAATTTATAGAAATGCCAAAATCATATAATGTGGTTGTTCTACTGATGCGGGAGTTCCACTGTAATCCTTTGTTGTTGGAAGTCTGGGAAGTCTCCTGCAAAGAAAAAGAAAAGGAATATAATCAACAACAGCATAAAAGCTACCATCACTGATGTTTGTTTATGAGGGGAAAAATTCCCAGCACTTTGGTACAGAGCTTCTTATAATAGTTGCATTATTGTAATATCCATTTTTGTTTATTCGTTCAGTCGCTTCCGACTCTTCGTGACTTCATGGACCAGCCCACGCCAGAGCTTCCTGTCGGCCGTCACCATCCCCAATTATGAACCTGCTTATTCCTTGGGATCAGCTGATGAAACCCTTCTCAGCATTCCCCATTCCATTAAGATAGAGTAGATGATGAAATAGCCTTCTCTGTGGTCAGTGCACACTATTAATGGAACTGTCTTCCAGATTTTGTACCTTTGGGTCCAGATAATTCACTATTCTGCACAGATAAATTCAGATGTTATATCCAATATATTGGCCACATACTTATTCTTGGAAGCTAATTTTTAGACTTCATTGGGTGATGTCATATTTAGGATTGCACCGATAATATGTTTGTATTCACTGCTGCATCTTTATTTCTCCACATATCTATTGGAATTTTATCTAGATTTCCACCTTGGTGACTGGTAAGATTTTTATTTTTCATGTCATTGTAGCATTTATTTCACTCTGCATGTTATGTTTTATTTGCTTTAAGCCATTTCAATCATGATTTGTAGAGACCAATAAACAAACATCTAGCCAATATGAAGCTGCTTTCAGGAAGCACTTTGACCTTGGCTAGTGAACTGAGTTCCCAGGACTCCTGGGACTCCAGCTAATATTTTGGTTTCCATAAATATTTTGTAAATTGCCCAGAGTTTACTGGCATGGGCAGCTGTAACAAATGTAAATAATAGTAATAATAATTGGTGGCCTTCGGTGAAGTCACATGACCCATTCAGGATGAAATCTGCATTAAAGATGGCTTTTAATAGAAAGAACACAAAAATGCCATGTATCCAGTGCAGCTGACATAGTTAAGTTTTTATGCATATAGAAAAGAAAAAGAAAAGAAAAAACTAGCTACTTGTTTGGTAGTATATTTCATTTCTCTGACAGATAATGCATAGCCAATCTTTAGTTTAGACACCCTGGTAGACTAGTCAAAAGAGAGTAAATTATATCAGGAAGCAAAATAAAAATCATTCTATAAAAATACATGTACCAGAATTTCAAGGACTTCCTTTTACATGGTCACAATCTATACTGAAATGGAATTTTCCTCTGGAGTATTAGAATACAGTATACTTATATATACTGTATATACTTAACAAGTATAAATGCTTTTTGAGCTTGTATTTTCTTAAGGGAAATCAGATAAGATGGTGAAGTGCCGTAATCAGGTAGAATTCCATGAGACATGAGGGAAAAAGTTCTATTAACCAGAAAATATAGATTTTATCTTTCACCATCTTAGATCTTTGACTCAGCATTCAGCATGCCTATTGATGCCCAGGCATAAAAAGAATTTAAATGAAACACCAAAAGAAATTCATGTTGAATTACAAGACCTTTTACTGGATTATAAATCTGTTAACAACACTAGATGTTGATTAAAAAAAAAGATATAACCCAAAATATGTAATGTCTTGACAGATGCAGAGAGTACTACAATCTAAATTAGTTTCCAAACATATGAGCACAATGATTGATTGATTCACCTATGCAAATTCTATGCAACTTTCTATTATTCGTTGTCCTCTTCCATAGCTGATGCCTTCCCTTCCCTTCCTCTTTTTATTGGCCATGCATAAATATGTACATGGCCACCTTAACAGAGATAGCATCCAAAGGTAATACCAGGCTGAGACGCCAGGTCTAACTTGCATAACTGAACTTAACCAACTGGGTATAAAGAAAAGGTGCCATTTTCTTACTTTTCAGGACCCGCATCATAGAATGTATTGCTGTGAGAAAGGTGGAGATGCCAGTAAAGCCATTCTGATCCAACTATACTACTTCCTTTCTGTTTGCTATATTAGTTAAAACTGAAAAGAATAAGCCCTTCTTGAGAGCATACTGTAGTAATGTAGTAATGTACTCCACTTTGTAAGCACAATTGGGAAGAATCTTCTAGCATCAACCTGAAAACATTATAGCATCTCTAGAGGCTGGAACAGGTCACAAAAGCAACTTTCTTTTACTGATTTTATAATGGTGTCACATCCATATTCAAAGTGTTGTGTGTAGCCACATAAACAAGGCTCTGTATTAGGATCAAAACATGAGGCATCTTCATAGTTTATTGTTTTGCTATTCGAGCTGTTTTGAATAGAACTTAGGTGACGGCCACATTGGAGTTCAATAAGCTAGTAATATTCCTCCCTTCTGTCTGTTTAAATAATTTTGTTGTTTATTCTTTCAGTCGCTTCCGACTCTTAAGAGCAGAGACATCACACTGACAACAAAGATCTGCATAGTCAAAGCAATGGTATTCCCTGTAGTAACCTATGCCTGTGAGAGCTGGACCATAAGGAAGGCTGAGCGAAGGAAGATAGATGCTTTTGAACTGTGGTGTTGGAGGAAAATTCTGAGAGTGCCTTGGACTGCAAGAAGATCAAACCAGTCCATACTCCAGGAAATCAAGCCAGACTGCTCACTTGAGGGAATGATATTAAAGGCAAAACTGAAGTACTTTGGCCACATAATGAGAAGACAGGATACCCTGGAGAAGATGCTGATGCTAGGGAAAGTGGAAGGCAAAAGGAAGAGGGGCCGACCAAGGGCAAGATGGATGGATGATATTCTGGAGGTGGCGGACTCGACCGTAGGAGAGCTGGGGATGGCGACGGCTGACAGGAAGCTCTGGCGTGTACTGGTCCATGAAGTCACGAAGAGTCAGATGCGACTGAACGAATAAACAACAACCTTGCAAGATCTTGAGCTTTACCTTACTGGCATGTGAAATAAGTTCCACTGTTCGATAGTTTGAACATTGTTTAGTGTTTCCCTTTTTTGGTATGGGGATATAAGTTGATTTTTTCCAATCTGATGGCCATTCTTGTGTTTTCCAAATTTGCTGGCATATGGCATGCATCACCTTGACAGCATCATCTTGCAAGATTTTAAACAGTTCAGCTGGGATACCGTCGTCTCCTGCTGCCTTGTTATTAGCAATGCTTCTTAAGGCCCATTCAACCTCACTCTTCAGGATGTCTGGCTCTAACTCACTGACCACACCATCAAAGCTATCCCTGATATTATTATACTTCCTGTACAGATCTTCCGTATATTCTTGCCACCTTTTCTTGATCTCTTCTGCTTCTGTTAGGTCCTTGCCATCTTTGTTTTTGATCATACCCATTTTTGCCTGGAATTTACCTCCAATGTTTCCAATTTTCTGTAAGAGGTCTCTTGTCCTTCCTATTCTATTGTTTTCTTCCACTTCTGTGCATTGCTTGTTTAAAAATAATTACTTATCTCTTCTGGCTAACCTCTGGAATTTTGCATTTAATTGGGCATATCTTCCCCTATCACTGTTGCCTTTTGCTTTCCTTCTTTCTTGGGCTACTTCCAGTGTCTCAGCAGACAGCCATCTTGCCTTCTTGGTTTTCTTTTTCTTTGGGACGTTTTTTGTTGCCGCCTCCTGAACAATGTTGCGAACTTCTCTCCATAGTTCTTCCGGGACCCTATCTACTAAATCTAGTCCCTTAAATCTATTCTTCACCTCCACTGCATATTCATTAGGAATGTTAGTGAGCTCATATCTAACTGATCTGTGGGTCTTCCCTATTCTCTTTAGTCTGATTCTAAATTGTGCAATAAGAAGTTCGTGATCTGAACTACAGTCAGCTCCAGGTCTTGTTTTTACTGACTGTATAGATTTAAATAATTTAATTTAAATAATTACCTAGCAATAAATTCACTGATCTCAGGAATTTGGTTCACAGTGAAAGTCCTGTAACTTAATAATATAAAATAACTGCTTCCAACAAATTAAAGAAGAAAGCCTACATCTCCCTTATTTTATCATAGATTAGAAACAATCCCAAATAATTGTAATGTATGGAAATTGGGTTTCTTGACTAGAATAACCATCTCTCTGGTATGCAGGAAGAGCAGCTAAATGCCTCATTGTCGTAAGCATTCATCGAAGAGGAACTTTTAACAAGTGAATAAAAATATATCAATGTGAAATATGTTAACTTAATGTAACAGTGTATAATTTAGCATTCACATTAAATGTGTGTTATAAAAGTATCATCAACTTTATTTTAGTTTTTAACAGAGAAAATGAAATGCACAAATTGTGTTAATGTAATGGTGTAGTCCAGAAGTTTAACAGAGAAGTTACAAAATCAGAATCATGTTCTCTTCTCCCCATTCCCCCCCTATCCCAAACCCCCACCCCCACTGGCACCCCCCATTGACATCTGCAAATAAATGTAGTGGTTACTATCTTGTTGCACAGTTAGCATTCTGCTTTAATCAAATAGTCTTATGTGAAAGCTGCCTTAGAGCCAATCTGGGGTAGTGGTTAAGGCATCAGGCTAGAAACCAAGAGACTGTGAGTTCTAGTCTCGCCTTAGGCATGAAGCCAGCTGGGTGACCTTGGGCCAGTAACTCTCTTTCAGCCCCAGGAAGGAGGCAATGGTAAACCATTTCTGAAAAACCTTGCCAAGAAAACTGCAGGGACCAGTCCAGGCAGTCGCCAGGAGTCATCATTGACTTGAAGCCATATCTATCTGTATCTGTATCATCTGTATCTGTATCTGTATCTGTATCTGTATCTGTATCTGTATCATCTGTATCTGTATCTGTATCTGTATCTGTATCTGTATCTGTATCATCTGTATCTGTATCTGTATCTGCATCTGCATCTGCATCTGCATCTGCATCTGCATCTGCATCTGCATCTGCATCTGCATCTGCATTTGCATCTGGGTGGATTTAAGTCTGTATTTTTAAACAAGGATCAACTCCTGTATTCCTTTCCAGCAGTCTTGCACTTTGTCTTTACTCTCTCCACTTTCAAAACATTCCTCTTATGTCAGGCTGTATGAACTGGATGGATGACTATTTTAATTTTGCTTTACCTAGCTTTGAGCTAATTTTTTTTTTTTTACTGTTCTTTTTCCAGATAGCCACTGTGAGCAGTCTAGGGAGGAAAGATAGGGTATAAATTGGAATAATAAAATTATAAATCAGTAATACATATGCTATTGAACAGGCACACCAGATTCTGTCTTGGGTTTAAGATACAACATAGGTAGAACTGTTACTATTTACACACTAAAGAGGGCAAATGAAAAGCCCACACGAACTTGGCTTAAAACAAGAGGAAACATCTTGTTATAAAATTTAGCCATTTGAAGTATGTACCAGCTTAATCCATAGAGCTTGAGATGGGGCACAAAGAAGTAGCTACTACCATAGTACTAGAATTCAGTGAACAAGAATGAGACAAACAGAGATTATTTCCCCACTAGTGTCTTCTAGAGTCATCCAGATATGTTGTGCCTAGGTAGCAGTAACGAGGACACACTTCACATAATTTCAGCAATGGTTGGGTGATGCTATGAAGTCACTAGAGGAGAAATAGCTAGAAAGGGTTATCAGGATTAGGATTCCTGAATGAGATTTTTGAGTCAGGTACAACTGAAGATTACGTGATAGAGGCATAGATGCTAGTGGTTTGTATAACATTCCTACACCATCTTGTTGACAGATTTTTCAGTTTTTCCTACAAGGCCTTCTGCCCTTGTAGGAATCTCACTGGATGCTAAAAAGATGCTTCAAAAAGATGCTTATTTGGGGGCTTCGGTTAAAAGGATATAAAAACAGAAGCTTTCCATCTCTATTTGATAACTATTCCTGCCTGAAAGCTTCCCTTTTTGATGCATTAGAAACATCGTAGAACCTTTTCACTCAACTCTTGGGGATGACCTTTGTTGTCATATGAAGGAGGGGGAGAAGTGTTCCCTTCCTGGTTTTGTTAGATTTCTTGGCAGCCCTTGATACCTTTGACTATGTCATCCTTATGGACTCTCTGTAGGGGTCATAGATACTGTTCTTCAGTGGTTCTGCTCCTTCCTCAGTAGGTGGTTTTAGACAGTGATGTTCAGAGAGGTGAAATCAGCTAAGTAATTGCTGGCTTGTGTAGAGCCTTAGAGCTTGGCTTTTTCCCCTGCTCTTTACTGTTTAAATGATGCCACTGGGGAAGGTCATCTGTCAGTTTGTGATGAAATATCATCAATATCCAGTTGAAAACTTTCCTAAGCCATACAGGAGAAATTGTCAATGTCTTGACCCAGTATCCGGAGCAAGCCCATACAACTTGTAGAAGAGAAAGGGCCACACTGATAAATTAAAAATAATCGGGGCCCACAAAGGAATATCTGGTGTACTGATAAGCTGTTTCTCAGCTAGCAGGGTAGTGGCGGTGCTAAAGCTGGCAGCATCAGTGAGGCCTGGAGGTATTGGGGGCGCTCCGCAGCATCTCTTTTGGGGTGGTGACTGATTTATTTATTTATTTTATTTATTCATTCAATTTATATGACCGCCCATCTCCCCCAACGGGGAACTCTGGGCGGTTCCTACTGATTGTTCCTACTGATGGTAACGTTTGGCAGTAGTGAATTTATTAAGTTTTAAAAAACGTTGGCAGGCCTTCACAAGGCTGCTTCGTGTACCACATGCAGCCCTCAGGCCATATGTTCTACAGGCCTGAAATAGACACTATGAGAGTCTACATGGAATAAAGCAAAGAAAGATGGAGTTTCTGTTTGTTCATCATGATATTCTGGCAACTCCAGTGTAGTTTCTTGATAGGGTGGTACTATCCCGGAAGAAGAGGGCTGCAGCTTGGGGCTTCTCCTGGACACACAGCTACAGTAAGAGGGGGAGGAGGGGAACCTTTTCCCAGCTTCAGCTGGTGCACCGCTTGCAGCCCTATCTGGAATGTGGGGATCTTGCAAAAGTAACTCAAGCCCTCAGTGCTGTTTGACTATGACAAAGTGCTGTGTTGAAGTTGCTGCCGTGAAGACTACTTGGAAGGTTCAATTAGTCTAGAATGGAAATGTATGCAATTATAAGCACATGACAAGGCCTGCACTGGCTTCCCATTGGTTTTCAAGTGCAATTTCAAGTGCTGCTTTTGACCTTTAAAGTCTACATGACTTGGCTCCAAGGTGCTCAAGGACCATCTTCTCTAACTAGTTTCAACCCACTTAATATACTGTATACATTCTGGGAGAACCACCTAGTGGTTTCCCATTTTTGTGAAGAGGTGGTGGTGGTGGCAGCTTATTGGATTCCTTTTCTATAGCTACATCTATGCTTTCAAAGCCTCCCCCCTACCCTGAAAAGCAATCTAGCTGCTACTTTGTTACCTTTACATGTTGGTAAAAAGACAGTTATTCCAGGGAGAAACTGTTGCCATCATTTATTGGTTTGTTTGTGTTATTGCTTATATAGAGATGGTTGGGATTCATTCTATTTTTATTCTTCTTGATTTACTACTGAGGACATTGCATTTCTCTTTTAGTGTCATACTGTGGATGTTTTAATGTATTTTAAGGGTATATTGTAAACCACTGAGATGGGTTAAATAAATAAATTTCATGGAATCCTGAAAAATCAAGTAGATACATTATTTTAAATCTCTGTTTTGCACAAATACTCCTATATAAGCTCCTTTTCCACTTTCCACTCTTTTCCTAGAGGCACTAACGTAGTTGGTGCACTCATAAGGCAAACCTAGGCCCTCTATTTTTAATTTTTTAAATATTCTGATTACAGTATGTTACCCCCACTGATGCTCAGCTCAGCTCAGCTGAAATTTTAGGATCACAGGCAAAATAAAGACTGCCTGGTGCATAGTACCATAAATGAAAGCAGAAAACAATGGAGAGAGAAAGAAAAAGAAAGAAAGAAAGAAAGAAAGAAAGAAAGAAAGAAAGAAAGGAAGGAAGGAAGGAAGGAAGGAAGGAAGGAAGGAAGGAAGGAAGGAAGGAAGGAAGGCTTAGAAAAATACTTTTATTTCACAAAGAAGTGCAGTTTAAACAATGAACAAAATATTGAAACTGAGGTGTCAGCTCTGCCTAAAGTTTCAGTTCTGTTTCCTGTTTCATTGGACTGACTTTACAACATGCACAAGATCATGTGAATTTACCAATTTTGACTGTGGCAATTCTGTTGCTTCAGTTCATATGTTACACAAATATCACCATATACAACTTCTTTGGATGGAACATGGGCCAAATCAGGATCAACAATGTGATTTCCCTTAAGATGAAAATCAAAGGTTTTGGGCAACACATTATAAAAGGAAACCTCCAAATGGACAGGAAATACAATGCCAATGGTTATAGTACTCTGTATCCATATCCTGATTTTCCTGCAAACTGTTTATTGCTAGCCCACTATGTTCATCTCTTTCTAAGCACGGTAAAAAGGTTGGAAGAACATGTAGACCATTTTTGCAACTCATGAGAGAAGCAGTGAATATGAATTCCAAAATGTTCATCACTACAAGATGTCAAGGGCCAGTTTGGTCTAGTGGTTAAGGCAACGGGCTAGAAACCAGGAGACTGAGAGTTCTAGTCCCGCCTGAGGCATGAAAGCCGGCTGGGTGACCTTGGGCCAGTCACTCACTCTCAGCCCAACTCACCTCACAGGGTTGCTGTTGTGGGGAAAATAGGAGGAGGAAGGAGTATTAGGTATGTTCGCCACCTTGAGTTCTTTATAAAAATAATAAAGGTGGGATAGAAAATAAATAAATAAATAAACAAACAAACAAACAAACAAACAAATAAATAAATAAATAAAATAAATACTTAGTTATATGAAACCAAGCAGATAGTGGTAGTGTTCCTAACAGATGTATTTGTAGTTATTTTTGTGCTTGGTCTGGTTAATTTTCTGTATTTTGTTTTTGGTTTTAATGTTATTTTATTTTTGTGAGCCTCCCAGAGTCAGTTGGAATTGGGCAGCATCCTAACTGAATAAAATAATAAGTAAATAATGAATTATATTGTACATTTGTAGTAATTTAAAGGAGATGCATGGCTGTAGGCAGGGCTGTCTGCCAGGGCAGGATCAAAAAAAGTCAAGATGGTGGGCATGACAATGTGGTTGAAGCTCTGCCTGCTTTTTATGTGTGTTGCATGTGCAGACAGAGCACCACTGTGGCTGTCTTGACTTTTTCTACCATGCACTGTGGACATCCCTGGTTGTGGAATAGCACCCTTGCAGGACATTAGCAATCTCATCATCACATACTTGAAATGGTCCTGGAAAAGATGCAAGGAAAATGCAACAAAACATATCTGGTATCTCATTTTTTTCAATCCATATTTCTTTGTATTGGCTCAACTGATCTTACTGGCACTGGTATATTTTCATTCTGTATCAGTGTGAGCTGGTCCCTGGGTCAGACCTGTATTAAATACTTGTGTTTAATGTAGTTGGTTGCTTCTATCTCACTGTGAAAGGGTGCCTGTAATATAAGACAATCTGATTATTCATAGTTTTGTACTGACAGATATTGTAGCTGACATAAGTTCATTTACAATTTGAAATTGGAGTGGAGGTAAATAGCTGAAGAAATCAAGAACAACTATCTCACACAATACAGGAAATGTTTCTTTTCAATTTATTGGAATTTATTAAAAGTTATAAAAGTGGACGGTTTTATATCCATCCTACTTCAGAATGCAGCTTATATCTAGAACAACTTATATTTTACCATATTTGCAGAACAATATAGTACAACAATAAAATAACCATAAGCAAATTATTGCCCAAAAGCTTCCAAGAAAAGAAAAATATTGGTCATAATTGGTCGTAGATAATTGGTAAGCAATAAGGGCAAGCACAATAGTTCATTATAGCTTATTTTCAATTTGTTGACAACTGTATTTCTCAGCATACATAATGTAATTTGGAGGAAAGGTATGTAAGAAACTATTTCAAGACAAGGAAGTATAAAAAGATTATAAGCATCTTTTTTTCTTGCAATCTGTTAACATTTTAGTTAGCTTCATTATATAATACACAGGTACATTTTCCAGAAGTAATGATTTATGGATGAAATAGGGCATCTGTGTACAATCTTAAATATAAGGAGAATACCCACCTCCACCTCCACTTCCAATGTATTAATAAAAATCAAGCAGTATTTTTCTTTGAAAAGTCAAGTTAAATAAAATAATTAACAGTGTAATGCCATTATAATTCAGCCAGTTCATCCTGAGTGGCATTTGAAAAAAATATAGTTGCATAGTTGGTGCATTATATTTATAAAATTTGGTGGGGAAGCCGTCATACAGCACACAGCAATTTAAGTCACATAGGCTTACAACTCCTCCCAGCTAAATGCTACTGCTCAGCGCAATGCATATCTTTAAAAATAAAATTACAAATGGTTTCTAACTTCACAATTAAATCAAAATCAAAATATTTATCTCCTGCATTTGTTCCATGGAGATAGGGATGCACCATCATGCTGCTGAATGGAAGGTTTGCAACAGCCATTGTACAACATCAAAGGTGAACGTTGATAGACATCACATGAGGGAGACAAATAAACAGAGGCAAAGCAACTATTAGAGTAAAAAGCATATAGATCAATCAAAAGAATCAATATGGGCATAAACATATGATGAAAAGATAATTAATTCTTTTCTTTTGTATGCCTCCCTCTCAAAAGCATTCACTCTGTATGCATCTCTTTCATGTCTCATCACATTTCTTTTATCACAGCAGTATTTTGCCTGCTCAGAAAGATTTTCATCTGTCAGATGGTTTCTGATACTAATATTTTAAACATGTAGAATATTAGCAACAACAAAAACCCTAATACATTTTTTGCATTGATATTGTAAACCATCTCATTGATGAGTGCATATCTGTAAGTTTTTAAACCATCAGACATCAAAACATTTCAGTGACTAAAAAGGGTGACACAAGTTTCTCTTTGAATGCCAGATCACATTTGCTTCATTTGCTTCATGTATGTGTGTGTGTGTGTTTTGATCAGACTATTAATAATACATCCCTTATATTTTTATATGAATAACAGGTTTAATAAGATGCAGTGAAGATCTGACAATGGTTTCATCCCACTCTAACAGGTAATTTGAGAAATATCACTTAAATCCAGTTTGTACCATGTAGGCATCAGATAGTGTAATACTGTTTGTTTAGAAATATAACTGTTTATGTCTTTATTTGTTTCTTCACTGAAAAACTATGCTCTTAACTCTGGAGGAGACCAGCTTTAATTGCCTACCAGAGCAAAACTATATTTTCATGGAACAATTATATAACCTGGGTATAGCTACACTTCAAAATACAGTACATAGCTATAAAAAGGGGAAGCATCCATATCTAGAAGTACTGTAAATTAACACCATATTGTAGCATTATAAAGTGCTCTTTGAAAGGACACATTTAAAATAGATTGGTTGTCATAGAATAGATATTTGAAGTAAGGTTTAAAATTCTGCTATGAAAAGCTTTGAAACTCAAGTGGCCTAACATTAAGTATTATCTTAGAATTATTGTTTAACTCTCAAACTTTTAAAGAATGAAGGAAGTACCCTAATTTTACAAGTCCTTTGTGGGGATCTTGAAATTAGCAACAGGTGTTATAATATCCCAATTTCCCTCAGAGAAGAGTTTGGCTGCTCTTGCAACAGCATAGCAATTACAGTTTCTTACTGTGACGGTTGAAAGAAACTGGGACTGAAGTAGCAGTTTATGCTGGAATACAGTTTCTATATCTTGGTTTGAGGTTGTTCATACGTTTGAAAAAAATAAAATAAAATAAAGTATCCAGAACACAAAGCTTGGGGAAGTAGCTTAGAAGGACTTAGTTCCCATTGAGGAAAGCACGGTTTTCTGATCCATGCCACAATTGATGGTTTTAGCTTAGCTCCCTCTCAATCAATATCTAACAAGGCATGATTTAATAAGGTTTTATAATCTACAAAAATGGGAGGGGTGAGAGGAGGGGGAGGGCCCCACTATTGTCATTCATCAAAGGACCCCTTTCACTTTTCTTTGCTTTCACCTGCTGGGACACATTTGGTCTCTTTCAAAGGAAATGCAATGACAAAATGAATGAGAAATGCAAGAATAAGGGTCCTTATTCTATCCAATAGCATAATCAATGGGTACTTGTTATCCCTATTGTATTTCACAGAGGTAGTTGTAAGACAATTAAATCTTGCTTCTCAGGCAAATAATTTTGGTAGTTAACCTGAAGCAGCCAACAATATTGAAAAGAATGAATGCATGTGAAGCAATGATGTAATGGGATACTGTTTTGCCAAGGAAAGGGAGGAGAAAGGCCTTTTATGATTTCACTAAACTACAGTATATGTGAACCATAATTACTGGCTGATATCATACAAATCCAGGAGACGGAGCTGCTAAAATGCAGTTTTCCAAAAAGGTGACAAAAAAGGTGAGTGATTTTGATACCATCTTTTTTTTTTAAAAATGTGCATTTAGTAAACAAGAGCAGAGAAAGAAAACAAGTGCTTACCCAATATTTTGTCAACTTCCTATTTTTAAGATACAAATATTGTATCTTAATAAATAGAGGCTGTTTTTATAGTTAACATCAGAATTGTATGACATCTAATTTAGTTTTAATTTCATTAATATTCTCGTACTGAATTGCTTCCATGTAAAAACAGAGATTCTGCACAGAATGCATTTTAATCCAGTCTTCTTTTGAAAACATTCTTACCCATTTTTCTGTCTCAAAGAATTAATATTCAGTTCACCACCAAAGACTTCATTATCTATAACAGTCTCATCAATATCCATATTTATATTGAAAATTATTTCTTCCATCTATATTAACTCTGACTTACAGATTGCTTCTCTCCGGTTTTAGTGAAAATGTACTGAATCCTCAACTATTTAAATGAAGTGCTGTTGTTCAGATAATTGTACTCCAGTTAAATGGAGAGGAACACCTCTTACTGTTCTACTTTAAAAGCCAGTTCATGCTTTCTTGGTCTCTTTCTTTGGGCAGGGAAGTCCTCTATTCATTTGAGCCACCAAGCTTATGAACTCATAACCATTCTTCATAATAGATTTCAGATACAACAGCTTCTCAAGAATTAAATTTAGAAAGTTGAAGAGTGCACTCCCACTTCAGCAAGTAAACATAGTGCTTAGGCATCTCTTTAATATTGTTTTGGCCAGGCACTGCAGTGACAATGAATGGAGGTAAGGCAGTACTGTATTGAGGAAGTAAAGTGAAAAATTCAGTTTTGTGGAGCCACAGTATCCTATTCTGTATATTCATGGTTCTTTAAGTATTATTTTGAACTATAATATTATTATAAATATTCTTTGACATAAAGCTCTGTCTACAGCCCAGTTAAATTTAAGTTCTAGGAATCAGTGTACTAAACCATTTGGTTGTTAGACTTCTTGCATAATCAGTTCAGTGTGATTTCCACAGGGATCTGTCATTGTTTTATCACTCCTATGAAAATGGGTGGACTGAGAGAGAGAGACAGTGACCACCTTAGGTTTCCATGACTAGGGTAGACCAGAACCACAGTCATCCCATCCCAGTCCAAAACCTTATACCACACAGGGTCTTATCCTATAGATTTCAGCGAATCTTTAGAATCTCATGTTGACTGACTTAGGTTGCAATCCAATCACCCTTTACCTGGGAATAACTGAAACTGAACTCAGTGGGATTGCGCTGAAGTAATGACCCTGTCTGAAGACTTGCTCTGTAGCAAAACAAAATCTTACTATGACAATGCTAGCTGCTCCCCCAATGCTAAGCCACAAACAGTGACATGACATCATTATTACAGTCACTTCACTCTAACCCTAAGCTGAACGAGTATGGGAAAAAATATTAAATGCCTAGGGAAAGGATTATATGTGAATTGTATGTACATACACAACTGCATACACAAGGATATGCATACTTATTACAGATCATTAGTACAATTTGTACAAGCACAGCCAGTTAGACTATATGGGCAGATAGGAGGTTAAACCTAGGTTTCAATCGTCTTCCAACATTGACAGAGCTGTCAAAGATGATACTGCTTACCATTTATTCTCTAGCAAATATAAATACTGAATGATTTATATACACCTTAACTTGCATAAAAATACTGTATTAGGATCCTAGTTTTTATTTTGACATTCTTTTTTTTTATTTCTTCAAAAGAAAACATAAGGATAGAGGAAGACCTTTTTTAACAGAAATAATGAGAATACTTTATGCTGTATAAAATTCTGTATCAACAACATCAAAGACACCCAAATTCCACTATATATAATGTGCATAGGATTGTGAGCTCTAGGGGAGCTGATAGATCTTTGTAAGGACAGCCTTCCACAAGAAACCGCCATCATGATGGAGTAAGACATGCTATGGTTTCAGTTTCATTCATCCCAACACTGCCTTTGAGTCCATGTCAGATTCTGTACCCTTCAACAAAAAAATGATTGACAGATTGTTTCAGGCTGAGGCATGGGGGACCAACTGCTGTTGTTAGTCAAATGTTACTGTTAATTCAATGTAGAGAAGTGAATGGGAGAAGGGATAATAGACCCTCCTTCATGTTGTGCAGCATTTTTGGTCATACAAATGGCCTTCTAGAAAGTGACATACTTCCTAGGACTGCTATTATTCTTCACAGGGAATAAATTGCATTCCTTTGGCACTTTCCCTTTTTTCATCAGCACTATGGAAGAAGGTAGTATTGAAGAAACTAACTTTTGTTATTTCTCCTTACCAGCAGCATGTTCATTTAATTTTCTATATATTATACTGAATGTATTCATCTGAATTCAGAATCTTGAATTTAGTATTTTGCTCATTTGTATCATAGTGGGCATTCTTGACCTGTACTTGTTCCTTTCCCAGAAATGGTAATTATGCAAGCATAATAGGGGCTTTCTGCATATGTTGAACTCAGCTAAGAATATTACATAGGATCAGATACTGCTTTGGCTCAAAACAATATGCTTCAGTGATGAGTCTTATATGGAACAAAGTAGGATCACGTGGCCCACTATTCTTCTGCAAAATACATGTACGTATGCTATACTTTACTAATTTATTATTTACTAATTAAGAAATAAACTAACTTTCTGTTAGAAAACCTTCAAATCAAATATTTTAAACAATATCATAACTGTCCAATCAACACTAAAACCAATCTAAAAACATTAAAACAACAATAAAATGTTGAAATTCACTTCTAAAGTCTTAATACCTTTTCTAAGCACCATGGATCTGTGTCAATCACAGTTGCATAGACAATACATTCCACAGTTTGGAAGCAGCAGAGGAGGTATTTAATAAGGGATGTGCAGGGAGAAGGGTCAAGAAAGGCAAGGTGATGGCTGTGGCCATGAGATCAAAATTCGACTCCTGTTTACATGTGTTCTGTTCTTGTTTACATAGATTTTCCCACACTTCATTTTTGCATGACTGCCTTTGTTCATATTACATGAAATCCCTTATTTAAAAGGTACAGAGACTTCAAATGCATCCCATATAGTTAATATGGATTCATGGGGTACTCTTTTTTATATGCATTCTCATATTTCTAGAATCACGCTCCATTCCTCTTCATATTGTCCCCCACATTTTAAAGCAGAATTATAGCTCTAACTCTAACTCCAGCAAAGGAGATCGTTACCTTGTTGTGGTGCTGGAGCTTGAGCACCTCAATGAAACCATGAGCTAAACCGTGAAGGGACACCCAAGACAGGAAGGTCGTGGCAGAGAGGTCAGACTAAATACGATCCCTGGGGAAGGTAATGGCAACCCACCCCAGTATTCTTGCCATGAAAACTAAATGGATCAGTACAACCAAAGATATGTCGGTATACCATCGGAAGATGGGACTCCCAGGTCGGAAGATGGTCAAAATGCTACTGGGGAGGAACAGAGGATACGTTCAACTAGCCCCAGACGTGATGACGCAGCTAGCTCAAAGCCGAAAGGACGGCTAGCGGCCGACGGTGCTGGTGGTGAACGACGAATCCGATGTTCTAAAGATCAACACACCATAGGAACCTGGAATGTAAGATCTATGAGCCAGGGCAAATTGGATGTGGTTATTGGTGAGATGTCAAGATTAAATATAGACATTTTAGGTGTCAGTGAACTGAAATGGACTGGGATGGGTCACTTCACATCAGATGACCACCAGATCTACTACTGTGGACAAGAGGACCACAGAAGAAATGGAGTAGCCTTCATAATTAATAATAAAGTGGCTAAAGCAGTGCTTGGATACAATCCAAAAAACGATAGAATGATCTCAATTCGAATTCAGGGGAAGCCATTTAACATCACAGTGATCCAAATATACGCCCCAACCACAGATGCTGAAGAAGCAGAAGTAGATCAGTTCTATGAGGATCTGCAGCACCTACTAGATAATACACCAAAAAGAGATGTTATTTTCATTACCGGAGACTGGAATGCTAAGGTGGGTAGTCAGACGACACCTGGAATTACAGGCAAGCATGGTCTGGGAGAACAAAATGAAGCAGGACATAGGCTGATAGAATTTTGCCAAGACAACTCACTGTGCATAACAAACACTCTCTTCCAACAACCTAAAAGACGACTTTATACATGGACTTCACCAGATGGTCGACACCGAAATCAGATTGACTACATCCTTTGCAGCCAAAGGTGGCGGACATCTATACAGTCGGTAAAAACAAGACCTGGAGCTGACTGTAGTTCAGATCACGAACTTCTTACTGCAAAATTTAGAATCAGACTAAAGAGAATAGGGAAGACCCACAGATCAGTTAGATATGAGCTCACTAATATTCCTAAGGAATATGCAGTGGAGGTGAAGAATAGATTTAAGGGACTAGATTTAGTAGATAGGGTCCCAGAAGAACTATGGACAGAAGTTCGCAACATTGTTCAGGAGGCGGCAACAAAAAACGTCCCAAAGAAAAAGAAAACCAAGAAGGCAAGATGGCTGTCTGCTGAAACACTGGAAGTAGCCCAAGAAAGAAGGAAAGCAAAAGGCAATAGTGATAGGGGGAGATATGCCCAATTAAATGCAAAATTCCAGAGGTTAGCCAGAAGAGATAAGGAATTATTTTTAAACAAGCAATGTGCGGAAGTGGAAGAAGACAATAGGATAGGAAGGACAAGAGACCTCTTCCAGAAAATTAGAAACATCGGAGGTAAATTCCAGGCAAAAATGGGTATGATCAAAAACAAAGATGGTAAGGACCTAACAGAAGCAGAAGAGATCAAGAAAAGGTGGCAAGAATATACAGAAGATCTGTATAGGAAGGATAATAATATTGGAGATAGCTTTGATGGTGTGGTCAGTGAGTTAGAGCCAGACATCCTGAAGAGTGAGGTTGAATGGGCCTTCAGAAGCATTGCTAATAACAAGGCAGCAGGAGACGACGGTATCCCAGCTGAACTGTTTAAAATCTTGCAAGATGATGCTGTCAAGGTGATGCATGCCATATGCCAGCAAATTTGGAAAACACAAGAATGGCCATCAGATTGGAAAAAATCAACTTATATCCCCATACCAAAAAAGGGAAGCACTAAAGAATGTTCAAACTATCGAACAGTGGCACTTATTTCACATGCCAGTAAGGTAATGCTCAAGATCTTGCAAGGTAGACTCCAGCAATTCATGGAGCGAGAATTGCCAGATGTACAAGCTGGGTTTAGAAAAGGCAGAGGAACTAGAGACCAAATTGCCAATATCCGCTGGATAATGGAGAAAGCCAGGGAATTTCAGAAAAACATCTATTTCTGTTTTATTGACTATTCTAAAGCCTTTGACTGTGTGGATCATAACAAATTGTGGCAAGTTCTTGGTGGTATGGGGATACCAAGTCATCTTGTCTGCCTCCTGAGGAATCTGTATAACGACCAAGTAGCAACAGTAAGAACAGAGCACGGAACAACGGACTGGTTTAAGATTGGGAAAGGAGTACGGCAGGGTTGTATACTCTCACCCTACCTATTCAACCTGTACGCAGAACACATCATGCGACATGCTGGGCTTGAGGAATCCAAGGCTGGAGTTAAAATCGCTGGAAGAAACATTAACAATCTCAGATATGCAGATGATACCACTTTGATGGCTGAAAGCGAGGAGGAGTTGAGGAGCCTTATGACGAAGGTGAAAGAAGAAAGTGCAAAAGCTGGGCTGCAGTTAAACCTCAAAAAAACCAAGATTATGGCAACAAGCTTGATTGATGACTGGGAAATAGAGGGAGAAAAAGTGGAGGCAGTGACAGACTTTGTATTTCTAGGCGCAAAGATTACTGCAGACGCTGACTGCAGCCAGGAAATCAGAAGACGTCTACTTCTTGGGAGGAGAGCAATGGCAAATCTTGATAGAATAGTTAAGAGCAGAGACATCACACTGACAACAAAGCTCCGCATAGTTAAAGCAATGGTATTCCCTGTAGTAACCTATGGCTGCGAGAGCTGGACCATAAGGAAGGCTGAGCAAAGGAAGATAGATGCTTTTGAACTGTGGTGTTGGAGGAAAATTCTGAGAGTGCCTTGGACTGCAAGAAGATCAAACCAGTCCATACTCCAGGAAATCAAGCCAGACTGCTCACTTGAGGGAATGATATTAAAGGCAAAACTGAAGTACTTTGGCCACATAATGAGAAGACAGGATACCCTGGAGAAGAAGCTGATGCTAGGAAAAGTGGAAGGCAAAAGGAAAAGGGGCCGACCAAGGGCAAGATGGATGGATGGTATTCTGGAGGTGACGGACTCAACCATTGGGGAGCTGGGGATGGTGACGGCCGACAGAAAGCTCTGGCGTGGACTGGTCCATGAAGTCACGAAGAGTCGGAAACGACTGAACGAATAAACAACAACAAATAGCTCTAAACCAATCATTAAAAAGAATCACTTGAAATAACTGCTGATATGATAAATTCTTGAACTGATTGTGTCACTGAGCAGGTGGCTTCTAATCAAAGGCCAGGTTAATAGCTGTGGATATGTGACTCTCGTTGCCTTATGGATAAATATTAGCTAACAGTTGCTGCCTTCCAATATAAGCTACAGTGAAACAAGTTCTAACATTTCTTTCATATGCCAATACATAGGCAATTAGAAGACAGCCTTCAGATTAGCTACAGTATATGACATTTCTAGTTTTTTTCTTTAGCAATGGAACTATGTTGTGGTTTGCATAGGTACTACATCTAGTCTTTTACAGAAAAAAATCCAAGGCCAGCTTAATAGAAACATATGAATTTATGAGTTATGAGCTTGTGTGTGTATGTACATTTTGACATCCTTCTACTATTTTGCTGACAGAGTCTTCAAATCGGTATTTGTTTTAAAATAATCTCAGTTTATTCAGTAGTGTCACAAACTATAGGGATCTAGCAGAGCCAGGTTAATTAACTGTGAGCTGCCCAGAGTTTGTTGTATATATTTTTTATGTCTGTAGAATATGTGGCTGAGTTTTTAAAAAGCCAGGCCTCAAAACTTTTTTTCTGTTTGGGCTCAGGAGCACATGTTCACCCCCCACTCAGGAATGTTATTGCCCCCAGGTGCCGGCCAGTCTGAGAGTTTCTGACCAATCAGAATTAGTTGTTTGAGCTTTGCCCATATTGGGAATCTGTTGCCTAGGTGTTTTAGTCACATGGTGGATCCTGTCCACTCAGAGGCTGGTCAGGTAAAGGTTTAAAAATGTAAATGCCTTTTGTCCTTTTGTTCTCTGCATTCTGCTCTCTGCTATCTAAATGGCTATGTTAATCAACCATGCCATGCTTTGGCTAAAGAAGAAGATTCAAGGTTTGTTCCTATGTTTTTGTTTTAAATAAAGCAACGTTTTTACTACAAACTTATCTCTTGGTTTTTCCATAACTCTGATCACAAATTTTATAAAAATACAAAAGGTTCTGTGCCCAGCAATTGCTTCTGGATCAGAGACAAAAATTATGAAAATGAAAGAGAAGAAGAGTTATACTGCTTCAGTCTGCATCTGGAGAGGCTTCCTTTGTTTTTTGAAACTTGCCGGCAGTTACAGGAAGTTTCCATTGGAGGCGGAGTTTTAAGCCTCGTGTTTGCAAGCCTCGTGGTGTTTTTTGGATTACTACAACAGGGGAGAGAAGGAGCCATGGCTGCTGATGGAGCTTCAAATTTTCAAGGTATGCCCCTGGAAAGGCTCTCTAATTCTAATTATTTGAACTGGTCTTTGAAAATGGAAAGTTTCTTGAGGAGAGAAAATTTATGGTCTGCAATTTCTGAACAAATTCCTCAGAATCCAGATCAAGCCTGGTTGAGGAAAGATGAGAAATGCAAAGCCTCCATTATTTTGGCTGTTCAGGATGATCAGCTTATTCACGTGAGAGGCAAAGAAACTTCCAAAGACTTATGGGACTATTTGCGTGATTTATATGTGAAAACTAGTCCAGGCAGCAAGGTTATTTTAACGAAAAAACTGTACAAGGCTCACTTGCCTGAGAATGGAAATTTGCCAGATCATCTCCACAAGCTTCAGAATTATTTTGTGGAACTTCAAGAGCGTGGGATGGAATTTACCCCCCTGATGAAAGCCTACATTATGCTTTCTTCATTGAATGAGTCCTGGGACACTTTAATTTGCTCCATGGAGGGAATCCCAGAAGCTGATTTAAATCCATCGTTTGTGTCTACCCGGTTGCTTGCTGAGTGGGAGAAGCGACAAGAAAAAGCTGCCTCCATTTCTACAATAAAGTCTTCTCGTGGCCAGCAGAGGGAGCGGAAGAGCTCTGAATTTCAAGCTTCTGCATTATCCAGCAGGCGATGCTTTACCTGTGGATCCACTGCTCATCTCCAAAAGGACTGTGTTCAAAAGAAGAAGACTTCTGGAAAGAAGATTCTTCATGCAAAAGTTGTTGAGAACTCTGATAATAAAGATTTGTGGGTTCTTGACAGTGGGGCCAATTCTCATATATGTCACAATAAAGATTCCTTTCTGTCTTTGTCTAAAACTAACAAACAAAAAGTTTCCTTAGCAGATGGATCTGTATCCAAGATCGTGGGTGAAGGTGAGATCAATCTTCCATGTTTGGGGGAAACTGTTAAAAATGTTTTGTTTGTGCCTAATTTTCAAAGCAATCTCTTGTCTGTGGGGCAGCTAGTAGCCTCAGGTTATGTTATAACTTTTAAGAAAGAGGGTTGTGATATTAGAAAGAATGGCAAAATGGTTGCAAAATGTTTGCAGAAAGATTCTCTGTACATTGTGCAGAAGGCTGAAAAACAGCAAATTGCTAAAGCTAAGGCTGTTTTTGAAAATAAGCCCTTGCACGATCAGTGCATCCATTTATTACATAGAAGATTTGCTCATGCTAATTTTAAGTACATTTCTCAAATGCCTAGTTATTCTGCTGATTTAAAATTGAAGTCTTGTGATAAGTATCTGGATTGTGCAGTTTGCAAGGAGAATAAGACTACTAGAGCTCCTGTGAAGAAGTTTTCTGATAGGTCCACCTCTAGGCCTCTAGAGATCATTCACTCTGATATAATAGGCCCATTTTCTCCTAGTCTTGGGGGAGCAAGGTACATTTTGACCTTCATAGATGATTTTTCCAGGTACACATTCATTTATTTGCTGAAACACAAAGATGAGGTCTTTGATAAATTTAAGGCTTTTGTGGCTTGGGCGAATGGAAAATTCCCAAGGCCAGTGTCTGCTTTGCAATCAGATCGAGGTGGAGAGTATCTATCCTCAAAGTTTAAAAGCTTTTTGTTAGAAAAAGGGATAGAACACATTTTGGCTAACCCTTACACTCCAGAACAGAATTCTGTTGCAGAGAGAAAAGGCAGAACACTGCAGGAAGCAATGATGTGTTTGCTGAAGGATGCTAGTTTGCCTTTTAGGTATTGGGGAGAAGCTGTTACTACAGCCTGTTATGTGCAGAACAGGCTGTTTAGCAGTGCAATTCAGGATGTCCCTTTTCATTTGTTCTATGGTGTGAAGCCTAAAGTAAGCCACCTCAGGGTGTTTGGAAGCACAGCTTGGGTCCACATTCCCAAACAGCTGAGGCGCAAGGGGGCTTCCAGAACAAAGAAAGCAATCTTTGTAGGGTATGAACAAAGTCAGAGAAGCTACAGGTTCATACTGGATAATCAACTGATAATTAGTAAGAGTGCTTCTTTTGCTGAGCAGAATTGGGACAAAATAAACTCTAGTTCTTCAGTTGATTTATCCATGGGGGAGCAGCAAAGTCTTGCTGATGGTGATTTGCAGGAATCACTTAGTGAAGTCAATGATCAGGAAGCTGACTTGTCTGGAAAGTCAGAGGTTTCTGAGGACAATGGTGGGAAACAGAGTGTAAGTCCTGTCCTACCTCGCAGGTCTGAAAGGATTAATAAGGGAGTTCCTCCTGATCGTTATCAAGTAGATGTTGTGAAGGCTTTTCACATTCACACAGAGCCTGAGTCTCTGGAAGAAATTAAAGAAATGCCAGCTGAAATAGCTAAGTGTTGGCATGAAGCCATGCAGCAAGAGTTGGATTCCTTAAAGGAAAATAAAACTTGGAAACTAGTAAGTTTGCCTCCTAATCAGAAGGTTTTAGGTTGTAGGTGGGTGTTCAAACTGAAAAAAGATTCTGATGGCAAAATTCAGAAGTACAAAGCAAGGTTGGTAGCAAAAGGTTTTGCTCAAAGAAAAAATGTGGATTATGACAAAACTTTTGCTCCAGTGACAAAAGCTGAATCTATCAGGTTGCTTTTAAAGGTTGCTGCCATGAAGAAACTGTCTGTTTATCACTATGATATTCAAACTGCTTTTCTGTATGGTGACTTGGAGGAAAAATTGTTTATGCAACAACCTCCTGGTTATGAAAAAGAAAAACATCTTGTGTGTGAGTTGCAGAAATCCATCTATGGTTTAAAACAAGCCGCACGTTGTTGGAATATTAAAATGGATAATATTTTGCAAAAATTTGGGTTTCAGAAGGGAATTGCTGATCCTTGTGTGTATGTAAAAAATGATGAGCAAGGTGTAATGTACTTGTGCTTGTATGTGGATGATTTGTTGCTGCTCACTTCATCTGATGAACAGAAGCATTCCTTTGAGGTTTGTATGAAAAACAATTTCACATTGAAATGTCTTGGAGCAGTCAACAATTACCTAGGATTAGAAATTCAGAGGGAAAAAGATGGCAGTTTTCTCATAAGCCAGAGCAGTAAAATTAAGAAGCTGCTGGAGGATTTTAAAATGCAGGACTGCAAGTCTGTCTCCTCCCCCATGCTTCCCGAGTTTCTAAAAGAGGAGGGGGTGAAGGGGGATGGTGAGTCATCTGAAGGAGATAGTTTCAGATCAGCCATTGGCAGTCTTCTTTACATTGCAAACAACAGCCGTCCGGACATTGCTAACAGTGTGTCCATTTTGAGCAGGTTTGTGGAAAATCCCACATCTGCTGCAAAGTCCGGGTTAAAAAGGCTGTTTCGTTATTTGCAAGGCACCAAAGATTTTTGCTTAAGGTTGTCTGCTACAGACACAGAAGAAAAGTTAGAATGCTGGTGTGATTCAGATTGGGCTGGAGATCTCAGTGATAGGAAGTCTACTTCTGGAAGTGTAATTCAATTTGCAAAGTCCACTATTGCTTGGTTTTCCAGAAAGCAGACTGTAGTAGCCATCAGCACAGCTGAAGCTGAATTTTATGCTTTAGCACAACTGTGCAATGAAGTAATTTGGTTTACTCAATTGTTGCAAGACATTGGAGTCATTTTAAGCCAGCCTGTCACAATTCATGAAGACAATCAAGCCTGTATCCATTTGGTTTTATCTGAAAGTTCCAGAAACCGCACAAAGCACATTGATGTGCGTTTTCATCTTGTTAAAGATTTTCTAGCCAAGAAAAAGGTTGTTTTGAAATACTGTGATACTAAATTAATGTTGGCTGATATCTTAACCAAGCCTCTAGTTGCCAGTAGGCACAGTGAGTTAATTACCAAGCTGGGTTTGTTTCCATATTCTTTCTAGTCATAAAAAAAGGGGAGTGTTGTATATATTTTTTATGTCTGTAGAATATGTGGCTGAGTTTTTAAAAAGCCAGGCCTCAAAACTTTTTTTCTGTTTGGGCTCAGGAGCACATGTTCACCCCCCACTCAGGAATGTTATTGCCCCCAGGTGCCGGCCAGTCTGAGAGTTTCTGACCAATCAGAATTAGTTGTTTGAGCTTTGCCCATATTGGGAATCTGTTGCCTAGGTGTTTTGGTCACATGGTGGATCCTGTCCACTCAGAGGCTGGTCAGGTAAAGGTTTAAAAATGTAAATGCCTTTTGTCCTTTTGTTCTCTGCATTCTGCTCTCTGCTATCTAAATGGCTATGTTAATCAACCATGCCATGCTTTGGCTAAAGAAGAAGATTCAAGGTTTGTTCCTATGTTTTTGTTTTAAATAAAGCAACGTTTTTACTACAAACTTATCTCTTGGTTTTTCCATAACTCTGATCACAAATTTTATAAAAATACAAAAGAGTTGTGTTTAAGATGGGTGGCCATACAAATCTTTCAAACAAACAAACAAACAAACAAAGGCCAACTGATGTCTAAACACAGCCCAACAATGGTGCCCCTCGATATAAGTGAAACTCTCACACCATGAGACGGAAACAAATGTGATATCTGACAACACCTTCAAATCACATTTTCAAACTTTAGTCACTCACCACGATAAATAAAACTTTTTTTAACAATTCACATCAAAGGTGATACAACAGTTAAGGATAATTTTAAAAAATTGACTAAAGTAGAGTGTGGCAGTGAAAAGGTTAAGGGTATGATAGCTATGGGCGGTGGGGAGGGACTCTGTAGTACCCCAACTTTTCTTGGCGCCCTAAGCACATGCTTATTTTGTTTAATGGTTAATCCAGGGCTGGGATCTTGAAGCTATTCTAAACTGATTCAACAGCCATCATAAACACCCCAAAGCTTACAAAACCTTGCTGTCATTAAATAACTGTATAGAGGATCCCATGCAGTTCTGTACTGTAGAATGGCCAAAGTAGATTTAATGGCAGTAGTTTCTTGTTTTTAAGCATAGAATTGGATTAGTCCCATGGAAAGATATTGCAAATGCTTAATTCTGCAGAGCCAACTGGGGGGTCATTCCAGTATCAGGAGTAAGGCAGTAAGAAAAATACTGTGAGCTAGTAAACCATGGGAGGACTCTACCCCCTCCCCCCAAGTTCTCCATTGCTGGTTAAAATCAGAGTTCCTCTCTTCCTTTTCCTGTGTGGTTGGATCAATTCTGCCTGAATGGAGTTACTGGGTCTCTATCTAGGTTTGCCTTTGTTTATTTAAAAAAACATTTTCTGTTGACAAAATATTATGATTTGTCAAGACTTTTTTTTTTAAATACATGTTCTGACATTCACAAAACTATCTGGGTGCCATGTATCATACTGTATCTAAACATGTTGACCTAGAAAAAAAATCTCATTGACTTTGATGGGACCTGTCTGTAATGCATTTGTGAAGGATTTGCCCTGGTCCCTAATTTGTAAAATTAGATTCACTTTATTTTTTTATATTTATTATTATTTATTGTTTTCCATCCACAATGTATAAATAAAGACTTGGAAAGGATATATTTGTTGTTGTTGTTCAGTCGTTTAGTCGTGTCCGACTCTTCATGACCTCATGGACCATAGCACGCCAGGCCTTCCTGTCCTCCACTGTCTCTCGGAGTTTACTCAAATTCATGTTCATCACATCGGTGATGCTATCCAACCATCTCATCCTCTGCCATCCCCTTCTCCTTTTGCCTTCAGTCTTTCCCAGCATCAGGGTCTTTTCCAGTGAGTCCTCTCTTTGCGTTAGGTGGCCAAAGTATTTGAGCTTCAGCTTCGGTATCTGTCCTTCTAATGAGCAGTCAGGGTTGATTTCCTTTAGGATTGATATATATATCATAGGATATACACAGACACAGACACACACACACACATACACACACACATACACACACACACACATACCAGGGATATATACCAAGATGTTTAAAGTAGATTAATGCTTCTTTACAGATCACTGCACATAGAGTACACTAGGGTTGTTTCCTGTACATAGGAATATGATGAAAAATGTAATAACATAGCTGATTTTTCTACATGTCTGAAGCAGTTGCACTAGACCATCTGCCAATGTAGAAGACTTTCAAGAGAACAGTGGAGTTAAATAGGGGACGAGATAGGGGCCACCCTCTGCACATGCTGAGTGATGTATTTTTCCTGCTTACACATAGAACATCCTTCCCTTTATTAATGCCCAAAGAGCATCTGTGTCTGCAAAAGTGAAGAAAAGAGTTTATAAAATGGTGGGTGAAAAGAAAGTTAGGGAAAAGAATGAAGCTTTCTGGTCAATCTTCTAGAAGTCTCCAATCACAATGCTTTGGCAGAAATTTATTACCCTTTACTTGCAGATTTAACCTGGTTCTGTCCAAAAAGAATGGTAACTTTTTCTAAAAATTCAGGATTAAAAAAAAAAACCCTAGTCCAAACCTCCTGTTCTTATCCTTCTGTAATGATACAGGTTTCTGACTGAGGACCTGCTTTGCAGTGTACGGTTTGATACACATTGCCATCAAACAATGCAGATAGGGTAAATGTCCAACATCCAGCAAAATCATTAAGTCTTTCTATTTGAATGGAAATGGCAGATGAGATCCTTACCGAGAGTCAGTTTGGTGTAGTGGTTAAGGCACTGGGCTAGAACCTGGGAGACCATGAGTTCTATTCTCACCTTCGGCACAAACCAGCTGGGTGACCTTGGGCCAGTCACTCTCTCTTAGCCCTAGGAAGGAGGCAATGGCAAACCACTTCTGAAACCTTGCCAAGAAAACTGCAGGGACTAGTTCAGGCAGTCTCTGAACTGTAAACTTATCAATCCAAACAAAAGATATAACTTCCTTTGAAACATAACTGACTTTAAAAGAATATAACTTCCTAAATCTTACATCACTTACTCCAGAACTCTGGTTTTGTCCCTTTAGAAGTTTTTGTGATATGTACAGATTTCATCTTATTCAGTTCAAAGACTAAAAAATAAAATAATAAAATAAAATAAAATAATAAAATAATAAAATAATAAAATAATATAAAATAAAATAAAATAATATAAAATAATATAAAATAAAATAAAATAAAATAAAATAATAAAAAATAAAATAAAATAAAATAAAATAAAATAAAATAAAATAATAAAATAAAATAAAATAAAATAAAATAAAATAAAATAAAATAAAATAAAATAAAATAAAATAAAATATATGCCTATTTGTCTATTTTAAAGGACAGGAACTTTTCCTTTTCCAAATCTTGCTTTAGACTTGGGGCCTGAGTTGATTCAAGCAGCCTCAGATTTGGTTTAAGTCTGTTTCCAAGGTCACTGAATTGGATCCCAAACTGCATCTTGTGGTCAGGGCATCCTCCTAGTAGTTACACAGAGCAAAGGAGCCAGGATGGTGGGAAAAGAGGCAGGCTTAAAGGGGGAGGCTGGACCAAGGATCTCAGCAGGCTGGAACCAGCACTCAAATTGATCCATATGAGGACGAACAGCTGACCTTCTGCATGAGCATCTATATTACATTGTCTGATTTATTTTATTTGTTCTTAGTGTTAGAAGAATAGAGCACTCATTAAAAAATCCAGAAATGTTGAGCATATCCTCTGTATATTTTAGTGGATATGCTCTATCTCATTCTAACTTGATCCATAGAAAATTATCCAAAATAAAATGGAAAAGGAGTGGAAGTTCCATGCAGAATTCAGAAATCCTTAAATAGCAATGCATTAAAAAAAACCTCTTAGAATGGAAAAAGTCATATGATAACAGTTGGGGGAAAAAAGGAATTTATTACGCAGTGTCTGTATAAACAGAGCGATATCAGTAGCATAGGGAAATAAATTATGCTGCTCACTTTCCCAGGATGTAATATCTCTTCTGAGCATATGTAAATTTGCTTTAAGAGGTTTAAAAGGAGTTTCTTAAAATATACTCCAAACTATAACAGATTTGTCATTCATGCACTGCTGAGCATAGAAGCTTAATTTTACTTTTTTTGCTATTATTTTAAATCAAGGCACTTATCCAAAAGATCAAAACAGCTTTTAAATGGACATTTTTGTGATGAAGAAAATGATAATATGTGTAGAAATATGGTAATTTTTCTACAGTGGAAGTAAAGAGAGATACTGATAAAGAACTGATAGATATGCTCTGAGCATAAACTTACTGTGGGCTAAATTAATTCTTCCTGTAACCTAAATATCAGCATCCAGCATTCTGAAAGAATTAATTTGTCTCTATCAGTCTACACTGGGAATCAATAACATAGATACTATTTCCTTGATTTCTAATTGGAAACTCAGACTAAACAATGAAATACATGCAAAGGCAGCCTTTTAAAATAAAATTACCCCCCCCCCCCAAAATCCTCTTAGGTATAAATGGTATAGATAGAGATCCAGCAGCCCAAGTATGCTACTGAGTCCCACTCTCAACTATCAAAACTAAAATATATCCCTCATTATCACCACCCAGGCCACTCCATGGGTGTGATGGAAAAGGGCTAGAAAAAAGTGCTGGATTAACAAATGCTATACTTCCTGAGTCTGCTTTGAAAAATACATAATTTATACGTCAAGCATTGGGCCTCTGTATTCTCCCAAGAAGGGGGACATTTGCATAAATTCAAGTAACTCAGCCACCAGATTGGAAACCAACTATTTTGAAACAGAATTGGGCTGCTATTTTTTAAAAAATCTGCTGTTTTTTTTTTATCATCTAAACCATAATGACAGTAAAAATATTGTTAGTACTAGGAAAAAATATGGATATATGTCTCTCTCTGTATTTATTTCTCTATAAACATAGGAGTGTGCTTTAAGTCAAGCCTAGGAAAGGAAGAGTTATCATAAAGCCTGGTGAATCATACCTTACTGAATGCTGTTCAAAGAGTTTAAGTGCAGAGAAATCCTAGGGCAGTGCTCTCGTGCCATCTAGTGGAGGCAGGCAAGATATTCTGCAAAATCCTTCAACTTCCCAAAGTGTCCTCAGCAAGGAGCCTAGTCAGCATTCTGGGGCTCATTTAAATTTATTGCACGCAGCACATGAAAAGCTACCATAATTTGTTCTGCAGTGTATGTGTATGTTTGAGTGCATGCATAAAAAGCTCAAATAGTCAGAGCTTTAAGACTATTTATGCTCCTCGGTAATGCAGTAGGGATTATATTGATTGGATTGGATTGGATATAGGCCCAGTATTGTCCTTTCCTCTGCTATCTGTGCTGTTTCTACAACCTTCCTTAAAGCTTAAATAGAAGCCTGGTGGGTGCTAATAAGCGTTTTATTTCAAGAACACATTTTTTTCTCTTCTGACAAACACAGAGAACAAATAATAAACTTCACAAGTTACTGGAGTTGGTTCTATTAAAATTCAACTGGTTTTTCCATAGGATTTCAACTTTATTTAATTACCTATCATCTTTGATCCACTTAACATTAGAACCTGCCTCGTTAGAAGGCTGAAGTGACCCAACACTTTTGGGAAGCTACATTCAGTGGACATATGAGTCTTCTTCTCACCTGACCTTCAAAGCCAAAATCAAACCTAAATTTTGTCCTAAGAAATTGGAAGTGTCTTCAAAGCCTGATCCAGGAAACCCTTCCCTACTTAATTACACCACTTACTGTTACTAATATGCAGAACAAGTCTACATTTATTTTATCAATACTCATTAGATTTGATGAAGGATAATTTGTTCTCAAATGTCCTTCAAAGAAAAATTCTTATGGGTGTTCTTGCATTTCCTTAGTGGTGGGTGTAGACTGACCATATTTCCTTGAGACAAAAACGGGACAAGAGGAATGGGCGGGGGTGGAGCAGCTGGTTGGGGGGGGCAGGGGGGTCGCCTCCGCCTGTTGGTGTGCAGGGGGTGGGCCGGGTGGCGCGGTGGGTGGGGGCAGAGCGGCTGATTGGGGGGGCCGGGGTTTTGCCTCCGCCTATCAGCGTGTGGGAGGGGCGGGCCAAGCAGCGCAATGGGCGGGAGCGGAGAAGCTGATTGGAGGGAACCCGGAAGGGGAATCGCCTCTGCCTGTCGTGGTGCTGGACCCACCTCCTTTGCTGCGTGCTGGTGGGCGGGGGTGATTCCTCCTCTGGGTTCCCTCCAGTCGGCTGCTCCGCCTCCGCCTGTTCCTGAAAAACAGGACAAAACTGGCATTTATGTTAAAACAATGGGACGGTTGAGAAAAGGGGAAAAACGGGAGTGTCCCATTCAAAACGGGACATATGGTCAGCCTAGTGATGGGCCAAGGGTAAGTGTGACTATCCTTTTTTTTCATTCTACAAAAATAGTTCTGTGGTTTGTAGCCACTGGGCATCTTACACTTGAATTAAATCCCAAAGGAAAACATCCTGAGTGGACTTGCCTATTAAGCTTTTTGAGGAGTCAGGGAGGCTTCAGTATTATGGGAACTATGTAATAGAAAAGAACAGCAGAAGCAGCATCTGCCACCTACATCTTTAAAGTACATTCAGAAACATGATCAAGTTCAAAATAAATTCTTAAGCATTATTTGAATAAGTCAGAAAAACAGAAGCATATTTCATAAGGGGAAAACATTTGAGAAATGCAGATTTTAACAAAGCATTGCTAACTGCAAGATTTGGGAGGTGGGGAAGGGGGTCAAAATAAGCAAGTTGGTAGATGTAGCATCATAATGCAAGCCTGTCCCTTTTGAACTGCCATGTGATGTTGATGTATGTACAAAAGGGGCAGGGCTTGCATCAAAATGCTCTGCCCACCATTTTGCCAATTTTGACCCCATTCTGCAGAGGCTGCAGGTTACTGTAATGACTGCTATACTCAGTTTCCGATTAAACCAAACTCATACAATAGAACTGCAGAAATCTTATTTAATGGAAAGTAGTACACAGAACAACAAGAAAGTTGCGAATGGAAATTCTCGCTCTTTTCCCCCAGTTAACAGTTCGAAGAGCCAGGCATCTCCGCCCCCTCCTCACTCACAGCCCCCCTTCATGCCAGCCAGCAGTGCTTCGTACAGACGTCTCCAACCAACGGTTCGTCCTTGGATGCCTGAGATAGTCCAAACAACATGCTTTCACACTCCTGGCCTGTCCCCCCTCCCAACTTCCTCTCTTGACTCGCAGGTTCTAACACAGATCAACTCTAACTTCAATCATGCAGGCGAACACGATCTGGGAACGTTTGATTGAGGAGCATGACATACCACACATCTGGAAAAAAAACTTAACAAGCGATTAATAATCATAATAAACAACAGTATGTTAGGATGAATAGGTTAATGCAGATGGAAATGCAGAAGCCTAGTTGTGAGGCTTGTTAGGGTATTTGTCATAAAATTGCTTTAGCAAAGAAGGGGCTTGAACATGACAACTGGCAAACCATTCTTTGTTGGGAAAATGTTTCCAACGAATCAAGTATTGAAGAGTGCCTCGATGTTTTCGGGCATCCAAAATTTCTTTAACCTCAAAGTGCTGTTCCCCATCGACCATAATGGGATTTGGAGTAGGTATTGCAGGATGCCAGCGTGTAGATTCATGCACTGGTTTCAAAAGGCTGCAATGAAAGACAGGATGAAGTTGGTTTAAATTCTTGGGTAGTTGGAGTTGCATTGTTACTGGATTAATTATTTTGTTGATAGGGAAAGGTCCAATAAATTTTGGTCCCAATTTCTTTGAGGGTTGAGGGGATCTGAGAAACTTTGTAGATAGATAGACTTTATCCCCCACCTTCATAGACCATTCTGGAGATCATTTATGATCAGCAATTTTTTTATAAGTCTCCTTAGCAGTGGCTAAAGCTTTTTGTATGACTGGCCAGGCATCGGTGACTTGTTTACTCTAGTCAGCAGCAGAACAAGTGTTAGAGGATGCCTGAGGCAACTCAGGGATAGGTACAAATTCTTGCCCATTTACAACTTGAAAAGGAGAAAGCCCAGTGCTTTGATGAACAGAATTGTTATACACCACCTCAGCGAATGGCAAGAGATCAACCCAATTGTCTTGTTGGTAATTGACATAGCAGCATAAGAATTGCTCTAGAGTAGAGTTTAAACACTCAGTCGATCCGTCTGTCTGGGGATGGCTATTAGAACTCAGGGCTTGCTCCGTGCCAATTAATTTTAAAAATGATTTCCAGAATTTAGAAGTAAACTGGATGCCTTGGTCTGAGATCACACGTTCAGGGGTTCCATGTAATCGATACACATGTTGTATGAAGTGTTTGGCAAGCTGAGGGGCAGTGGGGATTGTGGCGCAGGAAATGAAATGGGCTTGCTTAGAAAACAAGTCAGCAACAACCCAAATCACTGTTTTCTTTTTGCTCTCAGACAATTCTACAATAAAGTCCATAGCAATTTCCTTCCAAGGTTTGGAAGGATTGGCTACTGACTGCAAAAGTCCTTGGGGTTTTCCCCCTTTCTTTTTAGCCGTGGCACACACAGGGCAGCTAGATACATAGTCCTTAATATCTTTCCATAAAGCTGGCCACCAGAATTGTCTGTGTACCAAATGTAAAGTTTTGACAAATCCAAAATGTCCAGCGGTTTTATTGTCATGAGACTGCTGTAAAATTTTCTTTCGCAGAGATTCAGCAATGTATAACTTTCCGTCAAACCACCACAATCCATTCTGTTCAGTTAATGTAGCTTTGTATCTTTCCACCAAATATCTTTGTGCAGCTTTGTTTCTAATTCACATTGTAATTCAGGCTGCACTTCCACTTTTTCAGCCAAAGTTTGGCTGCGGGTTACAGCAAGCAGTCCTAATTGTTTGGAGGAAAGTACTGTGTCTATAACTTCTTTTTGTTGGCTATTATGCTGGGGCAAACGCGACAAAGCATCGGCAAAAAAGTTTTTCCCTCCTTGCAAATATTTTAAAGTGAAATTCAATTGGCTGAAAAACTGAGCCCAACGTATTTGTTTAGCATTCAGCCTCCTAGGAGTTTTTAACACTTCAAGATTTTTGTGAGCAGTCCACACTTCAAAGGGATGTGGAGCTCCTTCCAACAAATGCCTCCAGGCATCAAGAGCCGACTTTACAGCAAAAGCCTCCTTTTCCCACATGGGCCATCTGCACTCAGTTTCAGTAAATTTATGAGATAGGTATGGTCAGGGGTGCAATTGATCATCTTGATCTTTTTGTAGGAGAATAGCCCCAATGGCCATATCTGAAGCATCGGCCTGAATTACTAGTGGCTGTGAAGGATCAGGAAGTTTTAAAATAGGTTCAGCAGTAAAAAGTGCCTTGAGTTGCTCAAAAGCCATTTGGCACTCAGCGGACCAGTTCAACACCACATCGGGGCTTGCAACTTTTCTCTTCTCTCCTTTTCCCTTGGTTTTTAACAAATCTGTTAGGGGGAGAGCTATTTGAGCAAAATTTGGGATAAACTGGCGATAAAAATTAGCAAACCAAGGAAACTCTGCAATTGTCTATGTGTGCATGGTGGTTATAGACAATTGCAGAGTTTCCTTGGTTTGCTAATTTTTATCGCCAGTTTATCCCAAATTTTGCTCAAATAGCTCTCCCCCTAACAGATTTGTTAAAAAAAAAAAAAAAAACTTGTCTATGTGTGCATGGTGGTTCCCCTTCATGGATCACTGCCTTGTCGTGGCGAAGGGGCTTGCGTAACTCAATGAAGTCAGGTCAAGAAGAACAGGTCATGATGGAGAGTTCTGACAAAACGTGGTCCACTGGAGGAGGAAATGGCAAACCACTCCAGTATCCTTGCCAAGAAAACCCATGGACAGTATCAAAAGGCTAAAAGATATGACGCCGGAAGATGAGCCCCTCAGGTCGGAAGGTGTCCAAAATGCTACTGGGGAAGAGCGGAGGGCAATTCCGAGTAGCTCCAGAAAGTGTGAAACGGCTGGGCCAAAGCCGAAAGGACGCTCAGTTGTGGATGTGTCTGGAAGTGGAAGGAAAGTCCGATGCTGTAAAGAACAATATTGCATAGGAACCTGGAATGTAAGAACTATGAATCAAGGTAAGCTGGATGTGGTCAAACATGAGATGACAAGATTGAACATCGACATCTTGGGAATCAGCGAACTAAAATGGACAGGAATGGGCGAATTTAATTCAGGAGACCATTATATATACTACTGTGGGCAAGAATCCCTTAGAAGAAATGGAGTAGCTCTCATAGTCAATAAAAGAGTGGGAAAGGCAGTACTGGGGTACAACCTCAAAAACGACAGAATGATCTCAGTTCGAATCCAAGGCAAACCATTCAACATCACAGTGATCCAAGTCTATGCCCCAACCACTGATGCCGAAGAAGCTGAAGTTGACCGGTTCTATGAAGACCTACAACACCTTCTAGAACTAACACCAAAAAAAGATGTCCTTTTCATCATAGGGGACTGGAATGCTAAGGTAGGAAGTCAAAAAATAACCGGAATAACAGGCAAGTTCGGCCTCGGAGTACAAAATGAAGCAGGGCAAAGGCTAATAGAGTTTTGTCAAGAGAACACGTTGGTCATAGCAAACACTCTTTTCCAACAACACAAGAGACGACTCTACACATGGACATCACCAGATGGTCAATACCGAAATCAGATTGATTATATACTTTGCAGCCAAAGATGGAGAAGCTCTATACAATCAGCAAAAACAAGACCTGGAGCTGACTGTGGCTCAGATCATGAGCTTCTTATTGCAAAATTTAGGCTTAAATTGAAGAACGTAGAGAAACCACTAGACCAATCAGGTATGACCTAAATCATATCCCTTATGAATATACAGTGGAGGTGAGGAATAGATTTAAAGGATTAGATCTGGTAGACAGAGTGCCTGAAGAACTATGGATGGAGGTTCGTAACATTGTACAGGAGGCAGCAGCTAAAACCATCCCAAAGAAAAAGAAATGCAAGAAAGCAAAGTGGCTGACTGATGAGGCTTTACAAATAGCTGAGGAAAGAAGGGAAGCAAAAGGCAAGGGAGAAAGGGAAAGATATAAACAACTGAATGCAGAATTCCAGAGAATAGCAAGGAGAGATAAGAAGGCCTTCTTAAATGAACAATGCAAAGAAATCGAGGAAAACAATAGAATGGGGAAGACTAGAGATCTCTTCAAGAAAATCGGAGATATCAAGGGAACGTTTTGTGCAAAGATGGGCATGATAAAGGACAAAAAAGGCAGGGACCTAACAGAAGCAGAAGAGATTAAGAAGAGGTGGCAAGAATACACAGAAGAACTATACAAGAAAGATCTTAATATCCCTGATCAATACGATGGT
Organism: Charina bottae; assembly: GCA_023362775.1. Classification (NCBI taxonomy): domain Eukaryota; kingdom Metazoa; phylum Chordata; class Lepidosauria; order Squamata; family Charinaidae; genus Charina; species Charina bottae. Next base: position 243,175,428 of record JALMGJ010000002.1, read on the forward strand.
GTGGTCACTGACCTTGAGCCGGACATCCTAGAGAGTGAAGTCAAGTGGGCCTTAGGAAGCATTACTAACAACAAAGCTAGCGGAGAAGACAGTATCCCAGCTGAGCTATTTAAAATCCGAAAAGATGATGCTGTTAAAGTGCTGCACTCAATATGCCAACAAATTTGGAAAACTCAACAGTGGCCACAGGATTGGAAAAGGTCAGTTTACGTTCCAATTCCAAAGAAAGGCAATGCCAAAGAATGTTCAAACTACCGTACAATTGCGCTCATTTCACATGCCAGCAAGGTTATGCTCAAAATCCTACAAGCTAGGCTTCAGCAGCATGTGAACCGAGAACTACCAGAAGTGCAAGCTGGGTTTCGAAGAGGCAGAGGAACTAGAGATCAGATTGCCAACATTCGCTGGATCATGGAAAAAGCAAGAGAGTTCCAGAAAAACATCTACTTCTGCTTCATTGACTACGCTAAAGCCTTTGATTGTGTGGATCACAACAAACTGTGGCAAATTCTTAAAGAGATGGGAGTACCAGACCACCTTACCTGTCTCCTGAGAAACCTGTATGTGGGTCAAGAAGCAACAGTTAGAACCGGACATGGAACAACCGACTGGTTCAAAATTGGGAAAGGAGTACGACAAGGCTGTATATTATCACCCTGCTTATTTAACTTATATGCAGAGTACATCATGAGAAATGCCGGGCTGGATGAATCACAAGCCGGAGTTAAGATTGCCGGGAAAAATATCAACAACCTCAGATATGCAGACAATACCACCCTAATGGCAGAAAGTGAAGAGGAACTAAAGAGCCTCTTGATGAGGGTGAAAGAGGAGAGTGCAAAAGCTGGCTTGAAACTCAACATTAAAAAAACCCAGATCATGGCATCTGGTCCCATCACTTCCTGACAAATAGAAGGGGAAGAAATGGAAGCAGTGACAGATTTTATTTTCTTGGGCTCCAAGATCACCGCAGACGGTGACTGCAGCCATGAAATTAAAAGACGCTTGCTCCTTGGAAGGAAAGCTATGGCAAACCTAGACAGCATATTAAAAAGCAGAGACATCACCTTGCCGACAAAGGTCCGTATAGTTAAAGCTATGGTTTTTCCAGTAGCAATGTATGGCTGTGAGAGTTGGACCATAAGGAAGGCTGAGCGCCGAAGAATTGATGCTTTCGAGCTGTGGTGCTGGAGAAGACTCTTGAGAGTCCCTTGGACTGCAAGGAGGTCAAACCAGTCAATCCTAAAGGAAATCAACCCTGACTGCTCATTGGAAGGACAGATGCTGAAGCTGAAGCTCAAATACTTTGGCCACCTAATGAGAAGAGAGGACTCACTGGAAAAGACCCTGATGCTGGGAAAGACTGAGGGCAAAAGGAGAAGGGGACGGCAGAGGATGAGATGGTTAGATAGCATCACCGATGTAATGAACATGAATTTGAGTAAACTCCGAGAGACAGTGGAGGACAGGAAGGCCTGGCGTGCTATGGTCCATGAGGTCACGAAGAGTCGGACACGACTGAACGACTGAACAACAACAAGCATGGTGGTTCCCATGTTACAATGTCCTGAATCTTGGCTGGGTCCATTTCTATGCCTTTGCTGGACACCCAATAGCCTAATAGGCCATCAGGAAATTTGCAGGTTCAATGAAGCCACTTGCTAAGTTTTTGTCAATGAATTCCCTGAGTGCTTCCAGCTCCTTTGGAGACATGGCATACATTTTGGGGTTAGGGAGTTTCGCACTTGGTCAATTTCAATAGCGCAATCAGTTTTGCGATGGGGCGGGTAATTGATTTGATTCTTTTCCCCCAAATATGTCTTTGAAACCACTATACTGATTGGGAATTAGCTGTTCGCCCTCTACAGATAGTGAGGTTTTGTCCTGAATCATTGTGGCTGCTAGTTCTTTTTCAGGAAATTCACTACTCTGCTGTAATCCTGAGTAAAATCCATCTTTGAATTTCTTTGGAGGAAATTTCATTAAGTGGATTAAATCAATATATACTCCACAATTTGCAAAAATAATTGTTAATGGAGAATTTAGTAAACCATGCGAAATACAGAAAGGTACAAGACAAGGTTGTCCTTTATCTCCACTTTTGTTTATATTGGTCTTAGAAGTCTTGCTTAGAGATATTAGACAAGAAGATGGTATTCATGGTATTAGAGTTAAAAAGGAAGTTTATAAATTAAGAGCCTTTGCTGACGACCTAGTCATTACCTTAGAGAACCCACTGGGTGGGATTGAGTTATTGATGCAGAAATTGGAAGACTTTGGGTCGTTAGCAGGGTTCATAGTGAACCTACAAAAAACAAAAGTTTTGACTAAAAATATGGATTACCATCAACAAGAGAAATTGAGAGAAATGACGGGTTATTCTATGGAGAAAAAAGTAAAATATTTGGGAGTATATTTAACATCTAAAAAGTCAAATTATTTAAGAATAATTATATTCCACTTTGGACAGATATTAAAAAAGACCTAGGTCGATGGGAAAAATTGCAATTATCATTATTAGGTAGAATATCAGCGATCAAAATGAATATCTTACCAACAAACTTATACCTCTTTCAAACACTACCTATCTTAACATCAGAGGAACCATTTAAACAATGGCAGAGGGATATTTCCAAGTTTATCTGGCAAGGGAAAAAACCAAGAATAAAATATAAAGTTCTACAAGATTCAAAAGAAAGAGGTGGCTTAGGCCTCCTAGCTTGAAATTATATCATGCAGCGTGTGGTTTGGTATGGCTTAAAGAATGGATTGTTCTGAAAAATGAAAAATTATTGAATTTGGAGGGTCATGAATTAAGATTTGGATGGCATGGATATTTATGGTATGACAAAGCTAAAGTTAATGTGGACTTTAAAAATCATTATATTAGAAGATCTTTGTTGAGAATTTGGAATAAATACAAACCAACCTTATGTTATAAGAGACCCTTATGGATTTCTACGCAAGAAGCATTTCACAGAACAGAAGTAAGAAATAAAGATAAATGGCTGACTTATAAGGACTTTTTTAAAAAAAGAACAAGGGCATTATGTAACAAAATCAAAAGAAGAACTTGCTCAAGAAGGATATATATATATATTTTTGAAAAATATCATTTTATTTACATTCAACATAAAACAAACACATAACACATAACAATGATTACATTTATGTATATATATTTACATTTGATTTTACATATTTATTTTTATTATATTTAATATAATGTATCCTTCTTCCTTTTTTTATCTCTAATCTTTTCCCTCCTTTATCTTCCATTCTCTTCTAACCTATTATCTCTCTATCTTTTCCCTTCCCTTATCTTCCATTTTCACTCTTCCCTTAATCCCTTTTCTCTTTCATCCACTCCCTTCTTCCTTTTTTAACCCTCTCTTTCTCTCTCTAATCTCTTCTCTCACTTGCCTTATTCACTCTTTCTAACCCTCTCATCTCTCTCTATCTTTTCCCTTCCTTTATCTTCCATTTTCGTTCTTCCTTTTATCCCTTTTCTCTTTCATCCATTCCCTTCTTCCTTTTTTAACCCTCTCATTCTCTCTCTAATCTCTTATCTCATTTACTTTACTCCCTCTTTCTCTCTCTAACCTCTTCCCTCCCTTCTCTTCCATTCTATCTTCCCTCCCTATCTTTCTTTCCCTTTTCACCCTTTCTGCCCTCTCTTTTTCTTTCTAACCCATTCCTTCCTTTCTCTTCTTACTTTATATATATTTATCACTCTTTTCCCCCTTTTCTTACATTATATTATTAATTTATTTATATATTTGTATCAAATTCAGTCTTAACTTTTAGATTTTTGTTTTATAATACATAATACATACATACACTTCATTAAAATTCTTCCAGTTTTCTTAACAAAAAAATCTTGTAAATACTTGATTTACATTTTCCCCCCTTCTTATACCTCTTTTTTTCCCCTCGCCCCTCCTTTATTTGTACTTTTTATTATTATTATTATTTATTCTCTACTTGATATTATATTCCTTTTTAATATACTTTATGAAGGGGTCCCATGTTTCCTTGTACTTCCCCATTTCTTTTCCTTTTATTAAATTTGTCAATTTGTCTGTTTGCATTAAATCCATTATTTTTATAATCCATTCTTCTTTTGTTGGAATATTTTCTTGTTTCCAATATTGTGCATATTTTATCCTAGCAGCTGTACTTAAATACTGAAATAAAATCTTTTGTTTTTTATTTATATTGTCTTCGATTTTGCCTAATAAATATAGTTCTGGTCTCATCCTTATTTCTTTATCGAGTATTTTACATACATATTTGTGTATTTTGCCCCAATATTTTTTTGCTTTTTCACATAACCACCATACATGGTAGAAAGATCCACTTTTGTTTTTGCATTTCCAGCATAAATTAGTATTACTCATTTTTGATTTAAATAGCACCTCAGGAGACATGTACCATCTAAAAATCATTTTATACATATTTTCTCTTAAATCATTACTTAAAGTAAATTTTATATTTTTGACCCAGATTTCTTGCCAATCTTCATATGTAATTTCAATTCCTAGATTTTCCTCCCATTTTCTCATATATTTTTTAATTTTTATGTCCTTGGTTTTCATTTCCAGTAACGTTTTATATATTTTAGAAATTAAATGTTCTTCCTCTTTTTCTAGTATATTATCCCAATTATTTTCTATTTTTGTAAATTGATAATTTTTTTCGTCTATTTTATATTGCTCTTTCAATTGGAAATATGTAAACCAATGACATACTATATTTTTATTTTCCAGTTCTTCCCTTGTTTTAAGTTTCTGATTATTTCCCTCAAATTTTAACAAATTTTTATATCTTATATATTCTTTTTTATTTTGACTCTCTAATCTGGTACATGCCTCCTGGGTTGACACCCATAATGGAAGATATGGTAATAGTGTTTTTTTGTATTTGTTCCAAATTTTTAGCAACGACTTCCTTATTATATGGTTATTAAATGCCTTATGTATTTTACTTTTATTATACCACATGTAACTATGCCATCCATACCTATTGTCGTGTCCTTCTAAATTCAGTAATTTTTCATTTTCTAGTTTTATCTTTAATCCATATTAGGCCGCATGTTTCATAATATAATTTAAAGTCTGGCATTGCCAATCCCCCTCTATCTTTTGTGTCTTGTAAATATTTTAATTTCATTCTAGGTTTTTTCTTTTGCCATATAAATTTAGTTATTTCTTTTTGCCATTTAATAAAAATTTGGTCTTTGATCATAATTGGGATTGTTTGAAACAAATACAAAAATCTTGGTAATATATTCATTTTTATTGTAGCAATCCTCCCCAGTAATGATAGCTGTAAATTTACCCATTTCTCAAGATCTTTTTTAATTTCTTTCCATAAATTATCATAATTATTTTTATACAAATCTAAATTGTTATCTGTTAATTGTATTCCTAAATATTTTAATTTTCTAACGTTTTGAAATCCTGTTATTTGTTCTAATTGACTTTTTTCTTCTTTTGTCATGTTTAAATTTATCATTTTGGTTTTCTGTATATTAATTTTAAATCCTGATAGATCACCATATTCTTGCAGTTTTAAGATTAATTTTTCTATTGTATTCCTTGGATTTTGTATTGTTATTACAAGATCATCTGCGAAAGCCTTTAATTTATAATTATCCTGTTTTACCTTGATCCCTTCTATATTTTGATCCTTTCTGATTTCTTCCAATAATACTTCTAGAACCAATATAAATAATAACGGTGAAATGGGACAACCTTGTCTTGTGCCGTTTGTTATTTTACATTCCTGGGTTTCTTCTTCATTTACTATTATTCTTGCTTTTTGAATTTTGTATATTGCTTTTATTGCTTTTATAAATTTTTCCCCAAAATTTCTATTTTCCAATACTTTAAACATAAATTCCCAATTAACATTATCAAAAGCTTTCTCCGCATCTAGAAATAATAACATTATTGGTTTTTCATTGTGTACGTTTGCGTATTCAATTAAATCAATCACATGTCTTATATTTTCTTTTATTTGTCTGCTTGGTAAAAAACCATTTTGATCCTGATTAATAATTTTCTGTAATATTTTTTTTTAACCTTTCAGCAAGAATAATAGCAAATATTTTGTAATCATTATTTAGTAAAGAGATTGGCCTATAATTCTTACATTCTGTTAGATCTTGGTTTTATTTTGGTATTAACACAATATTTGCTTCTCTCCATGATAATGGTATGTCTGTGCCTTGTAATATTGAATTGAATAGAATTTTTAATGGATTAATTAGATGTTCTTGAAATTTTTTATAATATTCGGCTATAAAACCATCATTTCCTGGTGTTTTCCCTGTTTTCAGTCTTTTGATTGCCTCTTTGATTTCTTGTGTTGTAATGTTATTATTTGTAAAATCTTTGTCTTCTTCTGATAATTTTTCTAGTTTACATTTTTCAATATATTCATCTATTTTATTTTTTGATATTTGTTGTTTTTCATATAATCTGGTATAGTAATCAAAGAAAGCCTTTTTAATATCTTCATTATATATCAATTCTTTATTCTTTTCTCTAATTTTTGAAATAATTTTTTTCTCCTTTTCTTTCCTTAATTTGTATGCCAGCCATTTTCCTGGTTTATTTGCCTGTTCAAAATTTCTTTGTTTAATAAATTTTAGTTTTCTATCCAATTCTTCTGTTAGTTCTATTTTAATTTGAAGTTGCAATAGTTTTATTTGGTTTCTTAATTCCTCTTTTCCTTTTTTCCTTCTATTGTTCTTTTGCAATTCTAATTCTTTCTCTTTTATCTGTTCCATTATTGTTTCTATTTTTTTTCTTATTCTTTTTTTGATAATTATTAAGTGATATCAGTTGTCCTCTCATGTATGCTTTGCTTGTATCCCAAACTGTTTCTATTTTAACTCCCTTGTCAATATTCCAAGTAAAAAATTCTTGTAATTTTTTTTCTAGTTCCTCTACATTTTTTTCATCTTTAAGAATATTTTCATTCATTCTCCATCTATATGTTTTGGTACTGATGTTTAGGATCATTTGAATTGGGCTGTGATCTGAGAGTGTTTTTGGTAGAATTGACATGTCTTTTATTTTATTTTCTAAACTTTTAGATATCCAAATCATGTCAATTCTAGAAAATGAATTAAATCTATTCGAATAAAATGTATATTCTCTTTTATTTCCTTTGTTGTGTCTCCAAGCATCTACTAACATTAAGTTTTTAGCCATATTAAAAAATTCTTTTGGTAATTTTCCTTGATTTTTGCTATTCTGATTATCTGATTTCCTATCTATTTTAGGATATATTTTTCAATGGCTTTCCTATATGCAACTTATAGAGAAATTCAAATTAGACAAAAAAATTGGAATTTGAACAAACTAAATCAGAGTTTGAGATACAACTATGTGAAACAGATTAACACCTAATTGCTAAAATGTATAAATTACTGTTAAAAGGAGAAATGGTGGAGGAACAAGCTAAAGACTGCATGATTCAATGGGCAAAAAATATTGGACATAATATACAAATGCAACAATGGGAAGATATGTGGAACAAAGGATTAAAATTCACTCTGTGTTACAACTTGAAGGAAAATTTTTATAAGATGATGTACAGGTGGTACATGACCCCACAAAAACTTGCTAAAATGTATGGGAATGTCTCCAACTTATGTTGGAAATGTAAAAAACAAGAGGGATCTTTTTACCACATGTGGTGGACATGTGAGGTGGCAAAGAAATTTTGGACTGAAATACACTCATTGATGCAAAGTATACTACAAACAAGAATTCCATTTAAACCAGAAATATTTTTACTTGGACTATTAGATGTACAAACAGAGAAACACTTCATTAGAATTTTACAATACATGATTACAGCAGCAAGACTTCTTTATGCACAAAACTGGAAAAATAAAACTTTACCAACAATACAAGAATGGATGTTAAAATTAATGGATATGGCAGAAAATGATAAATTGACATGTTTACTAAAAGAAAACTCAAATTGTTACTATCTTAAAGAGTGGAAACCGTTGATGGACTATTTGCAAAATGCAGGCGGAGCAAAGCTTGCAAAGGGTTTTGATGATTATATTATATTATATTATATAATAAAATATATTAGACAAGAAATGTATATGTAAATTATATCAAATGATAGCATGTAAGAAAAATTCTTTCGATGTATTCTTATGACCATAGATAGATCGGAAGTCGACTACTTTCTATACCTTTTTCTATTTTTCTATTTCTTTTCTTTGCTTTTCTACACTTTTTTCTCTCTCTTTTTGATTTGTATTTCTATTTTCGTTTCGTTTCTAACTTTTACCTATGTATATTGTAAAATTTGAATAAAATGTATAAAAAAAATCCATCTTTGAATTTCAAAATTCCCACTTCCCACTCTATTTGAGGGTTCCGTCTTCGTAGCCAAGGCAACCCTAGAATGACAGAATGGTTGGCCATAGGTGCTACAATGAACTTTGAAGTCTCTTTGTGGATTTCGAAGAGGCAGAGGAACTAGAGATCAGATTGCCAACATTCGCTGGATCATGGAAAAAGCAAGAGAGTTCCAGAAAAACATCTACTTCTGCTTCATTGACTACGCTAAAGCCTTTGATTGTGTGGATCACAACAAACTGTGGCAAAGTCTTAAAGAGATGGGAGTACAAGACCACCTTACCTGTTTCCTGAGAAACCTGTATGCGGGTCAAGAAGCAACAGTTAGAACCGGACATGGAACAACCGACTGGTTCAAAATTGGGAAAGGAGTACGACAAGGCTGTATATTATCACCCTGCTTATTTAACTTATATGCAGAGTACATCATGAGAAATGCCGGGCTGGATGAATCACAAGCCGGAGTTAAGATTGCCGGGAGAAATATCAACAACCTCAGATATGCAGACGATACCACCCTAATGGCAGAAAGCGAAGAGGAACTAAAGAGCCTCTTGATGAGGGTGAAAGAGGAGAGTGCAAAAGCTGGCTTGAAACTCAACATTAAAAAAACTCAGATCATGGCATCTGGTCCCATCACTTCCTGGCAAATAGAAGGGGAAGAAATGGAAGCAGTGACAGATTTTATTTTCTTGGGCTCCAAGATCACCGCAGACGGTGACTGCAGCCATGAAATTAAAAGACGCTTGCTCCTGGGGAGGAAAGCTATGGCAAACCTAGACAGCATATTAAAAAGCAGAGACATCACCTTGCCGACAAAGGTCCGTATAGTTAAAGCTATCGTTTTTCCAGTAGTAATGTATGGCTGTGAGAGTTGGACCATAAGGAAGGCTGAGCGCCGAAGAATTGGTGCTTTCGAGCTGTGGTGCTGGAGAAGACTCTTGAGAGTCCCTTGGACTGCAAGGAGGTCAAACCAGTCAATCCTAAAGGAAATCAACCCTGACTGCTCATTGGAAGGACAGATGCTGAAGCTCAAATACTTTGGCCACCTAATGCGAAGAGAAGACTCACTGGAAAAGACCCTGATGCTGGGAAAAACTGAAGGCAAAAGGAGAAGGGGACGGCAGAGGATGAGATGGTTAGATAGCATCACCAATGTAATGAACATGAATTTGAGTAAACTCCGAGAGACAGTGGAGGACAGAAAGGCCTGGCGTGCTATGGTCCATGAGGTCACGAAGAGTCGGACACGACTAAACGACTGCACAACAAAAACCCACATCTCTACAGTCTCTGTATAAAATTCCACTGGACCCCCTCATGCTTCCAAGCCATCAAGCTGGGTAAAAATTATTGGCTATTTCAATCTCTTCCAGTAGTAATGTATGGCTGTGAGAGTTGGACCATAAGGAAGGCTGAGCTCCGAAGAATTGATGCTTTTGAACTGTGGTGCTGGAGAAGAATCTTGAGAGTCCCTTGGACTGCAAGGAGGTCAAACCAGTCAATCCTAAAGGAAATCAACCCTGACTGCTCATTGGAAGGACAGATACTGAAGCTGAAGCTCAAATACTTTGGCCACCTAATGCGAAGAGAGGACTCACTGGAAAAGACCCTGATGCTGGGAAAGACTGAAGGCAAAAGGAGAAGGGGACGGCAGAGGATGAGATGGTTAGATAGCATCACCGATGTAATGAACATGAATTTCAGTAAACTCCGGGAGACAGTGGACGACAGGAAGGCCTGGCGTGCTATGGTCCATGAGGTCACGAAGAGTCGGACACGACTAAATGACTGAACAACAACAACAATTTCAATCTCTTTACTTTTAGTCCAAGTCCTGTCACTACAGTATTGCTGGATGAATTAAACATCTCGTTCAACCCAAATCTAGGATAGCAATTAAATCAGCTTTACGTTTACTTGCCAAAGTTTGTAACTGTATCCCCACCATCATTGTGGGACAATCTTCACTTACCAATGGATCCTCACACCCATCATCCACCACCTGCCTGTTGGCGCTATTCAGCACAGGCGTGGCTCATTTCCTGCCGGTTGGGGGGTTTCATCCTCGGAGTCCTCTGAGAAGAAAAGTTGTTCTTCTTTGTGAGGGCTGTGCCACTAGCTGCTGTTCCCTTGCGCTTGGTAGGGGGTGATTTAGTTGTTTTAGCTCCAGGCTTGGTGCTCAGAGGTGCCGTGGAACAGAGACAATTGGAGGCACGATGTCCTTCTTTTCCGCATTTAAAGCATAATCCTTTCTTCAGGCGTCATTCTTTTTCCTCTTCCCAGGCTCGGCTTGGCTTTTTAGTGGTGATGGAGAGACTAGTGGGAGCCAATCGGCTGCTGTGTCTTTCAATTTAGACCCCACAAACCGTACTTTAGAATGTTCTGTGGGGAAGGTGTCCTCAAACTCTTGGATGCCTGAGATAGTCCAAACAACATGCTTTCACACTCCTGGCCTGTCCCCCCTCCCAACTTCCTTTCATGACTCGCAGGTTCTAACTTCATGCAGGCGAACACAATCAAATGTTCTGGGAACATTTGATTGAGGAGCATGACAGTTACTAGCAATTTAAACATGTCTTGCTGGATCCTTGTGGATTCCCTTCCTACAGCTTTCATGAAACTAACATTAGTATATCAAGGCATGCGTTGTTAAAATCATGCGTGAGTAGTATTGATTAGTGCTAATAGTTATAACAATTAGGTTTTGGTCCAGCAAAAAGTGGCAGTGCAGCAAACAGCACACTGAACTCATTCAATTTTCAGATGATGTTAAGCACTAGAATTTAAACTGATTTATAATATAAACTTTAGCTTTCTTTGGTTTGAAGCATATTGTCAGAGTGTCTGAGAATTCTAAACCATTACCTTGAAAGTAATTCCACTGGAATTTATTCCCTGAATAATAGCTCTGATTTATTGATGTACCTTGCTGCATTAGGGGTATCCTAACAGAAAGACATCTGTACTACATTATATATCCTGTTCCAGCATGGTGACAAAAGCATATTAATTAGCCTGATCATAGGACACAACCCTAATTAAGCATGCAGGGCTGCTCAGGAAGACATCATACAAATAATACAGGGATGAATATGTGACATGCTACTAGAGAAGACACACAGACAGACACCTGTATCACTCGCATGATATACCAACTCACACATACTCTTTACTTTTGATTTCAAATATTTATTTTATTCTTCTAGGAATGTATACATTGCTTTCCAGTAAATATTTCTAGAACACATCCTCTCCAGCAGCCAAAACTGAGATAAGCAGGGATTAACAACAGGAAAACAATCAAGCAGAAAGCAATAGCCTAATCAAGGAACTACCAAGGAGAAAACCACACCCCTACCAACACTGGCAGGGCAAGCTACAGTATATAAACAGGGAGCAAATCCCACACTCACTCGCACTGATGATATTACCTAGTTGGGTAATGAAACATCTGCAAGCAAACAACCAAGCTCAGAGAGCACCAAGGATTCCACAATCAAATTACATTCATTAATTGATTTCACTTATCCCAACTCTTTGCTTTGCATGAGTAAAGTATGATAAGTAAAAAGAATAGTCATGATCCAGTCCACTGCAGGTTTAGGGCTTATGTGCAGAGGCATCCTAGACAATTTCACAGAAGATTTTACAGGATGACTGCCCATCCCCCACCTCCACAGTAACTATAGAGAGAATCAAGCATTTCCCATATCCTCATCCAACTTTCCTTATGTATTGTTGTAAGTCATAATAAGCTAAGAGAGAGAACTGGATAGAAATATGGGACCAATGTTCATTCCTCTCAGGATCAACTTGCACTTCCTTTAGTAATATTCTTGCTACCAAAATTATTTGAAAAGTAAAATTATCATGCTTAAAAATAACAGTATTGTTAGGCTGAAATTTGGAACAGAATGTTAGACCTCACCCCCCCTCCAAAAAAAAGTTTTCCTTGAAAGAGTAAGGCTACCTTGAGGGCTGGCTTTATAATGAACCAGAAAAATGGGAAGAGAGCCATGGCAGTCTTCAGTTTCTCGGCCAAATGCTTCTCTTCCCCATCAGTCTACTGCCTTCAGCATTATGGAAGCCACTATACCATCAATTGTCAGTCCAGGTAGCTTCTGTATATGGGAGGAGGAGGAGGACAGCAAAATCTATCAGCGGAATATAGTGTTCAATGTATTTTGAAATTAGTGAATGATACACACTACACATTTCTATCACATGAAAAAAATCACATGAAAAATCAGAGTTCTGCAGCAGTTTTGGTAATGGAAGCCAATCTTAAGGTTTGAGGAATGCAAAAAGTAGTCCTAGATTTGCAGGGCTTGCACACTTGTACTACAGTTAAAGGGGCGCGGTGGCTCAGCGGGTTAAACCGCTGAGCCGTTAGACTGCCGACTATAAGGTTGGCAGTTCGAAACCACGTTTCGAAGAGGTGAGCTCTCGTCACTAGCCCCGGCTTCTGTCCACCCAACAGTTCGAAAGCTAAGGCAAGTAGATAAATGGGTACCACTTTGTTGTTGTTTATTCGTTCAGTCGTTTCCGACTCTTCGTGACTTCATGGACCAGTCCACACCAGAGCTTTCTGTCAGCCGTCACCATCCCCAGCTCCCCAATGGTTGAGTCCGTCACCTCCAGAATACCATCCATCCATCTTGCCCTTGGTCGGCCCCTCTTCCTTTTGCCTTCCACTTTTCCTAGCATCAGCTTCTTCTCCAGGGTATCCTGTCTTCTCATTATGTGGCCAAAGTACTTTTACCGGGTACCACTTACGTGGGACAATTTACTGGCGTCCTTTCGGAGGGTCGCCCTTGGACCAAGAAGACCTGGTGAATCCCGACAATGGTGGCGGAGGACGGCAGATCCCAAATGACAACTTCCTGGACGTCAGCAGCCGGCTCCGAAGCGAGGTATTCTGGGGCATGTAGTCCGATGCCTGCTGCTGAACAGTCGGTTCCTTCACCTCCTCCCTATCGCGCGGTAACATTGTTTAATATATATGGCTGTATAATATATATGAATTTACATGTATGTAAGCCGCCTAGAGTCCTCCATTAGGGAGGGGATAGGCGGGGTATAAATAAGATAAATAAATAAATTATGCCCTTCCTTCCTTCCTTCCTTCCTTCCTTCCTTCCTTCCTTTTCCATCATCAATCATCATCATCATCATCATCATCATCATCATCTCTCTTTGGTTTGATTAAACCTGGAATCCTTACCATTTAAATGTATCATATAAACTCTCTGCCCAACCAATACCCCCTCCCCACAATGGCTTTAATGGCTTTGGGCTTCTGGAGACAAGTCTCTCATTCACTGTCACTCTCTGCAAGAAAAAAGCTTCTATTCATATGAATGTACACTAAGCTGACTTCCACACTAGCCAGGACCTTCATTAGCTCACATGGAAATCCATGTGCATATTTATAAACAGAAAGTTATTTATTCTGAAGATGTTTACATTGATTGAAGAAACATGGGAAGGAGACAAGGCTTGTCTAGCATACAAGCATACTGTGTGCTCTGGGTTTGATAACACCTGAGCATGACTTTCATTTGCACTGGATTCTCATCCAGAAGCACAAACAGAAAACCTGAATAGCTGAAGAACCACCCAATTAACTTCTTTAATATGTAACTATTTTCAGTGCCATTTTCAGTGCCAGTTTGAGCACAGCAGAACTATCATTTCTTCTTTTATAACTTCCCCCATTTAGAGAAAAACTGCTTACCATTATTATGTTATATCCATATTATATAAAACTATTTCTTAGCTAGAACCTCCAAACAATATCCAACAAATAGGATTACATTTTGTGAATCTAAACTATTTAAGTAAATTGGAAAATACATATTATGTAAAAAAAGTGTTATAAATACATATCTTCATGCCTTCATTTATTTAAGTACTATTTATCTTCATAAAAGAAACCATAAACCAGGGTTTATAACAGTGACATCATAGCTATAACAAAATAACTATCAAGACTTGATTCTATGTATTTCTGTGTCAGAAGATAGTATTATACTATTAAAAGCCTAGCATATTTCTGCTTTATTACATTATGACAAAAGTGTTCTAGCACACCGCAATCAACAACTATATTTATCACTAGAAAAGCAGATGTTCCACTATGTAAAAGTGTAACAGAAAGGATAAAGAATGAAGAAAAATGGATCAAGTATGTATCATTCTAAAGCCTATAAATGTTGTATAGTTGTTAACCTATTTGACTAGGGTTTGTTTGTTTGTTTGTTTGTTTAAAAGACTTACTGTATATGGCTACCCATATTATGTACCATAACCCTGGGCAGCTCACAAGCAACAATAAAAAACATAAAAAAACCATAAAACCACAACAAAAACTTCCATTACCCCAAAGACAACACTTCCCCACAAGTCAGCATTCCACTTTACTGGGCTTCAGCCTCACTCCACCCCAACACTTGCAGGAAGAATCAGTATTTCAAGGCCTTCTGGAAGGCCAGGAGTGTAGGGTCCTGCCAGATCTCAGGGGGAACGGTGTTCCACAGGACAGGGACTGCTACGGAAAGGTGAACTTCCAACGTCCCACTAGATGACAACATTTAAGGGAATGAAATTGGATCTTCCTGATCAGGAAGACCCAAGTTCAAGTCCACCTTTAGCTATGGAAAGTCATTGGGTCACTTTGGATCAATAATTATCTCTCACCCCATCTACCTTACAAGGTTATTCTTGTGGTGATAAAATTAGTGGGCAACCTCAAGGTACGTGGCCTTGAAATCCTGAAGAAAAGAGTATAAATCAAACAAATATACACACCACACCACTAGATTTAGCAATTAATCACACTGAATAAGTGAGATAGAGAGAAAGAGAGAGAGAAGAAGCAGGACCATGCTGAAAGACCAGCACATTTCCTCTCTCAGTTGTCATAAAGCAGCTGCTTTCCATCAGACTACTGTATTTGAAATACCTCCCTCTAGGAAATCATTCTAACTGTAACTAATAATGGTCATGTTTTTTTCTCTTCTCCATTCCAATGGGCTTTCCACAATTAGGAAACATGCATTTCTCCCCCAGGGAAAAGGTTGTTATTATTATTATCATTCATCAAACATTGGGGCAGAATTCTTGTGATTTTTACTGGTCACATAGTTGTTCTTTCCTTTGAAGTTGAATGAATCATAGGTTGGCTGCGAAGCATATGTGTGTTCCAGATTAAAGGATATGTGCTAGATTTCACAGCAACCCTTCTTGCTCATGCTTCTTGGGGGTCCCAAGCACTTTCCAAATACTCCCGGGAACTGCAGGGAGTCAGCGGATGGCCCAGGGGTTGCTAGTAAACCAAACAAGTTAAAAGGAAGTCTTTGAAACATAAAATTTAATTTTAACTTAAAAACACACCCACACCAATCTTAGGAATTCCACAACCATTCTCCCAGACTACTGTACTGGGACATTGATCTTATTCAAGCAGCCTTTAGGAGGAGAGCCAGCTGGGGAGGGGATTACAGATTCCATCAGTTCAACACACAGATTGCTTTAAAAAGAAAACACGCACATACTACTTGTCTTTTTCACAATGTTACTAAGCCTTGAGGTAAGTTTGAAGGCTGTGAGTCCTGCTATCACCCCAATTTAGTTTTTTTTTGCTTTCTTATTTTCAGGAATATAAAGGTGGGGGGGGGGAGAGAAAATAATCCTGTATGATCCAATTTATCCAGTCAGATAAGAACATAAATGGTTCTAATGTAATGTAATGAGAGTCAGTTGGTGTAGTGGTTAAGACACTGGGCTAGAAACTGGGAAACTGAGTTCTAGTCCTGCCTTAAGCATGAAGCCAGCTGGGTGACCTTGAACCAGTCTCTCTCTCAGCCCTAGGAAGGAGGCAATAGCAAGCTACTTCTGAAAATCTTGACAAGAAAACTGCAGGGACCTGTCCAGGCAGTCACCAGGAGTCAACAGTGACTTGAAGGCACCAAAAAAAAAAAAAAAAAAAAGGAATGTCAGATTGTTTAGCTTTGCTAAAGTAGGGGGCACAACTGTTTACAGGCTGAAGATCACCCTTGACCAGGGCTGCATTACACAAATGAGTGAATTGGAAAAAAACAGGGAAAAAAACCAATTTTGGTTTATGCTTGAATATTCTCCTGTTTCAGAAATTCTCTGAAATGTTAACTGCTCAAACACAAAGCTTCTTACCTAATCTTTTTCTTGACATGCTATCTTTCTAAATCTTTCTAAGTGATTTTGACATGAGATTATGCAGAAATGCTGGGGCAAATGCTAATGAGTGCCTTCTAAGTGTTGCTTGCTTTATTGATCTTTAAGCCAATAATCAGTTAACGACTTCATAATCTTTTAAATTCGCATATTACCTTAAACACTATATATCAGATGACTTGATCAGTATATTTAATTATAAACTCTATTTTATATTTGTCCCCCCAAATCACGATTAAAACATAAAATGTATATTTACATGTTTCCTTTATATGGTTGTTAACATTTTCTGGATTTATAATTTTTTAAAGAAAGGAAAGTGAAGGGAGAGATGTCACTTTAGCATTATCACCTTTTCAGAGAGGAATAGATGGTCCTCAGTCATCTTAATTTGAAACAAGGTAACAGTAAAATCTCTCTGGCTTCTAATTCAGTCTTCCCAGTAAGGTTCTTGTCACAATGTATAGCTTTCTTTCCTTTGATAAGGTCAGTTTGCCAAAAAGAACAAAGTGCACATGAGTAATACATTACTCAACCACTTGTATACATACATCTATTTTTCTTACCAGGTCTCACTATTCAGAAAGGTAAAGACATGGCACCATGATAAAAAGGGTCATTTAAAAGACTACGCAGAAGCTCTGTACTGTGAAGGATTGAATTTTCACTTGAATGCCTACATTTCCTCATTTCTTTCTTTGCAGAAATATTCTTGTTGAATGGCAGACTGCCTAGAAGGTGGGGTTTGTGTGTCACTGACCAGGATCTGTAAAAATGTTTGAGCAAAATAGTCCCTGAGGAGAAGGGCTACAGTACTTGGTGAAAGATGCCACAAACGGGTCTCTAAAAATAACATCTTAAACTACCTTTACAATTTGGCACATCTAAATTTATGCTCAGCAAGTGTCTTTGCTCACCTGTTACTCAAGCTACTGATGGAATACAGCATTATTAATATTTGTGGAAGATGATAAAATATTTGTACTTACCCTTTGTGGACCCTTTTTGACACTGCCCATCATGATGTAGCATTAATATAAACATATGTATTGACCATAAATTCATTCTCTACTTTGAATTTCATCATTTGGCCCTCATGTATTTCATCATCTGTCATGATAGGGCCCTCTTAATTGTCATGGACAAGAGGGCTGAAAAAGAGAAAATGACTAACCATCCTTACTGGTGAGATATAAAGCTCTAAAGGTATTAATTGTTGGATAAAGATTATAGGTTAAATAAGATTTTAGATACCAAATGGGACCAAACGTTAAGGTTAAGTAATGAGTAATTGTAATATCTCTTTGCAGAAGTCATATACATATCTAAAGACTGCTTGCCATCACTTGCTGCAGAACACACAGGGTTGTGAACTTAAATTTCATTTCTACAGCACAGATCTCCTTGTATATTTAATTACAGTATAGCTTCTTGGTAATATTCAAGGAATATAAATAATAGGAAGATACAGTAGCTAAACTGCCGTATCTATTGACTCAGATAATAACTCAATATAATCACAATTCTATTTTTTTCCTTCTCCTATTCACTGACAGACTTTTCTTACTCATACTATAAAGCAACATGTTTCCTTTTTTCCGGAAATATCTAATTACAAATAATACAGATCTGTCTAAATATTGTAATGAGAAAACATGAGAATGGTTTTAAGTATTTTCTCTCTAAATGAATACATGAATCTTCAAGCTTTTCCTATTTATATATATATTTATATATAACTTAAAATATAAATGAACAATTGACCAAAAGCAGAACTCTTTATACATTTCAGGAAACTAATTTCTTCACTGTTCATTGCTTGGAAGTTACAAAAACTACTGTGATATGGCACTACGGGCTATATGCATATGTTTAATTGTGAGTAGGTTCATTAAGCCAGAATTTCACATTACTACAAAATCTTATTTCAAAGTTTCAGCATGGCAGAAGCACTAGCACTAGCATTAGGAACTAGTGTCAAGTGGAGAAGTTCTGCATTTTTCCCTTCCAGTTTTCATTCAATTTAACAAACAAACAACAACAAATTCATTTCTTTCAAAAGAGCAGAAGCATTTGGAGAAATTCTTACTGTGTAGTGTGGTATTCTTACTTAGTTATAAAGTGGCCTAGAAGTGGATAGGAATCCCTTTTCATTCATTGAAAAATTGTATCTCCAGCTGTCTGCAGACTCCCTGGCTTCCCACACTTCAATAAAACTCCTATGCAGTATGTTTTGACAGCAGTTCTCTCATTGGACAACCTCTGTAACAGTGCTACTGACACTGCCAAAGAAGGAGCCTGCCTTGAAAAATTGTTGGAGAATTTTCTTTCTCCTGGAAAACACATGGAGAAGGCATCTATTCATTCTATCCACAAATATGGTGGAGAATGTGCCCAGCTGCACTTGTAATATATTATCAGTTTAAAACTTGTGCAGGCAGCAAGAATATCTTCAACTCTTGACTAAAAGACAGTGGCTAACATTCACTGATGGAGTTTTGGGGACTGATGGAACTGACAATGGAATAATATTACCCATTTCCTCTCCAGCTGCCAAAAGTAAAGGTGCTCTAGACCAGCAGTTCCCAACCTTTTTGGCACCAGGGACCGGTTTCGTGGAAGACAATTTTTCCACGGGCCGGGGGTGGTGGTGGTTTCGGGATGAAACCATCAGAAGTGGTAAATAAAATAATGGGCAGGCCACACGCGGACTAAAAAAAGTGTCAGATTCTGACTACTCATAAGGAGCGCGCAACCTAGATCCCTTGCATGTGCAGTTTACAGTAGGGTTCACGCTCCTATGAGAATCTAATGCTGCCGCTGATCTGACAGGAGGTGGAGCTCAGGCGGTAATGTGAGCGATGGGGAATGGCTGTAAATACAGATGAAGCTTCGCTCGCTCACCCACCGCTCACCTCCTGCTGTGCGGCCTGGTTCCTAACAGGCCACAGACCGGTACCGGCCCGTGGACCGGGGGTTGGGGACCCCTGCTCTAGACAGTATCCCAAGAATGACAGGACAGAAGAAGAGGAGAAAGCCCTGCCACATTACTAAATTACGTATGGCCTGCAAAATACTGAATTTCACTCAATAACATTTTCTCAGAAGAAAATACTGCATATGACAAAGGACCTGGAACTGAAACACAGGCCAGAAAAAATTACAACAGTTTACCTCAGCCACTCTCCCCATCCATGTTATCAAACAAGTCCTGGTCAAGTTGGGGTTGACCGGTGGTGACCTTGTATGCACAGTATAGACTGGTTTGCCACTGCTTTCTTCCAGGGCATTTTTTCAACTTCCCAGAATAGCCTATGACCCCTCTATTGATCTCCATCCATTTACTAGCTAGGCTCAGTTGTGCTGAGACACCCAGGTAAAAAAGCCAAAAGAATCTGGTCAGTCAAAAAATGGCAAATATTATTTAGATGAAAAAAGAAATTAAAACCTAAGAGCAAACCTAGTCTCACAAAATAGAACACATTTTTCTAAACCAAAGCCCAGATCAAAACAAACTTTATTTATTCCCTCCTGTTGCTAGGAAACAAATATACAGAACCTCTAATTAGCTTTGTCTGAGTGACTCCTGCTACTATATATTTTAAGATTCAGAGATGAAATTAATCCTTTACATCTTTTTGCTGTGATTTTCTGCCTTTACTATTTCAATCCCCCAAAGTAGCTTATTTTCCTTTAGAAAAAGAATACAACACATGAATAACACAAAAATTCTACATTATTTTTGTGGTTTTTTTAAAGGTTTAATTGGGTGGACTTATCTACTTCATAATTCCACTACTGTAGAAAGTTAAGTACTCAGAGGTTACTTGCTTTTTATGGAATAAAGGAGTGCCATCCTTTTTTCCTCTAAATTATACATCAGAGGCATGAAACATGTTTATGTCAGGGACAACACTTAGCCTTTTAATAACATGTTGGAAGCAATACTCCAAAAAACTGGAGAGAATCAGGAGAAAGATGGGGGAGAGGTCAGGATAAAAGTTAAATTAAATGTAACTTAATTTTAATTTAAAGCAAATTATTAAGTACACTCATTTGATTTTTCCCCATACTGTATATTTGACAATTTCCTGCTTCTGTCATTTCAGATTTACAATTTAGTGGCAACTTTTGGAGAACTCTGGGCTCCACATTCACAGTTTATATGTGGTCCTGCTACGTATAATCTCTATCTTCTTGTTCTTTTAAAAAAAAATCATTTCTCCTTTTCCCCTTTCACTTTGCAAAGCCTGTTATTTAGCATATTTTCCCCCATAGAATGCACAGCACACAGCTCAGGGGGAGGGGAGAAATACAGCTCAAATGTAGCACACATAAGTGTGACATTGCACCAGAGCACTAATTGCCATTAACTGCTGGGTTCTTTTGAATGAAAAGTATTTGATGATGAATATGAGTTCTGACATGGAATCAAATATACTTCATGTGAACAAACTTACACACAACAGGTTGAGAATATAATTCATCTATACTGGAGTGGGGGGAGGGAAAAGACATTTCAGGCAGTGACCTTTGATTTGCGGATTGAGATATTATAAATTCACAAGATAGGCATTGTTTTCACCTTTGAAATAATGGAGGTATGGAGTCATAATGTTACCAAAATATAGTTAATTGGTCTGATCCAGGCTAAAGTAAATCAATTTAAATCCCATTAAAGTGAATGGGATAAGACAGATACTGTACATTACTTAATGTTTACATGAAACTGCTGGGAGACATCATCCATTGATTTGGGGTGAGTTATTCTTAATATGCTGAAGATACTCAATTATACATCACCACCCCAAGCTAGAGAAGTTCTTACTTGGTGACTAGAGGCTATGATGAACTGGTTGGGACAAAACAAGTTCAAACAAAAATATAGAGGTACTGTATGTACTGTAGGTAAACTGGTTCCTAGGTTCCTAGCTTTGGAACACTTCAACTGAGAGGGAAGGTCCACAACTTAGGGATTCTCCTGGACTCATGATTCTGCTAGAACAACAAGTGGAGACCCTGCCCAGGGGAACAGTTGGTCAGCTTCTGCTGGTGTGCCAGTTGGCCTTTTTTTGACCACGAAGTCCTTATGAAATGACTCATGCCTTTATCACCACTATATTCAGCCGCAGTAACATGCTCTACATGGGACTGCCCTTGAAGATGATGCACAAAACTGCAGTTGGCCCAGAATGTGGCAGCTTGGCTGCTGATGGGAATAAACATAACACCTGCACTACACTGTAGTGATTGCCAAAAGGCTTCTAGGTCCGATTCAAGCTAATCCAATGATGGCCCAGGTTTTAAGGGATTTCTGTCCTTTTTTTTAAAAAAAGTTTGCATTAATTCTATCATTTCCTGATCTATTTCTTTGAATGATTGCCATTTATATCCTTCTATTTTGTTGATGGATGAATTATGATGATGGAAGAATATGCTTAAAATTATTTTATTTTAATTAGTACCTAATTTATCATCTTACATTTACCATCTTGTAATTAAACACATCACAGATGACAACACCTGTTCATCACAATATTTTTTATGAATTAATAAACATTAATCAGGAAAGTACTGATAATGCTCAAGTCCAAGTCTTTTGAATACTTAAGGTATATGTGAATTTACAGTGTTACTCTTATTTGGATTAAAATCAAAATAGCTTTTTCGGAATAAACATTGATGCAATTGTTTTTCGGTTACAGCGGAAATGGAATTGGCACTTGGAAATTTCTTAGTATCCACTACCCTAATATTGATTTCACTTCAGGTTCTATGTTATTTTTAGAGGATTACAGTTATTGTGACATGTTACAGTAATTCAGTAATACAGTAATCCCCTTCATGGATCACTGCCTTGTCGTGGCAAAGGGGCTTGCGTAACTCAATGAAGTCAGGTCAAGAAGAACAGGTCATGACGGAGAGTTCTGACAAAACATGGTCCACTGGAGGAGGAAATGGCAACCCACTCCAGTATCCTTGCCAAGAAAACCCCATGGACAGTATCAAAAGGCTAAAAGATATGACGCCGGAAGATGAGCCCCTCAGGTCGGAAGGTGTCCAATATGCTACTGGGGAAGAGCAGAGGGCAATTCCGAGTAGCTCCAGAAAGAGTGAAGCAGCTGGGCCAAACCCGAAAGGATGCTCAGTTGTGGATGTGTCTGGAAGTGGAAGGAAAGTCCGATGCTGTAAGGAATAATATTGCAAAGGAACCTGGAATGTAAGATCTATGAATCAAGGTAAGCTGGATGTGGTCAAACATGAGATGACAAGATTGAACATCGACATATTGGGAATCAGCGAACTAAAATGGACAGGAATGGGCGAATTTAATTCAGGTGACCATTATATATACTACTGTGGGCAAGAATCCCTTAGAAGAAATGGAGTAGCCCTCATAGTCAATAAAAGAGTGGGAAAGGCAGTACTGGGGTACAACCTCAAAAACGACAGAATGCTTTCAGTTCGAATCCAAGGCAAACCATTCAACATCACAGTGATCCAAGTCTATGCCCCAACCACTGATGCCGAAGAAGCTGAAGTTGACCGGTTCTATGAAGACCTACAACACCTTCTAGAACTAACACCAAAAAAAGATGTCCTTTTCATCATAGGGGACTGGAATGCTAAAGTAGGAAATCAAGAAATAACCGGAATAACAGGCAAGTTCGGCCTCGGAGTACAAAATGAAGCAGGGCAAAGGCTAATAGAGTTTTGTCAAGAGAACACGCTGGTCATAGCAAACACTCTTTTCCAACAACACAAGAGATGACTCTACACATGGACATCACCAGATGGCCAATACCGAAATCAGATTGATTATGTACTTTGCAGCCAAAGATGGAGAAGCTCTATACAATCAGCAAAAACAAGACCTGGAGCTGACTGTGGCTCACATCATGAGCTTCTTATCGCAAAATTTAGGCTTAAATTGAAGAACATAGGGAAAACCACTAGACCACTCGGGTATGACCTAAATCATATCCCTTATGGATATGGATAATTACCTACAGTGGAGGTGAGGAATAGATTTAAAGGATTAGATCTGGTAGACAGAGTGCCTGAAGAACTATGGATGGAGGTTCGTAACATTGTACAGGAGGCAGCAACTAAAACCATCCCAAAGAAAAAAAAATGCAAGAAAGCAAAGTGGCTGTCTGATGAGGCTTTACAAATAGCTGAGGAAAGAAGGGAAGCAAAAGGCAAGGGAGAAAGGGAAAGATATAAGCAACTGAATGCAGATTTCCAGAGAATAGCAAGGAGAGATAAGAAGGCCTTCTTAAATGAACAATGCAAAGAAATCAAGGAAAACAATAGAATGGGGAAGACGAGAGATCTCTTCAAGAAAATTGGAGATATCAAGGGAACGTTTTGTGCAAAGATGGGCATGATAAAGGACAAAAAAGGCAGGGACCTAACAGAAGCAGAAGAGATTAAGAAGAGGTGGCAAGAATACACAGAAGAACTATACAAGAAAGACCTTAATGTCCCTGATAAATACGATGGTGTGGTCACTTGAGCACACAGACCTTGAGCCAGACATCCTAGAGAGTGAAGTTAAGTGGGCCTTAGGAAGCATTACTAACAACAAAGCTAGCGGAGAAGACAGTATCCCAGCTGAGCTATTTAAAATCCTAAAAGATGATGCTGTTAAAGTGCTGCACTCAATATGCCAACAAATTTGGAAAACTCAACAGTGGCCACAGGATTGGAAAAGGTCAGTTTACGTTCCAATTCCAAAGAAGGGCAATGCCAAAGAATGTTCAAACTACCGTACAATTGTGCTCATTTCACATGCTAGCAAGGTTATGCTCAAAATCCTACAAGCTAAGCTTCAGCAATATGTGAACCGAGAACTACCAGAAGTGCAAGCTGGGTTTCGAAGAGGCAGAGGAACTATAGATCAGATTGCCAACATTCGCTGGATCATGGAAAAAGCAAGAGTTCCAGAAAAACATCTACTTATGCTTCATTGACTACGCTAAAGCCTTTGATTGTGTGGATCACAACGAACTGTGGCAAATTCTTAAAGAGATGGGAGTACCAGACCACCTTACCTGTCTCCTGAGAAACTTGTATGCGGGTCAAGAAGCAACAGTTAGAACCGGACATGGAACAACCGATTGGTTCAAAATTGGGAAAGGAGTACGACAAGGCTATATATTATCACCCTGCTTATTTAACTTATATGCAGAGTACTTCATGAGAAATGCCGGGCTGGATGAATCACAAGCCGGAGTTAAGATTGCCGTGAGAAATATCAACAACCTCAGATATGCAGACGATACCACCCTAATGGCAGAAAGCGAAGAGGAACTAAAGAGCCTCTTGATGAGGGTGAAAGAGGAGAGTGCAAAAGCTGGCTTGAAACTCAACATTAAAAAAACTCAGATCATGGCATCTGGTCCCATCACTTCCTGACAAATAGAAGGGGAAGAAATGGAAGCAGTGACAGATTTTATTTTCTTGGGCTCCAAGATCACCGCAGACGGTGACTGCAGCCATGAAATTAAAAGACGCTTGCTCCTGGGGAGAAAAGCTATGGCAAACCTAGACAGCATATTAAAAAGCAGAGACATCACCTTGCCGACAAAGGTCCGTATAGTTAAAGCTATGGTTTTTCCAGTAGTAATGTATGGCTGTGAGAGTTGGACCATAAGGAAGGCTGAGCGCCGAAGAATTGATGCTTTCGAGCTGTGGTGCTGGAGAAGACTCTTGAGAGTCCCTTGGACTGCAAGGAGGTCAAATCAGTCAATACTAAAGGAAATCAACCCTGACTGCTCATTGGAAGGACAGATACTGAAGCTGAAGCTCAAATACTTTGGCCACCTAATGCGAAGAGAGGACTCACTGGAAAAGACCCTGATGCTGGGAAAGACTGAAGGCAAAAGGAGAAGGGGACGGCAGAGGATGAGATGGTTAGATAGCATCACTGATGTAATGAACATGAATTTTAGTAAACTCCGGGAGACAGTGGAGGTCAGAAAGGCCTGGCGTGCTATGGTCCATGAGGTCACGAAGAGTCGGACACGACTAAACGACTGAACAACAAACAACAGTAATTCAAATCTCAAGAGTCAGTAATTTTACAGTAGTAAAATTTAAATGGGAAAACTCTTGTAGCAAAATGTCCTTTCAGACTCCTTAGTGTTTAGATCCCTAAGAAGAATAATCTTTGCCACATAAATTTTTATTCATGTCACATAACATTTTAGCTTTTTAAACCAGGGAAGTAAGTAATGGGTGACAAGCTGTATCAGAAACAAAGCAATTTACTGATATAATCAAGACCAAGACACATTTTTATTCATTACACATGCTGAAAATTTTTTTAATGCACACATACTGCATATACATAGACATGTACATGTACATATACATACATTCTTATTTAAGGGATTTTTTTTTTACTATCTTACCCCACCATGCATCTGTTGGTTCTTTAACTATTCTTCAGAACAAGTTTATAGTATTCTTCATTTGAAGAAAGACTTGGTTCATCTTTGGTATGACCTTTTAAAACAAATTTCCAAAAGAAAGAAAAGAAACTTTTAATAGTTATAGCTGAGCAATAGAAGGTCTAACGTCTTAACACAATTGGACCATTTCAATATTTTTTTAACCAGAATCCTATATTTTGCTAGGTTTGATTCCTAGAAGAAATAATTGTAGCTTGTATTATATACTGCTCTTACTTCTTGCTAATCTTGTATTTTATTAGATTTTATTACATTCTCTCACCTCTTTTATTAAAGTAGGATGAACCAAGTGCCAGAACTAGGGAAGGTCAAAGCAACTTTGTGAAATTATGGAAAAATAGAGAAATAACAGTGTTCCATTTTTGTAGTGGCAACCTGTGGAAGACCTTTGTATTTTGAGGAGTTAGGTGGCATGTTTTGATTTTTCTCCCCCCTACACCTAGGAGACCAGAGTTTATTTTGAGTTATACTGATGTTTAATTGGCTTGTTTTTATTTCTGCTTGGAATGGGAGGGGGAGAAGAAGAAGAATATACCCACTCCTCCAACAGCCCTCTAGAACATATCTTTGTGGGAAGTGGGGGGAGAGAAAACCCCCAGCTTGTTAAGTTTAAGCATAAGTTCACTCCTCCAGCCACCCCTCTAGCGGCTTGGAATGGGGGGGGTGATAAGAAATTGTTTATGCTTAGGCACTGGCTTATCTGATGGTTTCCCAGGCTATTGGAATGATGTCATAGACAGGTGCCCAGCCCCAGAAGGAATCCCAGTCAAGGTCAGTCTGGTCTTGGTCACGGGGTTTGGAAGCCAGGCTTTGATAAAAGCCTTAGTATTGTCTTTGGAGTTTTGGGAGTCCACACAGGCCTGAGTGCTGGGTGCTGTGAAAATTGCCACCTTGGGGTATCTCTGCTATCCTTATTAGGGGGCTCCTGGCAGCCTATAGGAGATTAGGTATTACCTTGTTTGGTATGTATGATTTCTTTCTGTATGCTATGCTTGTTATGCTTTGTGTTTCTGTTTAACTTTGTTTGTTTAAGTTTATAATAAAGCTTTAAGTTTATTTATCCACTGGCATGCTATTACTGTATCTCTGGATCTAAAAGAACCAATTGCCCGGGCCCCTGATCAAGGCGCTTGGACTCTTGGCAACACATTTTTTTTTTGTTCTTAAGATGTTAAGATTTGAAGACTTCTGCAACATTGTTTTAAATGTAATCAATTCAGATTTGTCAAGCTAGGGTACAAACCTTTCTTTTCATTCTTGGCTCAACAGCATAGCTGAGTGACCAAAGGGAACAAAATGCAATATTTTCCACATACAAAAGGTGACTTCATATCACTAAAGGGTTTTTCCTCACCTACCATTTGATGGTTGGTGAAAAAAAATCAAATATATTTCTCTGCTAGAGTAAGATGTTCTTGAACAAGCAAGATCATAGAGCCACTGTGAAATCTACTTATTGTAGATTGTAGAACCACTAATTCTAATTAGTGTACTAGAATTAGAATACTAATATAAGCTTTTGTACAATCATTTGTGGAACAGCACCTCAATCATGTGTCTTGTGAGCCAACCATGGGCTTTTATAGGAATGACTGTCAAATCAAAGAAAATAAGTTAAGGGAGGAAATCTTCCAACAATGGAATAAGGAGGTGTTCAGTTTTTAGTAATTTCCAACCTCCTTGCAATTTTGTATATTTCCCAAAATGTCCCCTGCAGGGTTGAAGGATTTGGCATATCAAAATCAATCCCTTCCTGTTCTTCTGATGAAAATCTCTTTCAGAAAAGAAACTACTTGGATTCTCCCTTTAGACTGCATTCATGAGTATACTTACTGAGGATGTGGCTACAAGATAATTTATTTCCAAGTCAAAAAGTATAGGATTATACTGTTAAGAACTGACTAAATCAATCAATAGTGAAATTCTAGGATATTCCTAAATAAAATCTGAAAAATTAAAAAGAAATATTAGTTGTGTTTGATGGATAATATGGTGGCATTGAATCTAGACATAATGCCTTTAGACAGTTATAAATATATTAAGCTTATGTGATGGCTATTATTTTCTAATACTAATAGTGATATATGAAAGATACATACAGATATATGAAAGATACATACAGTATCTCACTCGCTGGATCGTCACCTTGTTGTGGTGAGTGGGCTTGTGTGTTCCCAATGAACCCTGTGAGCGAAGCCATCGGGAGTCATGTACTCCTGGTAGGTTCACCCATGGCAGTAAGGTCCAGGGGGAGGAACCAGACAAAGAACGATCCAAGAAAGTCCTCAACGGCAGAACAGGCGGAAGATAACAAGGTGTATTGTTACAACGGCTGCAAAGGCAGATGAAGGCTGCAGCAGACAAAAGGTCACCAATCGTCATGGTATCCATGCCATTGGATTAGAGCCTTTTTCTGTGAAGGTTGTGTGCTGATCGTTGTGCACTGATCTCCACACATAAAACAAATTCACGCACAGGCGTCTTCCAACCACACCAAACCCAAAACAACCAAAAGTCCCATGGCGATTGACGAATGGCAACGGGGGCAGGACTGTGAAATCCGGAAGCTCCTAGTCATGGACGAGCACATGGGCGGTGGATACGGATTCAGTCGCCCTGACTCAAGGATCGAGGCAGTTGAGTAGTTCGGCAGCTGTATCCACGACTGAGCAGCCCTATTTAGGGTCCACTCTGCTCACCCCATATGGGGAGGGGGCTAGAAAAGGTGCCCTAAACATAGTCTGCCTCATTTTCTCCCTGACTGGATTACCGCGATCAGTGGGGTCACCATCTAGCGGTTGTAAAAAACACATGAATTTTGGAACATGGAATATACGGACACTGCAAGACAATATGGATAGTGAACGACCTAAACGTAGGACTGCCATTATTGCAAGGGAGCTGTGACGTTTTAATATTGATATAGCAGCACTCCAAGAAACTCGAAGAGCAGGAGAAGGACAGTTGAAGGAAGAAAAAGGAGGTTATACCTTCTTTTGGAAAGGACTGCCTGAACAAGAATGAAGAATACATGGGGTAGGCTTTGCTATCAAAAACGACCTTGTGAAGCTCTTGTCAGACGTTCCCACTGGGATTAACAAACGACTCTCAACTCTGCGAATAAAACTCGCCAAAAACCAACAGGCAACTATCCTAAGTGCTTACGCACCAACACTAGATGCAGATGAGGATATCAAGGAAAATTTTTATACCCAGCTGGACACCATCTTATCAGAGATACCAAAGGAGGATAAAATTATCCTCCTGGGCGATTTCAATGCAAGAGTTGGGCGTGACTTTGATTTGTGGCCAGGGATCATTCGGAAAGAAGGAGTTGACAACAGCAACACGAATGGAATCTTACTTCTGACTAAATGTGCAGAGCATAACCTTGTCATTACTAACACACTCTTTCGCCAGAAAAATAAATTTAAAACATCATGGAAGCACCCACGGTCGAAGCACTGGCATCTTTTAGATTATGTAATTGTCCGTGCTAGAGATCGCCGTGATGTACTTCTCACCAGAGCCATGATGAGCGCCGATGACTGCTGGACAGACCATCGATTAATTCGATCAACGATGGCCATAAAGATTGTCCCTCATCGTAGGCTCCAAGGAAGAAAACCAAGGCGTAAAATGAATACACTGGCCCTTCAAGATTCTATTAAACGAGCTTGCTTTCAATCAACTCTCAAGGAACATCTGCCTATGGAACTTCCTGAAAATGTTGAGGAACACTGGATTAAATTGAAGACTTCTATTATTTCAGCCTGTGAACAAACTATCGGATACCAGACTAAGAGACATCAGGACTGGTTTGATGAGAACGATAGTGAGATTGAACATATTATTGACAAGAAAAGGAAAGCCTTCCAGATATGGCAAAAAAGATATTAACTGTGCCGTTAAGAAAAAATTCTACGCCAGTGCAAAGGCAGAAGTCCAAAGAAGAACTAGAGAACTTAAGAACATATGGTGGATAAAAAAAGCCCAAGAAACCCAACATTTTGCAGATGCTCATGATGCACAGGGCTTTTTTAATGCCATAAAGGCCATCTATGGACCAACAAACCATGGTACAAATCCCTTACGCTCAGTAGATGGTGCTAAACTTCTAAGGGACAAAGAGTCTATTGCACTGCGCTGGAAAGAGCATTACTAGAATCTCCTTAATCGTCACTCTACTGTGGCTGATGAAGTCTTCTTGCAAATCCCGCAAAAACAAATAAGAAATGAGCTTGCAGTACCCCCTAGTTTGGAGGAAGTCAGTAAAGCCACTAAACAAATGAAAAATAACAAAGCTAGTGGACCTGATGGGATTCCTGCTGAAGTCTTTAAAGAAGGCGGGCCTGAACTTACACAACAACTTCATAAGCTCATCGAAAAAATCTGGATGAGGGAGGAGATTCCAGCAGACTTTAGGGATGCCATAATTATCACTCCCTTTAAAAAGGGTGATAGAACAGACTGTGGAAACTATCGAGGCATCTCCCTTCTAGCCACAGCAGGCAAAATCCTGGCAAAGATCATCGCAAACCATCTCCTATCTGTATCAGAAGACATCCTCCCTGAAATGCAAAATGGCTTCCGCCCTTCCAGGGGAACAGTGGATATGATCTTCACTGCACGACAGCTTCAAGAAAAATGCAAGGAGCAAAACCGCCCTCTGTACATGGCGTTTATTGATCTGACTAAAGCTTTTGATACTGTAAATCGTACTGCTCTCTGGACCATCCTTCTGAAAATCGGATGCCCTGATAAATTTGTGAACATCTTGTGGTTACTCCATGATGACATGATGGCAACAATCCTGAATAACAATGGCTCTCAAAGCGATCCATTTAAAGTGGAATCCGGCGTTAAACAGGGATGTGTTATTGCTCCAACCTTATTCACTATCTTCATCGCTATTATTATACACCTTGTTGAAGAGAAACTTCCTACTGGTGTAGAAATTATATATCGAACAGATGGAAAGCTTTTTAATCTTAGTAGGCTGAAAGCAAAAAATAAGGTAATTACAACTTCTGTTATAGAACTTCAATATGCTGATGATAACGTAGTCTGTGCACACTCCGAGGAAGATCTTCAAACTATCCTAAACAATTTTGCAGAAGCATATGAAAAGCTCGGCCTCTCGATTAACATTAAAAAAACCAAAGTGCTTTACCAGCAAGTTTGAACCAATCCCTCTGCAGCGCCATCAATCCAGCTTAAAGGTGTGTCACTAGAAAATGTCGACCACTTTTCTTATCTCGGCAGCCATCTATCTACAAAAGCCGACATCGACGCTGAAATTCAGCATCGCCTGAGCTCTGCGAGTGTAGCTTTCTCCCGAATGAAGCGTAGAGTGTTTGAGGATCGGGACATTCGCAGGGAGACCAAAATGCTTGTTTACAAACCCATTGTACTACTAACCCTTCTGTACGCCTGTGAAACATGGACCCTCTACAAACGCCACCTCCAACTTCTTGAAAGATTCCATCAACGCTGCCTCCGAAAAATTCTGCAAATTACTTGGGAAGATAGGAGGACTAATGTTAGCATATTAGAAGAAGCGAAAACCACCAGCATTGAAACAATGATCATCCAACATCAACTTTGCTGGACCGGTCATGTTGTTCGAATTCCTGACCATCATCTTCCAAAGCAGCTACTTTACTCCCAACTTAAGAATGGAAAACGGAATATTGGTAGACAGCAAAAGAGATTCAAAGATACTCTCAAAGCTAATTTTAAAAAATGTAATATCAGCATTGAGAACTGGGAAGCCCTAACTCATGAGCGTTTCAATTGGAGGTCAGCCTTTATTAATGGCGCTATGGACTTTGAAGAAGCACGAGTACAGGGCGAAAGGGAGAAAAGAGCTAAAAGGAAGGCACGTCAGGCAAACCCTCATCATGACCGTCTCCCACCCGGAAACCTATGCCCTCATTGTGGGAGGTTGTGCGGATCCAGAATTGGCCTTTATAGCCACTTACGGATCCACTGTTAAAATTTTACCTTTGGAAGACAATCTTACTCGGCTACGAGTGATCGCCAATGACATACAGTATATATTAGACAGTTCAATGGCTCCCTTATAACTGAGATGAAAGGCAACTTCTTGCTGGATCTTTAGTTTCTGGAAGTATTGAAAAAGCTAAAAGAACAGGAGATATTACTTAGTTAGAAGAGCCAGGAGTTTTTCACTAAAGACAATAAAAAAGTGACTTGTCTTGACAATGGAAGCATTCCAAAAAAAGTGTGCTTGTAAGAGGAATTAGCAAATTGCTTATAATACAATCATTTTCCTGAAATTTTGAAAATAACTAGATCATTTTTTTTAAAGTCATGGAATGAATAAGTGAAAGAATGCTGACGATTCAGTGGAAACTCCTGGTTTATTTTAGCAGATATTATTGAGCTAAATAATGTGTAGATGTAACTTAAACTTTTTACTTAATTTATATCACCACTGATTACATCTGTTTTAAGGGGGACTTCTTAAAAGTATTGATTATTTCCATACAGAGAAAATGCAAAAGTTAGGGCAGTAAATCAATTTATACTTATCTGGGAAGGAGTCCAGTTGAGTTTAATGGGTTTACTTCTCATTAAAATTTGGCCCACTTACCTTTCTCTCCATCTTCCTTACTATCCCTGACTCTGCTCTCAAGTTCTCCTGCTCTCATTTTGTTACACTGCAGAAATGAATCTATTTCCCATCCTTTCCTCCTTATTTTTTAAAAAACAATTCTGATGCTAATGTATGTGCATTGTCTTGTTGGCTTCAGCTCTACTAGTCTCATGATTTGCTTCTGCCATTCTGTCTTGGTCATGAGGATATCCATTTATTCATGGTATCCAGCACTTTTCTAAGGAAGGTGTCATTACAGGCTCAAAGCAAACTGTTTACAGTTATTGCCCATCGTTCTAGTTGCTGGATTCTTCTTTAGCCGCAAAGTCTTAGGGTCCAATTATCCTGTCACTTACATGTCTGTGAACCTAAGCCTCTGAAATGGCACAGAGTCTGTACTTTGATTCATTCATGTCATTGCCTTTTGAAATATGTCCATATTTCTAAATGGGGCACTCTTGATTCATTAGTCATATTCTTTTTGATTATTGTTTGCATTTCAGGTACATTTAGATGCTGTAATCCAGATGAAAGGCTTGTTTGGCACTGCACAACGAACTTACATGCCTAACAGAGCACTTAACACTGCTGTGATCTGACTTCCGAATGAAGCAAGGAAAGATTTGAAGATTGCGAGGCAGTTCGCCAAACACTTAAAGAACACTTATAACAGTGTACTGTACTCTAATTACTCCTGAAAACTGTGTGCTCCAAGGATGTTGAAGTACCAATGATTACAGTCTGCCAATTAGAGGATATATGGCTTGAGGGTTGTGCCTTTGTTAATCCTGACCTGGAAAATGGGAAACCTTGAGAAATTATGACATGTATGTATGAAGGATGTGCATGATACATTTGGGGCATTACTGGGATTTGTGTGAAAGATCTTTGAGTATGAGGATTGGGCGGGTGTCAAAGGGTTTTGTGAATGGGAGGTGACTTTTGGGGTGGAAATGGGTAAGCTAAGGCTATGCCAGCAAACAAACGATACTGAAAAAGCTATGTCTATTAATCAGATGTTAATGCGTGAACTGAGGGAACTAAGGAAGATGTATTACAAAATATACCAATGAAAAGCCAATGCCCATCACTTTTCTGTGAGCTGTACTGGCTGAATCTAATTTTCATACAAAAAAGATTGATGTCTATTTATAATCAACTTAAAGAATAACAGGTTATAGGCTAGCTGTAGATTAAGTTATCTGCATTTAGGTTAACTTAATTTCAATAGAAAATGTAATCATCTAATGTAAGCAGCATATATAGGACTCTTCCCCCCCCAATTTATTATCACAACAATCTTATGAGGTAAATCAGGCTGAGATGAACCCAAGTGACCCAGTGACCCAGTCTTCATTGTTAAGTGGTGATTTAAAGCATGTTTCCCCATTTTTCATCTGACATGCTAATAGCTGCACCACCATGAAATAGCTTTTCAACATATCCCACTGATCTCAATGGGAACTAAATGAGCTTAATTTAGGTTGGATCCAATGAAGACAAAACTTTTCAAGCAACACTTTTAATTAAAATGTGTATTAATGTATGAGAAATCCAATTTACTCACAATGGGAGCACAGTTAAAAACGAACAAGGGCAGCCATTTTCGCATAAGTCAGAATCTCAAGAACAACTTATTATTATAAAAAAAGAGCATCCATAACAGATGTAAATATCTGTTCATCTCTTAGCAGTTTGAGCACAGCCAACAATCGACTTTTGAACCTTGCTGTGTCCCTTTACTTTCACCAAGTTAAATCTGAAATGATCCTCCCTTCAGTAATACCCTCCAAGGCCTATGTAATTGGGAAATTAGAACAGATTGTTTCAAGTTCACACCAAATCCAAGCAGGTTTTTAATTTTTGGCAGTTGTCCTCAGCCATGTTCTCTAGGATATCTCCTATCATCTGCAGCCAGATGATCCACCATCTTCTGGCTGTGGATTCTAGGTGTTATACTCCTAACACATGTAGAGGCTGATGGGTTAGGAAAGGCCAATTTGTGATTACAAGTATAATTCTGCCCATATCTATTTATGAAGCATAATATATGTTGCAGGTTCTGCAAACATGTCACTAGAAATGAATGTTGTTCTAAAATCTGCCTTGCACTTTCTCCAAAGGATTCTTCCCCTGAGGGGGGAAAGAATCTGTTTTGCTGCCTTGTTCTCAGGGTGCTGGAAAATATATTTCCAATACCTTTTTGACTTTGCTTTGTCGGAGCTGGTAAGGGTGTCACTGCTGTTGTTTACAGCAGGGTGATAATAATCCATCACTTTGAAACTTCCTGGATTCCTCACACTTTCGAGTCTCCAAAAGTGTAGTGAAAGGTGTTTCCTCATGATTATCTTCCCTCGGAATTTAACAGAATCATGGGAAATCAGGGAGGCTTGCAGACACCCGGTGAGATGATTCAGCCAAGAGAGATCGGACATTCACAACAAAGAG
This sequence comes from Charina bottae, assembly GCA_023362775.1. Classification (NCBI taxonomy): domain Eukaryota; kingdom Metazoa; phylum Chordata; class Lepidosauria; order Squamata; family Charinaidae; genus Charina; species Charina bottae. The sequence continues at coordinate 243,210,590 of JALMGJ010000002.1, forward strand.
CACATCCTTGGCCACTTTATAATGAAATAAGTGCAAAAATTTATCTCTACTCTGAAGAACTTTGCCAGAATTCTTGTTTAAAGCAAAGATAAAAAGAAAAGCAAATTCTTTTTCTTCAAATTAAATGAGAATGTGGGGGAGGATGCAGGATAGTTTTTGTTCCTTGCACTAGCCAAAAAAAAAAAAAAAAGCTTTATCTTGCTTTCTCCTGGCATATTCTTGGTATTTGACATTACAAAATCAATGCAGATAGCCAGTGCTTGATATGTGAAATGACAAGGGTTACCATCATATGCAAATGGAAGAAAAGTAGCTTCTTGCGGGAGAATCCTGTATCTATCTTCTCTGGAGTATATCTCACTGAGTCACTGAGTTCAAGAGTTTCCTCCAAGTTAGATAGTAAATAGTAGATACTTTCTAGTATATTTATTTCCCCTTTAAAAGATACTTCCTGAGATATACTAAGTCCCTATAAGATCTAATCTTTTTATGACTGCAATAAAATGGAATTGAGAAATGGCTCTATAAGATCCTCTTCCCTCAATGCAGACATATATTCGCATATGGAGAGCTAATCATTCATTAATCTCTTGCAATATAGGGACATTCATTCTAGAACTTACTTTACAGGGTTCTTGTTAAGACTACTGAAATAACATGTCTGCACTCCAGAAGTTGCTTCACTAAAACTCTCATTAGCCAAAGGTGAGGAATGCTGCAATTGACCTCAGCAAAATTTAAAAGACTTCAAGTCTTTTAGGGGCCCCAATGTATGAGAAGTTCATATAAGGAGGAGAACAGCAACAAGCCAGAGCAACATTTCCATAAATATTACAGCAGATTAGTATCTCTTGCTACCATTTTTCTGTTTATATTGCTTTTCTGTTTAGCTATTCATTTTACATTCTTGCTCTGCTCTTTTTTAAAATGTCTGTTTACACTTCACTTTCAAGGCTCTCCTTCCTCCTCAGCTCCTGCTTATCTTAGCAATCATGCCTTCCTACACCTTGTGCTCTGCTAAGATTTATTTTCTGACCATGCCATCTCTTTTGCCAGCACAAGACCACAGGCTGGGTGTTTTTTCCTTAATATTTTTCAATTATAATTGTGCCATGCTGGCAAATGGACTTCTGTTCTCTAGAATAGCCTTTCCATCTCAGCTGAAATACCTGCATGTGCTCTTCTTGCTAAACATCAAAATTCCTTTGCATTTTGGCCACTATAATGCTATGCATTTCCTTATTCTAGCCATACTGTCATAATTTTCAAGTTTTCAGCAATGCTGAAATTCTGGCCAGTTTTTAGGTCACTGTTTGTTTCATTAAAATGCACACATGTGCTTTCACATGCACATACACACATGGTTATAAAGGTCGTACAAATTCGCTGTCATCTTGACCGTAACATCTATTCCCTCCAATGGCTGACACAGTAACCTATGCTGACATTATTACTTTGTTCAAATTAATCTTGCACTTTAAACAAGTACAATTAGTTCTACATGTACGGGTGTGAAACTGGCATCAAGATATTCTAAAGACCCTTCAGTAAAATTGTCATTATCTGTATAACTGTCCCTCAATGTTTACTCTCTGCACCTAAAATTAAGGTTACCCCATCTGTCTATCTCTGTCTTTATTAAAAACCAGTGTGATACAGTTGTGATGTGACTGGGGAGATGCAAAACTAAGACTGTGAACCCAGGGGAAGCTCCAGTGTCAGACACAAAAGCTCACTGGACCAGCCATTCTCTCTTAGCCCAATGTGTCTTTTAGGGTTGTGCTGTGGGGAAAAAATTGAAAAATTAGGACAGCTATGTGGGGTGCCTGGAGCTCCTGGAGCAAACACAGTATATAAATCTGACAAACAAAACAAATATCATCCTTCTAGCTAATCTTCTTTTATATCAGTACACTGTAGTAGTAATTCTTTAGGGCAGAGCTTTCCAAACTTTTCATATTGGTGACACACTTTTTAGACATGCATCATTTTGCGACACACTCTTACAGCAGGGCACAAGGCAGGCACTAGGACCTGCATGGAATCACAGCAGGTTTGGAGGCAGCAAGGCACAAGGCAGGCACTAGAACCTGCATGGAAGCCAGGAGGCAGCAGCAGCTGCGACACACCCAGACACTGCAGCCAACACACTAACGTGTCCCGACACACAGTTTGGAAAACTCTGCTTTAGGGAGACAACTGTCTCCTTCTACCTGTTTTGGGAGAAATGAGACCATGTTTTAAATAAGCAATCCTTTCCTATGGCTTGCCAAAGAATGTATGGTTATTATGGGGAGAAAGGACTTTTCTGTAGTAGTAGCTTTTATTTTTTTAAAAAGAGTATTTAGTATTTAGTTTGTGGGACAGCACTGATCTCTATAAAGCCCTAGGAGGGACTGGAATATGGTGAAAAGGCAGAGCATACATACTCCCAAGATCGCTGGGGAGAAGGAGTTTTGACCTCTTCCTCAGCAACTCTAATTATTACTGCAAGGAGGCTGTACTTATTTTTTTCTTCTTCCTAGGTGATCAGTTATCAGATTGGTACTGGGGCCCAGACTGTTGTTTTCCCACTGTTATAAGCAGTGGGGAAACTGTTTATCAGGATTGCTGAGTGGGGAGGGGGGGAAGAGATTAATGCCTGCCCTCCTTTCCTCTGTATAGGATTGCTGAGACCAAAAGAGCTGTAACCTCACATTCCCGTTTAGGTATTATAGCCATTTTCTCACAGAAAGAATATGTGGGAAAGAAAACGGCCACTTTTATATTTTCTAGCATTTTTACACATGTATTACTATGATTTTTGAGGAATTGGAAGTGATGTGATTTGCTATATTTGATCTTAGCCTCACTTTGGAATCCCTGTTTAGGGAATCTGACTTTTTCCTCTCCTCAGACACTCCACACCATCAACTGCATGATCCAGAATCAATTTGAGCATAGGTATTGGTTGCTTTCTCAAAAATGTCTCTCTACGTATGAAAAAAATAGGAAGGTATGCTTAAATTGAGCTAGACAGTTTTGATTTGTAGCCCACATGATTAAGATTGATTTTGATTTTCTATATTTCCATACTGAAGCTAGAAATCACCATGAATCTCACCCTCCCACCTCCAAGGACACTTGTATCCTTAAATAAGCATTGCTGCTGTACTGTTACCACAGTTACCTTTGCTATTCAAAGTGAAAACAAAAGAAACTGGCATTATTTTCCATATATCACTGTGCGTAAAAATGAAAGCACTTGCTGACTTTGTAGCAGCAAAAATTGAAATAAACTGTGGGAGAAAATGAGTGTCGACAGCACACCATCTTCTTGTAAATAAATATAACACAGTAAACCACTTTGGCAAAATATTTTTTAGCTTTTTTTGTCTGCTTCCAATTTACTTCCTAAAAAGTTTAGTTAAGGAAGTTGACACAGTAGGGAAATAGTGATGATATTGTGCTTGATATCACAGCAAACAGTTTGTTTTAGAAAATTCAGTTACAGTCCCAATTATTCATAAATTGCATTGCCATCCCTTAGTTATATTGCTTGAAAATTTGAAAAAGATCTTTGAACAGTTGTTCAAATCTCATGCCCTTCAAGTGTATTGGACTTCAACTCTCTTCAACTCTATTTACAGTATTACAGTCACTGGCGGCCCTGGTTAGGGATTATGAGAGTCACAGTCCAACTGTCTCGTAATTAAGGTTGGTCTAGACTTAAGAATGAAGGGGAGTGGTGGCTCAGCGGGTAAGACGCCAGGCTTGTCGATCGGAAGATCGCGAGTTCGGAGGTTCGAATCCCTAGCCCTGCGTGCGGAGTGAGCTCCAGCACTAGCTCCAGCTCTTGCCAACCTAGCAATTCGAAAGCATGCAAATGCAAGTAGATGAATAGGTACCACTTTGGTGGGTAGGTAACAGCGTTCCGCGTGCGTCATGCTGGCCACATGACCGCGGAAGCGTCTTCGGACAACGCTGGCTCTTCGGCTAACAAACGGAGATGAGCACCGGCCCCTAGAGTCGGACACGACTGCACAAATGTGCGGGGGGAACCTTTACCTTTTAGACTTAAGAATTAAGAAGGCTGGTCTAGACTCACCAGCCTCAGTCCAACACAGGGGAAGCATTTGTGCCTCACAGTAAGCCAGAATTTTCAAGGCTTCTGATATACTGTGAAGAAAAAAGCCTCATATTATATCCTGCTTGATAATCCTTGTTCATCTCTGCTGCAAACAGCAAAACACATCATGGAAGTCAATCTGTGGTTAGTTTATCATGACATGCAAGCTGGGATCCTAACCCTAACCAAGATAGCTTTTGACCTTGGCTTACTGAAGGGGACCAACCCTGAATTACTAGTGTACACATCATAATTAACCAAAATGCAGAAAAACCTTCTGCAGCTTGCTTAGCAACTCTTGCTCATACAAAAAGCAAAACAGCAGCAGCTACTATCTCATTTGCTCATATCCATGCCAACATTTCCAGAAATCTTTGTGTGTAGGATTACAGCCCCATCTTACTGACTGAATTAAGGTTTAAGAAAGTATGTTTATGGCCAATAACTTGTATCATCTTAAGTCTTTAGCAAAGCTACCGCCCAGAGTCCCTCTTTTGGGGGGAGATGGGCGGTGGCGAAATTTGATAAATAAATAAATAAATAAATAAATAAATAAATATTAATGTTTTCCCCCTTCAGTCACTTTTAGGTCTCAATGTAAGCTTTGAAATCACTTTGTCATCATTTTATGACAAAACATTCTATTTTAGATTAAGCACCATGGCAAAATACAGCCCTCTTAGAGGTTAACCAATAAAAATGTACATTATTTTTTTTTAAAAAAACATGGAATTTCAAATATTGCATACATCCTGATTTACTTTCTTTTGATTTTATAAGAAGGATTCCTAAATGCAATTTTATTGGGACTGTACAAAAGACCCATGGTTTTTAAATCATTGTTATATTATTTCTCTACAGAAAGGGTTTGTAATCTGAGCCTTCATTCTGCATTCTGACTTTAAAAGCATTGGGAGTTGTCACTAGAGCCCTTCCAAAAATTGCAGCTGAATCAATTTTTTTTACTAAAACAAGAGGTAAATTGGTGAATACAGTCCATGAAAACTATCCATATTAACTTTTTTAATTAATTGGATTTGGGGTTACTATTCAAAGTCTAAACTGAGAAGGCTGTGCTTTTCCCCGTTTGGTTTGCATGGGTATGTGTACACTTATAACAGGGGTGGGCAACGTCAGGCCCGCGGGCCATATAAGGCCCGCGGGGGTCCCACCTAAGGCCCGCGGGGCTCCCGCCTAAGGCCTGTGGGGCTCCCACCCGCAAACCCCACCCCTTCCACACAATTGGCTCCCGCCCGCAAACCCCGCCCCCCAGTGCTTGTGATTGGCTCCCGCCCGCAAACTCCGTCCCCCGGTCCGCGGAAATCCCAGAAACCCCACCCCCACCCCCCGGTCCCCAGTTATAAATATCCAAATGGCCCTTGGCAGAAAAAAGTTCCCCACCCCTGACTTATAAGACCATAATAAAGCTTATGATAGTGACACGTTGGGTCATACGTTTGCAGCAAGCTGGAGGCAAGACAAATAGGTGTACTACAGCTCTAAGACATAGCAATTTTGTCTTAGAGTTGTATCGTAGAGTACCTGTATTCTATCTTCCAGGTACTCAGATTATGAGTTGCTTTGTTTTGAACTGATTCACATACAATTATTTGTATGTGGATACAATATACAATCAGTTTTGACTGATTCACATACAATTATTTTGTGTTAACAGATTTGTGGGTGAAGTGTCAACTGATCTGATAGATGCAAAGAAGAATTCCAAACTTCTACCAATATTTCTGTCTTATGTGCTATTCTCAGTTTGCCCCTTTGAGAATAGAATGAGGGACATCTGCACTGCTCCAGTGTGAAGTTCACAATTTAATAATGAAAGGAGATTTCTGGGGATTTCAGGAAATCCAAAGAGGCTGACCTGAAGATAATGTAGCCCATATCTCTACCTAAGGGAGGACAGTCTGTGTATTATCAACACAAATCTGGGGCAATGCTTCGTCCACACTATGACAGGTTAACCTACATCACCTGCAGTATGTTCTCTCATTGAAATGAATGCCTAAGATGAGAAATGTGGTGATGATTTAAATAATAATAAAGTAAAACAATCAAGTAATGATACAGTTTAGTCGACAGCCCTATGTATTTCACTTAAATGCAGATGAAATGTTATTGAAACAACATTAATAGCAGCTCAGGAGATAGGACGGTAGTCGGGTAATCCTTAGCAATAAAAGGAAATGAGGTCAACCCAACAACTAATTGAAATTTAATTTACTTCTTTGATTTATTTTCTTAGTCACGGGTGGGCCATCGATACAGTAAGACTGCTGTTGTTTTCATCTGCATTTTCCATAAGTTAGCAGGTCAGTTTACTTTCACCTTGAGCTAATGAGAAGAATAATTCCACAATTCCCCATGGCACAACATTTAGCAAAATGAATCTCAAACAGCATGCCCCTCCCTAAACTTATAGCTCATTGAATGATTTATTGATATAGCCACGTAACAGCAAATAAACACATTTGTCGGAGGATGGGTGGGTGGGACTTGGCATCCCTCACAAGTATTTTAAATACATTTGAAATGTTCTTTCTCTCCTCCAATCCTATTTAGAACACCACAGAAAGAGTCAGTATCTTTTCTGGATGTTGAAGAAACCTGACAATGGTTCTGGAAAATAAAAGGGGAATTGTATTGTAGGGTGTTTTGCAAAAAGTGATTTACATACTGGAGAAGATCTTTCATGAATTACATGGACAAAGGAAAAGAGATGTAGGGAGGAGGGGGCAGCTGCAATGGCTCTCCACCACAGTGCATGTTGATGAATCCCTGGCACATGTTAATTAATGCCCTATTGTGCTTGGCAGCTTACCAAGGACTGTGACTGCAGACAGAATTATCCTTTAGACTAACAGAGGTTTAGAATATATATTGAAAGAGGGGAAGAAAAAGGTTTGTATTTATACAAATGACAATTTTTCCTAAGGAATGGGCTTTTCTTCTTCTTTTAGTGCAATTCATGGAGACAAACTGCCATCTATCATAATATTTTAACACTGCAAAAATAAAACCCTATAAAGCATGTTGAAAAATAGCAGCACCAAACCACAAGTGGAGAATGGTCAGTAACTATGTTCTCTTGTTTTCACACCCACACATGTCTATCTGCAGATACAGCCACAAAGCAATGATTATCTGGCATAAAACGCTTCCCCAACAGAACAGCTTATATTGCAAAGCAATACTGAAGGATATTTGCTCAAATTATAGGCAGATACATCTGGTTTGTATGATTACCACTTTTTGTTGTTTTTGCTTCACTCCTCCCCCTGGCCTTTCTTTGTCCTAGTAAATATCACAGAGGGGAAATTGATGGCAAAGCTCTCTGAATAGAATTAATTGTTGGGTATGAAAATGCAGTAGAATTTTATTTAAATCATATGATATGCACACACACACATGCACACACACACACACACACATACTGTATTATTATTATTATTATTATTATTATTATTATTATTATTATTATTGCTATTATGGCTAGAATACCAGAATACTAACGAAAGAATAATCTTTATACTGTATGGAATATATAGTTCCCTTAAATGAATTCAAGGAAATGGAAGGGGTGTATTATAGATTGGCTGCCGCTTTACCTAAAGGACTCCCAAGTAATAACCACATATCACAAACATATATAGATAATATTATATGTATAATATAAAATTAAAGTGTTTGGAAAACATTACAAATTGCTGGGTTATTATGTAAACAGAACCAAAAATGGTGAAGAGGGAAAAATTCCACTTGATGACGTTAAATCAAAGGGCAATTATTTAAAAAAAAATAATTGCTGTAACTGAATATGATAATAATTCAGGAATAATATAACTTAGAAAAGTTATGCACCATGTGTATCAAGGCAATATGGTACTGTATGTTTATAACTTTTTTCAGTTGTTGGGGCAAAAAACACCACCACCACCATTTTTTTTAAAATGAAGATGATATTTTAACCTTAAACACAGTAATTGTATCCCAGAATTGAATGTAAAGTTGACCCCTTTGGTTCTGCAAGAATATTTATATCCTCACCTGAATATGGATGCATCTAACCAATACTCCAAGTGGGGGTGACTACTGCTCATTGACTTTATATCAGTCTTTTCTAAATTTAATCCCAGCCTTCTCCAGTTTTATGAATCAAGAACAAGTCTGGAAAGATCTTAACGTAAGATTCCAGAGGTCATTAGTACAGAATAGTGTGTGTGTAGTGTTAAATAGTCAAATAAAAACAAAGAAGACGATTTGTGCACAAAATCATTAGCGTGTGAAATCAAACTGTTGACTATTTATTTGGAAATTATTTTTGTTCATTTCATTTTGGTGCAAGTTCCAAAATCTGGATTCTACCAGTCATATAAAATGGAAGGAAGGAAGGAAGGAAGGAAGATATTCTCTTAGCAACTTTTCCTGGAGGTGAGTAGAGGTATGTAGTAATAGTGTTCAACCCAAAGTGGCCCCATGTGCTTACTTACACCCCCTCCCAAGTAGAACAATGAGTATGGAATGAGGAAGCTAGGTTTTCACATGTGTTGAAAATTGCCTAGCCAATAGATATTTGAAAAACTTGCAATTTCACAAAATTGCTTAAATCAATTAATCACATGGATTAATCAAGTAAATACTTTCAGCCCTAGTTTAAATACTCGACTTGGGATTGTAGTGTAAATGAGCTTAATGGAAATCTTTGAGGTCTGATGGAACAGCTGGGGAATGCACAATTTCAGATCATCCCTGGAACAGTCTTTCTGAACAGCGCTGCTACAGTGTAGAAGCTGGGGGGAAAACAGATAATTTGTCATCCAGTGTTGGTAAATTTGGCCTGCAGCTTCTCTAGTCCCATCACTGCTGTTACCAGAGAAGAGCAAGCCTTTGAATTTAGGTGATGGATTTCACTTTTGAGGAACAATGAATTATTGAACAGTGCTCAATTTTTAATGCTTTTTTTTCTGAATTTTCTACAAATTAGGAAGGAAGAGATTTCCCATTCGCTTAAAATGGGAGTGATTAGAAGTAGAATAATCTGAAGAACGGTAATGAGAAATACTAAATTCTGGAGTAGCAGGAGAGTAGAAATGCTATGATCAAAAGATGGAAGGGTGTAAGGTACAGAACTTTGTTCTCCCATTCCTGTAATCAGTGCTGAAATGCTACAGGAATCAGCAGGTGCCAAAATCTGAGAATCACCATATTACAATGGGTCTGATAGAAACAACAAAGAGCCACAAATACATCTTAAGAGCAAAGGCAAAAGTTTTCATGGGCTAGAGCATGCTTCATAATAACACAATTTGTTTTTAAGAAGCCACAAGAGCTTGTACAATATGTACATCTAGTATGAAGTATAATTATTTGGGCAAACTGATTTTCTCCAATGACTACTGTTATCCCATAATCACACTTTTAAAAGATAAATAGATAATTTATTTTAATTTGCCAGCCATGACTAAGATGTCATGGGTAAAATGTAGATGGGCTTTACTCTAAGTACCCTATGGATTTGACTGAATCCCATATCTTCAGCCAAACTGGAAAGATGCTATTGAATCTGTACCAGAGATTTGGAGTGAAGGTGGGAGAAGACAGAAGAGAAGGGATATGGTATTGTAACTGACTGCTTTATCTTTTAATTATAGCAAATTATTACTTGGGCTCTCCCATTGTAGTATTTTTAGGAAGGGAGTTTCAGATCAGAGCTCTTTATTAATTCTCTCTCCCAAGAGCAGAAACAGTTAAAAGCAGCTTGTTGGAGTTGCTAGGACCAGAAAGGATACAACCTAGTGTAGGAATTTCTTTAGAAAATGCTGGATGCTCATCCTTCTAACTCTGCTGGCATACTTTCCACATTCATTTTGCTATTTTGATATATTTATCATGCTTCCCACCCATTTTTGAAAGAGCTTATCTTCTTCCAAGGAGCTCAGAGTATACATATGGTGATTTCATAATATTCTTATGGGAACAATCCTATGCAGTATAGTAGAATAAGGAATATTGACTTGTACAAGGCTAGCTGCTATGATTCATAATTCAGTGGAAATTTGAACTTGTTTCTCACCTGTAAAGCTAACAGAGGATGAATAGAGGCAACATTTTACCTAGTGATAACTTAGCACAGTGAGTGTGTAACCACTTGGCACATCTGTATCGTCTTGCCAAGTGGTGACAAGAGCTATATCACTTCCCTTAGTTCCCTTGATTTCTGATCAATTGTGGAAATGGAATACATTCTCCTCACCACTTAATGGGACAAAACTGGCAGTTGATGTACCAAGTGCTGATGTACCATGTTAAATTATCTCTTCATAAATGATTATCTGTATTATCCCACTCTGGTCACCATTTTACAACCTGACCCTTATTTATCGTACAATAATTCAACCCAATTTTTCTCCTCTGTCAAAGCATAGTAAATATATGCTGAAACAATCAAATTGCCACCTTATTATGAGTACAGTTCAGTCTAGATATTTCCAGTCCCCAGAATTTGCAGAAGGCATAGTGCTTACTTCTTTAGATCAAGTAACTCAGATATTCAAAACTGCATGCTATCAGGCCACTGTAATTCTCGATACTTCTCTGTCTAATAGAAATAAAACTTTCAGCAACTAAATTCAGCTCTTAGGATGCTGGCCAATGATTGCACATAATGGAAAACAAAGTGCTGATTTAAGCGTAGTGAGTTAGTAAACAGTGGAAAGGTAACGGTACGTACATGCTTCCTCTCCTAATGCATAGATGTCGATATGCTTCATAGTTTCCTCCTAGCAGATTTCCAAAAGCTTTAGGAAACTAGAGCAAACTCACTAGTAGTAGATACAGTATAACTGCAAACACACTAATTTGAAAGGAAGGAGGATTTTTGCTTTCACAGAAACATGGAATATTTAGATGTACCATTCAGAGACAGAAAAGCTACTTAATGGGTCATCTAACAGGTTTTGCAAACTTTAACCTATAATTATGGCCTATTTGTTATCTGCCCTCCCCTCCACCCATCTATGTATTAGTTTTGGAAGAAATATCATTGATCTAAGTTTGATCTAAGAACTAATTGGGTTCTTGGCTATGACTGAGATAACAGGGAGAAACCTCTCATTTAATATGAATAATACTACCCACTGTACTATAAGTTTTCACTTTCATGTTTATTTTGAACACATTGCATGTATGAATTTTTCACAGATTTCTTTGTTTATTTTATATGACTGCCCATTTCGAACATATGAAGCTAACAGAGAAACCGTCTTAGAAAAGCAGAAAATAACAAATATGAAAGCTGAAATAAAACCAATACAGTCAACATGACCAAGATACAGGCTCAAGCAGACACCCTGAGCCCCAGGCTTGGCAACAGAACCAGGTTTTTAAGGCCTTACAGAAAGCCAGTAGAGTCAGGCAACTGTAATCTCTGGAGGAATGGTGCTCCAGAGGGTGAAAAGGCTGTCATCCGGGGACGCGCCAGATGACACTCCCTAATGGATGGAACCGGAGCATGCCTCTCCTCCTGGATTTCACAGGAAGGGTAGATACAACTGGGGAGAGATGGTCCCACAGGTAACATGGCCCCATGCCTTTATAGATCACTACCAGCATCTTGAATTATACCTGAAGGCATACTGGCAACCAGTGCAGGTTGCAGAGCAGAGGTGTCATGTGCGCCAAACAAAAGCTGTCCATAGCTGCCCACACCACTACATTTTGCACCAGCTGAAACCTCTGGATGCTCCACAAGGATAGCCCCATGTAGAGCACATTGCAGTTGTCCTTGCTTATAACAAAACGTAGGATGTTTGCATGCTTTCTGAGTGCATCAGCTGTTTGGTGGCCTTCACACTAATCATCTGTTTGGCGACATCTGGCATGGCATGACAGGAAGAAGGAAACCTGCAGCAGAAAGAGAGAGGCTTCCCTGTCTGCCTTCACGGAGAGGTGATAACCGGAGGTTTGCCGGTGACAGCTCCAGCAATTTGAAGGAACTGGCAGTGGCAGTTTGTGTGTAGGGACTCTGCAACTTGAGCAGTGAGGAGTGGGCAGCAGTGGAAGAGAGCCGAAGAGTGGGTATTGGTCTGCAGTTTCAACTCCCCGTGTAGTCAGGTGGTCATCTTGTCTTCTCCTGCCTGGTCCATGTGTGCTGGTTGTTTTTATCTTGGCTGCTATATTTTTAGTTATTGATTTTGTTATGATGTTTTAACCTGTTTTTATTCTTTGTTATCTGCCTAGAGTCATATGTTCGAGATAGGTGGCCATATAAATTGAATGAATGAATGAATGAATGAATGAATGAACGAACAAACAAACAAACAAACAAACAAACAATATTCGGAGAACTGGCTTAAAAGCTGTTTCCTGATATTTGTTATGTCAGGCTCTACAAATCTTTCAGAAGTACTGTAGTTGTAATGCAAATGAAATTGCCCTTACAAACATTAAAGCAGTACATCCCCTGGAAAGCTTGCCTGGCTTCCTTGAGGCCTATCTTGGTTGTTAGTTCACACACACCACTTCTGCAGAGACTGCCACTGATTGTAATGTGCACGTGCATGAATGAACACCCAGGCAAACATAGGATGGCTGGCAGGCCTAGCTTTGAAATAGCTTCCAAGACTTCCAAAAGTTGCAACTACTTTAATGCTGCCTGAAGTGAGCGTTGCTTTCTTTTGTGAAGCAGCTTCTGGAGGGGGATTTTTCAGCTTGTTGAACAGTTTCCCAGTCATAGACCTCAGTTGACAATCTAGCGGCAATATTGTCTCCCAGCCTGTCTAAGAGCCTCTGAGAGAGACCCTTTTCTATGTCTCTACCGTGGGAGGCATAATTGGTTGGGGCAAGTGAATGGGCCTTTGCAGGACTGTGCCTAACCTGTGAAACTCCCTGCCTCAGAGAGCCACGCTGGCACCCTTCTTAATTGGTCTTTGGCTGGTTTAGGAAGGCATTTATTCCCAAGCCGTGTAAACATGACACTGAATGTGTTATCTGCTTACTTTTATAAGATAATCCCTTTTCATTTTTTTCTTCTCTCTCTCTCCCCCCTTTTTAAATGATTGATATCCTCATTGAAAATGTGGAATATATGTCTGTCTTTGCATATGGGCCTTTTTTTTAAGTGAAAATATCTCTGTTTTGGGCATACATAAATCAAAACTTTTGATCCAGAAAGTGTTGTTGATTTTCTACCACAGAACCCTTGTCGTGAGGAGAGAATGTGGGAAATATTTCTGATTTTTGCACATGCCACTCATTCTCTCAGAAATCTTGTCAAAATGGCTGTTATTATCTCTTGTCATGGAAAAATGGTAGTTGGGCCATCTAGGCATAGTTATTTTTTTTAACTTCAGACAGTAACCATGGACATTTTATTCCATGTTCACTGCTGATGGTAAGCTATAATGTTATTTGGTCTGCATTTTAAGAGACATTAATGGGATTTGGGGTTTTTAAGAATCCTAATTTAGTGCCCTAGACCAAAACCTAGTCCTGCTATATTGCATTTTTATAAGGATGCAAGGATCCATCTTATCACTCCTTACTGAACAAAATACCCAGGTATTTCTGATTTATTCTATGTACGGCTGTTATTGAGAGTCAGTTTGGTGTAGTGGTTAAAGGCACTAGACTAGAAACTGGGAGACTGTGAGTTCTAGTCCCACCATAGGCACAAAGCCAGCTGGGTGACCTTGGGCCAGTTACTCTCTCTCAGCCCTAGGAAGGAGGCAACAGCAAACCACTTCTGAAATCTTGCCAAGAAAACTACAGGGACTATTCCAGGCAGTCGCCAGGAGTCAAGGCTGACTCAATCAATCAATCATCACTGTTATCAGACAAGTATGATTCAGTTTCATTGAATGTCACCAGATTTTGTAATATTGTTTGTAAAACCAGACACAATTTGATCACATCAATTATCTAGTTGTAAACTATTTTACAACTGTTTATTATGTCCATCTGCTGTTGATTGTTTTATTCTGGTCAGTGACTGTAATAAAGACCTGAACTGGGTATCCAGCACCAGCTAGACAGAAGCACCCATCTGTGCTTGCTAGTTTCAGTGTAGGTGAACAGGATCAGACCTGGCTCATATTTGGAAAGGAAATTTCAGAGCTGCATGCTAGACTGGAAAGCCAAAACATAGAAAGAAGGAAACTGGAAACTGCTTTTATACTGTTGCCAAAAAAACCCTACATGAACATGGCCATGAAGTTGTCAGGAATCAAGCTCAACTTAAATGAGATTTTACTTTGGATAGTATAGATGAATTCCTAGGAATTAGCCATGGCAGAAGATTGCAAAATAAATAAGATTGAATTATGAAACATGTTGGGGTTTGATATACCCAGGAATTTACAGCTAGATATAAATTATATGGAGAGGCTTGATATTTAGGTGAAAGGGGAAATATTCTGCAGAGTCACCCAATTAGCAGCCATTGTTGTAGGGATGATGTGGCAGTGTATGACACATACAACAGGTGCTTAGAGTTAAGTTGGGTGTGGTGGATAATGAGAGTGACTTATACTGTGATTGGTCAGTTTATATATATAAACAGAGAGATTCTGTATCTCGTTTTTCTCATTTCTCATTTCTCATTCTACCTCTGTATGCTGTATCGTTGGTTTATCATTTGTTACCTGTGTGGAAGTGATCTGTAAATATGTATGTATATAAGTAAATAGGATATTTTATATAACTTCTGTTTGGAGTCTATTTACTGCATAGTACTTGGATCGCTGGTGCCTAGGAGAGAAGCAGGCCGCTCCATCCGCTCGCCCTGACAGGTTACGGGCCCAGAGGCAACGGAGAACCCAGAGACGTAAAGCTTAGGACTGGCGGTGGATCGTGGGATCGTGTGCAGTCTGTGAGCTGGAAGCTTTGGAAGCCTATCTGGGAGTCGTGTGGCTAATTGGAGTGATTTGGAGCTCTAACAGGTTCCGTGCCTGCGTGTGTGTTTTTTCCTACGCTTGTTTTGCAGCTGGAGGACATTCTGATAAGGTCTGTGTCTTTAATCATCGGTGTCTGCCCAGAAGGGGCTGAAGACAGATGAGCTCAGTGAAGATGTTGCTGGCAGTCGGGGGAGGTTTTCCTCTGGAAAGACTGAATGACACTAATTATTTGTCATGGGCATATAAAATGGAAATGTATCTTCGGCGTGAGGGTCTTGGAAGATTATTGTTGACCCACCGACTGAGTTGGACAGAGAAGCAGTTGCTCTATTACACGATAGAGCATTGGCAAGCATAATTTTATGTCTGGAGGATAGCCAGCTATGTTATGTTAGACATTTAACGTGGGATGGGAACAGGAATAGTTCCTCGTGGGGATGGCTGGTGCCATAGAGCCCTTTTAAAGATCATGGTCTGCCTTCTTGGATTTTCTACTTAATTTATAATAATAATTAATTGTATATTGTATTTTTATGTGTTTTTATAACGGAATTTTAATCTCTATGTTTGTAAACCGCCCAAAGTCCCCTTGTGGGAGATGGTGTGGTGATAGAAGTCGAAACATAAAATAAATAAATAAATAAAATAAATTTAACGTTAGCCAGTGCGTGTTGGGAAGCTTTAAAGAATGTTTATCTGAGAAGCATGCCGTTATGCAAGGTTATGCTAACAAGAAAACTTTATCACGCCAGATTAGGGGTAACTGATAATATTCGGGATCACCTGCATTATATGACAAACTTGTTTCAGGAGTTGGCTCAGAGAGATATGCCGTTTACAGAAGCAAATAAAGTGTATGTAATTCTCAGTTCTCTAAATGAAATGTGGGATAATTTAGCTACAAGCTTCGGGTCTTTATCTGAAGGGGATTTGACCATAAATTATTTGTCTGGCAGATTATTGGAAGAAGAGCAGAGGAGGCTAGGTTCTAATGTAATTAGGTCTAAGCAAAACAGTATTTAAACAGATGTTTAAGAGTTTTATGCAGGCTGACCGTGACCATGTTAGCCTAGCAAATGGAAGCATTGCATCTGTGACTGGTAAGGGATTAGTGTATGTACCAGGATTAAATGTTGAATTATCAATGTTATGTGTACCAGAACTGGAGTACAATATTATAAGTGTTTCACAATTGGATACACAAGGCTATAATGTACAGTTTGGTAATGGTGAATGTATTGTCATGAAGGATAATAATGTTTGTGGTAAAGGTGTGTTACAGAACAATCTTTATGAAATGGTACAAACCAGGACAAGCAGAAGCCATGATGTAGCCACAATTAATAAGCCAACACATGATTCATGTGAGCACCTATGGCATAGAAGGCTGGGGCATCCGAGTTTCAAAGTGATTGAAAAGATGTCAGAAGCAAGTTCTGGAATGAATTTGAAACAGTGCCAAGTGTATTTGGATTGCACAGCTTGTAAGGTTGCAAAGTCAAAAGTATTTCCTGTGAGCAAATTTAGTGATAGGAAGTCACATAAATGTTTTGAATTAGTTCATGCTGACTTAATTGGTCCATTAACAGCTACAATGGGGGATGCTAAATATGTTTTAGTTATTGTAGATGATTACACCAGATTTGAGTTCTGTTACCTATTGAAAGCTAAAAGTCAAACATTTGATAAGTTTAGAAACTGGGTGCAATTTGTGGAACATAGGTATAGCACAAAGGTGTGTAGTTTACAAACTGACTGGGGTACTGAGTTTCTGAGTGGTAGTTTTCAGCAATGGCTCGGTAGAAGTGCATAGGAGAACCAATCCGCATAGTTCGGCTGAGAATGGCGTGGCTGAACGTAGGAATTTGGCACTGCAGACAGTGAAGGATTCACTTATAGCTGACTCAGGGTTATCTAGAGGATACTGGGGAGAGGCTATATTAACTGCTAATTATTTAATTAACAGGTTATGGAGTGTGTCTGTAAATCAAACTCCATATTATATGTTATATGGCAAGAAGCCATCATTAACTCATTTGAAAGTGTTTGGGTGCACTGCCTATGTTCACGTGCATAAGGAAGTACGCAGGAAGGGGCAGGCAAAAGCACAGAAGATGACGTTTGTGGGGTATGAGCCAGGGACCAAGGGATATAGGTTCACTGATGGCAGGAAAGTTGTTATCTCTAGATCAGCAAGTTTTAGTGAGCACAGCAATTGGCAGAGATTACATGGGAGTAGTGAAGTTTTTCTTCCTAGTCAGGGACATTTTGAGTTCTCAGAGCGGAGAGAGTCCACTGATGTGATTAAGAAGGATGAGGAATTAACTCCTAGTTTGCCAATGATGCAGGATGCTACAGCTTTGCGCAGATATGAGAGAGTTAATAAGGGCATACCACCTCAACGTTATACACCAGATGATGTAAAAGTGTGTTTTATCAATTATGAACCTCGTAATTACAAGGAAGTTTTGGAGTTGCCACAACACGAGCATGGTAGATGGAAAGCTGCTATGGATGTGGAAATGAAAGCCATTAATTCTCATAAGGTTTTTAAATCTACCAGATTGCCTGAGGGGCATAGGGCAGTAGTTTGTAGGTGGGTTTATAAGAAGAAAACCTTAGTGAATGGTGATATTCAGTATAAGGCTAGGTTGGTAGCACAAGGATTTTCCCAGATTAAGAATCAGACTTATGATGAGGTATTTGCACCAACGCTAAGAGGGGAGACATTTAGGTTTGCCTTAGCAATGGCAGCAGCTGGGAATTGTGTAGTACAACATTATGATATCACCACAGCATATCTGCATGCTGATTTGAAAGAAGAAATCTATATGGCTGAAGCCCCAGGTTATGAGTCAAATATTGCAGGAAGAGTATACAAGTTGCAGAAAGCATTGTATGGACTCAAGCAATCGGCACGTTGCTGGAATCTAAAGTTAGATAAGGAATTACAAAGAATGGGGTACGAGTGTAGTTTAGCTGACCCATGTCTGTATGTAAAGCAATGTGAAAATGATGAACAGATTTTGCTTTTGATTTTTGTAGACGATTTATGTTTTATAGCGAAAGATCAAAGCAGGGTAATTGAATTTACTGAAAATCTGAAACAACAATTTGATGTCAAAGATCTTGGAGAGATTAGAAATTACCTAGGCGTATGTATTCAGAAGGTTGATGGGGGTTATGTTCTAGAGCAGCGGAATAAAATTGAACAACTGCTAAGAGAGAACAATATGGAACATTGCAAGGAGGTTTCAACCCCGATGACAACAGATTTTGTTAAAACAGAGACTGGAGATGATGACCAAACTTCATGTGATCAGGAACACTATCATTCAATAATTGGAAGTTTATTGTATATAGCACAATGGTTGCGTCCTGATATCGGGAACGCAGTAAATGTACTGAGTAGATATGTAACAAAACCTACCCAGAGACTGGCAAGGTATCAAACGTGTGTTTAGGTATCTTAAGGGGACTATTGATAAATGTTTATTGATAAAACCGTGTAAACCATTGGAATTAAAATGCTATGTAGAAAGTGATTGGGGTAATGATGTACATGATAGGAAATCAATGACAGGATTGATAATAATGTTTGGTAACACCTTAGTTGGGTGGAGGTCTCGTAAACAAAGTTCAGTCGCAGTATCAACTGCAGAGGTGGAGTACGCTGCATTATCTGACCTATGTTCAGAATTGATTTGGTATAGGCAATTGTTAATGGATGTAAATGTAACAATTGAGGGTCCTATATGTGTATACGATGATAGTGAGGCATGTATACAGATTGCAAAGAGTGATAAGATCAGAGCAAGGAGCAAACATGTTGATATCAAGTATCACAATGTTAGGAATGCTATCAAAGAGTCTCTGATAGATTTGCAATATTGTCCATCTGAATGTAATGTAGCAGATGTGATGACAAAGCCTCTAAGCATAGATAGACATAGGATGTGTATATCTCACATGTGTATGTCTTCTATTCTGTATATATGAATGTAATATCTATTGTAAATTGAAGGGGTGTTGGGGTTTGATATACCCAGGAATTTGCAGCTAGATATAAATTATATGGAGAGGCTTGATATTTAGGTGAAAGGGGAAATATTCTGCAGAGTCACCCAATTAGTAGCCATTGTTGTAGGGATGATGTGGCAGTGTATGACACATACAACAGGTGCTTAGAGTTAAGTTGGGTGTGGTGGATAATGAGAGTGACCTATACTGTGATTGGTCAGTTTATATATATAAACAGAGAGATTCTGTATCTCGTTTTTCTCATTTCTCATTTCTCATTCTACCTCTGTATGCTGTATCGTTGGTTTATCATTTGTTACCTGTGTGGAAGTGATCTGTAAATACGTATGTATATAAGTAAATAGTATATTTTATATAACTTCTGTTTGGAGTCTATTTACTGCATAGTACTTGGATCGCTGGTGCCTAGGAGAGAAGCAGGCCGCTCCATCCGCTCGCCCTGACAAAACATTTTAAGAACTATTTTAGTCTAGTCTAAGATTTTATGGATGCAGCTTCTAAGCACAATTAAATCCATTTGTGGTGTGTTAAATATGCTTAACAACATTTAGACTGTAAAACAGCTAATTTATTATCTGGTTTTGACTTTTTTTGGCACGATGTGGGAATTCTACTTTAGAGGAGTCATTTGTGTCACAAAAGAAAATATGACAAGAAAAGAAACATACTGTGTTAATATCATTTCAAAGTAGTGTTCTATCTAATATGATGAGATCACAAATGATTGGGGGCTTAAAAGTCAAAGTTTCTCTCTTAACTTTTCACTGATCTATATAACTTTGCAGATATTATCTCCTAGTAATGAAAAATCCTATGAGATTTAATTCAGTAATCAATTTGCCAAACCTAAAATTATTAACCTTTAACATGGAATATACTTTTTCTCATTTTATTTCTTTATTCTCCTCTCTCTCTCCCTCTCCCTGTTTTGTACTCCTAAAAGAAAACTTCAAAAATGATGATACCTCAGTTTGATGGTTTTAAATCTCCAGTTGAGGATCAGTGATTTAGTGGAAAGTTCTCTTGGATGATCTGAATGTTATCCCTGCATCCTGATTTCTGATTTCTGACCCAATCAAGAATATTTGGTGTAAGCATTATCTAGGATTTTAGGAGGGCATCGTTCCTAACAAGTATGTCTCCTTGAGAACAATGTTTTTTGAAGTTCATAAATATAGTTTGCCTGACATGTAATAGGTAAAATTGTGAAACTTGCAAATGACAGAATATTGGAAATGTGATGTAGCTAGCAAAGATAATGAAATATTGTCATGATTATTGTCATGACATCACAGAAATCCACAGAGGGATTGCCATGCCTGATGATTTGTCTATTCTACATGTTTCTTGCTTTTCTCTCAAAAGAATAAAGGTAATCAATTTAATTCAACCCACATCCTAATATGGTCCCCCCCTACACAATGGGGCCTGTGTAATCATGTATTCCTTAACACAATACACAATCATATTAAAAACTAGTGGTGTGCTGAAAATCTTTTTAGCATTTTTTTCAACCATTCTCATTTAATTTGATGGAAAAGAAGTTGCTTTTGATTGTTTTTACCCCAAAAGAAAGGAAAATTTCAGTGACATTCTGAGATGGAATGTGGGTTCTTGCATTTACCTTAGTTACAATATGGCTGAGAGGTATGTATGGGGTGGTCTTGCCTTTGCTGCCTAGCACGTTTTCTACTACTTTGCAGCTATCCTGGCTTCCCACATTTCAATAATCTTAAGGAAATAATCCTAAGGATCTCCAGCAAAGGAGATAGTTACCTTGTCGTGGTGCTGGAGCTTGAGCACCTCAATGACACCATAAGCTAAACCGTGAAGGGACACCCAAGACGGGAAGGTCATGGCAGAGAGGTCAGACTAACATAGATGACGCAGCTAGCTCAAAGCCAAAAGGATGGCTAGCGGCCGACGGTGCTGGTGGTGAACGACGAATCCAATGTTCTAAAGATCAACACACCATAGGAACCTGGAATGTAAGATCTATGAGCCAGGGCAAATTGGATGTGGTTATTGGTGAGATGGCAAGTTTAAATATAGACATTTTGGGTGTCAGTGAACTGAAATGGACTGGAATGGGCCACTTCACATTAGATGACCACCAGATCTACTACTGTGAACAAGAGGACCACAGAAGAAATGGAGTAGCCTTCATAATTAATAATCAAGTGGCTAAAGCAGTGCTTGGATACAATCCAAAAAACGATAGAATGATCTCATTTCGAATTCAGGGTAAGCCATTTAACATCACAGTGATCCAAATATACACCCCAACCATAGATGCTGAAGAAGCAGAAGTAGATCAGTTCTATGAGGATCTGCAGCACCTACTGGATAATACGCCAAAAAGAGATGTTATTTTCATTACAGGAGACTGGAATGCTAAGGTAGGTAGTCAAATGACACCTGGAATTACAGGTAAACATGGTCTGGGAGAAAAAAAATGAAGCGGGACATAGGCCAAGAAAACTCACTGTGCATAACAAACACTCTCTTCCAACAACCTAAAAGATGACTTTATACATGGACTTCACCAGATGGTCGACATTGAAATCAGATTGACTACATCCTTTGCAGCCAAAAGTGGCGGACATCTATACAGTCAGTAAAAACAAGACCTGGAGCTGACTGTAGTTCAGATCACGAACTTCTTATTGCACAATTTAGAATCAGACTAAAGAGAATAGGGAAGACCCACAGATCAGTTAGATATGAGCTCACTAATATTCCTAATGAATATGCAGTGGAGGTGAAGAATAGATTTAAGGGACTAGATTTAGTAGATAGGGTCCCGGAAGAACTATGGAGAGAAGTTTGCAACATTGTTCAGGAGGCAGCAACAAAAAACATCCCAAAGAAAAAGAAAACCAAGAAGGCAAGATGGCTGTCTGCTGAGACACTGGAAGTAGCCCAAGAAAGAAGGAAAGCAAAAGGCAACCGTGATAGGGGGAGATATGCCCAATTAAATGCAAAATTCCAGAGGTTAGCCAGAAGAGATAAGGAATTATTTTTAGACAAGCAATGTGCGGAAGTGGAAGAAGACAATAGAATAGGAAGGACAAGAGACCTCTTCCAGAAAATTAGAAACATCGGAGGTAAATTCCAGGCAAAAATGGGTATGATCAAAAACAAAGATGGCAAGGACCTAACAGAAGCAGAAGAGATCAAGAAAAGGTGGCAAGAATATACGGAAGATCTGTATAGGAAGGATAATAATATTGGGGATAGATTTGACGGTGTGGTCAGTGAGTTAGAGCCAGACATCCTGAAGAGAGAGGTTGAATGGGCCTTAAGAAGCATAGCTAATAACAAGGCAGCAGGAGATGACGGCATCCCAGCTGAACTTCTTAAAATCTTGCAAGATGATGCTGTCAAGGTGATGCATGTCATATGCCAGAAAATTTGGAAAACACAAGAATGGCCATCAGATTGGAAAAAATCAACTTATATCCCCAAACCAAAAAAGGGAAACACTAAAGAATGTTCAAACTATCGAACAATGGCACTTATTTCACATGCCAGTAAGGTAATGCTCAAGATCCTGCAAGGTAGACTCCAACAATTCATGGAGCGAGAATTGCCAGATGTACAAGCTGGGTTTATAAAAGGCAGAGGAACTAGAGACCAAATTGCCAATATCTGCTGGATAATGGAGAAAGCCAGGGAGTTTCAGAAAAACATCTATTTCTGTTTTATTGACTATTCTAAAGCCTTTGACTCTGTGGATCATAACAAATTGTGGCAAGTTCTTGGTGGTATGGGGATACCAAGTCATCTAGTCTGCCTCCTGAGGAATCTGTATAACGACAAAGTAGCAATGGTAAGAACAGACCACGGAACAACGGACTGGTTTATGATTGGGAAAGGAGTTCGGCAGGGTTGTATACTCTCACCCTACCTATTCAACCTGTACGCAGAACACATCATGCGACGTGCTGGGCTTGATGAATCCAAGGCTGGAGATAAAATCGCTGGAAGAAACATTAACAATCTCAGATATGCAGATGATACCACTTTGATGGCTGAAAGCGAGGTGGAGCTGAGGAGCCTTATGATGAAGGTGAAAGAAGAAAGTGCAAAAGCTGGGTTGCAGTTAAACATCAAAAAAACCAAGATTATGGCAACCAGCTTGATTGATAACTGGCAAATGGAGGGAGAAAACGTGGAGGCAGTGACAGACTTTGTATTTCTAGGCGCAAAGACTACTGCAGACGTTGACTGCAGGCAGGAAATCAGAAGACATTTACTTCTTGGGAGAACAGCAATGACAAATCTTGATAAAATAGTTAAGAGCAGAGACATCACACTGACAACAAAGGTCTGCAAAGTTAAAGCAATGGTATCCCCCATAGTAACCTATGGCTGCGAGAGCTGGACCATAAGGAAGGCTGAGCAAAGGAAGATAGATGCTTTTGAACTGTGGTATTGGAGGAAAATTCTGAGAGTGCCTTGGACTGCAAGAAGATCAAACCAGTCCATACTCCAGGAAATAAAGCCAGACTGCTCACTTGAGGGAATGATATTAAAGGCAAAACTGAAGTACTTTGGCCAAATAATGAGAAGACAGGATACCCTGGAGAAGATGCTGATGCTAGGGAAAGTGGAAGGCAAAAGGAAGAGGGGCCGACCAAGGGCAAGATGGATGGATGATATTCTGGAGGTGACGGACTCGACCATGGGTGAGCTGGGGATGGGGACGGCCAACAGGAAGCTCTGGCGTGGGCTGGTCCATGAAGTCACGAAGAGTCAGAAGCGACTGAACGAATAAACAACAACAACAAGGAAAGGATCATGGAGGAACTCTTCCACTTGGGTTATTTCAAGAAGCAGGATAGCACCAAAGGCTGAAGTGTGGGGAGGAGTTGGGGGAGAAGACGGGATAGGGGAGAACACTACCAGCTGCTTCAGCCACCTTGCAGTAATAATACAGTATGGAAAGCTTAGACAAGAGTAAAAATAAGTAATAATAAGGTAAGCTTAGAATCACCACTAAAATTAATTCTAAAGAAATTCTAATGCTTCCTACTATAAATGTCTGTGTTATTAAAAGCAGAAGAGGATGGAATAGAAACACAACAGGTTTTATCAGATGATATCCTTAAAATGCTTAGGATTTCGCAATAATAATTGAATTATTATTGTTATTATTTCAATGAACATGGCTGCCCGATTGTGAGTGACATTTTAAACCCTTTAGAATCCTTTTTTTTTAAAAAAGAAGAAAGTTAAAGATAAACCAATAAAATAACCACCATGTCAGGGAAATACAAAAAACTTTAAATATCATAATATTCATACAAATTCCCAAATTGCTTTGGTCCAGGTTCACTTGCAAATGGCAAAATCTCTCTCTCTCTCTCTCTCTCTCTCTCTCTCTCTCTATATATATATATATATATATATATATATATATATATATATATATATATATATATTAATGTGATACTGTGTAAAGGTAGAGGTTCCCCCCCACCCACACATTTGTGCAGTCGTGTCCGACTCTAGGGGCCGGTGCTCATCTCCGTTTGCTATCCGAAGAACCAGCGTTGTCCAAAGACACTTCCACGGTCATGTGGCCAGCATGACGCACACGGAATGCTGTGATACTGTGTATACAGCCATAAATCCTATGACACAGGCAGCTGTGCATGTTTTGAAAGTCATTTGGAAAAAATGCTTTTTCATCTCGTATGTCTTGCATAGAACCTCCCTACTATTCATTAAAGCACCCCAACATTATCCAGGCTTCCAACAAATCTGAAAAAAAGATGCTGCTGCTTTAAGGAGGCAACTCAACTCTTAAAGCAGCTACATCTTTTTATTTAGCTTGCACCAAAGTCTGAAAAAATGGGGATGGATCAATGAATAGAAGGGAGATGCTATGCAAGCTGCATGAGATCCTAACTTTTTCTTCCAAATCATTGTCAAACCATGCACAGTCTTACACGTTATATGGTTTATGGTGAATAAACAGTAACATGTGAAAATAAGATAGGATTAAATCAGGACTTAATTAGGATCCAATGCCATGTGAGAAGGAACCCAAGTTTTGCTTCCTCACCCAAGTGACAATGTTGCATGTAAATTGGACATGGTTAATATGATATTAATCGATACAGAAGCTCTGAGGAATCCAGGTGTAATTTCACTAATATAACTTGAAGGAGAAAGAGGATCCAAATATTTAAATGAAAGCCCAGTGACTGACTTTCTACAAGTCAGTTCATATTTATGTCGTTCCCAAAATGAGAACGATTGCTGGAACTCTGCATGATAATAAATGGCAATTCAGGCAAGCATATGCTTGTCCATGAGTAGCAGATTTTTGCAGAATTTCTTTTCTGAAGGCTAAGAATTATGCTCACAGTTTGAAATATTGGAGCTGGTTATCCAACAGGCTGAGGACATTCCTGCTGTGTTCCTATGGAATTAGGAATTTGGTCACAGCATGCTGGTTTATTGAGACATGTACGTGCTCCACCCCACACCTCTTAGATTTTAAATCCTGTGCAAGATATACAGAGAAACAAAGAGCAGAAAGAACTAGCTTTTGGCAACTAGGAATTGTGGAAATGGGAAAACATTGGGAAAAAGAGTTTAGTTGTTCCATGCTCCCCACACCCCAAATTCATTACTTTATAGAGAATAAAACTTCCTACAGTTGTTCTCTAAGAAAGGAATTCTGCTTATCTTGCCGTATGATACCAGGACAGACTTTGCCCATCTAGCTGTGCACTATTTCGTTTGACTTACAATGAATTTCCAGAGTCTCAGACAGAAGCCATTTCCATTATTTACCATCAAAATCTTTTAGCTTGAGATGCCACGGATGAACCTAGGATCTCACTGCATTTATAACATGTGCTGTTCCACTGACCCGTGTTTCTTCCTCACTAGGAGTTCTGCTATTTGTCATTTTCATTGTCAGCCACTGCACTGTCATCCAAATGGGGAAAAGAAGGATTCAGCATGCAATGTTACTGTTTTCTATAGTTACAGTTCTCCTGCCCTCTCTGCTTGGAAGAGAGATGATATTGCTCACTTTGGTTGCAGGATATGAGGGCTACTGGATTGGGAAGATACTAAGACAGATAATGCCATTGGAACAGAAAAGGAAGGTTGGATTCAAAAGCATGAATAATCCCAAATCTTATCATTTCATCTGAGGTCAGTTTTTCATGCACTCCTCACTGCTGCTTATGCCATGATCCCTTAGATGAACCCATATCTGAGCAAGGAAAAGAAAGGCTGGAAAAAACCCTTGGCTTCAGGAGAGGTTTATTTTCAATCATGACCAGGAATTCAGGGTATTTCTGAAGTTTCAACCCAGATACCTAATTTTGAACACCTTTCCTGACATCCATGAGAACAATATAGCTGCAGAGCAATATGCAGAATGGCAAAGAAATGCACGGCTTCAAGGCCAGGTTCCTGGAAAGTAAAGGTTTACTGATTTTTAATCTTATCCTCTGTGCTCTGTGGGCTTCTAATGTGTCCAGTTGAATTAAGTGGAATTCTCTGCTGCTTCTGCATATGAAACTTGAAGGCAAAAAATTGCTGAGAATAGTATGTAGTTGTACTTCCCTTGTCTTCAGGTTTATTGAACTTTGGCTTACCTCTGGGTTATTCTCCATACCTGCTGCTTTGGCTATCTGGTATTGTCTCTCTTATTTTAACCTTTGAACTGAACTTTTGACATCATTGCTGTCCTCTCCTCACTGGCTTATTAAACAATGTGCTCTGTTTAGCTCCCTTAGATAGGACATATTGGATATCTAGGCTGCTCTTTCAGAAATCTTAGCTGCCCATGTCTTTACAATACAGATAAGACACTCTTGATAATCTGGTTTTACCAGTTGATACCCAAAAGTGAATTGTAGTAGCTCTAATGAAAGCTAAACGTATTATATTGCTAAAGAGGAATTATGCCCTTCTTCAAAGTGTGAAACGTTAAAGGAGCCCTGTCATTTTGTGCATGAAAAAAATATTGTATGGAATAGAAAGATCCAGAAAATGTGTGAGAAAATATTCACAATACTTATATTCACAATTATTCACAATTCTTTACTGTTTCACTGTATTACTTTATTACGAAGAAATACTAAGAAATGTCATATGGTTCTAATTCAGCTCTAGACACTACCCAATTAGTGGACTCACTACACATCAGTAAAGACAGATATAGGAATAGAAATGATCATCACACAATGCATGTACAAGTAAGTGAAAAACTATACCTGTTGGCTTTTTTAAAGATACAAAATACCTATGAGCACTGGATTTACCAAGAATGGTGTTTGTTTTCTCTATTTTGTTTTTGACTTTGCAGTGGATTAAGGTCTATTGACTTTGAATCCAATCCTACTAAGTGCCACTTTTATTTTGTAAGATAGTCTACGACTGCACTTATCTTCTTTAAACTGAGATATGTTGGTTTAACTGAGCTATAGACCAGGACATCTGAAATCTATGCATATGTCAATGAAATGAATAACTCTGTGCAGCTCCCATCAGCTTTTCGTTTTGAACAACAACAAAATATGCTTAAAGCCGTAGACTGTGTTGGAATCAGAGAAATCTGATCTAATGCTTCTTTTCCATTATAGTATCAGGCTAAGGTTAAAGTTTGGAGGGGCGTGGTGGCTCAGTGGGTAAGACGCCAGGCTTGTCGATCAGAAGATCACAAGTTCGGAGGTTTGAATCCCTAGCCCTGCGTGCGGAGTGAGCTCCCGCACTAGCTCCAGCTCTTGCCAACCTAGCAATTCGAAAGCATGCAAATGCAAGTAGATTAATAGGTGCCACTTCGGTGGGTAGGTAACAGCGTTCCGCACGTGTCATGCAGCCACATGACTGTGGAAGTGTCTTCGGACAACGCTGGCTCTTTGGCTAACAAACGGAGATGAGCACCGGCCCCTAGAGTCGAACACAACTGCACAAATGTGCGGGGGGTACCTTTACCTTTACTAAGGTTAAAGTTATTTCCTTTACCACTACTTGCATTTTATAGGATTATATTGTCCTTGGTTATTAGAAGTTCAATCCACAACATATTTGCTCTTCTATAAATACTTTAACATGATTGCTCTAGTGTAAATGGGTTATTGATTGTTGCTTATATTAGCATGGACACATGTTTTTTTTAAAATGGGGGAAAACATATCAGAGTATGTTACTGTTATATATGGCAAATCAGGGAAACAAATTTAATTAAATAAGTGTGTTCTTTTATATATTATGCATCTTTAGCTCACTTATTGTCTTTGTCTATGTCACCACGTTATGAAAATATGTACGTATAAAATTAGACCTTATATATGTTTATGGAGTGTATAAATACATATTAAACATAAATGATTTATTACCGAAATATCGGTGTTGCTAGATTACACAGCATGCTAGATGAGTTGTCATTAGCATAGAAAGGATACATAGGTTTTCAACAAAAGAAAGAATGAGTATGCCAGGGACTTGCAGCGATTTAGGTGTTTGTATGTGTATGCACATCTTTTTTCTCTCCAGCATCCATCCCTGCCAATCTTTGTGCTGCCAGTAGGGAAAACCATATCCATGGCAACCAACCGTACCATTCCTACGCACATCAATGACGCCTCCAATCTAAACTGTCAAATATTCTATGCACATCATGTAAAATAGGTCTCTGTTCCTTATACCTCTGTGCCTCCAGTTTCCGTGGCTACATGTTTATGCAAATGAGAATTGTCCTTTTTCTCTCAGGTTGATTGAACGCTGAATTTGTTTTGCACCTTAGCAAAGCAAAGCCAACGCTGTCTTGCCACCTGGTCTGTCACGTAATTGTAAAGACTGCATTAGCACGATAACTGTCCCAAAATTAGCCCGATTACACCATATCTCTGGATTGTGCAGGGGGGAAAACCTGAATGGGCAATGAAGACATTAAACTTGGGCCAAGAAATGGGAGTTATAGTTAATTGGCTCTTCAGAGTCTATTAATTTTCAGCTGAAAACTAGCATTTGATCAGTGGGTAGGTGGTTTTTAAAAAAATTAGTAACAAGAAAAAAATCTCCACATTCTAAATAACAAATGTGACCACTAGGACTTTTCCATGTTTTTGCTTTTAATGCACACTGCTGCTAAATCTAGGGATCTTAAATTGTCATTCTCCTTTTTAAAAAGTTGCAGCTCACAAATGTGAAACCCTCTACATGATTGTGCCTGAGGCCCCCACCTGAATAGAGGTGGGGGCCTCAGGCACAATCTTTCCCCTATTTTCCTCCCTGCTTTGTCTTCTGTGCCTAGGAAGATTAAGACCACTTCGCAAGCTCAACAGCAGCATGGTAATCTTAACGATCCTCCTTTAGATGATAAAGGGACTTAGAAATAATTCAAAAATTACCATGACCTAGCCCCAGGTGTAAGGTCACACAGCCACCTAGAAACATATTTAAGGATTCCCTTATTAACTTTGCTCAGACTGAAGAAGCTCCTTGGATAAGGAGCGAAACGTTTCCACTGAGAAAATAGAAATCCAGTTGACATGATTCAAGCTATATTTATTTATATTTATTTATATATAATAAATAATGGGTGCGATGGCTCAGTGGTTAAGACGCCAGGGTTGTCGATCAGAAGGTTGTAACTTCGGCAGTTCGAGACCCGAGCGCGGCGTGACAAAGTCTGCTCCTGCACTTGCCCCAGCTCTTGCCAATCTAGCAATTTGAAAGCATGCAAATGCAAGTAGATAAATAGGTACCACTTCCATGGGATGGTAACAGCATTCCGTGCGCATCATGCCGGCCACATGACTGCGGAAGTGTCTTCAGACAGCGCTGGCTCTTCGGCTAAGAAACGGAGATGAGCACCGCCCCCTAGAGTCGGACACGACTG
Organism: Charina bottae; assembly: GCA_023362775.1. Taxonomy (NCBI): domain Eukaryota; kingdom Metazoa; phylum Chordata; class Lepidosauria; order Squamata; family Charinaidae; genus Charina; species Charina bottae. The sequence goes on from JALMGJ010000002.1 coordinate 243,240,522, forward strand.
TGCAGGGGAAAACCTTTTTATGGGAACCTGCAAATACTTCAGTTGTAATTATGTAACTTCCATGAAAATGCAGTGCTTAAATATACTGTGATCCAGCTTTATGAACTATCAACATAGGACTATTTGCTGAAGACTAAAAATCTGGAATATTACATCTACAGAATTAGTAGCTATCTGAAATGATTTCAGCACAGAAAGTTGGATCCCCAATCCCATTAGGTTGGATAGGTGTGCAACTTTAGTTTCAATACCTTTTTTTTCAAGGGACAGAAGTAGATTAATTGCCCTTGATCACTTTGTTGGTTCCTATGGCTGCTGGTGGATGTACCCAGGGCTAGGATCAAATCTCACTAAATAGATGGTGGGAGCCATGACTCATAATGGTCATTAAAACATCTATATGTGATGTGTCTACAAGACTGTGGAGGGGATGAGCTGCTGCCAGGATCCTGATGCCTCATCATAAAACTTACATGAGCTAAAGTTGCCTTCCTATTCCAGACTTAAGCTGCTCATACATTATCTTGAAGCATTGCCATAGCATGGGTGTTATTCAGGGACACAGCTAATCTTCCATGCTTTTCAGTTTGTTCATATGTTCATAAAAGAATGCTCAAAGAAGACTTATTTGGAAACAGGAAAATCAAAGAAACAGCTTTTGGAGCAGAACTGAATGGTTTTCTGCAAGAGTCCTACGGAGTTGATGATTTCTCTAGAAAAGTGATAGGGGAACAGCATCTGCTGGAGTGAATTATAAACAGTGAAGTGCCATTTGCTCAATTTCTGTATACGTAAAGCTAAACAATACATCACAACAATGTCATTAACCTCATTCTAAGGAAACCAAATTTGGGCAAAACACTTGATTTCTGGCATTCTCAGCTCTTGAAGTCTCAGAGAATCCTGGAGTGAGCCAGAAACAATATCAACTGCACATCTTAAAGAACGCTTCTAATTGTATTGCTTATAAAAGTATGTTGGATTGAATGTATAGGGACAGCCACAGTGTTAGAAACCCCTGGCGCTAGAGTTTGATGTATGATTCAAGTAAAATATATAAACCAATAAGTCATTTAATATGTATAAAATACAAAAACTCCAGGCCAATACAATATGTAGATATACAGGAAATGAATGGCTTTGGGAATATCTGTTTTAATTTACTACTGACTTTCATTTTAGAAGGCATTGATGTGAGCTGAACAAATACATAACACCTTTCAGGTGGCCAGAATAAATTAGATCCCTAGCTTCCTGTTTCAGGAAGTGTTAGAGATACCTGTTTTAATGTAGTCAATGAAATGGACAAAGCAAATCTAGAAGGATTCTGTATTGCTCAGCAACTTATAAAAACTTTTGTCTTTAAGATTTGCATTATAGGAAGGAAGAAAAAGAAAGGGAGATTTTATAAAGAAGCTATACATTTCCTTTTTTAATACAGACTCATGTTCATGAAGCGACAACTTAATTTTCAATTTTGAAATCCTCTGCTCCATCAATTACAGTCCAACCGCCCCCCAATGTAAAATAAGGAAATCACTGCCCTGAGGTTTGAGGAACTGCTACATAGAAGAGGGAAAAGATTTATTCTCTGCTACCCTAGATAGCAGAAGGGTTCCATTCTGGCTAAAAAGGAAATAAAAATCATGGTAAACACAGTGCCACAATGGTAGAATCAATTAGCTGGGCGGATGATTGGCTCTCCTTCACTGGAGAACTACATGCAAAGACACTCATTTATCAGGGATGCTCTTATGTCTGGACTTTCTGCATTAAGCAAAGCTTTGAGCTAAAGCAAACCATAATCGTCCAGCTGAATGATTTTATAGTTAACAAACTATTTAGCTACAGAGTACTCTTAGATCTACTGTATAATTCTGCATGCTAGAAGAAAGTGCAGGGATATTAACAGAGAACACTGAGCACAATTCGAATTCCGATTACAACATAATCAGAAATGTATTGATTGATCAAATTTGTGTGCTACCAATTTCAATCAACTAATGGCCACTTACAACAAGCAAACAATATAAAACAATAAAATACCCATAATAAATATATAACATTAACATGTCCATGGTAGACAATAAATACTAAAACATTGATATATAATGCATTACAGTGTTTTACATACAATTGGGTGTACAGGTAGGTTGAGATTAGTGCGAGTCCTCCCATGCTTCTACGGATGCCCGAAAATACAGAAACCTGGCATACCGCTTTGGCCAATTGTATCGTTACCAGGGACTCCCACTTACAACATAGCTAAAGAGCTCACAAAAAAACTTAGGCATCTTACAGAGGAGAGCGAATATTCTATCAACTCCCCACTACAGTGCCTCCAGAAAATCAAAGACTTAAAAATAGAAGAAGATGAAATTGTGGTGTCATTCGATGTCATTGCACACTTTACATCCATAGACCCAGCACTAGCGAAAGAATCCATGGCAGCAGTTCTACGAAACACACCCGACCTAGTCAAATACACTAAGGTAGAAATACCCAGAATCATGGACCTCATCGACCTCTGCCTCACTACCTACTTTCATTTTGATGGACAAATATACCAACAAATCAAAGGAACACCCATGGGATCACCACTTTCAGGACTCATAGCAGAGATTGTAATGCAGTGTGTAGAAAAGATAGCACTCCCATGTATACAACCCAAAATATGGATCCAGGATGTAGATGACACCTTCGTCATGATAAAAAAGGGACAACTAGAGGAAACACATTAAACCATCAACAACATCTTCAATGGAATAAAATTCACAAGGGAAGAAGAAAGCAACAACACACTACCCTTCTTGGACATCCTCATCAGTAGAGGAAATGATGGCATTCTAGAAACACAAGTCCACTGGAAATCTACCCACACTAACCAAGTGCTCCATTACCAAAGGAACAACCCAACCTCCCACAAGAGAAGCTGTGTAAGAACATTATTCTGATGAGCACTAATGTACTGCAGTAACCCTGAACACCAGAAAAAGGAAATAGATTATCTATACAGAGTCTTCCAGCAAAATGGATACCCACTCAACTTTATCAAAAAGTGTCTGACTACCCAACCCACTACAACAAAACCAACAGAAGCTATGAAAAGGATTACACTGCCATACATCAGAAACATCTCAGAAATGACCAATAGACTGTTACAACCACATGGCATCACCATAGCACATAAACCAACCACAACCCTTCAGAACATCTTAAGTAACCCAAAGAACCCAGTATCCCAAGAAGAAAAAAACAGGAGTTATCTACAACATACAGTTTAAGGACTGTAGCAGCCACTATGTAGGACAGATGGGCAGAAGACTAGCAGAGCTCATCCATGAACACCAACTAGCAGTCAGAAGACACGATGAAAACTCCTTAATCTCACAACACATGGACAGACTCAACCATATTTTCAACTGGGAAACTGTGAGCATCTTAAACCAAGCCAAATCCAAAAATGCTAGAGAATTCCTGGAAGTTTGGCACTCAGACAAAGCAGCCATCAACAGACACATAGAGGTAAACAACATTTACATACCATTCATAAGAGATAATAGAAAAGCCAAAAGATCAGAACACCTCCTTGCCAGCAATCAACACCCAGATATGCAAAGATTAACACCAGGATTAGCACCAGAGGAACAATCAAACAGCACAATATACCCTAATCAAGGAACTATTAACTCAGTCAATCAACCAAGTAGCAAACAACAGTCCAATCAAGGAATTACTAAGGAGAGAACAACACCTCCACCAACACAAACAGGACAAGCCAGGGTATATAAACAGAGAGCAAGTCCCACTCCCTTTTCACACTGAAGATGTTGCCTAGCCTGGCAATGAAATGTCTGCAAGAAAACAACAAGGCTCAGAAAGCACCAAGGACTCCACAGTCTGAATAGTGCAAAATTCAATTTAGTGGAATTTATAAATTGATACCAGGTCAAGTTTAATATGAGCCAAAGTTCAGTTAGTGTGAGGCTAGAGCATGTGCAGCTGCCATTGGGATTTTAGATGCTAATTGTTATTTGTGCAAAACAGAGAAAAGGAAGGTTCCATTCAAGGAAAGCTCAAAAAAGAAGAGTCTCATTTTGAAGAATTACAGCAGAATACAGGAGATAGCAGGTATGCTTTGGATATGGGTTTATCCTCTTTTACTGTTATACAGTATTTCATTAATAAGCATATAAAATTTATGTTTAAAAATTTTAATTGCCTATTTTCATCGAGCTGGAACCAATCACCCTATTTTCCATAGAATTGTTAGAAGTTTACAATCCAACAGAATTATCGCTTCGAATAGTGCAAATTCGAATAATGCGACCATTTCGTGGGATTCATTAACCACCCTAATTGAGACCTCCTTGTATATAATACGCATAACAACCAATTGTCAAACTATGCTAATTACCCATAGTACAACAATCCCATGATAGTTACACCACATCCCAAACTTCACCAGTAAAGGAGTAGCAGCAAGGCAGTGTTCAGGTACCAAAGGCCCTCCAGGATGTACTGTATCTATTGTAGCACTTTCTAGAAGACCACTGCAGTGCAGGCCTATTGGGTATCACACAAATCTTAGCTTGCTTTCTACCCTTCCCCTTCCCCTTCCCCTTCCCCTTCCCCTTCCCCTTCCCTCCCTCCTTCCTTCCTTCCTTCCTTCCTTCCTTCCTTCCTTCCTTCCTTCCTTCCTTCCTTCCTTCCTTCCTTTTTCATAAGACTCTAGTCCAGAGCTTTCCAAACTGTGTGTCGCGACACAAAAGTGTGTCGCCACACACAGTCTGGTGTGTCGCCACACAACCCAGAAGCACTGATCATCATCATGATCATCATCAGCGCTTCCGGGTTTTCCCGCGGCGACACACAAACGGCGGTGCGCAAAAACCAAAAGCGGCAGCAGCGCTTCAGGGTTTTTGTGCGCTGCCACAACGGCGGCAGTTCCAGGTTTTCCCACGGCGACACACCAACGGCGGTTGGTGTGTCGCCACGGGAAAACTTTGGAAAGCCCTGCTCTAGTCCATAACTTTGTAGAACATGACCATATTTATTACTCAGAAGGAAAGCAACCTTTCAGCCTACCCCAGAGAAACCAGAAGCCAAAAGAAAAGAAAAGAAAAGAAAAAAGTAAGCAGAGTCCTATGCAGTGCTTAGTTTCTTACCTTGTCAATGCTATCTGAAGTCAGGCCTGAAGTCACACTTGTACACATGTATGCATATATGAACATGTATACTTGGCAAAAGCCATACTCCAAATTAGGGCAAAGTCAGCTCTCTCAATAAAATAAAACAAAATAAAACAAAACAAAACAATAATTATAAATTAAAGTTAATTGTCTGTAAAATAAGATACCCCATTTTTATAACGTTTATACAATCGTTATCTACATATATCAAACGTTCTCTCTCTCATGAACAACTGGTCTCACTCTTAGAAGCCTACAAATACATAGGCACCCTCCTCCCTTCCCTCCAACAGAAGCAGAAAAAAATAAGAAAATGCCATGGCAGTGCCATGATGAGGAAGGTGTAACTACACGGAGAGGGGAAAGAAAGAGAAAGGGATAGGAAGAGAACTGAATGGAGAGACAGTGAAGGACGAAATAACTGGATAGGGAAAACAAGGCGTTCTCTTTAGTTGTTACAACAATGGTTAAATTTAGCAGAGAAGTTCTTCCTCCTAAGGAACAGGTAATATTCACAGTAACTTTAAAAGGCATCTGGGCTTCTAGCAGCATATCTGCAGTCATCTTTTTTTCGTTTATTCGTTCAGTCGCTTCTGACTCTTTGTGACTTCATGGACCAGCCCACACCAGAGCTTCCTGTCGGCCGTTGCCATCCCCAGCTCCGCCACGGTCGAGTCCATCAACTCCAGAATATCATCCATCCATCTTGCCCTTGGTCGGCCCCTCTTCCTTTTGCCTTCCACTTTCCCTAGCATCAGCATCTTATCCAGGGTATCCTGTCTTCTCATTATGTGGCCAAAGTACTTCAGTTTTGCCTTTAATATCATTCCCTCAAGTGAGCAGTCTGGCTTTATTTCCTGGAGTATGGACTGGTTTGATCTTCTAGCAGTCCAAGGTACTCTCAGAATTTTCCTCCAACACCACAGTTCAAAAGCATCTATCTTCCTGCGCTCAGCCTTCCTTATGGTCCAGCTCTCACAGCCATAGGTTACTATGGGGAATACCATTGCTTTAACTATGCAGACATTTGTTGTCAGTGTGATGTCTATGCTCTTAACTATTTTATCAAGAGCAGTCATATCTACCTCATGACTATTCCTTTGTTTTCACTGTAGTTTTTTCTCCCCCGCAATTTCTAGGCAAATGTAAGACAACCCCGGCTTCCCCTAAATTCATTGGTAATGATTTGGGAGAACAATTTGGGGATAATGTATAGTTGAAGGCTTTCACGGCCGGAATCCAATGGTTGTTGTGGGTTTTCCGGGCTATGTGGCCGTGTTCTGGCAGTTTTGGTTCCTAACGTTTCGCCAGTCGCTGTGGCTGGCATCTTCAGAGGACAGGAGCACAGCTAGAAGATTCTGTCTGTGCCCAGTTTGGGGATACTTTGGATGAATTGGGTTTTTTTTTGTACAAGGAGGAAGTAATACTGAAATTATAAATAATATAATTTCAGAAATAATAATCCTGAAATTTAAGACCTTGTATATTCAGGAAGCAAGATCAGAATTAGTTCCAAGTTCTCTGAAAAGAAGGATTTTTTTTTTCTTACTGCCATAACCAAAAATTAAATTTTAAAAAATCCTAACATTTGTCATATTAGGCATCTCCTCAAACATGCTTCTTCAACATTTTCAGTCTAATGACCCTAAATTTCTGCATAAAGTCCCTTTTAAGTAATGATACTTATATAGGACCAAAGTAATATATAGCATATAACGGAAATTCTCCCAATCAGCCTTCTAGGCAGCAGTAGACTGATAAAAATATGGAAGACAATGATTTTATGCAAACCTTTTCAGCAATAGCAGCAAAGAACTGTAGAACTGCAGATTTTCTAGTTATTTCCTGCATAGACACCTTCAATCTATAAGGCAATTTTTTCCTATATGATTCAATTTACAAAATGAAGACCTCGGTCCTATGGTCTCCATAGGCCATAGGAAACATCAGTCCTTCTTAGATAAGAAGCAAGGTTTTGACCGTAGAAGAAGACATTCTTCCCTCTCACACTTTCTGCCAGTCTGAGCTGACTCTTTCTGACACCGGGAAATTCTGATATTGGGATGTCTTAGAAAGAGATACAGGTTGAGAGTAGGGTGCATGCTGTTTGTATAGGAAAGATTCAAGGCTTATCCACAACCTTGGTGAAGAGTTAGATAAACTATCTGGTTAGTAATGGAAGGGTTTTTTAAACAATAAAATAATCAGATAGCATTACACATCTGGCTCATTTCTCACTCCATTTTGCTCTGGTCTGTCTCTACTGGACATTTTTGGCATGTTGAAATGCCCTAACATTAACAGTCAATGAGCTCTCCATGGGGTGTTCAACTCTGCCCCATAAACTAAAGACATACACTCACTGAGTTTTATTTTCTTCTTTTCCTTTTAATTAATGATAACATTGTAGTGGCCTTCTTTTCCATTGCTCATATTTTATACTTTATTCCATGGTGAAGTCTTACATAAAACAACAACTACAAAGCCTTGTGATCTCATAAAGAAGATCAGCATAATCCTATACATATATACTCAGGAGTAAATTTCACTTCATTTAGTGAAGCTTATCCTAATAATCCGCCAGCAAAGGAGATCGTTACCTTGTCGTGGTGCTGGAGATTGAGCACCTCAATGAAACCATGAGCTAAACCGTGAAGGGACACCCAAGACGGGAAGGTCGTGGCAGAGAGGTCAGACTAAATACGATCCCTGGGGAAGGTAATGGCAACCCACCCCAGTATTCTTGCCATGAAAACTAAATGGATCAGTACAACCAGAGATATGTCGGTATACCATCGGAAGATGGGACTCCCAGGTCAGAAGATGGTCAAAATGCTACTGGGGAGGAACAGAGGATAAGTTCAACTAGCCCCAGATGTGATGACGCAGCTAGCTCAAAGCCGAAAGGACAGCTAGTGGCCGACGGTGCTGGTGGTGAACGACGAATCCGATGTTCTAAAGATCAACACACCATAGGAACCTGGAATGTAAGATCTATGAGCCAGGGCAAATTGGATGTGGTTATTGGTGAGATGTCAAGATTAAATATAGACATTTTAGGTGTCAGTGAACTGAAATGGACAGGAATGGGCCACTTCACATCAGATGACCACCAGATCTACTACTGTGGACAAGAGGACCACAGAAGAAATGGAGTAGCCTTCATAATTAATAATAAAGTGGCTAAAGCAGTGCTTGGACACAATCCAAAAAACGATAGAATGATCTCAATTCGAATTCAGGGTAAGCCATTTAACATCACAGTGATCCAAATATACGCCCCAACCACAGATGCTGAAGAAGCAGAAGTAGATCAGTTCTATGAGGATCTGCAGCACCTACTGGATAATACACCAAAAAGAGATGTTATTTTCATTACAGGAGACTGGAATGCTAAGGTGGGTAGTCAGACGACACCTGGAATTACAGGCAAGCATGGTCTGGGAGAACAAAATGAAGCAGGACATAGGCTGATAGAATTTTGCCAAGACAACTCACTGTGCATAACAAACACTCTCTTCCAACAACCTAAAAGACGACTTTATACATGGACTTCACCAGATGGTCGACACCGAAATCAGATTGACTACATCCTTTGCAGCCAAAGGTGGCGGACATCTATACAGTCGGTAAAAACAAGACCTGGAGCTGACTGTAGTTCAGATCACGAACTTCTTATTGCACAATTTAGAATCAGACTAAAGAGAATAGGGAAGACCCACAGATCAGTTAGATATGAGCTCACTAATATTCCTAAGGAATATACAGTGGAGGTGAAGAATAGATTTAAGGGACTAGATTTAGTAGATAGGGTCCCAGAAGAACTATGGTCAGAAGTTCGCAACATTGTTCAGGAGGCGGCAACAAAAAATGTCCCAAAGAAAAAGAAAATCAAGAAGGCAAGATGGCTGTCTGCTGAGACACTGGAAGTAGCCCAAGAAAGAAGGAAAGCAAAAGGCAACAGTGATAGGGGAGATATGCCCAATTAAATGCAAAATTCCAGAGGTTATCCAGAAGAGATAAGGAATTATTTTTAGACAAGCAATGTGCGGAAGTGGAAGAAGACAATAAAATAGGAAGGACAAGAGACCTCTTCCAGAAAATTAGAAACATCGGAGGTACTGTAAATTCCAGGCAAAAATGGGTATGATCAAAAACAAAGCTGGTAAGGACCTAACAGAAGCAGAAGAGATCAAGAAAAGGTGGCAAGAATATACGGAAGATCTGTATAGGAAGGATAATAATATTGGAGATAGCTTTGACGGTGTGGTCAGTGAGTTAGAGCCAGACATCCTGAAGAGTGAGGTTGAATGGGCCTTAAGAAGCATTGCTAATAACAAGGCAGCAGGAGACGATGGTATCCCAGCTGAACTGTTTAAAATCTTGCAAGATGATGCTGTCAAGGTGATGCATGCCATATGCCAGCAAATTTGGAAAACACAAGAATGGCCATCAGATTGGAAAAAATCAACTTATATCCCCATACCAAAAAAGGGAAGCACTAAAGAATGTTCAAACTATCGAACAGTGGCACTTATTTCACATGCCAGTAAGGTAATGCTCAAGATCTTGCAAGGTAGACTCCAGCAATTCATGGAGCGAGAATTGCCAGATGTACAAGCTGGGTTTAGAAAAGGCAGAGGAACTAGAGACCAAATTGCCAATATCCGCTGGATAATGGAGAAAGCCAGGGAGTTTCAGAAAAACATCTATTTTTGTTTTATTGACTATTTTAAAGCCTTTGACTCTGTGGATCATAACAAATTGTGGCAAGTTCTTGGTGGTATGGGGATACCAAGTCATCTTGTCTGCCTCCTGAGGAATCTGTATAACGACCAAGTAGCAACGGTACGAACAGAGCACGGAACAACGGACTGGTTTAAGATTGGGAAAGGAGTATGGCAGGGTTGTATACTCTCACCCTACCTTATCAACCTGTACGCAGAACACATCATGCGACATGCTGGGCTTGAGGAATCCAAGGCTGGAGTTAAAATCGCTGGAAGAAACATTAACAATCTCAGATATGCAGATGATACCACTTTGATGGCTGAAAGCGAGGAGGAGTTGAGGAGTCTTATGACGAAGGTGAAAGAAGAAAGTGCAAAAGCTGGGTTGCAGTTAAACCTCAAAAAAAAACCAAGATTATGGCAACCAGCTTGATTGATAACTGGCAGATTGAGAGAGAAAAAGTGGAGGCAGTGACAGACTTTGTATTTCTAGGCGCAAAGATTACTGCAGACGCTGACTGCAACCAGGAAATCAGAAGACGTCTACTTCTTGGGAGGAGAGCAATGGCAAATCTTGATAAAATAGGTAAGAGCAGAGACATCACACTGACAACAAAGGTCCGCATAGTTAAAGCAATGGTATTCCCTGTAGTAACCTATGCCTGCGAGAGCTGGACCATAAGGAAGGCTGAGCGAAGGAAGATAGATGCTTTTGAACTGTGGTGTTGGAGGAAAATTCTGAGAGTGCCTTGGACTGCAAGAAGATCAAACCAGTCCATACTCCAGGAAATAAAGCCAGAGTGCTCACTTGAGGGAATGATATTAAAGGCAAAACTGAAGTACTTTGGCCACATAATGAGAAGACAGGATACCCTGGAGAAGAAGCTGATGCTAGGGAAAGTGGAAGGCAAAAGGAAGAGGGGCCGACCAAGGGCAAGATGGATGGATGATATTCTGGAGGTGACGGACTCAACCATGGGGGAGCTGGGGATGGTGATGGCTGACAGGAAGCTCTGGCGTGGGCCGGTCCATGAAGTCATGAAGAGTCGGAAGCAACTGAACGAATAAACAACAAAAATCCTAATAATCATGCACCATATTTTAACAAGGAACTTCCATAGGCTAAGGTTTGCTTGCCAGATGTTTCTGATAGCTTGAAAAGTTATCAAGCATGAAAGCATTGGCACAATTAAGGAAAAACACTTATCTATATCTAAGGGGCATGGTGGCTCAGCGGGTAAGACGCCAGCCTTGTCGATCAGAAGATCGCAAGTTCGGAGGTTCGAATCCCTAATCCGATGTGACGGAGTGAGCTCCAGCACTAGCCCCAGCTCTTGCCAACCTAGCAATTTGAAAGCATGCAAGTGCAAGTAGATCAATTGGTACCACTTTGGTGGGTAGGTAACAGCGTTCCATATGTGTCATGCCGGCCACATGACCATGGAAGCGTTTTCGGACAACGCTGGCTCTTCGGCTAACAAATGGAGATGAGCACCGGCCCCTAGAGTTGGACACGACTGCACAAATGTGTGGGGAGAACCTTTACCTTTTTCTTTCTTTCTTTCTTTCTTTCTTTCTTTCTTTCTTTCTTTCTTTCTTTCTTTCTTTCTTTCTTTCTTTCTCTATCTCTATCTCTATCTCTATCTCTATCTCTATCTCTATCTCTATCTTCTATCTATCTATCTATCTATCTATCTATCTATCTATCTATCTGGTATATATACTATACTCTCTTGCAAAGAATGTGCAAGAGAGTATAGTATACTGTATGTTGTAATCAGAATTAGTATTCTCAGTTTATCAGACTTCTTCAAAGTGATAGATGACTTTTGAGTTTTATTCTGATATTGGGACCTTTCCTTCTGTAGCCAGAAGGCATGCAGCTACTCTAATTACCCTCATATATCTAGAAAAATAATATTAACTTAATATGGGAACAATTAACATCCATAGAAAGAAAACCCTCCATAATGCTTTTTCATCCAAGTGGAGAGAGCATCACATTTGCTAATGAACTCTAAGTCAGCAATTTTATGTTCCAGCTTTTATCTGGATGCTTAAACCAACAAAAGCTGTGGAGACGATGGTCAGCTATAAGCTGCTGTGGTGAAATAAAATGCTCTTCCCAATAATCCTGGAGGTTACCAGTTCTAGGCTTTGATTTGTGGCCATTTTTTACTCTTGCTTAGAAGTGTCTTGGCCTGTATGTCCCAGCATATAAAATCTGCTGAAAGAATACTTCAAGCAAATATAAAACCAATGCAGACATGGAATACTACTTGGCAACCAGAGATTTTTAGATATTGTTAGGTGATTTTCTAGTGATTAACTTTAAAAAAATCCTTGAAAATTTGTGATTTGTTGAATACCCAGAAAACAATAGAGGACACGTACATGCTTTAGGTTTTCTCCTGACCCACCATTCCATATCTGAGTGCACCCTTTGGCATATCAATCAAAGGCCATATGTGGTCTATGTCTTTGTCCCTAATGATGTGCCCTGCTTAACTCACTGTAGATTGCAACATGTTTCTAAAAGCATTCTCATTAATGGTATCAAGTTCCAACTGAAAGGATACAACAGACAGCAACAAAGCATTATTTCTTTAATATAAATATGATAGATTAACTGACATGTACAACATACATAAAGGTTTTGTCTGGTCCACCTGTGCCACCTGTGCCAACCCCCAGTGTTACAGAGCTTTCCTAGTTATGATACATGGAATATTTTTCATTAAAATGATACCTAATTAAACGTCTTGATTATGTCACCCTGCTCTGTTGCTGTCAATATTTGAAAGTGTAAGGTCAGCTATAACAGAGAGTGTTGATTTCGAGTATTTGTTGGCGTGATTACATTGACATCCATCTCAGAGGATGTCTATCATGTTTTCTCCCCAAATGTGGAAATTTATTGATTTCAAGACCAATTGTCCATCAATATAAACAGTCCAGTTTATGTGAAACCTAGATTCTCATTCTAGCCATTGTCCCCTTCCTCCTACTAAAAATCTCTAGTCTCCAACTGCTGTTAGCAAGAGGAAATGGTTGCAGGTGTTTGCCTCATAGACAGCAGCAAAAGCTGTGCCCATGTTGCTGGTTATTATGTGCCTAACAAAAATATCTTGAATGTGGACCATCATATAGAGATCCAATTCTTAAAGCAGCAGCATCTTTTTTTCAGGCTCACATGAAAGCCTGAAATAACCCATGGCTGCTTTAATGAATAGCAGTACTTGAATGAGGTCCAAGGCACTTCTGAATCATTTCTGAAGCACACACAACCCTAACGTCCATGTATATGCTCTATGTGAGTACATTTTCTGCAGTTGATTTGGTCGAGTGGAGCTTATTTGCTCAAAACTGGCATTTATTTTGGTTGTCCTCAAAATAAGCCTATGATGCAGACCTTTCATAGTCCTGTATTCAGACTAGAAAATGAGACTGCAAGATAGCTGACTTGCCCTCAAGCCCACTGTCACTCAGGGATTTGCACACTACTCTTTCTGGCAGCTTCTCACAACAGCCACTTAAATCAATTCATCTGCATTTACTGTGTCACATCAACCAATGTTGCATATATTTATGTTTTGGAATTTGGGTTTTTATTTAGAAATACTAGATAAGAAATTCTAGAGAAGGACAAGCTACATATCTAGAAAAAATAGCCAGGTGCTATTTTTTCTAGAGAGGGAGGGAGGGAGGAAATATTCATATTTTGAAACTTGTACTTCTATTACATGATCAACTAAATTAAATATATTCATTTTCAAGTTCCTACATTTGAATTGCAAATCACACTTTGCAATATTAAATGCAATATTAACCAAACAGACACATTTGTTTTCTCCATATTATATATGCCTGTGCATGGTTGAAATCCTATGCATGTTCATGTGGAACTAAGACCCACTTGTGTCCAGTAAGGTTATTCTCTAGAAAAGTTTGCTTAGCACTAAAGCCTAAAAATGTTCTCCTGTACTAATTCTGTTTTGTTGTACTCAAAAGAAGATCAGGATAATTAAGTAATTAAACAATGAAGCAACTGTCCAAAATCATAGCTTTAGAGTGCCACCTGTCTATACAGCAGTTGAGTTTGATGAGGTTTACTTCCAGATAAATGGCTTGCCCTCTCAGGGTCATTTGTGAGCATGTTCTGGGTACAACTGTGGTATCACTTTGCTAGCAGGCCTACTCACTGCAATCATTAAACACATTTGTCAGCACTGTATTCTTTATATTTCTTCTTGCAGTACAGTTCTACAGTCTGAACTGTCACCATCAACCCAAGAATAAGAACTTAAGAATTGTTGATTCCAAATCAACAGACAACAAAGGAACATGAAAAAGATGAAAGCAAAACAACAGACAGTTCTTATCTAGAGCAGCACAAATCCACCCAGTTTGATAAGCATCTTTCAATCATCAGCAATACCTGCACTTTTGTTTGTTTAATTGAAGTTAGACTCTACCATTAGCAGCTCCATCTTGTGTCATTCACTTTCTTCAAATGAATTTGTCTTAAGTGTAAATGATATTCTGGTTCTTGTGGGGAAATTACAAAGCAACTGGAGTGGGGGAGCGGGTCAGGGAGAGAAAAAACAAGCCCCAAGTTTTGAAATCAGCATCTGTGCTGTCAGGATTCAAATCAGTCATCCCAACTTTCATATATTCATAGTTTCTCTGTCTGAGCTAGGACAGTAACAAAAGACCAAATCTTAAAGGACTTGCTATGACAGCTGCTTGGAAAAGCTTCTAATGAAATGTTGGTGAAATATAAGAAATTTTTAATAGATGCAGATGTCTTTTTTTCAAATCAATTATATTCAAACCTTAACCACATCATTTTTACAATGGTGCCAAGACTATCAAGATTTGGTAATGTGTTTAAAAAAAAGGATTCTCTGAATACATTACTCAAAGCCTGCAAGCAAATATGGAACATTTGGGTGAGCTGGAGATCGATGGTTCAGGAATAAGATAGATTGAAGTATGAATCGGGACAGGAGTCCAGCTATGAGATGCTTGTCTGTGGCTCACAAAGAACAAAACAAGCCATTATTTGCATAAAATTTACACGTAACAATGTACATGCATATATATTAGAAATAGTAAACTATCATATAAATAGAAATACAATGTGCTTCTCTACAGTGAACAAAGCTTGACACCAGAGTTATATATGTGCTTTTTCAGTGTGCTAAGTGTTACCAACTGATGTGGAACCTCAAGCTTCTGCTGATCATCTTTCCTTTGGCTCTGAAGCTGAATTTCAAGTGGACATTCAAACAGAGCAAGCTTTCAGATAAGGACTGTCTCCTGAGAGCCCTTTGGACTATTCTCTGTAAAAGAGGACACATGGCTTGTTTCATTTCAGCCTGGACCTCAGTCTGTCTTCCAATGCAATCAGACCTACTACTCAAAGAATAGTTTCTATTGTTTGTAATAAATTTTAATAAATTTATTAAATTTAATAAATTAAATTTATTAAATTTACCAAACTATCATCATACTCCCAGCAGACAAAGGCCGCACCACCATCATTATGGACAGATCGCAGTATATACAAAAAGCCAAAGACTTACTTGAGGACAAAGAAACCTACACCCCAGTAAACACCAATGCCATACAGAAACTGGACAACCAAGTCAAAAGAATTCTCAACAACCTAACCAAGAAAGGTCAAATCACAAAACAAGAACAGAGGCGGATGAAAAGCAGTGGACTCATCATCCCATGCTTCTACGGACACCCCAAAATACACAAGCCCGACATACCACTCCATCCAATTGTATCGTTACCAGGGACTCCCACATACAACATAGCTAAAGAACTTACAAGAAAACTTGGGCATCTCACAGAGGAGAGTGAATACTCTATCAACTCCCCACTATGGTGCCTCCAGAAAATCAAAGACCTAAAAATAGATGAAGATGAAATTATGGTTTAATTTGATGTCACTGCACTCTTTACATCCATAAAAAAAGGAAACAGACCACTTATATAGCATCTTCCAGCAAAATGGATACCCACGCAACTTTATCAAAAAGTGCCTGACCACTCAACCCACCACAGCAAAACCAACAGAAGCTATGAAAAGGATTACACTGCCATACATCAGAAACATCTCAGAAACAGCCAGTAGACTGTTACAACCACATGGCATCACCATAGCACATAAACCAACCAAAACCCTTCAGAACATCGTAAGTAACCCAAAATACCCAGTAGCCCAAGAAGAAAAAATAGGAGTTATCTACAACATACAGTGTAAGGATTGTAGCAGCCACTATGTAGGACAGACAGGCAGAAGACTAGCAGAGCGCATCCATGAACACTAACTAGCAGTCAGAAGACACAATGAAAACTACTTAATCTCACAACACATGGACAGACTCAACCATATTTTCAACTGGGAAACTGTGAGCATCTTAAACCAAGCCAAATCCAAAAATGCTAGAGAATTCCTGGAAGCTTGGCACTCAGACAAAGCAGCCATCAACAGACACATAAAGGTAAACAACATTTACATACCATTCATAAGAGATAATAGAAAAGCCAGAAGACCAGAACACCTCCTTGCCAGCAATCAACACCCAGATATGCAAAGATTAACACCAGGATTAGCACCAGAGGAGCAATCAAACAACACAATAGACCCTAATCAAAGAAATATTAACTCAGTCAATCAACCAAGCAGCAAACAACAGCCCAATCAAGGAACTACCAAGGAGAGAACAACACCCCCACCAACACAAGCAAGACAAGCCATGGTATATAAACAGAGAGCAAGTCCCACTCCCTTTTCGCACTGAAGATGTTGCCTAGCCTGGCAATGAAACGTCTGCAAAAAAAAAAAAAAAAAAAAACAAGGCTCAGAGAGCACCAAGGACTCCACAATATTTTTTTTATTTATTTCGTGTCCAGATCAAACTTTACTCTGCCAAAATGTAGCCACCTTCACAGCTTTGTCATTAGCATTTTAATTTTAATAAATCATATATAGGAAGCTAACCTTCCAAAAAATGAGGAGTAACTTATTTACAGCTGCTGGGGAAGGGGATTTAGGATCAAGATTATGGCATGGGGTAAAGTCAGTTCCTGATTCTGATGATTATTTTTAATTTAATATCTTGTAAGTCTTCTCTGATTATAAAAATGAATGATGATGATATTACTTAGCATTTTAAAAAAATCTTGGCTCAAGAAGCAAAATTTAAAGGTAAAGGGTAAGCAATAGTTCGATCCTGTTGGACCTGAGGAAGTGGACAGGATCCTCTGGATTGTAAAGGCCACCACATGCCATCTAGTCCCATACCCTTCCTGGCTAGTGCAGGCAGCCCGGGAGGTGACATGTGGTTGGGTCCAGGCGATGGTTAATACATCCTTGGGAGAGGGGGTGTTCCCAGCTACTTTCAAGGAAGCACTAGTGCACCCCCTCCTCAAGAAACCATCACTGGACCCTACTGTATTGGACAATTTTTGTCCTGTCTCCCACCTCCCCTTTTTGGGGAAGTTGGTTGAGCAAGTGGTGGCGTTGCAACTCCATTGGATCCTGGATGACACAGATTATCTGGACCCCTTCCAGTCAGGTTTCAGGCCAGGATATGGGGTGGAAACTTCATTGGTTGTGCTTACGGATGATCTCTGGTGGGAGTGGGATGGAGGGAGTGCATCCATCCTGGATCTTCTCGATCTCTCAGCAGCTTTCGTTACCATCGACCATGGTATCCTTTTGGGGCAACTCAGGGAGTTGGGGGTGGGTGGCGTAGTTTTGCGCTGGTTCACCTCCTTCCTCCAGGGCCGGTCCCAATTGGTGGTAATAGGAGATGAGTGATCTGACCCTCGCCCCCTCTTCTGTGGGGTGCCACAGGGTTCGGTTCTCTCCCCTTTCCTATTTAATTTTGTTTTGTTTTATTCGTTCAGTCGTTTCCGACTCTTCGTGACTTCATGGACCAGTCCACGCCATCTACATGAAACCACTAGGTGAGATCATCCACCACCACGGGATGAGGTATCATCAGTATGCCAATGATACTCAATTATATATCTTCATCCCGGGTGAGGTAAGTGATGTGGTGGCTGCCCTTTCTCACTGCCTGGGGGCTGTGGGGGCCTGGATGAGGAACAACAGGCTTCAACTGAACCTTGGTAAGATGGAGTGGCTGTGGATTGATGGCTCCTCTGGATCCAGGAAGTTAACATCTCTATTTCTGGATGGGGTTGCACTATCCCACTCAGACTCAGTGCGGAATCTGGGGGTCCTTCTGTACTCCCGGCTTCTGCTCGAAGAGCAGGTGGCAGCCATGGCCAGAAGGGGCTTTGCACAGCTTCGTGTTGTGCGCCAGTTACACCCTTTCCTGGATCAGGATGCCCTCTGTGCAGTCACTCATGCCCTGGTCATCTCCCACATAGATTATTGCAATGTGCTCTACGTGGGGCTACCCTTGAAGAGTATCCGGAAGCTGCAACTGGTCCAAAATGCAGCCGCGAGCACAGTTATTGGTGCCCCAAGATCGGCACATGTGACACCTCTGCTGTGCTGGCTGCACTGGGTGCCAGTGTGCTTCCAGGTCCAATTCAAGGTGTTGGTTATCACCTTTAAAGCCCTACATGGCATGGGACCAGGCTACCTGAGGGACCATCTCATCCCCATAACATCGAACCGTCCCACTCAGTCATGCAGAGAGGGCATGCTGCGGACCCCATCAGTAAGGGAATTTCACTTGGCGGGGTCCAGAAGGTGGGCCTTCTCTGTGGTTGTGCCCGCCCTTTGGAACATTCCACCCCAAGAGGTGAGGCAGGCCCCATCGCTCCCAGCCTTCCAGAAGGACTTAAAGACCTGGTTCTGCCGCCTCGCCTGGGATGGCAAGGGTAACAGCTCCTCCTGGGGATGGCTGGTCCCATAGAGCCCTTTTAAGAACAATTTTATTGCCTCTTGGATGTTATCTTTTATCTTTAATTTATTGTATTTATATGTATTGTATTATATTTTTACTTATTTTAATTATTGACTCTGTAAACCGCCCAGAGTCCCCTCCAGGGGAGATGGGGCGGTGATATAAATTGAATTATAAACAAACAAATAAATAAATAAATAAATAGGATAACCTCCAAATGTATAGAACAAATTCTATTATCCCTTGCCAGGATGTCCAAAAGTCAGGGTTACAGGAGTTATTTATTTATTTGTTACATTTTGACACCGCCCAACTCCCAGAGACTCTGGGTGGTTCGCAAATAAAAACATAGAGAATAATAGAACAATACAATAATAAAAACAAGCAACAAAAGATGGCAAAACCTGGGCAACAAACAAACCTACGCTACCCCGAAGGGGCCTTCAATCACCTTTGCCAAAGGCCTGGGTGAACAACCAGGTCTTCAAGGCCCTCTGAAATACCAGCAGGGTGGGGGCCATTCAGATTTTTGGGAGAACTCCATTCCAGAGGGCAGGTGCTGCAGCAGAGAAGGCATACTTCTGGGGTTTGATAGATAACTTGTAGTCTAAAACATTTAGAGATCATTATATAGCCTACCCTGCTGTGAATATTTTCTCCCTGGCTATTAAATGCTTGATCCAGTCAATGAAATTAAGAATTTGGGCCCTTTAAATTCTTCAAAAATTCTTTATACCAAGTTTTTGATTTCCATTTGCACATTTGATAAGTAACCTCTCTCTGCAATTATTCTGAAAAGTGATTTCCACAAAGGTTAGTCTCCTTTGAAACTCAAAGGAATGATTTTCTTGTAAATATTTTCAGTATACTGGTTTTCCAGATTTCATCCTACTCAATAAAGTATGATATTTGCCATTCTAATTTAAATATCATAGTAACATGTGAATGGCAATTTAATAAACATGGAAGTGTGACTTTTATATATATGCACCAAAATAAAAATATACTGGCCCAATTCAGCTCTAACCATATTCATCTACTCACCTGTCACATTCCCTGGCCTTAGATGAATGCAGCTTTCCCCTGGCTATGCATCTGGAAACTTGATGTACTGCAAATAAAGACCATTCCAGGTAGATAAAGCTTTTAGCTATTTTTCAGTTGCATGAAATAAAAAAAAGGAGACAGGCAGGCAGGCACATCTGTGTTTTTCTATTTCCTGTTTCCCAAACTAATAAATGCAGGATTCAACACCTAACACATAGTCATAAATTGCTGAAGCCTAGCCAACATATCTAAATATTTTCCTTCATCATTAGATTCAGTTATAACCATTAAGACTGCCCAGGAATCCTGAGATTAATACCCCTGTTTATATAAATGAACCAAACTTGAAATGGGAAAAAATATTCTTGATAGCTCTTCTCCATTTAACATGTTCTTCATAACCCAAGTGTGTGCCTCTCCCAGAAATGGTGTGATCCATTTTTATTTAAATGGGGTTTTGATGATCAGGAATAGAGAAGGATGACACAGAATATTTGGCATACTGTTGCTGTTAAAATCAAATAGATACCATGTACTTTAAATGTTAATTATTTCTTAGTGGCATATCCAATAAATAAATAAATAAATAAATAAATAAATAAATAAATAAATAAATAAATAAATAAATAAATACTATAATATTTATGTAAGGTGAATTTGAGAGTGAAAAATGCATACATAATAGGACACAAAATGCATACATAATAGGACATGAATGAGTGAAGAAAGGAAATGTAAAAGAATTGCTTTGTTCTGTACTTCAGCCAATGATTCAGTTTGTTTAAAAAATGTTAATAACTCTAATATCCCAGAAGTCCACCATCCACTCCATTCATTCTGAAACAAGTCTCAGCTCGACTAGGATAAATGTGATGTGACACCATGTATATTAAAGATAATCACATATTCCACAGATTTCCTTTGATTCACAACCAGCATAAGTCTCTTCCTTTCATAGGCTAATAATCCTCTAAAGTATAGGGGAAGATCTTTTGTCTTTGTTCCAGAACTTAAAGGACTATTTTCAGATTCCCTTTCCAATCTCCTTTATTGTCATGATTGAATATATCTGAGCAGAGTTAAAGTAAATATTTCTCTTTCCATAAGTGGCAGATTTAAAAATTGAAAACTGGTCATACAAAATACAAGAGACTCAAATGAAGTCAAGGATGACCTGCTGTGATTGTCAGTTGCATTGTGAATTTGTACATAGGACAATGAATGATCACTATGGACAAAGAACATTATTAAAAATTAATGCTAATTTTTCACATGTGCAAAATAATATTTGATAATTATAATGTATCAAATGCTTTTACATAAAACACTTCTTTGATTTACTATAAAGATACAAATACAGGTATTACTGTTTACTTTAAGCAGTAATTTTTACCATAACTCGCATGATGAAATTGCCCTTATTTTTCTTATACTACTTTCAAGACTAATTCTTACCCTGATTAGGTCTTTTATTATGATATTATATAAAGGATGACCTCCTCCCACCCGGAAACCTATGCCCTCATTGTGGGAGGTTGTGTGGATCCAGAATTGGCCTTTATAGCCACTTACGGATCCACCATTAAAATTTTACCTTTGGAAGACAATCTTACTCGGCTACGAGTGATCGCCAATGGGGTTAATGATATTATATACACCCTTGTCCTAGATAGATAGATAGATAGATAGATAGATAGATAGATAGATGAAGGACATGGATATATGTATCCTTCGGGGGAGATGGGGCGGTGATAGAAATAGAAAGAATAAATAAATATATATTATATTATATTATATTATATTATATTATATTATATTATATTATATTATATTATATATATATATATATAAAAGGTAAAGGTTCCCCCCGCACATTTGTGCAGTCGTGTCCGACTCTAGGGGCCGGTGCTCATCTCCGTTTGTTAGCCGAAGAGCCAGCGTTGTCCGAAGACGCTTCCATGGTCATGTGGCTGGCATGACGTGCGCGGAACGCTGTTACCTTCCCACCGAAGTGGTACCTATTCATCTACTTGCATTTGCATGCTTTCGAATTGCTAGGTTGGCAAGAGCTGGAGCTAGTGCAGGAGCTCACTCCGCACGCAGGGCTAGGGATTCGAACCTCCGAACTTACGATCTTCCGATCGACAAGCCTGGCGTCTTACCCGCTGAGCCACCACGCCCTATATATATATATATATATATATATATATATATATGACATGCACATCATATACATGTACATGTACATGTACATGTACATATATATCCATGTCATATATTTATTTATTTATTTATTTAATTAATTTATTTAATTTTTATCCCGCCTTTATTATTTTTATAAAGAACTCAAGGCGGTGAACATACTTAATACTCCTTCCTCCTCCTATTTTCCCCACAACAGCAACCCTGTAAGGTGAGTTGGGCTGAGAGAGGGTGACTGGCCCAAGGTCACCCAGCCAGCTTTCATGCCTAAGGCAGGACTAGAACTCTCAGTCTCCTGGTTTCTAGCCTGGTGCCTTAACCACTAGACCAACAGTATATGTATGTATCTCCATGTCATCTCCATGTGTACCTATACCTATATCTATCTATCCATGTCCTGTCTGTCTGTCTGTCTGTCTATCTATCTATCATCTATCACCATGTCCTAATTCACCTTCTTTTAGTACTTTACACAAGTTATCCTAAATGCATTTATTTGTAGTAAATAAATTGAATCCACCTCAATTGAAATTAATTTTTCCTAATATGTTTCATTGTGTTTAAATCCTTTTAAGGTTGCAAGACAGGAATCTTATGGCCCAAAGAATTATTGGTTTCCACTTTTAAGATGAGAGAAAGTGTTCCAACCTCAAAGATGCAAATCTGGTTTTGGAAACACCCCCATGAAGTCTTTTTTTTTTTAATCAAATTTTATTAGGTTTTAATTTTACATAGATAAAAGTTTGAAACAGAAAAGAAAATGGAAATACAAATCAAGAAAAAAGAAAAGATAAAAAAGTGTAGTAAAAGAAAAAGGGAAAAAAGAAACATAGAATTTAGTCAACTTCCGATTTGTATTTGGTCATGGTATTTTAAAATTTTTATCTTACATGCTAGGTCTATATAAAACATTAAAAAATATTTCTTGTCTATTACTATCAATATATATATATATATATATATATATATATATATATATATATATTTTAATCTTCAAATCCCCATATAAGCTTTGCCCCTCCCGCATCTTGTAGATAGTCAGTTAATGGTTTCCACTCTTTAAGAAAACAATTATTTGGATTTTCTTTTAATAAACATGTCAGTTTATCATTCTCTGCCATATCCATCAATTTTAACATCCAATCTTGTATCGTAGGTGATATCTGGTTTTTCCAATTTTGTGCGAAAATAAGTCTTGCTGCTGTAATCATGTATTGCATAATCCTTGTAAATTGCTTCCCAGGTTGTCCATCAATTATTCCCAGTAAAAAAAATTCCGGTTTAAATGGAACTCAAATTTGTAATATATTTTGCATCAATGCATGTATTTGAGTCCAAAATTTATTTGCAATCTCACATGTCCACCACATATGGTAAAAAGACCCCTCTTTTTTTTTACATTTCCAACATAAGTTGGAAACATTTCCATACATTTTAGAAAGTTTTTGTGGGGTCATATACCATCTGTACATCATCTTATAAAAGTTTTCTTTTAAATTATAGCACAAAGTAAATTTTAGCCCTTTGGTCCACATATCTTCCCATTGTTGCATTTGAATATTATGGCCAATATTTTTAGCCCATTTAACCATACAGTCTTTAACTTGTTCCTCTACCATTTCACCTTTTAACAATAATTTATACATTTTTGCAATTAGATGATCATCTGTCTCACATAGTTGTAACTCAAATTCCGATTTGGTTTGTTCAAATTCAAAGTCTTTCTTATCTAATTTAAATTTCTCTACGAGCTGCATATATGAAAGCCATTGAAAGCTGTATCCCTCTGATACCAATTCTTCTATTGATTTAATTATATATTGTCCTTGTTCTTTCTTTAAAAAATCTTTGTAGGTTAACCATTTATCTTTATTTCTTACTTCTGTTCTGTAGAATGCTTCTTGTGTAGAAATCCATAAAGGTCTTTTATAACATAAGATTTATTTATATTTATTCCAGATTCTTAACAAGGATCTTCTAATATAATGGTTTTTAAAGTCCACATTAACTTTAACTTTATCGTACCACAAATATCCATGCCATCCATACCTTAATTCATGTCCTTCCAAATTCAATAATTGTTCATTTTTCAAAACTATCCATTCTTTAATCCAAACCAAGCAACAAGCAGCATAATATAATTTCAAATCCGGCAGACCTAGTCCTCCTCTTTCCTTAGAGTCTTGCAAGACTTTATATTTTACTCTTGGTTTTTTCCCCTGACAAATAAACTTAGAAATATCTCGCTGCCATTGTTTAAAAGGTTCTTCTGATGCCAATATAGGTAGTGTTTGAAAAAGATATAAAATTCTTGGCAAAACATTCATTTTAATTGCTGAAATTCTACCTAATAATGATAATTGCAGTTTTTCCCACCCCCATGAAGTCTTATTGCTGTCCTTCAAGAGGAATTTTCCTCCCTCAGCTGTGGATATGGGGATATGGCAAAGTTTGGGCCTAAAATTTATTTTCCTATCCCTTGCAAGCAAGGGGAAAGATTTTAAAAAATGTTCAAAAGAGGAAGGAATAAGAGAAGGAAATAACAAAGGAAGTCTGTTTACAGTTTTTAAACTTCAAGCTTGGCTTTTAATTGTTCCTTTTCATTTCCAGGGGGAGAAAAGCTCAATGACAAAAGGATATTTCAGATGCCCTCTTGTGAGAGGGGGATGTCCAACTTGGTAAATCTGCAGCTCTTGATGTTCTGATGCTGGAGCAGGAGAGGCAAAAGGCAATGCTAAGTGGGTGTTTATTGCAGCAATCAAAGGGACTCTAAGAGGGAGATAGAATGAGGTATAAAACGAGAGGCAACTTTCACAGAAGGGTTCACTAGAGCAGGGGTCCCCAAACTGTGGGCCACGGCCTGTTAGGAACTGGGCCCCGGGGCTCCCACCCACAAACCCCGCCCCCTTCTGCAAGATTGGCTCCCGTCTGCAAACCTCATCTCCCTGTGCTTGTGATTGGCTCCCGCCCACAAACCCTGCCCCTGGTGTGTGCGATTGGCTCCTGCCCGCAAACCCCCCCCCCCCAGTCCACGGAAATCCCGGAAACCCCACCTCCCCAGTCTGTGGAAAAATCATCTTTTGAAACCGGTCCCTGGCACCAAAAAGGTTGGGGACCCCTGCACTAGAGGACAAATTTCTATACAATAAATCTGAGTGCACCCACAATTCTAATTTGTTAATTGTTGTATAATTCTGCTTTCATAGGAACTTTTCATAGAGGCACTTGTGGTAGGTTATTTTTCTGTGTTTGTGTGGCTAGGACTAGGATAGGAAGGGCAAGATGAGATTTAATCAAGATCTTAAAGAGATTTGTGATGGACATACTTTCATATTTATCCCATTTACAAAACTAAAAACCTACCAGAATTGATGGTCAAAAAGCGAAGAGAAACTTTGATTTGGAAACACCAACTCTAGATAGAAATGTTGCAGCAAATAAAGTACATGCTTAATGGAGTCCGGAGACCAAAGGTTAAGGATGATATACATAAATTTATCTAATATTCTGCAAGATTCCTGAAAAGTTTGTTTCCTCACAAAGGAAATGTCTATTTCTCATTCTCAAGTTGTTTCAGAATTTCTCTAAGATTTATTTAGATGGCCTTTTGAACTTGTTGGATTGTTGTGATGTAATGGAGTATGCTGAAGTTATTGTATCTTCTGAATTACACCAAAATAGTAAGACAACAAGATGGGATCTATCTTCCAACGTGTTTTACTACAAGGCACTGGAGTCCATCAAATAGAAGTCATCATCATCATCATTGGCAATCACTCGTAGCCGAGTAAGATTGTCTTCCAAAGGTAAAATTTTAACAGTGGATCCGTAAGTGGCTATAAAGGCCAATTCTGGATCCGCACAACCTCCCACAATGAGGGCATAGGTTTCCAGGTGGGAGACGGTCATGATGAGGGTTTGCCTGACGTGCCTTCCTTTTAGCTCTTTTCTCCCTTTCGCCCTGTACTCGTGCTTCTTCAAAGTCCATAGCGCCATTAATAAAGGCTGACCTCCATTTGAAACGCTCATGAGTTAGGGCTTCCCAGTTCTCAGTGCTGATATTACATCTTTTAAAATTAGCTTTGAGAGTATCTTTGAATCTCTTTTGCTGTCCACCAATATTCCGTTTTCCATTCTTAAGTTGGGAGTAAAGTAGCTGCTTTGGAAGACGATGGTCAGGCATTCGAACAACATGACCGGTCCAGCAAAGTTGATGTTGGATGATCATTGTTTCAATGCTGGTGGTTTTCACTTCTTCTAATACGCTAACATTAGTCCGCCTATCTTCCCAAGTAATTTGCAGAATTTTTCGGAGGCAGCGTTGATGGAATCTTTCAAGAGGTTGGAGGTGGCGTTTGTAGAGGGTCCATGTTTCACAGGCGTACAGAAGGGTTGGTAGTACAATGGCTTTGTAAACAAGCATTTTGGCATTTTGGTCTCCCTGCGAATGTCCCGATCCTCAAACACTCTACGCTTCATTCGGGAGAAAGCTACACTCGCAGAGCTCAGGCGATGCTGAATTTCAGCGTCGATGTCGGCTTTTGTAGATAGATGGCTGCCGAGATAAGAAAAGTAGTCGACATTTTCTAGTGACACACCTTTAAGATGGATTGATGGCGCTGCGGAGGGATTGGTTCGAACTTGCTGGTAAAGCACTTTGGTTTTTTTAATGTTAATCGAGAGGCCGAGCTTTTCATATGCTTCTGCAAAGATGTTTAGGATAGTTTGAAGATCTTCCTCGGAGTGTGCACAGACTACGTTATCATCAGCATATTGAAGTTCTATAACAGAAGTTGTAATTACCTTATTTTTTGCTTTCAGCCTACTAAGATTAAAAAGCTTTCCATCTGTTCGATATATAATTTCTACACCAGTAGGAAGTTTCTCTTCAACAAGGTGTATAATCATAGCGATGAAGATAGCGAATAAGGTTGGAGCAATAACACATCCCTGTTTAACGCCGGATTCCACTTTAAATGGATCGCTTTGAGAGCCATTGTTATTCAGGATTGTTGCCATCATGTCATCATGGAGTAACCGCAAGATGTTTACAAATTTATCAGGGCATCCGATTTTCAGAAGGATGGTCCAGAGAGCAGTATGATTTACAGTATCAAAAGCTTTAGTCAGATCAATAAACGCCATGTACAGAGGGCGGTTTTGCTCCTTGCATTTTTCTTGAAGCTGTCGTGCAGTGAAGATCATATCCACTGTTCCCCTGGAAGGGCGGAAGCCATTTTGCGTTTCAGGGAGGATGTCTTCTGATACAGATAGGAGACGGTTTGCAATGATCTTTGCCAGGATTTTGCCTGCTGTGGCTAGAAGGGAGATGCCTCGATAGTTTCCACAGTCTGTTCTATCACCCTTTTTAAAGAGAGTGATAATTATGGCATCCCTAAAGTCTGCTGGAATCTCCTCCCTCATCCAGATTTTTTCAATGAGCTTATGAAGTTGTTGTGTAAGTTCAGGCCCGCCTTCTTTAAAGACTTCAGCAGGAATCCCATCAGGTCCACTAGCTTTGTTATTTTTCATTTGTTTAGTGGCTTTACTGACTTCCTCCAAACTAGGGGGTACTGCAAGCTCATCTCTTATTTGTTTTTGCGGGATTTGCAAGAAGTCAAATAGAAGTACAGTCTATTTAAAATCAAATCTCCCATTATCATTTGCCAGTCACCACTTAATAATACAAAATCCCTCTAGATGAACTATTGGTTGCCTTCTTATCAGTTTATTCATAGTAGTCAGTGTAATAAATGTTCTTCTCACCATGTGTTTGTGTTTTAATATTAATTTCTATTAAAATAGAATGCCATTTAGCTGCATTATCATTTACCTAAATGTTAGCATATTGTGTTTTCTACTTATCACCAAGTTTCTCTGCTATAACAAGAGATCAAAAGCACAATAGGTGTTAATGCAATACAGCTAAAGGCCCACAGACAATATGCTAGGTTATATCAGTGTAAGAATAGCAAATATTACAGTTTTTTAAAAAAAACTTGTGATATATTTGTATTACGGGATGAACATCTTATGTGGAATTTACAAACAGATTTTACAAAAATGCCAACACATTATTTTAAATTAGAGGTACAGCCACAGTTATCACACCCAAATGTTTTAACAAGATTTTAATATACTACACATTTTAAATACAAAATGGTGAGACAACGCTAACCAGGATTATTTCCTTTATTATAGATGTCGTTATTTTTATGGATGTCCTACAAATGAAGGCATTACATTACATTAATGCATTTGCAGGTTATGTAATCTTTTATTTAGTTGCTGTGTAGAAAGAAATCAGATTCCTTACTAATTAATTGACATTGTTGTTTATTCGTTCAGTCGTTTCCGACTCTTCGTGACTTCATGGACCAGTCCACGCCAGAGCTTTCTGTCGGCCGTCACCATCCCCAGCTCCCCAATGGTTGAGTCCGTCACCTCCAGAATACCATCCATCCATCTTGCCCTTGGTCGGCCCCTCTTCCTTTTGCCTTCCACTTTCCCTAGCATCAGCTTCTTCTCCAGGGTATCCTGTCTTCTCATTATGTGGCCAAAGTACTTCAGTTTTGCCTTTAATATCATTCCCTCAAGTGAGCAGTCGGGCTTTATTTCCTGGAGTATGGACTGGTTTGATCTTCTTGCAGTCCAAGGCACTCTCAGAATTTTCCTCCAACACCACAGTTCAAAAGCATCTATCTTCCTTCGCTCAGCCTTCCTTATGGTCCAGCTCTCGCAGCCATAGGTTACTACAGGGAATACCATTGCTTTAACTATGCGGACCTTTGTTGTCAGTGTGATGTCTCTGCTCTTAACTATTTTATCAAGATTTGCCATTGCTCTCCTCCCAAGAAGTAGACGTCTTCTGATTGCCAGTTATCAATCAAGCTCGTTGCCATAATCTTGGTTTTTTTGAGGTTTAACTGCAACCCAGCTTTTGCACTTTCTTCTTTCACCTTCGTCATAAGGTTCCTCAACTCCTCCTCACTTTCAGCCATCAAAGTGGTATCATCTGCATATCTGAGATTGTTAATGTTTCTTCCAGCGATTTTAACTCCAGCCTTGGATTCCTCAAGCTCAGCATGTCGCATGATGTGTTCTGCGTACAGGTTGAATAGGTAGGGTGAGAGTATACAACCCTGCCGTACTCCTTTCCCAATCTCAAACCAGTCCGTTGTTCCGTGCTCTGTTCTTACCGTTGTTACTTGGTCGTTATACAGATTCCTCAGGAGGCAAACAAGATGACGTGGTATCCCCATACCACCAAGAACTTGCCACAATTTGTTATGATCCACACAGTCAAAGGCTTTAGAATAGTCAATAAAACAGAAATAGATGTTTTCCTGAAGTTCCCTGGCTTTCTCCATTATCCAGCGGATATTGGCAATTTGGTCTCTAGTTCCTCTGCCTTTTCTAAACCCAGCTTGTACATCTGGCAATTCTCGCTCCATGAATTGCTGGAGTCTACCTTGCAAGATCTTGAGCATTACCTTACTGGCATGTGAAATAAGTGCCACTGTTCGATAGTTTGAACATTCTTTAGTGCTTCCCTTTTTTGGTATGGGGATATAAGTTGATTTTTTCCAATCTGATGGCCATTCTTGTGTTTTCCAAATTTGCTGGCATATGGCATGCATCACCTTGACAGCATCATCTTGCAAGATTTTAAACAGTTCAGCTGGGATACCGTCCTCTCCTGCTGCCTTGTTATTAGCAATGCTTCTTAAGGCCCATTCAACCTCACTCTTCAGGATGTCTGGCTCTAACTCACTGACCACACCGTCAAAGCTATCTCCAATATTATTATCCTTCCTATACAGATCTTCCGTATATTCTTGCCACCTTTTCTTGATCTCTTCTGCTTCTGTTAGGTCCTTACCATCTTTGTTTTTGATCATACCCATTTTTGCCTGGAATTTACAGTACCTCCGATGTTTCTAATTTTCTGGAAGAGGTCTCTTGTCCTTCCTATTCTATTGTCTTCTTCCACTTCCACACATTGCTTGTTTAAAAATAATTCCTTATCTCTTCTGGCTAACCTCTGGAATTTTGCATTTAATTGGGCATATCTCCCCCTATCTCTGTTGCCTTTTGCTTTCCTTCTTTCTTGGGCTACTTCCAGTGTTTCAGCAGACAGCCATCTTGCCTTCTTGGTTTTCTTTTTCTTTGGGATGTTTTTTGTTGCCGCCTCCTGAACAATGTTGCGAACTTCTGTCCATAGTTCTTCTGGGACCCTATCTACTAAATCTAGTCCCTTAAATCTATTCTTCACCTCCACTGCATATTCCTTAGGAATATTAGTGAGCTCATATCTAACTGATCTGTGGGTCTTCCCTATTCTCTTTAGTCTGATTCTAAAGTTTGCAATAAGAAGTTCGTGATCTGAACTACAGTCAGCTCCAGGTCTTGTTTTTACCGACTGTATAGATGTCCGCCACCTTTGGCTGCAAAGGATGTAGTCAATCTGATTTCGGTGTCGACCATCTGGTGAAGTCCATGTATAAAGTCGTCTTTTAGGTTGTTGGAAGAGAGTGTTTGTTATGCACAGTGAGTTGTCTTGGCAAAATTCTATCAGCCTATGTCCTGCTTCATTTTGTTCTCCCAGACCATGCTTGCCTGTAATTCCAGGTGTCGTCTGACTACCCACCTTAGCATTCCAGTCTCCTGTAATGAAAATAACATCTCTTTTTGGTGTATTATCTAGTAGGTGCTGCAGATCCTCATAGAACTGATCTACTTCTGCTTCTTCAGCATCTGTGGTTGGGGTGTATATTTGGATCACTGTGATGTTAAATGGCTTACCCTGAATTCGAATTGAGATCATTCTATCGTTTTTTGGATTGTATCCAAGCACTGCTTTAGCCACTTTATTATTAATTATGAAGGCTACTCCATTTCTTCTGTGGTCCTCTTGTCCACAGTAGTAGATCTGGTGGTCATCTGATGTGAAATGGCCCATCCCTGTCCATTTCAGTTCACTGACACCTAAAATGTCTATATTTAATCTTGACATCTCACCAATAACCACATCCAATTTGCCCTGGCTCATAGATCTTACATTCCAGGTTCCTATGGTGTGTTGATCTTTAGAACATCGGATTCGTTGTTCACCACCAGCACCGTCGGCCGCTAGCCGTCCTTTCGGCTTTGAGCTAGCTGCGTCATCACATCTGGGGCTAGTTGAACGTATCCTCTGTTCCTCCCCAGTAGCATTTTGACCATCTTCCGACCTGGGAGTCCCATCTTCCGATGGTATACCGACATATCTTTGGTTGTACTGATCCATTTAGTTTTCATGGCAAAAATACTGGGGTGGGTTGCCATTACCTTCCCCAGGGATCGTATTTAGTCTGACCTCTCTGCCACGACCTTCCCGTCTTGGGTGTCCCTTCACGGTCTAGCTCATGGTTTCATTGAGGTGCTCAAGCTCCAGCACCACGACAAGGTAACGATCTCCTTTGCTGGAGAATTAATTGACATAGATAGAGGTAAATGAAACTATTTAACCAATACCCATAACTATTGAAAGTTGTAAGAAATTCCTTCTTGCTCTTGGAATTTCAGAAAGTATCAAATTGTTTATTAGCATTGTCTTTGTTATAGTAGGAATTTCTAAAATTAAAGATATTTAAGTTGATTTAATATATGATCTTTAAGGAATAAACAATGTAATTCTATATGCAATGAGACTTGTTTCTACCTAAATACATTTACAGGGGTTCCACGTAAGCTGAAAAGAAATCATATGAATAAACTCGGAATTTTGGAGAAAAAAAGCTATGTTCTCCCTTTGTTTATAAATTATGTGTTGCATGAATTGTATGGCCTAATAAATGTTTTAAACGGAGTTCTTATTGCCACATATAAATATAGTTTTACTTTTCTCTTACAGTTGCTGAGTTTTGAAGGAGAAAGCTATTAAAATACCTGTTGATCAAATATATTATTCTTTTGAATCTGAGAAGCAGATACTGTTGTCTATTAAGTATTAAATTGCATATTATAAGATTTTATGCTTCTGTTTTATAACTATTTGCTAGGTGACTAACACCTGTATTCAGGATGACTGCTGGCATACAAGTTGCCCTTATGCAAAATTCCATTTAGTGCCCCCCAGCACCCCCCTCACAAATGTTTAAATATTCAACATATTGTATCTCCTCTCTCAGATGGTCTCTTTCTATATAACTGTGCCATGTGGCTTCTGAAAATTTATTTTAACTTGAAAGTGGCGTCCCCTCCTCTGGTGCCCTTATGCAGTGCAGAGTGCATATCAGGTTGCAGTCACCCTGCTAGTATTATAATATTCCCTATTGATTCAGTGACTGGATTCTCCCAATCCACTAAGCCATAACATTGCCTTTTGCTTATGGTTTTGTAAAAACCTAAATTGTGTTTTATTCAACATGATTAAGCAAACCCTATCCTAGCCGAATGTGCAAACCCAATAAATATTGTTATTATTATTAATAATTAGTCAATAAACTATTAGATTTATGAGTTTGGTATCAAGAAAACAGAACTGGAACTGATGTGTTTTTTTTAAATCAGCTTTAAATAAAACCCTACTGAACTTAGGATGATTTACCATGAGCAGATATGGACAGGAACAGAAATTTAACGTTTTAGCCTTCATATAAGTTTATAAAAACATTTTTATTTACTTTTTAAAAATCTTTAGTGCAGCTCCTCGATGACTGTATTAGAGCCAATGTAGTCCTTCTGGGAGTGGGATGGGAAGGGGGTCGTGTTGC
Organism: Charina bottae; assembly: GCA_023362775.1. NCBI lineage: Eukaryota > Metazoa > Chordata > Lepidosauria > Squamata > Charinaidae > Charina > Charina bottae. The sequence continues at coordinate 243,273,353 of JALMGJ010000002.1, forward strand.
TCTTCCTGAGGCCCTGGCACACCTTTGAGATCCAGATCAGATTTTAAGGGCAGGGGTGAAGTTACAGGAGGAGGGAGAATTGCCCTTTCCCCTGTTTTTACTCCTAAGAGTAGTTCCAACAACGGAAGGCTTGTGTCAGCCCTTGAAGTAGGCCAGTTCATGAAATAGACAGCACAAGGATTACCAGAATGGTACTTTTTTGTTGTAGGGTATAATAACAGAAACTTAAAAGCCTGCCAGAGTTTCCCTCTGGGCCTTTTTATTCCAAAGAAGGTTCAAGAGGGGATTATCTTGAATTTCTTTGTCATGCCTTCTCCTTTCCAGCTGAGTTGTCTCTTATCTTGCCTTAACTGGTCCTGCATATCTTCTTCAAGGTTATCTATACATGCTTCTACAGCTTGTCCTGGAATTCACCCACTGTTTATTTTTTCACTCCACGTCATGCTCTGTTTAAAAAGAAGATGGCTTTTTGTTAAGGGTTAGGGTTAGGGTTAGTAAAAGAGTTTTTATGTAAAAAGTTTCTGAAGAATTCTGAACAGTCATCTTAGAAGGGTCATTCTTTTTGCAGTTGAAAGAAAATTGGCTTGAACTTTTCATACATGTTTGTATTTAAAACAGTTCATTCAGTGCTTGAAAAATAAATTATTACAAAATAATGAACAATTAATTTTCAGAACAATCTGATCTGGGTCTACTCATTTAGTTCAGTAGGGTTTATTCTGCAGTAAATAAGTAAAAATTGCATCCTACATACGTAAGTTAACCTAATTGTAGTAGTATTATTTCATGCTTAAAAATTCCTCAAATATTTTCATCTTTCAAAATCTACATACACTGTATATCTACTAAATACAGGTTTGGTTTTGTGTCATTTCATTGCCCTTTTTGGGAGAAAAATATTAATTTAAATGTGAATTTAGATTATTTCGACATGGAACAAATTTACTGTTGCTTAAGCAGCATAATGCGACCATAATGCCCTCTGATAGTATCTTTAATTTGTAATTTGCAAATTTACATTGCCATGGTCATGCCTGGCACAATTTAAGTATTTATTTTCCAAAACAGCAATAAGATTGAATAATTTGGTCTGTATTTTTAGTTCAATATAATCCAGACAATAAAAAAATACATGAAGGCAGAGTGCATTTTGACAATCAGTATAAAACTCTAAGTTTCTATGATGAAAAGTTTGTTCAAAAGAGATACATTTGTTCAGAACTCTTGGTACACATTGGGATTTTCTTGTGCAGATTGGCAACGATTGAGGTGTTCGATTATCAAATTAAATAATGACACCTTCAAATTCATATAGAACAGACAGATGACCAATAGGTGTGATAAATGCATATGCATGCTCATACATGCCATATAATTTCAAGTAATTGTATGTTAATGATTCTTCAATAGTATTTGAGGATAGCACAGATAGGCCCGCCATATAAGAGATAATTCAATGAATAATTGCACAGGTGGACAGATATGAACTTGTTCTGATGTACTTCTTGGTACTATATGACCAAGTTTATAATCTGACCAAGAAAAAAATATGTAGGTGAACAGGTTATTTATTTCATTATTAATTTTAAAAGATTTTATAAATCTTATTTATAAAATGTTAATTTCCCTTTGAGTCGAGGCATTCAACATAATTCACATCACTGGCAGAAAATCCTGCAGTCACTTAAGATACAATAAGACAGTAAGATAATACAGTATATTAAGAGAGAATAAAATTCAAACTGGAAGAGCCAGATTGAAATACACAACTCTCACACACTACATTGTCATATAAGCAACAGTAAACTCAAAAGCCTACTGAAAATAGTATGTCTTCTGATATCAATAATGATACTGATATGGAGTTGGGAAAATTTAACCATCTATGGCAGTGCTTTTCAAACTCCCGCCGTTGGCGACACACCAACGGCGGTGGCATGGGGGCGTGCGCGGTGGCGGCATGTACGGCAGCGGCGGCCTCGTGTTTTGCACTAAAACCTGGAAGCGCTGATGGTGCGCAGCAGCAACGCGCCATCAGCACTTCCGGGTTTTGTCGCGACACACTGTGTCACGACACACAGCTTGGAAAGCTATGATCTATGGCAAGGAGTTCCACATAAAATGTTGAGAGAACCCTGCTATGCATTACCATGAAAGCAGGTACAAGAGGCTCTCCTCAATCAAACTTAAATATCAGGCAGATTCACATGGGCTAACAAGATATTTGAAGCACCTTGGCTCCAACAGTAGTAGTGCTTTATAATTAAGAATGATTAGCATCTTGAATTGCAGTTGGTATAGTCATTTCCTACCAGCAACCTATATAGCATGTTATAATCATCACTATTGTAGTGCCAAATAACACTTCAATGATAGCTGAGTTGATGCTGTAAGTTCCTGGAGGAAAATGGCCACCAATCTCAACACTTGAAAGTGCTCAGGAATTTTACAATTTTCTTACCTATCCGTCTATCTTTTTATCTATCTGTCAATTATCTACCTACCTACCTACCAACCAACCTACCTGTCTTATTTATAACCCATGCACTCTTGGTAAGCCAGCCTAAGAGAGTTGAAATATAAATACAAATATTATCAATAAAGTAAAATAAAAACATTAAAATACTTAACTTCAAACAAAAATATCAAAACAACAATATTATAAACAAACTACTAGGATAACAAGGCTACAGTATAGAAATAAGTCTTTAATACCTCCTTAAAACAAACCAAGGATCTTCAGTGTAGGAAGATTTCCCTATTGCTTGGGTCACCCTGAAAAAAGTTCTTGCTGCAGTTAATTTCAGCTGGGCCTCCCTCTCAATCTATATTCACAATAAATTGTTCAAGGATGATTGTTACTTGTGTTGCTGTATGATGTAACATACAGTAGGAAGCTCTCGCAGATAAGCAGGGCTGAAGCCATTTAGAGATTTAATTGTCAAAACAAGCACCTTGAACTTAATCCTGAACCATATGATCAACTAATGTAACACTGCCAAAACAGGTGTCAGGTGCTCCATAGGGGAACACCCAACAGAAGCCTGGCTGTCACATTCTGGATCTGTTGTAATTTTCAAGTTTCCTTCAAGGTCAGTATCTCTACATATACTTTTTTACAATAGTCTAAATGGGTGGTAACCAGAACATGAACATTATTGGCCAGATCAGTTTTTCCCAGGAAAGGATACTACTGATAGTATTCACAGCTGGAAAAAGGCACACCTCACCTTCAAGCTGACCTGAGCAGTCAAGGACAGTACAATATCAAAGAACACCCACAAAGTCTACTTGTACCCCATCAAGTGCAGTAAGGGTTAAGTCTCCCCCAACCAGCAAATCCTTAGTCTTGTCTTTAGCCTATTATACTCCATTCAGTTCACAATCAGACAAAAGCAGAAGCTCACCAGACAGCCCAGCACACTTGATGAAAATAGAAATGAGAAGTAGAGCCAAGCACATAGTTGGTACTCAGTATATAGCTGGTACTCAGCTCCCCAAACCCTGATTATTGCTTTCAGGGGCTTCATGTAGATGTTAAAAAGTATCTGAGACAGAATGGAACCTTGTGGCTGAAGGTTTGCAGGGAGCAGCAGTAGTTCTTGAAGACTACCATCTAGAACCTGTCCCCAAGATAGGAATAGAACCTCAACAAAGCTGTGCCCAATGCCCAACTCCCAAAGGCAGTCCATGTCTATTTGCTCAGAATACACAAAGGAAAACTAATCCAATAAAACTGGACAAGCAAATGCACAGGCCTTCTCCCTGTTATTTATACTGATGGTATTGTCAATCTGCCAGTGGATATAAGCACCTTTATCTGTGAAAAAGTTAATAAAGCCCTCCCAGTTTGCTAGGAGACCATAGCCCACAAAAGGCAACATCAGGTCCCAGATCTCTTGGAGCAGCATTCTTGGGCAATTTCCTACATATGCACTGGTGTCCTCATTGCCTCAGCATTGGTTCTCCAATCAACTCTAAACTCTAATTGGTCAAATAGCTTTTAGATTTTTGGCACCAGCACCCAATTATCTGCCAGCCTATTTCAGCACCTGCAGCTCCTCAATGAAACAAGGAGACCCAAGAGTTCAGGAAGCAGGCAGAGAATGCTTCAGAAGCCATTTAATCCATAGCCTGAGACAGCTGATCATTTCAATCAATCACCAAGGCTTCAACTGATTTGGCATAACAGCAAACTTTCCTGCTAGCAAAGTCCGAAAATCCATAGGATCCAGGAGACACTGAGAGAAAAATATCCCTGGAGGAGGGATGAAATAATTTATCCCAGCCCATCCAAGCTTTAGGTTTCCACATCTAGGACATGGATGAAATCTTAGAGATACAGAAGGAAGGGAGGGAGGGGGGGAAGGAAGGAAAAGAAAAAAGAAAAGAAAAGAAAAGAAAAGAAAAGAAAAGAAAAGAAAAGAAGGGAGAGAGGAAGAAAAAAGATATATGGCCTTGAGCTTTTGTTTAAGTTTTATTATCTCTATAGGATAAAGGATGGCAATGTAAGAAAAAAATGAATGTCAGGTATACCATGTACAGAAAGAATTCTAAGTGACAGAGCTCTATCTTTTGTAAAGGAGAAGCTTTGTAAAAGAAGGAATCAAAAGCAAAAGCCCTTGGTATATTAAAACGATACCTTGGCAAATGGACTGCATAGGGTTCACTGTTCGCTGAGCTTATCTTAAGGTAGGTATTTTAACATAAGCCTCGTAAGGGTAGGTCTAAAGAACACAGAGCTTCAGCATCATGGCAGGGACTCTTGGGGGAAAAAAGACTAATTATGCTTCTGATTTTGACTCTGATTTTACTCATAATGAAAGAAGGCTTACTGACAAGAAAAAGAGGGCATTGCTGGTAAAGGTAAAAAATGTGAATAAGAATAATGTACTCTGATTAAAACTTCCTTTTTTATTTTCTAGTGATGAAAAATGAAGAAAGGAATGATATAAAAGAGAAAAGGAGAGGAAACCAGAAAAAGGAAGAAAATCCACTTTGTCCTGTGGAATTTCCCATTTGTTATGCTTGGCTCATGTGAGGTCATTGAAGAATAATTCAACAGGACTTTCAAAGAACTGGATATAATTTTATAAGCTTTTGCCATTTGCTCTTATGTCAGTGAAGAAAATGATATCAGGGAGTTTAGGCCAAATGAATTAAGCAAGAAGCTGATTAGCAGCAGGGGTTAGCCAGAATGGCATTCCTTGTCATTACTCCATTGGTAGATGGACTATGAAAGGGGTTCTTCTGATACCTCCAGGCAACCAGTGTTACTTGGCCACTGCCAGAGGCAGGATTCTACACTGAACAGACCGGAAGTAATTAGCATCCGAAGCGGAATGTGACTTAAACAAAATGTATACCTTTTCCCCGGTAGTTCGGTCATCCTTTTTGAACAGAACGAATTGGCTCAGAGCTTAGAGTAGGGGGTTTAAACACAGACAAATGTAGGGCGTTAAGGATTCTCTTTTGAGTCAAGTTCTTTTCTTACCTTCACTCAAGGGTGCCCAGTTTTTCCCCCCTGGGCTGAAGATCTCACACCACAATGTAATGGGTGGGGCCAATACAAAAAAATAGATTAAACTTTTTATATATACTAAATTAAAATTATATACATTATGAGTTCTCTCCAGGAATGTGTTTAGTAATTTCCCCAATCTGTTAAATAAAAATATACCAACGATTGGTACCAATGATTTAATCAGTAGATCCAGGTTCCTCAGCTCTGCCTTAAGCATTAGAATACTCCCTAGTCAAAATCATCCTGAGGAAGGAAACAAACTATCACCATTAGGAACTACAAGAGTATCTGTATCTATTGCTATAGCATAGTTGAGATGATCTATTGCTCATAGCTTCCTGAGATTATGGTCTAATTAATTAATTTTTATTCATTCAACACCAAGTTTCATTGACTTCAGGCCTCAATATAAGTCAAAACTGATGAGACCCTGACTATCTATGAGTGTTTACATTTTCACAGTAATAGCATCTGTATATGAAATACTCTAGTTTCTTTGCTCACCTACTGTCAAGACTGTGCTGACAACATCCTTAATCGCTAGGTTCTCTGCATTTCACTGCTTCACTTCCTCTCCCTCTCTTTAATATATCCTGCTTCTGCTTTCAGTTCATCCACAAAGCTGTCAATTTCCCAATATGCTCCCCCCTTCCCTCCCTCCCTCCCACTTTCTCTCTCTCTCTCTCTCTCTCTCTCTCTCTCTCTCTCTCACACACACACACACACACACACACACACACACACACTCTATGTCTACATTTCTGGTGATAGTGAGATAACTCACTTGAGAGGTATGGCATTCTATTTCAAACCTGCCAGTGTTCAAGGATGGCAGCCTATTTCAATAGGGGTGTGCGTAAGAGAGAAAGACAGAGTTTATCCACACACAATGCTGCAGTTAAGTGCTCTGGCATGGCATGGTAGTCCTTCAAAAAGATGTAGAAATGTAGAGCATAGACTTTTATTAATATGTTTTCTCCCAATAGTACCACATGGTTAATGATACTACCAGCCAAAGGCCTTTGCAACATCCCAAGGAATAAAGAAAAAATTCAAAAATATACATTCCCAAAGATTGCAAAATTGGAACCTGAAAGTTGAAGAAAGATATGGTGACCTGATATATTAATGAATTCATTTCACCAAGAGTTAACTCTAATCTAGGTCTTGCTTAAATTCTCTAGGATGCCAAGAAGAAAAGAAAAAAATGTTATGGATCATACCACAGAGAATTTTTGTGTAGCAAATTCTGGGGATAACATCTAATAATCATTTGAATAATTATCATTTTATTCTAGCTTGCTTTTTAACCACTTCATCAACTTCTGCCTCCTCTTCCTCACTGCTATTGTTTCTAAGAAGTATCTTTGTTGACATCCAGTATATATATACTGTATATGTGGGCATGTATATAATAGTCTGATGGCAATGCAAGCAAATATATATATAATTAGTGTGATGTATGAAAATTGTATTGTGATCTTGCTTCCGAATAGGCTGCATTTTTACTAAAACTAAACCCAACTAAATCAAACCCAAATGTAGAACTTACATTGCAATTAACACTCCTTTAAATCAATTAAATATATTTCATTATAGATATTTATTACTGAGGACGGTACTCATAACCCCTAAGCATTACAATAGATATATCTTTGCACTATTTTGGAAATCTTCCTGATTCTCTCTAACTTTGTGAAGGCCTCCTCTGTCTCCTAAACCATTCTCTTCCAATATGATACACCTAGGCCCCTGATCTGTTGAGGCATTGCATTCTAGAATTCCCAACCATTTTCAGGAAGACACTAACTTTGGGAAAGGCTGTTCTAAATGTTTTTAATTCAAGATAACCACTTTTCATATAATAAAAAATTTAGTCATAGGATATACGTGGGATATGTATTCTTCTGTATATTAATTGAATACATTTCTTTTTAAAACACAAGGGAGCACAAGCTGGTTCTTCTTCGGTCAGTCAGGAATACTTTAATGGAGAAGCAAGTTTTGGACTTCCTAACTGATATTATAAAAATGCATACTGTACTAAGAAAAGGATACAACTACTCACAGTATCAATACATTATTTAAAATATACACATTTCTGGCTTCCTGAGTTGACATGGTGCTAGAAAATTATATTTCAGTTTAGATGTCAGAAATCATCTTCATATTTGAATATAATTTGGACAACTATGCTGTCTAATGTGAGAAATAATAACATGAAGATTATGTGACAATGGTCTGATAGAATCCTTGTGTTACACTGCTAATTATGGAAATCTGTATGGCTAATAAAAATAGGTGAACATTTTCATTTACTTCTAGTGAGAGCACATAAGCCATAGAAGGCAACCCAGAATGTTATTTCCTGGGTCTATGTTTCACTGTGGGGCTTATTTTTAATAAACATGAATACTTGCCAAATTAGATTCTTTTTAAATTCCCCAACTTTAAAATATTACAATAATTTATTAAATAAAACAAAGAAGCCAAAGACACTTTTGGTTAAACAGTAGAAAAATTAATATAGTCAAGGAGGGAGGGAGGGAGATAGACCTTCAGATTCTTTAATGTGGACATCTTCTAGCGATATTGATCAAAAGCCACTGTATTCCATCATTCTATCCTTAACATAAAAAGCAAAAGTGGTAGAGAATTAGTGTTTTTTGCTGTAAACCGCCCAGAGTCCCTCCTCAGGGGGAGACGGGCAGTGATAGAAATGTAATAAATAAATAAATAAAATACCTGCCATAGCCAGCTGACCCATCAGCAACCATTTCTGCAGGGCAGAAATTAATCCCCTACTCTTCTTTAAAACAACCTCAGAGTACATTTTTCTGCTCCAATTCCAAAGTATATTTTTGCATCCTATGTTGGCTCTGGTGCTCCTGTCTATTTGGGCTAGAGCATTTCAGTTTGCTGCAAACTAAGGTCAGTAATTCACTCCCTGCTTTGCAGAGGAAGGACTGCCCCTTCAGCTAAGCCAATACTTATCATGCACTGCAATGTTTTGATACCCCCCCTTTATCAGTGTTGATAAAATAACATGATGGTTAAGATCTTTACTTAGCGCAGATACATTTACCAGTTCCCATTTGGCCTTGTTTAAGCCTTGTTTAAGCTACTTGGGAGCTGGGGCTGAAACCTTTCTACTTCAGGTAACTGGAAAGACAGTTGAATAATAAAAACCCTAGACTTATTTTTTAAAAAATAGCAGAGGGGGAAAATTACCTACTCAAGAAAAAAAAGTAATTAAAAAAATTAGCTTTTTAAAATTTTGAACCAGCAACTTTCTGTGCTAAGGAAATATCTTAATCACTATGCTATTTTAGCAGTGCTGGTAAAGGGAGGTGTGGAAACTGAAATGTCAGAACGCATGCTGAAAAGAAGGTGTTTTTTTAAAGCTACTTGTTGTGTCTCATATGTATATGTATATGTATATGTATATGTATATGTATATGTGTATGTATATGTATATGTATATGTATATGTATATGTATATGTATATAAATTTAACTTTGTGTTTGTGTGTATACATGTTCATATGTGTCTGTGCATATCTGCTTATCTGCCTGTACACATACACATAAGAGTATACATGTCCAGGAAGACCCACCTACAGGAAGAAATGGGATTGGCCATTGCTTTCCTGGATTAGAAAGGTGGGAGGGCACAGCAGCAGGGCATGAGAGAACATGGTAGCCTAGAACGTCTTAGCGAAGTATCTCAATTCTGACAGGATTTTCTTAAGCCAGGTTAGAGTCAAGACAGCATGAACACTGGACAGGAAAAGCTGACATAGTAAGTGTGGATATGCCCTATGTCTGGACCCCGTATAAGATTCTGTGAACAAATAGGTCAATTATACAAGAAAAGTCTTGTGGGGTGTGGTGGCTAAGCAGGTAAGACACCAGGCTTGTTGATTGGAAGACTGCACAAATGTGTGTGGGGAACCTTTACCTTTTTATAAGAAAAGTCTTATCTATGAAAATGATCTCTGTGACCTAATTAACCGCAGTTATATTATAGGAAGCAAGATAGGCTATCAGGCAAGGCTATTTAGATCATTGTTATATACTCATATCAGCACTGAATCTCCACTTTTTAGTGAGGTTCTTTTACATTTCCTACTATCTGTAGGTTGAACCTGGGATCTTCTGCCTATAAAATATGTGTTCTATCACTAAGTTAGGAACTTTTCTCAAAGAGTGAGATTAGCTAATATTTTTATACTATAGATATATCTGAACTGTGATCTGCAGGTTTCTGAAGATTAAAGTGTTATGAAGGTACAGGGGTAGACAAGACCTACTGCATTTTTATTTGCCAAATGGTTATCTAAACATACTATTATATTGGTCTAAGCACATTAGTATCATGCCCATAATACACCAGTGAAAGTGATCTAAGTATCTGAGATTCACTGCATTAAACATATTGCAATCTTATGTTTAAACAGCTATCATCCTACTTAATTTGATGTACTTTAATGCTATTCATCTGATCGTGCTTTATGCAAAATTAAAAATGTCAGCATTGATACAATGCCATATGCAAACAACAACAACAAAATTAATAGCTTTTTAAATTCCATTCAAGATAGTACTGCAGGTAAATCTGGAATTTCCTTTGTTTTCAATATCCTACTTTTCCCTATGATTCTAAGGGACAGCCAAAGTTATAAACATAAGTCTTCTTTCTTACTGATATAAGGAAGAAAACTTTACCCACTCCTTCTCATAATTTTGCCTTTCATCTTAACCTCTTTTGTTTGAGAACTTTCAGAACTTGAGAAAAGAATCCATCCAGGATCTTAAATCTTCGCACCCAAGATATGCAACGACCAGTAAGACATAATTTTCATTAAAGGTATGTTATTATTTAATAGAAATAACAAAAGCAAGCATTATATGCTCAAATAGTCAATAAAAACTACTGCAACTGATCAATCATCAATCATCAGTCATCAATGCTTGTAAAAACACTATTCTGGACATTAGGCTACATGAGCAGCTGAACTGTTCAGAGAGGCAGGTAAAAGATGAGAAATGTGGTGTCAGAGTTATATGCAAACCTTAAGTAGTTGTCTGTAAAATGGGAATAAAGATTCTTACAGAGATGATGTGAATAAATGATGTATAATGGCTGATAGAAAATCTAGCATTGTTAAAATTAAATGCCTCAAGGAAATATTACCTTTGTGTTTGTACATTTTCCCAGTAGATATATATCAGTATTTGTAAAACCTTTGAAATATACAATAGAAGGAAATAAATATGATACATGTTGAAGTTTTCAGTGTATTTTCTGTTTTCTCTAGGTAGAAAGCAAGCTTGTCTGTTAGATGGTAGATAGTTCTGCATTTCTTTTGTTTTTTCCGAATTATGCCAATGCTAAAGTGAAATATTGTTTAGTAAGACCTATTCTACTTGTTGAGAAGAAAAGCTCTAATAATAATTTGAATTGTTGGTATTTAGAAAAACTGAAATTATATGAGTCTGATCAGCTATAGAACTCTGGATATGCTAACAATTCATTCATTATGGTAAGATGTCCCCTCCCCACCCCATCATTGCTATTTTTCCATTGTTAATAATCTGTCAGCATTTTCATTTCCAGTCCTGATTATCAGCAGTTTGCAGAAAAATGTCTTCAAAGGTACTCAGATTTTTGATCCTGTCAGAAGAAAATAGAGGGGTTTTTTTTACAGAAAATTAAATGACTACAAATGCATTATGAAAGAATAAAATTGTGTTAATGGTTTGAAAATGCTTGCTACATGCCAATAATCTTTTTTTCTAAGTGTGTGTGTGTTGGGTGGGGGAGAAGAGCAAGGAAATCTCACCCAAATTTTGTATGTTACCTGGCAATATTGTATTTGGTGCTTATTTATATCACTTACTTATTTTTGGACCACTAGAAGTATTTTGAAGACAATGTACTTGTTCTCTTGAGAATAAGTCTAATATAGCTCATCATAATCTTCAAGGAAACAACAATAATAAAAAGAAAAAGTTGTTAAGTCCTTCCTCCAGGCCATTATATAACCCAGAAGAGTCTTGTAGTCCAATTGGTCTAACCTGTTTGATGTGGAGAATTCAGATCTAGACTTGTTATAGTGTCTTCAAGAAAGTCAATGAGTGTTTTTTTTTATAAGCATGTACATATGTATTAAAAAGGGGCATGGTGGCTCAGCGGGTAAGACGCCAGGCTTGTCGATTGGAAGATTACAAGTTCGGAGGTTCAAATCTGTAGTCCGGCGTGATGGAGTGAGCTCCTGCACTAGCCCCAGCTCTTGCCAACCTAGCAATTTGAAAGCATGCAAATGCAAGTAGATTAATAGGTGCCACTTCGGTGGGAAGGTAACAGCTTTCCGTGCGCATCATGCCGGCCACATGACCGCGGAAGCATCTTCGGACAACGTTGGCTCTTCAGCTAAGAAACAGAGATGAGCACCGGCCCCTAGAGTCGGACACGACTGCACAAATGGGGGGGGAACCTTTACATTTTTACATATGTATTTATGCTATGCTATCTACATAGAACTAATCTCTCGAGAATCTGAATTGAAGAAAAACATCACCTATCAGATTAATCTTCTCAGTAGTGAATGTGTATAATTTTGTTTGCATTGCAATGAACATGGGCACCAACCTACAAAATGGAAAGTAGGGCCAAGTATACTTCAACAGTGATTTGAAAAAAGTGCTTGGGTCTAGCATGAATGCAGTACCTGTCTGTTATTTACACAGCCTATCTCTTTTCAGGCTTCTGCACAAACCTAAAAAAAGATCTCTCTCCTTTTTGAGGTTGACATACAGTAATAGTAGAAATTAATGCAACAGTAGAAGCTGCAACTTTTTTTCAGACTCAAAAGTCTGAAAAAAAGTCTGCTGCTTTGGAGAACCTGAATAAATACAAGTGAGCAACTTTAGATTATTGGAAACGATATGGGTTTCAATATGCTACAACCAGGCCAGGTGTGCAGCAGATTACGGGATAACTAGAGGAATCTTTTCTCATAGGCCTTTCTTTTTCATGAATAGCAACTGAATTTTCATACTCAGCAAAGAAGGAAGACAATAAGAACTATGGACAAATTTGCACGAAAAAATGAAATAATTATCTTTGTTAATAGAATTATATAAACATCTTATTGTATTATTATAGAAGGCTACAAAAGTTAAATACTGCAAACAATTTCCCCGTTAGTGACTTTTACCATATATCATCATCTAGCTATTGTTCAAGTGATATAAATCTGGTTCATATTACTATTATTTTGGACCACCAATGGTTGGATGACTCTCGAAGACTAATAAGGAAATGATCTAAATCTGGAACCAATCCAATGATTTTTTTTTAAAATTAACACCTCTTTTTAACACTACTGCCCTCCAGATATGTTAGTTTCTACTGTTTTAATCCACAGATGGCATAGATGATATTTTGTTTATATATTTGTTCATTTCTTGTACATCTGGAAGACAACAGGTTGGTGAGGACTGAACCAAACATCTTATTACTTGAAGAGCCATCGGTTTAATAATCTCCTTTCTACATTAGTTTTTAGCAAAAATGTAGCTCCTCTCTGCCTTAATCAGGCATTATTATCTTAACATAAATATTTTTTAATTCTTATTTTTTTAAAAAAATGTAGAACTAAAATAGATGAATGAGGCAATGCTAGGCATTTGTTTTTTTCAAATAATATTTTTTGCATTGTTCATAAACTATGGCAGCCTACAACTATTAAATAGAAATGGTTTATGGTGAGAGGGGACTGAATGCAAGTAGTTTTCAAAAGTAGTTGCCAACCAAACAATGTTTGTTTTAATCTATAATATCCTAAATTAGTTGAGCTCAGTCTGTTTATGATAATACACTCTCATTATATCCCTCTCGGAGATTATTTCTAACATTGGCAACAAATATTTTAATACTTAACATTTCCTGTACACCTTAGGTTAAGTTGACTTCTCTTTGTGGCATTTGCTGTCTCCATCCAGAACACAGATTTACAGTAGTCATTAGCTGGCATATATACCTTACCAGGAAAATTAAAAGTCTTTCTTCAGTTGTTAGCTCATATCTATTCTTCTTTCTTAGCAAAGAGATATCTTCATTTTTTACATATTTTCCAGAACTATTACATGTCTATACACACACACTTACATTTTAAATATGCGTCCATCCCTAACTTTAGAATGGGGTGCTTGATGGATTTAAATAGATAAAGTCTTAGTGAAAGACAAATATTTAATCACTGATAAATTAACTATCCTGGCAAACATTAAACAAATATAATCTGGATATGCTGCTTTTTCCCCATAAAGACATATGACAGTTCTGATAAAGGAGAAATACAGAAACCCATTTTGAGGATGTTAGTCATTATATCTTTGCCAGTGCTGCATGTGAATTCCAAACAGCTTGCTATTTCAGGATTTATTCATGTTTATTCAGAAGGTCCCAATGTCTTCAACTGGGTTTACTCCTTAAAAAGCACATGCTACCAAGGAGTAGCATAGGATTTCAACCTTAAAGCCATTGAAGAGCTCCAACTGAGAAATCACTCCCTTAATTAAAATCATATGGTAGGAAGAGCTTCAATATAGCTTATAAGAAAGAAAAGAATGTTCACTGTTGTTTGTCAACATTTGAATTAGCTTTTTTTTTCAAAAAAGGAGCAAGGAAAGACTTTCTAGCAATAAGGTCAGAGTTCATTTTATAGCATCATTTTCAAGGCCCCCTTCCCCACCTTTTATATTATTATTATTATTATTATTATTATTATTATTATTATTATTATTTGCATTTATACTTTTCTTTTGAATGTCTTAGCAGCTCAACAAGACAATATATTTCTTATTTTATTTTTTATCATACATTTTCCTCTGAGAGTGCAAAGTGGCTTATGAAGATATCTCTCTAATTTGATTTCTGCAAAAGCAACCCTGATTTAGGGTGGTCTATCCTAATCATCCCATGAGCTCCATTATCAATTAGAGACATGAACTTAGGTGTCCAAGGTTTCCATATAGAGAAAAATCTGATAACATTATGATTCATACATGAGTTGGTTAAAGAAATGTTCTTATGATGCAAATCTAATAGTACTTTAAGAGGTTGATTATGAATTAATATTTTGTTGTATAGAGTAAATATTAAAATATTGAACTAAAATAAGTGGAACAGTTTCCTTTGAAGCAACTACAAGAATTATACTGAAAGCCTTCTAAATTTGATATGCAATAGCTTACCAGATACACGGGAGAGGTGCCTGCAGGTGGCCAACAAACAAATGGTAGCTTAATAAGGTTGGCCATAAAAAATGGCAGGATTGAAAATCTCAATGGTCCGTTCTTCTGCCTAGCCTTCATCTAGTTCTCAGTTTTCAAAAAGCTATACATAATGGGTAAAACGTTACCTGATTTGTTTATGAGAAGTAGATATTCCTCACTGAGCTTATTCAACTTCCAGGTCTATATTGCTAAAATTTGCAGCTGTTGCCTGAAACTTTATATTTCATGATACACACGCCTTCATATTTTATTTATTTATCACAATGGTAAATAGGTCATATAGAGGTCATATAGAGATTTAGAGATCTAGAGCAAAAATATTGATTAAGGGTCACCATAAAATTGAGAAAAGAAACCCAATGCTTCTATTTTTTAAAATTTTATTTTGTCTGGATATATCTTATGGGTTATAATTAAATTGTATTAATAAACAATGGAGTTAGTTGGTTCAAAGTGCAAATTAAAGACTCGTGACTTTTTTTAAAATAATCAATCTAATATTTCAATCAATGTGCAAAGCATATGCATGATATTCTATATACAATGTTTGTTAGTCTTTTTTGTAGATTATTTCCATTCTTATTCCAAACTGCAAGCATATATGGGTAGAAAAGATCATGAGCAAGATTTTCATTTAATGCATGTAACACGACTTAGTGTTTTATTAAAGATGTAAACATCTAATGGCTGAGGATTAAATGCACAAGGCTCATTAAATCTTGCAAAGTTGAATTACATTTACATGGTAAGAAAAATATATTCAGAATTAATTTGAATTAAATTAAGCATTTAATATAATGTGTAACTGCTTCCCTCTAATATTAGAAGAGATTTGCGTTATTTTCTTTTAAACATTTGAAATTTTAATCATTTTTTTCTTAATATTGCTTGAGATGAGAAGTTGCGTATTTGGAATGGCAGGAGTGAACTGATAAAACAGGTAATTAGTTTTAAAATAGCATTATAATGGAGAAACTCCAGTCAAATGTCTTGGAAACATGGAAACACATATTTTAATTTCATTAAAGAAAAGTTAAAAGAATATTGTTCCAGGTGACTGAAACAACAACAACAACAATTCAATAGTTTTTCTCTCTTGGAAATTGATTTTGCTTAGATTTAGATTTGCTTAAATATAGTGATTTCAGACTTGGAAAACTCTATCATCAAATTAAGTCTCTCGGGGGGGGGGTTGGAAAAAAGAACACAATAGTGCATTTGC
Source organism: Charina bottae (assembly GCA_023362775.1). Taxonomy (NCBI): domain Eukaryota; kingdom Metazoa; phylum Chordata; class Lepidosauria; order Squamata; family Charinaidae; genus Charina; species Charina bottae. The sequence continues at coordinate 243,289,404 of JALMGJ010000002.1, forward strand.
ACACATCTGCATCTGCTGCATTACATTGCTCCAGTACAGTAGCTTACTGAAACATGCATGATTCTTTTTAAAATTAATAACAACTCTATCTAACACCACATTGATGAAATCTTCTGTACCTACATATTTTTCTTTGTTTTATAGGTAAATAAGACTAATTAGTTATTCAAAAAGATGTTTGTGTGTTTGTGTGCATGTATACATACATAAATACACACCACATGCTTTAGATCTGGATTATATCAACACTATTCTTATTTCTGTTTTGGATCAGAACCTTTCATAGAAAAAGCCTGGAGCTTTGGAACGGATGAATTTTGATTTACACAACAAAGAAGAACATATATGCACATATACTCAAATCAGTACTCAAAAAATGAGAGAGGTGTTTTCCTCAAATCTCTCAGTGCCTTCTAATTCCATTAACCCATTTCTATCAGTGACATCTTCTGTACCAAAACGATTAATTTATGAATAATTACTCTGCTCCTTCCCCACTCCAATCACAGGGACACACACTGGAATGCTGAAACGTTCATCTCACTGCATATACAGTATGCAGGATGTAAAAGCACATTTGGGGTTGGGGGAGCCATGCAACGTAAGTTCAGAGGCAACTGATCTATATGGGGCTCATTTTTATGCAGGGGGAAGGCCAATACGGTGGGTTGTGGCCACTGAAGTCAGGGACCCAAGACAAATCTGCCAATAGCAGCCATACCAATACTGCAATGCTTCTTTCAATTTTAAACATCTCTCCTCCCAGAAAGTACAATATATTAATAGCTGGCTGGAAAACCCAATGGAAGGGAGAAACAGAAAAGTCTTTCTACACAGACAGACACCACACAGACACACTCATACACATATTTAAATGATACATTCAACCTAGCTTTTTTTTTTTTTTTTGGTGGGGTGGCTTTTATGTTATAGGAATTCTGTTGGTGATGAAAACACCATACAGCCAATCAAACTGCTGTATTATAGAGCTATCCAAAAGTAGGAGCTTAGCTAGTGTTTAAAATAACCTGATGAATTATTCATTGAGAGTTGATGTTTATGCAAATTCTGAAGCGTATGCCCACCTGACTGCCATGGGTTAATAATAGTAAGAAGAAGGCGGGTGGGCGAGGGGGGGTAGGGCAGAAACCCGAAAGCGTGCATACGAAAAACAAAACCCAAAGCCAAGCACCCATCTTAAACCTTCCCCAAAACCTATATAATCAAATGATAATACTCTTTCATTATATGCATAAAAAGAATTACAATCCTTACCTGCTTAGCTTTGTAGGGCCCTCAGATTTTCTGGATGAAATAACTGACTGTAGTGCAACCAATAAAACTGAACTGAAAAGCTGATTAAGGGCACTTACTTAATGCAAAGCCACTCACTGAATATTCATATGATGCCAGTGTTTATGCAAATTAAGGCAAAAGAAAGCCCAAGGGGATTGGTTGCCATAGCCCACAAATACTGTGTACAGCAGGAAAAGAAAAAAAAAATACAGAGAGAGAAGGAAAGAGATGGTAACAAATCTTGATATTCGTGGCTTGGAAAGAGCAATGTGGAGTATTGTAAAATATTAAAAGTCCAGTGTAAATTACTGTTTTAAAGAGCTTTTTCTAATCATATCATTTTAGGCCTCCTGTCTGATATTTGCTTGCTTTGCAGTAATCTACAATTATCCGTAATCCAAGAGGCATTGTCAGGTGTGCATTCAGTTTTATTTATTCTATTTGTGTAAACAAGGACCTTAATTGCATTGAGAAGGAGCAAAAATAAAAAATAAAATGGTAATAATTACAACAGAACTGCTAGTCTAATACACTGGGAACAAAACCCATAGGCAATGCCATCCTTTATTAAGGGTTGGATGTGATGCTGCCTTTATGAGCAAAATGATCTTCAAAAGTGGTATGTCAGCAGGACACTGCTAGGGATAGGATTTGCTTCTCCTTAATTTGAATGCAAGGAATGCTTTGTTTCCCATTATTTTTCTTTACCTTGGTGTGTCTAGTCTTTTACACTATAGGATGCCTCATTTTTTTTCCAGTTCAAGAAAAACTGGTATGTTTTTCCAGTTATTTATATATGTGAACACTATGCCAAAATTTTGTTTCATAATTAGGATCAAGCATTTTTGCATGGTTCCTGACTAGTAGTCCATGGTATTATTACTATCTGATGTCAGAATATTACAATGGAGAAGCTTGGTTTGTCCTCCCTCCCTCTCTTCCTTCTTTCCCATATGAAAAGCATATTTTCACTACAAAATTCTTGTTAGGAACAAACCTTTCTTAAAACTGATCACTATTGTTTTAAGCGAATTGCAGAAACTGGCAACTAGCATACTATGCTTTTGTTTTTCGTATAGATGTGGTAATTTAAAGAATATCATTAACCTGTTTTCCAAGCATAGCATTAGTCAAATGCTACGTAATCTGTATTCGTTAGCCATTGTAGCATCCGCCAAGAATTATTTACTGGCAGACAATAGAATATGATGCCTACGTGCCGTTTTTTTACTCTAAAAATCTGTACTTCTAGGGCTAAGTTTCTTGTTATTTCTACTGCCATCTGTTGGCATCTGATAACATTTCATGCAAGTAGAGTACACATAACATGGAAATGTGGACAAGCAGGTTTTAGGAACAGCAATTCTGGAAAAGCAGTGCATTAAAAAGGCATATGAGACATTTAAAGCCTTCTTTAGCTTTCCTTTTTACTCCATTGTTGCTCGAGGTACCTTTTCTGAATATGTTTTGTCTTCAAACGTATGTCTGGAGCTCCATAACTGGGGAAGCCTAGATTGCAAGGAAATCAGGAGTTGAGAATTTGTTCATTTGGCTGGTGAACATATTTGTGATGTCTTATACATACCAGTGGCAGAATAAACAGCCTATGTATGCCCATGCAAGTCCCATAGTTAGAGGAGACAAGAGCGAATCAAAAAGGGCATTGTGCTTTCAAAGGATACATTCATGGACTAATGTACCTAAACAGTTAAGGATTTCTGCTGCCTCCCCTTTTGTAATGCTGTGTCAAAACATTGTGTGCAATTTAAACAAACCCATTTCAATTATATTGAGAACAAGTGTCTGTGTGTGTGTCTGTGTGTGTTTGTGTATATTCCTTCCATGAGGAGACTTATTTTATTTACAGTGATGGAGAGATTTGAATCATTGTGAACTGAATTAATACATAACATGGAACATAAACCACATTTTAGAAACCACAATGACTAGATTATCACATTGCACAACAACAAACAAAAGCAAAATCAGATTATGACTTAATGAAATGTGAGAACCCAGTCATTTCCTTGGAGGCTCACAACACCTCAGAATGGGTAGCTTTGACTATTCTAAAACAAAAAAGAAGTAGCACTTTTGAAGTAATATCAACATACATAAAGGGCTTTGCAATATCCATGTCTTTCTTTCACAGGGCCATTTTGCTCTTAGTCTATAAATGGAAGTGGTGTACAGTACATGTTGCTTCAAGGACGCTTTGCTGATGCAGAATTTGGTCCTTTTCCAATCACTACAGTTCAGTGGCACCTAGTGATCCAGAGGACAATATTAATATTAATTTTTTAATTATTGTAACCCGCCCAGAGTCCCTTGTATGGGAGATGGGTGGGGAATAAATTAAATAAATAAATATAAATAAATAAATAAATAAATAAATAAATAAATAAATAAATAAAGTGACCTGCTGTTTCTGAACCTGAATATCACTATTGATAATCATATCTTACATGAATTTGTCTAATCCTTTATACAGTATAACTGTCCAACTTGATGGCCATCACTGAAGGCACTTCCACACAATCACCAGTTTACATGTAATCTAGAACTATACATTTCAGACAAATGTAATAAAACATTTAGCCATGATGCCTGTTATATTGCTTCTCTTTCTACACCAGTCCTTTCTACTACTGCCATAGCATTGGAGGTCATGTACTATAAACATAAAATACATGGAAGAAAAGTATTATGGTGGTGATGGGTATGGGAGATATGGCGGGAGATGGGGAGCGGACCGTTCTTGGGGAATGCACAACCAATGCCTCATACTGGTTTAACATTCCAGCTCCTTGGTTTCAGCCTCTGTACCCTGCGGCAGGGGTGGAGATGTGACAATTGTCATCCGGGAACCTCTTACAGCTTTTCAGGGCCGCTGCACCACAGGTCACCAGATGTGAGACCCTGTTCATTAAGTTGGGCTCTAGGGATCAGTTGGGATTGTTCCTGTTGTACCAGCCCTCCTGCTGCATAGCAACCTCCCTCCAGCTCTGAGTTGGCAGTGGAGTTCGTCAGACTGAAGTCTTGGGGGACTTCAATCTGCTTTCTCTGGGAGTGGGGTTTGAGGCATCTCAGGGGTTCATGGCCACCATGATGGCCATGGGCCTACCTCAGGTCATCCAGAGCTTGACATGGAACAATGGTCACACACCGGATCAGGTGTTCCTGTCAGAACAGTGGCTATGTGATCTGAAATTGGGGGAGCTTCTGGTGCCCCCCTTGTCTTGGTCAGATCACACCCTGATTACTATGGGATTCTCTGCTACCACCACCCACTGCAGGGAGGCTTGTCCCATTAGATTGGTCCAACCTTGGTGACTGATGGACCCAGATGGGTTTCAGACACTGGCATTCTAAAGGGGACAAATGACCAAATATGGGTTAGAGCCACTATTAAGGCCTACCTTGTGGCAGTAAGGGCGGCAAAGCGTCAGTACTTCTCTGGCCTTATTGCATCTGCGGATCACCTTCCTGTGGCCCTGTTTTGGGTGACATGTGCCCTCTTGGGTAGAGGGGGCTTGGAGAATTCTTTGCAGGGGCATGCAGAAGAATTTGTCAATTCCATTCAGTGGTGATTGGGGGGAGAGATCCTGCCCTCGGCCCCTACTGTGTGGGGTCCCACAGGGTCGGTGCTCTCTCCGCTCCTATTCAACATCTACATGAGACCACTGGGTGAGCTCATCCATCACCATGGGGTGAGGTATCATCAGTACACTAAAGATACCCAATTATACATCTCTTTCCGTGGTGAATTAAGCGATGCTATGGACATCTTATCCTGGTGCCTGGAGGCTGTGAGGGTCTGGATGGGGAACAACAGGCTTCAACTGAACCCTGGCAAGACTGAGTAGCTTTGAGTATTGGGGCCCACCAGTTCTAGGACTATGCCATCTTTGATGCTGGATGCAGTTGCACTGCCCCAAACAGACCTCGTGTGCAATTTAGGGGTCCCCCTAGACTCATGACTCCTGCTTGAAGAGTAGATGGCAGTTGTGGCTAGGAGGGTCACAACTTGTGCACCAGAAAACTTGTGCACCAGTTTTATTTATTTATTTATCAGATTTATCACCGCCCATCTCCCCCAAGGGGGACTCTGGGTGGTTTACAATAAAAGTTTTGCCTGTTCCTAAATCAAGGGGCTCTAATCATACCCTAGTCCCCAGTTGGACTACTCTAATGTGTTCTACATACTCTACCTTGAAGAGTATCCAGAAGCTTCAGCTGATGCAAAATACAGTGGTATGGGCAGTTATATGTGTTTCTAGTAAAACACACGTTACACCTCTGCTCCATGAGCTGCATTGTTACCAGTCTGTTTCTGGGACCAAATTAAGGTGCTGTTTTTGACCTTTAAAGCCCTACATGGCATGAGACCAGGTTGTCTGAGGGACTGCCTCTCCCTGATTACATCTGCCCATCCCACCAGATCCAGCAGAAAGGGCATGCAGCAGGTCCCGTTGGCTAGGTAGCTACATTTGCCTGGTCCTAGGCAATGGGCCTTTTCTGCCATGGCGCCTGCTTTATGGAATATCCTCCCACTCTGAAGTGAGGCTGGCTTCATCCCTTTTGACTTTCTGGAATTCCCTCAAGACCTGGTTGTGCCATCAGGCCTGAGGACTCCAGGGGACTGGTGAAATATTGAGGTGGCTCCATTGTTATTAACATCTGCTCTTTGCCCAATATTTCTTCTTTTTAGCTTTGTGCTTTTTTATAGTTTTAAAGTTTTTAAACAACAACAACAACAACAACAACAATAATAATAATAATAATAATAATAATAATAATAATAATTGTTTTGTATATATTAATTGTTTTTTAGCTCTGTTGTATGCTGCCCAGAGTCACTTGTTTGTGAGATGGGTGGCCATATAAATTTGACGAATAAATAAATAAATAAGTCACCCTTAAATACTAGCTTAAGAAAATTTCTTCCTGAGCCAAATATATTGATCCTCTATTCCTTAAGGAGAAGCAAAACCAATCCATTCACTTCCCTGAAGGACTTTCTTTGAAGGATACCGCCTCATAAATGTATTTTTAATTTATACAAAAGTGATACTTTTAACTTATTCTCCAAGGGATAGATATCATTGTATTTTTCCCTTGTGAACTCATTCTCTGTAGATTCTTTAAAGGCTTTTCCAATTCAGACTTCAAGAGAGTTGCTACTCTTTAACAATCTTCCTCATTAACTTTTATCCACTTCCATTTGCAATTATTGTTATTGTCTGTATGCTTTCTACAGATCTTCTTGACTTGATTTACTGGCAAAATAAATCCCCACAGCCTTTCCTCCCATTCTTAATAGTATATTTTTAAAGAACTATGATATTCCCCCCCCAAAAAAAACCCTACTTTCCAAGAAATACTATGCTAAAAGCCTGCTTCCCTTTTCATGTGTGGCACACTGCTGGTCTGATCCTTGCAGAACTTGGCTATATCGTCCACTTTCTGCTCATTGTGATCAGGAAGCATGGACAACCAAGGAAAGCTGCAGAGAGATGTCAAGCAACAGGACCCTGTGCCATGTTGCAACCACAAAGTAAGTTTCAAAATTCCACCCAAATCAATTCTAAACACAGCGGAGAGTATTCCAAGTGAGAATGAGAAAATTTATCAAATTTGGAAGACCACCCATCTCCACAAAGTCTCTGGGCACTGTGCAACCTTAAAAACAATAAGAACAATAAAACAAGGGAAATAATGATTGACTTCTAGATTGTCTTCTAGGAGTAAATCATTCTTTTCCTTGTTTTATTGTTCTTACTGTTTTTAAGGATTCAGACTAACATATGAAATCCTATAAGGGGTCCACCACCCATCCTAACCAGGGGAAACTTCTAAAACAACATCAGGCTGAGGGCCTTATGGATCTCTGGTGGGATGCTGTTCCAGAGGGCAGGCACTGTGACAACATGAACAGGGAATTCCCATGTGTTCAATCTGCTTTGCAAATGCTACTTTAAAACCCTTACTCAGCCTTCATATGATTCTTTATCTTTATACTATCCTGAACCAGACGGTCCATTTAAGAAAGCAGAGATGAGGAACCTACGGCTCTCCTGATTTTGCAAAAAAGAATGGTGAATGGGACCACAACAGATACAAACAGGCTACCTATACCAATTGCCATACTGTTTGCTGGGGAAGGGAGAAAGTTTTATCTTCCGCATTCATATACATATGCCCACTCGCATACATATACTACCACATACGCACATGACATTTACTACAAGCTTCTGAGGAAGGATCAGATTACCTTTATCCCCTCCATAGCAATCCTGCTCCGGACTACTTCTCTGAGGCTATTAGTAGCATATCATGAATCAAATTAAATATTTTTTTTAAAAAAAATCACAACTGCAGGAAGGTAGAATAGAAACAGATCAACATATTCGTGTTTTTAATCTACTTTGTCCTTGTGAATACAGCTAGATCCGTATTGGAAAATCTGATCCAAAAGTGACAAGCAATTAAAAAAAAGTCAATAAAATAAGTAGAGAAGTAATTGAATCCTGGCTGTTCTGCAAATTTTACTAAGCACCGAGCATAAAGAAATATTGACTCTGCAGGGTGGAAGTATTTGCCATTTTCATAGCCTAGGAATTACTTGCAAAGTATGTTCCTATGAGGCCCTGCATGCAGTAGGTGGCATAGATTATCCTTGATAGCATATTTTTAAAGCAAGCTTCCCAGTGTCAGTGTTGGAATGACAACTTGCTAGAGTCAATTTACACGGTGCTTCTATAGTGCTACATCAGGTGAGCAATAGTTTTAATAACTCCTGGGATAAGCCGTTTCTTCCTAAACAAGCAAGCTTGAACTGGAAACAGCATTTTATTCTTTTTTTTAAAGCACCTTCTCTAAAACTTTCCTTTTGCTAGTCCCCTTCCTATGTATATGAACCCTGGTCAGAATGCATCCCTCGTGGCCAGGGCTACCAACATTTGGATGACCACCAGATGGCAGCAAAGAAATACAGAAAACTTTAACTCTTTGCTGCCCTCTAGTGCTCATCTCTCAGGTGTGCAAATCTTGATAAAATAGTTAAGAGCAGAGACATCACACTGACAACAAAGGTCCGCATAGTTAAAGCAATGGTATTCCCTGTAGTAACCTATGGCTGCAAGAGCTGGACCATAAGGAAGGCTGAGCGAAAGAAGATTGATGCTTTTGAACTGTGGTGTTGGAGGAAAATTCTGAGAGTGCCTTGGACTGCAAGAAGATCAAACCAGTCCATACTCCAGGAAATCAAGCCAGACTGCTCACTTGAGGGAATGATATTAAAAGCAAAACTGAAGTACTTTGGCCACATAATGAGAAGACAGGATACCCTGGAGAAGAAGCTGATGCTAGGGAAGGTGGAGGGCAAAAGGAAGAGGGGCCGACCAAGGGCAAGATGGATGGATGGTATTCTGGAGGTGACGGACTCAACCATTGGGGAGCTGGGGATGGTGACGGCCGACAGAAAGCTCTGGCGTGGACTGGTCCATGAAGTCACGAAGAGTCGGAAACGACTGAACGAATAAACAACAACAAGTGCTCATCTGGATTTTGGCAGCCCAGATCTAGGAACCTAACTTTTAGTCAGTTACAAGAGGCCACTAACTTCTATATTCTGTCAGGGAGGGGCAGAAAAGTACCAGCATCTCAAAGTATGTGAAAACATCTGGACTACGCATAATAAGTTCTGTTTATCTTTTATTTGAATCTACAGGAATTTAATAACAGTCTTTCAATAGAAGTCTAAATTACACCAAAAAGGGTTAGAACTGTTTCCTAGTAAAGTATGTAACCCTCTGCATAGTTTTCTGTATATATTTTAAAAAGCCAGCATTACCCTATAATTTGTTGCTCCTCTGTTACTGAAGCTGGAGCTTCATATTAATGCACCATACTAACTTTACAACTCCCACGCTTCCTTTTTATTTTTAGCCTATGAAAAAGGCTACTGCATACACACCCAAAACAGCTTAGCGCTCCCTGTTATTTAATCCTCAAAATATTCTCCATGGAAAGTTGGCAACCACTGGACTGAGGGTGTTTCTAGACAAGTGTTTAATATGAAACCCTGCCTGAATCACAGAATTTCACTAGAGGCCAGGTATCATAATTTCTTACTTAGAAGCTTCCTGTATTTTCCTACTACTTCTTCTGTCTCTTTTCCCCATGAAATCCATTATGAAGAAAAAGATATAATCACTGCAGAAAGTCTATTCAATGCCTGCGTTCTTTCTGTTTCTGCCTAAAATTCAGTAAGCTGGACTTAATTAGAGTGGAATGAGAATCTTCCCTTTCTCCCTTGTTCTTAAATTAATCTAACTGTTCCTGCTAGGCAAAGACTTCTCAGATTTTCTACCTTAAGGACTCATTTTAAATGACTGAAGTTCATCACTAACAAAATGGCCATGCTTATATGAAGCCAGTCACAAATGATGGCAGGTAGGGGAAAAGTTTGACAGAAATATTTAATGCTTCTTTGGAAATTGCTCTATTCTTTGCCATGACAATTTCCTTATTGCAGAGAATCCCATCTATATACTACTAAAACTCTCATGTCTGTTTATCTATTTGTAACCTTCAATTGGGTGAAACGGTGCAACATAGAACAACAAGTTTTGAACCAAGGTACCTCAAATGGGCTAACTTACAGAATGCATCCAAAATCTGGGACCCATGTCTTGTTCCAACTAAGACCGACACGGAAGCATTATTGAAATATCTTTATTTTACAGCGTACAAACAGGCAGACCAGTCCACATGCTCTTCTTCTTCTTCCTCCACAGGTAGGCAGGGTACAATGGCAGGGAGTCTCTCAGGGACAGCAACTGGAGTGACTGGCAGACAGGACTGGAAACTTCTTCCTTCTCGGCTGCAAAAGGTAGCCCAATCTCCAGTGGGCCCAGGCTTGGACGACTCCGGCTCCGTGGGTGGCAACCCTTCGGCTTGCAACCCAGGTGTGGCAGGCAGGTGAGTGGTGGGCATGGGGCAGGCCTCAGCAGCTGGGGTAGACGCAACGGACAGACATGACGGAAAGGCGGCGGTCACGGCATCACAGTAGGTGGCCCAATCGGCTCGGGCCCCGGGGTTGTCCGCAGTGGGTTCTAGCGATGTGGGTACAGGGCGCAGCGGGAAGGCCAGGTGAGCGGCTCGGCCAGGCGTGCTTACCGCGGCTGCAGTCCCGTCGGCAGTAGGCAGCTCCCCTTCAGGGTGGTGTGGGTCAGCCAGCAAGGCTAGGATTCCGGAGGCTAGGGCGACGACAGTGGAATGTGATTCGAGAACTGGCGGCAAGGCAGGGACAAGGTGAATCTCCAGATCAGGGTCTACAGCGGCGGCAGGGTTTGGCGCGGAGGCGGTCTCAGCTGTAGCGGCTCGGCTCAACTCACCTTCAGGTGGCCATGTGGCGAGGGAGTCCCGTTCTCTCAGGTGTGCAGGTAGCAGGTAAGGATGGTTGTCTCCAGCAACCTTGGCCTGTTGCGCTGGCTTTTTATTTCAAATTTCGTGCCATTTGTTGTTAGGGGCCAATCGGGTCTCACGCTGCTTGGCCCGCCTCTCTGCCCTCCTTTGGTGTGCACTGATTGGCGGGGGTGCCTCTTCTTCTGGGTCCCCTCCAATCAATGCTTCCAGTTCGTCTGGCATTTTCGTGCCAAGCCCGCTGCTTCCTGTTGCTAGCTCCTCTTCCTACTCAGACTCCAGCATGGCAGCAGGCCATGGCATGATCCTGACAACCCATGGCTTCCAGTGGGGGACATGGCCAACTGACCAGCTGTATCTGTGAGCTCCGCAGGCAGATCTCACAATGCAGGTTTTTTTGGGGGGCACAGGCAGGGTTTCCCTGCAGTCCTAGAATGTTTTCATGGTTAGAAAATGCTTGGAATTATCCCATTTGTGCTCCACAATGCTGTCTTGCAGCCAGGGAATCGCAAACAGTGTTCGCGACACTCCGGTAAGAGACAACAGGAGATGGGGACTCCATCTTTTCCATGCCATGTTGTAGCCCTAAGGGACAATAGGTCGAGCTTCCCCCATTTGTAAATCACCCAATTTATATTTTTTTAAAGTTTTGTACCCTAAGAGAGGCTCTCTACAGTAAGAAGTGGATTCTCTTGGTGTTTATTATTTCTGGATTAATTTTTAAAATCTTTTAAAGTTTTGGATAAACTTAAATGTATCCTCTGGCTGAAATTTCTATGGAAGAAGATGGAGATCTTGATAAGGAGGAAGATTTTTCTACTGACAGCAAAATTGAAGTAATGCCAGACAAGGATTACATTTTGGAGTTGAAGGGGTCAAAATGACAGTTTGAGCTGCAGATTACTAGAAGAGCTGTTAGTTATGACTTTCTCAGGGATTGTTATGGGACAGAGGAGAATCTGTCTTGTGGGAGTTTTGCTCTGAAGTCTGTGATTTTAAGGGGGGCAGTTGGGCTGTTTGATTTTTGTAAGAAAAATGCCATGTATGTAATAAGGAGATATATAAATGTTTTTGGTTTATTTCGAAGTAGGGTAAAAATCAAGAAAACAAAAGTCTTGACCAAGAATATGGATCGTCATCAACAAGAGAAATTGGGAGAATTAACCGGATTTACAATAGAGAAAAAAGTGAAATATTTGGGAGTATATTTAACATCAAAGAATGTCAATTTGTTTCAGAACAACTATGTTTCACTTTGGACAGATATAAAAAAAGACTTAGACAGATGGGAAAAATTACAATTGTCATTACTAGGTAGAATATCAGTGATTAAAATGAATATCTTGCCAAGAATTTTATATCTTTTTCAGACAATACCTATATTGATTTCAGAAGCACCTTTTAAACAATGGCAACGTGATATTTCTAAGTTTGTATGGCAAGGGAAAAAACCAAGAATAAAATATAAAGTTATATCATGCTGCTTGTTGTTTAGTATGGCTTAAAGAGTGGATAGTTCTGAAAAACAAAAAACTATTGAATTTAGAAGGCCATGATTTAAGATTCGAATGGCATGGATACTTATGGTATAATAAAGTTAAGGTTAATGTGGAATTTAAAAATCACTATATCAGACAATCTTTATTAAGGATTTGGAATAAATATAGACCAATTTTATGTCCTAAGATGCCTTTATGGATTTCTACACAAGAAGCATTTTACAGAACTGAAACAAGAGATAAAGATAAATGGTTGATTTACCAGGACTTGTTAGAGAAAGAACAAGGAGAATATAAAATTAAATCGAAAGAACAACTTGTCTCAAAAGGATATACTTTCCAATGGTTTTCTTATATGCAGCTTACAGAGAAATTTAAGTCAGATAAAAAAGACTTTGGATTTGAACAGAGTAAATCAGAATTTGAAATACAACTTTGTGAAGCAAATGAACATTTGTATTGTCGAAGGCTTTCACGGCCGGAGTTCGATGGCTGTTGTGGGTCTTCCGGGCTGTGTGGCCGTGTTCTGGAAGTTGTGGTTCCTAACGTTTCGCCAGCATCTGTGGCCAGCATCTTCAGAGGGCAGGAGCACAGACAGAAGCGAAATCTCTGTGCCCAGGTAGAGTGGCAATGTTTTGTTTGCTTTCTATTTATAGAGCTAAGTTATAGGAGATTAGGTGGGTTTTTTTGTTGTGTTGAAATGTTAACAAGTGGCTGATGAGCGTGATTAGCATGTTCATTGTGAGAAGTATTCCCATGTCCTGGTGGTTGGACTGAGTTCGTTGGCCTTTTGCAGGCTGTGTTTTTCAGGACTGGTAGCTAGGTTTTGCTAATTTTTAGACTTTCTTCTTTTTTATTGTAACTGTGCTGGTGTTTGTGAATTTCAATGGCTTCTCTGTATAATCTGGTGTAGTGGCTTTTGGTGTTGTCCAGTATTTCTGTGTTTTCAAATAGGATGAACGGGACACAAAACAGGGTTTAAAGTGAATCTACAGAAAATAAAAGTCTTGACTAAAAATATGGACCATCATCAACAAGAGAAATTGAAAGAAATAACTGGATACTCAATGGAAGAAAAAGTAAAATATTTGGGAATATATTTAACATCTAAAAATGTTAAGTTGTTTAAGAATAATTATATTCCACTTTGGATAGATATTAAAAAAGATTTTTAATTTTTAATTTTAGATCAATGGGAAAAACTGCAATTATCATTATTAGGTAGAATTTCAGCAATTAAAATGAATATTTTGCCACAAATTTTATATCTTTTTCAAACAATACCTATGTTGGTTTCAGAAGAACCTTTCAAACAATGGCAGCGAGATATCTCTAAGTTTATTTGGCAAGGGAAAAAACCAAGAATAAAGTTTTTTAAAGATTCAAAAGAAAGGGGCGGACTAGGTCTACCGGATCTGAAATTATATTATGATGCTTGTTGCTTGGTATGGATTAAAGAATGGATAGTTTTGAAAAATGAAAAATTATTGAATTTGGAGGGTCATGAATTAAGATATGGATGGCATAGATATATGTGGTACGATAAAGTAAAAGTTAATGTGGACTTTAAAAATCATTATATTAGAAGATCCTTGCTAAGAATTTGGAATAAATATAAATTAACTTTATGTTATAAAAGACCTTTATGGATCTCCACGCAAGAAGCATTTCGCAGAACAGAAGTAAGAGTTAAAGATAAATGGCTGACTTACAAAGACTTTCTAAAAAAAGAACAAGGACAATATAAAACCAAATCAAAAGAAGAACTGGCCTTAGAAGGATATACTTTCCAATGGCTCTCTTACATGGAACTTGTAGAAAAATTTAAATCGGATAAAAAAGAATTTGAATTTGAACAAACCAAATCAGAATTTGAGATACAACTATGTGAGACAGATGATCATTTAATTGCTAAAATGTATAAACTATTGTTAAAAGGTGAAATGGTAGAGGAACTAGTCAAAGATTGCATTATTAAATGGGCAAAAAATATTGGACATAATATTCAAATGCAACAATGGGAAGATATGTGGACTAAAGGATTAAAATTTACTTTGTGTTATAATTTGAAGGAAAATTTCTATAAGATGATGTACAGATGGTACATGACCCCACAAAAATTAGCTAAAATGTATGGAAATGTTTCTAACTTGTGTTGGAAATGTAAAAAAAAGAGGGGTCATTCTATCATATGTGGTGAACATGTGAGATTGCAAAGAAATTTTGGATTCAGATACATTCATTGATGCAAAATATTTTACAAATTTGAGTTCCATTTAAACCAGAAATATTTCTACTGGGAATATCAGAAGAACAAATAGGAAAACAATTTACAAGAATTATGCAATACATGACTACAGCTGCGAGACTTGTATATGCACAAAATTGGAAAAATCAGACTACACCTACGATACAAGTTGTTGTTGCTGTTCAGTCGTTTAGTTGTGTCCGACTCTTCGTGACCTCATGGACCATAGCACGCCAGGCCTTCCTGTCCTCCACTGTCTCTCGGAGTTTACTCAAATTCATGTTCATTACATCGGTGATGCTATCTAGCCATCTCATCCTCTGCCGTCCCCTTCTCCTTTTGCCTTCAGTCTTTCCCAGCATCAGGGTCTTTTCCAGTGAGTCCTCTCTTCGCATTAGGTGGCCAAGACTGGATGTTAAAATTGATGGACATGGCAGAAAATGATAAATTGACATGTTTATTAAAAGAAAATACAAATTATTACTTTCTTAAAGAGTGGAAACCATTAACAGTCTATTTGCAAAATGCAGGAGGGGCAAGCTTATATGGGGATTTGAAGACTAAAAATATATATAAATTGATATATTAGACAAGAAATGTTTTTCAATGTTATAAATAGACCTAGCATGTAAGATTAATTTTTTAAATTACTATGACCAGGGATAAATCGGAAGTTGACTAATTTCTATGTTTCATCTTTTTCTTTTTTTTTCCTTTACTTTACTACACCTTTTTTCTTCTTTCTTTGATTTGTATTTCTATTTCTTTTTCCGTTTCTAACTTTTATCTATGTATATTTAAAACTCAATAAAATATATAATAAAAAAAAGAAAGATTTATAGAAATAATAGGATCTTGGTTTGATATAGAGTAATGGATTGATTATGGAAATTGTTGTATATTTATTTATTTATTTTTCAAATTTATTCCCCGCCCATCTCCCATGCAAGGGACTCTGGGTGGGTTACAATAAATAAAAATTTAAAAACTATACAAAATATCTAAAAACACAAGCAAAACATAATAAAATATTTATTCTTGCTGTTGAAAGTTGGAAGTCACCTTTGTATGTATTCTTTAAAATTATTTTTCTTGTGTTCTACACTTTTTATTTTTTTCTTTATGTAGTTTTTTTCTTTTTTGTAGTTTTTATCTTTGTTTTAAATTAAATAAAATTCTTATTAAAAAGCCAAAATCTGGGACCCATTACTGCTATGGGATAGAAATTTGGCAAAATTTGGGCCACTTCAGTGCTGCTGTGCCTTCTGACTACACTTCCCAGAAACCCATAGGTTGCATGGCACAAGGGAAGATGGGAGGGACATATCTCTGCCCTCTTTCCCACCTCCCTCTGTGTCAAGGGATTGAGGACAAGAACCACATTGAGAAGGGTTTCCAACTCTAGTTTCTTTATTGTTCTTACCCTATGAACAGAATCTTGCCAGACTAAAGCTACCTAACTAACCTAAGGGTAATAACTCCAAAGGGCTCTAGGGAGGGGCTACCTTGAACTTCTTAACCTTCCCAGCAACAGAGTCCGGGCTTCGAAGTTTCTTATCAGTCTGGAATGCTCTCCACCCCTGGGAAACGGTATCCGTGCCAGAATGCACCACATCACCCCCTCCTTCAGGAGCACATTCCATCACACTCTGGCCCCTGCACCCAATTGGCTGTTGGCAAGGCCCAATGGGTGAGCAGCAATTGGCTGCTTTGGAACCAAGGCCGAAATCTGAAATCTCTTAATGGTGGTGAGCAGCAAGGGAAGGACAACAGAGTGACTCGGATGCCTGCTGCAAGGTAGGGTGGCTGTGGGGTTCTGGCAGTCAATGGGTGAGCCCTCTTCCTCTATGCAGGGAGGAGTCCCTTGGGGACATGCTGGGATAGGGAGCAGGGGTGCAGTTTTCCTTGTGGTCTGTGGCTCCCTTCATTCCCCCTCTGCCCTGCAAAGTGGCAGGCAGTTCTGCGGGTGAGCCAAGGAAAAGGAGAAGGGATTTCTGGTGCTCCCTGCCAGCTTCCCACAACCAAAGTCAATGGGGAAGCTGGCAGGAAGTCAGAAGTCACTCACGCTCCTACTGCTTTTTTGCCTGCCTGTGGTCATTCTGTTTATCTGTTTAGGTAAGGAAATATCTCTGAAAGGATGACTCAACAGGTCATGGGTTATCTAGTAGTTCATATTTCTGGAGTTCTGGAGGTGGATAGCTTCTGCCTTTTAGGATCAACTATTAACAGTAAAGGAACCAGCAGTCAAGAAATACATCATAGACAAACATTTAGTAGAGTAGCAATTGTGGCCTTGGAAAAGATATTCAGCTGCTGTGAGATATACACACACATGCACACATAGAGATCAGAATTGTGCAAGCAATTGTATTGTCTATGACACTCTATGGAAGCAACTGTTGGAATTTGAAGAAACAGGATAGAAAGAGTATTGATACTTTTGAACGTTGGTGTTGGAGAAGACTTTTGAGAATATCATGGGTAACCAAGAAGACAAACAAATGGATAATTGAACAAATCAAACCAGAGTTCTCACTCAAGACACAGGCTCAGAGTATCATACTTTGGACACATTATGTCAAGGTTTCTCAACCAGGGATCCGTGGAACCTTAGGGTTCCGTGAGAGGTCACTAGGGGTTCCCTGGGAGATCACGATTTATTTTAAAAATTATTTCAAATTCGAGCAACTTCACATTAAAGAGGTAAGTCATTCTTTACTTTTAGTTTAAGAATGCTGTTAATGCATATATACAGGCCTATACATGAAACAAATATAATAATTTTGTAACGTCTGGCCTATATTTGAGCCTGAATGTACAGGGGTTCCCTGAGGCCTGAAAAATATTTCAAGGGTTCCTCCAGGGTCAAAAGGTTAAGAAAGGCTGCATTATGTGAAGATGTAGATCTCTGGAGAAGTCTATAATGTTGAAACAAGTGGAAGGAAAGAGAAGATCAGCAGCATCTGGATGGCTGGACAATAGTGATGGGTGCACTGTTGGAAGACCTGAAGGACCAGGTTGGGGACAGATCATCCTAGAGAAAATGTGGTTGCTAACAGTCAACACCGACTTGATGACACATAAACAGTCAATCAATCTGGACGTAGCATAACTTGGTCTTTTCAGTACAGGTAGAGATTTATAATCAGGGGCTCTGAGTAGAGAAGGCTTCATGTTTTATATTTCTAACATACCTCACAAAGTACTCTTATACTTCTCTTCTTTCCTTCTCCATTTATATTGACATATACCATAATTTCTCCAAGCTTTCTTTCATTCATCTCTCTTGTTGATTTTATATACAGTTCCAGCCATATTTATTTTTCCCTCCTTTTCCTCTCTTTTGTAATAACAACAACAACAACCTGTTATTTATTTTTCTAACTTACTTCAAAGCTTCTTCACTTCCTCCTACAGAACAGAGAGTTTCATCTCTTTCTCTAAACTTCTACTCTCAGACATCTTTTGATATTGGCATTTTCTTCCATTCTCCTTCCATTACAGGCGAGTTCCCCATACACAGGCTGTTCAGTTTCCACAGCCTTTTAGACACTTAGAGCTGGGCGTCCTTTTTATGGCCAACAATGTGTTAACAGTTTGGGCGGTGGGGGAAGGACTTGGTTTGGGGGTGACTTTCAGGGGGTTCTTTTTTAAAATTTGTGACATGCTTGTTTTAGGTTTTGTACTACAGTTCTCATCCATTTCCTAGATTAAAGGGGCAGGAAAATATAGTTATTTTTCAGCAGGTATGATCAGAAGGCTCTCTGAAGGCTGTTATAACAGATGTTGAGGTCTTTTTATGGCTCTGGGGTCATAGGATGTCCACTCCTAAATGGCAGGTTATACTTTTGAGGCACAAGAGTTTGTCACTTCTTTGCCCAGAATGTACATAGTATTTATGTGCTTTGTTTAGGACAGCCAGACCCAACTTTCTGTCCCTTGTCTCTAACAGTTCACTGTCCCTGTTTTAGCCTTGGAGGTTGTGTGGTTACAATTTTCATTAAATTTGAATGCCTTCACTTGTCACTCTTCAGCATTCACCTCCCTAATTAAGTTACAGTAAATCTTTGAGTGGGGTAATGAAAGAGATACATTGATTGTCTATATCCACCTAAAGAGAAATGCTTATGTGTAGACCAGATTAAATTACTGCCATTTTACAAACAAAAGCATATTTTAAAACAGTTAGTGCTTTATTTTCAGGAAAATGGTTACCCCTTCCCACCCACAAAGTCCCTAGGTTATAATAAAAAATGCAAACAATAAGCTATCACAGAATAAACCAATAGGACATTCATTGAATATACTGTATAGCAGGCAAAAGTATTTTAGAAATATGTAATGGGAAAGCAAGTGCCAAGAAGGAGTCTGTGTATGGGAATGAGGCTGCTACAAGAATCTTCTTATTCTTATCTGTAGAATATTGAACATATCTGTAGAGCCAGTTTGGTGAAAAGAGCCAGTTTGGTGCAGTGGTTAAGGCACTTGGCTAGAAACCAGAAGACCGTGAGTTCTAGTCCTGCCTTAGGCACAAAGCCAGCTGGGTGACCCTGGGCCAATCACTCTCTCTCAGCCCTTGGAAGGAGGCAATGGCAAACCACTTCTGAAAATCTTGCCAAGAAAATTGCAGGGACTTGTCCAGGCAGTTGCCCGGAGTCAAAGTTGACTCGAAGGCATTAAAAAACCCTTGGAAACTATGTTCTGTAGAACACTGGATACTATGTTCTAGCAACACCTTCTATGTACAGTAAGTATCATAAAGTCTCAGGCCACTGTCAGAAGATGAGGAACAGGGGGCTCTTCCAGCTTCCACCAAACCACATAATCATTTGTTTCACTTCAGAAGCATGTCTGTATTACTGTTGAAGGCTATCATTTTATACAGTAACAGTCAAGCGTGTAACAGTGTTCAGTACATAGCAAAAGCCTAATAGGAACTGATCTTTACCTTTTGTTCTTTTGTTCGTGTACTTTGTACATGACAGGAAAAACAAAATCTCTCCCCCATCACTGAACACACACTTTTTGCTTAATAAAAAATTGAGGCCAATACAATTTGGGGCCAAGATTAAACCATTAGTTTTGAATAGGCATTTTGTGTGTTTGAGGACTGAGATTAGCTTGCTTCATTTCTAAGAAAGTAAGAGCTCTGCTGGAGCACTGCATTTACTATTTACTTTCTACAGAAGCCCACAAGCAGAGGGCAAGCTCTGTGATCCCTTCCTGTTGCTGTTCTCACAGGAGCTGATAATTTAGGAGCAGGGTATCTCTACAGCAGTCTTTCTCAACCTTGGCAGCTTTTAGAGGGGTGGACTTCAATGTCCAGAATTCTCCAGCCAGCAAGGCTGGCTGGGGAATTCTGGAAGTTGAAGTCCACCCCTCTTAAAGCCACCAAGGTTGAGAAAGACTGCTCTAGAGCCTAGAAGTAGCACATCTTCATCATAGCCAGTAGCCACTGATGGAACTTTTCCTTCTTGTCTCAGCCCATTCGCCTTTTTTAAGCCAGTGAGGCTAGCAACTATCATCATATTTGAAGAAACAATATTGGATGACATTGTATTTCTGAACAAGGTCATACTGTGACCAATGTCACAAACTGTAGGTTTTCACTGGAAGAAATAGTTATACATTTTTTTCAGGAAATAGTATCCGTTGCCCAGAAACGTTAACAAATATCATACTGTTGCATCTGATGGAGTGGACCATTCCCCATGAAACCTCCATCATAAATGTGCTAGACTTGAAGATGCTATACGAGTCTTTCTTGTTTTGTTGTAACAGACTGATATAAGTATTATTCGAGAAATCATAACATTTTTCAGGATGAGCTA
Source organism: Charina bottae (assembly GCA_023362775.1). Classification (NCBI taxonomy): domain Eukaryota; kingdom Metazoa; phylum Chordata; class Lepidosauria; order Squamata; family Charinaidae; genus Charina; species Charina bottae. Next base: position 243,309,707 of record JALMGJ010000002.1, read on the forward strand.
TGCTAAAAGAAATCAGGAAGCAATGAAAGAAAGAAAATAATCCTTGTTATGTGGATGACTTCCACATAATAAAGGAAAAAGAGGAGAATTGTTAATTATAATTGTAAAAAAAGAATGTGTGTGTGTGTGATCACAATGAGTGATCAAATCATGGTTAAGTATTTTTAAAGTATTGATATTATTAAAATAATGTTTTCTTACATATTTTTTAGTATAAACTTTAGGCTTGCTTAGCCATTTTGGTATCTGTAGTAACTGAAAAACAAATCACTTACTATGAAACTTGTTTTTAGTGTTCGTCCTGTTAATTGCAGAGTCTACTTGTTTGGCACTGCGTTTGCCTAGTTCTTACCGTAAAATTCTCAATGCATAATGCATTGAATGTTTTTTGTTTTTGTTTTTCAGCTTGTTGCAGAACTTGACTCTGATTAAGACTGAGAGGAAGAAAGTGGCCCAAGGTCACCAGCTGGCTTCAATGCCTAAGGAAGACTAGAACCTCGGTCTCCCCACTCCTGGTCTGCACCTTAGCCACTATACCACACTGGCTCTTATGAATTGTAATTTTTTCACAATGTTAAGGACAAAATATATAAGAACTATTTATTGAACACTTTTTCTAATTTCAGAGTAAGACGAAGTAACGAACTCAGTGAATAGAACAAAATAACAAAATAAAGTATGCAGCGAATGAAACGGTAATCAGAAGGAAATAGAGGAAGACCTATTTATTTTTTGTTGCATGAATATCTCACATTTCTTCTGGGAGCTTAAGGTGGTCTGCATTACACTGGCAACTTGTGAAGCAGGTTGACCTTAGAGATGAAACTGGCCTGAAGTCACATAGAGAGCTTCCACAGCTGGGAGTGGATTTGAACGTGAGATTCCCCATTCTTTCCAAGATTTTAACTATTAAGGCTGTGCATACTTCAATTTTTTTGTAAGATGCATGTCAGAACATGCAGGAGCACAACTACAGCACCTTTTTAAAGGCTTCCATGTGAGCCTGAAAAGATAACACTATTTTATAGAGTTGCCCATTCCATAGCATCTCTTCTGAATTACTTCTGAAGCAGGAATAGTCCTGTGAACTATATTTGAAATAATTAAAAATGCAGAAACAGGAGGTTCATGATCCAAAAAACAATGTCAGGCATATGCAGAGGATTTTGATGTGCCAGTGGTATATTTAGTTGAACAGCAAATTTCACCAACTCCCATTCCCCATGTCAGATCACAAGGTGGTTTTGGCATTTGCTATATTTTGAAACAGTTTTGCCATGTGACCCTGAAATTGCACAGAACCATGACGACTCAGATGTGGCAATCCAGGTTTTCTGAACCACAATTTGCAGCATATTTCACCATTGAACAAGCTGGCTGAGGCTGACAGAATCTGGAGAGCCCCAAATCCTTCAAACAAAACTTAAACCAATGATGATTCTATATCTGGAGAAGACCATAGGTATAATATGTAGATAGTAGGAGACTATCAATAAGAGTGAATCTGAGGATGTGGGCTAAAAAGATGGGCTAAGAGCAAAAGACTCTGAGGAGAAGCCAGGAGGATGGTGAAGAGCATTTCTGACATTTGGAGCAAAGATGCATTTATAGTTCCAGTGAATTATTGTGAACAAGAGAAATTTTATTCAGATTTTCTTAGGAGCATCTGGGGGTACATCCACACTGCACTATTAAGCTGCTCCTGTCCTGCTCTTATGCTGGCTTGACTAAGACAGCAAAATAAAATCCTGTCCAGACTGAGACAGCTTGGTAACAGCTTTCAAGGTATTCCTCTGCTGCTGGGCCCTCCCACCGTTTTTGTTCCAGGGAAACAATTGCCAGTCACTGTCTTTCCCATGGGTGAGTCTTACTGGACATACGCCACACACTTTTTTTTAATTACACTTTTCTTATTTAAATTATGCTTTTCTTACTACCTATTTTTCCCTGGGCTTAAAAATGTCCAGTGGTACACCAGTTCATTAGTTTTTCACCCACTTGAGGTAGAAGATTGCTGGAGATGAAACCCTTCCACCTAAAGTGACCAGAAATGTGATGAAATGGTGTACCATTGGACTTAGTAAAACACACACCCAGGGAAAAGTCAGTAGCTCATGGAGATATTTTTTTTTAATTCTGCCAGATTTCAAACCAGCAATTTTCCACTTCAAGGCAAGTGTTATAAACATTGTGCTATTATAGCAGTCCTGGTAAAAGTAGCTCTAGGAGACATTAGAGATCATGGTAACCACTGACTCAATTAAGGAGGCATTCCTGCTTCTGTGAAGTAATCAATGAACTGTCAGGCTTAACCTCTAATGAAATGAAGCACACCAGCCAAAAGGGACAGTAACACTCAAAAGAATGGAAGGGAAAAACTGTGTAAGGCACCAAAACTTACCACGCGCCTTTAGAGAAAGCCAAATACACGAAGGAGACTTTGTAAAAAGGAACAGCAGCAAGATTTATTTGGCCAAGCAAAGGTTGCCGGGTGGCAGCCAGACAGTTGTCACGTGCAAGTGACCTCTGAATGAAACCACCACCCAGAGCATAAAGGTGCACAAACTTTTATACGGGGAATACAAGCAGGAAGTGAGGATGAGGAAAGTATGCCCATATGTGGGCGAGGTGTCTGATGACCATTCCCTAGGATTGGCTGGTTCTTAGGGGACAGGGTCCCTCCCAGAGCTGAAGGATTCTGGGACTTACCAGGTCAAGGGGTGATGTGGGTCATCAACATATTTACAAAGGATAGAATTGGGGACATTCACAGTAAGGAAATACTTGCATCTTACAAGGACAACAGTAACAGTTACAGAGACATTGGGTTACACAAGCAGGTTGAATCACAAAGGGTCAGAACCATAGAATCACAGTTTAACATATTTACATCTCAGGAGAAGGGAAGCAAGGCATTCATTACAAGAAGGCTAGGTAAACATATTGGCTTTGTCTCAGGAAGAGGATGCTTGACCAGATAGATGGTCCCAGACTGTTATGCATTCCTGAGAGAGGTAGACTTGGTTTTAGAGCTTTATTTAACATTCCTTATGCATTATTTGTTGGGGCTTGTTGAGGCCCATCTCAAGGATCATCCTTGGGTAACAATTCTTTGGTTCAGGCTTATAGCATGGTGTTTTCCAGGCCAAGGTTTGTGAGCCGGGTTTCCCCATATCCCTTCAATCCTCCCTTTTCTTTTCTTATGGCGAAATGCATTTCGCCCACCTTGGAGACTGGGTGGAGAATCAACAGTCTTGCTGGTTTACCCTCAGTGTGGGAAACCACGGTCAGTCCTTTGAGAGAGGACAATGCAACGCGACGTACAAGGCGAATAATGCAAGGCAGAATAGCAAGCCCAGTCAGGCCACAGACAAAAATGAATACAAGTTGTTTGACCCAAAGTGCCCCTGGGAGCCAGGAGAAGAGTTGGCCTGAGTCTGTGTTCCAGTTAGCTTGGGCACCTAGCCTGGTTGCCTGATCTTTTAGATCCTGGACAGCTTCCCTGACTAAGCCCGACTTATTCATGTAAAAGCAGCATTCCTCGTGGAGGAAAGCACAAAGGCCCCCCTTTTCAGCTGTGATGAGGTTCAAGCCTCGTCTGTTTTGCATCACTACAGATGCTAAGGAGTCCAGCTGGTCCTGGACGTTCGCGAGGCTTTGGGCTATTTTATTGAGGCTATCCTGAAACTCTTGGGAGAGCTGATGGAATCTTACCTCAGCGTCGGCAATGCCGGCCACTCCGGTGGTGACGCCGGCAGTCACCCCTAGGGCAACTAGGAGGGGGACAAGAAAAATGGCACGCTTTTGTATGTGAGAAGTGAGCGGCACAGGAGGTGTTGCCCCCTTTGGCAGGATGGAAATTTGTGGTATGAGGTGGACGAGAGAGCAAGTACCTGTCCAATTAGCATGCAAACAAAGATAGGCATTGGTCCCACAAAGAAAGAACATGCCCTGTTCAAGGCAGATGCCTAGATCGATAGAAAAAATAGGTTTGTCCCGTTTCCATGGGTTCCAAACTCCAATTGACCCTGCTAGGAACATTTCCGTAAGCGGTTGCAGGGAGGTGGCATTGAGATGGGGTGGGCCCTTAACTAAGGGGATGGAAGGGAAAACAAAGTAGTCGGAATTATTCCCATGAGCATAAGGCAAGGGAGCACAGGGGATATCTTGGTCATCCCTCAGGCCAAGCCATGCTGGCATTGCGCCTTTGGTGTCAGTAGGCAGCCCAAGCCATGGGGGAAGCAGAGGTCCCCGTGGAGAGGCCGCTAACAGAAGCTTCGCTGCCAGATTACATGAGGGTCCCTCTTTCTCTTCCCCAGAGATAGAAACTGTGGGCCGGGCAGAAAATGTAACCTTGTCTCTGTATCTACCAGCAGCAGCTGAAAAGAGTGGGGGCTTCACATAGAAGTTTTCAAAGGTATTAGAGGCGGTGATGACTACCTCTTTTAGGCTTTGGTGCCCCTGAAGCCTTCCCAGCCGGACTCCCCCTTTGGGTTGCGTTCTAGAAACGCACAGAGAGGCGGTGCCAATTAGTGGGACTAGTGAGGCCACTGGGCTAAAGATGGGAACTGAAGGATTCAGTCCCAAGGTCTTAAGCCGTGACTCAAAGTCTGCATATAGTTGGCTGTCAGGATGTTCTCCCTCCTTGAAGGCCGGGGGAGTTTTGTGGTTTAAGACCACTCTAGAACTGGCCCAAATACGGGGGCTGGCGGGAATGGCTTGGTGAGTGGACGCTGAGGTGGACATACAGAGCCAACAGTTCTCAGTTAGGTCCGGCCTAGATTGGTTGAGTAATCTGTAAGCAGAGGTAATGCTCTGCTCAATGTAATCGGGGCTAGCAGGCTTCCGTGTGAGAGTACGGTGGGCGAGGGGGTGTGCTAGGGTTGTATAAACCCCCAGGAGCCCTAGAAGAAAAGAATAAATTTTTTTAAAGGGGGACATTTTTCCCTTTTCCCCACTAGGTGTCAGCGCTAGCGTTCCACTAACCCTTTTCTCCCCTTTTTCCCCTCCTTTTCTTTAAATCAAATCAAAAACAGACAACAAAGAGGCAGGGGAGGTAGGGAGAGGTAAGTGGAAAAGATAAAATACTTGACAGCTGTTGCTTTGGTTGCCTGGTCCGGCATCCATGGTATTGAGCCTGGGAGAGAGAGAGAGAGAGAGAGCAGCCTGAAGAGAGACTTAAAATATGCTGGTTCTAGGTAGCCTCGTGTGTCGATTCTTCGCCTGTGTTCCCGTCTGCCTCCGGAGAGACGGGAAGCAAGGGCCTTTGTGAGGATTCCGCGGTCAGAAGATCTTCTTCCGTGACTCCGCCCACTTCTGGTTGGGCGGGCTGCACGGGGCCGTCCGTATCGGAAGTTTCTTCTGTGCCACTGCCTGCTTCCGGGGGGTGGGTGGGCAGAGAGTCGGTAGCTATAGAGTCAAGGTCGGCGGGGGTTGGAGTGCGGGAGAAGCGAAGTCGGAGCCCGCCTACCGCCCGACTTTGCCACTTTTCTGACGGGGTTTTGACAGTTTTAATACGGGAGGCGTGCAGCCAAGGTTTAATGCCTGCGACTTTGACCGCCGTCGGGGTGCTTAAAAGGACCTGACGTGGTTGGGACCAGCGTGGTTCTGTGCAGTCCTGGTTGAGTTCTTTGACGCGGACCCAGGAGCTGACTGGAGCGAGCGGCGGTTGTGCTGGAGCTGGGGGCAAGGCAGTGGAGACCTGTTTGGAAATAGAGGATAAGACATGCGCCAGAGACTGGAGGTAAGCAGAAATATTGTGCTCACCCTCGTTAGTGGTCGTGACCGGTCGTGCCACGAAGGGGCGCCCATACATGAGTTCGAATGGCGAGAGACCCCATTTCCCTCCGGGCATGGCTCGGATGCGTGTGAGCGCTAGGGGAAGTATTTTTGGCCAAGGGAGGTGGGTGTCCTGGCATAGTTTAGCTATGTGGTTTTTTAGGGTTCGGTTCATCCGTTCGACCTTAGCTGAGGCTTGTGGGCGGTAGCTACAGTGCAGGTGGTAGGGAATACCGAGGAATTTGCTGACACCCTGGATGACCCTGGAAACGAAATGCGGGCCATTGTCACTTTCCAATCCGGCTGGGAGGGAGAAAGTTGGGATTATGTGGTCAGTTAATGCTCGCACGACTTCGTGCGCTTTCTGGGTTGCTGTGGGGATGGCTTCGGGGCAGCCAGAAAATAGGTCGACGAATAGTAGTAGGTTTGTTTTGGAGCCGTGCTTTGAGAGCTCGGTAAAGTCTATTTGCCAGAACTCTCCCGGGTAGGTGGGAGTTCTGAGGTGGCCGCAGATGATAGACCCGCCTCGTGGATTGTTCCTGTGGCAGAGCTCGCAGCGGGAGAAAACATCCTGGCAAGCGGCTTTGAGGCCAGTATTGTGATAGCGTGCTGTCAGCCAATCATACATAGTCTTAACCCCAGAATGGGACATGGAGTGTGTGCGTCGGACCAGGGGCCAGAGGAGGTTGTGTGGAAGTTGTATCTTGTCGTTGACCACCCACCAGCCATTAGCGCCCCAGCTACCTGTAGGGTCAAGGGCGTCAAGTGTGCTATACAGGGGAGAGAGTTCGTGTTCAATAGCTGATGGGATCATGGCCAGGGCGAGGAGAGCTGGCTCAGGGTCCATGCGTGCCGCGTAGGCTGCGTAACGGGCCCAGCGGTCTGCTAATCGGTTGCCCTGGGATATGTCGCTGTTGTCGGTGCGATGGCCCCGACAGTGGATAACTGCGATAGTTGTGGGGAGGCGGATGGCTTCCGCCAATTCCTCTAACAGAGGTTTCATCAGAAGGGGTTTCCCGTCTGTGCCGACGTACCCCCTGGCTTTCCACAGGGCAGAGTGGGAATGGGCTGCTAGGAAGGCATAGCGGCTATCGGTGTAGATGTTTGCTGTTGAGCCGCATGCCAGGTAGCAAGCTTCGATGACCGCTGTGAGTTCGGCAGTTTGAGCCGAAAGGTGGGGGGCAACCGTCGTAGGATGACTGGGCCAGTGCGGTTTACCACGGCGAAGCCCGTGAATCTGTGCCCATTGCAGACGAAGGAAGAGCCGTCAGTCCAGAGGTTCAGTGCGGCGTGCGGGAGAGGCTCAGCCATTAAGTCTGGACGTATGCCGGCGACGGCTTCGAGAGTTTGGAGGCAGTCGTGGTGGTCAGTAGGTTCCGTTGGGACTGGGAGAAGTGTAGCTGGGTTGAGGCGGTCGCAGCGCTGGAGAGTGATGGACGTATTTTCTAGAATTTGGCTAGCGTATGAGGATACTCTGGTGGCGGTGGCCCAGGAAGGGAGCTTCTGTTGCAGCAAGGTCTGTACTGAGTGTGGGCTAAACACCGCCAGGGGGGCACCCAAAGTCAGCTTGGTGGATTCCTGAATGAGGGTGGCGGTTGCAGCAACCGAGCGGAGACAGGCTGGCCACCCGCAAACCACGGGGTCTAAGTTTTTGGAAAGATATGCAACGGGGAGGCTCTCAGGGCCAAGTTGCTGCAGGAGGACTCCCAGAGCAGTTTCCCCTTTGACTGTAACAAACAGTTTGAAACCCTGCGAGTGGTCCGGTAGGATTAGAGAGGCAGCTTGAGCCAAAGCACCCTTGAGGGATCGCCAAGCGTGTCTATGTAGCCCCGTCCAATCCCACGGCTCATGCTGTCTGGTGAGGGCATAGAGGGGTTTTGCAGTGTTAGAGAATCCTGGAATCCAGAGCCGGGCGTATCCAACGATGCCGAGGAATGATTGGAGCTGTTTTACATTGGTGGGCTCTGGCATAGAGGCTATGGCTTCAAGCCTGCTGGTATGTAGCCTGCGCTTCCCTTTGTCGAGAACAAAACCCAGGTATTGAACGGTTTGCGACACCCACTGAACCTTTTTCTGGGAGACAGTATAGCCATGGTCTGCTAGGTGGTTAAGTAAGCGGATAGAGGCGGACGTTACGGACTCTGGATCGTCTCCTGCTAGCAATAAATCATCCACATATTGTAGGAGAGAGACTCCCTGGTGGGAGAAGGTTTTTAGATCACTAGATAAGGCATGGGCGAACGCGGTAGGGCTGTTGCGGTAACCTTGGGGGAGTCTTGTCCATGTTAACTGGGAAAGAGAGTGGGTCTCTGGATCCTCCCACTGGAAGGCGAAGTACTGTTGGCAATCTTTGGCCAAAGGTATACAAAAGAAAGCATCCTTGAGATCTATGACGGTGTAGTAGGTTTGCGTTCGTGACAGTGTGGTAAGTATGGTATAGGGATTGGCGACGATGGGGTGTAGGGCAATAATACGCTCGTTGCATTCACGGAGATCGTGGACGAAACGATAGGTGTTGTCCGCTTTTGGTACTGGAAAAATCAGGGTAGACCATGGAGATTGAGTGACGACTAGGAGCCCATGGCGTAGAAAGGTGTCAATTTGTTGCTTGATGCTCATGCGGGCGTCGTGCGATATGGCGTATTGTCGGATAGACACTGGTTTGGCTCCAGGACGAAGCTGTGCCATGTGGGGGGTCGCATATGTTGCCAGACCAGGTGTACCTTGGTACCAGATTTTGGGGTTGATCTGACCGGTCGGGAATGCGCGGGGGGAGGAATTCAAGTAGCAAAGATATGTTCTTTCTGGGGGGATCTGGAGGGTGAGCCCTTTAGGTGTAACCCGTATTTTGGCTTGCAACTTCCCCAGCAGGTCCCGACCTAGAAGGTTGATTGGGCATTCAGGCATGACTAGAAACGAGTGTTGCAACGTCGGTCCCTTTTCTGGGGAAACTGCCAATGTTTGGCTGACCGGGACCAGCTGCTCAGTGCCTGTGGCTCCTACCACGGGAGTGGTTAGAGTCTCTATTACGGGAACGGATGGGTTGTTTAGGACACTGAAGGTGGCCCCGGTGTCTATCAGAAAGGAACGTTGTTTGCCCCCCACTGTTATCTCAACCAGTGGCTCCGGGGAGCTAGGGAGACCCCCAGAGCGGCGTCAGTACAATTCTTCGTTTTCCGGGTAGAAATCCGGGGCTTGTGCGCTCATGATGGGATGGGGTTGGGGGCGGGGGGCCTGGCTTGGGATGTCCCTCCGCTCATATTCCGCAGCGAAGCTGACTCTACGAGGTCCTGGATAGTGCGGGTCGTGAGGATTGGATTGGCGGGGTGTACTATTCCGTTGGTGGCTCCAGACTTGAGGTCGAGGGAAGTTGCTCTGGTAGCGCGCCGGACCGCGTCGGGGGGGACCGTGGGTCTCCTGGCGGGGTTGGGAGGGTTGATTATGGATTGGATCGTGCGGGGAGGCCGCGGGGCAGTCCCTCCTCCAGTGGCCAGTTTGTTTGCAAGCAAAACAGTGACCTCGTTGCGGGCGGGAATGATGGACTTCCTGATCCCTTTGATCGGGATCGGGATCAGGCCGATCAAATCGATTAGCTATCGCAGTGGCGATGATGTTAGCTTGCGTGCGGGCTTGACATTGCAGTTGGTTGTCTTCCCGTTGGGCGAAGACAGTTTGCGCTGACTGGATTAATTTCTCAAGAGACTGGCCGACAGGAGCGTCCAGGCGCTGCAATTTCCTTCGTATATCCTGGGCGCTCTGACCGATGAAAGAGACCTTGAGAGCCGCTTCACCAGCCGGTGTGTCAGAATCCATGTCTGTGTATCTAAGATAGGCGTCCTTGAGACGTTGTAAGAATTCGGTGGGGGATTCTTTAGGTTCCTGGAGAAGCTGGTGGACTTTGTGGTAATTGACAGTTCTGGGGACTCCCTTTTTAAAGCCTACGAGGAAGGCATCGCGGGCCCGTTGGAGCGCAAGCCTATCGTTGATGACGTTTGGGTCCAGGTTGGAGGCAGGAGAAAAAAGGTCTGTCGCGGGGGGCCAGCCCGCCTGGTCATTCTGATCCCCCTGGCCCAGTCTGGCGCTCTCATAATGCATCATGGCTTCCTTGAGAACCTGAGTCTTTTCCTCGATTGTGAGGAACGAGGATAAGAGGGTAAACATGTCCGGGATATTTGGCTTGTGCGTGCCAATTATGCGCTGCACCAAGTCGACATATTGTTGGGGGGATTCCCGGTAGGGTGGGAGCCCGCTGCGCCAGTTGTGAAGGTCAGTGGTGGTAAAGGGGGTGTGGACATAAAGCAGTCCTTGTGGCCCGGGCACTTGTCACAGCGAGGCTTGAATGGCTGGGGCAAAGCCGGTTATGCCGTAAACCTTGCTGGTTCGCGTCTTGGATGGGCTGGGAGGGCTTCGTGGGGATTGTGGCGGCCGCCAGGGCTCGGTCGTCTGGTCGTCTCCGTCGTCTCCCAGTGGGGGGGTGGGGGTGTCGTCGACATCTCCGGAGGCGCTCGGGGACCGGTGAGGAGTCTGGGGAGTGTTCCGGAGCTGCTCCTTTAAACCGGAGATGATGCCCTTCAAATCTTCGAGTACCCCAATGTCCACCCTCCCTGGAGCTTCTGCTGGAGTCGTCAGTTGGGATGGCACAGCTGCCGGTGGCGCGGCTGAAGTCGTCGGTTGGGGTGGCGCGGCTGCCGGTGGCGCGGCTGAAGTCGTCGGTTGGGGTGGCGCGGCTGCCGGTGGCACGGCTGAAGTCGTCGGTTGGGGTGGCGCGGCTGCCGGTGGCGCGGCTGAAGTCGTTGGTTGGGGTGGCGCGGCTGCCGGTGGCGCGGCTGAAGTCGTCGGTTGGGGTGGCGCAGCTGCCGGTGGCGCTGGAGCAGCCGATGGGGCCGGGGTGGGAGGGTGCGCATATGGAGGGGGGGGAAATCATCCTCCTCCTCATCTATAGAGATGGTCGGAGGGGACCGAGCCAGGAGCAGCTTATCGGGGATCAGGATACCTCCCCGCGTTAGGAGGTCCTGTCTACCAGTCAGATTGATGAACATTCTGATATAGAGCTGCTCCTCAAGTTTCCCTTGACCCGTCAAGTAACTAAAGAAGGCTTGGAGATATTCCGAGTCCAGTGTCCCATGGTGGGGCCAGTGGCGGCCAGAAATAGGTGGGTAAAAAGGCCAGACCTCGGAACAGAAGGCTCGAAGGCATGACTTGCAGGGGTGAATGCATTCAGCCTTCGGTTTCAAAAGCTTCCAGTTTCTTAGAACACATTGAAGGGGAGTCAGGGTTCTCCTGTTCTTTACTTCATCATTGGCCTTCTGTCGCTGTTGGCTGTGGCAGTTGCCCATGGCTATCAGCAGAAGCCTCTGAGGAGATCAGAGGAACGGGAGAGGATGGGGGGGGGGAACACAGTCTGAGCGCAGCACAGTTGTAGAAATATTTCTGGATTCAGGACCTCCAGCAAGCGCTGGACTTTCCTGGCAACCAAGCTTTAAGGTTCCGATTCAGAACCTCCAGCAATGGCTGGACCTGTTCACCAGGTAAATTTAAGGTCCTGTCTCCCAATATCCTCCCAGCAGTGCTGGCTAATTTTAAAGGCTATTGTGCGTGTTATTTTGCTTGTGCTTCCCAAAAGGGCTGCTTCAAAGACAGTTTACTCCGTTGGATCTTGAAGGGTGTTCCACCGAAGGGGGAGCTCTTGGAGAGGGCGTCCCAGGGGTGGGGGTTAAGTTGGGGTGTCCACCCAAGGGGGTACGGGGCATGCAATGGCCACGTAGTTGTCCCAGGGGCAGAGGAACGTGTCCGTCCTGGGCGAGGGCTCCTATTGAGCTATTTACTCGTCTTTCCCAGCGAGGGACACGGCTTCAAATCTTCCAGAACCTCTAGGGATTTTACGGTAGGGGGCGGGATACAAACGGGGTCTCAAGCACTGCTTCCCCCTTTCCCACTGCTTGCCGGGACCGGCCTAAGTCCTCCCAATAGCAAGGTTCTCTCCCTGACTCAACTAGTCAGCTCATCCAGCTGCAGCAATTTTCTCACATTCCAGCGCTTCAATCTTCCCGTTTCGTGTCTCCAGCGCTTCAATTTTCCCGTTTCGTGTCCCCAAGTTACTCAACACACATTTCGTTCATACGCACGACCAGTGCCGACCCAGCTAGCCGAAACTCAGTCTAGATGCCCAATTAAGTTGGGCTTCTGGGAACTGCGACAAAGATCTCCCTGAGACCCCAAAGGGCCTCCACAAACGCTTCGTGGCTACCCCCTTGTGGAGCAATACCACGTCTCATATATACATACACACATACAGCACTCCCCTCCTAAGAAAAGTTCTACTCACCAACGTTGGTATCTTCCTTTTTCAGTCCTGATGAGTTCGTTTTTCAAAAGTCTCCTTTGTAGGCTAGGGTTCTTTACTGTACAGGGTCCTGCAGCCGAGAGGGAGGAAAAGCCCACTGGAAGAAACAGTTCCGGGAGCGCTCGTGGCGTTGCCTGACCTCTATGCTGCTTTTCCCTGACAGACTGGAGTCTGGTTCCCCTTAAGGGGGATTCCCAGGTACTCTCCGGAGTTTCCCGGCCAACGCACCAAAATGTAAGGCACCAAAACTTACCACGCGCCTTTAGAGAAAGCCAAATACACGAAGGAGACTTTGTAAAAAGGAACAGCAGCAAGATTTATTTGGCCAAGCAAAGGTTGCCAGGTGGCAGCCAGACAGTTGTCACGTGCAAGTGACCTCTGAATGAAACCACCACCCAGAGCATAAGGGTGCACAAACTTTTATACGGGGAATACAAGCAGGAAGTGAGGATGAGGAAAGTATGCCCATATGTGGGCGAGGTGTCTGATGACCATTCCCTAGGATTGGCTGGTTCTTAGGGGACAGGGTCCCTCCCAGAGCTGAAGGATTCTGGGACTTACCAGGTCAAGGGGTGACGTGGGTCATCAACATATTTACAAAGGATAGAATTGGGGACATTCACAGTAAGGAAATACTTGCATCTTACAAGGACAACAGTAACAGTTGCAGAGACATTGGGTTACACAAGCAGGTTGAATCACAAAGGGTCAGAACCATAGAATCACAGTTTAACATATTTACATCTCAGGAGAAGGGAAGCAAGGCATTCATTACAAGAAGGCTAGGTAAACATATTGGCTTTGTCTCAGGAAGAGGATGCTTGACCAGATAGATGGTCCCAGACTGTTATGCATTCCTGAGAGAGGTAGACTTGGTTTTAGAGCTTTATTTAACATTCCTTATGCATTATTTGTTGGGGCTTGTTGAGGCCCATCTCAAGGATCATCCTTGGGTAACAATTCTTTGGTTCAGGCTTATAGCATGGTGTTTTCCAGGCCAAGGTTTGTGAGCCGGGTTTCCCCATATCCCTTCAACTGCAGCAGGAAAATGAGTCCAGAGGTTGTAGTTGTGATGGTAGGAGGGTGCACACAGAGTGACATTGTCCATTCCTGCCTTCCAAAAATGGTTTCTGTCTAATTCTTGAAACAGGGCAATTGACAGTGAGCATAAGCTCTGAGACTAGGTTTCTACGTGTACCATAATTAAGCAATTAAATTTTAAGGTCATCAAATAGACTGCATCAACTTGGAGGCAAGTTTTTTTTATGCTGCATATGTGTGTAGTGCACTTAATCTCAGGCACAGATTGATAGCTCTTCATTAATAAGCTCTTGGCAGTGTTACAAGAAATGCAAATACTGCACAGTCAATTTGTCATTCTATGCTGCAGAAATAGCTTGCTAGCTATTAATAGTGCAGAATCAAGGGTACTACTTTTTCAGAGAAGGTCAGCTGATCATATTTTCACATATATTCTTGGTTTAGGCCAGCAACGAGCCTGATCCAGTGCAATAATTCTTATATCTACATGTTCTGTGAAATCTATGTATGCAGCATCTCTAGATAATCAAAACTAAAAAATTATTATTAAAAAAGGTTTAATAGAGCTCCTTGGAGGAAGCCAAGAATCTGTAAGTTGGACCTATTTTTTCCATATTGAAGATAAGGAATCAAAGAGCAATCTTCACCAGACCAGAACCTGAAAAGAAATATCTACTATTTTCATAACTTTTATGATAATTGCATATGTTTCAAATACTGAAAATCTACCTGGCAAACATACCTGACATTTTTTTAAAGGTCACCAGAGTCATTAGAGTCATAAGCCTGAGTAAGTCTGATTAAAGTAATAATGAATTTTGAAATGTAGATTTACACATCATGGTAATATTATTCCTCTGTTAACAGGCTGCTGGTGTTTTTCAGTAGAATAATTGACTTTATTTCTAATTTTCTCAGGAAGGCTGAGTCAGGGGACACCTGCTATGAGGTTGTGGGGAGGAGGAGAGCATGATCATGATCCAGTACACTAGTCTTTCCCAATGGGGTACTCTTGAACAACAGTCCCCAGGGAATTCTGAGTCTTGCAGTTACAACACACCTGAAGGAAGGCAGATGTGTTAGCTGCAGTATGCTGTGCTGCTGGGTAGCCTGCTTCAATTCATGTCCATCCTGGATGGGTTGTGTGACAGTAGTGCTTAAATAATCAGTCCTGGATCTCCAAATGACTACAAGGAGGACTTCAAACCCACCTAGATATTTTTTTCTCTAATGGAAGTCACTCTAGCCCATAGCTTCCGGAAGTCTTTAATCATAAACCTGGATTCTTATCGTTACTTTCTATGCTTTTCAGGGTCAAACATTTGAGACTGATCTGGACAACTTCCCCAAATCCCAGTGATCTCATAAGGAAAAGGCTATCTGTACAAAGTTGGTCAAAGCTACTGGAAATGCCTGGCCTGGCCATCTCTACAGTTAAACTGATTTTTGAATGGAAGGCCTCCTCTCTTCCCATCTCCATTGGACTCAATATTGGGCCAGATGTAGCTTCGATATGCCTCTGAATATTAATGGATTAGAATGTGACTTTTTCATACTAACTGTTGGGGTCAAGTCAGGGCAAATAAGTCTATCGTTCTGGAAATGTTCAGTGTAGGTCATCTGCCAAGTCAACCAATATTGTTTCCATCCCAAGCAAGCTCTAAAGTCAGATTAAAAAGATAGGATCTAATTTCTAGATATCTAGAAATAATCCAGAAAAATCTGAGATCCTGACATCCTCCTCCCCCAATGTTCTTGGAATATGACCAGAAATTCTTTAGCACAGTGAGAATAAGACAGGTATTTTTCACTCTCCAACTGAGTTTAATTGCTCATATTTGATTGGTAAGGTTCAAATGCCCTAATGATACAAACTGAAATGTATCTTTAAAAAATCACACAAGGAGATGGCTAAGTAACTCAATTAAGAGGAATAATGGAAGATTTATTCTTTCTACCTTTTGCTTTCTACCTTTTGCTTTCTACCTTTTGCTTTTACTTTCTACCTTTTGCTTTAATCCAAATGCTTTTCTGGGGCAGCACTGGTATTTCAGAATAGCCTCCTGATGGAGATCAGGCTGTTCTCTTCCTTGCTGCTTTTCCATATACTTTTAAAAACTGTGGTTTTCGGGGGCCTTTACTTGAATGTATACCTGATGCCATCTGGCTTTCTGTTTTTAATTTTATTCTTTGTTCTTTGTTGTTTTTGTGTCCTTGTCTTTATCTTGGAGCTGATGTGGTTGTCATTACCATTGTTATGATTGCAAGGATTGGTTTTAAGCTCAACGTGGATGTTTTAATTTTGGTATATATAGCCTCTAAGCCACTGAGAGTCATTTGATTTGCGGTAGGGTAGAAGTATTATATATAGTATTTCGAATAAAGTTTAAAAGTTCAAATTGTGCCTCATTGAAATCTAAATTGCTGTTTTATTGTTGAAGCTATATTTCTATTTTCTCTGCTAACACTTTCTGATATTTCTCATGCATAGCTTTGGATTTCCATGTTCACATTTTTTCCTTGCAGAGGCAGACTGGAATGATATATCACTAAATGAAACAAATTGTTTCAGTCTGGAAGAACCTTACTTGAAAAATTAGGTGGCTAGGGGCCAATCTAACTAGCATTTTATCCTAGTACTGTGACATCTGGCTTATTTATGCAACATATGATATACTCCTCAACCCTCTACACAACTCTCTGCTCTGGATTTTCCCAAAGTATTTTTATAGAGACTCTTCTCATGATCAAAATGTCTGTGCATTTTTCAATTCTATTTCCGTTAAGTAATATTACAATGCTTACCACTGATTTTAAAGCTATAGAATCAGTTTTCCAAGGTTTACCCCTATATTTCGATTTTATTTCCAGGTGGAAATTGCTCAGAAATTTTCCTCCATCCCCAAGATTGTTTTATCATTGTGCAACTATATAATAGTGTGGATGTGAGTAACCACCCATTATTTTGAAACCTGCATTCTTGCATAGCTGTGGAAATGTATATGCAGTTACCACATTTTTAAAAGTATCCTGACATGATAGCACAAATGAAGAGGAAATAAAACTATTTGGAATCTGCTGTACATTAATTAATTAATTAAAAGCTCAGCTTGGAAGTTGAACTACCTGTGGAAAACCTCCTGCATAACTCCAGAGAAACTAGAGATTTTTTTCATCCAAAGAAACAAACCTCAAATTGCAGTTTATTATCTTGGAATTCTACAGTGGCAGTGGTACTATTTCTGGTTTATGACAGTGCTTGTGCTGCTTCTGTTGCCTATTTTTCCTATTTGAACACTATGCATTTACATGTGGCATTGGATTGCATCAAAATATAATAAACACGGGACTACTTTCATTCATGTGTCCACCTAAGAGCAAGGGCAACTGAACAAAAGAAATGTGCACTAGTGTCTCAGAAACAAAAGGGCCCCCATAGTAGATCTTCCTCAGATTCCGGAAATAATTTCCCAGTTTTGAAATCTGATATTTGCAGAGTTCAGGTAGTATTAATCCATTATTCCTTTAGCTCTTGGGATATATAGGATTTCCACTGAATTATTTGGGTGATGTGTTCTGAACTACATTGCCAAGTGTGTTCATTTCAGCACTAGACCATGTAATTATCCTCACAGAATAGCTTAAAATCTTGCTTTCCTAGGTGTTAATTGCACTGATTTTGTCTTAGATATAAGTTCAGTTGTCAGTATTTTAATCCAATTCTGTCTATGGCAAAAAGAAGATTTTCAGTCTGAGTGGGCCTTCGAATTGTCCTACCTGATCCTCCAGATATTGTAGGTAGCCTTGCTATGAAATACAAGTAACATACTAAGGTTTACCCAGTCCTCATATTTTGAAGGATCTTTGCTCAGTCTTTTATTTTGTGGAAGGATGTCTATTTTTCAAGATCAAATCTACGTCTCTGCTGAATTGAGCAGTCTTTCTCAACTTAGGCTGTCCATGTTATTGTATTCCAGTTCCCCTAACATCCAATCAGAATGGCCAGTGATCTCAATGATGAATGGTAGGCAAACAGCCTCTAGGACCTAATACTGGGAAATACAACATAATAATCTTTTGGTTTGATTCCACTTCATTTATGGCATAATGATGCTACAATGCATTTCAGGAGTATCTGAAGGGGTGATCAAAAAGTCAAGATGCTGCCCGTGACCATGCAATCAAAGCCCCACCCCTTTTTATGTCTGTTGCAAGACATATAAACGGGCAGACCTTGATTGCATGGCTATGGGTACCATCTTGACATTTTTTGACTTCCTCTGCGGACACCCCCAGTGCATTTGTTAACTTTTAAAGTGCCACAAGACTCAGTTCTGCTTGTTTCAACAACTGAACTTGCTGTCTGTCTGGACTGGATTGCTGTGAGGATTCCAAGTCCACGTGGAGGACCAATTCATGCTTTTATGTAATCTAAATTTTAAAAATGGATAATTCTAGTTCTTTCACTTTGCTTTTAAAACTTAGAGTGTTCCCATTTAACAGAGCTAAAAAATAGCACAAAAACTAAATAAAACCATACTAAGATCACTACGCTCACTAATGCATGTTTTTTCTTGATCTGAATATAATTTATATTTATGTTATGACTAAGACACTCCTAATTGCTCACACATACTCACACTCCTATGCACTGCTCACAAACCTGCCATGAGAGACTTGCCTGCCACCAAGATTGTGTTATGGCAAGAAGATGAAATAGCACATCCCTGGTTGCCCAGGCAACCATGTCACAAACAGCAAATTTCCATCTCCAAATTAAAAGAACACAGTGGCCCAGGTGACAGCACTGAGAACATTGGCTCTCTGCGAAGCAATGGATACCCTTTGCAAAGAAATATTTCTCTATGATTTCTATATTTTACAGGCAAAAATTATGGCCAAGAGAGATGTATCCCACAATTCAGTCAAATATTAAGGAGACACAGATTGGATGAGAAGGACCTGTGCCTATGCCAAACATATTCTCGCTCACATTTCAGATTATGGGAGAAACAGGATGGAAGGTATTGCTACTATATCTGAGATTTAAAAAATCCAGATAACTATTAGATAGATGCAGAGAGTTTTTGATTCTTTTTCCTGCCATCTAGTGGTTGTCTGGATTTCTGCAGGCCAGATATAGTAGCCCTAATTGAAGGGAACTTACCCACATCTATGTTGGCTGTGCAGCAACCCGGGGCTGGCACTTATTGCTTCATTTTATATTATTATTGTATCCTTTCTTTGTTCTTTCTAGCAATGCTATAATAATAGAATTCACTTTGTACTCTTGCAGCAGAGCACAGAATTGCAATATTTCCCATAATCAGTCTGTGCTATTGACAAACGGCAATTTCCTAAATTGTGTGTACCTCAAGATAATCCTCTATCTGGAGCCCTTTAATATTTATTCAAATTTGGATTGGAATTGTAACAAGGACAAGAATTAACCCTTTCCACTCCCCTATGCCATTCTTCTTATTCAGTTTGCTACCCCCTACTACTATTGTTTGAAAAAATCAATAGGCTGAAGGCCTAAACTAATGAATAAGCTCCAAGTACTTAGCTGGAAGGAAGTAACTAGCCAGTGTGCCAGAAAGAGCCACCTGAGGAACTGAGTGGCTCACCATGGGGAAAAGACTGGGTGGGCAAACCTGAAGCCAGTGGATTTAGCTTTGATCCACCTCAAGCCTACTTAAATAGGGTCTTCACATGGCCCCTCCTTGTGAAGCATGCAATCTCCTATCCATCTGTCCATCATGGAGCTTAGGTTAATGCATGTGTCTTCCTACAGATCATTTTTGTTGCAAATTGATGGGTCAACATTTGCATTTGAGTCTTAGGGCCCATATGGTTGTGAGAGGCAGGTGGAGAATGGCCTGTATCCATGAAACATCGAACTCTGCAAAGGGGCAGAAGCCAGAAAAGGCTTTAGGACCCAGAGCTGCTCAGGGGCTCAAGGATTGTGCTTCCCACCCCTATTCCAAGGATATTCCCCATCTGGCTAAAGATTAGGCAATTCTGTGTCATGCCCAGAATTTGAATACAGATCGTATGCTGCACTAAACCTCATGTCAGCTGTTACCAGTAAAATTGCCATCAGTATTTTCCCACTTAAGATAGATAAGATTCTTATACTGTATATCTATAACACTTCAGATCTCCATCATGATTTATTTTTAAATACTTATATTTTTAAAATGTTTTTATTTTTATTATTTTGATTTATACAATGTCTTTTGCCCATAACACCTCAAGATAGCTAACAATTTGAAAGAAAATACAAATAATTAGAATCAAATAAAATAAGCAAAATTTATCATTCATTCAATTTAAAAGGCCTGACTGAAGGGGAATTAGTAGAAATTAGATTAGAGATATTAATTTTCTAAAATGCTATCGTTCCTATTTTTAGGAAGTAAAAACTTGTATACATTAATCTGTTTTCCCAACAACATAGCTTGCTGCTTTGTGAATTATTGCAACAAGTTTTCTGTATGATGGACTAAGCTTGCTGTTCTTAGCTGCCTTCCAAAGATCCTTGGTATTTATAACTTGTTGCCAGATTTCACCTTAGGATTCACAAATCTGACTTTTGCAGTCTCAAAAAACACATAAATCTTCCTTCTGTTGAGTCAGAACATCTTCTAGTGAATCTTTGACTGGCAGTTATCTCTCCATTTCACAAAATAAAGTCTCAAGATTTTTCTTATGGCTATTTGTTGGAACATGTCAAAAACATCCCATTTAATAAAAGTGTTTTCCAAATAATCCACCTGTTACTAATCATTTCAGGTTAACAGAATGTCCAGGGCAACCATTAATATTTTGGAGGTGCCAATTTGTAAGGAACTTGCAAAATCACAAAAGAATATGTGCAAACTTTTGAGTTGAATGTCATATTTGTGGTAGATGTCACCTTTTGGGTAGGACAGAAACTACAGTAAGAGATTCAGATCCCTAATCAAGAAGAACAACAATTATCTCACTAACTCCAGCAAAGATCTCCAAATCTTTCCCCTCATGAGAGAAATGCAACTATGAGTACAAAGTGGACTTCAGCATGTAGACATAAATCCTCCAAAAACTTTGTGACTAGAAAGTCTTTGGGAAACCATTGCTTGTGAGTAGAAGGTAGTCCTGTCAGTCATTCAAATCCTCTTATTCCTACCAACCCTTAAATCTAATGAAAGAATATAGCAGATTTTTTTTAAAAAACAGTTATCTATTTTTCTACAGCTTTTCAAAAAAATGTGTTAAATGTATGTATGTATCAAATACTCAGAAGCTTCAAGAAAATCCAGATTCAATTATAGTTACTATGGAGGAATTGCTGCTTCAACTCAGAGAGCCACAAGATCTCTTAAAAGCAACCCAGTGGGATTCCAGATTTAACCAAATCCAATGTATATTCCCTGTTACTATCTTTGCTAAATCAGGATTGCTCCCATTGTCTAGACTGGTGTAGGAAAACAGTGTGAATACATGTGTCTACAGTCACATATGAAGATTATAGAACCTCACTGGTATGAACTCATCATTAGCATTATTTATCATTACAGTATTACTTTTGTTTCAGGCCTGATGGCTCAGTGGTTCAGATGCCAGGCTTGTCGATCGGAAGGTCGGTGGTTTGAGACCTGAGCGCCGCGTGATGGAATGAGCTCCCGCACTCACCCCAGCTCTTGCCAACCTAGCAATTCAAAAGCATGCAAATGCAAGTAGATGAATAGGTACCACTTTGATGGGTAGGTAACAGCGTTCCGCGTGCGTCATGCCAGCCACATGACCGCGGAAGCGTCTTCGGACAGCGCTGGCTCTTCGGCTAAGAAACAGAGATGAGCATTGCCCCCTAGAGTCGGACACGACTGTGCAGGGGAAAACCTTAACCTATTACTTTTGTTAATCAAAGTTTACCATGTAGATTACAAAGTTATTGAAGGCATTACATAAAAATAATAAAATACTAATATGTAGGACAGGAAATATATAAGAATGAAAACATAAAAGCCAATATCCTAATAAAATTTTATTTAAACCAAAACTAAGAAAATACTTATGAGAAGAGGAATGTCATAGCTTTATAACAAAAAAGACTTTAATGTGGGTGCCAGGCATATATTCCAAGGGATGGTCCTCTGAAATTAAGAGGTAGTCCTTCAAACTATGAATGTCTTTATTTAAAGAATTCTAAATTATCTTTATTTTTCCAATCAGCTGGAAAACCACTATCAATGACGTTCTGAATCAGGATTCTCCTGGATAAATGTCCATTGTTTCCATTCATAGTAGACCCCAATGGGTATTTCCTAATATGATTCTGAAACCCCATATCGTACTCCTTGCCCATTAATGCAAAGAGACTCTCTCATGCCTAACTGAGCTTTTAGCAATTCTGCCTTAACTGAAAAGAAAATAATGAAAGAGAAAGAGAAAAAGGAAAAGGAAAATCATGATAAATATAAAATACACAGAACATAAATACTACGGAAATTAGATTAGTATCCAGGCGGTTCTTGAAAGAAAGAAGCGGTTGTGTTTATAAAAATCCCGCCCAGTTTCCCAATAGAACAGGATAAGCTTAGCATTCTTGAAGTAACAGATTCATATGAGAAACAGTGTCCCAGCAGAGACACACACACACACACACACACACACACACACACACACACACACACAGTGTTCCTCTGGAATAGTGTCGTACGAATCTGGAGCTATTTTTCCAATCAAATTACTTATGTAGTAGACTCTCTGTCACTCTAACACCCTTCATCCTATTCTGCATGAGCAAACTTTGTTATTCACAGAGTTGACCAGGAATTGTATGTAATTTAACATATGATCTTTAAGCTTTTTTTCTGGGATGATGCTATTAAGGCTTTAATTATCAACATTTAAGTTTTTCTTTTCTGGAGAAACAGAAAATGAAAAAAGATTTTTTAAGAAATTACAAGATGACTTCCGACTTTCAACAACAAGAATATACAGCAATTTCCATAGTTAATCCCTTACTCTAAATCTAACCAATATCATATTATTTCTATAAATCATTCCATAGGCACATTATAAAAATCACTAAAGACAATTGCTCCCTACATACATACATACATACATACATACATACAGGGAGGGAGGGAGGGAGGGAGCAATTGTCTTTAGTGATTTTTATAACGTGCCTATGGAATGATTTATAGAAATAATATGATATTGGTTAGATTTAGAGTAAGGGATTAACTATGGAAATTGCTGTATATTCTTGTTGTTGAATATATATATATATATATATATATATATATATATATATACACACACACATATATACACACACATACACACACACACACACACACACACACACACACACACAAACCTTTAAATCTACTTCCTCCCTGCCAAAGGAACCCATTTATGTAATTCCTTCCTACCTCTATTCTATATATTTCTGGCCACTATAATAAAAATCAAATTATAAAAACATTAAATTATCTACTTTTATACTTAATAGTGCTATAACAATCTTAACCCTATTAAACTTAAAACCAAACACTTATTCTTATATCTTATATCTTATAAATCTTAAAAGATCAAACAAACTTTAAAACATTAAAGAAAAATGGAATCATACAAGCCTTAATATCAATCCAAATATATATTCTTAATTTCTTATCGTACATCAAAATATACCAGGATATTTACTTTTCTCCATATTACGCATAAGGCATTTTTCATAAAAAAGTTAAAGAATCCATCTGCCTCCCTTAAAAAAGCAAGCTGCTCAGTAGAAACCATCTGTCAAAATCCAGCCTGACTCTGACTCTGAGCTAGGGGAAAATGAAACTTATCAGGGAGACAAAACTTATCTTGTGCAGCAACCGGCAAATGGAACTCGTGATGAGCAGGTGCAGGGTCGTAAGTGTGATACTTGTGACCAGGCTCATGATGAGCAGGTGCAGAAGTCTGGACCCGAGAATGACCCAGCAGCGCGGGAAAATCCTGAGGAGCTGATTGATCCAGAACCAGGAACCAAGTCAAGAGCACCAATCAAGGCACAAGAAAGGCAGGCTGAGAAGCACACCAAGCAGAGGGAAGCCCGATTGGTTCCCGAGGAGAGAAGGCGCACAGAAAGCAGAATAAAAGAATGCCAGCACAAGCACCCGATCGCCGGAGACAACCGTTCCACTGAGCTAACAGCTTCTTTGGGAGAAGTCCAGCCGGAACAGTCCTCAGAGTCCTGCCCTGTAGCCACCACAGAATTAGAGCCAGAGCCTTGCATCATTTCGGAATTGACCCCAGCTGCTTCGTGGTCTCAAGCTGCTCCTTCACCAAACGAAATGGGGTCTTATCTCGCAGTCCTTCAGCAGACTCCAGCCCAGTGCAGTCTCAATGCTTCAGTCCAGCCTTACTTAGCCACTTCAGCCAAGTTTCGTCCTGCAGCCATAATCAAGCAACTTCCTGTCAATTCAGTTAAGTTTCGTCAGTGTGCTTCGAGTCAATCTTATCGTGCTATTCCGGTGCATCTGTGCCTCGTTGTTCCAGAAGTACCTTGCTTAGTTTTTCCAGTCCAGTATTGTCCTGTTGCTCCAGGAGAACCTTGCCCAGTGAACCCAGTCCAGCGTTGTCTTGCAATTCCAGCCCAGTATAGTTGTGTTACTCCAGAGGAGTCCTATCCAGAGAAACCAGTGCAGTCTTGTCTTGCAAATCCAGCCCAGTATTACCTTGCTGCTCCAGAAGAACCTTGTCCAGAGAAACTAGTCCAGCCTCGTCTTGCAGATCCAGTCCAGTGTTGTCCTATCATTCCAGCAGAGCTTATCAGTATCTTGCAAGTCAAACTTTAACTCCTTCTTCACCAAAGTATGTTCGTCATCTGGCTCTTCAAAGGGACCATTCTCCCTGTCAAGAAAAAAATTCCCCTCTTGATAAACTTCTTCCTACCCCCACAGAACATCTTCAGCCAGTTGACACATTTTAGCACTGATATTTTCTGCAATATCCTGAATATCTTGCATAATGGCTTGGCGAGTGTCATAAAGAATCCGTTTGAAATCAGAATGGAGCCCAGCATGGAGCTCTGCAAAGATTTCCTTAAGGTCATCCATAATTCAGGCAGTATATTATGGCTTCCCCTGGATATTTGACTAACACAGATAGGAGCTAATGAAAGGCTTACGAAGTTATTAAGTGAAATTGACAAAGAAAAAATGTAGTAACCAGCAGCTGCAAAGAGTGAACAGAAAAATGAAAAGTCCAAGTAGCAAATTCAATGTGTAGGAAAAAGTTACGTCCTTCAAATTAAATACAAAAATAGTAACAAGGTGATGAATAATTATTCTCAGTCCACCTTAAAATTAAACAGGAAGTAAGCCAGACTAAAAAAAAAGTATTTTAAAGTTAAGCTAGAAATAATGATAGGCACCAAGAGTCTGCTTTTTCTTGTTGTAGAAAGCCTCTCTTAAGGTAAGAAAACTTAAAAATATAAATTGAGTGATTTAGAAATGGGGGGGCTCAACCTAATGTTCTTTAAGGATAGAAATGCGGGCTGGAAATGATGGCTTCCCCAGCCTTCCATTGTCTCTTACCAGGTCTTCGCTGTTTGCAATTCTCAGGCTGCAAGGCGACATTTTGGAGGATGAAATGGGATAATTCCGAGCTTTTTATTGACTCATGAAAAAGCTCTGGGCTTCAGGTAAAAGCCTGAGCCCGAAAAAAAATGTATTGCCAGTTCATTCCACACGGAGCTCGTGGACAAGGCTGTTCAGTCGGCTATGATCCCCACCGGAAGTCCTTTTTTCATTTTCTGTTTCTCCACCTTTTTTTTCTCTTTTTCTCTTTTGTAGTTTTTATCTTTGCTTCAAACTTAATAAAATTCTTATAAAAAAACTTTTTCTTTCTCTTTAAAAAAAAAGTTTTTCTTCTGTAAAGAGAAAGATTAAACAAACTCAGCAGTTTCATTTTAAAAAAAATGAATATGTCGAACAAATTAGTGATTCATTAACTAGGTGTTCCTGATAGTTTCCAGGGCCTTGTTCAACGTTACATTGTATTTCTGCTTGTAAGGAAAATTTCAGCTTTTTCTTCTCTCCTCCAGGATCAGAAGTAGTTTGTTTTCTGGCTGAAATGCTGGACTGGCCACAACGTGCCACATGACAATAGGAGACCAACCTCCTCACCTTTATCCCACTACACGTTCCATGTTAAACTGTATCAGGAGACTGCAGTTTTATCTGCTGAGATTTGCTGTGTGGCTCAGAGCAATATTACATTTCTTTTTTTAAAAAAAAAAAAGTGGGAGACTCGCTTCCTGATTTTTCCCTTTTGTCACAGATCACTTGCTGTTTTTAAAATATGCAAAACCTCTCCTCACTTCTTTATAACAAACCTTTTCTTACAGCACTGGCTGCCTTCTGAAAAGGTGGAGGCTTGGTACTAACATGAGGGGAGCGCTGGCTCCCTGGGTTTCATCATATTTATTTATTTATTTATTTATTTATTTATTTATTTATTTATTTATTTTTGTATTTATACCCCGCCTATCCCCTCCCTAAGCAGAGGGCTCTAGGAGGCTTACATTCATATCATACATATTATATTATACAGCATATATATTACCCGCGCGTTAGGGAGGGGGTGAGGGAACCGGCTCTTCATCCACAGGTCGGACTACATGTCCCAGGAACCTTTGCTTCTGAGCCGGCTGCTGACGTCCAGGAAGTTGTTATTTCGGGATCCGCCGTCCTCTGCCGTCCTCCGCTGCCATCTACGGGAACCAGCTCTTCTTGGTCCGAGGGCGACCCTCCGAAAAGGACACCAGCAAATTGGCCCATGTGAGTGGTCCCCATTCATCTACTTGCCAATGGCTTTCGGTCTGCTGGGTGGGCAGAAGCTGGGGCTAGTGACGGGAGCTCACCCTGCCATGTGGATTCGAACTGCCGACCTTATGGTCAGACTAACGGCTCAGCGGTTTAACCCGCTGAGCCACCGCGCCCCCACATATGCTTAGCTACGGCCCTGGTGACAGGAGGCGGGGCTTTAGAAGGAAGACAGGAAGGCTCTAAATGCACAGATGAGGCTTGAGCTGCCATGAAAATGCTGCCCAGGCATAGACTGGGACTAATTTGTCTCAAGCCTCACTGAAACAGATGCAAACACAGCAATATGATTAAACAAGAGTTTCCTGCCAACACTTCCAAGCCAGCACAAATATAAGGTCCTTAAAACATGCTGGTGCCTTTATGGAGCAGATCTCCTGATGAGCGTTTAGCACGAAGGTAGCAGGTAAGAAAGCCTAGCACCATGCTCAGTTCCCTGTTCCCTTCTAACTCCCACTCCCCCCTGAAGGATGCCTGGCTTTTGTAAAGAGCTTTTAGCCCAGTATACACTGGAAACAGCATTTACTGAACAAGAGATTACACCCTGTGCATGGCTGAAGACTTAACTTTATGCTGCCATTTGGCCATGGAAGCACACTTTGGCAACAGTAATTGGCTCTACTCTGCCAGCAGGCACCATGTACAAAAATGTATGTCACACTGACCCAATGTCAACTTTAAAAAGGAAAACAGCTTTGCTGTGTGTGGGGCGGGCGGATGTCAAAATGAAGGGGATGCTTAACTCTTTCTCCACTTACCACATTTCTACTCTACTTCACCTTTTCACCATGGTTCCAAATGATCGTTTGGCAGCCACAAATTCTCCTTTGCCTGGAGTTTTTTTGTTTTTAACGTAAGTGCCCGTAAGAAAAATACATGCATTTAACATAGTTAGCTGCCAAGGAGATGGAAGTTAAGAGGCACAGTATAAAGACACTCGCAGCAATGCCCTAATTTAGCTGTAAATAGGGATAGCTGCCTTTATCAAACTGACTAACATTTGAGATGCAAAAAGCAAGGTCGTTTGGTTTTACCTCCCTCTCTTTCTTAGTTGGAACATAACTGGTAACAAAATTCCTATTTATAATAATTTTGGTCCTATGTTGAGGCATCTTCATTTTACTTTTATCACCTATATAGTACATCAAAAGTGTTATAGTACACTTTGTCTCCTAATCATGTTTCCATTTATTTGATATAATAAAGGTATCATTTGAGTGGTTGTGGACTATTAACTAGAAATAGGAACAGTATAATTACTTGGCTTTCTCCATCCTTCTTTAAAGCATTCACCTTGACTCATAGGAATGAAAAAAGCTGTGTTATATTAAGTCAGACCATTGGTCCATCTGCCAGTTTTGTTAGCAGTGATTTGCTGGCACCAATTATCCAGGCTTCCATGTTGAATTTTTTTCAACCCTAGTTAAGAAATTCCAAAGCTTGAACCATGGATTTTCTGCAGACAATGCATACTTCCACTAAGCTGTAACTTTCTTTAAATGTCATTTGCGTGGCTTCGTCTCAGAATGTTTCCTCAGACTATTCTCCATGGCCTATTTCTTCTTTGTGGCCTGCATGTTATAAGTTGGTCTGTTCAAGAGTTAATGGATAGATCATAGATCATAGAAGCAAAGCAGTTTATTGATGAATTACGTACCTTTTTCATGGAGACTGAGAAGCAGTTACCAAATAAAAATCCTAAAGAACATAAAAACCTAACCTGATTTTCAAAGGATGATTTACATTATTTCACTGATCAGTCGTGTACATCTTAATTCACTAAATGCTTGCCCAGCTAAAAAATGAATACCCCATTCACTAAACATCTGCCCAACCACCAGTAATCTATATGGCCATCAATCCTTATAATATTCTTGGGTTGCTTTTGAGAATTTATATCCTTTCCTTTAGCTTAGCATTGTAGAAATTCACTAGGTAAGAAAAAATAGTTGGGAGACTATTTGCTACAGCTTTATCAATGGGACTCAGTGACTACATAGCAACAAAAGCTATAGAATACTTAAATGTATTTGAAGAATATTGGCGTATTAAAATTCAGTTCTGTCAGCTTCCAGACTTTGTGTCTACTCAATCCCCAATTTGACTATAATGTAGCATAAGGTAAAACAAAATATTCAGACACTGCTTAGATCCTTCTGTTAGGCCCCAAGTTAGGTGTATTTAGAAAAATGTAGATGTACAGTCAATTAAATAAAAATATATTCTAGTTCCTATTTATGAATATAGCTGATTTATAAGAAAAGTAGGTGGCCTGAAAACAATAAACCAAAATACTAGTTCAAACTTTTAAATTTTCTCAGTCAGCATTATCATGATAGGCAGTATTTGAGTCAAAAGTCAAGAGTTGTTTTTGGTTCATTTAGCTGTCTTCAGTTAAAATCTAGAGATCTTTTACAAAAAATGCTGGATTGCACATTTATGGAATTTTTCCATGAAGTTTGTGACCTATGTACAGCTATCATGCAATGTACATACTGTAATACCCTTCATAATTCCTTTTGGGATAAGTAGTGTTATGAAAACATACAGAAAAAATAAGTAGTAGTAAGCAAAATAAGTTAAGACAGGAGGTAAGAAGAAAGAGAAGGAAAAATAACTTAATCCAGTTTAACCAATTTTATTCACTATACTTCTCTATACCTTTCTATCCTTGCAGAACATTCTTACTTCTAACAAACCTATACGCCAATTCATGCATTACCTTTTGTTCTTTAAACTTGTTGCCTTCTTTTTCTAAAGATCTAACCAACTGAACCTTGTTGTACCTTTGTGAATAAAAAATTGTAAATATCATAACTAAATTTTTAAAGATCAACAATAAAAAAGATCAACAAATCACATGACTCCGCCTCTTTAGTTAAGAGGAATGAAATGGAAATTCCTCTTAACTAAAGAGGCTGAGTCATGTGATTTGTTCAGCTTTTTTACTGGTGAGCTTTAAAAATTTAGTTATGACATTTACAATTTTTTTTATTAGCCATTAATTTGGTTCAAAAGTGAGATACAAATAAATAAATAAAACAGCAAAATAAGGCAGCATAGAACAAATCCACAATATCTAAAACATCTAATAACAATATTATTTATTGATCAAATAGATCAGTGGTCCCCAACCTTTTTGGCACCAGGGACCGGTCATGGAAGAAATTTTTTCCATGGACCAGGGGGGCGGGGTTTGCAGACGGGAGCCAATTGTGTGCACCGGGGGGCAGGGTTTGCAGGCAGGAGCCAATTGCGTGCACCGGGGGTGGGGTTTGCAGGCAGGAACTAATTGCGCGCACCGGGGGTGGGGTAATTGCGCGCACCGGGGGCAGGGTTTGCAGGCGGGAGCCCCGTGGCCCACTTCCTAACACGCTGCGGCCCACTAGTGGGCCGTGGCCCACAGGTTGGGGACCCCTGAAATAGATTATGGTCTTTCTTCCAGAATTTGAAGGTTCTGCCTTCAGAACCTTCATCATAGCTTATCAAGAAAAATAGACAGCAAATAAAAAACAATGGCATGAACAACAGGGGCTAAACAAAGTGAGACTTTATTTATTTATTTATTTGCCTTTCATTAACACCCGAAGCGGTGCAATAAAATAATGAAAAACACAATATATGTATGTATAATCTTTTCAGAAGTTTCCCTCTGGCTATGCTTGGCAAATGAAACTTAGGAAAGTGGAAAACTGTTCAGGATCCCACAAAAAGGTGTAGCTGCTTTAAGGTGCTGCAGACAGCTGCTACATTGTGGCTCTGAAGGGCCTTTTAGATATCAAATCCAAAGTGCTGCACAGCCCCAGTAGTTACAACGGAGCAATCATCCTAAATCATGGGACTTTGCTTCTTAGGCAAACATGCCTGAAACCTGTCTTGCCTTTGGCTATGAGACAGAGAGATTTATCTTCTCCCAGGTATTTGAGATTTAGGTAATTTAGTTTGGCTTCTAAATGATCCACATGATAGGTTATTGGCTTCTATGTATTTCATTGAATTTATTTTTTGTGCTCATTAATAAAATATAATCAGTAAATACATACTAATAATTAAACATAAAAATATAATTCTAAATAATTAGCTAGTAACAACGTACTGCATAGAATGCCCAAGGAAACAGCTAAGTAATTACTAGAAGAAAAACTTTATACTAGAGGCTTATCTTATCTCATTGGGGTGATAGCCTGTAAATATCCATAGTTCCTTTTCGGCAGCTAACCTGTCTTTTTACTACACACCATAGCTCCCTCTGCCTGTAATCAGAGCAATAGTGGCATCCCCAGCAGGCTCCTATTATGCTCTGAATTTCACTATATTCTGCCTAAGCTTTCCATCAATATCAGATGCTCATACCCTATACATCTCACAGCCACTCAAAACAACACAACCAGTTAAAATTATCCACAGCTGCTAAGCAAAATTAACCACATATTTGGATAACTCCAGCAACCTCACATACAAATGCCAGAATTATGCTGGTGCACATACAGTAGGTGTGGTTCATATCATATGGTTACTGCTACCCCCAGATAAAGGAGTACATGACAATCAGTAGAAAAGCAGAGATGCCTTGGTTACATTGGGAGCAGTCATCTTTGCCAGCATCTCAGCTTTCTTTGCTAGCCGGTTTCTTTTAAATAGATAAATAAGGTGGCCCAATCAGGGTCAGAGCCACCACAAAGAAGCTGGGGGAGAAGACTTACCGTCTCCTGTTTGCCCCATTCACACAGGCTTGTGCCCCTATGCGGGGAGGGGAGGAATTAAAAGCACAAAAAAATAGTACTGGTGTACCTAAAGAAGCCTCAGTTTGCAGGACACATTAGACTTTCATCTGAAAGTCTGGCTTGCAGAACACAGAAATAACCCTTTTAAAGTCTTCTGTGTTCTACTGCCGACTGGGGGAGAATAGTTCAGCCCAAAACAAGCCTGGGATTGTTTCCAGTTAAAACTGACCCCCTCTGACCCTAATACTAAATACTGACCCTAATACTAAATAGATATTTTTGTTTCTGTGCACACTAATCTCATTCTTGACCCAGTTATATATGAACAGGGCCATATTGTAAAACAAGATCTGTGTAAGCCACCATTATCCCATCCATCCCAGCCCTGCTTCAGACTGGATCTCTAAGAAGTGTTTGGAGCCCACAGGAATCCAAAGATAGCCCCAATCGGGAGCACCTTAAAACAGATGTACCTTTTCCTAGGATTCCTGTCCTCCTTTATAATTGCATGAATGGCAGCCAGTTTTGCTATAGGAAATCAATAGGAGGCTGAGTTGCCAATTCCCAATGAGACTGAGAGAGTAGTTTGAATTTTGTAGAGCAAATATTTATATCCTGCTCTTCTAATTATAAATAAAAGTTCTCCAAGTGGGGATGAGGAAAAATGAACTATATCCTTTTCCCCTTCAGGAAAGAATGCAACCTAAGAGTTAGTATGAGGCATTGTTAACTAGATGAAGAGGTTAAACACAGGCTTAACAATTATCTAAGATGTCAGCACCATAACCACTTAAATGCCTGTGCCTTTAAAATGTGATACTATGGGATGGGTTATTAGTCCTATGTAAGAGAGCTGCACCGTGCCTCAGTGAGGTGGGTCATATCACAGAGGTGATACTCTGCCTCTTTGAGTGGTAGTGATGAGGTTATTCAAACTGTTGGTTTTTTATTTATTTATTTATTTATTTTCATTTCCAAGGCCTACTCTTGAACTTCCAGCAACTAGAAAAGGCTTATGCACAGAAGCTTTTTTGGGCTATTGGACATGCTAGAGCAGTGTTTCTCAACCTTGGCAACTTAAAGACATGTGGATTTCAACTCCCAGAATTTCTCAGCCAGCCATGCTGGCTGGGGAATTCTGGGAGTTGAAGTCCACACATCTTAAAGATGGTCACTAAGAGTCGACAACAACTTGATGGCACATAATCAAAGGACCCTTTGAAGATCTGCACAGTCCTGTGGTTCTTGCCTCCTCACCTGAGGTCCTTACGTTGGTCCTTGTTGAATGGGCAAGCCAGAAAATTAATTTATAGATGCAGGCAAAGACCTAATTTCTACATTCTTCTTAATTTTAATGTAACAGAAGAATCTATCAAATAAGCCTCCTACTTGTACATATTTGCCACAAGATAATAAACCAAGGAAAAGGTTTGGTTGCCAAATAGGGGAACAGAGGAATAGTCCATGTATTTACTGATACAGTCCTCTATCAAAGCATTCTCCATTTGAAAGCTTGGTTAGTCCAAGTCTAATTTAAAGATAAAGATCTATAGGAAGGGAAAATACGAACTTTAAATTCAAGAATTAGCTAGACAGCAGAGCAAGCAACCACACAGGTTAGCTGGCTACTGGCGTGCTGGCTTCTATAATGTATTTCTATTAAATTTTAATTATTTCTATATTTGCATCAATTGTACATAGCAATTTTCTACAGATTTGTATTTATGATTTTCTTTTTTATGGAATTCTTCTTTTTTACAGTCAGTAAATGGACACTATTTTATCTTTTAGCAAAAAAAAAGAAAAGAAAAGCGAACTGTTGTTCATGCCCGTAGGACTGCACCACTGGGTTACTGTGGCAGAAGAATCATGCACCAAATGCATGAAGACTCTTTTTTGCATCTCTGTTGCAAACTAAACTGGAGATGCTGAAGCTTGGATACCTAATTTGCTTCTGGGAAAAATTCAAAGTGCTAATAAATATCTATTAAAACGTGAAAGGCTTGGACCCCAATCAGTTAATAGAGTGCCTTCAACTGCCTGATCCCAACTGTTCAGTAAAATCATCTGGAGAATCCAGTCGCATCTACCACCAGATCATTGGATGGTGGTTTAGTTTCCTGTAGCTACTCATTATTTAGATAAGTGGACTAACACCTCTGGTTGTCTTTACGATGGTCGTTAAAATTATTTTTTGTTTCCAGGCTGTCAGATGATGTTCTAATTGTTTTTAAGTGTTTTGACAAACTGATCTGTTGTATGCATGCATGTCACATTTATAGTTTGCTTTTGAGCCACCTAAAAATAAGTGAGATGAGGAATAATAGAAAAAAAGGCATAATAAACATTTGTTTATATATCATATAAAGTTAAGAAAACCATTCTAAGCAGAACAATTGTTTGGATAAAAAGCCAAGGCATACACCCAAATTTAGATACGACAGTTCTATTGCTTGCTAAAACTAACTTTCTAAAATAATAACAAGATTGCCATAATATTGAGAGCTTGAGAAAAGGGGGAAAATTAAAACTCTCCGGGGGAAGATATTTTGAAACCTGTCCCCAAAACTTTCTACATTCTAAAAGTTGAGTTATCTCAGCATTTCTACCAGTCCTTCTTACAATGGCTTGCTGCTTTCACTTTAATTGAGAGGCTTGAAGAAATCTGATGGTTCTTTATTTATTTATAGCTTGTGCTCACGTTTATGCAAATAAGGAACAAATCCTGTGGCAAGCTTAAAAAAAAAACCCAGAGATCTGACTGACTGAATGCACAAAAGAGCAATTGCAGATCTTTTAATGCATTCTTTCAAAGGGGTGGGGGGTGGGGGAAGAAACAACAATCACAAGGCAAAAACTTTGCAATACAATTGCCTTGAAAAGGCAACAAATATTTCTCACAAAATAAATATTGTCCATTCTTGTCAGCTTTTTTCCCACCTCCTTTGTGTTCCAAGAAATTGCCAGTAATGAAAACAGAGCAGAGCCAATCAAATTGTTGTGTATACTACTGCACTGTGGAAGCTGGAAACCCTGCATTTCAAGTAAGTGTTATGCATTATTCATAGCCTATGCATGTTTATGTAAATTAACAAAGGCGGAAGTGTATGGTGAAGCAGTATTAGTAGGTGAAATAATGATGGGGAAAAGTACTGTGCTTAAAATGTATGTTAACGAAGATGCTGTCCTTAACCTACTTCATTAACATAGACACATGCACATACATATATATTCAAGAGATTACATCCTATGAAAAAATTGAAATACATGATCTTTTGCTTGAGAAGCTTGTATTTTTCATCTTTTCTCCAGATTACAGTTATAAGATAGAGCTTCATAAACTGTAAGAAAAGAAAGGTGTGTATGCCTCATTATTGTCAAATGTATGCCACCCTAAAATATTAGAATGCCTCAAGTGAGAGCCTAAAATGTGATAAAAATAAAAAAGGGGCATTGAACTTTGGGGTGTAGTTAAAGAAGAGGTAAACTTATGTCTTGGTAGCATCACGAGACAAGGTGTAATTCAAACCGCATCCCCCCCCCCACTGAAACAGTGATTTGGGTTAAGATAAATACTCTACAGACACAAAGAGAAAGCTGTTTTCTCTTTCTGTCTATCTCTTCCTTTCCACAGACAGTGATAGGAGGAGCAAGGAGGAGAAAGGGGAGGAGAAGACAGACTTGATTGCAATGTTCATTTGCAGGAGCTCTGTGCTTTGGAATTGAATGTGTGGCCTTCTGCAGCTGACTGACATATACAGTATAATTTTGTGCTGGTTTTCTATGCATACTGCATTGTGATTTGATAGAGGAAAACAAGATTCTTCAGCTATCTGTTTCCACTTGCTTTAAATTTGCCTGAAGCTTAGCATTTGAAATGTTGCCTCTCTTGATTTTTCACTCAAATTAAATACAATAATCTTCCAAAATGCAACTATTGATATGTCTATATTTAGTTGTTTAGATATTATTCTTGGCCTGACTTCCTACTAAACCCATTATATCTCTGTGTGTAATATATAATGAGAGAGAGATTGAGAGAACATAATACCTAGTACTGAACAGCTTCTCTAACAAAGGAAGATTTTGCACTGCACCTGAACATTCTCAGGACTAGATCTGATCATACCTACTGTATAGGCTACACAGGAACTTGGATTTTGCTTTTTCATCCACCGATATCCATTGATCTAATGCCTACTAGAACCTGAATAGGGTTTTTTTAAGGGAGGGAGGATGGATGAGATAGCTGTGATAAAAAATTTGGGATTTTCCAAATTGGGTATTAACATGTATTGCTTCTAGATGAATACTGAACTTGAATTTATAAAGGTACTTCACCACAAGACACTATGCTTTTCACCATATTCTTTTCATGCTGCCATTTCGCTAGTAAGCACCTCATTGCTACTCAGCATGATCAGTCTTAGTTTGAGAATGGTTTCTTTGCTTTCTCCTGTGCTTCAGTAAATGTTGTGTTCTTGCCAAGTCTGTGGATGGATAATGCCATTTTGGCTAGATAAGAAATGGATATCAGATGGTGAAAGAATATTAACATAGAAGTGGGACTTCTAAAATAATTTGACTACTTCTGACTTCTGGTGGGAAAATGGCGGTCTGAACATCTGTGCTCGCGGGCTCTGCGGGCAGAACTGACAACACAGCAGTTTTTTTGGGCTCAGGCAGGCTTTTCCTGAAGCCCAAGAGCGTTTTACTGGGAAAGGAAAACGTTCAGAATCACCCCATTTGTCCTCCAGGACGGCGGCTTGCAGCCAGAAGATTGTAAACGTTTGCGTTCGAATGGTAAGAGCTGCCGGGAGGCTGGGACGTCACCATTTTCAAGCTGTGCTGTAGCCTTAAAGGGACACTAAGACTGGCCACCCCATTTCTAAATCACCCAATTTATATTTTTTTAAGTATATGTACCCTAAGAGAGGCTTTCTACAGCAAGGAAAAGCCAATCTCTTGGTGCTTATTGTTATTTTTGGGATTAATTTTTTTTAAAAAAATCTTTTTAAGTTTTGGTTTGTTTTCCATCCAAATATTAAGGAGGATTGAGAGTAAATAATTGTCTCCCTGTTATTACTTTTGTACTAAATTTGAAGATATTAGCATTTTCCTACACGTTGAATCGGCTGTTTTGAACTTTCAGCTTTCTGTTGCTACTTTCACTGGGGAACTGCCTGTTATCATACTTTCACTTGTGTAAACACGTTTTGGAATTTTCCTATTAGCTCCCACTTTCGCTGGTTAAGTACCTAGGGGGTGCCATAATTTACTGCGTGGACATGGAGGATTTCAATCAGACTTTCTTGGATTTTCATCGAGACCTTAAACAGATTCTCTTTGATTCCTGTCAAGTCAAGTCAATACGCTGATGATACTCAGCTGTATATCTCCATCCCGGGTGAAGTAAGTGATGCAGTCAACACCCTCTCTCAGTGCCTGGGGGCTGTGGGGGCCTGGATGGGGAACAGGCTTCAACTGAACCCTGGTAAGACGGAGTGGCTGTGGATTGATGGCCTCTTGGTTTCCAGGAAGTTTTCATCTTTAACTCTGGATGGGGTGGCACTGCCCCATTCAGATTCAGTGCGGAATTTGGGGGTCCTCTTGGACTCACAACTCCTGCTCGAAGAGCAGGTGGCAGTCGTGGCCAGGAGGGCCTTTGCACAACTTCGGGTTGTGCACCAGTTGCGCCCTTTCCTGGATCGAGATGCCCTCAGAACAGTCACTCATGCCCTTGTCATCTCCCATATAGATTATTGCAATGCACTCTACATGGGGCTACCCTTGAAGAGTATCCGGAAGCTTCAGCTGGTCCAGAATGCGGCCGCGCGGGCAGTTATGGGTGCGATAAGATCAGCCCATGTAACACCACTGCTGCGCGAGCTGCATTGGGTACCCGTTTGCTTCCGGGTCCAATTCAATGTGTTGGTTATCACCTTTAAAGCCCTAAATGGCATGGGACCAGGGTACCTGAGGGACCGTCTCATCCCGATTACATCTATCCGCCCCACCCGGTCATGCAGAGTGGGCATGCTTCGGACCCCATCAGTGAAGGAATTTCATTTGGCGGGGTCCAGGAGATGTGCCTTTTCTGTGGTAGCACCCGCCTTATGGAATATCTTGCCCCCGGAGGTAAGACAGGCACCTTCACTCCTGGCCTTCAGAAAATCTTTAAAGACCTGGTTCTGCCACCTTGCGTGGGACAGAGGAGGTAATAGTTCCTCCTGGGGGTGGTTAGCCACGTAATACCCTCCTTTTTTAAGATCTTCCCATCTTCTGGATTCTTATCTATTTATTATTATATTGTATTTTTAAGTGTGTAAGTTTTAATATTAATTTTAATGTTGTAAACCGCCCAGAGTTCACTGTCCTGGAGATGGGTGGTCATAAATTCGGATAATAAATAATAAATAAATAAGTTCTTATGCAAGGCATTCAGGACATTGTGGAGAACGTGTGGTCTGAAGTGTGTCATCTGGTTGGGGATGTTGTGGAAGAAATTGAAGAGCTTAACAAAGATAGAAATGTTTTTTTTAATAGCGAGATCGGGGCTTCTGTTGAAATGCTAGATGAAGATTGGATTGCTGAGTTGAAGAAATTAAAGGGACAGACCGAGATGCAAGCCATAAGGGAAACTGATTCTCTGGTGGAATGTTATGGAAAAGAAGGGGTTATCATGTATGGGAGGATTTCTGTTGAGAAGTCAGAGGTTTTAAGGGGGGCAGTTGAGCTGTTTGATTTCTTTATGAAAAAAGCTCTGTGTTTATTCTGGGGATATGTAAATGTTCTGTTTATTTTGAAGTTGGGTAAGGGTTTAAGAATATTTGTTTGGATTGCTTCTAGGGTTTGTTTGACTTCACTCATTTTTAATGATTTGGATTAAGATTAATAAGGTATAATAATAAATGCTTGGTTTTAGGGTTAATATGATTAAGATTATTATAATTGTTGTATTTATAATGGCAGGCAACTTATATGCTTTTCAGTTTGATTTTTATTATAGTAGACAGAAATGTATAGAATAGTAGTAGGAAATAAATAAATGTTATTTTTGTGCGGGAAGTTGATTAGGAGAGGGGTGTGTGTGTGTGTATATATATATATATATTCTTTTTCTTTTACTATAAGGGGATGGAGCAACTGTACTTAGTGATTTTTATAATGTACCAATGGAATGATTTATAGAAATAATGTGTATTGTCGAAGGCTTTCACGGCCGGAGTTCAATGGCTGTTGTGGGTCTTCCGGGCTGTGTGGCCGTGTTCTGGAAGTTGTGGTACCTAACGTTTCGCCAGCATCTGTGGCCAGCATCTTCAGAGGGCAGGAGCACAGATAGAAGCTCACTCCACATGCAGGGCTAGGGATTTGAACCTCCGAACTTGCAATATTCCGATCGACAAGCCTGGCATCTTACCCGCTGAGCCACCACGCCCCTATCTGTATTGTGTCATCGTCTTCCAAAGCAGCTATTTTTCTCCCAACTTAAGAATGGAAAACGGAATATTGGTGGACAGCAAAAGAGATTCAAAGATACTCTCAAAGCTAATTTTAAAAAATGTAATATCAGCATTGAGAACTGGGAAGCCCTAACTCATGAGCATTTCAATTGGAGGTCATCCTTTATTAATGGCGCTATGGACTTTGAAGAAGCACGAGTACAGGGCGAAAAGGAGAAAAGAGCTAAAAGGAAGGCACGTCAGGCAAACCCTCATCATGACCGTCTCCCACCCGGAAACCTATGCCCTCATTGTGGGAGGTTGTGCGGATCCAGAATTGGCCTTTATAGCCACTTACGGATCCACCGTTAAAATTTTACCTTTGGAAGACAATCTTACTCGGCTACGAGTGATCTCCAATGAATGATCTGTATTGTATTGTATTGTATTGTATTGTATTGTATTGTATTGTATTGTATTGTATTATATTATATATAATAATATTATAATATAATATAATATAATATAATATAATATAATATAATATAATATAATATAATATAATATATAAAAAGGTAAAGGTTCCCCCCGCACATTTGTGCAGTCGTGTCCGACCCTAGGGGCCGGTGCTCATCTCCGTTTGTTATCCGAAGAGCCAGCGTTGTCCGAAGATGCTTCCACGGTCATGTGGACGCATGATGCGCGTGGAACGCTGTTACCTACCCACCGAAGTGGTACCTATTCATCTACTTGCATTTGCATGCTTTCGAATTGCTAGGTTGGCAAGAGCTGGGGCGAGTGCGGGAGCTCACTCCGCACGCAGGGCTAGGGATTCGAACCTCCGAACTTGCAATCTTCCGATCGACAAGCCTGGCATCTTACCCGCTGAGCCACCACGTGTGTGTGTGTGTGTGTGTGTGTGTGTGTGTATTTCTGTATTATACAGATACTATTAATCAAGGGTGCTGCTTCCACCT
Organism: Charina bottae; assembly: GCA_023362775.1. NCBI lineage: Eukaryota > Metazoa > Chordata > Lepidosauria > Squamata > Charinaidae > Charina > Charina bottae. The sequence continues at coordinate 243,348,878 of JALMGJ010000002.1, forward strand.
AGCAGTTTTTGCTGCTTTTACCCCCCTCTCCAATCCCTTATAAATCACTTTGAAGCTAATCTTCAATCATCTTCACTTATGATGGGCTAAAATATTGAGAATAAGCATGAACAAACATAAAAGAGCCAATCCGTTCTCCTTCCATCTGACCTATAAAATAAGGTAAAGATGCTCCACTGAAGCTGAACTGCTAGTGATTACATGACAGTCTTCCTGGCAACAATGGAAATGGTTTGCTTTTGCCTTCTTGCAGGGTTGGGTTTTTTTACTTCCCAGACTAGCTTACTGCTCTGGTATTCCATGGCCACTCATCCATGTACCAACCTGGACTGACTCTGCTTAGATTTGGAGTCCAGACAAAATTTGCCAGATGCTGTCGCTACTAAGACAGCTGATTTATAGGAGAGTTGAAGTGATTTGGAATAACAAACCCACCCCACCCCTGTTTTTGGTATGTGTATTAATTTGTATGGCTGTTTGCAAATTAGCTGATTGTGCACACACATGTACACACACACACACACACAGATTGTTATGATGGAAAATCTTCCTGCTGTGAAAGTGCTATTTCTTCGGTTTCTATTAAAAAGCCTTTGCTAGGTCTGATGCTAGAGGAAAAACATGGCAACATTTGCTGAAACAGGTGTTGAGAACAGCTGGAGATTGCAGTATAGAGCATCTATGGCCCTTTCTCCACTGCTGAGTTAAAGTGATCTCCATCCATCCTTGAATCAGGAGAAAAGTCTAGTGTAGTGTTTCTCAACCCTGGCAATTTTAAGATGTGTGGACTTCAACTCCCAGAATTCCCCAGCCAGCCATGCTGGCTGGGGGGTTCTGGGAGTTGAAGTCCACACATCTTAAAGTTGTCAAGATTGAGAAACACTGCTCTAGTGACATGAAATTTGCTCTCCCATTGCTAGTCTCTTTGCTGCCCATCCTGCCTCTCTTCTGCCTCACTGTGGAATGATGCTGTCCTGATTATGTGTGCACAGCACATGATAAGCCAAGTGACTGATGGACTCCTCCACCTTTGCTCTCTTCCCTCTTTCGGACATCACCAGCTTGTGGGAACAATAGCTGCCGATCACAGCATTGTGGCAGAAATGAAGCAGGGCTGACAGCAGAACTCTCTGTTGCCTCTTGGTTATCCCCTGTGTCCCTCTACCCTCAACTGTTGTAACCTGAGTGAGATAATTTAAAAATAAAACCTCAACAAAGCAGGTTGAGTCATAAAAGCACGTTTATTTGGTGTTTGTCTCCAATTCCTTTTCTTATCTCATGCCAGCAACAGATACTGATTTCCATATTTCTCTGTTGCTTTGTTTGGGAAGCAGTTCTGTGTACGGGCAGAATGGTTGGTCTCTTTGTTCCATTTTGATACTATTTGCACTACACTGGTAAGGATCATAGAGTTACAGCATTCACAGCAGTGCTGGCTGAACAGTCAAAGATTATTTAGCAGTTTTAATAGGCCACCAGCCCAACACCGGTGGGTCCAGCTCATTGGGGCAAAAATAACAGAACGGTGACAGAGGGGTTTGTCTGTGGACCAAAGATGAGGCTGCATTCTCACATCAGTTTGAAGCACTCAATAGGCGACACTCTGATCCCACATAATGGGCAGTGAAACCTAACAGATTTTACACACCTCATGACTGTCTTTGGATGCTGTCAGCTTATGAGGAAAACTGACTTTAACCTGAGTACAGCTAAGGATGACTTGAACTTTTCTCACTCAAGGTCTGGGGATCAGAAGAAGGGGACATTGCAGAAAAAAGACATTGCCAGATATATTTGTGTTGTTAGGCGCAAGGGGGAAATGGATTGGGAGTGGGGTAGGGAGTAGGAAGAGAAGGGAACATAGTAGCTCCTTTGAGCTGGGAGGCTGGAAGATGGGTGAAGCAAATCCAGGTACCTGGCAGTCGTGGTGGATTTTACAGCAGGGGTCCCCAACCTTTTTGGTGCCAGGGACCAGTTTCAAAAGACGATTTTTCCGTGGACCGGGGGAGCGGGGTTTCCGGGATTTCCGTGGGCGGGGTTTCCGGGTGGGAGACAATTGTGTGCACCAGGGGGGCGGGGTTTGTGGGCGGAAGCCAATTGCATGGAAGTGGGCAGGGTTTGCGGGCGGGAGCCCCACGGCCCAGTTCATAACAGGCTGCGGCCCACAGGTTGGGGACCCCTTTACAGGGAATGAGAAACTGATTAGAAACTGACCAGGAGGATTAAGATCAGATTTGCTGTTATGATTGTGTGCAGTTAGATTGCAGTGTATGCTGAGCTTGCTGCCACTCATGAGTTGCAAGCCAAATCTTTTTTTTTTAAATGCCACCCATAAACCTTTAAGTATGTATGTATGTAAATTTGTTATAGCTGCCTACTCCAGAAGACTCTGGGTGGCTTACAATATCCAAAATCAGTAAAAACAGTTCAAAACATAAAACAACAGAGATAGCCCAGACTAAAACAGTCATAACAGTAACAGGAAACCACAACAGGGCCCCCACAAATGCATGAACACCAGGCCTGGGACCAAAGCCAGGTCTTAAGGACTTTCCAGAACCCAGGACAGAGGGTGCCGTCTGTATCTTTGGGGGGATGCATTTCCAGCAGGTGGGAGCCTATAGAGGAAAGAGGGAATGGCCTTGAGGGACAGGAGGAAGAGCCACTACCAAGACAATGGTCAGGTAAAAGAGGGCTGAATTCGGGGCAGAAATGTAACCTGAGAAAACATTTCAGACAAGACCCTCCCTAGTTCTCACGAAGACAAAGGGAGGGAGGGGGGAAGTGCATTCAGACTTGCAAGATTCTGTTACTATATCTTTAAAATAAAAGTAGTATTGGCCTTCATGACTTTGGTTTCCTAGTCGGGTTTACCTTGAAGGGCTCACAGGGCCATGACAGAGAAGGCACACTTCCTTGGCCCTGCAACGTGACAACATTTAATAGAGGGGACATGGAGCACACCCTCTCTCTTTCAAGGCCAGCGGCACCAGCTGCTCTCTCCGATACCACCGTATGGACCCATCGCTTGGTCACCTCCCAGGCTGCCTTAACAACCCAGGAGGATCTAACAAATAGGTGGCTGAACTAACAGACAGGAGGACCTTGTCCACTTCCTCAGGTATCACAGAATTGAATTCAGTCCAGATAACCTAACTTGGACTTGCCCAGTTGGAATCCAGCTCAGAGCAAATGTGAGGGACTTTATCCACCAGATAGTGTGAAAATGCCTAACTGCAGCCCTGCAGATGATCCTGCGGCCTGGGCCCCCCAACAGGCAGAGGCTAACTCTACACAGGGCTGCTGGGCAGCTATTGGCAGATGTGAAAAGGGTGGAGAAATAATGTTTTGCTGCTGTTATTACCATGATGTAGCCCCAAATATGGGTTCCCACTCATGTTTGGTTGGATTCATTCTTAGCACTTCTGGTACTTCATCTCGTGGAACTCCTTGGAGAACCAAGAAGCACCCCGGGTTTGGTGCACAGACAGGAGCTGCATAGGATTAATCTGGTCCAAAGCTTCAGTCACTTACTTATTCCAGACTGCAACCAAGGCCTTGGCTGAACTGCCAAAGAATTCCTCAGGGAAAGCTCCAAGCTCCCTCTGGAACCCAGTCAGGTCCATCAGTCATCTGGGGTGGGCCAACCTAACAGGCCCTGTCTGGGCAAAAGAGTCCCAGCTTTGCTCTAGATTAGCTGGTGCTTATTCAGCCTTCAAAACGGAGTCAACATTATGGGGATATGTACCACTGAAAGAGAATGTAGATATATCCCAAATCTTTTCGTTCTGGGGGTGCTAAATTCTTCCCGGGGAAAATATGCTGCTTACTCCATCCCAATATGCTTGACAACAGTGCTTATATCTGTTCAGTGGATGAAGACAATGGGTTTTTCAAGCAGCAATAGGTGTACAGTAATACCCTGTTGTCCTCCCTAGTTGGGCTGATACCAAGAAAGGTGGCTTTATATTCAACTATATCACATATTGTCCACTTTAAAATATAGATTCAGAGCCATGGCTAAGTGGTGAAGTGTGCATTTCATATATACAGTTCTAGTTCTTTTCTCCACTATGCCTAACTTGTCAATAGAATTCAGGAGAAAATCCTTCTTAGAGATCTGAGAAGGTGAGTCACCGCTAGTCAAAATAGACTCTGCATATTGGATGGATCCACTGTTTGATTTGGCACAAACTTCATGTATTCAAAAACACCAGTAAGAACAAAAGTCAGTTTGTACATTTTGATCCAGCCATCTTACATATCTTTCGAGCAAGCTGTATAAAATAGCAACATTTTTTCCCATTTTAATTTGTTGCTAACATATTTCCATATAAGAAGCAGGGGAAGGGGGAGTGCAGTTGTCAACTGTCTTTCTAGAAATGCAAGGATTTATTTATAGGTGTAATTTCTCAAAAGACTGTTCCATGTGTAAGAATGGAATTGCTGGAAAACGTTGGCAATTATTTTGCAAGCTGTGGTTTCTCCCTTGCATGATGCTACAGCTTATTTGCATACAGTATGATTGAAAATGAAACTCTGACACACAGGATTTCACAAATATCAAGCGGGGTTGGGGGGAAAGTCAACTTACAACAAATAAATGCTGCCACTTATAGATCGCAGACAGTGTTGCAACTGCTAAGTCTTTCAGCCATTTGCTTTGTTAATACACATTTATGAATATTTTATTAAAATAAATGTATCAATTTTAAACTATTAGATAGCAGACAAAAGACTATATTGGTAAACTCCACAGTTGGATGATTCGAAAGCTCTCCTACAGGTGGAAGATGTCTTTTGCAAACTAAATAAAATAGAAAAATGAAAAAAAAGTGTTTGTTTTTCAACTTGTGCATGGATTTATTGACCCCATGCCAAATCAGAAACTGAAAACTGCTACAGAACCATTACACATTACACTATCCTTAAACATGTGTTCTCCAAATTGTTCCCTAGAATTCACCTAGAATGAAATGTTATCAAATGTTATGTTCACATACATCACTTACAGAATTCCAAAATTATATTACCGATATTGTAAAATTTTCAGGATTTCTGTGAGAAGCAGTATAGAAATACCTCTTATAGAGGAATAAATAACAAGGGACACAATCCAATGGCCTGATGCTTATTTCCTTCTCTTCCATGTACCCAGAATACTCCTATCTACAGTATCTTGCCCTCATCCCAGTAGAAGGCAGCCACTAAGCACAAAGCTATATTCAGGCAGGTAGGTCTAAGAGCCAAACAAGATGCAGTGCCAATTGTCTGAAAGTAATTAATGTGTGTATTGTTATCTCATTTAAAAAAAAGAAAAGAAATGTGGGGGTGCTTAGAGAAACTCACAGTTACTGTGATAAATGAGGAGACAGGGTTAATTCTCTCCTAATATATATTTCTGTACCTCTTATTTAATATTTAGAGGAAGCCCCCATAGGTTGCAGTGCAGGCTTTTTTTTTTAAATGCAAATAGCAACTTCAAAGGGATAATTTTTGTCAGATGGTGCCAAGGTGCAAAATAGTTCAACTTACGTAAACCACTCTTGGTGATGCAATTGCAATAAAGGATGTTTAAAGGAAGCTGGTTTCCAGTGCAATACTTGGTGGCTCCCTACATGCAGCCCTAGGTTCCTTCAAAAAGAGGTATTAAAACAAGAAAATGAAATTCTATAGAACCTGAATTAAAACTTGAATATGTATCTGGAATAAACAAACTGAATACAAAAGTCACCACACAGTAAAATCTTGCTTGGCAGAATGACCCTGTTGGCCTGACACAAAGCTGCACTACTAATAGGTAGCTTGGCTTGCTCAAAAACTCTGTTGGACTCATCTACTGGTTGGCTCACATGGAGATATGTCAGCCTATGTGTTGGAGATCCTGGCAAATCCAGCATGCCTCATCAGCATATGGATGGCTGCTCTAGGATGCAAGCTCTCCATGCTTTTGAGGAAGCTGTTTGTGGCCACTCCCACTTCCTCTCTCTTCTCTCTCCTCCTCCTTGGACAGGGAGCAAGCACATGGCTGTGTGCTGCCCCATCCTAGGCCATGGATGGGCCTAGGAGATTTTTCCCCCTTTCTACACGCATCTCTTGCAGCAAGCAGGGCAAGAGGTATTAAGTTTAGGGAAACAAAGAAGAAATAGAACATCATTTATCTACCAAAAATGCTGTACCTGCAATGAATAAAGTAAGGACTCTTTTGTACTTACTTTTCATACCTGCCATGTCTAAGTGCGTGTTTCTTTATGCTTGGGTGGGCTAAAGGTGTAAGATTAACCTGGATCTCTCTAATATGCTCATGGGCTTTGTTTTTTTAAACAATATTCTTTTTCAGTACACGAACGTTGCAGCTCTGCTCCATTTCAGTAGTTCTAACAGACTGCTGAGTAGGCTTCAGGTGGCTCCCTACATGCAGCCCTAGGTTCCTTCAAAAAGAGGTGTTAAAACAAGAAAATGAAATTCTATAGAACCTGAATTAAAACTTGAATATGTATCTGGTATAAACAAACTGAATACAAAAGTCACCACACAGTAAAATCTTGCTTGGCAGAATGACCCTGTTGGCCTGACACAAAGCTGCACTACTAATAGGTAGCTTGGCTTGCTCAAAAACTCTGTTGGACTCATCTACTGGTTGGCTCACATGGAGATATGTCAGCCTATGTGTGGACCTGCCTGCCCAATCATCTCCCTGCCTGAGGTGGGGACAGGATGCTCTCTTGGGGGGAGACAAACAGAAGCAAGCAACTGTAGCCTCTTTGCTTCCCTGAGGCCCAATGCAGCTGCATACACTTAAGTTGCCCTGGCAATTATGATAATATCTACTTGTCTGAGAAAATGAGATCCCTAGACTTCATCTGTATTTGATTTTTTTTAATGATCATTGCATTTTGAGCTCGGTTTATTCAACTTTTTTATATATAATTTTTATTGAAAGTTTTAACAGCAATAATAAGAATAGAAACTAAAATAGAACAGAGAAAAGGAAAAGGAAAAAGAGAAATAAAAGAAAAAGCTAAAGTGCAATAAGAAAAAAAGTAGAAAAAAAGAGAAAGATAAAAAGAAAGATATAAAGAAGTGGCTTCTGATATTCTTCACATCAGTTATAAGTACAATTATATTTTAACCTCTCTCTCTCAAGTTATATCATGATTCTGTTCTCTCAGCAAGTTCTGTCGATTTCACCCACCATTCCTCCATGGTGGGTAATGCCAAATCTTTCCATCTTTGTACATATAGTAATCTCACCCCAGGAACTAAAATGATCAAGAGTGGAGACAGCGGGCATCCTTGCCTTGTCCATTTTTGAATCTCACAAGTTTTTGTTAGTTCTCCATTAACAATTATTTGTGCTTTCTGTGAAGTATACTGTAAATTGATCTTACCTATTTAATAAAATTATCTCCAACGTTCATATGTTCTAGAACTCTAAACAAGAAAATCCAATTCAAATTGTCAAAGGCTTTCTCTGCATCTAAGAAGATCAAGCAGCTTGTTTTTCATTGTGTTGCTTCAAATACTCCAGAACCCTAACCCTAAAACATTTCTAATATTATCTCGTAATTGTCTTTTAGGTAAAAATCCACATTGATCTTCATGAATAAAGTCCTGTAAAATTATTTTCAACCTAATTAAAGAGAATATTTGTAGCTCAGGGTTGAACTGTGGAGTCCTTGGTGCTCTCTGAGCCTTGTTGTTTTCTTGCAGACGTTTCATTGCCAGACTAGGCAACATTTCCAGTTACTCACACTGAAGATGTTGCCTAGTCTGGCAATGAGACATCTGCAAGAAAACAACAAGGCTCAGAGAGCACCAAGGACTCCACAGTATTTTCAACCTTTCAGCCAAAATCGTGTATACAATTTGTAGACATTATTCAATAAACATATTGGTCGATAATTTCTTGTTAAAGTCAGGTCTTGGGCTTCTTTAGGTATTAATGCTATTTTAGCCTATTTCCAGCTATCAGGAATCTTTCCATTCTGTAAAATAATATTCATCGTAAAGTTTATAACAGCTCATTCTCAAAACATTTATAGTAAGGGGCTGGCAGCCCATCTGGACCAGGTGCCTTTCCTGTTTTAGTCTTTTTAATAGTTTTACACAATTATCTTATTGTTATAGGTCCATTCAAAATTTGTATCTGATTTTCTGTGATCTTCAGTAAATTCTTTTTATATAAATATTCATCCACTTTTTCCGAGGAATTTCCTTGACCTTTATATAAAGTAGAATAATACTGATAAAACACTTTTCACATATTTGCATTATCTATTATTACAGTATTTCCTTCTTGTAACTTTAGTATCACTTTTTCTTTTTGCAATTTATTTGCTAACCATTTCCTCAGTTTATTTGCAAATTTAAAATTTTGGTGTTTTGCATAACTCTTCTTTATTTCCATCTCTCTCACTGTTAACACAGATAGATGCCTCTGTAGAAGCTTAAGTTAGTGGGTAATAGTTGTCCTCCCTGGGGATTTTTTAAATTCATCTTCCTTTTTTAAAATCTCATTTGTATTTTCTCTTGTATTTTCTTTTTAAATTCACTATTATGTTGTATAAAATATCCCCTTACAAAAGCTTTACTTGCATCCCAAACCATTCTTACTTCTATACCTTTATTAAGATTATTCTCAAAAACTTCTTTTAACTTCTTTTTGCAATCCTCCACTATTGTTTCCTTTTGTAACAACATATTCAATCTCCAACTAAAAGAACCATTTTTCCTTTTAAAAGTTAAAGTCACTGGATTGTGGTCTGAGAAAGTCTTTGGTAATGTCTCCACTTTATGAACATTAATAGCCAAAGATTTAGAGATCCAAATCTTATCTATTCTTGAAAAAGATCTACAGTATGTCTTTCAGAAAAATAAGTATATTCTTTGGAGTCACCATTTTTATATATCCATACATCAACAAGCTCCTAATTATCCATTAAATAAAAAAAATATTTGGTAGTTTGCCTTGTGTATTTTTAATATTTTTCTCAGAAGTTCTATCTTTTTGTAGAGAAACCACCGCATTCCAATCTCCCAGGAGACACCAATTTTCATAGGGAAAGTCCAATAATTTATCCATAAGTCCTTTATAAAATGCTGTTTTATCTTCATTTGGGGCATACATTCCCAACATCAAAGTCTTAGCCCCCTATAGATTAACTTCCACTTAGGCATGAAAGCCAGCTGAGTGATCTTGGGCCAGTCACTCTCTCTCAGCCCAACTCACCTCACAGAGTTGTTGTTGTTGTGGGGAAAATAGGAGGAGGAAGGAGTATTAGGTATGTTCGCCGCCTTGAGTTATTTATAAAAAGTAATAAAGGCGGGATTAAAAAATTAAATAAATAAAAATAAAATAAACGTATCTGCTATTGTCATCAGTCAATATAAGTTTTAGATATAGTTGAGAATTTATATACAAACAACTCCATTTCTTTTCTTTTTTCATTCCTGCTGAAATAAATTCTTCACCCAAATTATTTTGACTCAAATATTTTGTATCTTTTTCCTAATATGTGTTCCTTGTAAGCAAATCACATCTTGTTTTAACTTTTTCAAATAATGAGTTTTTTCTCTTTTGAGGAGCATTTTCTCCATTTATATTCTACGTTAAGCATTTATAATCCATAGTTATGCCAAGATTTTATAAAAGTTGGTTTAATCAACTTTTAATATGGTGTGAACAATTAAAATTTCATCCAAAGAACACTAGTAATCAAAATTAAATTGTCTATTGCTTTAGGATTGAGGAAGGTCACCAGTATTTCTAATAGGTCTCTTAGTGTTTGCCAGGCCTGTAGTATGTGAAAGAATTAATTGATTCTGATATCAGTTATCACAGGAACATAAGATTTGAATTTGGGGGTTGACTTTCTTCTGTAATTTACATATCATCTACCTTTATAATATTATTTGCATCTATAGAGAATATGGGAAAAAATCTGACATTAGATTTCACATTTCAGACTTATAAGACTGTCATGATCCCTTGCTGAAATGGAAAAAAAATCAAGCTATAATGCTGGGTGAAACATTTCAATTTCAGTCACTAGATGAATGATAACATGCACCAATGGGTCATAGCCTATAGATTCAGCCCTGCTTCTCCCTTGAATGTGTTTCATATATATGCAATGGAAGCAAAATCTGGGGTTGGATTTACACATGACCAAGAAGTATAATCAAACAGAAGAAATGGTATCTCGGGACAAGAACTGGGAGCAAAGAGCTGGAATAGCCTAGATATTTTGATGTAGCTTTGTTCCCCCCAACTTTTTGCAGGGTTATAGGTGGAGATGAGAAATTTCCTCTTTTAAACCTGGTGTGAATTCCATGATTAGCCATTTCTTGGGAAGAAACAAGCTTGGATAAGCTTGATTTTTTAAAACTTTATTTATTTATTTATTTATTTATTTATCATCATATTTATATCCCGCCCATCTCCCCCCCCCCCCAAGGAGGGACCCTGGGCGGTTCACAGCATAAGTTTAAAATCAATAAAAACATAAATACTACAAAAATTGATATCCTGATTTCCTACTCAAGTGAGTACTAAAGGCAGCTAACAAAAGAAAACAAAATACTGCTGAAAGTTTAAAAAGTATAAATTAAAATTAATATTAAAACTAAATAGCAATATTTGCGAAGTGAGCCATATTCTCCCCTCTACCAAATTAAAAAAAAACCTCTTCCTGAGCCATGCTGGGAATTAATGATTTAGGCTAAGAAACTGAATGTCAGGGTTGCCACAGTGCAAGCCCTGCCATGCGTGTTGAATTGTATTTGAGAATGGATTATTAACAATGCGTGTCAGTGCAAAGGATTTCAAGAGAAGGGAGGGGGAGAACACAGAGAGTGAAATTCCAACAAGACGTTTTTAGGATGTTTACAGTTAGTCAAGGCCATGCACCTGTGTTGCTTGGTGTTGAAGAGAAATATGCTGATGGGAGGGGGAGCGTGGCTGGATGGGAAAAGTACTGGACAATGCATCATCAAGGGAGGAGTGACACGTAGGTGGGGGGAAGAGTGAGGTTTTACTGTTTGGTGGGAATCGAGTCATTCTGGTCTTTAGATATGTTCTGAATTGTAATACTTTCAATAAAGCTTTCTACTATACCCTAAATGGAGTGTACTGAGGAATGCTGATTTGGAGGATTAGATCCAGAGACATCACACTGAATTATTAATATCTTAATGAACAGAATTGGTTTTTAGGCCATGGTTTATGGTTTATGGTTTGGTCTCAATAACTAAGAATCTGGTACCCAAGTTTCCTTTTTTTCTTCCCCCTCTCAATTTCTGTTTTAGCACCATACCTTATAAGCCACAGGGATTGTTGGTGTTCTGATTTTTATAAGTCTCATATTGCAGTCTCTAGAGCAGAAAGGACAAGGGAGGATAGGGGAAAAGGTGCATTTTTTTTTGTTACTTATAAAGGAAAACAAGCATGTATATCTCCATCTCAGAATAGTTAGATTTTCTCCAGGCCTTACCTGACAAGTGGGTAAGATTTCCAATGAGGTACATACTTCCATTTTCTTTATGGGATGTTTACTTCATAACAAATTATCTTACAAAACTTTTCATAGAGCTTAGATACATCTAAGCAGGCTCATAACCTTTAGATAACAGCCAAAGTTCTCTGGGCACATACCTTCTGGAGAACTGCTGTGCATGGATACTAGGGCCATTTTCATACAGGAACATGCTGAAGCTCACTCACCTCCACAAAAAGTAGAAAAGAAAGGAAGTGATATAACTAGGTTATATAGATATAGCAATCTCTTTCTCCCCCCTTCTCTTAAGGGCTATCCCAAGGAAATAGGGATAACCCATCCCCAAATTACGTTTATCACACTTTGAGAACCTGCAAGGAGTGTCATTATGTTTTTAACAGTCTTATTACTTAACTTAAATCTTTTCCCAGGACAATTGGAATCACTAGGTAAGCAACATAATTTAGGGACTATAAAAGTGATGGTGGTGTATACACTTTCAGAGTTATTGATATTAATTGTGGTATTTTACTTAAGTTGGCTACAATGAGATGCAAAGCCTCATTTAGCTCTTGCCCAGAAACAAAATACCACTGAAAGTTATTCATGCAAAGACTAAAGACAAACATATTATAATCAACAAAATAGTCAGAAACTCATCAGAACCAATTACAGAAATTGTAATGCTTTCTGTCTTGCTAACTAAACAAACTGCATAGATCAGTGGTTTCCCAATGGTGTACAATTTGCCCCTCCTCTCCCCTCCCCCCAGACACTGATAATTGGTGATATACTTGGGAGGCATTTGTTCCCACAGCAGTTGGAAGAAGTACATTAAGTAACTGCTATTTTCAGAATGTAGATCTTTCTGCTGGTTTGTGATGAACAGCAGACCAGAGTTTCACGAAGACATCAAATTTCCTTTTTTCTATATCTGTATTTACATTTTTCAATAGCTCTGAGAGATGAACTCATTTAGGAAACTGAAAATAGTAGTAATAGCAGTAGTAGTAATCATGATTTCTTACAAATATTCAGTATAAGCTGGAGGGTAACATTTGAGATCAGGCTCCTTTGTTTTGGTACAATAAATGCATTTATTATTCCGTAAGTCATTCATCCTGGAAAATATGGACTGTTCTTTAAAGGAGATAACTATGAGTTGGCCTTGGACAAATTTTCTATAAACCATATGATTCTGGCAAGCAATTGTGCACAGGGTGCAAATCTCTCTCTTTCAAGCAATGAGACAGAATGAGTTGTGACACACCAAAACTATCCACTGCAGCATTTTATAAATGACCGCCTATTTGTGATGGTACCCCCAACACATTCTCCTTGCATTTTTCCAAAAGAAGAAGCCACAATGGAGTGTGCATGTCATGTCTCTCCACCCCTCCCTTTTTTACTATTCTTGTCATCCCATAAACATTGAAGGCAACTGTCTGCCAAGAAGAACATTGATGGAGGCTCCGTTTGTGATTTGTGAATCTTGGCTTTTGAATTTTTAGGGAAAATCTCCATAGACAGATAGGAAGGACTTTCCTGTGCACACATTCTACCTCAGCATATAGTAGAAGCTCCCTGGATTCTTTCAGATTGTTTAGAATAAGTTTTGGGAATGCTATAATCAGGTGATTCCAGTCTCATTCTTGCACATTAGTTTCAACAGGTAGTTCTGGGGACTTCTACTTGGAACTTTGATGATATAGAGTTCCACAAATCTTTATATAATTCTTCCATTTATTAACATTTGGACAAGGAAAATTGGGAGAGGTTTTTGAAAGTTAGAACTGACCTATTTGAATGTTACCACTGAAGGTTATACAGCCAGGGGTGGGAAAGCTGTGGCCCTTAGCTCCTTTTGAGGAACATCTGACAATGATAACCACACAATTTTCCATGCTTTCCAATCAAAATAAATAGATTTAATATATCCATTTCACTTAACCTTCCCAATGAAAAAGGGATGAAAATCCCTCCACTGAATAGCCAAAGTAACTTGAAGTTCAGAATCTACTGAATTATAATAATAAAACTGGCCACTTCAAATAATCATGCCTTTTATCTTCTAGAAAATTCGGGGCGGGGTGGGGGGTTGAGAACAGAAATATTTAATATATCCTGTGGATATGTGACTGAAACAACATACAATTGTTATACATTTTACATTTGATTCATATGAATTGGCTAAGTCTGGTGATCTAATGGTCTTAGTAATTGTGATTTTTTTCCACTCCTGAAAATGTAACACCCATCATAACCAGGACTGGGACAAAGGGATATTTAGAGTCAGTTTGAGTTTGGGTGCTGACAAGAACAATACAGCTGAATCTTTAGATAAATGATTAGCTGAAAGCGAAAGGCGTTGCATTCCTATGGTTTCTGAATTCCAGCTTTTGTGAATAAAAGACAACATGGCCAATGGTCAGAATTGATGGGAGAGGTTATTCAGTAGCCTCTGGAGAGCCATTCAGTTCCTCTACGTCTGGTCTACACTCTTGCTGCCTGGATTCAGGGGTAAGGTCAGTGACTGTCACATCTGTTTTAAGGGTTTACTTACTCCAAGCAAGCAACAGTACACCATACCATACAGCTTTTGTGTTTTGTTTCTCACCCCAAAGAAACGAAACAGGCAGTATCACACAATTCAGAGTAGTGGTAGCCCTTAACAATAGCTTCCTTTATGCCATTCTTTTTCTCCCTCTGCAATCTCTTGAACAACAACAGAAAAATAATAATCTTATTCCTATTTAATATATTATACAGGCAAGCAGGGTAGGGGGAGATTCCTGTTGAGAAAACATAACCATGGCAACAACAGAGCCAGGGAGGGCACCATTGCTACTTGTGAATTTCAATGTAATCAAGGCTACAGGGAAAATGAGAAGAGTTTTTCTTTCTTTTACTCCAGAACAGACCTGTTTTTCAAGTGGGGGAGAAGGAAAACACTTATCAGTAAGGCAGCTGGTCTGATTCATGTTGGTGCTTTATTATGAATCTGAAAAACAGGCAGTTGAGTCATACTTAGTATTTATTAGGGAAATCCTCTCATGCATGTCACAGGATTTGGAAATGAAACATTTGTAATGCACAGGCTGGTTGGGAATTCTTGGAGCTTCTGTTCCAGTACATTTGGAGGGCAATGTTCATTTAAATGTAAATAATTTGACATCAATCTTTGCTTTAATCTGGTCCAACCACTACTTTTTGGAGTGAGGTCCTTGGCTTGCTACTCAATGACCAAGTACTATCCTTGCCTCAGGAAAAAAAAATGTATCTCTGACTTAGCATTAAATCATGTCTTTAACATGAGTCATTACAGCAGCATCTATCCATTTTACTTCTAGATGATGCAGAATCTGGCACTAGGCACTCACAGTTCTGCATGCAAAGGATCTCAACCTGCATCACACATTTTAATACATTTATTTCCCAGTGGACAACTAATTCTCAAAACTGTTCCACAAGGTAGGTTAGCTTGACAAAGAGTGACTGGCTCAAGATTAGTTATCATCATAGAGACAAAGGGATTTGACCTGGGTCTCCTTAGCCCCAACCCAACATTCAAAGGAATACCTGTGAAACCAGTAGAATGGCAGGGAGAATGAGGGGTCCTCTTTTGTATCCAGTAACAGCAGTAGGGCTTCTTACCTTAACTGTCAGAAATGGAAACAAATAAAATACTGTGTATGTCAGAGCTTTCCAAACTGTGTGTCGCGACACAAAAGTGTGTCGCCGCACAACCCGGAAGCGCTGATCATAATCAGCGCTTCCGGGTTTTCCTGCGGCGACACACCAACTGCAGCGCGCAAAACCCAAAAGCGCAGCAGCGCTTCCGGGTTTTTGCGCGCTGCCGCACTTCCGGGTTTTCCCGTGGTGACACACCAACGCCGGTTGGTGTGTCGCCGCGGGAAAAACTTTGGAAAGCCCTGGTGTATGTAAACCAGCCTGTATGAACCAAATATGGTTTTTAACAGAAGAGTAAGCAACCTGAAGCCATAAAGCATGGAATCTGGAGAGCCACAGTGAGCACCACCCACAGGCACCCATAAGGGACAGAGACAGTGATTAAATGTTGCATGATATCGTGACTCAAATGCTGTGATTTCTGTACTTGTACCTGACATCAGGACACAAATATGAAAGGATGGGCTTTGCATTTTGATGTCCCCACACATCATCATTGTAGCTAAGAGCAGATGCCTATGGCACCACCTGTTTTTAATGTCAACCAGTCTTATCTGCTACCTGCCAGGGACAAAGCACAGCAATCCTGAGCAGGACTGCCAGAAGAAAGAGTCTAAGTATTTCAGTACTCTCCGCCTCAGACTCAGCTACTCAGTAGAAGATAAATAATCTGCAAGCAACATTGCCAGTGTCTCAGACTGACCCTGCTGAAGATCACCAAGGATGAATGCACATATGGTTGTTAAGTGTATACATGAATGGACCACAGCCTTTGAGAAACCCAAGGACAGAGCATCTTTTGAATTCCCCATTCAACTCTTTTCTCATTGATCCTATGTCAATATCATTCTTTTTTTCCAGTGTTTCTGGCTAACAGAGGTCCAAGGCTCTGTAAAACAGCAGTGTATGGGGAAACCCAAAATACCAAACTAATTCTTGCGACTGATTAGCTTTACCACCTTGAATGGAAAAGATCAACCCACCTAACTATTTCAAATACTAAACTTAGTTTGAGTGGAACCCCTTCCATCTCTGAGGCCTGGAATTTTTATTCCAATTCCTCTGTCTAAAAAATGCCCCTGGTATGGGCATAAAGGTGAATGGGTGCACACACATGTGGAACTCCTGACCTAGCAACTAATAAGGGCTTTGGAGCTGAAGGGATCACCTTATCCATGTCTTAAGGTCCTTTCTTGGTATAAAGTAGAATATTTACTTTAGGTGCAGAGTGCATGCTGCATCAGAGGTATCAAGAACAAAATGTTTTGATGCTGGTTATCTTTAATTTAAAGAGCCAGTTTAATGTAGTGGTTAACATTGCTAGCCTAGGAATGGGGATACCTAAGTTCTAGTCTTCCCTTAGGGATGGAAACCAGTTAGGTGACTTTGGGTCAGTCACTCTCTCTCAGCTCTAGACTGGGAAGTTGAAAAACATCCTGAAATAAAGTACTGGCAAACCACTTCCAAAAACTGCATGGACCTGCATGGATGGATAGTCACCAGGAGTCAAGATTGACTCAGACCCATAACAACAGCATATTTACTTTACCACATTTGTTTAAATCTGCAATGAAGTGAGATTTTTTTTTAAACACATTTGTACAAGGTGGATGGCTGAATTGGCTGATTCCTGAATTCCAGCTTTCGTTAATAAAAGACAACATGGGCAATGGCCAAAATTGATGGGAGAGGTTATTCATCAGTCTCTGGAGAGCCATTCGGTTTCTGGTCTACACTCTTGCTGCAAGGAAAACAAGACATTCTTATTTAAGAAATAAATAAGAAACAAGGAAGCATAGACATTCTTATTTAAGAAATACCTCAGCAACATTCTGGTAGATCTTGATATAGCTCAGGTAGCACATTCTTAAAGGCATAAGTAATTGGATAATTTTCATTAACTTCCAAATTTGCTTTGCTGTTTCACCATTCTCATAATTCTGATCAAATATTCTAGGACATGTAATGCTTAATGGCAAAATAAAACATCTTCATAGATTAAGAACGTTTACACATGATTGGCCAGAGCAACTGATTAATAACTTTTACAGCTAGTTATGAAAATGAGATTACAATACTTGTAAAATTAACACTGCATTTCTAATTCTCTAGCCTGTGGACAATTTGCACAACAGGCAATTGAGCCATTGATAATTAACTAGCACATTTCAGTTTCCAGTTTTAATTTTCAGTGGTGCATCTTTCTGAGTCATCCATTAAAGCTGTACCATTAAACAAGTACTGAGGTTTTATTTATTTGCATTATTCCCTTCTACCATTAATAGCTTGGTAAAGTTTATAAAATAATTTTTGCTACTGCTGCTTTCAAAACATTGAACAAGATCAGTATTGCTTTTTGCAACACCTTGAATAAATCATCCACATTAATATGCTGATATGCTGTTTTTAGAAACACAAAGCATATGGATGACTTCTGCCTCTGTGTTAGGAATCTGCAGCGTAAGATATGTCACGTGTTTGATATACTGTAAGCGTGAAGAACCTGTGACTACTTGCTTTCTTAATTACATCTAGAGCTTTCCCATCTCTGGCCTACTTTACACAATAAATGTTATCCAGCTTATCTTAACTTGCACCCTTTAAAGGTGTCGGGGCAAAAGCCCTTTGACATATATTGACAATCAGTATTACTTTGGAGCTATCATTTCTATATTCCAGAAGAGTGGAAGGTGTTTTTGCCAATATTGTTTCTGTACTGCAGAACTATTACAGTATTGTTAGTAATATCGTATTGTACCTATTTTTGTAAGACAACCCAAACTTTTTTCACGTGCCCCTATTTATCCCCTCCTAACTGGCAAAATGTTACATACTAATATAAGAAACCAAGCCAAAAGTTAAAACTTGGATGCAAGAGATTTTTTCTTGGCAGTTAAGAAGGCACAACAACTGCCAAAAGTGTAGATACAAATAACCCTTTCATTACCTTTAAACATTTGCTTTGGGGAAAATGGACAGCTTAAGGCTGAAGCTCTTCTGTGTTTTCACAAAATATTAGTTATTCCAGTGGCTGAGATCAGTATGATCACATCTTCTGAAAGCTGCATCCTCTGCCATTTAAAGTTACGTTTACCGTGTTTCCTTCCTTTTTAATAAAGAGATGAGTCGATAAAGAATTTTTATTGCTTGTCTAATTTGCCCAAATTGCCTATCAGAGATCTATGGGAGTGGGTGGATGTTATCCTGCTCTAATGAAGGTGGTAAGTGAAACCTGTTCCGCTGGAGGCATCTTCTAATGAAGTCCCCTTTATGCCTGCATAGACAGGACATTAGGGCATCGCAAAATTTTGCTTCAGAAGGATCAAATCTTGCCGGTCCCTGCAAATTCCTCAAAGATCTATCTATAGCAGAGCTACCCACCCGGAGGGAACCTACTATTAGCTTTGATAATAGATAGCTGGTAGCCCAGCTACGCAGTTTTCCTCTTATAAAAAGGGGGCTGTGGAACCGCTTTTGGAGATGGAAAATCCTTTTCGGAGCCGCCTCCCCGGGAATTGCGTCCATCGGAAAAACTAGGAGCCAATCGCTCGCAGCGCTGAAGACGAGAAAAAATCCACTTCGAGTCGCGCCTCACTGTAAAACCCTCTTCTCTCCGCAGCGCCTCATCCAATAGAAGGAGGAATCCTTTCCCATTCTGAGACCCCCCTGATCTTTGCACTTCAACTCCCACAATTCCCGGGCTCGCCTCGGGCACTATGGGAAATGAAGTCCAACCTGTCCAGAAGACGGCAGGTTAAGGAAGCCGATGTTCAGAGCTGCACACCTTTCCACACAGAGAATGGGGTTTATTCCCTGCAGGCTGCGCCCTGGGAGTCACATGCTGTTGTAGTACCGG
This sequence comes from Charina bottae, assembly GCA_023362775.1. Lineage (NCBI taxonomy): Eukaryota > Metazoa > Chordata > Lepidosauria > Squamata > Charinaidae > Charina > Charina bottae. Next base: position 243,367,922 of record JALMGJ010000002.1, read on the forward strand.
CGGGCACTTCCGAGGCTTCCTTGGCGAGGACGTCTGCAGTATAACGGGATTTCCATCCCAGCCATGCCCGGCGGAGCGCCGAGGTCCTGCGCCACTGGACCGGCAGAGGCGCTCACGGTCAAAGCTGCGCGGATTGTCCACGAGGGGTCTCCGCTGACCCAGCCTGCGCATATGCTCGTGGGCTACTACTCTCATCCCTCGCAACCAGCAAGGCTCTACTTGGATATAATCGCGGTGCCTGCTATTCTTCGACTTTCCAAAATGCGAATTGCGACCACCAGGAGAACCAAACGGACAACCTTTCGGACTGAGCGGGTCTGGTTATCGTCCTGTTTCGACCCTGGACTTGAACGTGCAGGCAACCGAGACAAGGAATCCGGGAAGAATTTACGGGCGAAGAAAGCTAAGCGGGGATCCAGCTTCCCAGCAGCCCTTTTCTCGCCCGCAGCGCAGCGGTCAAGTCCTGAATCGCGCGGTGTGCTTTAGCTCTTCACTTTTTATCTCTATATCTCCACTCGACGGCGTCTCTCGGCTCCTATTCTAGAGTTAAGGACCCAAATTTTACTCTCACAACGGCGGGATTCCCGAGCTGCCAGTTGATTGAACAGAGACGCAGGCGAGGCAAATCAGAACATGCGGCAGGTTAGATTAAGGCTGCAATTCTGCGGATAGTTAATTGAGGAAAATTCGCACGATATGACAATCCAGGGTGAACTAATGATGATACATCGAATTCGCCCAAATTTTGGGAGCACTGAATCATACATTCACTACGCGGTCTCTGTTTGTAAACCACAAGAAACTGAAATAGCTGGTTTGTTATTAAGTATGCAGTGTGAACCCGCGAATTTTTCTCCCCTTTGCTCAAATCTAAGGCTCCCTTTCCCTCTGGATCTCCACTTTGAGTAAACATGCCTAGGCTGCCCCACAGAGACACGTTGCTCTCTAATGCCGTATACAGCTTGCCGGAAGTGCGGGCTTATAAAGCGACTCCGATTTTCCTATCTCTTGGAACGTCTCTGCGAGAAAGCCGCAGGAGTTTAGATTTCAGGGCGTGATGGGGAAAGCCCGCCTCGCTTTGGCGCAGGGCACGCCGGGAACTTGGGGCGGGCTGGTGGCGACAGCGACGACAGCGGAGGCGGGGCGGGAGGCGGCAATTCCCGTCGCGGGGCGTTTGGCCGTTTCCGGGTTGAGGAAGGCGGTTCGTCTGAAAGGCAGCAGTTGGGCGAAGGTTAGGATTTGAGGCTGTGGTCGCCGCGATGTACCACAGCAGCACGCAGAGGCGCTACTGGACTTTCCGTAGCGAGGAGGAGTTGGGCCGCCGGCGCTCGGACGCCAACCGCAAGTTCAGATGCAAAGCGGTGGCCAATGGCAAGGTAGGAGCGGGGGAGGCCAGGCCGAAGTGCCAAGGAGCTCTCAAGCTTGCTTTCCTCGAGTCTCTTGGATCACGCTCTGTAGGATTTCTCAGAATGGTACTGTATGTACCAATCCTAACCCAGCATGCTGGCTGGGGAGTTCTGGAAGTTGAAATCCACACATCTTAAAATTGCCAAGTTTGGAAAACACTGGTACATAGGTTCCGCTTTCCCTTAAGAGCAAGAGAAACAGATGTTATAGTATGCCATGCCCTCATGAATGGGGTTTTACCAGACTTCCACCCCTCTCTCGGCGGGAGGGGGATTTCTTTTTACACAGTGCATATCCTGTGCGGTATTTTTCAGTTATGTTGACCACCAGGAGGATAAACGCTGTAGGGTTGTATTCTAAGGATTGCGTTATATGGCAGACTTTCCCAAAGTTCAGTGCAACTATGTGGAGTTATAACTCCCATTGCCTTTAGCTACCTGGGGATAATGGGAGTTGTAGTCCTGCACATGTGGACAGCACCAGGTTGGGGAAGGCTGATGTAGAGGATTATGCTTTAAATGGTTCCACTTAACATCTGTAGCCTGTGTTAGTGAATAGTGATCTCCCTTTAAGATACATGTTATTCTTTCATAAGGTTCAACAGACAGACTCATTTCTTCTTGACCCACATGAAGAGCTGATAATTTGTAAATATTATGAAAAAAGATTAGCAGATTTTTGCTCTGTATTTAAACCAGCAATGCCCAGATCTGTTACGGTAAGTTGTTGAATTTTTTACACCTGTTTTAACTTTTCTGTTCCAGAGAAGCCAATATCTGCATGTGCTTACATGAAATGTTTCTGTTAAGTGTTATTTAAATAGAACCCATTTTTTTTAATGTTCATGACACACAGAAGTATAAATTAACCACACAGTCTGGGCTGATATAATATCCTGTGGTAAAACATTGGCTAGTAAATAGTTAAGTATGTTGGATGTACATAGCCAATTAATTCTTATTCTTTGTAAGATTTAATCCGTCCCTTTCTCCCTTAATTTTCTAAGTTTAGTGTGGTTTGAAAAGGTTGTCTTTTCCATATGCAGAATATTTTATTTTGTGCATTATCATTAGTTAACAATTAGTAATGTTTATTTGGAAAGCTGAAAAGTTTCTAAGAATATGCAGAATAGTTTTCCTTCCCAGTAATTACTATTGCCTGTCTTCAGTCATGCATAATCAGAGGTCAAGGTTGGCTGTTCTGTGATAGATGATGGCTTCATTCCCATGCAGACTCTGGTCCACCATTATTTGTCCTTTAAGTATTTTCTTGTAAAATAAAGGTTCTTTTGAGTTGAACTTGATTCCTGGTGACCTATTCTATTGGCTGCTCTCCTCAGCTAAAACTAGCTTGGTAAATTTTGTTAGGTGAGAAGAGAAAGGAAAGACTATGCATCAAATGTCAGAGCAGCAGTTTTTCTATCAGTTTGCAGTATTGTCACAAAGGGGCTTCTGCTATAGTTTGTGCAGCAGAGATGCACTGAAGATCATGACAGTGTCAAGAAAGCTAATTATCCTGCCATACTACTAAATTCCACCATAGGAGACCACACTTCCACCATAGGAGACCACACCTCAGCTTTGTCAGGAGTCAGTGGTAGGGACAACCAAACAGGTCACATAATTCTGGAAAAACTACAGCTGTGAAGAATCTAAGCTTATCTGAGATCATAGGCATGTGGGCCTTACTGTATTTGTGAAGTATGCTGCTTTTGACTTGAGCAGAATCACTGATCTAATGTGCTCTTTAGAAGGGAATTCTAGTGTCAGTTTTGCGCAGTGTACACTTTAATAAATAGAGTGAAGTTTTCAGTATCTCCAAGTAGATTAGCAAACTTACTATTTTACAGTGATCCAAATTGGACATTTATATGAAATAACAGAGAAAACAGAAAAAACAAAAGTTAGAGCACAGCTAAAATCAAAATATTAAATATTTGATTGATTCTGTGCCATCAAGTCGTTTTCGACTCCTTGTGACCACATAGATTTTCTTCATGAGGATCTATCTCTAACCTGTTCTTTCAAGTCTCCCAATGGTGCACTTATTGCCACTGTAACTGAGTCCATCCACCTTGCTGCTGGCTGTCCTCTTCTCTTTCCTTCCACCTTTCCCAGCATTACAGCCTTTTCCAGAGAGCTGGGTCTTCGCATAACATGTTCAAAGTAGGATAATTTGAGCCTGGTCATTTGTGTTTCGAGTGAGAACTCTGGATTGATTTGTTTGATGATCTATCGGTTTGTTTTCTTGGCTGTCCACGGTATTCTCAGGAGTCTTCTCCAACACCAAAGTTGAAATATGTCAATACTCTTCCTGTCCTGCTTCTTTAAAGTCCAACTTTTGCTTCCATAGCATGTCACAGGGAATACCATGGCTTGCACAATTCTGATCTTTGTAGGTATAATAAATGGTTTGCACATCTCTAGCTATTACTTTGAACTTTTGCTCCAATAATATTGAGGCCTTTGATTTTATATAGAAATATTGGACTTAAGATGACAATATAATTACTGCATTTAGAAAGTGATGCCTAGATTATTAAATTCTATGTTTACTATGTACATATTGTTTCTATAAGTTTGCATATCTGTATGCCATTTATGCCATTATTCTTATAACCCCCCAGAAAAAAGCAGCATATATCAAACTCTGTTATCATCTTACACAAGCCAATATAGTTTTACGATAACAGTCAAGTAAACTCTTAATTTTATTATCAACTAAAGCAGAATATCCATTAAATGCTAATGGGATTTTATGAAGGTGTATTTTATGTATTTTACACATGCATAAATGATTAACAGGATTTTACAAATGTGCAGAAGCATATAGTATATGGACAGATTTTGTCCATTGCATCTGAAGTCCATCAAACAGATCTGTTAAATCAAGGGTTTACTATAGCAGATCATCAGTTTACAGTAAATTTTATTATTAGCCAGATAATATAGGCCAAATAATTTATATATAAAATAAAGAACTTGATTGCTGCCAGATGCTCTTATCATTGGTACAATAGCAAATAGTAAATAAGCCTATTTCAGGACTGCATCTTTTGTTTCATAAATTTCCTTTCTGGCTTTACTGAACTGAATTTTTTTCTGAAGTGATGTATGTAGTATGTAGCAGTATGTTACTTAGTTTTCCACTGGCATTTTAAAATGTGTCTTGCATTTATTTTTATATTTATAAAAAGTAGTCTCTGTGGTATATATGAATGAACTTTCCAACTTTTGTGTGCTTTTAGGGTACAGCCTGCATGTATTTCAAACGTTTTTACCTCAATAACTCAGTAATGGAGTATCATCCCCGCATAATTATGTGAGTAACTTACCATTTATGTTTTGAAATTGATACAGATATGTTTATTAATGTTTGAAGCTTTAATTATTTTTTTAATCTGTTCAATTGTTTCCGATTCTTGGAGACTGCCTGGACAAGTCCCTGCAGTTTTCTTGGCAAGGTTTTTCAGAAGTGGTTTGCCATTGCCGCCTTCTTAGGGTTGGGAGAGAGTGACTAGCCCAAGATCACCCAGCTGGCTTTGTGCCTAAGGCAGGACTAAAACTCACGGACTCCCATTTTCTAGCCTGATGCCTTAACCACTACACCAAACTGGCTCTCCTTTAACTAGTAGGAGACAAGAAATATTCAGGGCTCATTTTCATATTCCAAGGTGAAAACTCCGTTTCTCAGGAAAATGCTTTTGGTCTTGAAATTATTTATATCATCTCACATACATGGATACACACTTTTGTTACAACCAAATGATTGTTTTTGTTTTGTTTTTAAGGTTAACTTGTGCATTCTTGGCTTGTAAAGTAGATGAATTTAATGTATCTAGTGCACAGTTTGTTGGTAACCTTCGTGAGAGCCCAGCAGGACAGGAGAAGACTTTAGAACAGATCTTGGAGTATGAATTACTACTTATTCAGCAGCTGAACTTCCACCTTATAGTACATAACCCTTACAGACCATTTGAAGGCTTCTTGATTGATTTGAAGGTACTAGACCTTTTTTTTTGCTTTCCAAGTTAAGCTTTGACTGCAATAACTGCATTAAAATGTTGTTACATGAATCATACGGAAATAGTTAAACTTTTACAGCGGTACTGCTAAGTTCCTTTTTCTAAGCTAATGTATTTTGAGAATAGCCATACTATGAAACATAGACACTAATGTTAATTCAGTGAGCCCATCTTTAATACCTAACATTTTCCTTGTTTTGCACATCTTTCAAAAACACTTTCTTCAGTTTAGAAAAAGGTAACTAAGCACTGCATTTAGATCTGAGTGCCAAAGTGATGTTGGAAATGTTGAACTGTTTGTCCTGGGGTGTGTGTGTGTAAGGAAAGAATTCTTAATTCCTCTATAAATAAGGGTATTACCTATATAATCACAATTTTTATGAACACCAAAGTAAAATCAGAGTTACGTGTAATGAGGTATAGAAAAAATAGTTGTTGCAAGTTTTATGCCACCCTTAAACACGCATCAGCTAAATGTTGGTAAGGGATTGGATATCATAATCAGCTTCAAAATCTAAAGGCTTTTTTTTTGTAATCTTGAAGAACAAGGTAGAAGACTTTTTGATTTGACTTTGTAAGCTCAAAATTTTGTCAACTATGCCAAGTCAGTTCATGAAAACCTTGGTATTATATATGATGATGATTCTGACGTGGGTCAAAAAGACCACAGGGATAGATAAGCTTTTTAGTTTCTTTTATTTTTATTCTTGTGCTTGAAAACAGGGAAATCCTTTAGTTCCTCCCTTTCATTTGAAATATGTCTTGAATATGGGATTGGAGGAAATTGTAGCAACAGATTATTCCAAAGTATTATTGTCTTTATTTTCAAGACCCGTTATCTATTGCTCGAGAATCCTGAGACGTTGAGGAAGACAGCAGATGACTTTCTTAATCGGGTATCTTTGACAGATGCATGCCTTCTCTTTACACCTTCTCAGATAGCTCTCACTGCTATGGTATCAAGTGCATCCAGGGCAGGATTTAATATGGAAAGGTAAGTAGTTTCTGAATATTTAAGTAATCACGTAAACATCTTCTGTCTATGTGGGGAAAATATAGTCATTTTGATAGGCTATGAAGAGAGTTTGTCAATGAAGGTTCTCAGTCATCCAGGTGGAACAGTCTGTGGATTGAATCATGTCAACTGGATTTCTATTTTCTCAGTGGAAACGTTTCACTCCTTATCCAAGGAGCTTCTTCAGTCTGAGTAAAGTTAGTAAGGGAATCCTTAAATATGTTTCTAGGGTGGCTGTGTGACCTTGCACCTGGGGCTAGGTCATGGTTATTTTGAGATGTTTATTTCTAAGTCCCTTTATCATCTAAAGGAGGATCGTTAAGATTACCCTGCTGCTGTTGAGCTTGCGAAATGGTCTTAATCTTCAACAGACTGGCATTCCTAGACTGTGAAGTCCTCATTGGGACCGGTGGCAAGTTAGAAATAGGGATCTACAGGAAACCCACACACACAGATCAATACCTGATGTTTGACTCCCACCATCCACTGCAGCACAAACTAGGAGTCATCAGGACATTATCACACAGAGCAGAAACCATCCCCACCTCCATGGATTCCAAAAAGAATGAAAAGCAGCACCTGAGAACAGCTCTGAAGGCCTGTGGATATCCAAATTGGGCCTTCACTAAATCTAAGTCTACCAGACCTAAAACAGCGACAGATAGGGCTGAGACTCAGAGTAAATGGAAGAACCTGGTCATTCCTTACATGGCTGGCGTGTCTGAAAAGATAAAACGGATATTTGGCAAACACCACATACAGTGGGGTGAAAAAGTATTTAGTCAGCCACCAATTGTGCAAGTTCTCCCACTTAAAAAGATGAGAGAGGCCTGTAATTGACATCATAGGTAGACCTCAACTATGAGAGACAAAATGAGAAAACAAATCCAGACAATCACATTGTCTGATTTGGAAAGAATTTATTTGCAAATTATGGTGGAAAATAAGTATTTGGTCACCTACAAACAAGCAAGATTTCTGGCTCTCACAGACCTGTAACTACTTCTTTAAGAGGCTCCTCTGTCCTCCACTCATTACCTGTATTAATGGCACCTGTTTGAACTTGTTATCAGTATAAAAGACACCTGTCCACAACCTCAAACAGTCACACTCCAAACTCCACTATGGTGAAGACCAAAGAGCTGTCGAAGGACACCAGAAACAAAATTGTAGACCTGCACCAGGCTGGGAAGACTGAATCTGCAAAAGGCAAGCAGTTTGGTGTGAAGAAATGAACTGTGGGAGCAATAATTAGAAAATGGAAGACATACAAGACCACTGATAATCTCCCTTGATCTGGGGCTCCACGCAAGATCGCACCCCGTGTGGTCAAAATTATCACAAGAACGGTGAGCAAAAATCCCAGAACCACACGGGGGGACCTAGTGAATGACCTGCAGAGAGCTGGGACCAACGTAACAAAGGCTACCATCAGTAACACACTACGCCGCCAGGGACTCAGATCCTGCAGTGCCAGACGTGTCCCCCTGCTTAAGCCATTACATGTCCGGGCCCGTCTGAAGTTTGCTAGAGAGCATTTGGATGATCCAGGAGAGGATTGGGAGAATGTCATATGGTCAGATGAAACCAAAGTAGAACTGTTTGGTAGAAACACAACTCGTCGTGTTTGGAGGAGAGAGAATGCTGAGTTGCATCCAAAGAACACCATACCTACTGTGAAGCATGGGGATGGCAACATCATGCTTTGGGGCTGTTTCTCTGCAAAGGGACCAGGACGACTGATCCGTGTACAGGAAAGAATGAATGGGGCCATGTATCGTGAGATTTTGAGTGCAAACCTCCTTCCATCAGCAAGGGCATTGAAGATGAAACGTGGCTGGGTCTTTCAGCATGACAATGATCCCAAACACACCGCCCGGGCAACGAAGGAGTGGCTTCGTAAGAAGCATTTCAAGGTCCTGGAGTGGCCTAGCCAGTCTCCAGATCTCAACCCCATAGAAAACCTTTGGAGGGAGTTGAAAGTCCGTGTTGCCCAGCGACAGCCCCAAAACATCACTGCTCTAGAGGAGATCTGCATGGAGGAATGGGCCAACATACCAGCAACAGTGTGTGCCAACCTTGTGAAGACTTACAGAAAACGTTTGACCTCTGTCATTGCCAACAAAGGATATATAACAAAGTATTGAGATGAACTTTTGATATTGACCAAATACTTATTTTCCACCATAATTTGCAAATAAATTCTTTCCAAATCAGACAATGTGATTGTCTGGATTTGTTTTCTCATTTTGTCTCTCATAGTTGAGGTCTACCTATGATGTCAATTACAGGCCTCTCTCATCTTTTTAAGTGGGAGAACTTGCACAATTGGTGGCTGACTAAATACTTTTTCACCCCACTGTACCTGTATATTTCAAACCCACCAACACACTGAGACAGAGGCTTGTACACCCCAAAGATCAAACTCCAAAACACAAGGAAAGCAATGTAGTTTATGCAATCCAGTGCAGTGAGGAGTGCTCTGAACTCTACATTGGAGAAACCAAACAACCTTTGTACAGGAGGATGGCCCAACACAGGAGAAGTAACACCACAGGACCAGAGTCAGCAGTTTATCTTCATCTAAAGGAAAAAGGACACTCATTTGAGGACATAAATGTTCACATTTTAGACAGAGAAGATAGGTGGTTTGAGAGAGGGGTCAAGGAATCCATTTATGCCAACTTGGAAAATCCTTCCTTGAATAGAGGTGGGGGCCTCAGGCACAACCTTTCCCCTATCTTCCTTCCTGCTTTGTCTTCTGTGCCTAGGAAGATTAAGACCATTTCGCAAGCTCAACAGCAGCAGGGTAATCTTAACGATCCTCCTTTAGATGATAAAGGGACTTAGAAATAAACATCTCAAAATAACCATGACCTAGCCCCAGGTGCAAGGTCACACAGCCACCCTAGAAACATATTTAAGGATTCCCTTACTAACTTTACTCAGACTGAAGAAGCTCCTTGGATAAGGAGTGAAACGTTTCTACTGAGAAAATAGAAATCCAGTTGACATGATTCAATCCACAGCTATGAAGAGAGGTATGGATAATGATAACTGCTGCAACAATTCAGTCAGATGTATAGCCCAAATTCCAGGATTTGATTTGATTATCTGAACAGCTTTATATAAGAGATTGGCAGTACTAAATCATTTATTAATTCTGGTGTACAGTATGTAGAATTCTGCCTGTGGAATGATTACTTTTACAGCTTTTAAAAATGTTTTGACTTATTCTATCAAAATAAGTGACTGAATACATTTACTATTTTGTGTCTGAATGTCATTGTTTTGCTTGTGGAAGATTGTATCTAATTTCTTGAGTACCTTAGGTTGTGCAAATGCTACTTTTGTGATATTTTAAAAAATTATGTTATCACTTGTGCATAAATTGTATTTTAAATACTGTTAAAAATAAATAAAATAAAAATATCTTCCATTGCCTATCATGAAATGTTAGCAAAATGTCATTCTTTTTATGATCTATAATTTAAATGTTTCTTTTTAGCTGTTGTTTTTTTATTTTTGCTAATTTTCTGAATTTTTTTATAGTTACTTGTCAGGAAACCTAATGCTTAAAGAGAACAAAGCATCCCTTTCGCAGTTGCTAGATGGAATGAAATGTAAGTTATGATGCGGACAATGAGAGAGTACCTACATATTTATTTTAAATATCCTTGATTCATCAGAAGGAAAAAGTTAAAGGGCTTGGTGTGATTTTAAGAGTTATAAAAGTTTATTTTTGATGTTTCTAACTGAACAAAAGGACCCATGTTTTTAGAACAAAAATACCTGCAATCTTGTGTGTCTCCATCTTTCCTACTCCCAATGCTAGCATGTAAGATAACAGGATAGAAAAGATGAAGTGTGGTAAACTATTGTGTTATATAAAATATTTGTAGCTATATAGATTTCTGAAGTGTTAAGCATGGCACAGTCTCATACCAGGTTTGCTTGTCTGTTTTGATACTGAGTTTTATGTTGCATGATTCCAGAGTGAGTTCCTTTAAGTACCGTGCATTCTATAGTCCAGGAGGCATTAAAATGTTAACAACATCAATCAAAGATAAAATAGGTTATCTTTCCTTCCGTGCAAGGGGCATTAGCCATGTGCCACAATAGAGGTGGGCAGCCTTTTGCTAGCCAAGGACCACACTGAACCTGGAGGGGGGGCACATCACTCATGCGGGCACTGCAGTGGGTATGGCGGGCGTGGTGGGGGCAGGCGCAGCAGCGGGCATGGTGTGCGTGGCGGCGGGCATGGCGGCAGCAGGCCCTAAGTGCGCGATTGGCTCCTGCCCGCAAACCCCGCCCCCTTCCATGCGATTGGCCCTCGCCTGCAAACCCCACCCCCTTCCACGCAATTGGCTCCCACCCTCAAACCCCGCCCCCTGGCCGAGTGATATTATAAATTTTGTAAATATCAAAATGGCTCCTAGCATAAAAAAGTTTGCTGACCCCTGCACTAGACCAAATTGGTCTAATAATGGAGCCCTCTTAAATAATAAATAATCCTCTTAAGTAATGGAGCCCTCTTAAGGAGTTGCCAACAAGTACTTTGTGAATGTATTTAATGCTCCAAAGCATCTTGTTTCTGTTTGAATCTGTTGATGCTGCATAGCCCTATGCCCCAGGATGGAGCAACATTAGATCAAGAGAGCCACTGTTGGCTGCTTTTCCTTTGTGTGATTGTGAGGGCTGCATTGGTTAAATATACTATGGCTTGAAGAAATGAGATGGAGAGGAAGAATTTGATAGCACTCTTCAGATACTGGAGTATTGCTTGAGAAGAGGCAGGACTTGCTCTCCATCATTCTAAAATGTGGGACTTTAAATAATATTCTTAACCTATAGGAAGGCAGATTCCAACTGTTTTTTAAAGAAACTTCTGAACACTTAAACAGTGGAACCAATTACTTAGGTACATGGTGGCCTCTACTTGCATGTATTCGGGTAAAATCTGGACATGTACTGAGAGAAGAATTGGGTTCACCTTCCCTAATATGAATGTCCTCCAAATGCTTGGACTTGGAATTAGAGAATTCCCTAGTTGGCATCTGGAGCATGCCCATTTGGATAAGGTTGCAATAACCTAAAGTTCTTCAAATTTAGCCTCATTTGGATTGTATAAAGCCTGCCTACAGCTATTCTGTCATAATCCCTTCCCCCCAATCCCTTTTGGTCAGTTTTGTAGGAGCAAATAGGCTAAATACAAATGCAAACTCTTCTGCCACTTTGATAGAATTTGCGACCAGCATGTTTGTTTCCTTACAATTTTCTTGATCTGTTTTTGGTTTTGGTAAGTAACATAATAGTTCATATTTTTATAGTATTTTGATAAGTGTTTATTTCATTTGTTGAGGCATGAAAAATCTGGTAAAAAAATATGAGCTACCACATTCTGAAGAGGTTGCTGTTCTAAAACAAAAGCTAGAAAAATGTCACAGTCCAGAACTTGCTCTTAATACAAATACGTAAGTAGCAATTTAAACCTTTGTTAAATTCCTTGTATGTTCTGATGACCTGATTTCTGGCCAGCATGTCTTCTTTTAGGAGCAACAGAATCTGAGATTTGAGTTTTACTTCGTCTTTTGGAAATGTGGTATATAATCCTTTAATAGCCTCTTGCTGTATCAAATTAAAAACCCAGGCTCTTTTCCTGGTGTTTGTCAGTATTTCACTCCTAAACAAGTACAGGCTTAAATGTATAGAATGATGAGGGTGGTTTTGTGAATTATGGTGTTAGTTAGCAAAAGATTTCTTGCAGCACAATTGAGTAGAGGACCAATCGAAGAGACTTTTGAGTAGAGGACTTTAGAACGTTAATTTGCCCCATTTAACAATAACATTAGAACTTGCTTGGATGTATAGGTATTTTTTCATGCAACATTCCTCTACTAAGTCTGAACCATTATTTCCATAAATGGGAAAAGTTTATTTTCAGAAGAACACTTTTAGATTAAATTGGGGTAGGCTTTATTCTAGTGAGGTTTGTACTCTCTCAAGGTCTGTTGGAGGCTACATGATGTGGGAAATGAAACAAGCAGTAGATGGGACAAGAGATAGAAATGGGTGGGGATGCCCACTCTCATACTCCTCCCCCCCCTTTTCCCCCTAAGTAGCAGCCTGTAGGAACGAGTTGGATACCAAAGGCCTAAGATGATCTCTTACAGAAGGCCTCATGAAAGTAGTAGAAACAAGTTGTAAAGATGTATTTCTATTAATCTGAAGGTTAATTTATTGATATTATTTTTTTCCAAGTTCATTAGCATCAGTCCTCTTTGCATTATTTTTTCTTTAATTCCATAGTCTATCAATGGAAAACATTTTCTGTATCTTATGGAGGTAAATTCCAGTCTACAAAAGTATATGCCTAGCACTTTTCAGTTACCTCAGAGATGTTTTTAATTAATAGTTTTAAGGGATTTATAGTGTTAGACATGCTCTACCTACAGCGGGGAAGTGTCGAGAGCCTGGTGTGCTTCTTTTGCTGCTCTCAGTAACTGTCCTGGTTGCCATCTGCCTGCAGAAGATCACTGTGGATTTTCCAGGGTCCTTAATTCCTGGGATAGCTGGACTCCATCAGTCCCCCTCTCTTCTTCTTCTCTCGGAATGGCTGAATAGAGCTAGAATCAGTTGGGGTTGAACAAACCTTCTGCTCAGTTGTTAAAATGTTGTATTCTTTTTAATATAAAAAAGTGGGATTGAAGAAAGTAAGTTTAATAGTGGAACATATGCTCTTAACATTTTCCTGCTATGGAACTGTTGATAGGAAAAAGAGGAAAGGCTATGAAGATGATGAATTCATCACGAAAAAATCCAGAATGGAGGAGGTTAGTAGATTTTATACCAGATTAAATTTGCATTTAAGCTGTATTTTTAAAGCAAAAAGAACACTACTTGTTTTTAGATGGTATCTGTATCATGTCAGAGGTCACTTTTTCTCATGCCAATTAATTTGAGGTTTTTTTAAACTAAAACAAATCAAATAATGCCACTGTTTTGTTCCTCTTATCAGAGCAAATCTCTGATCAATTTTTGTTGGTTTCATTGCCTCATAAGAAATGATGCAAGGGCTGAATTTATAAGTGTCTCTGGATTCCTCACTAAAATTTCCACCTGACAGCTCAGAGCACTAACCTATAATATTTGACATTTTTTCTTTTTTTTCTTGTAATTTAAATTGTGGTTTTAACAGGTTTTATGTATTTTGTTTTATTATGTAGGCTGCCCAGAGTCACTATGTGAGATGGGTGGTTATACAAATGTGATAAATAAAAAATAAAATATCATGGATTCAAATGGGCAGGGCCAGCTTCCAGAAACCTTGCACAGCAACTTACGGGTTTATAGATATTAATTTTATTAAATTAAGAAATGTATACCTCACTTTTCCCCACCAAAACCAGAACTGTTTAAAGCAACTTAACTAAATATTACAAAGTCATTAAAAATAATTTTGCCTTATTTACAAAAAAGCTAAAAGCAGAAAACATGTAGATAATTAAAACTCACAAACATTAAAATTAGCACTTCTGCTGTTAATCAGTTCACATTTGCATGTTACACAACTAAATGATTTCTACATTCAGCACATAATGCTAAACTGGAATATTTAAGGGAAAAAAACCTACAGTTCATGTTTGTTCTACCTTAAATCCAACTCTCCGTGAAAGAAATATGAAATTAAATTTCAAGCATAATAACAAGGTCAAAATTAGAAGCGGATACTGTGCTATATATTCAATTGCTGTGTAAAAATTAGTGATGTACTGTATATATTGTACTTTTGGTTTTGAAATGAATGTGACATTAAATACAAAACATCTTGGAAGAACATGAGCTGAAGCAAATCATGGTTTAAACTAAGCAATCAGAAACTTCTCAATATACCACACCCATCTTTTGAGAAGATGAAGTTGCCTTGCATTAAATTGTATCATTCTATCATCCGCGCTGGTCTTTCTGGCTCAGGTGAAGCTCTTTTCATGTCCTGTTTCAGTTGGACATCTGGACATGCTGGAACTGAATTTATGTGTACAGTAATTCTCCCACCCTTAAGTGCTTACAGTATTGAAGTTCTGTGATACTAGTTGTTATTTGAAAATACTAAAGATAGGCTTTGTCACATTTGCTTTACATGAATAGTGACATGCATAGAATTTGCTTTTTGATATTAAAAACATCAGATTTGTTAGTCTGGTTCCTTCATAAATTAAGGGGAGTGTTTTTCAAAGCTAGTGTAGTTCACTCCCTTTTTCTAACAGGTTACTTATTCTTGTTTTGACAAATGTTCATGCAGGAAAAAAAATCTTTACATAAATATGATTTAGGGGTATGTTGGACACTATTCTTTTGCAATAAAGGCTTAATTTGATTTTTTTTTACTTAGGATGAATGGACAGATGATGATTTCATGGACTAATCTATCTGCATTCCTAATAGAAAATAAAATCTGAATCCTAATTAATATACTTCATTGAAAATAAAACCAGGCAACATGTTGTACAACTCACTCAGCAGAAAATTATATATTTCTAATATAATAAATCTTTTTTTTACAAAGTGACTGGAATACTTGAACTTATTTAAATGGTATTAGTATGACCAGGTGATTTCACACTGGACAGGGCTCATCACTGCTTCTTTTCATTGGGAATTGGCCATCAGTCAAGCAACTGTAATAACCATGTTCAAACAAGATATGAACATAGCTACATTCAAAGTGCCTATACAAATATCTTATAGCACCATAACCCATAATTATTTTTAAGGAAGCATTAATAATGCATGAAATACTCTTAAGAATGATGCCATGCAATAATTTTAGACTTTTAAGTTTTTTAAAACAGCTTTCATTTTTATAAAAATACACACCTACACACCTCTCAGAAAGTCTGACATACCAGATTTTGAAAGGTACTTAACTACTCTAGTACAACCCTTGCTTGAAGCAGAAAATGTGGGCTGTTTAGCAAAACTTTTAGGTACCATTCTGGGGGAACATTCTCATGCTCTAAGGGCTGCAAATGAAGTATCCTGCTTATTGTGTGCAATTTCGAAGCAGCTATGGAAATGTGTCAGAGTGTGTGAACGTTGAACTTTTTTACAAGGTACGGATGGAGTTGTACAATATGCTGTAATTCTGCTGATTTGGAGAATAGATCAAATTGAATCTCAAAATCAAAGCTTTGCATTGACCTAGTAATGAAGTCAGGATGTTGTGTTTAATGCAAAGCATATAGCTGGGGGAATAGAGAGAAATAGTATACATATTAGTCCAGCTTTGATCTACTGGGCATTTTACCCAAGGAGCATGAGAAATGTTTCAATTAAAAAGAAACCAATTAGAAATACTGATGCAATTATCTAATTTTCTCCAATTAGTGATTGGAGACACATTTACAATACATAAATATCAGCTGTACAGAATATTCTGAGCTGATGCTTAATGTCTTACAACACACTGAAGTTGAACTTTTGGTACAGATAAGGATGTTCTTTTACAAATAAGATCCTTTCCTACTATGATTGCATAATCTGCCTTAATCAACATAATAGTGCATTCTATCAGGCATAACTATCAAATATAGATCCATGAAGAATGCAGAACAGTGTGAATAGGTTTGAATGGAGAGCTTAGCATAATATGACTTGTTAGCCACAGCAGATGATACATCTCTCCAGAAGGATCTGCATTATTAGCTTGCAAACCAAATATTCCTTTTGTGACCAGACCTCAGAATTTTTGTACGTGGAAAGGGGATTACTTCCCTCTAAGTAATCCCCATGAGCTAGAAATACCCTCCTTATATTTCAGACTGTTGAAAATCAGTTTGGATAAACAACCCCAATCCAAGGTTTCCCAACATTTGAGAGCTAGTGGGAATATTTTGGGATTCTAAGATGTTATGGCCACACTCAAAAATGTTCCCTATCCCACTCTTTAATCAGCTCAGCTTACTTGGTTTTTCCGGGAAGGTGGCCAAGGTTCCAAAGAAAGCATTGAGGTGTGTCCCTTGCCCCATATTTTTTTAAAGAATGCCTCCAGTATACAGTATATGCAGAGCTCAGAACACTAGGGATGTGGGAGGAGAGAACTTCTGTTTCAGGATACCACTTTGCAGATAGCTTTGTTTTAATTAAAATAAATGGGCATGGCTGTTGGGGAAGCATCAAGGCAAGCCAGGTCCTAATCTGCTTGGGAGCAAGTCTGGCTTTCTGCAAAAGCCATTCTCTACGCTGCTTCAGAAGGCAAGGGGACTTGCCTTCTGAAGCAGGTAAGGTATAACTCCTACTGTCCTAGCACTGGCCATTATGGAGAGCTTGTACTTTCTATTTTTTCCCATTATTCTTCCTTTATGTATTGTGTCTAAAGATGTGAGGTAGCTTCTGTTGCAAGATGACTTAAATGTATAGACAGAAAAGACACACACACACTTGGGAAAGAATAGCCACTCATCAATATTTTTGTTCATTCAGAATCTAAACTTGAATTCAACGATTTTCACAATTTTTTGTAAGAACTGTTTTGAAATGGATTCAAACTTATAATTACATACAGATATTAAAGCTTGCCCTGCTTCAGCCCTTTAGAACTGTAACTTAATTTCAGAGTAGATGTTCACTAATTATTTCAATGTACAGTTAGTTTGTCCTTTGCTTTTCTGTTTTATTTCTAACTTTTGAGTTGCAAGAATAACAGAGACTTCAAAATTCAGTAACGCAGTGGATCACCGCATATTTTTGGAGCCAACAATGGCAGCATGGTATGAAGATGACTTTAAAGTGGCCACTTAGTCATCCTTAGCCTTTGTAATATCTCACATACCTAACTCCAGGTGACAGGAGAGGAGTCTGCATCATGATTCTCTTTCAATAATGATGTTTTTAGCAGTTCCCATGGTAGGCAGGAATAGCCTTTCCAAAAAAGAAAAGTCCTAGTTCAGCCTTCTCCTTTTACTCTTCCATAAAAGACTGACTAATGGCAAGCCATGGGTTACTACTACTAAGTGGGAAAAATTAATTTTTTCAGTCAACACTTATGAATGTATACATGAACATATACCACTAAAATCTGAATTACTGGACAGAAAAATTGAATGTATGCTATAAAACTGTTTAATGAATGCATGCATGCCTGATACAATAATCAATAAATTTACTGAATTCAAATTTACTGTTGTAAACATTTTACAAAAAGCATTGCAATTTATCTGGATACAGTCATTGATGGAAAAATTACTCAAAATGATAAATGGCACATTAAAAAAAAATAAAGGTGACAAAACCCAGTCTGCATCTTCTTTCAGCACAACTCTGAACAAACAAAATAGAATGGTATAAAAAGTGTACAGCAAAGATTTCCTCTCAAACTCTGGAAGCTGTAAATACAAAGTGGTTGAACAATTGTAATATGGTTACAGTAACCAGGTGAATTACAGTAAAAGGTGATCTATCCAGTTATACTTTGCTGTTGAAACAATTTATTGGCAGTTGACTATAGGTATGTTTTCTGAAAGACAGCTAGACTTTGGCAACCGGAGGTTTGAAATAACATTAAAGTTCAAAGAGACAGTCACAGCATTTTCTTTGTGGAAGGTGATTTGTACACCAAGGCTCAGAAGTTCTGAAAATTGGTTCCAAAAGTGCAAGTGTCCTGCACGGATAGCTTAAAGCTGCTGGTACAGTCAGTCACCAACAGGTTTGTTGTTTTTTGCATAGTTCACACATCACTGGAAACGTGAAACGTGTGCTATTTTTGGCAAGAGCAAGAGGAAGTGATAATGGTGAAAGTTGTCATATTGGTCATGCTAACTCATGCAGAAAGCTGCTAGCTACCTAACGTTGTTAGACACGGAATACTGATTCTGCTTTTGTTGAAGCAGTTCTGTAATTGCCAGCAACTTCTTTAGCACATGCTGTTAAAAAAAAAAAAGGTAAATGAATAAATTTACTAAATTAACCATAATCTTCCTGGAAGTTTTAAAGGCTGAAAGGAATGATGTATTCTTTAAATCTCTTTAGAATACTTTTGGATTTTGAGCAAGGAAATGACAATCTAAAACCCTTCTAGCTTGACTACATACATCAAAATAACTTGCCCCACAGCTTTAACATATTTAAAGAAAGCAAGTGATAATATGCAATGAATATAAAAATGTAATTATATGTCTTGCAACATCACTATGTAATCACAGATATAACTGAAATATAGAACAGCATTTGAAACATAGTAGATAAAATCAAGACAGCTGCTCTACTAACAAAAGGCTCACTCATTTCACAGAAGTGAGTTGCATTTGATGATGCTTTGCTAATCCACCTTCTACAGTTCATAAGTGCCACCTCTCAAAGCTGCTCAAGAATCTCCAAAGCCAGAGCAGACTTTCAGAGGGGCAGGAGAAAAGACATTTGGTTTGCTTCCTCCCAATTTCACCCATAAAAGCTTGCAGAGAGTGGAATTCCACCCTAGGCGAACAGGAATTCATTCCACTGGCTACAACATGACTTTCACTAAACTTTTACTGATGCTTTCACAAGTCTGTATTTCTGTTTGCATCTTCAGTTTATATATTCATTTCACATGCATTCAACTATGCTTCTTTAACTTACACAATAGTTTCTTAAATACTTTAGAAATATCAAGTCTATATGAATTCTATGTGAATATAAAAATTCCTGATCCAAGATTCCAAAAAGGATAGCTGTATCATACTAAATTTGTCTATAACACACTTTCAATACAAATACTTAAGAAAACACCAAGTTTGCTAAGTATCACACTGCTTTAGTATTTGGCACATAGAAAAGCAAAAGGCAAGATCAATGAATAATGCTATTTAAAAGGCTGCCCAAAGCAAATTTTCTGATCCAGATTCCAAAAATGTCTGCTCTAAATAGAGACCCTCAAGAAAATAAGGATTTCTCAGAAGCCAGGAATTCTCACTTCAGAGATCCACAAGTAGAATTTATTTTATTCTGCTATGCTTCGGCTTTATGATTTGAGGTTTTGATATATTTACAGTTCAGTAAAGTACTAAGGTCTCTCTCTAAATGAAGGTTATAAAAAACTTAGAGATTATCATATAAACTTTTCAAATGTGTGAAGTTGTAATGGGAAGAAGGAATAACCTTGAGGAACAGCAGGAAGAGCCACAACCAAGACAACCGTCATATGAAAGAAACCTGAGTCCAGGACAGAACTGTAACCTGAGAAAACATCTCAGACAAGACCCTCCCATGTTCTCATGAAGATGAATGGAGGGAGGGGGCAAACACATTCAGACTTGCAAAATTCTGTTACCATAGGAAAGGAAAGGTTCCCCTGTGCGAGCACCGAGTCATGTGACCCCTGGGGAGATGCCGCTTTCACGTTTTTCTGACAGACTATAGAGCGGGGTGGTTTGCCATTGCCTTCCCTGGTCGTAATTACCTTTCCCCCAGCAAGCTGGGTACTCATTTTACCGACCTCGGAAGGATGGAAGGCTGAGTCGACCTGAGCCGGCTACCTGAGAACCAGCTTCCACTGGGATCGAACTCAGGTCATGGGGAGAGTTTCGGTTGCAATACTGCCGCCTACCACTCTGCGCCACATGAGGCTTATGTTACTATAACCTTATAATAAAAGTAATATTGGCCTCAATGACTTTGGTTTCCTAGTCTGGTCTACCTTGAAGGGCTAATGTCAATACTTCACATATTTCAGTACCAAGCTACGTTTGGTACCAGCTCTTACCTGCATTGCCCCTCGCTCATTACTGAGTGTCCGAAGTTCATCTGAATGTGCCACACAGATCTCATGGAGGGCTGCTAGATCACGTGATAAGTCAGTTCTAGAGGGCTCTGTAGTGTCTGGAAGCTCAGGTATATTCTTGAACAAAAATATAACAAAGCTTATCAACTTTCATAAAACAATACAAAAGTCATCATGCTTTTCTCACTTTCTACTATTATTTGGCAATGTTTGTCCATATAGAGAATGACTACAGACATTGTCACTCTTTTCCTACAGGCCACTTAAAGCTTAAATGGCATAATGAGCACTTTTTAAAAATTGTGTAACTTAACTTTGAGGTGCCACTTTGCTGTTGAATGATGCAGGGACCTCAAGTAAGGACTGATATGCAATGCTGCATTTTAGAAATCACATCATATTGGGCCTTACTTGTGAAGTTTAATCTTCTATTTTTAATACCTATAGGATGAACTAGGATTCTACCCTACTTTAGTGAAAATAAGCATGGAAACAGCTACACTGAATTAATATGCTCCATGATCCATACAAGAAAAATACATCCCATGAACAAAGATGGTAATGGGAATATATAAAATAGTAAGGCAGGAATAAGCAGAGAGAGGAACTACTTAAAACACAGGGACAATATTATTTGAAGATAAAATAATTCCATTAAAATTACTTTAACACACATAAAAACACAGCCATATAAAGAAAATCCATGTCTGAAGGCACAGTTGATGCCTTTGAGAATAAACAATTAATACTTTGAAGTACATTTCTGGAACATAGAGAAATATTCTTTTCCCATTCTTCAATAAGAAGATAATAGAGGATATGTTTACAAAACTAAGCGCTGTGGTATAGATAAGTGTTCTTACCCCAAGTTCATCCAAAAACATGATCATCCTGTGTTTGTTACTCTTGATAAATGGATTTACTCCTTCCATATAAGGTTCCTAAAATTAAACAATGATTTGCTATCCTTATTCACCATAAATATATTGTAAAGCATGCAATAGTTCTAAATTTTGATTTCTACATGAACTCCCAGAGTTGCTTATCTTGTTAAAATATTTTAATATCCCTTTTCTATATTATTTAATGTAAATCACATCAAAAGGTTCACATGAGAAAAGGCTAAGTCACAAAAGTTTTAGAAGCTTTCTAAAATGGTAACGATGATGAGGAGGTTCCTTTTTGAGACTTACTAAACATTTGATCTCATCCTATTTATTATATAGGAGGAACAGTCAACAAAGCAACTGACCAGAAATCAGCAAGAGGAATTCATAATATAAGAGATGGTCTTTAAAAGGAAGCAGTTTTTAAATTGTGAAAAGTTTTACAGATTAAGACTATCTCTAAATTGGACAGAGAAGCAAAATGGTAAACAATGTAGCCAGTGCAGGGTTACTTTCCAAGACCTGTTACAAGACATATGTATTGGCATTCTACACCAGTTCAAATTACCAAGATGCTTTCAAGGAAAACCCCATGTGGAACATATGGCAACAATCAAAACTGGAAATAGAATCACAGTTCTGTTTTGCTGGATTTTGTTTTTATATTTGATAAGATTTGAGATAATATAAAGAAGGTTTTCAAAATTCACGCATTCAATCAAAATTCAGATTCTTACAATTTAAAAGTATGATTAATGATGTGATTTTTGTCACATTAACTGTTCTCAATGATTGAGACATGCTGATCAAGAAAAAATCAACATGATCAAGAACAAGATCTGGTACTTAAACGAGTTGTCTCAGTGTCTTTTAATTTCCTGGCTAGGAATGAGCTCATTATTAAGTTATGGGCTCATCCATTTCCAGTGACCTTTCTCTGGAATGGCCACAGTACACTAAAAAAACACATATGATTTGTCAGACAATTGGCTAAGGCTAGATTCACACATCATCCTAATCCATGAAGTGGCTTATTTGCTTTTGGCTTGTCTCAGGGTAGTAAACTATGGTTTATTGTTTGTTTACTAACTGCAACTAGGATGATGTGCAAACCACAACAAAGCCTTGGTTTGAGATTTCCAACGTTATTCCAGTTTTGTTACTGTGTCCTGCCCAATCTACAGAGACACAAACACCTTTAAAAGGAAGGAAAATGAACAGGAATAATAAACTAGAATGAATGAACAGGAATACACAGAACAAGTTAGTTAGTTAGTTAGTTAGTTAGTTATTTATTTATTTATTTATTTATTTATTTATTTATTTATTTATTTGTTCGTTCATTTTTCTATCACCGCCCATCTCCCCAGACGGGAGTTATATATTTTCTTTATTTATAAAATAAGTTATATTTTCTTTATTCATTTATAATATGACTCTGGCTTGTTTTTGGAGTGTCCAACAACTCATAGTTTAATATGGTATGTGAACATAGGATATAAGGCAGAGCTGTGCAAATCCTTTTCCCTGATGACTGACTATGGGACTATCTGCATGCAAAGTATATGGCAACTAGGATAGGCAGCTTACTTGTACTTTCTTACTGAGAGTATAATGCACAAATCATGTTTACCTTAGCTCCAAACTCAACAAGATTTGCCAAATTCTGCACAGACTTGGCGACCAGCGTCAGTGTTCTTGCTGCAGTTGGAGAAGGAGAATCTGTAATGAACAGTTTGAAAATTACAACTGATATTACAGTAAGGTATAGCAAGCCAACCTAAGTCGAAGTACTTCCTTTCTAAGCCAAGCTAAATCAGCTAAGCTGATCCTGATTCAAGTGGTTAACTGATAGCTCTTTGAAGAGGAAATCCACAAACCATAGCACTTCCTTTCCTAAGAGACTGATAATATGACAATAGAAATCTTAAGGATGGTAAACTTTGGCAGCTTCCCCTTCCCTAAAATTTCTTTAAAGAAAAAAACCCACATAAATTTCAAACTAATTGTTTATGAAATATATCAAAATAATTATACAACTGCATATTTTTCATTTTCTTTCTAATATCTAAGTCCCCATATCAAAACAATTCAAACTGAATTTGAGTAGCAGCATGAACTTACTATATTTAAAGAAATAAGATGCTGAAAACAAAGGTCTTAGGGAAGTTTAGCAGCAATTTGAAGTATGATGATGATGAACCATGTGAGGTGTAGCAGATTCATTCTCATTCTATTACTGACATTTCTAATAAGAATTCTATCAAAAAAACAGCACTTAACCCTATTTAACCAAGCAATAGAATTTATTTTTTCAGCACTGTATCAGGAGCTAAATAGACACTCTTGTCCTAATGCTAAATATGAGTTTATTAACATCTAATGCACTCACCTGAGATGATATTGAACATCCTTGGATTTAGAATGGCAGGGCAGATCAGCCGAAGGAAAACAAAGCCACTGAAATTACAAAAACAAGAACATGTCAGTGTTTGAAATAAACAAAAAAAAACATTGTAAGGTACAAATGGTAAGAATAGTAATAGTTCATAATATTTCAACCGTTATTCCAAAGCAGACAATTATCCTTTCAATACTTACACCTAATACCTTGTAAAATGTTCCTTACCACTTGGCAGAAAGATAGAAAAGGTTTTCAAAAGCCCTAAAAGTTTTTCAAGCTACAATAATAGCTTATATCACCTCACCAATGTAAATTTTTATCAGTATCAATAAAATTATACAGTATAATATATAGCCACCCAGGCACTCATTTCATGTGTGTACTGTAGTAATTTACTGTTTAACAAGTAGTTAAATATACTCATCCAGATTCTCAACAGATAAGAAAGACAAAATCTGGTGTATTATTCTCATAGTTTTCTGATGAGGTCCTGTTCCATAAGTCATATTATATTATAGAAAGGATAGATGAACCTCCACCAGCAATAGGGCTTTTCTTCTGCAGCCTTGTTACAGTAAATTCACACTTGAAGGAACACTATACCAGCTTCTTAACCCCCTAAAGTAGTTACAAAGCCAAATTTCCTAGCTGGAATGTAGGAACTAATTTCCTAGTTGGCCAACCAGTATTTTTATCTCAAGTTTTAATAGTATTTTTTCTGCCTTTTAAATGTTTCATCTAAATATTTTACATTGTTGTGTTTTTTATGACAAGTGATTTTGTATGTTTTCAATGATATTTGAAAAATCAAACATGAAGCTGAACTTCTCAGCTATAGCACATAACAAACAAACATAGCAATTTTTTAAAAAAAATCTTACCTAACCACTCTTGTCCTCATGGTTGTGTTGGCTGGCCACTTGCTCTGAACAGATTTTTGTAAACAACCATAAATATACCTCAGTGTCCTATCAAAATAATACAATTAGGATAATATTTTTTTAAAATTTTACTATAGTCAGGAAAACATCTGCAATTCCAAAATTATAGATGACTGATATCCAGGTATTTTATATTCTATCTATAAAATCACAGGAGTATTAGAAAAATGTTTGTCAGGGCCAGCCCAAGAACGACGAATCAGTGTAGTCTAAACTCCAGTTCTTTATTGCTCTCACCATACGGACAGAATCTTGCCAGACTAAAGCTACTCTAACTGACCTAAGGGGAAATAACCTGGAGACTCTAGGGCGGAGCTACCCTGAGCCTCTTAACTTTCCCAGCAACAGTCTCCGGACTGAGATTCCTCTTATCAGCTTGGAATGCGCTCCCTCCTTCCTGGGAATCAGGGTAGCGCTGAAATCCACATTCTTTTATGAAATATCAGGAAAGTTGAAATAAATAAGATACCACATCTGACTCAATAAATATATTACACAAAAGCTTTAGCAACTTAGAACTCTTCAGAAATTCTACTTTTAGGTAACAGACCACTAACTGAAAGATATAGTATTTCAAAACAAATGTAAGAGCTTTCTACTGTTCATTCAAGTTTATAGTAGAGATTTAAAAGTGGCTTCAGACTGTAATAACACTTCCAGCTCAATACGTCATAATCAAGATGCAGATGAAAACCAAGGACATTTGTTTCTCCAATGTTACAGATGTTCTACTATACATATATACTCTTACCCACAAACACATTCTGCTAATGAACAGAATATAAGAACCTTGCCAAGGAATAATTTTTCAGAAAGAACTCAAATTTCAACTGATTTTCTAAAAAATATTGATGAACTTACGGAGGCAGTATTTCTGCAGCCATGAATATTTTTTCCACTAGTTCTGAAAGGATACTTAGTAGATGTGCTAAGTTAGTATTTACATCTTCATTTTTTTCTAACTTTGAAGGATTCAGCTGAAATATAGGACCAGAAATTGAACATTAATTCTTATTCAGAATGAAATCAGAAGCAACAGGAGCTTTTTTAAGATTAGAACTATTGAAGTACACAGAAATCTTAAAATCACAAAATAGTGAGCATATGGGTTGTAATGCCATAAAACCAGGGGTTCTTGGCCTTTTTGTGCCATGGACCCCTTTGAGAATTTGGTGAAACCTACAAACCTTTCTCAGAAAAATGTATTTAAATGCATCAAATAAAAAACAAAGACACAGACTGTATTACAAAGGAAACCAATTCATATACAGCTCAAATACAATTATAAAAATATTTTAAAGATAACAAATATGTAATATAGTTAATACATGATCTTCTTTAGTAACCCATTAAAGCAATAACAATATGCCGCCCTTTTTGGGTACAATAATTTTAGACAATGAGATTTTATGAAATTACAAACATTTTTAATCTCATAATTCCACCTGAGATTAGGTTAGCCCCAACCCTGCTGGCCTTTTCCAAGACCCTAAAAACTTGGTTTTGTGCACGGGCCTGCGGCCCCGTATGTGTGATAGAGCCCATCTCTTGGGTTTGTTTATGGTTGTTTTATGATACACGGCTGCTATGTGTTTTTATTTTATATTATGTATTTTATTTGTTTTATCTATTTTATTGTAAGCTGCCTAGAGTCATATATGTGAGATGGGTAGCTACTGTATATAAATCTAATTAATTAATTAATTAATTAATTTTTGGAGTCTGGAGGCCATATTTACTTTGTTGCCTACATACATCACTGAATGCAAAACTCTTATTTCAGTTGGGGGTAGTGAAAATAAAGTTGTGATTTTTCCCCCCACCCAAGTTAATAGATTCCTTGAAATCTATGCAAGGATTCTCAAGGAATCTGTGGACCCCAGGTTAAGAACCCCTGCTCTAAACCATCTTCCACCATACAGTGGAGTAATATTGGAAACAGATGTTTTTTTTTTACTATCAGTAAAACCAAGTACTAATTAGGCCAGTATGACTTTTTTTGTACTTCTAGTGTAATCTTTCTAAGATTAATGTACTTGGAAAGTTGACAATGATGCAAAATCATATTGATAACTCAATTAAAAGCCTAAATGATACCACAGAATGCAGATTAATTTTGTAAGGATAAATATAAGTTTAAAGCCATTTTAGCCATAAAACCTCCTGCAAAAACACTTGGCTTAACTACTGTCTTCATCCCAGAGGCTTATGGTGTCTAAAATTGCTCTACATGAAACAAATCTGCATTAAAAAAGAGGTTTTTCCCAAAGAAAACACATGTATTCATTAGGTAGTAACATTAAATGAAGCTTCTTACCTCACAAGATTGTTTACTCTCCATTATCTTTAAAATAGAGTCCTTTAGAGCATGATGCACAAACCGTGTAGCTGTAGCTTTCATATACTGCTCCATAAGTGTACTTGCCAGCGTGGTGGCACGGAATAAGGTAGTGGCTTCATCTGAACAAAAATATGTGTTCATATACTGGATTCAAATATTACATTTGGCATATTTTTAAAAACCAGAGGGAGGTTAATGGTGCAAAACACATTCTAAAAGGAAAAGACTGGGAATCTTGGGAATAGAGAAGAGGAATGTAATAGAAAATTACTTTCAGGAATCAATATTAAAAGATTCAAATGTACCTTCCATGCATATTTCTCTGTCATTTAGAGTTCGCAATAATAATGCTTCCAGTTTTTCATGGAGAAAAATTTTCAGTAAAATGCTAGCCAGCAATGTTCGATCTTGTCCACACACATGGGATAAGGCATAGACAACGTGCAACTCTTTTTGCAGTACCAACTGAAAAAAAAAGGTAAATGCTTTAATATTTTAATATAAAACCATAATGTCATTGTTTTCTTTTTTTAAAAAAAGAAAAAATGAACAAGTAAAAGCAAAATACAGTAGATGCAGAAATAGATTATCAGTAAGTAGAAAGAAGCTACCAAAGTTCTACAGTTAGTCTCAGTACATCGTTGATGGAAATTTAACCCGTTTAACTGGAAAAACCACATTCTAAATACTTAAATTTTCCTTCCTTTGTAATATGTAATATATATGTAAGCCATTTTTGTTTAAATTTGGTCAAATTAAATTAATTATGCTGTTAATTCTGCCATTATTGCATATTTTCCAAGTTAAAATTTCCAGTCTAATATCAGTAACATATGTCATAGCATAATGTAGTGTTAAGTTTATCCTTGAGGCTGTGAACATGTATCTTTGTAAATTGTGGTATTTTTTGTTAATGTGTCTTGGAATTACACCTAGTTAAAAAAAATAGTCTTATTTCAGATTTGAGTTCTAAAATTCTCTGAATAGTGCTATATATTTCTTTATACTACTTTTGAGGTCTTTTACATGTCTACCACATATGGTAAAATGTTCCTTCTGTCTCATGGCATTTCCAGCATTTATTACAATAAGATTTGTCTATCTTGGCAATTATTGATGGAGTTGTATACCATCTATAAAACATTTTATATCAGTTTTCTTTTAAGTTACAGCTTGGGGTAAATTTTATAGATTTGTTCCATGGTTCTTCCCATTGTTGTCTGGTGACTGTTTAAGTTTTGCATCCAGTTTATCATACAATTTTAATTTGTTCTGTCTCTGTATCATATTTAAGTGACACTTTATATATACACCCTAATAAGTGGTCTTGATTCTGTATGAGCACTTCAAATGTTGTCATTTTTCTTAGAAAAATTTCTTAATTTTTGAGGTCAGTTTTTATTCTTCTAACATTTTATAGGTACATAAACCATGGTTATGTTTGAGCTTTCACCAAGTAATTCTTGTTGTGTCTTTAATCTATTCAAGGAATCTGAGAGGACCCTATCTGCATATATAGTTGCATTTTTCTTACTCTAGTTATCTCCAGCATAAAAAGCATTTAAACAAGAGGCTAGCTATGTTTCTCATAAGGTTCCATCCAAGCTTTGTCTTATAATATGTCCTTTAAAATTTTTGTCCTGTTTCATGTCCCTCTTCCATATATATTTATGAAGTTCATGAGCTAGGCTCCTTCCAATAATGATATTCTACAGCAGAGCTTTCCAAACTGTGTCGCGACACAAAAGTGTGTCGCCACACACAGTCTGGTGTGTCGCCACACAACCCGGAAGCGCTGATCATCATCAGCGCTTCCGGGTTTTCCCGCGGCGACACACCAACGGCAGTGCGCAAAAACCGAAAGCGGCAGCAGCGCTTCCGAGTTTTTGCGCGCTGCCGCAACGGCAGCACTTCCGGGTTTTCCCGCGGCGACACACCAACGGCGGTTGGTGTGTTGCCGCGGGAAAACTTTGGAAAGCCCTGTTCTACAGTTTTGATTTTATCCATTATGTTAGCCATCATAGACAGCTTGTTCTATAATATAGTTTGAAGTTTGGAAGAGCAAGACCACTACTATCTTTTAAGTCTTGTAAAATTGTCACTGTTTTCTGAAACCTTTCAGTATACAGCTTAAACAAATCTGAGCATATTCTGTGCAAACTGAGAACCACACAAAAACAAAAACACTTTGAAAGACCAAAAAACTTTAGCTTTCTTATATTGACAAGAAACTCTTTAAACGTTTTCCAAAATGCTGTTTAAATTACACTAATTCAATACCTCTTTAAATTCACTGTATTCTTCTTCAGGCATTATTTTCTCCATAGAATATCGTGCTCGGACACGCAAAGAGCCTGGTTCAATACCTTTCAGAGGTACATGTGAACTGAGCTGAAACCATTCATCTGTTGCCTGTCCTTTCTGTAGTCGGTTCAACTGGCATCGCATAAATACTTGAAATAAAACAGTTAAGGTTATAGTTAGCTTTCTGCAATTCTGTTATAATTAACTGACTTTTAGAAGGTGCAGTCCCTGGCCAATCTTATCTGGGCTAGGTGGTTAAGCAAGTTCGGCCCAGCTAGGACCTAGATAGACCAGGAAATCAGTGAAAACAGTGATAATTTCCCCAATAGTATAACTACCAACTTAGATCAATCTGTTTTAAAAAAACATGCTTCTGCTATTACTACCATAATCATATTTATATGAAAGGTGAACATCACACACACACACAATAGGTTTTTCTTAGCCTTTAAGTGTCATTTCAGATTCACATATCTTCTTCCGCTGTGCTTATGTTTTGATTATTGTCAGCCCTTCAAGGTATACCAGACTAGGACACCGGAGTTATGAATACCAATGCAAGTCTGAAGGTGATTTCCCCCCCTCCCTCCCTCCCTCCATCTTCATGAAAACTAGGGAGGATCACGTCTGAGATGCTTACTCAGATTACATTTCTGCCCCAGATCAGATTTCTTTTATCCAGTTGTTGCCTTAGTTGTGGCTCTTCAAGGTGATTCCTACCGCCCATTACAATTACTGCCGGAGTAATGCTCTCCAAGAATCCTTCTTGATCACAGTGGCTGGATGGATGGCGAATCAACGGGATGGCCTTACCCAAAAGGAAAAGGGCTGCTAAATGACAACCAGCCAATGTAGTAAGACAGGAGAAATCATGGTATCCTTCTGGACCAGCTCGGGGGGTTGGGGGTGGGCAGCACAGTGTTGTGCTGGTTCCAGTTGGTGTTGATGGGGGAAGAGAGGTCCAGTCCATGGCCCCTACTTTTTGGGTTGCTGCAGGGCTCGGTTCTTTCTCCCCTCCTGTTTAACATCTACACGAGGTCATCTGACAGTTTGGAGTGAGGTATTACCAATATGCGGATGATACCCAGCTTTATATCTCCACCCCTGGCTGCTTGTGTGATGCCGTGGATGTCCTGTCCCAGTGTCGGGGTGTGTGATGGACTTCAGTAATACTGCTGGTTCTCAGGAATGAGGGAGCACATTCCAAGGAGGGAGCAAGATAAGAGAAAACGCAGTCCAGAGCTGGAACGTGGTAAGACTAAATAGTCGTCCTGCCCTAGAACATCCCAGGTTATTTCCCCTTAAGTTAGGTAGTGTAGCTCTAGTCTGGCAAGATTCTGTCTATACGGTGTGAGCAAATAAAGAACTGAAGTTTGGCTGGATTGATTCCTTGTCGTTCTTGGGCTGGGCCTGACAGGGGGCTGTGGGGGCCTGGATGGGGTGCAACAGGCTTCAGCTTAACCCAAGAAAGACTGAGTGGCTTTGGGTGTTTGGACCTTCTTGTGCCGGGAACCTTCCATCGTTGCTCTTTGATGGGGTGTCACTACTCAAAACAGACCCGGTGTGTAATCTGGGGTCCTCCTGGACTCCTGCCCTTTGGGTTGTGTGATGGTATGCTCACTGTCACTCATGTCCTCTCATCTGGACTACTGCAATGAACTCTACATGGGGCTGCCCTTGAAGAGCATTCGGAAGCTTCAACTGGTACAGAATGCGACAGCTCTCGGTGAGCTACATTGGTTGCCAGTGTGCTTCTGGGTGCAATTCAAGATGCTGGTTGTCACTTTTAAAGGCCTTCATTGCTTAGGGCCATGTTACCTGAGGAACCCTCTGTCCCCAGTTATTTCTACCCATGCAATCTGGTCAGGAATGCTTTGGGTCCTGTCGGCCAAAGAATGTTGGTTGGCAGAGTCTGGAAGACACGCCTTTTCTGCCATAGTGCCCAGCTTGTGGAACATTCTACCTCTGGAGATCAGGATGGCCCTGATCCTGCTGGCCTTTCGTAAGGTCCTAAAAACCTAGTTCCTGACAGGGAGAATGATCCCTTTGAAGAGCCAGATGATGAACATACTTTGGTGAAGAAGGAGTTAAAGTTTGACTTGCAAGATACTGATAAGACTGTTTTTCTGAAGAATTGTTATGAGAACAAAGCTATGTTGCTGGGAGGGTTTCTACTGAGCAGCTTGCTTTTTTAAGGGAGGCAGTTGGATTCTTTAACTTTTTTACGAAAAATGACTTAAGTGTAATATGAAGAAAAGTAAATGTCCTGGTATATTTCGATGTAGGATAAGAAATTAAGAATATATATTTGGATTGATATTAAGGCTTGTATGATTCCATTTTTCTTTAATGATTTAAAGTTTGTTTGATCTTTTAAGATTTATAAGATACAAGAATAAGTGTTTGGTTTTAAGTTTAATAGGGTTAAGATTGTTATAGCACTATTAAGTATGAAAGTAGATACTTAAAGCTCCCCTCACAGAATTAGACCTTCTAGGCCACTTGGATATTACATTTATTTTTACTTTTATATTTATATTGGTAATCTAGTATTGATATTTTAGATGTACTTATGCTCACTGTTTTAATGTGTTTATTGTTGTAAACTGCCCAGAGTCCCTCTTTTTGGGGGAGATGGGCAGTGACAAAATTTGAAAAATAAATAAATAAAATGTTTTTATAATTTGATTTTTATTATAGTGGCCAGAAATATATAGAATAGTGGTAGGAAGGAATTATGTAAATAAATGGGTTCCTTTGGGGGGGGGGGAAGTTGATTTAAAGGTTTATATATTTGTGTGTGTGTGTGTGTGTGTGTGTGTGTGTGTGTGTGTATATATATATATATAGAGAGAGAGGGGGGGAGGGGGGAGGGAGCAATTGTCTTTAGTGATTTTTATAATGTGCCTATGGAATGATTTATAGAAATAATATGATCTTGGTTAGATTTAGAGTAAGGGATTAACTATGGAAATTGCTGTATATTCTTGTTGTTGAAAGTCAGAAGTCATCTTGTAATTTCTTAAAAAATATTTTTTCATTTTTTTGGTAGTTTTTATCTTTGCTTCAAACTTAATAAAATTCTTTAAAAAAAAACCTAGTTCTGTGCCCACGCCTGGGGCCCTGAGGGAGTGTAGGGACCCGCTTCTTGGTTAATGTAGGGGGGGAGGGAAGGAGGGAGGGAGGGAGGGACCAATTGTCTTTAGTGATTTTTATAATGTGCCTATGGAATGATTTATAGAAATAATATGATCTTGGTTAGATTTAGAGTAAGGGATTAACTATGGAAATTGCTGTATATTCTTGTTGTTGAAAGTCAGAAGTCATCTTGTAATTTCTTAAAAAATATTTTTTCATTTTTTTGGTAGTTTTTATCTTTGCTTCAAACTTAATAAAATTCTTTAAAAAAAAACCTAGTTCTGTGCCTACGCCTGGGGCCCTGAGGGAGTGTAGGGACCCGCTTCTTGGTTAATGTAGTGGTTTGAGTTGATGTTGCTTGGCCGCAATGTATTTTAACTTTTGTAATTTTGTAATTGTTCTTACTTTATTTTAACTCTGTTTGCCGCCCAGAGTCACTTGTTGAGATGGGCGGCCTTATAAAATGGAAAATAAATAAATAAACTAGGCCTTCAGCTGACCTGCCTGTAGGATTGTTGGAGAACTCCCCAAGTGCCTGTTGGAAAATAGATTGATATGTAAGGCATTTGGAGCAGACCATTTGAAACTGCCCTCTGTTGTTTTCAAACTGTGTCTATGAATCTTGTAAGAGGAATTGTGAAATTGCAACTGAGAGAAATGAGAACAAAAGGCAAAGAACCAACAACTTAATGAGAATTTACAATGAACTATGTGCTAAGAATGATATTGTATGAAGGAGAAAAAAAAGCCGTGTGAGGTAGTGTGAAAATAGAAGCTTTTTTATTTAACTTGGGGCAAAAGTCACCTTCCTTTTTGATAAATGCAGTATTTTTGAAATAATCTTTTTTTTAAAAAATTAAAAAACTTACGTATATCTGGATCTTTACTTTTCTTTGTTTTGTTACTAAGACTTATTTCAAACCTGTTGATATCAGAAGAAAGATCACTATGGAGAAAAAAAAGAAAAATCTGATTCATATTTGTATTCCACCTTCACATTGAACATTAAAACACCAGAAAGTTGTTGGCATTTTCTTTAGAGTGTCACCAGTTAACAAATGAAAGGAAGCTACATAGTATAAAACTGTATGATTTCCAATTCCATTTCAAAAGTTGTTTTTAAAAAATCTATTCAGTTTGTTGGCAAGAAGAAACATATAACAGAATCTGCATGAAACTTACTCAAACACAAACTCCTCTGACCACACAGGGTTCTGACCTTCTCGTACATGTGTTTTTGCTACTTGTACGCAGTTCAGGTATATATTACAGTAAGGATTAGTAAAATGCTTCGCTGGAAGCGTATGGGCTTCTTCAACATGCAGTATAAGACTGCTGACCTAGAAAAATTGCAATAAAATTTTAAAATTTATTTTGCATAAAGTACAAAGTATTAAAAAATTGTACATAAACTATAAATAATTACATTTACTGATATATCAAGTAAATATATATCTAGAAATACATTAAGAAATTGAGCACAAATGGATTTAATTTGAATGCTATTGTATATTCTTTTGTCTCTATCCAATGTTTGTAAAGAAACCAGAAAAATGTCTGGATAGTTTTTGTTTTTTAAATGTGTTCAACTGTGTCGGATTCTCGGAGACTGCCTGGACAAGTCCCTGCAGTTTTCTCAGCAAGGTTTTTCAGAAGTGGTTTGCCATTGCCTTCTTCCTAGGGCTGAGAGAAAGTGACTGGCCCAAGGTCACCCAGCTGGCTTCGTATCCAAGGTGGGACTAGAACTCATGGTCTCCCAGTTTCTAACCTAGTGCCTTAATCACTACACCAAACTGGCTCTCGGATAGTATTTAAATATTACTAAAATAAGAACATAGTGCAAAATTAGGATGGTGTTTTTCAACTGTGGGTTCGTGCCTGCACAGAGCAAATTCTGAGAAATTGTTGAATGATATTACTGCCCGAAAGGTATATGAATAAATACAAATAGAACCCAGAACAAAAATAAAAGGGAAAAATGCTTAGTTATTGAAAGGGATGAGGTGAGGGAAAGCCCCTACATGCAAAATAAATTTAAAAACCATCAAGTTCCTTGGAATGTGACAATCTTCTACAAGATTTTTAAAAAAATTTTTATCCCGCCTTTATTATTTTTACGAATAACTCAAGGCGGAGAACATACCTGAT
Organism: Charina bottae; assembly: GCA_023362775.1. Classification (NCBI taxonomy): domain Eukaryota; kingdom Metazoa; phylum Chordata; class Lepidosauria; order Squamata; family Charinaidae; genus Charina; species Charina bottae. The sequence goes on from JALMGJ010000002.1 coordinate 243,402,287, forward strand.
ACTCCTTCCTCCTCCTATTTTCCCCAACAACAACCCTGTGAGGTGAGTTGGGCTGAGTGTGTGTGACTGGCCCCAAGTCACCCAGCCGGCTTTCATGCCTCAGGCGGGACTAGAACTCACAGTCTCCTGGTTTCTAGCCTGGAGCCTTAACCACTAGACCTACATTGCTAATACAGGAATCAGTAGAAAGCTGAAGAGGAATATCCCCATGCTACTTCTTGAAGCACGAAGAAATTTCCAATGAAAAAATTTCCAAAAGTCTTTCATGGAATGTGGAAGGCATAAGTACCAGTCCCTGTCCAAGCCTGTCTGTAATTCACAAGAGCTTGCTCTGTGCAGATACAGCCTTTTGAGGGAATGTACAGCAACCCTGAATCCCAATGTTTTTATGATTAAAAGAATTTATAGTAACATTATTATATCATGTATAGAATTGGGAGAAAGAGAGTAACATCTAAATGCTAGTTGTTCTACCAGATATTAAGAGGCAATCAGTACAATTTGCCATTTATTATTTATAATTATATTGTCAAGAATTTTTGGAATGGATGACATCCCACATAATGATGTCCCACTATAATCAGAGAAACAGAACACACAGACATGACAAATGCAGGTAGTTCTCCCTTAACAACCACTCATTCAGCAACCGAAGTTACGACAGCACTGAATAAGGAGACTTATGACCAGTCCTCGTAGTAGTGGCCATTGCAGCATCCCCATGGTCACGTGATTGTGAACTGGGCACTTGGCAACTGGCTGACTATTATGACATTCACAGCACCCTGCGGTCAGATGATCACCATTTTTGACCTTCACTGCCAGCTGACAAGTCAATGGGGAAGCCAGCAGGAGGTTGTGCTTTATGACCGCATCACTTAGCAATGGAGTTCCCACTCTGAATTACCCTTGTTAAGCAAGGGCTACATGTAAGACAGTTAAAAGTACCGATCTGCTTTCTAAAAAATCAGCAAATTTCAGTGGACAAAGTTCTTCAGTGGAAAGGGATATCTAAGGAGAATGGTTTTTTTTATTTTTCTCTCTGGAAAAAAGTTTAAAGCCTTAATTCCCACTAAGATGGTAGTGGGAATACATTAGTTCAACCAAGAACATTTCAATTTCAGTGAGAATACATTACCTGACGCAGGCGCTTATTAGATGTTCCTGAACTTGTTTTTCGTAAATTGCAAAATGTTTGCAAAACTTTCATCCAGTCCTGCAAGTAGAAGTATCTCAGATCAACAGTTTCCACCTATACAGTGCAATCCTTTATATGTCCATAGAAGGGTACAGGATTACAGACAAAATTGCACTTATGTTTAAACTTTTAACAAATGTATAAGTGTTTTAGTTAAGTTTAATTTGTTATAACAGTTCTTTGTTTATTTCTCCTAATGCAGAAAAACAGAGTGATCATAATCAATTAATCATTTAATTACCGGGAGGAAAAGTATGAAGGCAACTGAAGACACTTCTTTTGGACTGCCCTGTTTCTGAAAGTATCTGCTCTTGTTCACTCATAAACAGATCTCTTAAGTCATGACTTTCCCCTTTTTAATAAACTGCTTCTCTAATCTATATGTCAATCTCATTATAAGGAAAAAGTCCTTTTTTGCACACACACACACACATGCTCTAAATTGAAAAATATAAGAAAATTATATTTTGTTTATATTTTGATTGTAAACCGCCCAGAGTCTGCCACGGCAGAGATGGGCGGGGATAAATCTAAATAATAAATAAATAAATAATAAATAAAATGATACTAACCTTATTAGGAAAGGTTAGCACTGCTGTAACCAAAACTTTGACCACAAAAATTATAAGTCCAAATCACTATATCGAGCTTATTATTACAACATAGTCTAATGATTTTTACCACAGTACACAAAAAACATGTCATATATTGCTATGTTAATCATATTACTTCAATAAGTTTTTTTGAAAACTTACCTGTGCTTGTTCTGGAGTTTCTCCTGCAAAGTAAAAGATGTAATGCTCTTCACTAAAGTGCTGAACTACTATCTGAAAACAGTTTGGCCTATTTAAAGGAAAAACAAACAGAATTCTATTAAAAGAATGCTGGTGCCACTCCTGGGACATGCAGTGCTTTTCACTCTCATATATGTTTACCATTATTAGTCTCCTGTTGCAATTCCCTCTTTATTTTCCCAATATACCTGTATGTGTTTTTAATGGATAATTCATATGCACAATCTCTTCTGAATGTACATTAATAGCAGCATTTAAGGATAAGTTAATATGGACCCAAAAAACCTCTATTATTTGTAGATTGAATTCTGAATGGTCAGTTTGTTATAGTCTTCCCGAGTCTAAAATGACATTTCATACTAATTTGTTTTTTGGGAAATCAAAATGCACCTAATATCAGGCTTGATGTTTGTATGTTTATGTTCAGGAATTAAGAAACTTAAAAAATAATTTTGAAAGATAGAAAAAGAACATAATTTTTAAAGATTATCTCATATTTCAAATGAATGTTACAAAAAATGCACAGCAGGATTTTAATCCAACAATTTAATGCAAATTATTTTCCCTAATTTTTCCAAATCCTAAGTATAACAAACATCATCCATACATAATACTTGTGTTGTATATAAAATCTGTTATAGATTTTTTGGGGCATTGGCAACTCCTAGAAAGTCTGTTTCATGTCATACACATTATAATATCATCCTCTCCTTAAAGGTAGTCAAAATCCTTAGTTTAATCATTCAAATCCTATTCTCTGGAATAGAGATGGGCAATCCATAGGCAATATGCAATCTCCATGTTAGCAAATTATGAACTTTTGGAAGTGTGCTTTTCCCACTATTTTAAACAAAATAAATCACTAAATGGCATGTTAAAACTTCTTACCCTGACTCAGCCCCTCTCCCACTAAAAAAGCACAAACAAAAATAAAAAATGGGTCATTTTCCTTCTAGAAACATTAATCATTTTCTGGCCCTTGTAAGATTTAAAAATCAATAAAGTGTACAACTCTTGAAAACAAAAAGGCTACTTACGCTGGCTCTTACATGTATCAAGATCTATAACAACACTCCAAGCCTGGCTGGCAACTCGACAAGTCAGAGTTTCTCAGAGCTCTGAGCTCTGAGACCTGGCTAACTTTCTATCTTGTTTGCAGGGGTCTATAGACCACTGAAGTTTTCCCCTGGAGAAGGGGGAACCAGAAGATTGCTCACAGAGCCATTGTAATTGCCCACTCCTGTTTTTCTTTGTTGTTTCCACCGCGGAGAAGAACGGGGTGAATGCAATGAAATGGCCGAAGGAGGATTCTAGCTCTGCAGAGAACGTAAGTCTCTTGGGAGACACAAGAGTGACAGCCAGCTTTTAGACCACTTTATATTAGTTTTCTTTTTTAGATTAGTATATTTTTTATTATCTAAAATTTATCTTTGGACTTTGTTCAAAATGTTGGCTAATTTTGTGTTTTCTTTGCTATAATTAATTTTGGTGGAAGTTTGATAGATTTTATTTTGGCAACATAGTGAACAAGTTTTGTATTTTTCTGCCTTTCTTTTGTATCAGAGAAATTGGGATTTAAGAGACTTTGTTGGTATTTCTTACTCGACAAACTAACTGACTTTTGAGAAATTGTTTGTTTGGGTTAAGCAGCTTGCAGCCTGAAGAATAAAGAAGAATAAAGAATAAAGTATAGAGAATGTGTGCCTCTCTACCTTCTTTTTTTTTTTACTTTTTTTTAGAAAGGACTATCTTTCATTTGGAATATATCTTCATCTTTCCTTTTACAAACTGTTTGAAATACTGCTCTGTGGAATTTTTTCATATCTTACTTTAAAAGCTTTTCTTACTTAAAGAAATAGACATTATTGATAAATAATAGAACAGCTGTTCCCTGCTCCCCTGAGAAAATTTTTTGTTTTGGCTACGACAGCTGATTACGATTTGAACATGGCATTTCTCACAGCACTTCAGGATTTTAAGGAAGAAACCAGCAAAAATTTTTTGCAAATTAAGAAATCCATAGAACGTATATTAATAGTTTTGATGGCTCAGGAACAGAAGATACAAGGGACAGATTTAGAAACAGAGGAAAGACCTTTCGAACCAGTAGAGAAACAGGGAAAGAGGACTTTGAATGTATTGGTACAGAAGAAGATTATGATATTTTACAGGAAGTGGTCTATTAAATGTTTGGGCATAAATACATTGTGGCAGCTGAGACAGGAAGATTTTAATATGCAAATTGATAGATATGGCAAAATAAACATTTTGATATCCCACATGAGTTACAGAAATAAACAAGTTGCATATTGTGATATTGGCATAACCTAAACAGGAGATTTATTGATATTGATTTGGAATGCAAGGTGAATGAAAATGCGGATTTGGTATTGTACACAGAGTAAGCACAGATATGAGAAACTTACAGATGCATAAAAACATGATATTTTAAGTGTAAGATACAAGATTATAAATAAATATGTTGATATTATATATTACTCTTTCTGGAGACACATTTATGAGAAGACAATGAGATGATGAGATGGAATTAGAATGTAGGTTATTACAAGAATATGTTGTATGTATTAGGTTATATGTTATGTTAGGTTTTGTATTTTTGCTATATTATGTATTATGTTATGTAATATGTTAGATTATGTATTAATGGAATATATAGTCATAACATGAACAGAATATACTGTATTTTATTAGACGTAGATAAGGCCTTTATTTGTTATACTAATTGGACTTTATTGAAGATATAAATATAGATGTAAAAGTGGAAAGAGCAAATGGAAAACATTTAATTGATGCAACAATGAACATTTGATTACTATTCTAAGGAGTAGAAACTAGAGATGGATTGTTGGAAGATATCAAGAAAGGCGAAACCTATATGAAGAACAGAAGATTGGATTATAGAAATCAAAGGGTATATGACAAAGAAAAGTTTCTGTGTATTGTATAAAGGACTAACATTTAAAGTTAATTGTTGTACTTAAAGTTCAAGGATAAATTGGAGGACATCTATTTTCTATATTTTCTTTGTTTGTTATTTTTTGACTTCACTTTTTCCTTTCCTTTTTCTTACTTTGTATTTCTATTTCTTTTCTTTTGTATTATCTCTTAATATGTATTTTAAAATTTAATAAAACTTATGGATAAAGATCTATAACAACACTAAATAAAAAGGAGAAAAAGATAATGAGGCAAATATATTTTCCGTTGTTCAAGAGCCAGCGTAAGTAGCATCAAAATTCTGTATGTAATAAAGATTTTGGTCTTAAGCTAATTACTTAATATTATTACTTAATATTAAAAATTTCCACTGTATTGTTAATACACACACACACACACACACACACACACAGAATTAATGAAAGGAAAAAAATAGATGAATAGAGCAAATTTAACAAGAATTAAAATACCAAAAATTAGAAAAAGAGGAAAAAGGAAAAAGGAAAAAAAATACTATTAGGTTTCTGACTTCCCTCTTTTTGTACATCTGCTGATTTGCAATATTTGTAGACATTTAGGCCCCCTTAGAAACCAAACTGTGATTATGTTTGCCATGCTGCGTGATGTATTGTATGTATGAGAACCATTCTTGCTTCAATTTAGCTAAATTTCTATTGTATATATATATATATACTGTTAGTTTTGCCATTGCTGTGTATTCTCCAAGTTTTAAGTTCCCAACCAGATATTGTCGGAGCTGTGTTTTTCTATTTGCCTCACTATCAATGAACCCATCCCTATAATATTTGAAAATGGTGGTTATCAAAAATGAATACAATATCTTACCTGCCAAACAGACTATCATGTACCCCATAGACAGAACATACACTAAGATCTATCAATCCTTTGGGTTTAGTGGCTCGCTTTTCACTTTCAAAATAAATAAGTTGAGCATCATTTCCCTCTAAAATGAAGTACAAGTTCTTCCACCGCTTTCCTTTACCTGTAAACAAAAGGCAGGATAAAGTATGTGGACTTCCTTCCATCAAATCCCTGACAGCCTGTCTTGTAAAATGTATATTTTTTTCATTTATTTATTTATAATTCGATTTATATCACCGCTCCATCTCCCCCTAGGGGACTCTGGGCGGTTAGGGTTATCTTGTATCTTGCCCTCATTTAAGTTACAAAAAAAAAAATCTAAATGGAGTTTTAACAATTTAGGAATGTTACATAAAGTAAATGTTTAGCCAATCTCAAATTTTGATTAATCAGTAAGCAGAAGAGAAAGGCGACTGCAGAAGAATATTAATGTATAAATATAAGCTAAAAACACAGTAATATTCAGTTACAATATATATACAGCATACAGACTGAGTATATAAGATTATATTATGTATCTACTACACAATATGTACGAACAATTACAAGATTCTGGTCGTTGTCAGTGGATGTACAAATAATCCTTGCTTAATCACCACAATTGGAACTGGAATTTAGGTCACTGAGCAATGCAGCCGTTAAGTGAAATGTCACGTGACCGCTTCGCTTAGCGACCACAATACCGTCTCTCCCCATTGTGGCGGTTAACTGAGAATCGTGGGTCGGTTATTATTATTATTGCCCCTTTGCAAGCGGCTGCTCCAGGAACCGATTCCTACACAGAGTCAAGCCCCGCCCCTTTCCGAAACTGCAAAGGGGCAATAATAATAATAATAATAATAATAATAATAATAATAATAATAATTTTGCATGAAGTAAGTTCCTGGAGAAGCAAACTTTCCAAAGCAAGCTGTGGTGTTTTTTCGAAGGCGTTCCTAAGATAGTGCAGGTTTAAGAAGACAATGTAGCTTTAAAGGCTCAGGGAGCCACATGTTTGCTGGAGAAGCTGGGTCTGAAAAGGAAGACAGCAAAGGGAGTCAGGCACCTCGGCTTGGCCACAGCAACAGGGTGCAAAAGGAGAAATGTCAGTGCAGGGAACTAGGAGAGAAGGTAGCTGGTGAGCGAATGAGCACTGGGGGGTGAGCGATTGCTGCCGCATGAGGGAAAGGATGAACACTGGGGCGTGAGCGCTTGCTGGCACTTGTTGAGGCTTGCCACCCCGCACGGCAGGGTGCAGAGTGGCCAAAAGGGCATAGATAGGAGGAGAAAGGCGGGTGGGGGGAGTTGCAGCGCCCCTGCGGTCGTAAGTGCAGGCAAGCTGCCAAGCCCCCAAATTTTGATCATGTGACTGCGGGGGCGCTGCAACGGCCCTAATTTCGGGCATGGTCGTAAGTCCATTTTTTCAGCACCATCGTAATTTCAAATGGTCGCTGAACAGACGGTCATTAAACAAGGACTACCTGTACTTGCCAGAAGTGAAACAAAACTTGCTGAATTGCCTGATATTCACAGCCATTCTTAACACAAAAACTGTGACTCATACTTACTTTTTTTCAGAAGGTATCCTTTTTTAACGATATTTTTATAGAATGCATCTTTAGTTTTTCGCCGAATTGTATTGTAAATTTCTTTTCCATCTACAACATCGTTAAGCACTTGTCCTTGATGCTGGGAGGAAAAAACATATGTTAATTTTCCAACCTGAAACACTAGAATTCTACAATGCATACTATGGCCCACTGATTAGTTTATGCTGCTGCAAGACACGAATTAAAATATGATACCTTAAATTCCTGGTATAACTTTTGTCAGCAATTTCTATACTTGCCCCTCTCCCTTCACCCTGTATGTATTTTTAATCCATTTTCCAATATCCAATGAGACCAAATTAACAATAGAAGGAAACAGTTAAGAATCAGATGAAGTGTTTTTTTCTTAACATTTTAGAAATGTTTATGCTTCAACAAATTGTTTTAAAATCTCACTTACTCTACTTTTATTATTTAATTTTACAAGTACGATCAGCAGCAAGCTGCTATGTTTCATATTCCTGTTTTGAAGTCCAGCCATTCTTATTCCATTACCCTTCTCCTAACCTTCTATTCCATTTCTTCCAATTATCATTAGGTATTCTGTATGCACTAACTGTGTTTCCTGGCCTATTTTGGTTTGTTTGCTTAGTTTTGGTTTGTTGTCATTTCATAGTTCTGCAAACCAAGGGTTCTCTTTGAGTTCAAATTCTTTTCCATGTATAACAGTAAATATATTAATAATGAGTGTGATAATTAATGTTTTGCTTTTTATATTTGTTGTCGAGGGTTTTATTACGAGTCATATTCTGATGCATGACAATAAAACAACATGAACTTCAAAAGATGATCAACTAAAAATAAAGTTATAAATGATAAGTATTTAAGTGACCCACAAAATAGAATAAGCTGTTTGGACCAAAAAGCAATTTTTTTCACTACTAACATTAATATCAATTATGACTCTCTCTAAAACTAAAGAACAAGGCCAAATATACCTCCTCAAGAATAAATGATAAAGAATAATGATCTATTTTTTTCCTTATGACATTGTCTCTTTTTTTTACAACTACTGGAACCCTTAATTACAATTAAATTAAACTTTCATGTACTGACTTACCTGCATTGGAACAGGATCTTTAAGATAATAGCCTTCAACAATCTGTTCTTTTTTGTAGTGATCTATGATGTCTGCAATACTGTTAAAAACAAAACAAAACAAAACAGGAGTCTCTGAAGAAATTAATGCAATCTTGTAAAACTGAAATAGAATGACGATAAAATATAGTTGGGTACAAATGTTTAGGCATTTCTGCTCAAATTGTACGTTTCAATGAATCCCTAAGTGAACAGAAGTTGACATAACCTCTACAAAGGATAAAGTTAAACACATCATAACATCTTTCTTTAAATTTGAATGTATTCTTACTATTAATGTACAGTTGTTTACAGATTCAAAATAAGAAAACACTGAATATGGCAGGTGCAAAAGTTTGGACACTCTTCCAGTTAGCAATTTGTAATGCCTCTCTTGGCAGAAATAACAGCTTCCAAAGATTTCCCGTATTTAGCTAAGATGTTCTATTCCTGCTTTTGTAATGTTTTCCCACTCTTCCTTGAAGAACTCTTTTAGTTCAAAAATATTCTTGCATGTTTGAGATCTCTTGACATATTTTTACTACCATTCAAGTTTGAAGACCTGACTTTATTTTTATTTATTTTCCTTGTAAGAACTTCATGGTTTATTTTTCTTCCCTGTAAGTACTTCATGGTTAATTTGGAGATACATTTCAGGTTGTCTTTCTGAAATACCCAACTTCTTTTCAACTTCAACTTCATCACTGACTGGGGGACATTAGCTGTTGATATTTAGTTGAATCAATTCTTCTTCACACCTGCACAATATTTATTGTGCCACTGGCTGCCCCACAGCTCCAAAGAATAATACAGTCACTCCTCGTTTTCTTTAAATGCTTCATCCGTTTTTTTCTACAAATGTACCTTGTGTAGTTGTGGCTGAACAGTTCAATTCTGTTCTATCATTTCAAAGCACTTTGTTCCAAAATGTGCCAGACTTATCAAGGTTTTCTTTTGTATACTTTAGATCAGAGCTTTCCAAACTTTTCATGTTGGTGACACACTTTTTAGACATGCATCATTTCGCGACACACTCTTACAGCAGGGCACAAGGCAGGCACTAGGACCTGCGTGGAATCACAGCAGGTTTGGAGGCAGCAGGGCACAAGGCAGGCAGTAGGACCTGCGCAGAATCCTGGCAGGGCAGGTTTGGAGGCAGCAAGGCACAAGGCAGGCACTAGGACCTGCACGGAATCACAGCAGGTTTGGAGGCAGCAGGGCACAAGGCAGGCACTAGGACCTGCACGGAATCAAAGCAGGTTTGGAGGCAGCAGCAGCCGCGACACACCCAGACACTGCAGCCGACACACTAACGTGTCCCGACACACAGTTTGGAAAGCTTTGCTTTAGATAATGTCTTTTGTGATGAGGTCAGAGAAAACGTTTCCTTCAGACAACTCACCCATGCAGATCATTGCTGCCTATCCAACACTGTACCGGGACAACTACTCCAGTGTCAGCTAAATTTTTCAGCACATTATTTCTGATCTGTGGGTTCTGTTTGCAGATCAGAGCTGTTTTCAGGCAAGTCCAGAAGAGATTTTATTTTGTGTTTCAGATCATATCTTGACTTCAACAGTTCCAAGTGACTTCCATTTGTTAACTTTTCTCATAGCTGAAATTGCTAGCTAGAAGTGTTTATAGATTTTTAAAAATTATCTTCATTTTCAAATGCTCAGATAGCTATTTAGAGATGTCTATGGTTATAGAACAACAATCACATCCTTAGAAGTTAGAAAGATCAGAATATTTGTTCACCTGCAGAACTACCTCTAATTCCTTGCAGACTTAATGAGTCAACCACCTGGGGGGGGGCACTCAGCAACAACTTTACAGTAAAAAGAAAGTAGCACGGAAATCAACCCTGACTGCTCATTGGAAGGATAGATACTGAAGCTGAAGCTCAAATACTTTGGCCACCTAATGAGAAGAGAGGACTCACTGGAAAAGACCCTGATGCTGGGAAAGACTAAAGGCAAAAGGAGAAGGGGACGGGAGAGGATGAGATGGTTAGATAGCATCACCGATGTAATGAACATGAATTTGAGTAAACTCCGGGAGACAGTGGAGGACAGGAAGGCCTGGCGTGCTATGGTCCATGAGGTCACGAAGAGTTGGACACGACTAAACGACTGAACAACAAGCACTGAATTAATTTGGTGTCCACATTTCTCCATTTGCCATATTTCCATATTTACTGCTTTCCTTCTTATTTTGAACTGAGCATAAACAAGTATGTAGAATACTTGTTGTGTCAGCTTCTGTTCACTTAGGGATTCACTGAAATGTAACATCTTTTGCACGCAACTATATCTTCTTAGAACTATATTTAATAACACATAATTAATACAATTTATTTCTAGGTATATGCATTTTTAGATTGAAAAGTAAACCATATTTTATATTTTGGAAAAAAAATCTAGTGAGTTTATATATTTTAATGTATTCAATATTTAGGACCATACAAATAATACTGAACTCTTTAACATGAAACATAGGCATAAAATAAAATAAAAAGTTATAAGCCACAAAATTCTAATTAAAATAAATGGTTTGGGACCAAGTTATATGGGAATCTTCACCTGTAACAGACTCTCCATACATTAAGATCAGGAACAGAAGATGTCTCTTACTGTTCTCCTTTGAGAACAGGTAAGTGGGCTCACACCAGGAACAGCATGTTTTCTACTGTATTCCCACTTCCCTATGGAATGGTTTTCTATCTGGCATTATCCAGTCTCATCATTTTTAAAAGTACAGGTACTCAAGCATAAATACAATTTCTTTCTCCATTTTATTATCTGATTATATTGCTTTGAAATGTCTGATTTTAGTGTGAGGTTGAGGGATACTTTAAGTGCTGCTTTTATTAGCTGTTTGTTTATTACTAATCTATTCTTTTTCTTCTTATTTTTATGAACTGCCTTGAGAGGGGTTTTCCTCTAAAAGAGAAAACAGAAATATCATATCCAATCTTAATCATATTTACACTGAAAAGTTTGCAGTGTAATTATAATAGAGGGGATGGGTAAAATTACATTTGAAGGCCAATATTCGAACAGTTATGGGAAAAAATGTTGCAGTTCACATAATTTACAAGTCTGTACATCATGCTTACTGAAATGCACTTGAATAAAATCATTGTGCATAGGCAATATGAACACAGCATTTTCCTCTTTTTGGCATTCTCAATTATAATGTAAATGTGCAATGACATCAGCACAAAAGAAAAAATGAATTTAAATATCCTAAGTACATAAAACCAATGGTAAAATGTGTGACTTAAGTTACATTTTCAGAAGTATACTGCTCATATACTTAAAGGATTCATTATAAATCAAGCTTTATACCAAAAAAACTGCTTCCCGTATTTTTAGAGACTTAGCCCAATAAAACCAACACATTCCACTTTATGAAATCTGATATTTACCAAATATTTGCTCTCTTACATCTACAAGTGAAGAGGGGTGGGGAGAGGGAAGTAGTATTTTCTGTAGTGGCTGTTCTATATTTGTGGAGGTCATCTGTAAAATGTTGTCTTATGCCCCTCTTCCCTATAGCCTAGTGTTTTTCTCAGAGCTTAGCAGGCAGCTGCAAAGAAGTCTGACTGGAATTTTCTACATATCATGTTGACAAATGTTTTGTGGGGAATTAAGAAGGGTACATCCAGCCAATTAGTCCTGCTCAAATCAAAAGGCCAGGAAAAAAAAAAGACAACGGATTAGGAACAGGCTTTGGGATCTGCTAAAGATACCAACACCAGTTCCTTTCCCTACTCTTCTCCTACCCCACCCCCCATTGGCCTACAATAACTCCATTTTGGTCCATGCTTTACATCACAAATATACATTTCAGTTCAGGTTTGGGTTGTCAGAAAAAAGCTGTTCTGTGCGTATAACAGTTTGTGTATGAAACATTTTGTATATCCCTTCCTTTTCCTAATGGAAATGCATAGTGCATACTTTTTGCATTCAGCAACCTGTTTGTAAAACCTAGCAATTAAAGCAATACATTAATAAAACATTTGGACAAAAAAATTAAATCTGGTAAAATACTGAATATTTTTAGGTTAAGACTCCTTTGAGCTGAGTTTGTCTCCTGTTAATCACATAAGCACGTTTTTAGCAAAAGTATGGAAGCAGTTGGTTTGCTATTACCCTTCTTTTCTGATTTCTCAGTCTAGCCTATAAAGCCTAGATGTCCTGGCGGTCTTTCAGACGAGTGCTAACCAGGTCTGACTATTTAGCTTTTCAAGATCAGCAGATTGGCTAGGTGCTGTTACCTGATGTAGGCAGAACTATCTGCAAACACAGCCAAACATCAACAGAAATATATCATCTGTCACAGAGCAACTGAAATAAGATATATTAAAGAGTTACATAAGACATACTCAAAAGTGTGCCATTGCCAATTGACCTACTAAATTCTCATACTATATACTCCAGAACAATTATAACAGAGAGGTAGGATAAAATTGCATTTGAAGGCCAATGAACAGTTATGGAAAAAATCTTGCAGTCCACATCATTTATAAGTATGTACATTATGCTTACTGAAATGCACTTGAATACAATCATTGTGCATAGACAATTATCAACACAGCATTCTTCCTCTTTTTGGCATTCTCAATTATAATGTAAACATGCAATGACATCAGCACAAAAGAAAAAACTGAATTTAAATATCCTAAGTACATAAAACCAATGGTAAAATTCAGAGCTCTCTGTCTGGATCCTTATAAGTAACTATACAGTTATAGTTTTAATAAAACATTTCCCCATAAAATACGTCAAATACTGTTATTATTTCAAATATTATTCAGTTTACATTTTACGCTCATATTTTTATCAGACTGCCAATGAAGCTTAGATCTGTGCGGGGAGGCCTTCAAGTTGCTCATACTGAATCTCCAAGAGGATCTACTGCTTTGATAATTTGAGTGCTGGATTCGGAAGTGTTAAATACTACTTCAGAAAGCATCCCTTACAGCTTTAACACTCAGACATATCAACTATTTTCTATTTCTGCAAAAGGTATTTTCATTTTGAAAGTTTCATAATGATCTCTCTCTCTTTCTCTCATACACACACGAACACATGTATGAAGAATCTGTCCAATAATGAAACCATAACTTGCAACAAGCAATTAAAAATCTTATATGAATGAAACTCTATCATGAACAATACCTGGAGTTTAAAGGTATTAATTTTACACGGTAACCCCCCCCCCCAAAACCACAGCTAATTAGCACAAGGGTGTCTTTTGGGGAAGTTGATGTAAAAATAATGGGTTGGGTTCAGAGAAACTTGACTTATGTAATGGGCTTCTTCTCTTCCCTTTGCAGCTTCCCATGTTTCTCAGGATCAGACCAGGAAAAAGCATAAACAGCTGCTGCAGTAGGAAACAGTTGCTGAGATCCAGCAGGATGCTTTGCATAAGCATAAGTACATTTCCACTCATACAGTGTACCATAGATTAAATCAGACTGCAGTTTCAGTATCTAAACAATGAGGGTGCAAACACAAGCTTAAGGTTGAACTATTTTACTTGTAACAACCACTAAGAATAGCTGCATATTTGTAAAAAGTGGAATATACATTGTTCCACAGTATAATTCAAGATGGCTTCAGATGAGAATGTTTTCTAAAAAAAACCTCTTTTTAGTTTTCCCTCATTGTCAAGTTACACAAATCAGATCCTGTGGAAATGGGATTTTTATTGCTTAATTCAGGACTGTGGACTCCTGATTCATACATGCCAAAGTTTTCAAATGGGAGGCTTCTACTGCCATACCCTTAAGAACTAGACAACTAGACAATGGGCAAAAGATAGTTTACCTTCAAAAAGGCTGACTCTGCTGCTAGCTCGATTTTCAATGAGGATGTCTGGAAGCCAGACAGATTTAATGAAGAAGATACTCAAGTAGCTTGTATGTGGGATATGCAAAAGGATCCAATTGTATAGCCTCATAACATCTTCCACTTGAAGTTCTATGACAGTCCAATGACCTTCTCAGCTAGGAGAACTTGATACTTTCTCAGTCACACCAGCTGCAGGATTTCTAACCACTCAGAAGCCAAGCTGGAAGCGAGAGAAATTCTCGGTTGGGATGGATATAAATTCCCTGGTTCATGTTTGGCATGTCCAAGTCCCAATATCTGGGTTAGGGCAAATCTTCTTTGGAAGGGAGAACTAAACTTAGCACTACTAAAAGTTATTCAAACACAGTCTTGATTAACACACTTTTAAGAACTTGAAAAATAAGAATGAAAGGTACTCAGTATCAGTGCAGTTTTATGTCCTAAATTTTCTCTCATGTGGAAATTAAGTTCAGTGTCTAGTGATGAATCAATGACGCTTTAAAAGAAATATAGCACAATCTGCTCTTATGCCCCAATGGCCAAGTCTTTTTTATTTTTATTTGTTAAGAATAAATTTATTTATCTGGGAATGGACACATATTCTTACCCATTTTAATACATGTACACAATTTCTATTCTATTATATACATTTTAAATTCTACAGCTTTCACATCATAAACATTTTGGTACTTATAATAGCCCCCCCAAAAAAGCCAAAATCCACAAAAGCACCAAAACCCACCAAACAAACAGACCCTGAAAGAATTAATTATATACCATTAATAGCAATTAACAGAACATGCAACATAACACAAGTTGTAGAATATGTTTGCAACATACCTGTTATAGTATCTGCCCCCCATCATAAATTGATTGTTTGGTGTTGGGCATATTTTGAAACGCTGTATATTTTCACTGGTACGAAAGTAGAGAGAGTAATCCCCAGGTGTATTATCAGAAGGTCTCACAAGAAAGCTTGATACTTGACCAACTAATTATAAAGGAGGAGGAAAAAAAGGTACAATTCTTAATAAATCTATCAGCTTTATTCCATTCGTCTGGAATTTAGTGTGCAGCAGAGAAAAATTCAATCAGTTGCAAAAAGACTATTGTCATTTTTTTCTTAGGGTACTCTTATTCATTAAGCAATGATAAAGGAGTCAGGAATTTCTAAAAAAAGAAAGAAAAAAGTCAAGCCCATATGATATATCTTGCCTTGCAAATAAATCCCTCTATACCCTGAAGTACTCTCTAATTCAAGAGCAGAACTTTGGCTGAAAGAACATACTTTTATAGTAGACAATTTAAGCAATTACTACAATGAATAATTTTTAAATTTTAGCTTAGACATGAGATCAGAAACTGCAGTCCCAGAGCCATATGCTCTCCCTCAATTGCTCCTTTGCAAACTATGCTGTAGAACCCATACTCCCCTCTGGCTACTCCAATGAATTTAAGTTCTAAAATTGTGGAAAACTGGCAATTAATTTCCTTGCCATTTTGAAACACATAAATAATGTATTACAAGCCCTAAAATAGGTTTAACAGTTTTAAAAAAAAGGAAAATCCCCTATCCCACCCAAACTCCTAAAAAAAAACAGAAAAATCCTGGCCTAAACATGTGTGTGACAATTTGCAGTCCTGATTCTACCAAGTATGTTACATGTGTGTTACACAACTGTTTTTTATATAGTTCTTTCTTTTTTAAAAGAAGCCTTAATTCAATCACAGCACTCAGTACGGAAGATATGCATACATTTAGGACTGTGAATTGCTTTGAACTCAATTTCCAAAAAATTTTTGGTTCATGACGAATGTGAACATTACACAAGTCTGCAGCTGTGTCATGTCGAGGTTGTGCTACTGCCTTTTCCAGTTTCTGGAGATCCTAGAAAAGGTACAACTGCTCTAAGGTGTTGCAGACAGATGCTACATTCTGACTTTCATGCTCCAAATCTGGAGATAGAGCTAAAGTGTCATACAGTCCTAGCATACATTTAATATTAACAGATATTCAATTAATTAACATTCACAAGTACCTGTCATCAGCAAACTATAAGCCTCTTGTTTTGAAATCTTTCCATGGAACCATCTTAAAGAATACAAAAAAAAAACACCCCCAGGAAATATTAGTAGCAAATTCTTGTTTGCGTTAGGAAGCATATATCTATAAATGACAGAAGAATTACCCTATTTTTTAGATGAAAATGCATTTATAAAAACCCAGAAAGGTAATATTAAAAAATATTCAGATTCTTTTATATCAGTTGGATTAAATGTCAACAAGATCTGATAAATAATAATTTTAAAACTGTTATTCTTTCCCAAATCAAATATAAATCAGCAACTTGGTCTATATCATGAAACGACCATCTGGAAGCTATAGGTGGTCCAGAATGTGGTGGGGAGTGTTGGGAGCATCATGTTATGCCGACATATGACCTGATCTATCTATCTATCTATCTACCTACCTACCTACCTACCTACCTACCTACCTTTTACCGCCCCTCTCGTATGGCAACAACTCTGGGTGGTTGCAGTCCTCATTCTACCAAATATGTTACATGTGTGTTACACAACTGTTTTATATAGTCCATAATGCAAGCTGCACTGGTTGCCAGGTGGTTTCCCAGTGCAATTCCAGGTGTTGGTTATCACCTTTAAAACCTTTCATGGCACAGAGCCTGGCTATCTGAGGGATTGCCTATCTCCAATTGTTTCTGCTTGTCTGGTACAATCAAAAAGAGTGTGTGTGCTCTGGATCCCCTTGATTAAACAGTGTTATCTTGTGAGACCCTGGAAGCAGGACTTCTCTGTTGCAGCTCCTGCCCTCTGGAACAATGTCCTTCGAGAGATTCTTGTGGCTCCCGCCCTTGTGACGTTTACAAAACTGTTAAAAACCTGGTTGTTCTCCCAGATCTTGGGATAGGGTGGTTGGAGTGGCCCCTTTTTGTTACATTTATTATGTCAGCTGAATGGCCTGTGCATTGTTTTCTGGTCAGCTAGAGTTCTTTTTTACTTGTATCTCGAAATGTTTTCTTTTTTTATTTGTAGTTGCCCAGAGTCATCAAGGAGTTGGGTGGCCTCTAAATTTGGAAATTAAATTAAAATTAAATGTTCACAAAACATTTCAAAGCCAGCCTTATTTCCATTGTTGTTCTTTTATCCAGATGAATATACTTCATTCCTTTCGTCGTATAACTTGTTGTTCAAGCATCTGAACTTCTCCATTGTACTAATTAATCCTCTCAATGCTAAAATATTGTGACTAATACTGAACAAAGCAATCCAGATAAGACTTTTGAGTCAAAATTGAAGTATAGTTTTTTTTTTTCAGGAGTCCTAAAGTTTCTCATTATGCACTTTAAAATAGCACTAATTCAGCACTCAGCTTCAGTATCTTGCTTTATTTGTATTGTATAACTGTTAATAATTAGGATCAATATGGACTCCAAGCCTGGCTGGCAGCTTGATAAGTCAGAGTTTCTCAGAGTGCTGAGACCTGGCTGACTTTACCTCGTTTGCAGGGGCCTACAGAATTTGTAAGACCACTGCAGCTTCCCCCTGAAGAGGGGGGGGACCAGAAGATTGCTCACAGGGCCATTGGAATTGCCCACTCCTGCTTTTCTTTGTAGTTTCCACCATGGAGAGAACGGGGGTGAATGCAATGAGATGGCCGGAGGAGGATCTTAGCTCTGCGGGGAACGTAAGTCTATTGGAGACATAAGAGCGTGCAGCTAGCTTTTAGATTTTCACTTTATATTAATTTTTTCATTAGATTAGAACATTTTTTTTCTATCTAAAATTTATCTTTGGACTTCGTTTAAAATGTTGGCTAATTTTGTGCTTTCTTTGCTATAATTAATTTAGGTGGAAGTTTGATAGATTTTATTTTTGCAACATAATGAAACGTTTGCTTTTTTTTCTCTACCTTTCTCTTGTATCAGAGAAATTGGGACTTAAGAGATTTTGTTGGTAATTCTTCACTCGACAAACCAATTGACTATTTACTTTCTGAGAAACTGTTTATTTGGGTTAAGCAGCTTGCAGCCTGAGGAATAAAAGTACAGAGAAATGTTTGCATTTTTTTCTTCTTATCTTTATACTCTTTTTTAGAACGGATTTTGTCTCACTTGGAATTCATTTTTATTTTTACAAACTGTTTGAAATACTGTTCTGTGGAATTTTTTATCTTTCATTTTAAAAGTTTTTTTTTATTTAAACAAATAGACATTACTGGTAACCTTCCATTCAACAGATCAGCTGACCACTCATTCTCTGGGAAAGTATTTTGTTTTGTCTAGAACAGTTAACTACGGCAGCCCGAAAAGGGGGGCTAGGTGAGAATGGCTTTTTAAACAGCACTTCAAGATTTTAAGAAAGAATTTAGTGAAGCCCTTTTAGAAATTAAGAAATTAGTTTTGGTGGCTCAGGAACAAAAAACACAACAGATAGATTTAGAAACGGAAGGAAAATTCCACGAGTCAGTAGAGAAACAGGGAAAGAAGATTTTAAATATATTGGCACAGAAGAAGATTTTGATATTTTACAGGAGGTGGTCTATTAAACGTTTGGGCACAAACACATTGTTGCAGTTGAGTCAGGAAGATCTTAACATGCAAATTGATAGATATGGTGAAATAAATATTTTGACATCCCATATGAGTTACAGAATAAAACAAGTTGCATATTGTGATTTTCGTATAACCTAAACAGGAGATTTAGTATGATGATATGGGACACAAGGTTAATGAAAACACGGATCTGGATTGTACACAGAGTAAAAGTTGATATGAGAAACTGTATGGATACATAAAAATGTGATATTTTAAGTGCAACATATAAGATTATAAATATAAATATAAGTTGATATTATAGATTACTTTTTTTTTGGAGATACATATATGAGAAGATAATGAGATGATGAGATGGAATTAGAATGGTTATTACAGGATGATATTATGTATGAATATGTATGTATGAATATTATAAGAATTGGTATATTATGTATTAGGTTATTTGTTATGTTAGGTTATATATTCAGTTTAAATGGACATTATCCCAAGGAGTGGAAATTACAGATGGATAATTGAGATATAAGATTACAAATACAAATAGAAGTTGATATTATAGTTTATTTTTCTTTTATGGAGATATATATATAAGAAGATAATGGGATGATGAGGTGGAATTAGAATTAATGTTATTACAGGATGACATATTTTCACAATATTATGTATGAATATGTATGTATGAATATTATAAGAATTGCTATATTATGTATAATGTTATGTAATATGTTAGGTTATGTATTAGTGGAATATGTAGTCATAATATGAATAGAATATATTGTATTTTATTAGAAATAAATAAGGCCTTTATCTGTTATACTAATTGGATTTTATTGAAGATATAAATATAGATGTAAAAATGGAAAGAGCGAATAAAAAAACATTAAACTGATGCAGCAATGAACATTTAACTATTACTTCAAGGAGTGGAAGCCAAAGATGGATTATTGGAAGATAACAAGAAAGGTGAAATTTATATGAAGATCAGAAGATTGGTTTATAGAAATCAAAGGGTATATGACAAAGAAAAATTCCTGTGTATTGTATGAAGGACTAACATTTAAAGTTAATTATTGTACTTAAAGTTCAAAGATAGATTGGAGGACACCTACTTTCTATATTTTCTTTGTTTATTATTTTTTGACTTCACTTTTTCTTTACTTTTTTCTTACTTTGTATTTCTATTTCTATTTCTTTTTTCTGTTTTAACTTTTAATATGTATTTTAAAACTCAATAAAATTTATTATAAAAAAATAATAATAATTAGGATCAATATGCATCTGGGCATACTTTTTTTTCTGGGATTTTGCCTCTGGCATATAAAAAATCAAGAATCAGCATTCTAAAAGAACATATATTTATGTTCCAAAGGGACGCGGTGGCTCAACAGGTTAAACTGCTGAGCTGTAGGCTGCAGATCAGAAGGTCTGCAGTTCGAACCCCGCGCAACGAGGTGAGCTCTCGTTGCTAGTCCCAGCTCCTGTCAACCCAACAGTTCGAAAGCTTTGCAAGTAGATAAATGGGTACCACCTTAAGTGGGACAATATGCTGGCGTCCTGTCGGGAAGTCGGCACCACCGGAGGAAAGGATCGGAGGAAGATAGAATGGCGGCGGTGACGACGGACCCGGATGTAACAGCTACAGGACGTCAGCAGCCGGCTCAAGGCATCCTGGGAATTGTAGCCCAGAGCCTGAAAGAGTCGGTTCCCTTACCCCCTCCCCTCACGCGCGGTTAAAATGGTGAATTGTATAACTAATGTATATATATGCTTGTAAGCCGCCTAGAGTCCTCCATTAGGGAGGGGATAGGCGGGGTATAAATACCACAATAAATAAATAAATAAATATATTTAGATTCTTATGTATAATAATTTTACACTTACATTTTGCCTTCATGTGGATCTTCCTCTCTTCCCTTAGGAAAATATGATACAAAAAGTATGAACACAAAATTATTTTAGTGACCCATGTTAAAACATCTTTTTTCTTTAGGAAAAAAAATATTAGTGTAATTGTAAAACTTTAATCATTAGGTTGTTCTGAAACTAAGAGAGTCTATCCATGCTTATTCAGAATTAAATGGTACTGTAGACAATAAAGCTTTATGCAAATAAAGTTTACAAAGGATTATAATCTATGATACTTAAAAATAACTAAATATTTTTAGGTCTGCCCCAGGAAATATATCTCACTTGAGATAATATTGCCTTTATATTCTGGAGACAATTATTGACTGAAAGTATAGCTTCAATTTGGTAAGCTTCCTACATATGTTGCCAATATACCTGTGCTAGGGAACAACATTCAGTTGGCTCATCTACAAAAACTAAAATGAAAAAATGTTCCATTTCACTATTTAAAAGATATTGGGATAGTCAAATGCAACCTTTCTTCCCTTCAAACTAGCCCTATGTATTTGTTCCTATCATGCAGGAAATTTAAAAAACAATTTTGTTTTGGAAATCTCCTTACACAGCATTCATTTTAATTATACTCCAAGTGCCACTGATAGGTATCTTTATTGAAGACTGTTTTTCGTTTTCTTTCAAGTTCAGTCACTTAGGACATATAAACCAATGCCAATTTTTCAGCATTTCTGTCCCTCACTGTTGCAATGAATACAGTGCTACTTAACAAACATTTCAGAGGCAGTTTAAAATATAGTAATTTTTTTTGCTATACTGCTATGCAGTTCATATGCAGTGTCAATCCATAGTTTATCATCGGGAATATGTTCTCTGATAGCATACTTTCCCTTCCCAGACACTTAGTTATCTGATTAGTATCAGTCATCTACTATATCTGAACCAGCAAACTGTAGTTTCCACTTGCCCTTCAAATGATAATAAACAGCTAGTTTGCACAGCAAACAGAAACTCAGCTATCATCGGCGTCGCAGGGTAAACCAGACAGGAAGCACAACAGATGAACTAATTCTACTTTATTGTATTGCTACATTGATAGAATCTTCCAAGTCTGAAAGTACAATTCTCACCCCCCAATCTCCTTCTGCCTGAGAAACTACAGAGCCTCTTGCCCCGCCCACTATCCAGTTGCAGGCTATGCTGTCTCTTATCTGACTGTTCCCTTAGCAGCATCTCTTCGCCCAGTCTCCCAAGGTCTTTCCCACTTTCCATTACAGTTAGTTACATGCATACAATGAAATAACACTAGGCAGAGTATGTGATGGAAGGAGATAATTCATGAACACATGGTTTGCTGTTACTACCTGAACAGACATATTAAGAAATCAAGATAAAATTGATTAATATCCTCTCCATACACAGGATTAATGAACAATTACAAAAACAGCTGTAGTTGTTCAGTACTCTGAATAGTCAATTACTATTTTAGTGTATTTTATGAAAAGGAGAATGTAAAGTAACACACTTTTAAAATGGGGATCAGCTTGTTGAAAACCCCAGTAAAAGAGATAGATAAGATCCATCAAAAAGCAGGTGGCAGCTATGGCCAGGGGGTCCTCTGCACAACTCTTAGTGCGCTAATTGCACCCATTCCTGGACCAGGAGGCCCTGCTCACAGTCACTCATGTTTAAGTCACCTCTTAGCTGGGCTACCACAATATGCTCTATATGGGGCTGCCCTTGAAGACCATGTAGAAGCTCCAACTGATCCAGAATGCAGCAGTGCAGGTAGTTATGGGGCATCTTGGTACACCCAAGTAAAACCACAAGCTGCACTGGCTCACAGGTGTAATTCAAGGTGCTGGTTACCACCTATAAATCATGGCACAGGATTGTGTTATCTGCAGGACCACCTGTCTCCAGTTCTTTCTGCCGGTCCCACATACTCCAAAAAAGTGGGCACACTCCAGGTCCCTTTCTTGAAACAATACCATCTGACATGACCTAGGAGATGTGCCTTATGGGTTGTGGTACCTGCCCTGTGGAATAATCTAACACACACACACACCCCGAGAGTCAACTGTCCCTGACCCTGTTAGCCTTCAGGAAGACTTTAAAGATCTGGCTGTTCCCTCAGGCATTGGGGCCAAGGTGTTAGGAGACCTAGTCCTGGGAGGTGAAATACAAGATGGTACAGCCCTGACTGTATGTTTTTCTTTTGCTGTTAATTTTTGTTGTTGTTGGGGATACTGTGATTTTGTTTTTATTGTCGTATACCACTTGGAGTAACATTTCTGCATGTTGGACAGTCATATAATTAAACAAAATCTCTGCGCCTAATCTTCCTTCTGACTCTATTTCCCATCAAAAGGAAGGATAGGGTAAAAAATTCAAATATACTTGTAAGTATGACATTTGTTTTCTGTTAATTTAAAATTATTTGAATAATTAAATGCTTCTTGTATAACATTACTTACCACTTCCTCTACTAAGTCTTCTACAATAAGGCCTTGTTCATCTGTACGTAAGTTTGTAACCCACATCCATCCATCTTCTAATTCATTGTGGACAATAAACATGTCTCCTTTAAGGAAACTACAGGTAGTTAAGGTAAAATTATTAATTATTTAAATCAACACTCAAGCAAGCAAAGTTACACTTTTATCAACTTGTCCTAACTTCTGATCTGTCTTTGCAAATTAAACAAACTTCTTATAATTTCACCCCCAAACCATAGACTACCAGTTATCCCGTAAGAAACCCTGATGATTTGTTGTAACGTTATTTTATTTCAAATATGTTTTATGTTATAGTTTATTTATTTATTTGAAGGATTTATATTCTGAAATAATGATATGGAGAAACACATTGTGCAACAGTACTAATGTATTATCTGCAGGGAAGCTGATACTCATGGATTTAAAGAAAGCAGTGGAATACATTTTACTCTGATTATTATTTTATATGTTGTTTATGTTTCATTTTTAATCTTGATCATTGATCCTAGCAATAAAGGCACGCAAGACCTACCATATCAAGCTGCAATGAACTTCTTCCTGGGAAAATTGTAGGAATTTTTAAGAACAAAATGAGAGCATGGCATCTGCACTTCAAATATTTACATGGTTACCAATATTCCTAAAAATGATTCTACCTTTCAAATAGGGATGTTCTGTTTCCCTTCCAGACTATGCCATTTCAGGGAAGGTTATGCAGTTTTTAAAAGTAAGTTCTCTAAGCCGGAATTGGTCAATGTGTCCAGACCAAGGTATTCTGGGACAGCTGGCGCTGCTTCCAGAACAGCATGGTGAGGAACAGGAATAGAATGTTACTGAATAACATTCAACTCCTGAAATCCCCAAATTTTACACATTCCTACTTTCAACATGACCGCGGAAGTCTTCGGACAACGCTGGCTCTTCGGCTATCAAACGGAGATGAGCACCGGCCCCTAGAGTCGGACACGACTGCACAGATGTGCGGGGGGAACCTTTACCTTTACTTTCAACATTGTTACAATTGGTAACATGCAACTCCACAATTGTTTACTAAGAAGTACATCTGCTTGAATTCAGTGGGACTGACTCTTGGGTATCTACATATAAAAGTGGATGGTGCTTAAAAATAGTTTATTTTTAATAGAAACCTGGAGTATTTATGTGTTTTCCTTAAATCTAAACTTACACTACATTAACTGCATGCATCATTTCAACAAATTTGGCTGACTTCACTATTAATTTAATGATCAATTCTTTGGGTAATTTTTGTTATATTCTTTATTTTTATCTCATACAAGCAGGCTTTACATTGAAAGAAAATAATTATTAAAGCCATTATATTAAACCAGTTTTCAATTATTTTAAATCAGTAAATAGAGTGTAGCACCATCTTAACTCTTACAAAAAGACTAACAAATATTAAAGGCAAATGTACATGCATTATTTATCATTCTAAATTATACCTTATTTCATCTGTTTCTGGCACTTTAGTATATGGCAGAATGGCTCGGACCCTCCTGCGGTCCTCTACTGGCTGTAAAAAAAGAAAGATATTCTGTTTTGAAGAAAAACTTCAAAACTGGTGTACAATACAGCAATACTTAGTCAAGACAAAATCTCTAAACCAGAGCTTTCCAAACTTTTCATGTTAGTGACACATTTTTTAGACATGGATCATTTCGTGACACACTCTTACAGCAGGACATCATTTCGCGACACACTCTTACAGCAGGGCACAAGGCAGGCACTAGGACCTGCGCAGAATCCTGGCAGGGCTCGGAGGCAGCAGGCACGACACACCCAGGCACTGCAGCCGACACACTAACGTGTCCCGACACACAGTTTGGAAAGCTCTGCTCTAAAACATTCAGATCCATTGCCTATTTTACAGCCAGCTTTCTTTTCTCTCAATTCCTTCAGTAATAAAGCTCCAACTGGCCAGAACCTAAAATGGTTTCAAAATCTATAAAAAGATAAAAGATTTTTATCCAGGTATAGATAAAGCATCAGAAATAAATATAATTCAAGTTAACAGTAAAATAATTGAGGTTTTTTTTTTGGGGGGGGGACATGATCATATTTTTGAATTAAGACTACTATAACTCAAATATAAAATACTGGCATTATGTCTGTTAGATGTTTGCATTAATTTATTTTGTACAATTTAAATAAGTCGGCACAAATACTAGACTTACAGCCAAATTATTGTGCTTTATAAAAATAAGTAGATTGTATTACATTTAGCTATTGTCATATTTTTATTATTATTATTACTATTATGTTGTTGTTGTTGAAAATCTATGGCTGTATCTTTATTAGACCCAACCAAGTTGACTCAAAAGAGTATGTAAGCTTTTGGATTCTCCAGAACAGCCTTTCTCAACCTTCTGACCCTGGAGGAACCCTTGAAATATTTTTCAGGCCTCAGGGAACCCCTGCACATTCAGGCTCAAATATAGGCCAGAAGTTACAAAATCATTATATTTGTTTCATGTGTAGGTTTGTACATATGCATTAACAGTGTTCTTAAACTAAATATAAAGAATGAAACTTACCTCTTTAATGTGAAGTTGCCTGAATTTGAAATAATTTTTTAAATAAATTGTGATCTCCCAGGGAAACCCTGGTGACCTCTCACGGAACCCTAGGGTTCCACGGAACCCTGGTTGAGAAACCCTGTTCCAGAACATTTCATCAGGCAATATTTATAATAACAGGGAATAGAGAAGCAAGGAAATCCAAAAATAGTGTTGGGTTTTTTTAGCTCTCAAGGTAGAGACAGTTGGCTGATTGCAGAATCAGTGTCAGGTGTTATTGGTATCAGATTACACTGTCTCCTTTCTCCTGAAAACTGTATGACTGCATTCAGTTTATATCACAACTTCTATTTTGGGACTGACTTTGATGAAGAGTTCTGGAGAACTTCAAAACTTGTAATTCTTCTGTGTCAATCTAGTTAGCCTCCTTAAAGAGACTATATAGGCTTAGTTGGCTATGGCATTTAGATCTCCACCCTCCCCTCCAAAACAGAGCAACACAGCTATGAATCCTGAAACAGCAATTT
The DNA here is from genome assembly GCA_023362775.1 of Charina bottae. Lineage (NCBI taxonomy): Eukaryota > Metazoa > Chordata > Lepidosauria > Squamata > Charinaidae > Charina > Charina bottae. The sequence goes on from JALMGJ010000002.1 coordinate 243,428,645, forward strand.
TTATTTATTTATTTATTTATTTATTTATTGTTTGTTTGTCTGTCTGTCTGTCTGTCTGTCTGTCTTTGAATCAGTGTTGACTCCTATCAACTGTATGGACTAGTCCCTGAAGTTTTCTTGGCAAGAGTTTCAGAAGTGGCTTGGCATTGCCTTCTTCCTAGGGCTCAAAGGGAGTGACTGCCCAAGGTCACCCAGCTGGCTTTGTGCCTAAGTGGAACTCACCATCTCCTGGTTTCTAGCCAGGTGCCTTAACCACAATACCAAACTCTCTCACTTCCAGTTAAATGCAAATATATAAAAAATGCACACTCTTATATAAAAATACATACCTCTGGAGGTGCTACAGGAAACAATAATTTTTCCCCTTTAAGCAAACAAGATACATGGCTGTAATACCCTATTAGGTCAGAAAGTGAAGAAAATCGTCGCCCACCAATGTAATAATCGCCACACATTGCAATAATCCTATCAGAAAGAATAATAACCAATATTAGTAGAATGTCATTTTCTATTAAAAAAAGACTGCATGTAAAAAGAAACTACAGGGAGTCTTTGCTTAATGTACATTCGTTCAGCGATCGTTCAAAGTTACGATGGTGCTGAACGAGAGGGACTTACGACGGGTCCTCGTAGTCGCGGCTGTCGCAGTGTCCCTGAGGTCACTGCTGGTTTCCAACAAGCAAAGTCAATGGGGAAGCTGGCAGAAGGTCGCAAATGGTGATCACATGACTGCAGGACATTGTGACCATGCAGGATTCGCCTAACTATGGCAATAGGGACTGGTGGAATTGCTGTCATAAGTCGGCGCAGTCATGTGATGTCACGCCTTACAACCACGTTGCTTAGCAATGGGGTTCCTAGTCCCAATTACCATCAGTAAATGAGGACTACCAGTACTTCATTCTTTCAAAATATAATGGTTGCTTAGTATTTAAATATCACAGATTTTTTAAAAAATGCTGATATTCTGAATTTATTACTAGCTATGAATGCATTCACAATTCTAGGTAGTGACCTCGGAAGATATAAAGGTTTACTGTCATAAATTCAGACTGTAACTACTTTTAGTATTATATGTCCCTCACAATTAGATATGAGTTACAAATTTAAACCCAAGAACCCAATTCAAACAATAGAATTATCTAAAATAATCTGATGTTTAAATATATAGCTGAGGCATATAAGAACTGTACTAAATCAGTGTTTCTTAGATATCCTTCATCTTCCACCTACATTTTGCAGTTGCAGGGTAATTTGGGTGTTTTAGGCTTCCAAACAGCCTGGTTACTGGTTACCTATGGCAAATAAGAATTTTAATTATTTATTTGATTTATATCCTGCCTTTCTATTCAAGTGAGTCCTCAAGGTGGTTTTTTAAAAGGGTACAAAAGGATAAAAAGCATAAATTAAAATTAATATTACAATTAATAAGTAATATTTATAAAGTCGACCTTATTTATAAAGTTGACCTTATAAAGTTGACTTCATTTATAAAGTCGACCTTATTTCCTTTTAGCAAATCCAGGATAATTTATTTTCCAAATCCTGGAAAGACAGAACTTTTTGAGAATTGTGTCCAGAGCATAGTCCTACATTAAACAAAGCTGCTTTTTTAAAAATGACAGCTGTAGAACATGTGGCCAAACTCTTAACAGCTGCCAGTCTTCAAGCAACAGAGGCAACCCCGCCTGACTCTTTCTAATACTTACAAATTAACCTCCTTGATTTGAAACTAGGGATTATACCAAGCTTAGATGCTAGTAACTATGTGTTTTGTTGTGCACTTCACAAATATTTACAAAGTTCACAGCACAGCTATTAGCCAAAGCAAGCTCATGTTACCACAATATTTTACAAATGAGTAGGTTTTAATGCACTCCACAACTTTATCTTCTACACCCAGTTTGTCAATAGAAGAATGATGATGGAGTGAATGAAAAATTAGGGGTTTTAAAAATAAGAATAAGGGATGGAGTGGAAGTGGAACATATTAAACATATTATTAACTACTAAACATAATGTGTAAGCGACTAACATTTGCAGTCTGCTTGAATTGCTGGTGTATTTTCCAGGGCCCATTCCAATACTTGCAAAGAGACATTGATCACAACGTCTACCAGTACTCCTTATTAACTAAATATGTAACTTGAGCCTACTACAGAATTCTCCATCAGCCAAAGTGATTTTTCAGCAATCAGTTTTGAAAGTAACTTGTGAAAGAAGAATATGTGAAGTACATTCCACTTCACATATTCCGCCCCCTCCATTGTCGCCTAACTATTCTACTGGCTTCCCACAATTGCAATTACTCTGCCTTCCACCTATCTCTGTTGCAGCCATTGCTGAACATCTTTTGAAAACTCAGGTAAGGAAGAACAAGTCCATCCTATTCAAGTTCAAACACAGTCAGACATATTATATACATAAGCTGCTACAGCTTATGTATCATTCACTCACCTAAAGTGATTAACAACATTGGTTTTGCTCAGAAATGAAAGCACAAATGATCCAGGCCTTCGATCACTCTCTCGAATAAGGTAACTTCCAGGTTTTCCTGCCTGTCGAAGACGTTCTTCTGCAATTGTTCTGTCAAGCTTTCCATGATACCATCTGGAAAGAAAAGCATTAATGACATAATATATTAACTTCAGTCCATTTGGCAAAGCATGTGGACCTGAAAATCCTGGATAAAATCTCCTATATCTATGGCATACCACAGCCTAGTTCCAAGCATTTAGACTCTTAACTTTTAAAAAAGACTAAAAGTTTAATTAAAGTATATAGAGAAGGAGTTGCTATTTAATTACTTCTGGCAATTAAAGGCATAATAGTTTTGGATGTAGTTTCTGTGCAGCTCTTTGAATAGATCTGCAATATCCTGTCCAAAGAGCTGCATAGAAGCAGCAACAACAAGAAGCTCAACAGCAGCATGGTGATCTTAACGATCCTCCTTTAGATGATAAAAGGACTTAAAATAACATCTCAATATAACCATGACCTAGCCCCAGGTGTAAGGTCACACAGCTACCTAGAAACATATTTAGGATTCCCTTACTAACTTTGCTCAGACTGAAGAAGCTCCTTGGATAAGGAGCGAAACGTTTCCACTGAGAAAATAGAAATCCAGTTGACATGATTCAAGCTACAGACAATTCAACCTGGATGACTGAGAACCTTCATAGACACATAGAAGCTACAGTTCTGTAAAATGTAATAGCCATTTGTGTATGCATACAAATAATTGCTATATTTTAACTTTATTGGATTTGTAGGCAAAGTACTGTATACTTAGCTTTGGTTGATAGACAGGATTTTCATGGTAGTACAGAGAAAGTCTAAAACAAAAAGCTGCAAATAATAATAGAGCACAAATCACAGCTAAGTGCATACTATTCTGGAGAAGACCCAAATGTCTCCTATGGAAAATTATTCACTTACAAATTTTTTGTACTCTACCAGTCCATCAACTGGCTGTTAACAATAGAAAAATGAAATAAACAATCCAGAAATGAAAGCTCAACTACCTTGAACCAGCATAATATAACTTACAAATGGCTATTCAGGCACTATCAAATTAATGCCCACTTAAATATGGGAGTCTTCAGAGCTTTCCAGGATGCTAAGAGCAAAAAAACCCTGACATCTCTCTGGGGCCATGGTGTTCCACAGTCTCAGAATTACAACAAAGAAGGCTTGTGTACCCAACACTCCTTTCACCTTTCTTAGTGATAGGAACTTTAAGTAATTCCCCCGTCTCTGGTCTTACAGTGCAGGCAAAATAATTTTGGCTAAGACAGTCCCTGATGTAACCTTGATATTTTCCTGTCTCTTAACTTTATGTCAAATGTTGTTAGGATGAAACAATGTGGCTATTCCCTTTTTAAAAACTTCAAAAGTTGAATCAATATGGAATTCACCATTTTAGAAAGTTCATTAATAGAACCTACAGTTAAATGCTGCATCGGCTAAAAAAAGGTCCTTATATATTGCAACCAAAAATCATTCTCTTTATTTATAGACATTTCCATGTATCCAAGATTATAAACAGGAAACTGATATCACTACTTGAAATAAATGTACAAGATAACAAAGGAACAATGCATATGAATGGATTTATATAAAATTCTTAGAATATAATTTGTAAGGGAGTCCCCTGAATACTTAATGGTTTTCCCCTCACATCAGACTTCCCTAAGCATCACTCCAGTCAATTTCTCACAACCATAAATAAATGCCCTCCTTCTCTTCATGATTTATTCTCGCGTCCATTGTTTTGTGACATTCTTCCTATCAGACATCTAGTTGAAGCTCTTGACAATGGGTTATACTACTAGCTTGAAGCTTCATGGTGATCTAAAAGCATCTCTTCCTTCCCTCAGCTGCAACTTTCAAACATTCTCTCACCAAGGACTTCCGGTGGGGGACATGGCCGACTGAACAGCTGTGCCCGCACTGCGGGCAGATCTGACAACGCAAGCTTTTTGGGGGGGCACAGGCTTTTTCTGATGCCCTGGAGCGCTTTCATGGACAGAAAACGCTCGGGATCATCCCAAACCCATTCTGCCTGCCCAATCCAAGTGAACAAAGAGTACCTACTAAAAATCTCCACCTGCCAAAAGTATGGCAAGAGGAAGCCAAAAATGGGGATTCTCTATTGGAGCGACCCTCCTATGGAACAGTTTGTACCCACCCCCACAAAGGTGGCTCTCATTCTTTATGGTGTTACAAAAACTAGTAAAAACATGGCTGTTCTGTAACGTCTTTTGGATGCCAATGGTGAAACCATCAGCACAGATGTGTTCATACGAAATTATTAACATATTTAACTTTGATATCACATTTATTGTATGTATTTATTATTGCATTGACTCATTGCTGTTGGTCTATGTGCCCTGTTTTAAAAACTGAGGCATGTTTATTAAAATTATAAATAAATCAAAACTGAACTTTCAAAACTCAGTTTTTATTAAGTGCAAGTAAACCTTCTGGCCACATGCACACAGGAATTCACCTGATTTTGTACATATTAACAAAAACATATTACTGAAAAGCTTTTTTTCCTGTGACATATTAACATATGATAGAATCAAAACTGTATTTGTAGGAGCAGAAATCATCCTACAATGCATCAAGGAAACCACCATGTACAAAATAAAGGTGAGCTACAAATCTAATACAGGTAGTCCTCGCTTACCAACCATTCGTTCAGCGACCGTTCATAGCTACAACAGGGTTGAAAAAGGAGACTTAAGACTAGTCCTCGAAGTTCAGGCCGTCACAGCACCTCTGCAGTCATGCAATAGCTATCTGGGCGCTTGGCAACCGCCTCACACTTACAACAGTTGCAGTGTCCCATAGTCACATAACCGCCGTTTGCGACTTTCCCTGCCAGCTTCCCACAAGCAAAGTCAATGGGGAAGCCAGCAGGGAAGGTGGTAAGTCACTCGCACCCTCCCCCACCTGGCAGCAGCCACCCCCAGCCCCACCGCGCTCACGCCGGCCACTCACACACCCTCCCCCACCCGGTAGCAGCCACCCTGGTCCCACCTGCCGTGATCGCACCACACCTTACCTGCCTGCCTGCTTGCAAGCCACCTGGGACTCACTTAATGACCAATGATCCTCACTTAACCACAGCAATGGGGAGTGCCAGGTTGCTGTCACTAAGCGATGCAGTCACGTGATGTCGCACTTTATGACCGCATCATTAGCAACAGAAATTCTGGTCCCAATTACCATCATTAACTGAGGACTACCTGTATGAAGAAATCCAAGTGTCTTATTTTGATCATACAACAACATACAACTCTCCATGTAATAAAGTTTCATACTGTATACTGCATAGTTGATGAACAGAATCTACATCAGAGTAACAAAACAGCAAGAATTTAGGCAAAAATTTCTAATATGATAAAGAAATTGCTATCCCTTGCTGCATCCTTGCCAAGCCCAAGAACAGCTTCCAAAACAAGTTGCTGGGAATAAAGTATTTCCTATGTAACAGTTGGTTAAACATGCATCAAATAAATAGTTTAACCACACGATTTCCAATCCAAATATTTCAGTGTATAGCAACATTCTGAATGAGACTGATGAAATGGCAGCTGATGTCTCCTTAATCACCTGGTGAAAGATGAACTGATGTAACTTATTCCTTAGTGATTTGTCTTAGAAGTGAAGTATTATGCTTACAACACTGAAGTAGAAATGCACCCACAGCTTCATGTCTGAGGAAACTGAACACGCATGTTATTTTAAATTAGTAAGTCTTCCATCTAGAAACAACCCCAGCTGTAGAAAAACACTCCTGCAAAGTGCATCATTCCTGCTTGATCAGATTATATAAGATTTTTTAAAAATTATTTTTCTAAAAATTTTATACAGACACAATTAACAAAACTCTCTTTTTTGACCCAAGATACCCTTAGGCATGAAAGCCAGCTGGGTGACTTTGGGTTGGTCACTCTCTCTCAACCCTAGAATGGGAAGTCGAAAAATGTCCATCTACTGACATGCACTAGACCAGCTTCGTAGATTACAGTCCATTACAGTTAATGAAAAGGACTTCATCCTGCAGTGCTTTGATTTGGGCTGCTAATATTATAATCATATAACATACTTATATAATACAGGTAGTCCTCACTTAATAACGGTAATTGGGACCAGAATTTCCATTGCTAAGCGATGCAGTCATAAAGTGAGATGTCATGTGACTGCATCACTTAGTGATAGCAATCCTGGCAATACCCCTTGCCGTCGTTAAGTGAATGTTACCAGTCGTTAGCCAAGCACCCACCTCAATCCAAGCCATTCCGGGCTTGGTCCCTCCCAATCCCGAACCTCAGTTAGGTAAGCGACTGCCTTCAACTCCCCCCACCCGCTTATCTCCCTTCCATCTCTGCCCTTTTGGCCACCTGGCACCCTGCCTTGCAGGGTGGCAAGCAGACCCAGAACCAAGGTCAGCCCAGTGGGCTGGGGCGGTTGCAGTTTTGTGCTGTGCTGCAGTTCAGCAGCTTCTTGCAGGTGCTAGTGAGTGCGGGTGGGCCGGCAAGGGCTGCGGGCAGGCACTAGGGAACACGGGAAGACCAGTGGGGCCACGGGTGGGCCAGCGGGGGGGGGGGGGGTTGCTGCAGAGTAATGGGGCTCCTGAGGAGACAAAATGGCGGGAGTGACTTACGGGAGTGACTTGCGACCTCCCCTGCCAGCTTCCCCGTTGACTTTGCTTGTGGGAAGCTGGCAGGGAAGGTCGCAAATGGCGATCACGTGACTACAGCTCACTGCAACATGATAATCATAAGCCAGGCACCTGAGTGCCTGGATTGTGATCACATGACTGCGGGGACAGTGCACCGGCCACAACTTTGTGGACCGGTCCTAAGCCCACTCATTCAGTGACATTATAATTTTGAACAGTTGCTGAACAAGTGGTCATAATTCAAGGACTACTTGTAGATTTTCCAACATTAAGGTAAACTGATTTGGAAAAAATAGAATTTCTTTCATGCATCATACACTTTTGGCCTGGTGATAACTTCGTTTCAACCTATCTCTCAGGGTGGCTATTATGTAGATCTATGTTCACTGTCTTGGCTTTTCTAGTGATGCCATCCTAACTTTAAGCTAGATCAATATTAAGGCAAAGGATCTTAGATATAGAAGGCCAAACAGAAATTTATCCTTTCTCTCACAACATATTTGTAAATAACCAAATTTTAGCTCCTATACCAGCTTCATATTTATATCACATCAGTTCCCAAATTCAGGAGAGCTTTATCTTTAGCTTGATTTAACGCTCTCCCCACAGCGGTTTTGGAAGGCAAACACAGGAAAACCCCTTATGAAACTCAACACTGCCCCTGTGACACGGATGCCATAGAAACCACAGACCATGTTCTTTTGAACTGCCAGTTCTACAGGGACATTCCATACCAGCTGATTACCCCTTTTTTATCTTTTTTCTTTTATATTTCTGGGGCACTCTGATAATTTTTATTTGCATTATTTGTTAAATAACCAGGATAAATCTATCTCTCTAAAAGTAGCAAAATTTTGCAACATTATGTGTAAGCTTCACCCACAAATGGTTGCCAGTAGTCACTGATGTCAGGGGCTAACTTTGTTTTGTTTGTTTTACTGAATGAATTTTTACTGGTCAATGACCGAAATAAAATGTCTGTCTGTCTTGAGCTTCTGAAGGAAAAATAGAATATAAATTTTCCAAAATAAAATTTATATAATTCATTTATTTTACAATATTTATATACTATACCAATTTTTAGACTCTGGGCAGTATACAAAACAATTAAGAAATTATTAAAAGGAAATACATAAGCATAAACAAAAGTAGTCAGGCTGCTGAAAATATTAATCCTTGGCTAAAGGCCTGCTGAAAAAGAATGTCAGAAGGCACTGTGCATACTACCAGGACATATTTTGCAATGCAGGGGCTGCTATGGAAAAGGTTTTCCTTCTGGTCCACAGACCTCTTACTTCATATGAGGGTGGGACCTTCAGCAAGCTCTCTGTTGATGACCAGACTAGAAACGCACAGTCATGTTAGTGAGGTAGCCCCAATCTAACCCAGTGCCATGTGATATAGGGCTTTACAGGGAACTGCCAGCACTCTGTATTGGGCCGAGGTCTACTGATGGCCAGTGCAGCAACCATAAAATTGGTGTAACTCTGTTACATCTTGGCAATCAGGTTTCAGGCCAGGGTACAGCATGAAAACTGTACCGGTTGCACTTCTGGATAATCTTTCATCTTTCAACAGACTGGGATCCAAACAGTGTAAGCCTCCTATCCTTCTGGACTGCCTCTGGGGATTGGAGGCATACTATTCTACAGTGGTTCTCTTCCTTCCTGAGGTGGTAGTTCCAATTGTGGGGGGTGGGGTGGGAAAAAGATATCCTTGAAGACCTCTATTTTGTTAACTTCTCTATTCTCTCTTCTTTTTAACATCTACACGAAACCATGGGGAAGTCATCTGTTGGCAAGCAATGTGGTAAGCAGTTATACATCTTGGCTCTGGATCAAACAGGTGATGTAGCATAAGTGTTGACCCAGTGTCTGGAGGCTGTCAGGGCCTGGATGAGAACCTGAATGACTATTTCCAAGATGGACTGAATTTGTTTTTTGTGGACCAAACAATTCCATGAAAATATCATATCTGACTCTGAAAGGAGTTATACTCCCCATTCAGTGGTAGTTTGCAAACTGAAGGTCCCCTTGGACTACAAGTCCTGATCGATTAGAAGGTGGCAGCTGCTGCCAGGTGGGCTTTTGCACAGCTATGTCTTATGTGCCAATCCTGGCCATTTCTGGAATGGGAAACCCTGCTCAATCACTTGTGCCTCAGTCACCTCCTGCTTAGATTACTGTAATATGCTCTACATGGGGCTATCCTTAGAAAGCATTTGGAAGGTACAGTTGGAAGGTACATTTGGAAGGTACAGTTAATACAAAATGCAACAGCCCGCACAGTGATAGGCGTACCCCAATATAGTCACATGACCTCACTGTTTCAGGAGCTACATTGGTTGTTGATTGGCTTCTGGGTGCAATTCAAGGTGCTGCTTGTCACCTTTAAGGCCCTCCATGGCTCCAGTTATCTGGGAAACTACTTTCTGCCATATCTATCTGCCCATCTAATCAAGTAATATACTGTCAACTTCTTCCAAATCCCAACTATACAAGAATGCCATCTCACAATGCCTCAGAAGCATTTTGGTCACCGTTTCCATTCTCTGGAATCCCCTCCTTATGGAGATCCAGTCTTCTCCTTACCATCTGTGGACAATAGTTTGTTGTTGTTTATTCGTTCAGTCGCTTCCGATTCTTCGTGACTTCATGGACCGGCCCACGCCAGAGCTTCCTGTCGGCCGTCACCATCCCCAGCTCCCCCATGGTTGAGTCTGTCACCTCCAGAATATCATCCATCCATCTTGCCCTTGGTCGGCCCCTCTTCCTTTTGCCTTCCACTTTCCCTAGCATCAGCTTCTTCTCCAGGGTATCCTGTCTTCTCATTATGTGGCCAAAGTACTTCAGTTTTGCCTTTAATATCATTCCCTCAAGTGAGCAGTCTGGCTTTATTTCCTGGAGTATGGACTGGTTTGATCTTCTTGCAGTCCAAGGCACTCTCAGAATTTTAATCCAACACCACAGTTCAAAAGCATCTATCTTCCTTCGCTCAGCCTTCCTTATGGTCCAGCTCTCACAGCCATAGGTTACTACAGGGAATACCATTGCTTTAACTATGCGGACCTTTGTTGTCAGTGTGATGTCTCTGCTCTTAACTATTTTATCAAGATTTGCCATTGCTCTCCTCCCAAGAAGTAGACGTCTTCTGATTTCCTGGCTGCAGTCAGCATCTGCAGTAATCTTTGCGCCTAGAAATACAAAGTCTGTCACTGCCTCCACTTTTTCTCCCTCTATTTGCCAGTTATCAATCAAGCTGGTTGCCATAATCTTGGTTTTTTTGAGGTTTAACTGCAACCCAGCTTTTGCACTTTCTTCTTTCACCTTTGTCATAAGACTCCTCAACTCCTCCTCGCTTTCAGCCATCAAAGTGGTATCATCTGCATATCTAAGATTGTTAATGTTTCTTCCAGCGATTTTAACTCCAGCCTTGGATTCCTCAAGCCCAGCACGTCGCATGATGTGTTCTGCGTATAGGTTGAGGACAATAGTTAAGACTTGGTTATTCCATCGAGCTAAGGAGGAGGGAGTGCTATGATTGAAGATCTGAATTTAGCGGAGATATGTTTTTCTATATTTTCTTTTTCGTATAATTTTGATAACTGAATTTGGTTATTTTATTAGTGGGTTTATTTATTATTTTGGGAGAGGGTTGGCTTGGTGGTGTTTCTGATTGTTATCTGCCCAGAACTTTCAAGAATGGATAGCATACAGATAAAGCAAATAAATGAATAATGGGTTTCCCAGAGGAGGCATCTGGTTGCTCTATTCTGCATCAGTTGCAGCTTCCAAGCCGTCTTCAAAGGCAGTGCCATGTATAACTCACAGCAGTATTCATATGGTGATCAAAATAAAATAAAAAATTCTCATGTATATTGGCTGTGAACCTTTAGCCTTTGATTCATTCCCAATGAGTTTGGAAGTGCTTATTCCCATTTAAATACATATGGGATTGCAACCCAGAGTTCCATATACTGCTGGATACAAAAATATAAATATTCAATGGGGAAAGAAATCACAATTCCATAACGCATTATCTTTTTTGTGGGTGTTCCATTTATGCACCAAGATATTATAATCATGAAAAAATTACAAACCAGTAAGAAAATTAGATGCCACAGTACTTAAATCTGGAGTAGCAAGTAAGCTTGTATTACTGAGATGTAATTTTTTTCTCATATGAGTCTCACAATCAATGCTGTATTTTAAGCATAATCATTACCTATTTTTTAAATCCTATTTTTTAAAATTTTCCTTTAGAGGTATCTAAGCATGCTTGAAACTTCACATAATATAAATATGTAACAAAAAATTAAATTTCAACACAATTATGAATACCATATCAAAACTAAACCTTGAGATTCATTTTCCCTCCCCTACAGTTCCCAAATCAAAACATATCAGAGCAGTATTTCCAAACAAAATAGTGCTGGAATAGATTTTAATATTTCAGTATGTTGCTAGAGCATATACATCAGACTGCAAATTTGCCTGCATCCTGAAATCTCAAATGCACATACTGGAAAACAGCTTTTCGTTTTAGATCATCCTCTGTAATTATATTTATAACTGCACTGAAGTACTGTAATCACTTAAACATTTTTACACATAGGGCTTAGAAAGTTACTTTCACATTTCTTTAATAAATACAAACACTATTCTACAGTTTTGAAAGAAAATAAATATAATACCTAGTTCTACCAAATAGCAGAAATAATTTTCTTAGGAGTTTTATTAATATATTATTACATCCAAAATTCCCAGATACTCTGTTGTAGTATCAACTCTAAACATAAATATCTGTTTCCTAAATATCTGTACAATTCATCCTGAATCACATCTGCAAAGGAAAAGTATACAAAATATCACTTCAAAATTTTACACTATTAAAACAAAATCAATTAAATTTTGGAAGTGGGAATATTTTTCTGTATATTGGTGTGTGTATAAATAATTATTAATATGTTAACAAAAGTGTTTGACTTTTCCCTTTAAAAAAATCAAAACCCAAATAAACCCCATCCACAACTCTGCTTACCAAAAGGAAAATCTTGCCCTGCAAAGAAAGAACTTGCATTCAACTCCATAGATGTTTCAATAATTGTTAGAACTGTTTCAGTTTAAAAAGATGGCTGACAGTATTTATTGTTTTGATATTTAATTTCAATATTGTATTTATTAATTTCCTACCCTTTATATAGGATATTTATATTTTACCCTTTTATACATAAGAAAGCAATAAAATATATAAAAAGCTTATTTAGAACAGTGTGTCAATGGAGTTGGTATATACAACAGCTCTTTTCAAAATTTATTTATTTATTTAATTTTTATCCTATCTTTATTATTTTTATAAATAACTCAAGGTGGCAAACATACCTAATACTCCTTCCTTCTCCTATTTTCCCCACAACAGCAACCCTGTGAGGTGAGTGGGCTGAGAGAGAGGGACTGGCCCAAGGTCACCCAGCCGGCTTTCATGCCTAAGGCGGGACTAGAACTCTCAGTCTCCTGGTTTCTAGCCCGATGCCTTAACCACTAGACCAAACTGGTTCTAGTGGTTATTTTGTTATTATTATTACTTCAAATGTATTTTTCAGATTACACAATAACTAGAATCATTTATAAAGCTCTCTGCAGACACTTTAATAATTTCATAGTGATTCTGTATGTTGACTTAAAAGCGAAGCTCCACTGAGTTAGCACTGTATACAGTACAGCAGCCAGACAGAGCTATCCCATGGAAGCAGAGGAAAAAGAATCTGTGTTGAAGTATCCACCAAATCTAAATTCCAACTTATACCAACTGGGTGGTGGCAGTGGGAGGGGCAAACAGTTTTCCACTTTTTTATTATTATGCAATTTCCAGGGCTAGAATATTTACACCATATATCAGGAATTTGTCTAGGGAAGACATGAGTTTTAGATTTCCCAATCATCCCCCAAATTACCCCTTTTCATTTCTTGCACTATCATATCACAATACCAGACCTATCAGCAACCAGTGCAGAAAGACTTTGTGAGCAGACCTCCCACAATGGCTGCAAAGAGGTAAAGCTCTGCAGGTGTGCAGTATCTGGATCTGGTATGGGCACTTTCTGTACCTATCGGCAGTTAAAGGGGCCACAATTTAGAAAAACAGGCATCTCAGTTAAGGAGGTGGAAACGAAGTAGTTATATCCTATTGCCACCTCCTTAACTCTAAAAGGTATTTCCTGTTCCTGCACAATTAACATGCAAGTCCAGGAAACTGAATGGTTCCTTTAAGGAGCTAAGGAGTCTGTTTCAGATCCAAATACTGCACACCTTTATGAAGCTGCTATATCCTACAGCTCCAGAAATACTACCGCTAGGGGCACAGCCTTAAGACTTTGCTTGTTACAATTATATTTACTCATCCTATTAGTAAGGCAACTGCACACATGATATTTAAAATCCAAAAGAGCATACAGTTAACCCTTGATTTAATGGACTAATTGGGCAGAGGGGTTATCCATTAAGAAAAATAATTTATTAAACTTGCACGCCACCCGACTCAATGACTTTTGTGTGCCGCCTGACTCTCAACAATCAAATAATTACATTAAAATCAATAAAAGATACAGGCATTACTCCCAAATGTCCATTTAATCTAAACTCACAGCAATTAGCAATGACATTATGAAAATGACAGAAATTATCTCATTTTTGTCAATTCATATCATTTGCATAAAATAAATGTAACTTAAATTAACATATTGAAATACTCTGGATGAAACAGATTTGTCCATTACTTTATTTTTCAAAGAGAAGTCTTCTCATGAATAATCTTTTTTAAAAAGTGATTATATGGCTACTACTGGAAAAACACAACACACGAACTCAAATAGTTATACGAATTTGTCACCAATAGACCCTTTTCAGGGAAGGAACACAGTAGGGGGCTGGATATATCCAAATGCTCCAGAAAAGCGCCAAATCATTTCAATTTTGCATCTAGCCTGGGTTTGTTATGAGAACAGCTTTGGTCATCCTACAAGGAAGGAAGGAAGGAAGGAAGGAAGGAAGGAAGGAAGGAAGGAAGGAAGGAAGGAAGGAAGGAAGGAAGGAAGGGCTTTTACTAATTATTTTGAAGCCTTTGATGGCATTTAATACCACTTCAGCATAAGACAAACCTAAACAACTACAATACTACTCTTCTCTGCTTTAATTTCATAATAGTTTTGACCTTATACTTAGAAACCCAAATAGTCTTCAGGGTTCAAAATTCATTTTAGCAAATGAGGCTGTAAGGCAACTATGTGCCACCTCAATAAACTCAACTGTTAATAGATGAACAATTTTTATCTAGTTTTGTGCAATGTCTGTCCATAAAAGGGCCTCTGAAGTCTCTTTGGAAATAAGAAGTCACTGGATTTTGCACTAGCTGCAATGTATGATGTGAAACATATTTTGCCTTCTTTGAAAAGCTAAAGCACTTCCCATTCTGCTTTTAAGTACATTGCAGAAAGCTGGTTTAAAGCTTTGCAGCCGTAAATACCTAAAGTTTCTCAGTCCCCACATGATCCTGCTCTGATGTCAGAATCACTATGTCCCTTTTTAAAGTTAATCCATTATCAGAATACATAACATCACTTCTTTTATTCATCAGAAAATATCTATTTAAAAAACTTTTTTGTCCAGACTCAATAGACACATAGAGGCATTTTTAATGTCATAGACAGGTGACAAGATGCAAAGGATGATAAGGTTTGTTTATATTAGTTATTTCAGAGGACTGTTACTACAATTTTTGTTATTTTACATCTTATATGACAAGCTTTGCATACAAAGTACAGTATGCATTACTTCATGGTAGGATAACAACCTTTTAATGCAGAGAATTCTATTTTCAATCCTTGACATTTCAACATAGGACTGGGAAAAGAAAGAAAAGGAATACCTGGAGAATCAAGTAATACTAATTTATAAGAACTAACAATCTGAGACAGCTACTTAAGTTATAAAGAAAAGGGTCCTACAGAAGAATACAGAATATAGGGGGAGAGCAGACAGAAACAAACCTGTCTAGTTATAGAAATATAGTTAAAAGAGAAGGAAGCTTCATACAGCATCTTGGGTTTCAAGCTTGGATTCCTTACGTGAAAATGTTAATGACTGCTAAAGATATGGTTAAGCTTTCGGAAAATGCCCCCTTAAGGAAGCTTTAGACAGAAGCGAAGGAAAACTGTCAAATGTGCGCCTTGGTGCTTCTTTTTATGTTCAAGTGGAGGGGCGGGGAAAAGACTTGGTCTCAGGTTTTCAGGTTTTCCAGGCAAGCAGGCAGTTGACTAAGCGAGGCAGCTTCCAACGGGATGCGGGAAGAGAAAGAGGCGGCGCAAAGAAACTTTCATGAGTTGCCCAGAGTTTGACATACACAACACACTTCCACTGGGTGCGGTGCTGGAAACCGAGACGTTTGGGAAGGATCCCCATCTCAATCATTAGACTGTACGGGGCGGGGGATACTCACTGGTTAGTGGGGGGCGCGTTCAGTGGGATGGCCACCTCCTCTTCTTCGTACTCGGGCCCGTCGAGAGAGTCGCCTTCATCCACGGTGCTGAGTCCCCCGGCCGGAAGCGGCGGCTGCGGAGGCGGCGGCAGCGGAGGGAAGCCCCCGGCAGTATTGACGGCGACGCCGCCACTCTCGGAAATCGGCAATGTCGCCGCCTGCGGCGGCCCCTTGGACATCTCCGCAGGGGCAGGCCTGGAGCCAACCGGGAGCGAGCCCGGGGCGGGAAAGGCGTTCAGGCCGGAGCCCCCCAGAAGAACCGCGGCCGCGCTCTTGCTGTTCCCACTGCGGGGGACAGCGTTGGCGGCTGGTGGGCAGTGTCCCCCCGGCTCTCCGGCCGCTCCCGAGCTCCCCTCTTCGCCGCCAGCCTCGGCCGCCGCCATCATGCTGCTCCGGCTCCTCCTACCCCTTCCCCGCCTCTGCCGGGGCAGCCCGCGGCCGGGAGGAGGCGGCCGAGAGGCGCAGGGGGAGAGAGAGATGTCCCCCGCCTTCGCCTCAGCGGAGAAGGGAAGAACCGGCGGACCTGCGCGGAATGGAAACAATGGGAGAGCTGCCCGGCTAGCGAAGGACTCGAGTCAGTTCCCGGGGGGGCGTGACATTATCTGCCTCTGGCACCTAAGTTGGCGGCGGCGGCGGCGGCGGCCGTTCAGCTTCTCTCGCGCTCCCTCAGCCAGCCTCCCTTGTTGGACTCGGGTGGGCTGCTCGTGAGGCGGCAGCGCGTCTCGTCTTTTCAGTTGCCGCTCCTTTCCTCCCCCCGACTTTTTCCAAGGCGCATGCGCGTGCTCTCAGCCACCACTGTTTGCCACGAGGAAAAGCGCGAAGAGAGAACTGCAGGAGCGGCTGTGCCTGGCGAAGGCCGTTCTCAGGGCGAGCTGGAGTTGCTGCGGAGGGCAGGAGGTGCCCCTGGTGCTCTTGGAAAAAGAAGACGCGATGAGTAACTAAAATAGCGTCTCGTTTCCGAGTGTTAGAACTTGAAGGACGCTAGTATTGCAGAGGAAAGAGCACAGTCTGCCAGCCTAATCGAATTGCGGAGACATAGATTTAGAGTTCGTGGGGTATAAAGGCTTCCTAAGAAACGTGAAACGGTCTCTGGTCCACGAAAGTCTATGCCATATTTTAAATATGTTAGCTTTTGAAGTGCGAATGCCACATGTGACTTTCATTAAGGCGGGGCAAAGAAAGGGGCTATGGTCGCCCACGCAATCAGTATCATGAAATAGATGAATTAGTGCCTGTGGCAAGGGCTTTTCTGGTCTGTGATCTTCTGGTTCACAAAATTAAATGTGATAATATGACTCAAGATTGTGCATTAATGTGTCGGTGTTTTCTTGCTTGCTGCAACATACAAATAGGATTATTGCTGGTCTTGGTTCCCTCAGCCCAGGCTTCTCCTTGGATGTAACCCCAGTAAGATGTCATCAAAGACAACAAACACAGATCTGTATATATTTATCTGAGCATAAACCTCTGACCAACGAGGCCCTTATCTCAAGGACAGCTTGGCTATAACTGGGTTGCAAAAGGATCCCTCCATATGTTCTGGGCACATTTATTCATTTTTCAGTTTTTATACCAATACCCTGCCCAACTCAAAAGACTCAAAAAGGCAGGTTACAGCATGTTGAAACTGTAAAAGCAACCATAAAATAAAAATATAAAAACAATAACAATAAATCAACAGTAATATATCGACCCTTTCCCAAAATGGACATCAATAGGGTTGGCAGAAGTTGCAGCATTCCACTCATTAGGGCTGGAGCATGCTGGGGAATTCTGGGAGTTGAAGTCCACCCATCTTAAAGTTGCTGAGGTTGAAAAACACTGCTGTAAAGCCAGATATAATTGCATTACTGTATTATAGTTGTTTTCAAAATAATTTGATCTACGTTTGTAAGTTAATGTGTTAATTTATTTCTATTATCTGGTATTTCAGAAATGCATTTTTCTAGAAATGTTTTTATTCACATAGAACAGTTAATGGGGCTCAGCAGATCCAAAAGTGAAGGACTCATCCAAAACCCATAGGTCATAGCTTTCCAAACTGTGTGTCGCGACACAGTACTGTGTCGCCTGCGGGGCCCAGATGTGTCGTGCTAAAACCCGGAAGCGCTGATGGCGCGTTGCTGCCACATGTGGCGGCAAGCCATCAGTGCTTCCAGGTTTTAGCGCGGCACCAGGACACCGCCGACGCCGCTGTGGTGCGCGAAAACCCGAAAGCCCCACAGCGGTGGTGTGCGAAAACCCAGAAACGCCGCCACTGCAGCACTTGCGGGTTTTTGTGCACCGCCGTTGGTGTGTCGCCAAAGGGAAAAGTTTGGAAAGCCCTGCCATAGGTGATAAGCTTCTCCCCACCCTAACCTGACGCTTCCTTTTGTTTTTCCAAGCTTCTTTTTCTCCGTCTTTTGGAAACAAACGTGGTGCATATTCTGTTGCCTCTCTATTTAGAAAACAGGAAGACTTCAGGTTCTGCATTTCCAAAATTGCCTCTATTCTGCCACAGCACACTTTTCAATCTCCACCTCTCCCAATGTTGTTATTGGCTTTACCCACCTTGGATTTCTGGCATAGGAGCTGCAAAAGCCTTGGATGTTTCTATAGGGGATATAGAGAGGTTTCTGAGTACAGGCCTCTTCCCAACTGCAATATAGGAACTCTAATCTGTCCTCTGGTCCTTCAAATTCCACAGTCCTCTGGTCCTGGGATCCCGGCATTAACTGAACGAAAACAGGTATTTTGCCATTTCAGACCTGGAGTTCTAGAAACTAATTTTCCATACAGTCAAAGATGACACCCTTTTTGAAAGCAGAAGAGTTTTTTTTAATCAGTTTGTTCAACTGGGGATTCAGACAAGAGTAAGAAATGTTATGGGGCATTTAAACTATTTGATCCATAGTAGCAATATTAGTCTGGCTGTCTGAATCAAGTTAGCAGAGAACTTTGGCAACTTAGCGTGATGGGCTCTATTGATAAAAACCCTGGTTTGAGCCTCCGATTATATAATGAAAAAATGTATGATTTGGGAAAGACTGAAGGCAAAAGGAGAAGGGGACGGCAGAGGATGAGATGGTTAGATAGCATCACCGATGTAACAAACATGAATTTGAGTAAACTCCAGGAGACAGTGGAGGACAGGAAGGCCTGGCGTGCTATGGTCCATGAGGTCACAAAGAGTCGGACACGACTAAACGACTGAAAAACAATTTATTTAATTATTGGATTGAGCAAGGAAACAGTTCACCCATTTATCCATTTTGAACTAGGGGAATTGAAGAAATGTTGTTTTCTTGTTATAACAATAAGCCAGTTTTGACACAGTGATAAGCCATTTTTGGAATCAGGCTGGTGAATGCTGCCCAAGCATTCCCATTTATTTTTTTTCTCTGCCAGCAGTAAGAATTAAATCAGCAAACTTCTAAGCACCTAAAGCAGTGCTTTCCAAAGTGCTGCTGTTGGTGACACACCAACGGCGGCAGTGGGGCGGGGGGGCACGTGCACGGCGGCGGCGCGGTGGGGTGCATGGCAGCAGCAGCGGCCTCGCTAAAACACGGAAGCGCTGATGGCGCGCCACTGCCGCCGCCACCATGCACACTGCTGCCCCCGCGCCACCGCCACGCGCACCCCTGTGCCGCCGCTTTGCGACACACTAAACTGTGTGTTGCGACACACTAAAGTGTCACGAGACACAGTTTTGAAAGCTATGACCTAAAGTGTTACAACAAATATTTAGATCTCACTTTGGATCCAGTACTACACAGACTACAGTTTGTTTGTTTATTCATTAAATTTATATGACTACCCATCTCAGAAAAGTGACTCTGATGGCTAACAACAATTAAAAAAACCCTCAGCAAATGAATGAATGAATGAATGAATGAAAATGAATGAATGGACAATTGGCAAATGAGATAAAAACAGCAACAACAAAAGATTCCTTGGTTTGTTTATCCATTCCCACTGCTTACAGGAACCAAGCCGGAGAAATAGGTCAGTATCCACTAGCATGCTTGTTCATTCCGAATGACCCATAATTTTAAAGAATTCTGTCTTACATTATATTGGAACCTACCTAATCTAGTCTTGTAAATAAAGGCCTGAACTTCAGAGTGATTGTGATATGGCTGGGTAATATTTTTCTTTATTTTTATCCTGTAGAAAAATGGGAGTGGATGAAGAAAGGAAGGCACAAAGAAAGGAAGGCACAAAGGAGCTAATGAGCACTTTCCCCTCCTTTACATCCTGGTATTTGAGTGTATTAGAAAAAATAAATTTGTTTTATTCTATATTTAATGTTTTGTAGTTTAGGATGCTAGTTGTCACAGGAAAGGGGGAAATGATTATCAGTGTATTGGTATACTTGCATGAAGAAAAAAGTGTTCAGTAACAACAGCAAAACCCTGTAATGTTCTGAGATAACAATAATAAAAATAAGCTTTATTCCAAAATTAATTTAGGAATCAAGGGGGGGAAAAGAAATTAGTGAAAGGAAAAATCTGAGGCACTCTAAAACTTTAATATAATTTTATCCAAATGGTGGGGTTGTAGTGTTGGTCTATAGTTCTTTTAATTATCTGGCCAATATGTCTTAGAGGATAGTGGAAGTTGCATCCCAACCCAAAACTACTGAATCTTTCCAGAAAATAGCCTCTGTTTTTGGTTTTGGTAAATACTGGGTGGGATTGAAAACTGTTCTCCAGTCATCTTTCTGTAGAGGTTTCAATATGGATATATATGCATTTATTACCTTTACATTAATACTGCTAGAGACTAATTATCCAAAGGTGTATAATGTCATTTATACCAATATTGGCTTGCATAGTCAAGATTTTTCTTGTCCTTTCTCCCTCTCACAACCCATAAAATGGATTGTACCTCTGACATTTTCACATTGATACATTGTATTTATGAAGAACACAAATCCAAAATTATAGTCAATGGCCTTATTTTGAAGCAATTTACTATATTGAAGGAAATAATACAGGGGTATTACCTTTCTCCCTCTTTATTTTTACTAGCACTAGAACCACTGCCAAATCAAATACTTCAAGAAAATAGAATTTCAGGAGTTAAATTAACTACAGAAGAACATAAATTGAAACTTTGCAGATGTTAATTGTACTTATTTATTCAACCCAGAGACTCTTCAATACTGTTGATGGAATAAATAGAACTATATGGTTTGGTGTCAGATTAGCACATTAATAAAAATAAAACTCAAATGTTGACATGAAATTTGGCAGAGGTTAAAAAGTGATGTGCCCATCAAATGTCAGGCTTTAAGATTTCTGCTAAGAAGATAAAATGTTTAGGATTTTATATTTTTGATAAAATAATAATAAAAGTTTGTTAAGAATATTTACTTACCAACCTGGAAAAATATATGAACAGACATTTCTAGATGAAAAAAAATTAAATTTGTCTTGGTTAGTGTTGGCCCTTCAAGGTAGTCCATACAAGAAGCACAACAATGAATACTAGCTCTGTCTTTATTGTAAGGTCTTGCAAGTCTGAAAGTACCCCTCCTGTCCCTCACTTTTTCTCTCCTGAAAAGTAGGGAGAGTCCCTTCTGAGACGATTTCTCTACCACTCCTCCTTCAGACTCAAATTTCGTTTATCAGACCATTGTCTAGGCTTTTCCTTCTGTGTCCCAAGGTCATTCCCCATGTACCATTACAGTTAGGGAGAATTACAGCTCGCACAGTGAATATTCTACCAAGATTAAACTTTCTTTTCAAAACAATTCCAGCATGTATTAAGTACAAGATATTAAGTACAGGTAGTCCACATTTAACAACCACAATAGGGACTGGAAAACTGTTTGTTAAGTGGTGTGATTGTTAAGTGAGTCACCACGTGACCAGACCCAATTTTACGACCATTTTACGACACTCATTAAGTGAATCACTGCTGCTGTTAAGCGAATCCAGCTTCCCCAATGGACGTTTTATGCTGGAAACTGGCAAAAGTCACAAATCACGATTACGTGACTGCAGGATGCTGCAAGTTATCTTAAATGTGAGCCGGCTGCCAAGTACCCAAATTGCGATCAAGTGACTTCGGGGGTGGTGCAATATTTTGCGACAGTTGTAAATGTGAGTACAGGTCGTAAAGTACATACTTATTCCAAGGCTGTCGTAACTTCGGACCATCATTAAACAAATGGTCGTTAAGCCAGGACTACCTGTAATATTACAGGCAAGTACTGAAGTCTATGTGGTCCAATAAAAATCCAAGGATTAGATATTTGTTTCTTTTATTTATTTATTTATTTATTTATTTATTTATTTATTCAATTTATATAGTTGCCCATCTCAAACCAGTGACTCTGGACGGTGAACAATAATAAAACAATAAAACAATAAAAACAGTACCAAAAATTAAATATAAATACAAATACAGCCGAGAGATCTTAAAAACCATTGGTGCTTGCTTGCTTGCTTATTTATTTACAGTACTTATAATCCACTCTAATCCCAAAGGACTCTGGGTGGCATTCAACATCAAAACAAAGGGGAAAAATGTAAAAATGATAAAATGGCAGAATCAAAATCAAATCCCAAGATAAGATACTTGTATTCAATCAGCTGGGACCAAAGGTATTCTGAAATAAAACAGTTTTACCTTGTTTATAGAACTACAATAACATGAAGGCTGCATATACTTCTGGTGGGATAAGTATACCAATTGGGAGGTATTACTGCCTTCTTATCCATATGTCATATACCTTGCAAAGAACGGGGGCTTTCATCAGCTCTCTATAAATGACTGGATAGACAGATTCAATTCTGGTGAGGCGTTGCCTGATATAAGCCAGTGCTGCACCATTTAGAACTGTAAAATTAACAACTAGCACTTTGAATTGTGCCTGGAAGCCTACTAGCAACCAAAGCAGCAACTTTACTAATTCTGCATTATATAATTTTACATTGGTGGGTTGTACTGACAGTAATCATGCTGTTCTGTTCTGCTCCAGCTGCAACTTCCAATTTGTCTCCAAAGGCAGCCCCACCTACAGCATGTTGCAATTATACAATCAATGAATTAGAACAAGTCAATTTTGTTTCATTTTTTGTATTTCTGTTTATATGACTGTTTTAAGCAGTTGCACAAAGAAAATGGTCACTCATGTAAACTAAACTATATAAACAAAAAAAAGTTTAATTTTAATGAAGTTGGACATAATACACTAACACAATTACATACTACCTCCTTATGATCTAAGAGTGTTAGAATTTATGACAGATGTCTGAGTAAGTAAATTGGCACCTTGCTTTATCCATAAAGTAGTTTCAGTCATAACAGCAGAAGTGAGTCCAGGCGAAAGGATTCAGATTAGTAAGATGCATAGGATGGCAAGCTGTAAATACATCTAGTATTATAGCTATGCAACTTGTAACACAAGTTAACATTGATAATGTTTTTTTCATGTCAACAGATTGATTAGTTATTACAAAGAAGATGGAACTGTGTATGGAATAAATAATGCCATCTAGGGATGCCTCATTTCTTCGGAACCTCACCTCATTGGAGACCAGCACAGAAATACGGTATTATCATTGCTAGAACAATGTTTAGAAGATAGTTACTAAAGCAAATACAGTAGCTACTTTATTAATGTATTTAATTTCCAGGCCTCTTCTTTTCATTGATCTAATTAGCTTAGCAAACATCTTCGCATAAAAAATGCAGTATTTACTGATTTAAGTGGTCTGAAAAAAATGTTTATTAGAAGCTCTTACTATTACTACAAAAATGACCTGTTCTGTAGGCCAACAGCAGTGTGCATATTCCCTGTTGTACCTTTTTGCTACAGGTGTAACAGCTCAGCCACCTATCTTATGAAACTTGGCACAATATGAAAAATAACTTATGGGTTCAGTAGAAAGGGACGTGGAGGGAAATAGTCTGAAGACGCTGGTACAGCCTTGGTATGTGCTAATGTTCATGCCTGTACAGCAGTGTTTCTCAACCTTGGCAACTTTAAGATACGTGGACTTCAATTTCCAGAATTCCCTAGCCAGCCATGTATACAGTATACATAATTGCTGGGAATCCACAGCCTTCCCAACAAGATTATGGCCAATAAAGTGTCTGACTGCATCCTTTCTGAAAATTCATGTTGCCTTTTTGCAATGCCTTACAAAACCTTTAAGGGAAAACTGCCCTTTTCAAATAAGTTCAACATTCTGAAATCGGGTTGAAAAATATACTTGGCAATCTCCCCTGAGAACTGCATTTAGAATATGTAAAATATATTTGAGTTACCTGATAAACCATGCCTTGATCTTCAACAATATAACCATTCTGATTTACAAGATGCATTATTTGCCTTTGGGCTTTTCCCCTGCTTTGGTTTCATGTAAAATATTAATGCACATGCCATTATATTTAATCATACTCTGATGGTGCCATTAAACTTTCAAAGCACTGAACAGTTGTGAGATATTATTAATTATGTTACAGTTAAGTTGTTGTCCATTTACTGTTCTCTAGAGAACCAAATGGCTATTGTCACATGACCTCAATTCAGGTGGTGTAGAAATACCACACAGCAAGGAATAAATTCTTCATGATGTGCAATTTTGGGATACAATATGCAATAGCCTTCTAAATATGTAATTTGAGTTGGGAAGAGGAAGATAATGCATAACTAAATATTGATGGCCATTAGTGGACTGCTAGGACCACTGAATGGAGCAGAGCTTAGTGCAGTGGAGAAATAAGCACACACAGAAAGGAGTTTTATCAACAATAGCATTAATGAGCACGCTAGAGAGACATAGGTTATTGATCTTTACACACTTAGCCAACCCAAGCATAAAGAATTACACGCTTAGACAACGTAGGTTCAAAAAGTAAGTACAAAAGAGTTCTTACATTCATTTGGTCCAGTTACAGTTACATCCATTCTGTAAGAAATTATTCTTCCTCTGTGTTTCCCTAAACTGTCTGTAGACCTCTGGCCCTCTTTGGTGCCAGGGGATGCGTGGAGAAATGGAGAAAACCTCCTGATTCTAGGCCGCATGGCCTCAAGATGGAGAGGAGCTCAGCAGCATGCTTCCTCCTCTGTTGGTGGAAAAAAGCAGAGAGAGAGAAAGAGGAAGTAGGAGGAGCAACAAACAGCTTCCTCCAGAAGCACATAGAGAGTTTGCCTCCTACAGCAATCACCCATATGCTAATGAGGCATGCTAATTTGCTGGAACCTCCAACAAATATAACGCAACAATATATGAAAGAAATGCTGTTAGATATAAAATGCTATAATACAAGACTATGAGGAGCTTCATATAAATAACTTACTGAAATATATGACTAATATATGCATTCACTTTCTTAACAGGTCACATATTGCATAGTTTTTAAGTTACTAGCCTTCCCTAACCTAATGACCATTAGGTGTATTCAGATTACAACTCGGAATTCCTAACCAATGCATTCCTAACTGAGAATTTTGAAAGTGGACTTCCGATGGGGACATGGCGGACTGAACAGCTGTGCCTGCGGGCTCAGCAGGCAGAACTGACAATGCGGCAGTTTTTTCGGGCTCAGGCAGTTTTTTCCTGAAGCCCAGGAGTGTTTTTCTGGAAAAAGGAAAACACCTGGAATCACCCCATTTGTACTCCGGACGGCTGCTTGCAGCCAGAAGATCGCAAACAGTGTTCGCGTTCGACTGGTAAGAGCTAGCCGGGAGGCTAGGACATCACCATTTCCAAGCCATGCTGTAGCCTTAAAGGGACACTAAGACCGACCACCCCATTTCTAAATCACCCAATTTATATTTCTTTTAAGTACGTGTACCCTAAGAGAGGCTTTCTACAGCAAGGAGAAGCGGGTTCTCTTGGTGCTTATCGTTATTTTTGGGATCAATTTTTTATTTTTTTTTTAAGTTTTTGGACTTTGTTTTTGATGGAGTTTTTGAAGGTTGATAAAAGAACTCCAAGCAGCTAACAACAATCTTGCAGAGTAGAAGTGTGGACCAGCAGGGACTTGCACTTTAAGCTTAATTACATCCAGAAATAAATTCAGTCTTCACACATTAGTTAGATGAAGAAAAATAGAGATAGCTTACATTTATTCAGTAGACCAGGATACAGGTAGATTTATAGTAGATTTGTGTGCAAGCGAGATGGAATGGACGAGAGCTGCATTTTGCAGCGCCTCCTGCTTGCAGGTGTGCCCAAAGAGTAATGGAGGTTGTTAATCCCCCAAACTCAGGAAGAAGAAGGAAGTGGAAATCTGGTGACCCATGTGACATCCCACAAGCACAATAGAGATATGTTTTACTAGAAAAGTCTCCCTTATGCTTATGAGACAATGCTGAGTTGACACCTGATGATTTCAACAGTTTTCCCTCCAAATATTAAGGAGGATTGAGAGTAAATAATTATCTCTCTGTTTTTATTTTTGTACTAAATTTGACAACATTTGCGTTCGAATGGTAAGAGCTGCCGGGAGGCTGGGACGTCACCATTTCCAAGCTGCGCTGTGGCCTTAAAGGGACACTAAGACTGGCTACCCCATTTCTAAATCACCCAATTTATATATTTTTTAAGTATATGTACCCTATGAGAGGCTTTCTACAGCAAGGAGAAGCCAATCTCTTGGTGCTTATTGTTATTTTTGGGATTAATTTTTTTAAAAAAATTCTTTTTAAGTTTTGGTTTATAATAATTGTCTCCCTGTTATTCATTTTGTACTAAATTTTAAGATATTAGCATTTTCCTACACGTTGAATCAGCTGTTTTGAACGTTCGGTTTTCTGCTTCTACTTTCCCTGGGGAACTGTCTGCATATCTCACTTTCGCTTATGTAAACACATTCTGGAATTCTTTCATATCTTTGACTTTCGCTGGTTAAGCTCCTAGGGGGCGCCATAATCTACTGCGTGAGACATGGAGGATTTTAAACAGACTTTCTCTGATTTCCACCAAGATTTTAAACAGATTCTTTCTGATTCCTACCAAGGTTTTATGCAAGGCATTCAGGACATTGTGGAAAATATGAGGTCTAAAATGTGTCATCTGGTTGGGGATGTGGATGAAACTGAGGAATTTAACAGCGACAGAAATGTCTCTTCTAAGAGTGAGATTGGGACTTCTGTTGAAATGCTGGATGAAGATCTGATAGTCGAGTTGGAGAAATTTAAGGGAGAGATCGAGTTGCAAGCCACAAGTGAAATTGATCTTCTGGTGGAATGCCTTGGAAAAGAAAGCGTTATTATGTATGGGAGGTTTCCTGAAGAGAAGTCAGAGTTTTTGAGGGGGGCAGTTGGGCTGTTTGATCTTTTTAAGAAAAAAGCTCTGTGTACATTGTGGGGATATGTAAATGCTCTGGTTTATTTTGAAGTGGGATAAGGATTAAAGAATATTTATCTGGATTGTTTTTAAGGCTTGGCTGATTTCATTTATCTTTAATGATTTGGATTAAGATGAATAAGGTATAAAATGTCTACTTGGAGGGTTTTGGGTTTATTAAGATTAAGATCATTAAAATTGTTGTATTACTAAGTATAATGGCAGACAATTTATGTGCTTTTTAGTTTGATCTTTATTATAGTAGACAGAAATGTATAGAATAGTAGTAGGAAGGAAATAATTAAATAAATGTTATATTTGGGGGGAGTTGATTAGGAGGTTTATATAATTTTTTTTACTTTTAATATAAGGGGAGGGAATAACTGTATTTAGTGATTTTTACAATGTGCCAATGGAATGATTTATAGAAATAATGTGATTTTGGTTTAATATTGAGTAAGGGATTGATTATGGATTTGTTGCATATCCTTGCTGTTAAAAGTTGGAAGTCACCTCTTTTTGTAACTTTGAAAAAAATTTCTCTTGTGTTTCTACACTTTTTTAGTTTTTTCTTTTTTTTCTTTGTAGCTTTTTGTTTTTTTTGTAGCTTTTCTCTTTGCTTGAAACTTAATCAAATTCTTATATAAAAAAAGAGAATTTTGAAAGTGGAAACCCCAAAGTATCCAATAGTTAGCAGATCAGGTTGGGATAAACTGGATTATAACAGCTTTCTTAGTTTTCTCTGACAAACGCCCTTTCTCTATGCCACCATGATATTTTATTTTTGTAAGTGAGAAGAATTCCATTCACGTTGTTATGGTATGGAGTTTATGCTGCAAGAAAAATGAAAGGAGAAATAACTCAAAGTGTGCTCAAAGCACTTTCTAGATTTCCATAACAAAAGTTTATTTTTTCCTGAGTAACTCTCACTCAGATATTATACAATATGTAAGTAATTTCCCATGTTTTTTCTCACCCTCTCTTTCTGTCATTCCTCTCAACCTCTCAGGTACTTGTGGTTATTTGTCTTTTGTGCTGTGCAGATGAACGTATATGGATTCCAAGGAGAAGAGAAGCTGAATCATCAGACATAAACATGCTATTCTTATTATCTTGGCAGATAAGCAAAGGGGAAATTTTCCTTTCAAATACCACTGTGTGGCAGCTGTGACTGTCCTTAATGAGTGTTTTACTTAAAATAGACAGAAACTGGGAAGGCTTAAATGGGAATGATACCAAGAAAACAGACCAACCAGCCAGATGGTGAGTGCTTGGGGTGGGGGGGGAGGGGGAGAGGCAGACTGTGAAAGAGTCAAATCACAGCAATTAACAGCGAATAAAGGGACATGTGGGAGCACTTACACTTTTGTGAAACACTCTTGTTTTTCATCATCCCCTACACATTTCTATGTATGCATATGTAATTACATCTGACAGACAGGTTGAGTGTTTTCTTTTGGTATGCAATAGCTACATTTTTAAATTATTCCCAGCCAAGTTACATTTTCCATTTGAAACTAGATGCAGTTCTCCCCAATGTAATTCCTCAATTGTGATATTAATTTAAGATGTTCAACAATTTTTATCAACCAAATTATTAGCAATATTTGAACTAAAAACAACAACTTTGAAATGGCATTCTAGTTGTCCTTTACATTTCCCAGAATATATCTCTATTTTTGCTATAATTTTGCTATACTTAACCACTCTCATCCTACTATTTATCCTCCATCCAAAGTTATCCTCTCTCAAAATTGATTTTTAATTAAAATGTTTCTTCATACATATGTACTTTCAACGTATACTTTGATACTTACATAACAAATTAATCTTCTGTAGCATCAGGTGAATATACAGGTAAAATACCAACATTAGTAGGATAGGGAAAGAGATTCCAGTACTGAATACGTAAAAATCCAGTGACTTACCATTTGGTGAAATTTTGGCCTTCAGTTTTTATAAACACATGGACAAATCTGTTCTGCCTTTAGGTGTCCAAATCCATGAATAGTGAACAGTACTTGAAATGATCAATTCTCCATGCAATAAGTATGAAAGTAATGACCAAGAAAGGATTCATTCTCCTCTTCCATGTTTTTGCAGAGAATAGTTGGAAATTAAACATATGCATTAATAATTTGCCTTGGAAGGATAGGAAATAAATCCTCTTAAGTGAAATAAATGCATAGCTAGTATCACCCTATCCACAACAAGCATGCTAAAAGTGAATGATACAAAACACCTTAAATCAATTATCAAGCTTTCCAGATCTGAGTTCTTAAACATTTGTTTGGTGTGAGAAACCATAGTACAGCCTTCCCAATCTGAGGTTTTCCAGATACATTAGACAACAGCTCTTATAATTCTCAGCCAGCTTGGTCCTTACAGTAAGAATTACAGGATAACACGTCTAAAACATTATGAGGGCACATAGTTTCCAAATTAAGGATAAAACTTTACTGAACAACTTTTCTTAATGACTGAATTCACATAGTGTGCTATACCATGATGCGGTTGATTTGGCTGGATTTGTCTTACTGTGATATATAAACTTACTCAATTAAGATTTGTTCAACTGTTACCCAAGCAGAGTCTTGTATAATATATGGACTTAACCAATGCTTCAATCTGAAGTCAAGATTAATGATGTGAGAACTTTTCAAATTTCAGTGAGTTTTCCAACCTTGATTTTCTTTCAGTTGCTGGCAAGGAATGATCAAGTTCCCTATTGTGTTGTATTCAGCAAAAACACTTGCTATGATTCATTCTTCTGCATGTACTCTTAGATACCCAGTTACACAATCTACACAGATCCACTCTTGATGTAGATTCAGATCCAGATCTAGACTTTTTGCCACAAACAAAATGACTTTTTTAAAAATCCAATTTAACAGATCTTGAGCAGAAGTGAAATACCCCAACAAGTCATTCCAAGGAAAAATTTGAACTGAGGGCAACTTCATATTACTCAATATGCTA
The DNA here is from genome assembly GCA_023362775.1 of Charina bottae. Classification (NCBI taxonomy): domain Eukaryota; kingdom Metazoa; phylum Chordata; class Lepidosauria; order Squamata; family Charinaidae; genus Charina; species Charina bottae. Next base: position 243,458,642 of record JALMGJ010000002.1, read on the forward strand.
TCTGCAAATGTGGCAATTCCAGAAAATTGGGGTAAAAATGAAGAAGCTGATATAAATCAACATTCAGTATGAAGTTGAAATGGGTGGCAAATTTCTGCCTCAAGTAAGGTTTTCAGAGAGAGCTTCTGAAGTAACTCAGTTAAGGTCTCTGAAATAAACTTGCAGTTCTTTTTCTTTACTCATCTTGGAGTAAATCAGCTCAATGTTCTTTGCTCCTACAGGATTTCAGTCAATTCCAACATTTATCACTTCACTCATTTTAGCTTTCTCTTATCATTTTCCAACGGCCTTACAGTATTTCAAGTTGTGAAATTCATGCCAAATTCTATGATTGAGAAATGTTATGACCTGTTTTTCTGCTGATTAAAGAAAAGGAGATACTGAAATGGTATCTCATTCATTGGCAGACTCATGCGGGCAGCACATTTTTTAAAATAGCAGTCAACTGCCTCACATTTAAAAATAACATTAATTATGTCTGACATTTAAATTGCAATTCCCAAACACATTTTGTATTGTATCTTAGATTACTGAGTGTGCCAGTTTGTGGCTGGAACAAACATTCACTTGTTTTCAGAATTCTATTTTACAAGAATATCTCTACAAATTAGTAACTTTCCTGAAATTATAAGCATTATAATTTGCTAAATATTTCATGCTTTATATGTCAGTGACAAAAGTATATATGGATAACCTGCAGAACTTCATTTTGCATTTCCCAGCTGTGAAATGAATGCAAACAGCTTTGTTGTAAGCAGAGGCATCACCAGGATCCATTCCTTTAAACAAATGATGACAGCAGAACCGCATCATTGTGGCTACACCATCACATTGTGACACGTACAAAAGGAGTAGAGCTTGCATCACATTGGAACAATAATGTTTTTGCATTTGTCTCCTCTCCTGCAAGGGGAGAGTAATCTTCAGTGTGATATAGGCAGGTTGACACTGAATCTGTCAATCTCAGTATTTCTCACTTTTTCATTCTTAATTTAGGTTCATTGTACACATATTATTTTACTAATAAATGATTTTGTTTATCTTATTTAAAAAAACTGTTGCCATATTCAGAGAAATTAGAATTTCAAAAGGTAACTGAGCTTAGATTTTGGTATTGCTGGCCTTGTTGCTAAGAAGTATGAAAACTAATTTGAACGCAAGGTTCAGCAACATTGGTTCTAGAGTGCAAACTGGATAAATTTGCATTGATAGATGAAATCAATTAATTTTTCCCCAATCCCTACTTGGTGCTTTTTTATATCAACGGGGAAAATGGAATGGATAAGCAGCATCCAGAACAATCTACTGCAAAAAACATGTAACAAAGGGGGAATTGAGAATAAGAAAGTGGTAGAGCAAATCTGTGCGTTGTTAAAATATATTATTTTCGTTATCATGATCAGTCACTAAAATATAAATCATCCCTTACCCAAGCCAATAATCTCATCCCTTCTCAAAGAACAATGTTACAAGTTAGATAAAATTTATATAAATTTATGAGGGTGCTAAAAGGTCACCAATAGAATAAAAGAACCCTCCAAGGATAACTTTAAAAATTAATAATCAGTAATGCACAATGTATACCTTAATGAAAACTTAAAAACTAATAAAAGACAAACAGCAGGACTAACCGCTACCAGATCAAACTGATCATATACTATTCTACTTATCCATATCTTTACAATGTTGTTACTGTTCTGCTTTTTCAGTAGAGACCAAAACTATTTGTAACAAATCAAAATATAAAGCAAGTATAGAAATAGAAATATCAGTAGTAACCCCCCCCCCAATTTCTTATTTTGGGAAAAGAGAAAAAAGAACACATGTATTTTATATAATAACATCAAGATTCATACTTCTACCAGTTATCTGTGTGTATTTTTCATGTCTTGTCTTCTGAGCTAAACTATGAATAATGTGAGAGAGATCCACAACTGGATCCCCTAACGAAAAAGGAAGTTTTTTATTGTTACATTAATGAGGGATAGATTCTAAATTTGAATGGAGTAAGAGCATGGGGGTACATTCATATGACATGGCCACTATCAAACATGGTTACAAACACACCCAGATGGTGGTCCTCTGAGAACTGTGGCTCAGTTCAGAATTAAAATTAGTCCAGAATATCACCACTGCATGAAAATCAAAACTGCAGAGGAAATAACAGTCCTACAGAGCAGTCACCGGTTGTTATATTTACCATTACTTCAATGCTACTAGAAGTATTATATTAGAGCCTGTACAGTAGCTTACAACAGGGCTACCAAGTGTCAGCGGCATAAATTCATACAGCCACCATATAGTAGCAATAAGATACAGAACATTCTAACAGGTTGCTGACATGTGGTGGTTGGGTTTATTTTGTGGATCAGTAACCCTACTTGCAAGGAGGCTCCAATATAAAAATACAACACAAAAGGAGAATGTATTGGGAGGGAAGAGGGGGAAAGCAGCAAATCAAATACTCTTCTGTTTTGGCAGGGAGTACAGTAACAGGCTGAAAGGTACCTATTCATGGGTTATTTTCCATTAATTGTTTTATGTGAACCTGGTGTGAGGACATTTCTGGTCACTACTGAGTTTACTCTTTGGCTTCTACTGATTTAAAATAATCATTGTATTAGGTTGGCATGAGAAAGAGACAAAGAAGCCATGGATGGGTATTTTGCAACAGGATCACAGGGCAAGGAGCCAGCAGATACATTTCTGCTAAATTGTCACTGGTTGTGGCTCCATTGTGCAAACATGCCCCCGAGGCAATATATGTGTTTGTAACATGTTCTTGTTCGAAATAAAGTCCTCCCCCAAAATGGAAAATTTGGCAAGCCTGGCAATATCCTAGGATACTCAGAGCGTTATCACACTTCAACTTACTGGGTTTGTAATTCATCTGTATCACTCACACTGCTACAGTTTGCAATGTATGGGTTGGGAGGTGAGGACATGTTGGGAAACTTTCTCTCCCACTGGAAAACAAAGGTTGTGCAATGTGCTTATGAATACACATTCTTCGCAAAATAGAAGCACAAAAACCTGTCCTTTACTGAATAGCCAGATTTTTAAAACATGTACCAGTTTTGATGTACCAGTTCCAAATTCCAAGCTTATCTCCAGAGACAGTGAAAGGTATGAAAAGAGTTCAGGGGAATTTTCAAAATCCCTTCCTCAGTACCATTAATATGATCAAATATTACAAGGTAATACAAAAGCAAAAACAAAATTTGGGGATGATTCAGTTGTCAATCTTCACCTAACATTTATTTGAATAACAACTGAATCAAGAGAAGGTAAAAAGAACAAAAATTATATCCCAGTAATCTCTTGACCCAAAGAAAATTAGTGAACCCCACCCTTCCCCACACTGCTGTGTTTCCATGATGATTTCTTGGGCAACTAAGCCAATTTTCATCCAGTTGAAAATTACATACAGGTTTAACTTCCATTTTACAATTTGGAATGTTATACTTTCATGCTATTTAGGAACCTACTATTTTTCTATTGGAGGTAATTCTTGGCTAACCCTGCCTTCCACCTGATGCCATTAGTGGACAGCTAGGACCACTGAATGGAGCAGAGCTTAATGCAGTGAGACAATAAGCACACAGAAAGGAATATTATCAACAATAGCATTAATGAGCACGCTAGAGAGATATAGGTTATTGATCTTACACACTTAGCCCACCCAAGCATAAAGAATCACATGCTTAGACAAAGTAGGTTCAAAAGTAAGTACAAATGAGTTATTACATTTATTTGGTCCAGTTACATGATTCAGGAAAAATGATTATTGTTTTTCTTTATTTCCCTAAACCAGGGCTTTCCAAAGTGCCGCCGCTGGCGACACACCCGGCGGTGGCGACGCGCGCGCACAGCGGCGCGCGCACGGCGGCGGCGCGGAGGGGCGTGCGGCGGCGCGCGCACGGTGGCGGCGCAGGAGGGCATGCGGTGGCGCGCGCGTGCATGGCGGCCGCCGTGCACACGCGCGCCGCCGCTTCCGGGTGGTGTGGCGACACACCACACTGTGTGGCGACACACTTTTGTGTCATGACACACAGTTTGGAAAGCTCTGCCCTAAACTGTATTTTACCTTTAGCCCTCATTGCTGCTAAAGGCTGCGTGTAGAAATTGGAAAACCTCCTGATTCTAGGCCCATTCATGGTGCCTAGGAATGGAAGAAGCTTGCAGCTGCATGCTTCTTCCTCAATGGTAGAAGGAGGAAGAGACTGAGGAATGTGGGAGGGACGACAAACAGCTTCCTCCGGAAGCACATAGATAATTTGCATCCTAGAACAAACTCATCCACATGCTAATGAGGCATGCTGATTTGCTGGGACATCCAACACCACGCCAGTCAGAACTCATAGCTTACAGCTTTCTAGTAGATTTCACTAGCAGAAACCAGTCTGTAACATAGTTTTAAATATGCCAGTACAAATTGCCTGACTAGATGTTTCCTGTTTAAATGAACAGTACTATATGTTGGATTCATCTTGCTTCCAGTGTTTGATTTATTATATTATCTCCCTCCCCAAACAAAGAGACCCTAAAACCATTGTTTTAACATTTCAGAAAAGCACCTATTTGCAAAATATAGAATTGTATTATAATCACAGTTTTCAGTATGAATTAATATGCAGGAAGAATAACATGTTGATAGGAATCTTTTGCCTTATATCAATATTTTTTTTTGGGGGGGGGTAAAATAACCGCACACAGCATGGAAAAATGGCATGGGGATTCTTTTTTGTTTTTACTCCTGGAGTGCTCATTGACCAGGACTGTGGGCACTGTCTGAATCATAATTTTTGCACTCTTCAGTTGATTGGCTGGAGGTAGCACTGGCTGAATCATGGTATCTCTTGTCTCTTCTGAGTGTGCTAAGGTTGGCAGGAGTGAAAGTGATCATGTGGTTAACTTCAGAACACTTTGGTGAGGCTGGGAGTTGGAAATGATTCTTTGTAAAAATGCCCATAAATGAAAAATGTTGGATTTTTTAACCAATCACTCCACAGATTTGATAGTTTGCTAATAGATTTGTAATGCAACACTAAACAAACACCTAGAGCCCCATTAACATCATGCATAGGCTGATTATACCAATCAAACTATCCAGGGCATACACAAGTGGCAACTATGTAAGGAGAAAGTCTCCAGACCCAACATCTTTAAAAGTTGCCCAAGTCCTCCTCAGTGCTCATGTATCTTCTCCCTTTTTCGCACTGGACAGGAAATAAAGAAAATCCCTTTACCTACTTATTTTAAGCAATCTTAAGTGAGGAGTGATAGGGCCTATAATTCATTGGACTAGGAAAAAAACATGTTTCCTCTTTCTGAAATTCAAGGAACTGAATATTATTGATACATTCTTAGATATGTCATTATATTTAATCATTTAGCTGGCAGATCATGCCCCTTTTGATCAAATATCAGTCTGCTTTCCTCCTTGTAATCATGAGGATGGTATAAGTCATATGAATTCTCGATTCAAGGAAATGAAAATAAGTGGAGCCTTGGGCATTTAATTCACATCCTACGTCTCTCATTCAAGCTCAACCAAATGAGGTGACAATTGGTAATGTAATAATGTGTTCTTTGAGCATGGATGGCTACATAAATCCTGACACCTATACAGGCTAAAGTTTCACTTTTCTAATCATTAGATAAAAAAGGTACTTCAGAAATGAAAGAAAAAGACATTTCATATATTAACATCATTAAAATGTTAAAACTTAACCCTTTTCAGACTGGTGATGTTTAATCTGCAAACACCAAATGTAGTGGTTAAAATATTGGAATTGGACTGGGGTGATCCAAGTTCAGTTCCTCATTCAAGCATGGAAACTCATGCTCCTACTTGTATAGCATGTTTAACTGGGTCAGTGGGTGGGCTGGGGAATTAGTTTATTTAGAAATACCAAAAAGGAATCAATTGACCCAATCAATTGACCCCCAGGGGTTAAAGTTAGCCTCAAGCAGACCCACTTAAGCCTAGCATTAGATTAACTTCACACAGTTAGCCAAGGTTTAGTATATCTAATAGGCAGTCAATTAAGCCCAATTTGTCTATGTAGTTGTTCCTCCCCTCAAAAAAAAAAATTCCCCAGCCAGAATTCATGGGAGAATTCTGGGAGTTGAAGTTCACATACCTTCAAACTGCCAAGGTTGAGAAACACTGCTCTAAACAAACTCAGAGCCATTTTTTTCCTTAGGTCCTGTACATGTTCCTAACTTTAGCCCAAAATTATCTTTTAAAACCATAATTTCTTCTGATGTATTTTCTTCATTTAGCTCAAATAATCCCTTGTAGCCAAATACAAATGCTATTTAGCATCTTTTTCTGTTTCATGCTTCTCCTTCCAGGATAAATCAGACAGCTTGAAAGAAAAGGTAGGCAATGTTATATATAGCTTTGGCTATGAACAACAGTGTGTCTGAGAAACTTCCTTTGATGCTCATCAAGCTCCTAGTTTAAAAAAGAGCCCATTATTTTAAAAATAAATTATTTTAAAACATTAAATACAAGGCTGGAATGTTTAATTCTATTCACTCTGCTGGAGGCGCCTTGTTTACCTCTCTTCACCTACTTCAAAATTCATCAAATTGCTCTATTTTTCCTCTGCCTGTTTTAATCTTGACCATTTGTTACTTTGTTTGGCTGTGTTCTAAGTTGACCAAAAATAAAGGTAGGATAAAAATCTTAAAAAACCGAATAATACGTACTCTCTTCCATCTTCATTTTTTGTATGGATTATTTTTTTCCATTTCTGCAGCCTTTTTCATTTCATCATTCCATGAAGCTTCCTTTCTGATACTTGGTAACCTCTTTAGAGCAACCTCAGTCAGTTCAATGGCACTCTGTAACATTGTTCTTTTCACTCTGGTACGAGCAGCTTCTGCATCTTACCTTGCATCTACTTTCTGTTCATTCTAAGCTTCATCTATCATTTGTTTCTTTATTCTTTGTGTGTACAGAACATGTATTTTCTCTTCCTGAAATCATAATAATTCAACTTTCATTCCTGCTCCTTTCATATATTTTCTTCCATGTCGTCAACTACTACTTCTTCTTCTTCTCTTCTTCTTCTTCTTCTTCTTCTTCTTCTTCTTCTTCTTCTTCTTCTTCTTCTTCTTCTTCTTCTTCTTCCCCTCCTCCTCCTCCTCCTCCTCCTCCTCCTCCTCCTCCTCCTCCTCCTCCGTCAGCTCCCCTTGTATTGTCCTGTCTGGAACAGCTTTCTCTTGCCTTTTAGTTTTCTGGTTGATAAGCCTGCAATTTTAGGCAATACTACCATCTCTTCATTCATTCCTACTTATTGCCAATACAAATATTTATGTTCATTTGTTTCTCCTAAGCATAATTGGGAAATGCCAATAGTATAAACCTATGGTCTTATTAAAGAGTCCTATCCTATCCATGCTTTCAGCTTGGTTTAGAGTATGTGCTTTCAGTGAATACACTCTTCTGAGCCTCCTGGGATTGTTTCAGCCATTTTAATATTTAACTACATTCTCATTTCAACTATTCAATGCCTTTTTGCCAATAAATATAAATTAATTCCAGGAATAGTGGAGACAAATCAATTCTTAGTCCAGATCCCTCCTCTCTTCATTTAACAAACAGTTCTCTGATGAATTCTTTTATTGAAACTCCACTGAAATAAATACCACTCTACACAGTAATCAGAATTTTTTTGGGTCCAGAAAGCATACTTTATTGGCTGATGAGCCTAGCTAGCCTACAATTCTTTCATGAGATTTATCTGCTTTTTCCTCTAGGACAGGGGTGGGCAAAGTCAGGCCCGCAGGCCATATAAGGCCCGCGGGGCTCCCGCCTAAGGCCCGCGGGGCTCCCACCCGCAAACCCCACCCCTTCCACGCAATTGGCTCCCGCCCGCAAACCCTGCCCCCAGTGCTTGTGATAGGCTCCCGCCTGCAAACTCCGGCCCCTGGTCCACGGAAATCCCAGAAATCCCAGAAACCCCACCCCCCACCCCCTGGTTATAAATATCCATATGGCCCTTGCCAGTAAAAAGGTTCCCCACCCCTGCTCTAGGAGCTCAGAGTGGTGCATGTACCAATCCCTACTGCAATTTTTTCCCCACAACAACCCTGTGAGGTTGGACTAAGAGAGCTGGCCAAAAATCACCCAATGAATTTCCATTCGAAGCACTTAGGGGGGTGGGGAGAGAAGTCTGGCATTGGCATCCCTGGTTAGGTAGCAAAATGCCTTTGGTTGGCCCTGCCAATGGGTGTTGTTGTTTATTCGTTCAGTCGCTTCCGAGTCTTCGTAACTTCATGGACCAGCCCACGCCAGAGCTTCCTGTCGGCCGTCACCATCCCCAGCTCCCCCATGGTTGAGTCTGTCACCTCCAGAATACCATCCATCCATCTTGCCCTTGGTCGGCCCCTCTTCCTTTGGCCTTCCACTTTCCCTAAAATCAGCTTCTTCTCCAGGGTATCCTGTCTTCTCATTGTGTGGCCAAAGTACTTCAGTTTTGCCTTTAATATCATTCCCTCAAGTGAGCAGTCTGGCTTTATTTCCTGGAGTATGGACTGGTTTGATCTTCTTGCAGTCCAAGGCACTCTCAGAATTTTCCTCCAACACCACAGTTCAAAAGCATCTATCTTCCTTCACTCAGCCTTCCTTATGGTCCACCTCTCACAGCCATAGGTTACTACAGGGAATACCATTGCTTTAACTATGCGGACCTTTGTTGTCAGTGTGATGTCTCTGCTCTTAACTATTTTATCAAGATTTGCCATTGCTCTCCTCCCAAGAAGTAGATGTCTTCTGATTTCCTGGCTGCAGTCAGCATCTGCAGTAATCTTTGCGCCTAGAAATACAAAGTCTGTCACTGCCTCCACTTTTTCTCCCTCTATTTGCCAGTTATCAATCAAGCTGGTTGCCATAATCTTGGTTTCTTTGATGTTTAACTGCAACCCAGCTTTTGCACTTTCTTCTTTCACCTTCGTCATAAGGCTCCTCAACTCCTCCTCGCTTTCAGCCATCAAAGTGGTATCATCTGCATATCTAAGATTGTTAATGTTTCTTCCAGCGATTTTAACTCCAGCCTTGGATTCCTCAAGCCCAGCACGTCGCATGATATGTTCTGCGTACAGGTTGAATAGGTAGGGTGAGAGTATACAGCCCTGCCGTACTCCTTTCCCAATTTTAAACCAGTCCGTTGTTCCGTGCTCTGTTCTTACCGTTGCTACTTGGTCGTTATACAGATTCCTCAGGAGGCAGACAAGATGACTTGGTATCCCCATACCACCAAGAACTTGCCACAATTTGTTATGATCCACACAGTCAAAGGCTTTAGAATAGTCAATAAAACAAAAATAGATGTTTTTCTGAAACTCCCTGGCTTTCTCCATTATCCAGCCAATGGGTGTACTGTACAGTTTTTTTTAAATCCGTTCAATCATGTCCGATTCTCGGAGACTGCCTGGACAAGTCCCTGCAGTTTTCTTGGCAAGATATTTCAGAAGTGATTTGCCATTATCTCCTTCCTAGGGCTGAGTGAGAGTGACTGGCCCAAGGTCACCCAGCTGGCTTTGTGCCTAAGGCGGGATTAGAAGTCACAGTCTCCTGGTTTCTAGACTGATGCCTTAACCACGACACCAGACTGGCTCTCATATACATATTTATATCCTATAAATAATATCTTTCTCTAATATAAGCAACAATCTGTACTTCAATTTATACATTATCATAAGAAGAAATGGGAATCGTAGGGTTTGGATTAAAGCTATGTTACTGTAAAACTTGGCTCTGAGTGCAAGCCTACTTTTATTGTCAGCAGCTGCTCTGGGTGTGAGATTTTCTATAAGGATTTGCTCCATTGCCTGTTGTGGTAGATGCAAGGGAGCAACTTTTTTGGCCCAAGGCGTGCAAGGGATCTCATTCCAAATGATGGGGCCAAGGCAAAAACTAAATTTTATTTAAATTAATTTAAAATATATCAAAGTTATTGAATATAGTCAACATAATTTATTCCTATGGTATTAAGGCTTTCCCCTTCTTTCACATTAAAAAAAAATAAAGTCACCAGCAACTTTTGGAAGGACCCTCAAGACAGCTCCCAAAGCTTTGAGGGAACCAGATGTGGTCCAAGGTCTGAAGTTAGGCACCCTTGGTATAAAGAGAGGTGAAATAAATGTCCTTTGTGAGAGCATAATCTAAGTCAGGCCTGCACAACTCGTAGGAGACAAAGGGCCACACTGATAAATTAAAAATAATTGCAGGCCACAAATGAATAGGTGGCACACTGATCAGGTGTTCAACGGCCAGCGGCACAGCAGCAGCGATGGAGCTGGCGGCGTCGGTGAGGCCTGGAGGCTTTGGAGACACTTGGCAGCGAGTCTTTCATGATGGCCATGATGATGTTTGGGGGTAATAGATTTACTGAATTTTCAAAAAATGGAGCAGGTCACATGCTGTGCAAACCGGATCCAAGTTATATTATTTAATAAAATATCTGGCAAATACTGATGTAAAACTGCACTGCCTTATAGCAACCCTTTTCAACCTGATGGCTTTCAAATTAGTTGAACTACGGCCGCCATCACAGCCACCTACATATGCAATCGTTGGGGGTAGTGGGGCTTGTAGTAGGACACAACTGAAAGGCACCATGTTGAGGAAAGCTGGCAAAGTATGTGAATTGAATCATCTGCCTAAAGGACATCAGAGAATGTCAGGCAGGAGACCTTGGCTGCATAAAGATGAAATAAGTTAAGAAATTTTTCTATTATTAATAAAATAGGTTGCTCTGAGGAAATGTAAATTGACAAGAGTAATAGCACAGTCATGAATTAAACAGTGGCTTAAAAGCAAGAGTCATCCATCCTACAGCACATGTTGCTTTGCTGTTAAGAAATGTTCACCTGGACATTTCAAGGCAATGATCGTGGGTTTAAAAGTGGATGAAATTGGAAGGAAATTACTTTCTTCTCAGTAAACATTATGGGAAGTGACATTCAGTATATTATGCTCCTGTATCAAATGGAGAAATTGAAACTAGAGATGTCTTTTCTTGACATGATTAATTTAAATGACTATCAGTTTTAATTCATGAAAGCCTACTGACATACTTTCAACTAGATGACATGCTACACATTGATTAATATTAATTTATAACATTTTTACTCAGTATGTATACAAATATAGAAGATGGTACAAATATAATTAGTGATATCCTCAGCAAACCACTCTGACTTCATCGTGCAAATGCCACAATTATGTGCTTGTATCCCAACCTAAATTGAACCCTGGCAAGATGGAATGGCTGTGGGTTCGGGGCTCTTTGGTTTCCAGAGAATTACCATCTTTGGTCTTGGATGGGGTTGCACTGCCCCAGACATCCTATGCGTAACCTGGGGGTTCTCCTGGACTCACAACTCCTGCTCGAAGAGCAGGTGGCAGTCGTGGCCTCCTTTGCACAACTGCATGTTGTGCGCCAGCTACACCCATTCCTGGACCAACAGGCCCTTCTCACAGTCACCCATGCCCTAGTCACTTCCCGTTTGGACTATTGTAACACGCTCTACATGGGGCTGCCCTTGAAAAGTATCCGGAAGCTGCAATTGGTTCAAAATGCAGTGGCCCGCATAGTTTTGCACAAGCCTAGACTTGCCCATGTGTCACCTCTTTTGCGGGAGCTGCATTGGTTGCTGATTTGCTTCTGGGTCCAATTCAAGGTGCTGGTTATCACCTTTAAAGCCCAACATGGCTTGGGGCCAGGTTATTTGCAGGACTGCCTTTCCCCAGTTACATCCACCCAGCCCACCAGAGCGGGGAGGCAGGGCATGTTGCGGGTCCCTTCAGTTAGGGAGGTACATCTAGTGGGACCAAGGAAAAGGGCCTTCTCCGTAGTGGCTCCCTCCCTTTGAAACATCATTCCCCCAGATATAAGATTGGCCCCCTCATTACTCCTGTTCCAGAAGGCCCTGAAGACATGGTTCTGTCAACGGGCTTGGGGACCCCAAGCTGCTTCGGAGCCAATCAAGTGGTCAGTATGAAAGTGTTTGCTGCCGCTGGGGAGTGTCTATTGTGTTTTTATGGTCTTTAATTCTGTAAGCCGCCTGGAGTCACCATGTGTGAGTTGGGCGGCCTTATAAATCTGTTAAATAAATAAACAAATAAATAAATAAATAAATCAACCTCTGATATAAGTACAGAGGTTTTGGCACACACACGTTTCATCATTGCCTCCCCCCCCTTGCCTTTATGCATATGCCCACAAAATGTTTCTTTCATTATGTTGTTTTTCCATGCCCACTGACATTAGCTAATTTCTTGAAAATACATGCTGAGTATTTCTGCAGATACAGTAGGAGGGGAAAAGAAATTTAAGTAATAAATTTCACTTAAAATTAAGCCCCACTGAATTGTATATGTTTAAAAGACATGAGAAGGTTTTATTTCTGTCTGGAAAGAAGGGGAATGGCATCTCACCCCATCATAACTTAGACATTATGAAGGAGCAGAAGAAGGATTTAAACATTGATAGCAATTTTAGCTCTTGGCAATCTCATTGTAGACATGCTTGTAACCCAGCTTTTTCTCTATGAAGGAAATGTTTTGTCAAAGAAAATAATCCTTACAAGATCAGATGCCTCTCCTTTGCTTCACATTTTCAGAGAAGGAGAAAATATGAGGATGGAAGTACAATCATCTTGTCATTATGAAAGGTGTTGGAAACCACATCATTTTTTTTTACATCTATCATCCTATTTTGACCCTAGGGCAAATGGGGAGAGATAAATAAAGAAAAGGGTCCTTGTGTCTGTTCCTCACCTGGCCTATTTTTAGTAAAATAAGTTTCTGTGGGAAATGACTGCTATACTCAGTTTCCAATTAAACCAAACTCATACGATAGAACTGCAGAAATCTTATTTAATGGAAAGTAGTACACAGAACAACAAGAAAGTTGCGAATGGAAATTCCTGCTCTTTTCCCCCAGTTAACAGTTTGAAGAGCCAGGCATCTCCTCCCCTTCTCCGTCACAGCCCCCCTTCATGCCAGCCAGCAGTGCTTCGTACAGACGTCTCCAACCAACGGTTCGTCCTTGGATGCCTGAGATAGTCCAAACAACATGCTTTCACACTCCTGGCCTGTCCCCCCCTCCCAACTTCCTCTCTTGACTCGCAGGTTCTAACACGGATCAACTCTAACTTCATTCATGCAGGCGAACACGATCTGGGAACGTTTGATTGAGGAGCATGACATACCACCCATCTGGAAAAAAAAACTTAGCAAGTGATTAATAACCATAATAAGCAACAGTATGTTAGGATGAATAGGTTAATGCAGATGGAAATGCAGAAGGCTAGTTGTGAGGCTTGTTAGGGTATTTGTCATAAAATTGCTTTAGCAAAGAAGGGGCTTGAACATGACAACTGGCAAACCATTCTTTGCTGGGAAAATGTTTCCAACGAATCAAGTATTGAAGAGTGCCTCGATGTTTTCGAGCATCCAAAATTTCTTTAACCTCAAAGTGCTGTTCCCCATTGACCATAATGGGATTTGGAGTAGGTGTTGCAGGATGCCAGCGTGTAGATTCATGCACTGGTTTCAAAAGGCTGCAATGAAAGACAGGATGAAGTTGGTTTAAATTCTTGGGTAGTTGGAGTTGCACTGTTACTGGATTAATTATTTTGTTGATAGGGAAAGGTCCGATAAATTTTGGTCCCAATTTCTTTGAGGGTTGAGGGGATCTGAGAAACTTTGTAGATAGATAGACTTTATCCCCCACTTTCATAGACCATTCTGGAGATCGTTTACGATCAGTGAATTTTTTATAAGTCTCCTTAGCAGTGGCTAAAGCTTTTTGTATGACTGGCCAGGCATCGGTGACTTGTTTACTCCAGTCAGCAGCAGAACAAGTGTTAGAGGATGCCTGAGGTAACTCAGGGATAGGTACAAATTCTTGCCCATTTACAACTTGAAAAGGAGAAAGCCCAGTGCTTTGATGAACAGAATTGTTATATGCAACCTCAGCGAATGGCAAGAGATCAACCCAATTGTCTTGTTGGTAATTGACATAGCAGCATAAGAATTGCTCTAGAGTAGAGTTCAAACACTCAGTCGATCTGTCTGTCTGGGGATGGCTATTAGAACTGAGGGCTTGCTCCGTGCCAATCAATTTTAAGAATGATTTCCAGAATTTAGAAGTAAACTGGATGCCTCAGTCTGAGATCACATGTTCAGGGCTTCTGTGTAATCAATGAAGTGTTTGGCAAGCTGAGGGGCAGTGGGGATTGTGGCGCAGGGAATGAAATGGGCTTGCTTAGAAAACAAATCAGTAACAACCCAAATCACTGTTTTCTTTTTGCTCTCAGACAATTCTACAATAAAGTCCATAGCAATTTCCTTCCAAGGTTTGGAAGGATTGGCTACTGACTGCAAAAGTCCTTGGGGTTTTCCCCCTTTCTTTTTAGCCGTGGCACACACAGGGCAGCTAGATACATAGTCCTTAATATCTTTCCATAAAGCTGGCCACCAGAATTGTCTGTGTACCAAATGTAAAGTTTTGACAAATCCAAAATGTCCAGCGGTTTTATTGTCATGAGACTGCTGTAAAATTTTCTTTCGCAGAGATTCAGCAATGTATAACATTCCGACAAACCACCACAGTCCCTTCTGTTCAGTTAATGTAACTTTGTTATCTTTCCACCAAATATCTTTGTGCAGCTCCGTTTCTAATTCACATTGTAATTCAGGCTGCACTTCCACTTTTTCAGCCAAAGTTTGGCTGCAGGTTACAGCCAGCAGTCCTAATTGTTTGGGGGAAAGCACTGTGTCTATAATTTCATTTTGTTGACTATTATGCTGGGGCAAATGTGACAAAGCATCGGCAAGAAAGTTTTTCCCTCCTGGCAAATATTTTAAAGTGAAATTGAATCGGCTGAAAAACTGAGCTCAACGTATTTGTTTAGCATTCAGCCTCCTAGGAGTTTTTAACACTTCAAGATTTTTGTGATCACTCCACACTTCAAAGAGATGTGGAGCCCCTTCCAATAAATACCTCCAGGCATACAGAGCCAACTTTACAGCAAAAGCCTCCTTTTCCCACATGGGCCATCTGCGCTCAGTTTCAGTAAATTTATGAGATAGGTATGCACAGGGGTGCAATTGATCATCTTGATCTTTTTGTAGGAGAATAGCCCCAATGGCCATATCTGAAGCATCGGCCTGAATTACTAGTGGTTGTGAAGGATCAGGAAGTTTTAAAATAGGTTCAGCAGTAAAAAGTGCCTTGAGTTGCTCAAAAGCCATTTGGCACTCAGCGGACCAGTTCAACACTCCGCTGGAGCTTGCAACTTTTCTCGTCTCTCCTTTTCCCTTAGTTTTTAACTAATCTGTTATGGGGAGAGCTATTTGAGCAAAATTTGGGATAAACTGGTGATAAAAATTAGCAAACCAAGGAAACTCTGCAATTGTCTATGCGTGCATGGTGGTTCCCATGTTACAATGTCCTGAATCTTGGAGGGGTCCATTTCTATGCCTTTGCTGGACACCTGATAGCTTAAATAATCCAATTTCTCTTTATGGAATTCACATTTTTATAGCTTGGCATACAGCTTAGCATCTCTGAGTTTGGTTGAACACCAGTTCAACACTGCGCTGGAGCTTGCAACTTTTCTCGTCTCTCCTTTTCCCTTAGTTTTTAACTAATCTGTTATGGGGAGAGCTATTTGAGCAAAATTTGGGATAAACTGGTGATAAAAATTAGCAAACCAAGGAAACTCTGCAATTGTCTATGCGTGCATGGTGGTTCCCATGTTACAATGTCCTGAATCTTGGAGGGGTCCATTTCTATCCCTTTGCTGGACACCTGATAGCTTAAATAATCCAATTTCTCTTTATGGAACTCACATTTTTATAGCTTGGCATACAGCTTAGCATCTCTGAGTTTGGTTAACACCTTTTTGACCAAATCTACATGATCTTTTTCATTTTCTGAGTAGATCAGGATATCATCAAGATATACTAGGACACCTTTATATAAATATTCATGTAAAACATCATTGATAAGGTGCATAAACATGCCTGGTCCTCCAGACAATCCGAAGGGCATGACTCGATACTGGAAGGAGCCAAGAGGGCAATTAAAAGCAGTTTTCCATTCATCCCCCTCTCCATAAGTTTTATTAATTTTAAAATACACATTAAAAGCTAATACAAAAGAAAAGAAATAGAAATACAAAGTAAGAAAAGGGAAAAGAAAAAGTGAAGTCAAAAAATAACAAACAAGAAAAAATATAGAAAATAGATGTCCTCCAATTTATCCTTGAACTTTAAGTACAACAATTAACTTTAAATGTTAGTCCTTAATACAATACACAGAAACTTTTCTTTGTCATATACCCTTTGATTTCTATAATCCAATCTTCTGTTCTTCATATAGGTTTCGCCTTTCTTGATATCTTCCAACAATCCATCTCTGGTTTCTACTCCTTAGAATAGTAATCAAATGTTCGTTGTTGCATCAATTAAATGTTTTCCATTTGCTCTTTCCATTTTTACATCTATATTTATATCTTCAATAAAGTCCAATTAGTATAACAAATAAAGGCCTTATCTACGTCTAATAAAATACAGTATATTCTGTTCATGTTATGACTATATATTCCATTAATACATAATCTAACATATTACATAACATAATACATAATATAGCAAAAATACAAAACCTAACATAACATATAACCTAATACATACAACATATTCTTGTAATAACCTACATTCTAATTCCATCTCATCATCTCATTGTCTTCTCATAAATGTGTCTCCAGAAAGAGTAATATATAATATCAACATATTTATTTATAATCTTGTATCTTACACTTAAAATATCATGTTTTTATGCATCTGTAAATTTCTCATATCTGTGCTTACTCTGTGTACAATACCAAATCCACATTTTCATTCACCTTGCATTCCAAATCAATATCAATAAATCTCCTGTTTAGGTTATGCCAATATCACAATATGCAACTTGTTTATTTCTGTAACTCATGTGGGATATCAAAATGTTTATTTTGCCATATCTATCAATTTGCATATTAAAATCTTCCTGTCTCAGCTGCCACAATGTATTTATGCCCAAACATTTAATAGACCACTTCCTGTAAGATATCATAATCTTCTTCTGTACCAATACATTCAAAGTCCTCTTTCCCTGTTTCTCTACTGGTTCGAAAGATCTTTCCTCTGTTTCTAAATCTGTCCCTTGTACCTTCTGTTCCTGAGCCACCAAAACTATTAATATACGTTCTATGGATTTCTTAATTTGCAAAAAAATTTTGCTGGTTTCTTCCTTAAAATCCTGAAGTACTGTGAGAAAGGCCATTATTTATTGTTCAAAGCGTAATCAACTGCCGTAGACAAAACAAAAAAATTTCTCAGGGAGCAAGGAACAGCTGTTCTATTATTTATCAATAATGTCTATTTCTTTAAGTGAGAAAAGCTTTTAAAGTAAGAGATGAAAAAATTCCACAGAGCAGTATTTCAAACAGTTTGTAAAGGGAAAGATGAAAATATATTCCAAATGAAAAATAGTCCTTTCTAAAAAAAAATAGAAAAGGAGAAAAAAAAAGGTAGAGAGGCACACATTCTCTATACTTTATTCTTTATTCTTCTTTATTCTTCAGGCTGCAAGCTGCTTAACCCAAACAAACAATTTCTCAAAAGTCAGTAAGTTTGTCGAGTGAGAAATACCAACAAAGTCTCTTAAGTCCCAATTTCTCTGATACAAAAGAAAGGCAGAAAAATACAAAACTTGTTCACTATGTTGCCAAAATAAAATCTATCAAACTTCCACCAAAATTAATTATAGCAAAGAAAACACAAAACTAGCCAACATTTTGAACGAAGTCCAAAGATAAATTTTAGAATAATAAAAATGTACTAATCTAAAAAGAAAACTAATATAAGGTGATCTAAAAGCTGGCTGTCACTCTTGTGTCTCCCAAGAGACTTACTGTTCTCTGCAGAGCTAGAATCCTCTTTCGGCCATTTCATTGCACCCCCCGTTCTTCTCCGCGGTGGAAACAACAAAGAAAAACAGGAGTGGGCAATTCCAATGGCTCTGTGAGCAATCTTCTGGTTCCCCCTTCTCCAGGGGGAAACTTTGGACTTCGTTCAAAATGTTGGCTAATTTTGTGTTTTCTTTGCTATAATTAATTTTGGTGGAAGTTTGATAGATTTTATTTTGGCAACATAGTGAACAAGTTTTGTATTTTTCTGCCTTTCTTTTGTATCAGAGAAATTGGGACTTAAGAGACTTTGTTGGTATTTCTCACTCGACAAACTTACTGACTTTTGAGAAATTGTTTGTTTGGGTTAAGCAGCTTGCAGCCTGAAGAATAAAGAAGAATAAAGAATAAAGTATAGAGAATGTGTGCCTCTCTACCTTTTTTTTTCTCCTTTTCTATTTTTTTTTAGAAAGGACTATTTTTCATTTCGAATATATTTTCATCTTTCCCTTTACAAACTGTTTGAAATACTGCTCTGTGGAATTTTTTCATCTCTTACTTTAAAAGCTTTTCTCACTTAAAGAAATAGACATTATTGATAAATAATAGAACAGCTGTTCCTTGCTCCCTGAGAAATTTTTTTGTTTTGTCTACGGCAGTTGATTACGCTTTGAACAATAAATAATGGCCTTTCTCACAGTACTTCAGGATTTTAAGGAAGAAACCAGCAAAATTTTTTTGCAAATTAAGAAATCCATAGAACGTATATTAATAGTTTTGGTGGCTCAGGAACAGAAGATACAAGGGACAGATTTAGAAACAGAGGAAAGACCTTTCGAACCAGTAGAGAAACAGGGAAAGAGGACTTTGAATGTATTGGTACAGAAGAAGATTATGATATTTTACAGGAAGTGGTCTATTAAATGTTTGGGCATAAATACATTGTGGCAGCTGAGACAGGAAGATTTTAATATGCAAATTGATAGATATGGCAAAATAAACATTTTGATATCCCACATGAGTTACAGAAATAAACAAGTTGCATATTGTGATATTGGCATAACCTAAACAGGAGATTTATTGATATTGATTTGGAATGCAAGGTGAATGAAAATGCGGATTTGGTATTGTACACAGAGTAAGCACAGATATGAGAAACTTACAGATGCATAAAAACATGATATTTTAAGTGTAAGATACAAGATTATAAATAAATATGTTGATATTATATATTACTCTTTCTGGAGACACATTTATGAGAAGACAATGAGATGATGAGATGGAATTAGAATGTAGGTTATTACAAGAATATGTTGTATGTATTAGGTTATATGTTATGTTAGGTTTTGTATTTTTGCTATATTATGTATTATGTTATGTAATATGTTAGATTATGTATTAATGGAATATATAGTCATAACATGAACAGAATATACTGTATTTTATTAGACGTAGATAAGGCCTTTATTTGTTATACTAATTGGACTTTATTGAAGATATAAATATAGATGTAAAAATGGAAAGAGCAAATGGAAAACATTTAATTGATGCAACAACGAACATTTGATTACTATTCTAAGGAGTAGAAACCAGAGATGGATTGTTGGAAGATATCAAGAAAGGCGAAACCTATATGAAGAACAGAAGATTGGATTATAGAAATCAAAGGGTATATGACAAAGAAAAGTTTCTGTGTATTGTATTAAGGACTAACATTTAAAGTTAATTGTTGTACTTAAAGTTCAAGGATAAATTGGAGGACATCTATTTTCTATATTTTTTCTTGTTTGTTATTTTTTGACTTCACTTTTTCTTTTCCCTTTTCTTACTTTGTATTTCTATTTCTTTTCTTTTGTATTAGCTTTTAATGTGTATTTTAAAAATTAATAAAACTTATGGAAAAAAAAAAGAAAAATTATCTATCACCAAATTCTATGTTTCAGCTTTATCTTTTTTCTTTTTTACTTTACTATACTTTTTTATCTTTTCTTTTTTCTTGATTTGTATTTCCATTTTCCTTTCTGTTTCAAACTTTTACCTACGTAAATTTAAAACCTAATAAAATTTGATAAAAAAAAAAAAAGGAAGATATATTTCCAGGTAGAATCAGAACTTGTGGATTCACAACTTTATGTAATGACTGCTATTAACAGTTTCCAATTAAATCAAACTCGTACAATAGAACTGCAGAAATCTTATTTAATGGAAAATAGTACACAGAACAACAAGAAAGTTGTGAATGGAAATTCCCGCTCTTTTCCCCCTCACAGGTTCTAACACGGATCATCTCTAAGTTAATTCATGCAGGCAAACACGATCAAATGTTCTGGGAACATTTGATTGAGGAGCATGACACTGTGTTTAAGATACAAAGGGAACTATCTCTCTCACTTCTTTGCTTCTTTCTCTTCAAAATCCAACCAATGCCAATATACACTCCAAAGTTCTGTTGTAGGGCTCAGAAAGTATTTATGGTTGTACAATAATAGATCAATACAGTTTCCCAAGGTGTAGTTTAAGTAAAAGTGAGACTTTCCCATATATTTTTTAATAAATCTGTCTTTATTAATAATGATAACAATGAATATCTGTTAGTATTAATTAATAGCTGGACTGAGCCATACTCTAAGACCACTATATTAAGAGTTGTCCACAGTGTATGGTCAAAACAATAAAGATGGCAGTCACAATGGGGTGACTGAAGCTCTGCCTGTTTTTTATGTGGATCACAATGCATGTAAACAACAGGCAGAGCTTTGATCGAACCACCATAGCTGCGATCTTGACTTTTTTGACATATCTTGCAGACACCCCTGGCTATGTTAGGAGCATTTCACTTTTTTTTTTAATGGGACCTTCTGCTATTTAATTAGTGGTATTGTTTAAGTATTCTATGTATCTCTTGTTGAGTTCAAATCTGCAGCATACAGTCCATAGTTCAGTACATTTATTTATTTATTATTTCTAACTTATATCACCGCCCATCTCCCCCCACAAGGGGACTCTTTATATAAACATAAACCATAGTGGATAAGGGTAAAATAATCTACATTTACTTGTCTAGTCATGTTTAAATTCCCATTCTACTGTGACATATTTTTATTCAGATTCTATCTCCAAGTATGAATTAAAATTAAAGTGCTCCTACTTTTCACATCTTAAGAGGCAGATTTGTTGTAAATCATTGTCAATGCATTGTGCTATCTACTGTCTCTCCTTAATGCTTCAGGGAACATTTTTAAAAAATCAGGAGCTCTTACAGAGTGAATAGGAAGTAAAGGAGATATAATACCATTATCCTTTAAAATCCAACCAGCGCCAATATACACTCCAAAGTTCTGTTGTAGGGCTCAGAAAATATTTATGGTTGTACAATAATAGATCAATACAGTTTCCCAAGTGCAGGCATATTATTTGAAGGCTAAAAACTTCTTTGGTTGCCATGAGAGAAGATTAGAGTAAAAATGTAATAAGTTAGATATAGATACGTTGTAAGCCACCCATAGTCTTGTGGAACTGGGCAGCCTCTAAATTGAATAGATATAGATATATTAAACTTGTATACTGCCAATTTCAACAAATTGACTCAATCATTCATGATAACAAGGCTCAAACAAATATAGCACTAAGAAACCTACAGTAGGTTTGAAAATAAAAATATTTAAACATTTAAGACACAAAACAAAGCAAAAACCCAAAACCTAATTGTGTGATTCATCAGGGAAAGACCCTATGGAAGGACTCCATGTTTTTTTTTCCTGAATGTTGTTAGGGAGGCAGTGACCCTGATGCAAATGGGGAGGCTTTTCCAGAGGGTTGATGTTAAAATGGAAAAGCATCATCTCTTGGCAATAGCCCCAGAAATTTCTCAGAAGTGGAGCAGTAGCAGCAGCTTCTATCAAAGTGGTCTTATTGGTTGAGATAATTCTGACTGGGGAGTGTGGTCCTGGTGATATCTAGGTGCAAACCACGAAGGGGTTTGTAGGTTTAAACCAGCACCTTAAATTGTACCCAGAAACCAATCAGGAGACAAGATAGAGCCCAAATATCAGCCCTTTGAGGTAGGCCCAGTCAGGAAACAGACACCACAAAATATATTAGAAATCTATGTCTATGAAGGTTCTCAGTCATCCAGGTGGAATTGTCTGTAGCTTGAATCGTGTCAACTGGATTTCTATTTTCTCAGTGGAAACGTTTCGCTCCTTATCCAAGGAGCTTCTTCAGTCTGAGCAAAGTTGGTAAGGGAATCCTAAGTATGTTTCTAGGTAGCTGTGTGACCTTACACCTGGGGCTAGGTCATGGTTATATTGAGATGTTATTTCAAGTCCTTTTATCATCTAAAGGAGGATCGTTAAGATCACCATGCTGATCTTAACGATCCTCCTTTAGATGATAAAAGGACTTAAAATAACATCTCAATATAACCATGACCTAGCCCCAGGTGTAAGGTCACACAGCTACCTAGAAACATATTTAGGATTCCCTTACCAACTTTGCTTAGACTGAAGAAGCTCCTTGGATAAGGAGCGAAACGTTTCCACTGAGAAAATAGAAATCCAGTTGACATGATTCAAGCTACAGACATATTAGAACTCTACTTTATTGATACAGGCTTTTTGATTGTTTTTTTTTTGATTGATTGATTAATTGATTGATTAGGTGACATCAAGTTGGTGTCAACTCTTAGCAGCCACAAAGATAGATTTTCTAAGGATGATGTGTCCCCAAACTGACCTTCAGCATTCCCAAAGGTGTACCCATCAATGCTGTAATTGAGTCCATCCACCTTGCGGCTGGCTGTCCGTTTCTTAAATGAAGTTAAATCAGCACTCTGGTCCTCACCAAACTGGAAGTCTACAGAAACTGATGAAATACTGTATTTACAGAAATATGGCAAACAACAGAAGAAGAATCAGTAAATGTTCTAACCAAGCTATGGCAGCAAATCTTGAGAACAAAACAGTGGCTGACAGATTGGAAGACAATACCCCCCCCCAAAAAAGGAGAGTAAACAGTATGTGAACTATTATACAATATCCTTAATTTCACACACTAGCAAAAAAAATGTTTAGGGTTATCCAATGCAGATAAGAGCCCTACCTGGAAAAAGAGATGCCCAATGTTCAATCTGGCTTTAGAAAAGTTCAAGGAACATGAGACATTGTGCATGTTGGATAATTGAGAAAGCCAAAGAATACCAAAAAGAAGTCAGTATGTGCCTCATTGATTATAGAAAGGCCTTTGATTGTGTTACTCATGTTAAGCTGTGGAAAGTGCTTAAGCAGTTGGAATCCTAGAACATCTCACTGTCCTCATGCAAAGTTTATATACAGGTCAGGAAGTTACAGTACAGACAGAACAAGGCAAAACAGACTGGCTCCATGCAAAGGACTGGCATTCCTTGGCAAAGGAGTGAGACAAGGGCATATTCTCTCCCCATATTTATTCAACTTACACATGGAATATTTATTGAAGGAAGCTGGATTATAAAATGAACTTGTTTTTTAAATTGGAGGAAGAAATATCAATAACCTGCGCTGATGACACTACTCTGATAGCCAAAAATGAAAAGGTTCTGCAAGCTCTAGTAATAAAAGTCAAGTACCACAGAGAAAAATGGGACTAAAATTAAATATAAGGAAGACTAAACTAATGTCAACAGGTACAACAACCAGCTTTTGAACTGACAGTGGTAGACAGCTTCTGCCTTTTAGGATCATCCATCAACAGTAAAGGAAGAAAGCAGTCAAGAGATACACCACAGTCTAGCAGTCAGTAGAGCAGCCATGAAGGCCTTGGAAAAGATATTCAGATGCAGTGATGTGTATACACCTACCAAGGTCAGAATGGTGCAAGCCATGGTATTCCCTGTGACACTCTATGGAAGCGAAAGTTGGACTTTGAAGAAGCAGGATGGAAAGAGTATTGACACTTTTGAACTTTGGTGTTGGATAAGACTCCTGAGAATACTGTGGACAGCCAAGAAAACAAACAAATGGATCATTGAATATATCAATCCAGAGTTTTCACTTGAGGCACAAGTGACCAGGCTCAAATTGTCATACATCAGATACATTATGCAAAGACCTAGCTCACTGGAGAAGTCTATAATGCTGAGAAAAGTGGAGAGAATGAGAAGAAAAGGATAACTGGCAGCAAGGTCATGGAGAAAATCTATCTTTGTGGTTGCTAAGAGTTGACACTGACTTGATGGCAGATAATCAATCCATCCATCCATTAAATTCAGTATACTTCTTCCATCTTTGTTTGATTTTCTTTGAAACACTATATGTCCAGTGGCATCCTTTAGCATACTAATTCAAGGTTGGGACCTCCTTCTGAGTTCAGAGATCTTTGGCAAGGCTTTTCTTGTTTTTCCGTGTCTGTTTCCATCTTCAATGTATTTAAAGATATTGTTGCAATACTGCTTCTTGTCTCTTCTAACAGCTCTCTGAAACTCTTTGTTAAATTCTCTCCTGAGATCTTTGTCTTTCTTGAATTTGGCTTCTCTTCTTGGCAATTTCCATAGTTTGTTCCGACATCCAGTTTGCTTCCTTCCCTTTCTTGATCTTTGACTATCACTTTTCAAATTCAGCCTTCCTTTGGTTCATTCCAGAGTTCCTCTGGTTCCTGATCAATGAGGTTCAGGACTTCCACGTGATTCATGTTATTCTCCTTGAAAATGGTGGACATATGCTCAAGCTCATATTACAGAACCTGGTTGGCTTCTTCTTCCACTTTGGCTTAGCTTGGAACTTGCACATAAGCAATTTGTTATCTGTTCCACAGTTAGTTCCTGGCCACATCTTCACTGTTAGAACTGAACTCTTCTGTTTTTACCAATAATATAATAAATTTGATTTCTGTGTACTTCATCTGGTGATGTCCCAGGAACATCCCCAGCTATGATGAGTCAGCACAGCATGACTTATGGCAGAGCTTTCCAAACTTTTCATGTTGGTGACACACTTTTTAGACATGCATCATTTCGCGACACACTCTTACATCAGGGCACAAGGCAAGCACTAGGACCTGCGTGGAATCACAGCAGGTTTGGAGGCAGCAAGGCACAAGGCAGGCACTGGGACCTGCGTGGAATCCTGGCAGGGCTCGGAGGCAGCAGCAGCCGCGACACACCCAGACACTGTAGCCGACACACTAACGTGTCCCGACACACAGTTTGGAAAGCTCTGACTTAGGGGGTGGGGATATAAAGTTTATATAGCTGTTTTCTTTAGTTATGCCATAATCCATATCTTGTGCAATATTAAAAGACATATTAAAGGTGGCTTTCCAATCATTCCTATCTCCAGAAAACTCTGATTGCAATCATTATTAAGTAGACTATCTAGATCCCATGAAAGTTTGTATGACAGTATGCAAGATTGCAGGCAGGAAAATCAGTATCCTCAAATGATTTGCTTTTAACACCAAAGTGAACTAGCAAATGGATATAGAAACAATCAATTTTTTCAGTTTCAGAAGAATCCCTTCCCCACAGCCCACCACAAATTTAAATATTCATTGATTCACTGCTGCCTCCTGTTATCCATGCAATCCAATGAAATATCCTTCTAAAAGGATTTTTGTATGGAAAGTGCTCATCCACTTACAATGTTAAAATACTCTCTTTAAGATGAATAAGCACTTCAGAGTTAACTGCAACATAGATAAGTCTGAGGTTGTTTAGAAACTTTTAGCAGCTTCAGACTTCACAGCGGGAGACAGAGAGAAAAATAGCTTATTTGATTCATGCCTACACTTAAAGAGGTAGAAATAATGTAATTGCTGCTGCTAGATTGAGCGATAGCATTCAGCCTGAAAGTAGAAATATTTTGAGTTTTCTAAGAGGCACAAGTACTAGACCATGACCTCAATCTATATATACAGTATACATATGTGGTGAAAGGTTAGTTTTTAACAGTTTAAGGAAGTGTGTGTCAAATGGACCCGTTGTTCAAAGCACATGATTCTCTACATGCAGTTTGAACAAACTCCAGGTCTGAAGACCATTTCCCCTTTTGGTTTTGCACTTTGGCACCCAAAACCTTGCCTTTGACCTTAACATCTCATAATTTCCTTTAAATGTGTTTTTATTTGTTTGTTTATTGTTGTTCAAGAACAACCCTTTCTGTAGAAAATTTTAAAATTTAAAATTTAGAGTTTGCAGTGTAGCATTGGCCCAGTAAAAATAGATGGCTAATTAGTGCTTGCTATGTTGCAGAATGTACTTTCCATAATTACACATTAACCGGTGTTTGATTACAATATTGATATAGCAATCTCAGAGCTTCAGTTCTCTTAGCTTTGTAGAACATGCCTTTCTCAAAGAAAGTAACATTTGCATACTTTGCAAATTAATTTATGCTACATCAAAGCTGTGAAACAGACTTCTCAATAGATAAGGGAAACTATGTGGATGAAGCAGCCATGTTGTTGATTCCTGCAATATTGCCATCACTCTTCTTCAGCACTAGTTCAGATAATGGGAGATGTAATCCAAGGCAACACTGCCTGGGTGTGATGGGAGTTGGGAAAAATCCTCCTTTACTTGAATCATCATCATCATCATCATCATCATCATCATCTTATTACTCAGAGATGCTAACTTTCTGAAACATTTGCAAAGTGCTCTCCAATATTTTTTCCTCTCTCAGTTGGTGATTTGGGCATAAAACGGCTGTCTGTCTTTATTGTCTATGCACAAACATACAAAATAAAGCTGATTAATAATGACAGGCTGGGTTTACCATCCTTCAGGAATCTGACACAAAGGATATTGGTTGATTGGAAAAACAAATACTAAAGGCTTTTCCATTTAAAAAAATGCAGTGGCAATATTACAGCAAATTGAGTCCTCTGCTGATTAGCTGACGCCACTGCTGGGTGCTTATCAATAGGTGTTTGCAGCAATTGCAGATGAGGAATTTCCATTTTTAGGCAGTCAGTGTTGCTGCAAAAGTGACTGGACTGTACAAGGTTGTGTTGCATGAAATAGTCTTGGTGGTGGTTGGCTTATCCCAGTTCCTGGTGTCTCAGACTGGTGGTAGGAAATCAGTATTGGTGGAAAGATCTGCAATAGACCACTTAAGAGTTTTGGCAGCTTGTTGCTATGACAAGCACCTAAACACCTGTTTGCTTGGGGGTTTCTTTGTTGTTGTTATTATGGCAGAGGGGGAAGAAATGAGTGTTGCTCTGAAACTGAGGAGATAGACAAGACATTCATTGATGTCTAGCTGACTAATAAGAAAAAGCCTTGGTTGGCCTTTAATTCTCAGTAACTACTCTAGATCCATGAAGAAGTAAACATGCCAATTCTAATAAGGCTCTGGTAAACTTAAAATATAGTCAACTCAAGCTATGCTTTCTCTTCATTGTAAAGTTGGATGATTTAGTTAAAGAGGAGTTAATCATCTGGAAATATCCTAAGCTGATGAAAGATACAATATGAGTATTATTAGTATGGAGAAAAAGAAAACTTCTTTGGGGTCCTTCAGCTCAACTGCTGCAAACCTGGCATGGTAATTCTTAACCCAATTCACAACTGAATTAGTTATTTCATAAATAAATTACTGAGACAACAGTTTTTACAATATGTGGATGTATGCAGTAGACTAGATTTACAGTAGACTAGTTTTTAATATTTAGAATTCAGTGTTGGACACTGACAGTGAAATACATGTTAATTATAAATAAGTCTATGGGTGTTTATGTAGGCAAGTGCAATGCTGAACAGATCTAGTTAGAACTGATCTAGCAAGGATGACTATGATTATGATTATTATATTTTTTATCCCACCTTTTTTTATATACTGTATATAACTCAAGGCTCCAAACATACCTAATACTCCTGCTTCCTATTTTCCCCACAACAACAACCCTGTGAGGTGGGCTGGGCTGGGCTGAGAGAGAGTAACTGACCTAAAGTCACCCAGCCAGCTTTCATGTCTAAGGGAGGCCTCGAACTCACACGTTCTTTAGTGTCTGACAGACTGACCACGAACCTTTCCTCTGAGTATAAAACAAACAGATTACCATTTTCAAAAAGGGAAGTGGTGAACCACATTTGAAAATACATACTTTTAAATATCCGGAGTGCTGTATAGGTATACCACTTCCCTTTTTATTATAAAAAAAGGCAAATGTCTTTCAGTATGAAAGTTATTATTTTCCAGAGTGTAATCAACTGTTTGAAATACTGCTGTTCATATCCTTCCAAATCTAGCAGGCGATAGAGGTTTTTGTTAGAGGTATCGCCAAGCCTATACTTCCAGGTTCAGAAATACAAAAGACATAAGAAATTGTTGCTCCAGCAATAGTCTCAAACCAAGCGAAAGATATAACAGTTTTGGAGGCAGGATGGTGTCTCAGGCTCCATGTCTTATAAAGAGGACTGTCAGAACATAAATACCGTAGTCTTGTGTCCTGTCCTTCAGACATTAATCAAGATAACCATAGGTTTGTAGGTTTGGTAGAAAATTAAAGTAACACCTCTTTTATAGGGGGCCAAACTGTGACTTTAACATAACAGGTTGCTAAAAGAAGAATTCAGTATTAGTGCAAATAATAACTTTAATAATGCATAGTAATGTGTTCCATATAGTGCTATTCAGAATCTGGACTAGAATCTGCAGCTGATACAGAATGCAGCTATCAAATTGTTACGTAGAGTAGAATCATGTAACACCAATCCTTAAAGCATTTCACTGGCTTCAGTGAGTTACCAGGCACATTTCAAAATGTTGCTACTAATCTGTTAATCTTAGCTTAGCATCTAAGTATTTAAAATGCCAGTTCTCCCAGTATCAGCTGCAGTAAAACTAGCCAGGGACCCTATTTGCATCCAGCCAGTTACTGTGGTGCACAGTTTGATTATCTGGAGTAGGGCTTTTTCAATTCCAGGGCTCCAATCATGGAACTCTTCCCAGGAAAGTATGGCTGATGCTATCTAGTCTCAGTCATTGTCTCAAAATATAACTGGTCACATGAGCATTTGCAAATAGTCAAATCCTGTTTTTTAATTGCTTTGTTTATTGTTATTGTAATTGTTCACTACTGTGCTCTAAGCTCTTTAGGAAGAAAAGTGGGAAATCAGAGGTATATTAATAACAACAACAATTTAACAAGAAGTATATTCAAAATACACTTTTCAGCTAAATGGATATTTATTTGAATTTATTAGCTGCCCAACTCCAATGGACTCTATTGTTCAAAATATGGTTAGAATCCAATTGGGATATTATATTGAAGTTATATACTAGGTATAAATACAGTCATAGCAGAAAGGAAAATGCTTCCAACATGTTTCTGTGTAGAGAAAATGGACTGATAAATTCCACATCCTTCCTGTTGAAATCTGTTTCTTGGTGGAAGGCACTTTATTAGTGCATTATGGAAACATGCATGGTTATTTTTCATTCCCATTCTTGTTTTGCAGAAAGATATTTTAATATATGATACCTTAAAGACTAACCAATCTCTTAGTGCACAAACTTTATTATCGCATAGTAATAAACTGGTTAGTATTTAAGTTGTCACAAGATTCCTGATAGTTTTACTGCAAAACACTAACAAGTCTATCCCATTGGAAAGGTATTTAAATGCCTTCACACTTAAAAGCCCATGTGATTTATTCCTTCTTTTAGAACAATAGTGTTCATTTCATTTTATCTGACAGGCATTAAGGATCCTCTAATAAGGGGAAGGGCAAAAGCTGAAGGCTGCACTTCAACATTGGTGAGGACTCTGAGGACTGTGTGCTTTAATTTACAACACAAATGTATTGGGTTAGGATTTTTTCCCCCCTGAATCTGGAGAAGTAGTTTTGAGGGTTAGGTCTTTGTTTTAAGCCTGCATTTGGCTTGCATAAATGTAGAGAGTTGTATGTGAAAGTCTAGAAACCCTTCATCAAACTGTATATTTCAAAGAACCCATAAGTGAAGAGAAACTAGCTATATGGTAAAAGTTAAACCACCACAGCTCTCTGCAAATTTGAATGCATACTTATGAGTAGTTTGCAAATGTTTACATATTCATCAGTGCAAAGGACATTGCTCCAAAATGTGCCAGGCTATCAAGTTTTCCTTTTGCATGTTTTAGACCAATGTTTCTCAAACTTGGCCACTTTAAGACATGTGGACTTCAACTCCATTGCAGCGGTGCGGGGGTCCCTTTTGTCTTTTGCTGATTTTAGCATTTGTTGTATTTAGTATTTAGTATTTAGTATTTTAGTATTTAGTATTTAGTATTTAGTATTTAGTATTTAGTATTTAGTATTTAGTATTTAGTATTTAGTATTTAGTATTTAGTATTTAGTATTTAGTATTTAGTATTTAGTATTTGTTGTATATGTTGTAATCAGCAAAAGACAAAAGGGACCCCCGCACCGCTGCAGGAGTATACCGCATACCATGCAGCTGTGGACAAGTATACATCGGAACCACAAAACGAAGTATTCACACCAGGATAAAAGAACATGAAAGACACTGCAGACTACAACAACCGGAAAAATCTTCAGTAGCTGAACATGCTCTCAAGCAAACGGGACACAAAATCCTATTTGAAAACACAGAAATACTGGACAACACCAAAAGCCACTACACCAGATTATACAGAGAAGCCATTGAAATTCACAAACACCAACACAGTTACAATAAAAAAGAAGAAAGTTTAAAAATTAGCAAAACCTGGCTACCAGTCCTGAAAAACACAGCCTGCAAAAGGTCAACGAACTCAGTCCAACCACCAGGTCATGGGAATACTTCTCACAATGAACATGCTAATCACGCTCATCAGCCACTCGTTAACATTTCAACACAACAAAAAACCCCACCTAATCTCCTATAATTTAGCTCTATAAATAGAACATTGCCACTCTACCTGGGCACAGAGATTTTGCTTCTATCTGTGCTCCTGCCCTCTGAAGATGCTGGCCACAGATGCTGGCGAAACGTTAGGAACCACAACTTCCAGAACATGGCCACACAGCCTGGAAGACCCACAACAGCCATTGAACTCCGGCCGTGAAAGCCTTCGACAATACATTCTTGGAGTTCATGCTTTCTCTTGTACATTATGGCTTCTTCTTGGTTTGAAATGATCTAATTGCTGGTGGAAGCAGTGGGATATTCTATGGTTAGTCAACTAATTCTAGGAACTTGGAATTTATGACATAACCATTTGGAATGGAGAGAACCTGAACTAATGTTTCCAGCTTCATGTTCATCTGTGTTAGATATCCCTTAATTGGTGCCTTCAGATGAATTGGGTGATCTCCTGTCTGTGATGGTCCTGATCCTTTAGCTATTAATTCAGAGACTCTTACTACAAGCCATCAAGGATATGAAAGAGTTCTTTATTAGAGCAAGTGATCATTTCCAATGCAAAGACTAGAATGAGAAACAGCCTGTGCCAAATGGTATTTACATCCTCCACCTTCGTACCAGCTCCCCACCATTGGGGAAGTCACTCCGTGACAGCCCCTCCCTACGCTCTCACCATTTCCATACTTCCCAGCCACAAATCCTTCACTAACAAGCTGACAGCGCCATTCAGGTGGACCTTGGTGTCAGGCCGTTCACTAAACAACCCTAATCAACATTCCTAATGGCCCTGCGGGCATGCCAGACTACTACTACAAAGCATTCGTCATGACCCTGAGGGCATGCCAGACTATTACTACCCCCCATAACTACTCTGGCAGGATGCTCCATCCTGACACTGTCAATCTCAGCCAGCATGGCATTTGGTTAACTAGAATGGAAGTTGTAGTCCAACACATCTGGAGGGTGCTGAGTTAGGAAAGGCTGCTCTGGGATAGAAAAAAAAGGTATATTTTATTTGGGAAAAAGCAAGCAAGCAAACAAACAAGAACAAAGAACAAAGCAAACAAAAGAACAACCAACAAGACCAATAGGGAGGCTCAAAAGAACAACAAAATCTATTCTAAGCATTATAATATACACCATGTCTATCCTGTTCCAACTAAGACCCAATGCAGGAAGGGGTGGTATAACAATCTTTATTACAATAATGTACACAATAATACTTCAAATAAGCATGTGGTCCTTACAAGCAGGTTGTACTAGCCTGAGGCAAGCACATGTGCGGAAGCCACCACGTGGTGGCAAGATAAGTCTGTGAATTGCAGTCCGGCACAGCTGCAAGGCAGGACTATAACCCAGGGCCCGGTACAGTGACTCAGCAAGGCTTGAGCTCAGGGTCTATCACGGCAGCAAGGCAGGGCTTGGAATCAGGGGCAGACGTGGCAGTGAGGCAAGGTTTTAAATCCAGGACCGGCGCGGCAGCAAGGCGAGGCTGGAACTCCCGATCCAGCGCGGCAGCAAGGCAAGGCGAGGAGTCCAGTTCCAGCGCAATGGTAAGGCAGGGCTCGAGGTCAAGGTCTGGAGTGGCAGCAAGGCAAGGTTTGGGAGCAGGGTCTGGTGTGGAGTCTTGAGGCGCCAGCATTGGGCAGCTAGAACGGTTGTCTCCGGCAACCTGTGCAGGCTTTGTACGCTTTTTAAGCTTCTGGTTTTCCCGCCATTTGTGTGTGGCAGCCAATCGTGCCTTGCGCTGCTCGGCCCGCCTTTCCAACCTCCTTTCTCGCACGCTGATAGGTGGAGGTGGTTCCTCCTCCTGGCTGTCCCCAATCAGCGGCTCCAATTCTGATCCACCACCTGGTTTGAATTTTGTGCCTTCCCAGCTCCTTC
The DNA here is from genome assembly GCA_023362775.1 of Charina bottae. Classification (NCBI taxonomy): domain Eukaryota; kingdom Metazoa; phylum Chordata; class Lepidosauria; order Squamata; family Charinaidae; genus Charina; species Charina bottae. The sequence continues at coordinate 243,491,332 of JALMGJ010000002.1, forward strand.
CTGCTTTTTTCACTACCGGCTCGTCCTCCTACAACTCGGACTCAGCCTCCATCCTGACAATGTCTCATTTAGATCAGGAGGCTCTACTCATGGTCACTCATGCCCTAGTCACCTCCCAGTTGGACTACTGTAATGCGCTCTACAAGGGGCTGCCCTTGATAATCCAGAAGCTTCAACTGGTGCAAAATGCAGCAGCGCGGGCAGTTATGTGTGTTTCTAGTAGAACACACATTACACCTCTGCTCTGCAAGCTGCATTGGTTACCAGTCTGTTTGTGGGTCCAATTCAAGGTGCTGTTTTTGGCCTTTAAAGCCCTATGTGGCATGGGACCAGGTTATTTGAGGGACTGCCTCTCCCCAATTACATCTGCCCATCCCACCAGATCCAGCAGAAAGAGGATGCTGTGGGTCCCGTTGGCTCAGGAGCTACATTTGGCTGGTCCTAGGCGGTGGGCCTTTTCTGCTGTGGCGCCTGCTTTATGGAATATCCTCCCCTCTGGAGTGAGGCTGGCTTCATCACTTCTGTCCTTCCGCAGGTCCCTCAAAACCTGGATGTGCCATCAGGCCTGGGAACCCCAGGGGATGGGTGAACCAGTGAGGTGGCTACATTATTATTTACATTTCTTTGCCTAATATTTCTTCTCTTTTAGCTTGTTTTTTTCAATCTTAATGTTTTTAATATTAATAACAATAATTGGTATTTATTAGTTAATTGTTTTTAGCCTTGTCATACACCGCCCAAAGTCACTTGTTTGTGAGATGGGCAGCTATATAAAATTGACAAATACATAAATAATTTAGCTTTAGAATTGTCCTTTAAGAAAAGGCTGAAGAATTTTGGGTAAAAATCATAAATGGTTTCAGGAGTCCAGTGGGGGCATCTGTTTACCAGATCCTTCACAGACAAGAATGAGAGTGAAGATTAAAGATTGGTCCTGCAAAGCAGTCTTAGGAACAGATTCCTAAAATAAAATGACACTTATAATTTTGCTTTAAGTCTGGATCAGAATGACAGGAAGGCAGCAATTAGGATTTGGACAGCCCAGGTCAAGGTAGAGACCCAGATGAGAGAAATTGCATTTCAAAAGCCTTCTTCTACACACTGACATTCATAGCCTCACTTTGAGTATCTCCACTTCTGGCTCTTTATAGCAGATTGATACAGAGGGATCGCAGAAACGAATGAAATTGCATGTCAGTTCTAATAACTCACAGCATACTACTGAAAGTTCAGAAATTATTTTCTAAGCAAGGGCAGAAGAAGAGAAAGTAGAAGTTTATTTAAGAACCAAATTAATCTTGCTTGCATAGAGTTGCACATTAAAAAAAAGATACCTGGAGCTAAAAAAATAAAATTAAAAAAATAAAATAAAATAAAATAAAATATAATAAAATAATAAAATAAAATAAAATAATAAAATAAATAATAAATAATAAAATAAAATAAATAATAAAATAAAATAAATAATAAAATAAAATAAAATAAAATAAATAATGGTGGTTTTGTCATGTGATGGGGATGTACCATTCCATAAAAACACATAGGATGTATTGGCTAGTACCTCATAAAACTCTGTTTTTGATTGCCTAGAGAGTTTTCTAACATTTGCATTGTCAATATAAAGTTACCATTTCAGTTTGAAAGGTGTCATTGTATGACAAATACAAATGTGATTTATATCTGGGAAGCTTGAATTAAAATTCTTGTTCACTCATGACCTTCTACAATAAGCTTAGGTAAATCATGGTTCATCAACTTCAGTTCCAATTAATTAAAAATAACAGGAAAATTATGTGTACCAGATATTAATTTGGGCCCAAGATGTGGGACTGGTTATCCCTCACTTGAGGTATTGATTATATTTTTATGTTACACTTAAAGAAAACTTTTAGCAGAAATTTGTTGAACCTAAAATGCCCAACTTAATAAAAGGAGGTATCCATGGTAACCAAAGACTCACCCCTCCAAAATTTCTTAGATAATTTTTGTTTGCTTTTTCTTTTTTGATATCTTAAATGCTTCTTTAAAAAAGATGGGTATGGAATTGATAACAAAATAAAAGTAAAGGTAAAGGTTCCCCCACACAGTTGTGTCCAACTCTAGGGGCCAGTGCTCATCTCCATTTGTTAGCCAAAGAGCCAGCGTTGTCCGAAGATGCTTCCGTGGTCCTGTGGCCGGCATGACGTGCACGGAATGCTGTTACCTTCCCACCGAAGTGGTACCTATTTATCTACTTGCATTTGCATGCTTTCAAATTGCTAGGTTGGTAAGAGCTGGGGCAAGTGTGGGAGCTCACTCCGTCATGCAGCGCTCGGGTCTCGAACCTCCAAACTTGCGACCTTCCGATCGACAAGCCTGGTGTCTTAACCACTGAGCCATTGCGCCCCCTGATCACAAAATAAACACTTTAAATTAAAATCTTCACAATTATCTGTAAAAAACACATGTACCAACAACAACCCCCTCAAATAAAAATATGTAGGTTAAAAAGATTACAAAGGAAAACCAACAATTATCAGACAGTATTAACTTTAAATAAAAACTGGAAACATAAGATTCAAATCAGAGTCTTGTAGGGGCAGAAGAAAAGTGGCTGTGCAACAACAGTGTTAAAAATGCCTTTATTCCATATGTGTGAGATAATCTTATTCCCCAGAATTAGATTTCAGCTACTGTATACCTCCTTGCTTTTCATTTGCATAGGTAATCTTCTGATTAAACTTAATGGGGAAAAATTATTTTAAGAATTATGTAGAAAGGTGTCCCCTTCCTGTTCTAGATTACATTAGATGTGAGGCTTTTGGAAATAATTAACCAATGAACTTATTTAGGCTTGTTTTCTTAATTAAGCTCCAACTTTTCCTCAAGTAGTATTTTTCATGTACTCAGTACAGTACAGTACAAATTCTGTACTCTTCATTGACCCTTTGCCCTTTTATTGCTACACAGTGACACCTGGTGCTGATGTCACCTGAAGTGGAAAGGTGTGATGGTAAAGTAGTTGTAATTGGAAAGTTCAACTTCTCTTCATTTGGCTTTCTTTTGTGGCTGATTACATTCTCAAGAGAATGAAGCCAACTTTTCATTAAGAGTCCTGAAATGTGTCGGTAGACTGTCTTATTGTATGTTCCCCTGCCTTTTGTTTGAATATGTTCTGTGAACTTCCTAATCCTACTGATAAATTAGTATTTATCCTTTCTCCTGCTTCACACATCACCCTTTTCTTCTAGGACTTCATTGTTGCCAAATCTTGTAAGGAGATACAAGAAATGCTACTATGTCGTCTCTAGTTGAAACCTCTGGTTTCTGAAAAATAGAAGAGGCGTGTCCTTGAAATGCTCCCCAGCAGTCTTCTTGGGCTCCTAGTTTCTCATGTGCTTCTGGATTCCAGAATGAACCAGATTCTGGACAAGGATGCTTGTTCAACCATCTATTAGCCTAACCTTTGTTTGATACCTTTTTGTGTAGGATTTTGTTGCCTACATAAAGTTTCACAAACATCACACCATTGACTTTCTCAGATTGGAAAGCTTTCTCTTTCCACCACTCTGAAATCTGCTCCTTGTCTACAATTGGCCTCTCCCTACAACTTTGAAACCTCATACATAAGAAAGTTACAGCTGACTCAAGCTCAACATACAGTAACAAAGTGAGGATTCTGAATGAGCTGATGAGATTACAAATTGAAACAGGATACTCACTGAATTTAAATCTTGAGCCCTGATCCACACAACTCACTGTTTGTGAGGAACTTGCTGTTCCAAAGGAAAATCATTGCAACCCACTTTTCTTCCCTGCTGCTTCACCTGTTTTCGTATACAATTTGCAGACTAAGCATCGGGAGCATGACAGGAAGCCTGATTTTCCTATGAAAAAGAAAGTGTAGGAGCCACACATGTGAATATGCATGACTCCTGAAGCAGAGGTGTGGCAAAGGAAAGAAACTTCTTTTTCTAGCACTGAGCTGCTGGATTTTTACCTCCTTCAGTTGTGCTGGCAGCAAATTACAAGCTATGGCATGAGAGTACCAGGAGTGCCTCTGCAGGCAAAAATGGAGTATTCTTTACATGTCATAGACCTCATTATGCAACATGAAGGAATAGATGATATGCTAATTCTTTACAAAGAGCTACTCATCTAATGAAAACAATACATTCAAGCATATAGTGACTATTTTTTTCATGCATGGCAAAAATGCATACACTTGACAATTTAGGTAAAAAACAAATGTTCTTTGAGAAAGAAATATCTTCTATAATGTCTGAAAGATGAAAAATGGAAGCAAACAACTGACACATTCAATAGGATATTACTTAGATATAATTTTAAGCAAATCCCATATCAGGCTTTCTGACAGTCAGTTTTGAATGAATGTGGCAGGTGCTACCTTTATAGTTATTGTGAAAGCACCTAGAAACCACACAGGATTTCATGCAATTTATTTCTATTTGCAGTTTTCGATTATTCTCTACAGATAGAACAGTGGGAGAGAGCTGAGTCTTATAGTGTGCAATCCGAATCTATTATGATCAAGGGTCATTTTGTTATCACTGCAGCAGGATGTGGGTTATATCTACTGATCTCATTTATTGAGAAATTAGCTGGCACTGTCTCTGGGAATGTTTCCTGTAGAAGCGATATGTAAAATTAATGGGGTAGTAATCTGGTGTTGTGCAGTATCATGTTGTAGGCTTGTATAATTCCGATTCATTCAATGAGATTTATGCAGGAGATATTCCCACTGTCTTTTCCTTCTCAGTTGACCCTCACTCCATGGATGTATATATATATTGCAAACTGTGTAAGAGACTGGATAGATACGGGTACTTAGAAATATATATAACAGGTTTATGACAGAATGAAAAATTGTATTTTAGAACGTTAAGAACAGTACTGCACTAAAAGTAACCAAAGAAGGTCAGTTTGGTGCAGCGGTTAAGGCATCAGGCTAGAAACCAGGAGACTGTGAGTTCTAGTCCCACCTTAGGCACAAAGCCAGCTGGGTGACCTTGGGCCAGTCACTCTCTCTCAGCCCTAGGAAGGAGGCAATGGCAAATCACTTCTGAAAACCTTGCCAAGAAAACTGCAGGGACTTGTCCAGGAAATTGCCAGGAGACAAGACTGACTCGAAGGCAGGCACACACACACACACACACACACACACACACACACACACACAAATAAATAAACAAACCAACCAACCAACCAACCAACCAACCAACCAACCAACCAAGAAGAAGTGGCTTGGGACAATGCCCTTTGAGCATTAATAAAATTGGTGAATCATGAACTGTAACTTTACCTAGTGGCAGTGGCTACAAAGTCAACAGTTTGTATGACATTTAAATAGTAGCAGCTACTAAAAGGCACTCCTGAGCACTGCAGGAAGTTTTAAAAAGCAATTTGCAGCTGTTTGCCACATGAAGCAGAGGGAACAGAGCAATATCAGTTGCCCAAAGCTGTTAAATGCTGAAGAAAAATAATTTGCTTGCAATACCATCATATCAGAATTCAGGCACAGAAGAGAGTTTAGAAAAATTAAATCAACACACCCCCCTTTAAAAATATTTCTTCATTCCCCATCAATATATGGAAACATATGGAATATATTCTTCCCATATATTACTGTTGATAAACAGTAAAAAAATAGCGTACTCTGTGGATTTAATTACCATTTTGAAACTGTTTAAAACGTTTGCTGCATTCTGTAGGAGTGGAGTTCAGATGACAAATTAATTGTGTTAACAGACCATCAGGTTGGCCTCTGGTGGCCATTCTTACTTTATTTCTCTCCCATTGCATACAATGGGAAGAAAGTACTTCAGAATTGGCCTAATTTTTTTAAAAAAACTTTAGATTAGGAATTTGACAAGAGGGGCGGGCAAGGCAAGCAGGACCAAATATTTTCTCTGATTTGCCCTTATCTTCTTTTTGACCTTCCCCTTATCCCACTGTCAGAAATGTATTCATTCATTCATTCATTCATTCATTCATTCTTGTATGCATACATGCATACATACACTTTTTAAACTGCTTCAATCTTAAAAGACTTTTATTAGAGTGGGGAGGATTGTGGATGATGTCACATGATTTATAAGAGAGAATCCAATGTCTGATTTCGTAGTCCCTGGGGATTGTTCTCTCTCCATGGAAAATCTAATCTTAGTCCCCAGGCATCCTAATATAAGTTTGTTCCATTCTTGAATTTGCTGAATTAGCCTCTTCCTGCAATTCCCAAACCGTGTGCCGTGGCTCCCCTGGGTGCCTCTGCAAATGCACAGGGACACCATGGGATATTTTAAATTTGAGGGACTCACAGTGATACTCAACATCTGTTGGACACCATGTGAAGTACTAGTTCGAGGTAGTTCACAGTTTTGACCTAGAGACGCTGTGAAAAATTTCTTGAGACACTAAGGGTGCTGAGAACCAAGAAACTTTGGGAACCTCTGACTTATATTTTTGTGGAAGGCAAATTATCTTGGAGAAATGGAGGGAGGAATTTTAAGCTCAGCTTGACTTTTTTTTTTTAAATGCAGCCTGGTCCTGTGTAAATGAACTCAATGTTTAAATTCTATTGAGTTACCTGAGGCATATTCCTGAGGTGATAGGTATAAACCTGCAGATTTTGATAAATTTTAGATTTCAAATCTCAGTTCTAGAAAAACATTTCAATTTGTATATTGATAGGAACATAACTTAAGAATATAAGAATAAGCCTGCTGGATCAGCTGAGGACCCTCCTAATTCAGTATTTTGTCTCTTACAATGTCTGGCCTGGTTCCTATGGGGGGGCTGCAGCAGTAGGTAGAGATACATCCATCTCCTGCTCCCAACCAGGAGGGACCACTGAGTCACAAGACTAATAGCCCTTGACAGAACTGCCTTTCATGAATTTATCCAGTTGTTTTTAAAAGCCGTTTAAATGTGTGAAATAAATAAATAAAATAAAGCCATCCAAGTTTATGACCATCCATAAGCACAGATTATGTGCTATGTGAAGAATATTTAAGCTGCACTGCTATTACTGTTGTGTAAGTAGGTTTCTTCTATCAGATGTAAAGTTATTCTGACATTTTCTGCTATTAAGTAAAACTTACAGATGTGAGGCAAACAGAATAAGGCAGCATAAAATATAAAACTTTTCACTATCCCACAGGAAAAGCTGCTTCAGCAGGCTTCATTAAAAAGAGAAAAAGATTCTGCTGACAACTTTTATTATTTATAGACACCTAGCAACAAAAGCAAACCAATTGAGACTGACTTGTATAATGAAATCTGAAAGCAGAATTAGATAAAGCAAGAGTTGTTCTCAACGTTACATAATTTAGTTGTCTATAAATTGATGCTATTATAGTAAGGCACTGAATATCATATTGATTTTCAGTGTTTCCAAATATGTCAATTAAAGCATAATTAATATTAATATAAAATTACCATCATGAGTTAATACTCTGTTCATTTAATTTATTCCCTAAATTGATTTATAACATTGATTAAAATAAAAATGAATAAAGTTTTAGCTACTAAAAACAAATGTATAAACATTTGTGATAGAATTGCATTACTTCATTTTATATGTAACAGAAAGCTCTTTTATGCACCATTTTCTGAACATAATGCTTACTAGCTTATGCTGGTGGGCTACTGAAGTTATGGATTCAAACATCACTTTAAGCCATAGCTTGTTTTAACTGTAGTTTGTTGAATTCACCATCAATACCTGGTTCACACATAATGCTAAATTATGGACTGTAAAGCCTTTGTGGTATTTTAAAGACTAATCAATTTACTACCAAGTAAATCATCATGCATTTGATGATGTGGTGATTCATAAATGCTTATGCAATAGTTAATTTGGTAGTCTACAGGTAGTCCTCACCTAACAACCACAATTGGGACCGGGATTTTGGCTGCTAAACGAAGCAGTCATTAAGCAAATCCGAACTGATTTTACGACCTTTTTTGCACAAGTCATTAAGCGAATCACGTGATTCCCCATTGAGTTTGCTTGCCAGAAGCTGGCCAGGAAGGTTGAAAATGGTGATGAGGTGACCACAGGACCTTGTGACGGTCATAGATGTAAACCAGTTGCCAAGCGCCTAAATCGTGATCATGTGACCATGGGGATGCTGCAATGGCCGTAAGTGTGAGGACCGGTCATAAATTGTTTTTTCAGAACCGTCGTAAATCTGAACTGTCACTAAATGAATGGTTGTTAAGTGAGGACCACCTGTATAGGGAGATGTTCTTTTTGCTGCAAAAGGCTAACCAACTATTAGGGCTGTGGAAATCTTTAAAGTAGTGTTGTTTTCAATGAAGCTATACATGAAGCATCCATTCGAAGCAGCTTTGCACTGCACTATGTCCCGCTGCTTCTAAACAGCAAGGCACAACAGCCATGCTGTTTTACTTCAGTGGAAGAAATCACCTTCTGAACATGTATAAAAGTCATTTTTGGTTGAATGAAGTATCAGAGGTACTTTGCATTATGCAAGGCATTTTTTTCAAAGAGAAGCCTGTTGTTTTATACCTCAATGAAGCAGAGTATGTTGTCTTTCCTGCATGGTGAACTTGTTGAGGTGACTCACTCCTGCCTTGCACAGGCCTAATAGCTTCACCTCTGGAAATCATAAACCATGCAGTTGTGTCCCTAACCCTAAACTGTGCCTAAATCTGGCACAGTAACAAGCAGTGGTTCTGAGGCTAGAAAAACCATTATGTAAACAGGTCTGAGCCACCCTCTGCCAGTGAGCAAACTGACAGGTACCAGATAACTTGGAAAAGTGGGAGGAAGACGTTCAGAGTTTAACCTCCAGAGCAGGGACCTATATAAAGGATTGACTTTGCACTGCAGAGGGCTTCATTCTTGTCTGCGACAGAGCCTAATCTAACCGAGTTGTGCCTGAGAGTCTTCTGTGAGTAAACACAGTCCTGAATAGGGATTCAGATGTCTGGAGAACCGAGATTTACTGCTATGAAGCTGGAGTGAAGCCATTTTTCCCCCCTGAAGGAAGTATTGGAGATTTTTCTTGAGATGCAGCATAGGAAAGAAATATTACCTGTCTCCCCTCTTCACTGGCTGCAGTAAGTACCAGTCCTCTGATTTTTTGGGGGGGAGGGGCAGGGGGAGAGCTCCCTTCGGGGGAGATGGGCGGTGATAGAAATTGGAAAAATAGATAAATAAATAATAAAATTTTAAAGAAGCCCTAAATATTAAATGCAAATCCAAAAATACATTTAATATATTGAACCTGAGTCTATAAAGAACATCCAAATAAAAATTAAAAACTAATATTTGTTATCTCCTTTATATATTTACTTTTAACAATGTACATTTATTTGCTATCCTGCAGTGATGATAGGAACTACCAATACCGACTTCTGAGGTGTGAGAGGAATTCTTGAATCTGCCACAGATTATTAAGAAGTTACAGGAGATGCTTCAGCATTAAGCAGTTGTATAGCTGCTGACTGGCTATTCCCTCATAGTTTGTTTTCCAGTGTGAAAAACTAGCCAATCAGCAACCAGAGATTTGATGGTTCTCCTGGACTCATGTCTATTGATTAGCAGGAAAAGGACATGACCAAGGGATTTTTCATCATCATCATCATCATCATCATCATCATCATCATCAGTCAAGCTGGTATCATATTTCAACAGCAACTTCCCTGTAAATTATAATCCAAAATCTTGGAGAAAGAAGGCTGTTTTTTACCTCTCATCTGAATGTTAACAGAAAGGGGAATATTCTTACATCAGGGGACAGATTTTTCTGTAAGGCTGGAGAAGCTACAGAAAAGCAGGTTTCCTGATCCCCACCTCTTTAGTTTGGTGGGGAGTGGGATTATACAGCATGCCTTCACAATTCAGACGTGTAGGACGTGTGCATTCTACATGGAACAGGTGGTCCCAAAGATAACTAGGATCTGATTTATGAAGGACTTTATAGATGATAACTAGCACTTTGAATTATATCTGACTGATGCAGAGACTGTGAAGAAGAGGTGTTACTCTGCTGAGTCAGCTTTCACCTGTTAGTACACAGGTCACTACATTCTGTTCCAACTGAAGTTTTCAAATACTCTTCAGAGACAGCCCCAATTAGAGTGTGTTGCAAAAGACAAAGTATGAGATGGTGGAGGCATGATTACAGCCAGAGCATCTGGTTCCTAGAACAGTTATATCTAGCACCAACCAAAACTGGGGAAGAGTATCTTGGCCATGGTTTCCACCTGCTTTTCCAGCAGCAGCCACAAGTCCAAGGGCTATGTTACTGCAATGCAATGACTTTAAAGATTACCAGGGTCTGCAACTGAAGTAGGTGTGAACTGCTTCAGCCATGTGGTACCAGTTCTCTGGCATTGCAATAGATTCTTGAGTATATTTCAAAGTGCTAGTTTAATCCATAAAGCACTAAATGGCTTGGCTCCTAGCTACCTATTTACCTTCAAGACTGTCTCTTCAAACTGAATCTGCTCATTCTGTGCATTCAACTCAGAACGGGAGTGGGAATTAGGAGACACATCTTCTCAGTGGCTGCCCTTGCCCCATTCTTGTGGAATAGCTTTCCCCTGAAGCCCTGGACTGCCAGCCCACCTCCCCACAACCACTTTATTGTCCTAAAACAATATTGTTCAGCTAAAACTAAAACAGCAAAATCTATATTGTTCTGCTGGGCTTTGAGGGTATAATGTGGTTACTGTATTTCATTTCTTGAAATGTTTGGGGGTATAATGTGTTTACTGTATTTTATCTCTTGAAATGTTGATGGCTCAAACTGTTTTGGAGATTTTTATTTGTTCTGGTCCTGGTTTTTAATGTGAATATTAAATTTAATTTGTTTTAATAGGAGGACTTGATGTTTTTAGAAAACAAATATTATTTTATTGTATTTTTTATTACTCCGAACTGCCTGGAGTAAATACTAAAATCAACCAACCACAAGCCTTCACAGAGGTGGTAGAGGCACTCCTGCCTTTACTACAATCTCCAGATACGGTAGTTTCTGTGAGGTTCAGGAATTCCTCTTCTTTTACAGCAACAGCAGATGAAGCTTTCTATTGCTGAACCTATTCTGTAGCTTTTACTGCTCCTGCTGTTCTAGTCATTTATGCATTTTGTTTGAAATATATTGTTATTGCTATTCCAAGAACTATCTGGCTCACTGCACAGGCTAAATGTGAAACTATATGAGAATCTCACACCTCAATTTCTGTTCTCAGATGAAATAAAAGGAAGAGAATGAACCAAGGCATTCTATGTCTCAGAAATGAGAGATGGATGTAGTTAAACATATCTCACTCCAACAGAAACTTTCTGATTTTATCTTAAGGAACAGGAGATTTTTGTAGCTCCATTTCTGTTCTCTGACTTTATCAGAGAATGACAAAGACCAGGATGAATTACATCTAGAATCAAAAGATGGATGTGGTTAAACACATCTTACTCCGTGATAAGTCCTAAGACCATAACCGCCCAGAGTTCCCCGTTGGGGGAGATGGGCGGTTATATAAATTTAATTAAATAAAATAAATAAAGAATTGGATTGCGGGGACTGATGGCGGGCCATCTCATGTAGCATTATTTGGATGTGTGATGGTAGATATAATAGGCCTATATATCAGTGCATGTTTGTAAGTGTGTATCTTAAAAGCAAACAAACTCTGAATCTTAGAAGAATATTAAAGGTAAAGGTAAAGGTTCCCCCCGCACATTTGTGCAGTCGTGTCTGACTCTAGGGGCCGGTGCTCATCTCCGTTTGTTAGCCGAAGAGCCAGCGTTGTCCAAAGACGCTTCCGTGTTCATGTGGCCGGCATGATGCACGTGGAACACTGTTACTTTCCCACCGAAGTGGTACCTATTAATCTACTTGCATTTGCATGCTCTCGAATTGCTAGGTTGACAAGAGCTGGGGCTAGTGTGGGAGCTCACTCCGCACGCAGGGCTAGGGATTCAAACCTCCGAACTTGTGATCTTCCAATCGACAAGCCTGGCATCTTATCCGCTGAGCTACCACGCCCCTAGAAGAATATTACCAAGCACTAAAAGACATACAGAAATATACCCAAAGAAGAGAGGGGAAAGGGTAAAATAAAGCAAGGTAGCTTAACAAGAAATTTACAAGCAACATAGAATTAGAATTAATTTTAAAAAATATTTTATCAATTAGTTTTTAACAAATGAATATACAATAACATTTAAAAAATACAGATAATGGTTAAAATCCAAGTATTATATGATTATTAACAGCAATAATCAGCATGGTATAAAGCATAAAATGCGATTAAGAATTATAGTAATTTCTATCCAAGCAATTGAGGACTTTATGCTAAGAGAAACTCAAATTTCAGATGTGGTACAAACCCAGATGTAGAAAATATAATCCAAAATATTTGATTAAACAGAATTAACCTTTGTTTCAGATAAAAGAATGGATTATTAAAATAATGTCCAAATACTGCAAAAGATTGTACCTGGAATCTTCCATATCACTTATTGTCATAATTAGGGTTAGGTATGTGCCTTCTACTCTCCTGGTGTTCACCAGGCTCCCTGTCTATCCTGATATTCTTTAAAAAAGATTATTTTAATAAAAAATGTAAATTGGAAATTGGAATGCAAAGCACAGCCTCTGGCATGGTTTTTATTTGAGGCAATGGTTTTAGGTCCCCCAAAATTTCCAAAATAGCATCCTAGGGGGTTATTTTGCTTTCTGCTAAATGGATAATTTGAGACTGGCCATACCTATTACACCAGCCATTTTATAACTAAGCAATTTCCCCATTTTAGCTATTCTATGAATACACCCACTACATTCTCTCAAAATTCTAATTGTGCTCTGGGTCCAAACAGATGGCCTATCTCTGTAATAGAATACCCCAGTGGAAAAAGCTATTTCAGTCTGGATAGCCACTGTAGGAATTCTGGGATGGTAGTACAAGAACTCCACGCAGCTTCTTATTAGTATATAGCAGAGTAGAAGCATTCCCATAAACTTGCACAAGGCTTAATCAGTTCAAAAACACAAAATAAACACACTTCACACGTTAATGTAAAGTTACATAAAAAAAAGAGTTTACAATTTTATTGTAACTCACAGTTCCTTAGTAGAAATGGTCCATGCGTGCGAGCAATTGGTTCTGACGTGACCCACATGCTTCTATAATGTGGCCCACCTGGATGGAAGTATGAGCAATGTGGCAGCAGCCATAGCTGGCCCAACCTCCTTGGTAGGAGATTCAAGCAGAAAGAGAAAGAGAAGGGAACAGGAAACAGGAAACCGGGATTCAGCCCCTCCCACACAAAGCAAGTAAAATTAGGTTACAGCAGAGGCTGCCTCCTCCTTCAAGCTTGTGTGAGACGTGCTTGGTTGAAACCCGATCTCTAACAGCCGCATGTGCCCCACAAAATCTTGGGTGCAGTCCCCAAGAGCCCCGCTCCAAACTTTGCCACAACATTGTAATTTTAATGTAAAATTGCATTAGTAAAGTAAAGAAGAGTGGATGGGTGGGGAGTAATCATTTGATTGATTGATTGACTGACTGACTGACTGACTGACTGACTGACTGAATTTGTAGGGAGTCCCATTGCAGATGCTTCCTGGTGGCTTTTTAAAATTAAAACAGCAATACAATACAGAACAACCACCTCAATGGAAATGGTGACTGTTCATATAGCAAAAACTACCATTCATGGGACCCATCCATCCATCTAACCCAAGGCCTGTGGGAAAAATCTAATTTTTAAACAGCATTTAAAGATGGGCGAGGTGGCAGCCATGTGGTTCTCAGGGCGGGGGGAGGGGGTATTGTTCCAAGGGCAGGTGTCATGACAGAGAAGGGCTGCCTCCTGGGTTTATACTGTACTTAGCCATACTTAAATTTGATATATATTGTGAATTGCATTTAAATTCAAATTAAATTAAATTCAGTATTTTGTCCCGATCCCACCTAATTTCTGTTTTGTTGTCCCTGGAATAACAAGGAAGTGTCGAGTGAGGCCTTTGATCTCAGACATATAGTGTACTCTAAATTTAGGCCAGATTGGTTAAAATTGGTTTCATCTATTTCTAAACAAGAGGTAACTGGGTGTAAACCAAACTGCTCTCCAAGAAACCTCAGGTTCGTCCACATGACCATTGCCTAATGAATTTTGCTTCATATTTCATCACATATTTGCATTTGAAATCTGCCTGGTAGGATAATACAGATAAACACATGTCTTTGTTATGATTTTCACTTCTGGAAAAGATTTTTGAAGTATAGAATTCTGCATTCCTAATTCTGTGCTTTCTATTTAATATCCTGGAATATTTGTTTACATCAGCCACAACTTTCTTCCTAATCTTCTCAATTTAAGGGAGAAAGTAGAGGAATAAAGCATCTCATATGTTTGAATAATGAGTATGCATATCAGACAGGAAAATTTGATTGTTTTTTTTCATGCTGTTGAAAACATAAAATTGTTTTAATATAGGCTAATACTCTGTTCCAAACCACATATTTTCTTAATAGCTTTGTGGCTAAGTGTGTTTATTAATAGCTTTTACAACTGCCAAAAGTAATATTTTCTGTCACCAGTAACTCTTAATAGTAATTTCCATTATTAAGCCACCTGGTGGCAATGTTTGACAATGAATCAAAGCTAGTTGTATCTGCGCTATTAACTTACAAGAGCTGAATATGCTGAAAGAAAGCTCCAGAATTCATCATGCAGGCTACTGGAAATTTGGTAGACTCCCAGTTTTTTTTTCTTGGCAAGCTTAGATGTAGTAGTCCTAGAAAGATTAAGACAGCATCAGGGAAGTTTGTTTGTTTATTTATTTATTCATCAAATTTATATGGCCGCCCATCTCACAAACAAGTGACTCTGGGTGGCATACAACAAAGCTAAAAAGCAATATTTACAAGACAGTTATTAATAATATTATTAGTAAAAGCTTTAACATTATAACACAAATATTGGGGGGAAGAGCAGGTGTTACTAACAGTGGAGCCACCTCAATATTTCACCAGTCTTCTGGGGGGCCCAGGCCTGATAGCACAACCAGGTCTTGAGGGACTTTCAGAAAGTCAAAAGGGATGAAGCCAGCTTTACTTCGGGGGTTGGGGGGGGGGGGGAGAGAATGTTCCATAAGTTGCTAAATTGGGCCAGGTCTGCATTCATGATGCTCAGATTTTACAACCATTCTTAGCATGTTAAAATCAACAACAGGAGATGATGCTTCCAATAGGTTTCAGAATGGTGAAGCCATTTTTGAATTAGTCTTATGTGACCATACTATAATATAATATTTCCTGCATCTGAACAAAAGAGGAGCAGTAAGAATTTTACAGGTGGGTGGAAGAGAAGGAGAGGGTGACACATGGTGGCTTTGCTGATAAATGGGCTGACAATGAGAAGAGCAGGCAAAGACTTTGCTGGCAGGCATGTTCTAAGAAGGGGAATCAAGTGGTAGAGTTTGCTAGCAGGCATACAGGAGGTGAGAAAGAAGACAATATGGTCTCTTTAATCATCATAGGTGAGTGGTGATAGAATGGTAGGCTAAAGGATAGCCAGAAGCCAGGAGAAAAGGCTAAAGACTCCAGGATTGCCACATGCTCCCTTAAATCTGGGGGTATCACTGATTATAACAAGGTATAAAGATAGAACTATAGGCACAGTAAGGACTACTTCACTGTTTGCAAGATCAGACCAGCAACTGCAAAGAGTTGCACTTCAGTGCATAATACTGGGAACACAAAGTAATTTTCTTAATTGAATTTCAGTCCAATTCACCTTGACCTGGATAGCCGATGAAAAATTAAGTAGTCAGAAAAGCAAGATGAATTGTCACATGCATAGGACCATGGTAGCAATAATATAATTTTGTTATCTAATAATATAACATGTAGATAAAAAGCCAAATGAAATGATCACCATTGTATTATGTCCTTTTTCCAAGAGGCTAGGTAAAAGAACATGGAAATATTCCATTTTATCTTCAAAATAAACTTGGGCCAGGGATGAACAGCATGTTCCCTGCCAGAAGTTAACCTGTGCTTCCCATAAGAGCAGCTAAGGTGGGCAAGGTTCAAGGAATATGAGAACTATCCCCCAAAGTCTATCAAAGGCATCAGAGGTCTTCTGTTGTCCTACTGCAGGTAGTAGGCTAGGGGTTGTATTTATCAAAGCAAATCAGACAGCTTGATGACAAGGAATTATAATAGGAGTGCAAAAACTATCCAAAAGTTGCGGTAAAAGGGGCATTGGTGGGGAGTTTGCACATGCTTGGCTACATGTGAGGCCACATACACTTTTGACTGCCGCCTCCCCAGCAATTAGCCCTTGGGATAGCCATCAGTTTAGATGGGTTTAAAAGAGGATTAGTCTTTCTTCTCCTGCTTATGGACTTTCCATAGGTATCTAGCAGGTCACCAAAAGAAATATGATGCTACACTAGATGAGTCTTGGTGTGATTCAGGAGGTCTCTTATTAATAAATGTAAATTACTTAAGTACTCCATAGTTCTCAAAAAGTTAAAAAACAAGAGAAATGAGGGGTAAGGTGTGCTGAAGACTCCAATAACTGCTAAATACACCAGATTTTCTTTGGATTATGTCCAGTTTATGTAGCCTTCTAGATATGTATTGGCATGAAATAATTACCAAAGTACTTGGCACGGAAAGATCCATCTGTGAAATTGGCTCAGTCACTGCTGGCAAACATTTCAACAAATATGTGCCAAAGAATTGAGGCAAGGGTGGAAAAGAAGTCTTTGTAACACAAAATCTGTAAACAGGGAAAACTTGCAAGATTACTAATGACTGAATTGCCTGTTTAAAATCTGCTGAGACATCGCAAATTGCACGCAAAGCTTCCTGTGAAAAGTAGAAGCAAATAATAAGTAAGTAAGTGTATGTATGTATGCATGTGATGGCCATTTTCTATTTTGCAAAATACAATACATAAATGCAAAATAATGTGCTCTATGTGAATTAAATGTAATACTTATATTTCATAGTTAGTAATACTCCACAAGGATGGTGCATATCACCCATTCCAGCACACAGAAATTAGAGTCAAAGGTAGCCAGAGTTCTAGTTTATGGCAGGCCAAGTTTTTTCAGTCAGAATACGTATATGATAGAAAGTATAGCCATACCAAGTTCTATTTCTGTCTTTTTTTTCACTGTATAATTCATGGTTTCACACCACTTCATGAATGGCACACAATTGGAAGGTAATGCAGAATACAGATACTCATTTGTTATGTTCAGGAATCATATTTCAGAATTTTAATATAGCAAAGGAAATGATGCATAAGGATAAAGATAGATTTCTTTGATTTGCTGTTTGAAGAAATAATGTATATCATATAGCACATTTATGTTTAGAAGCCAAGTCAAACACATTCTGAAGTGGTAGAAAAATCAAACAATATCAGATCACAACCAAACTCAAAGCCAACAAGCTTCTTGGAAATGTTGTGCTTTGCAAAGTTGTGCAGCTGCACAGACTCAGTTATTGCCTTATCTCGTGTTAAATTTTCACACTCCATTACTCTGTTTTAAAGTGTGGGGGGGAAGATAATGGTATAATCCTAGGAAGACTATTCCATTTCAAAATGCAGGTGAAAGATCACATTTGAAACTAAAGATAGAACAAAATGTAGCAAACTGTTATCTAGTGAACATTTTTAGACCACATAGGGTTTAGAGATTTAAGGGGTATTTTAAAACAGGGTAGAAAATGGGAGGCACACACATAAAGGAGGGCATCCAAAGCATGATTCGTTTTTTGAAATTATGAAATAGAACAACATTTTTTCATTCAAGAAACTTGAATCAAAACTTATCACTTAAAACATGCTAAGAGTTATTTCAGATTTCTGCGCAGACCCTCAAATCTTGGGACTTTGGGAAAAGAATTACAGGGATGCAGGATGCACCATGAAAAACGTGGGATGGGGGAGTATGCTCAAATAAACATTCTGCTCCTGGGTCTCTCAGTATTTTAAAAAGGCTATGAGTGAGTGAAGTTTGGATCACCTAACACTAGTCCTGGGTTTCTATTAATTTAAAAACTCAGTGGTATTTAACAGACAGCCTCCTGTTCTTCCCTTAGTCTGAATTCATCATTGAAGCCCTGTTCTATGTCCCCTTCTTGAGTTTCAAGTAGGGCTTTTGTGCAGCAGCATCCAAGTTCCTGAAATCTCTTTTGAGGAAGGTTAAGTTTGCTTCTCATTATTGAGGTATAGCAAACCAACTGGAGGGGGCACGATGGCTCAGTGGTTAAGACGCCAGGCTTGTTGATTGGAAGGTCGGCAGTTTGAGACCCGAGCGCCACGTGACAGAGTGAGCTCCCACACTCGCCCCAGCTCTTGCCAACCTAGCAATTCGAAAGCATGCAAATGCAAGTAGATAAATACGTACCACTTCTGTGGGATGGTAACAGCGTTCTGCGCGTGCATCATGCTGGCCGCATGACCGCGGAAGCGCCTTCAGACAGCGCTGGCTCTTCGGCTAAGAAACGGAGATGAGCACTGGCCCCTAGAGTTGGACACAACTGTGCAGGGGAAAACCTTTACCTTTACCTTTAACAAACCAACTAAACCAATAATGTTCTGAGTATTGAGTGATTGATGCTGCTCTTTGATTCTTGGTTTTCCTGTTTTATTTCAATTTATGTAGTTTATAGATGTCACTGAAACTTGTAATCAATCAGTCTGTACTGTGAATCAACCTTGCCCATAATTCTTTTGTGTACAACAAGCATCAGCACTGAGTAATACATCCAAAATTAAAACTGAGGTTAATTGCTGCTGATGTTGTTGTTGATGCTTTCTTCCCCACTTGTTCCTTTATAGCTGCAGCCTCTGCTCCAGGTTGATCTGTTTTTGAGATCAAAACTGTTTTGAGCAGTGACAAAAAGAATGACATAGCATATGAGAATTTGCTACACAGGAGTGGAAAAACAGCATTGTACTAAGTTTACATCACAGTACTGTATGTATGTATGTATGTATGTATGTATGTATGTATGTATGTATGTGGCAGCATCTACTTGACCTTAGATCTTTTCAAGATCTCAGATCTTGAAAAATCTGTGCAGGACTAGATCTGATTAAGACTTGGCTGAGACATGATCAGCTAATCCCAGGACTGTACACTAGAATGGGAAGCTGAAACATCTCAGAACTGGCAATGGCATACCAGTTCCATATTGTTGCCAAGAAAATAATATGGATACATCCATGTAGTTAACAGGGGTGAAGCTCAGCTTAAGGGAGGTTGAACTTTTACTAACTATGCCATGTCTACAAGCTGCACATAATTGATTGCTTAAAATATCTCTTGGGGATGGCTAATACATTAGGTTGGCCCTTGAATTGCCCTTTCCAGTGTTTTTTTTTTAAAAGCTACTACCATCTTGATTTTATTATATTTATTGTATTTTTAAATTGCTTAGTTTAATGTTTATTTGACTCTATTTATATTGTATTGGAGTTTATGTGAGATTGTAAACTGCCCAGAGTCACTTTGAGGGAGTTGGGCGGTGATAAATCGAATGAATGAATGAATGAATGAATGAATGAATGAATGAATGAATGAATAAATAAATAAATAAATAAATAAATAAAATTAGCACCTAGAGTTATATAACTTTATTAAGTTTTTTATATTTCTTTATAAAAAAACAGAAACTAATATATAGAATAAAGAAAGAAGAAAAGAAAAGAAAAGAAAAGAAAAGAAAAGAAAAGAAAAGAAAAAGAGGAAACAAAGCCAAAAGTGCAGAAAAGTAAAAAAGGTGTTGCCAAAAGTAACAAGATACCTTGTTTTAACCTTGATCAAATAAACCAACTTCATGTTCCTTCCTTTTACTTCTAACAGTCCTAATCTTTAGTTAATTCAAATATTATCATAAGATTTGATTTCTCTTAATTTCTTCTTTGTCCCATCACACAGAGTTCTTCAAGGCTTTAACAACCCTCTTTTGTAAGTCCAGCAGGAAAAAGTTGTCCAGGTCACTCTCTTGGTTTGTCATTTGTATTTCTGTTTTAATTTTTAAAACATCAGCCAGTTTCTTTTGTAGATCCAGTGAAACATCCTTTTCTAAATCATTCTCTTGAGCTGTCAGTTGTAAATCCACTTTCAACACCATCTCTATCTTGTCAGATAAAATTTGTTCTACATCTGTCATTTCTTCAATAATATCTTTTGGACATAATCTATCCATAGAAGCAGACATCATTACTGACATTGTTGATATTGTGGCTACTATTTTCTGATTCAATTCTTCAAAAGTCTCCTTCAGTATTTTCATTGTTATAATATTTTGCATTATTTTGTAGGTTTGTATTTTTTCTCTTTACCTAAGTCTTTTGTTCCCTCTAGTGTCCAGTTTTTAAAATCATGAAATTACTTACAGTATCTGTATTATATCTCACAAAAATTAAAACAGGATCTATTTCCTATGAGAAGCTGTTTATTCTTTATAATTAGTTCTGAAATCTTATTGTGTAAGTTTCAATATTCCAAATTTATCCGGACCCTTATTACTTTCTAAAATTAAAATCTTATTTAGCTTTTTGCTGTTTATTTCAGATTCTTTAATTTCTTAAACTTATGATTAAATTTTTCTTTCATTCAGGATTGAAGGCAAACACTCGGCATTTTCAAACTTGTCATTCTGAAGGTCTGTAATAGCTTAGAAGTAGTTAATGAGCAATTTCTGAAAGTGATTAGCATGTGAGGTTAGCAAACCTGGTGTCCTTTAAGAGGCGCCGACCACGGTTGCAAGCAAGATGGCTACTCCCGTTGTCTCACAGCACTCAAACCCTCCTCTCGTGAGGAGCAGCTGTCCGGAGCACATGTGGGCAATCTCCCATCCTCTCCTTGTCTGCAGATGTTCCGAAGAGCCGGTCTACTGATTGGCTGCTCAATATTCACTGTGGTCGTCGGCTCACTTTCACGGAGACATCTTCAGTCTGCCATTTCTCCCCCAGAAGCCCAGTTATTATTATTATATTTCTGAATGGCAAATTCCTCACTACCAAACCGAAGAGATTTTTTTTCTTCTGCTCTCTCCTATTAGATTCCACTAGATACCTGCAATAAAAAATAATGCCGTATTTGCAATGGTTCTGAATCAGAGCTGATCCCTATTAAATTAGTAGAATGGAAATGTGTAAGTTTAAGTTTTCAATGGTTTTGTTATTTTTAATGTTACATTTCAACTTTTCCATTATATACTGTATATAGTGAGAGTTGATCCATTGTTGCCAAAAAATATGGTTCCTTTTTAAAAAAATATACATGAATATTTAATAGAAATAAAGGAGAATCAAAATCACAAGAAAAAGAGAAAAAAAATTAAAAAAATAATTTTAGAAATGAAAATTAAAAAGCACAAGTAAATAAAGATTAACAGGCATTGTAGGATTAAGTAAAGTAATACATATTCTCAGAAAAAGTTAAATTAGTTCTATATATTTAAATACCTTGTATCATTTTAAAACTTCAGATCGTTATTAAAACTACAAATTAATGTATGAGTATCAATAATAGCAATTAGCACAATATGAAATATAAAAATGAAACATTACAGTCTTTTCTAGTCATTAAAAATCTATCCTTTCCTTTAATGTTTATGTTAAGAATAAACTTTATGTTAAGAGAAATTCAAATTTCTATGTGGAACAAATCCATGAGTAGAATCATAGTCCAAAAATGTTTTTCATGTTAAATTGAATTCTGTGGCAGTTTATTTTTCAAATATGGGGCCATTTTAGATGTTGAGGCATACTCCCACACTTCATTTGGCATTCTTCTACTGAAGGAAATGCCTCAATTTCCTGGTGATTATCAATTTTCTTTGGTGTGATGAACTGGCTTAACTTTATTAACACGTGAGACCCAATTTTAGAAAAATGGCAGGCAACCTAATGTTCATGTGTATTTCTCACTGGTCACTGTGACAAAGAGTTTTGTCTTTCCTTCTCCTACTTATAACTTAGAGGTATTTGTGTAAACATCTGCAAATATATTAAAAAGAATTTATTAGAATGCCTCTCATTCTTTGTTAATTGACAAGGTGATCAGCAGAGAAAACTCAGATTTCATTTGGGACTTCCTTCAATGCGGTAATGCACTTGACAACAGTATTTTGGGGGTGCCGTAACAGCTCGGCAGTTGCCCCTTAGACCCAACAGGGAACAAACTAAAATTAAATCCAGGCAAAGGTGTAAGATGTAAACTTTTTGCTCTGACATATTTGTACTTTGTGGAAGAGATAACATGAGGTTAGAATTGTCTCTATATGTCCATTAGAAAAATGAGATTCCTCTTCCCCCATATGTATGTCACAGAAATTATGGGCAGAGCGATCAGGGCCTCGAAACTGATAATGTGCATTTTGACTGAGCATTAGAACATGGATGTGGAAGCCTAAAGTTACTTGGAATTTCAGTTGCTAGGGTTATTTAATATTAAAGCCAAACTTCAATTGCCTCAAGAAATGGCAACTTTTTCTAGTTCATAAATTATGTTAGAACAGAACAGGCTGTAGCTAAAGAGGACAGAAATAGGGCAAGATGAGAGTTTAGAAGGGGAAAATGAATTTAAAAGTTTCCCTAGTGATTTATCATCACCCATGTATTGAGAAAACATATATTTAATGCCCCAGTTTTAATATTCCTGAAAAGATTAATGTAACCAAGCCTTCCCTTCTAGTTAAAGCAAGGAGTAGGTGAAAGGAAATCTTTAATGACATTGTAGAAAAACACCTAAATAGTATCTTAACCTTAGTAAAAGTAATAGCTAGATACTGTTGCCTTGTCAAAAACCTATAGGTTAGGTTTTAAGCAAAAAGGTTATACACATAAACCTCTACCCATTCTAAGTTCAGTAAAAATAAAATGGAGGAAAGTTAGCTGCTAGTGGTCATCCCTGCCAATATTTGTTGACTAGACATGCCAGTATTAATGAAAGATGCTACCTGTATAGTATTTTTTCTAGAGGTTGGTGACCTTTGGGGCTGAGAACTGTGTGCCATTTAGAGTGCGGCAGTCTTGTCAGGTACAGATGATAGGAGATAGGAGCTGTGTTTTAATGGATACAGCTATAAAATAAGTGTTGCTGTCCATCCTGGATGTGCTTAATAATGGAACTGATGAGGGTGAATAAATAATACTAGATGCCACTAAATTATACACAGTTCAGCAATACTAATTCCAGCAGAATTGTGGAAATATCTTCTTGGTTGGGGCATTTTCTCCCTGAAGGATCTGAAGTTCCAATCAGAACTTCTCTCTTCTGACAATAGTTCTTGTGTTCTGGGGAATTCCCCCCCCCCCCCGAGTATTATGGCTCAATGGTAGAAGGTTAAATGTTTTCCCCTTCATTATGGCCCTCTTCCCGCTCCTTCCCAGTAGTTGCTATTTATAGAAGAAAATATAAGTGATTTGATCTAAATGTTGGCAGGTTGAAAAGGTGGATTGAGATATTTATGAGTAATCCTCAATGTTGGTAGACTTAAAGATGCTGAAGTCACATGTGAGGACTACTTGTGATGTTTAGCTCTGAGTGGGCCCGATTTGTGCTGTAACATGCTATGTCATTCTAGCAAACCTCAGTGACTTTATGGTAGAGAAGTTAAACATGTTCACTTTTTCTATTTTATTTTTCTAATGTGTTTTCTCCTAACTGGTATTGTTAGAAAAAGGACTATTACTTGATTTAAACAAAAATCTGTCCTTAGGACAGACTTACTTACATTCATGCCCCTCTCCCCTTTTTATAGCCAACTGAAATGTGCCCAGAACAACTGCTATAATTCTGTCTTCAGAACTGAGTTGTTAAAAACCCTCCTTGCTTTAGAAAAAGATTGGTGAAATCCAGACTTTCATTCCTTCCAGGTCAGGCATTTATGAGACATAGGGTGTCCAGGCATACCCAGTTATGTTGGACAGCCAAGAGTTTTTAAAGTTTACCATCTATCTTCAGTCTCTTTGACCTCTTTTTTCATCTATTCTGCTTCTGCCTCACCTCCCATAGGGCTATAATAGCTGAGCTGCAAGAACCAGGAGAACCACAGATGGCAGCAGAGGGTTAGAGTTTTCTATGACTCTTTGCTGCCATCTGGCAGTTACCTGCATTTTTGAACCCTATATATGGTACTCATCAATCATTGTGCAATGAAACTTGGAGGCAGTAGGAACACATGCAGGCATTAGACTAACTTGGTTGGTTTCCAAGGGTCTGCATGGTGATATGGCAGAACAGTCTGGATGGGAAGGAAATTGGTGTGACAAACAGCTGAGCCCTAAAGCAGACATCCAAGCCTCATTTCATTTACTTGGCAGCTGCTGGTGCAAATTTAAAAACTGTCCTACCAGGACAGCTGCTGCTGCTGCTGCTGCTGCTGCTGCTGCTGCTGCTGCTGCTGCTGCTGCTGTGACCTTTAGTAAAAAAGCCAAAATGCACACAGGCACATATATAAGTGACGGGGGGGGGGGGGGGGAGAAAATAGAGGAAGTCATGCATGTATGTGAGATAAAGGTGTAACAGAGATTAGAAGAATCTATATACAGTAAGTTTGGTGAACACATCTCTAGCATTACTATAGATTGTTATATATTTTTTTAGTTGTAGGTGTGTTTAGTGGTTAAAAAAATTCATCCTCATCGCTGTCCTTCCTTTCATAATTTTTCTTTTTCAATGACTTTCCTACCAGATACATCCCTGGTGATAGAATTTTACAGAGGTTTCGAATATTGACTGAATTGCCAATTACACTAAGTCAGGGTTTTTCAAACTACATTCCGCAGGGTTCTGTGAGAAACTAAACAGGGGAGGGTGGAGGCAAAATACAATTTTCCTAAGGTACAAGAGAAAGGGTGGGGCTTGTCAGCTGACATTCAGAAACCTCATGGCCCCAGGAGGTGTCTGTGCTAATTACGACTCATCGCTCTGTGTGTGCAGGCAGCAGGGGCTGCAGGAATTCTTTTTTTAAACTAACAGCTTCTACGGCCTGAAACAGCTTGAAAACCCTGTGCTAAGCCATAATATAGTTTGTTTGGATTGGTTTAGTGTGCTGTGTAAGGCCAGATGTGCTTTATAAATAGGCATTTATAGATTAGAGTGCTGTATGAACCTGTCTACTTATTAGATAAGCAATGATTAAACAAGCCATGACTTAATGTGATGTGTGAATCCAGCTATAGTCGTCTTCCATGTATTTCATTTTCGTATCTTCCATCTTTCTATATATACATATACAGAGAGAGAGAGAGAGGTGGAAAAATGATCCTAGGGCTTCTGCAGTGGCAGGCTGTCTGTTGCAAGCAGCAAAATAATCCAGCTGTTCAGAAACCAGCAGAAAGGTGTTTTCCCTCCTTATGCCTCTGCTTTGAAAGTAGGATACATCCCAGTGCATTGCTCCTGCCTCTCTGTTTTCATTTGAATCCCTGATTCTTTGCCATTTCCCTTGATTTCTGACATACAGTTTACAGATGGAAGCAAGTGAGAATATTAGAATAAAGTGGATAGATTTTTAATTAAGGACATCTTGTGACCTCCAACAAGTAGAACTCAACAAGTGATTGGTAGCGTTAGGACCTGGAAATAAGGTTTTGTCTTCCCTGAATAGAAGAGCTCTTTCCATCCTTGAAAGACTTTTGGATCAATGAAGGGATCTCATGGGCAGAAAATAGAAGAGATGACATTACCAGTTCTCACTTCCACTTGCCATCATTTGTGCTTTTATGTTCTCCAACCTCTCGGAGTAGATTTTCAGAGAGTGTAAGCAGCTGGAAAGGCAGAAGGTAATCATCAAAAGCCATCTTCTCTTTTCTAATGGTGGGGTGCTCCCACAGGCTAAGCCAACCCATTATCTTTACTCTCTCTCTCCCTCTTTAAATTCTAACTCAGGTACTTCAGGTAGGAAAATCTTACCTCTGCTTGATTATGGCCTAGATCCAAATTACATTATGTAAGTTCTTAGTGTAGTTTAGCAGACGTATATAATAGAAATTCCTTCTTACTAAAGGTGCATTTCCCATTGCCTTAATTTTAAGATGCATTTTTACTTTTGCAGAGTGAGTTAAAATGAGGTGAGTTTCAACCACTAGATATGAAGTGAATGGCATATAATCATCACATACATCTTTAGATTCAAAGTGTTGGAAAGTTAAAACAATACTTAAAGGATATTAAATTCTTTTATAGCCAATTTTCTTTTTCTCCTTTCAGCCAGCAAATCTTGCACAGTCCTTTAAATAACCTAATTAAGAGAAACAAATGTCCTGAAGCATCTATCACCTACTAAAAGATATATTACGGAATGGTTTCTTTAGTTCCAATTGCAAGATGCATGATTTAACTTCCAGTATAATTAGGTGAATTTGATAAACTGTAAATTTAACTAATGATCATGTACAATCCATGTGACTTTCTGCTTCAAAGGGAAGTGTAATATCTTCACTATAATTCATATACTAAGTGACTAGAATGCTGGCACAGTTGATTTTTGCAGGCTTTTACCACTATTGCACTAGAGGTGGTATGGTATGGTATGGTATGGTATGGTATGGTATGGTATGGTATGGTATGGTATGGTATGGTAATTTGGTAGAGCCTTGGGAAGGGATGGGATAGAATACTATACTCACTCAGAGGATTGCATTTCCTTTGATGGTGATGGATACAACTACAAAGGGAAGGAACAAATGAAAGCTCTCACCCTGAAGAGAATAAAGAATGTATGTCTTCTTTATTCTCAGTTACCCCAGCCACATCAAAGGATAACATTCCAGTGAATTTGGCAGTCAGTCATGGTACACCATGAGATGTAGTATACATAAATTAGACCTAGGGAATCAAGACACAGGACAACTTTACTCTGCACGTTTTTCCAGAATGGTTGCACAAACAACTGATGAAGAACAAAAACATAAGAATAAATGTATTACTTGCCACTATCATGTTAAAAGAGATGTAGTCGAAGATGCAGTTAGTCCTAAGTGCACCAGTGAGCTGTAGTGGTCAAAATGTTGAACTAAGGAGATCAGATTCCATCCTGCTTGAAGTCTACCTTCAAGATATCATAGAAGCTCACTGAGTGATTTTGAGCTAGTCACAATATCTTAATCAAACATTAGTAAAGGATGATGTAATAAAAAGACCTAGGCCTTTAAAAACTGGCAAACTAGAGATCATACATACCTCTCTAGGAAGGTAGTTCCATTATTATGAGGCCATTACCAATAAAAACTCTTCTCTGGGACTTCAGAAATTAACAGCCTATTGAAACAGATGGATCAGAGACAAAGATCTCCCACAAAAAAATAAGTACATGAGCACAGACCTAACCACAGTGTATCCCCTCCCTCCCTCCCTCCCTCCCTCCCTCCCTCCCTCTCTCTCTCTCTCTCTCTCTCTCTCTCTCTCACACACACACACACACACACACACACACACACACACATATATATATATATATATATATATATATATATATATATATATAAAATATATGGAAATGTGTACTGGCGTAACTATCCTAATAACAACCTGGGTTCCTTATACTGGGCAGTGTATAAATTTAATAAATAATAAATAAATACTCCAAAACAGAATTATAGCTGGCATTGGATAGAAAAAATACTAATACATCACTGAAAGCCTGTATGGAATAGATCACGGTTAAAGGTAAAGGTAAAGGTCCCCCCCGCACATTTGTACAGTCGTGTCCGACTCTAGGGGCCGGTGCTCATCTCCGTTTGTTAGCCGAAGAGCCAGCGTTGTCCAAAGACGCTTCTGCGGTCATGTGGCCGCATGACGCATGCGGAACGCTGTTACCTACCCACCAAAGTGGTACCTATTTATCTACTTGCATTTGCATGCTTTCGAATTGCTAGGTTGGCAAGAGCTGGGGCTAGTGCGGGAGCTCACTCCGCATGCAGGGCTAGGGATTCGAACCTCTGAACTTGCGATCTTCCGAACGACAAGCCTGGTGTCTTACCCGCTGAGCCACCATGCCCCTCACGGTTACATGAATGCTAATTTGGTTACCTGATCACGGTTACCTGAATGCTAATTTGGTCACTAAATCAAGATTGCTAGAGTTTAGCGGCCGTGAAAAAGACAACTCTATATACTAGGATTAAAAATGAATTTTATCATATTGCCTTTATACAAATCTAAGATGTTGCCACACTAAGAGTACTAATGTAGAAGGACCCACTAGCTGAAAAAATAAAATTGTTTTTTTAAACAAGCAGAAACGGTGGATAAAGTGATTGAGAGGCTGGATCACTTTTGCTACAAGGTAAAGTTGCAATATTTGTGGGCTTTTTTAATTAAAAAAAATCACAGAGGGAAAGAACATGATAGAATTGTACAGAATCATGTATGGTATGGATAAAGTAGATTAAGATATGTTTTCCCTCTCTCTTATAAATGCTAGAAAGGATGATGTAATGAAGATGACTAGCAGCAGCTTGTGACAGACAAATTGAATTGTATTTTTTCTTCAGAATGTATACAATTAAGTTATAGACTTTGCTGTAGTGATGGCAACTAGCGTAGCTTGCTTTAAAAGAGGATCAGACAAATCAGTGGGAGATAGAGCCATTAAAAGCTACTGCTCAAGATATCAATATACTATTTTGAGCATTCAAAAGCAATATGCAGGTTGTTATGGAACAACGGTAGAAGCTACCTGCACTCAAGCCCCACTTCTGATTGAAATGTATAGGAAACGGGATTCTGCAATAGACTTACATTTCGAAGAGAATATTTGTAGCTCAGGTGTTGAGAGTACAACACCCCCACCAACACAGGCAGGACAAGCCAGGGTATATAAACAGAGAGCAAGTCCTACTCCCTTTTCGCACTGAAGATGTTGCCTAGCCTGGCAATGAAACGTCTGCAAGAAAACAACTTATTACTACTGCACAGATACAGGAAGCAGTGGGAGGCAAGGGTATACAGAGTCAGCACAACTCAATTACAAAACGGTGGCCATTTCAGGATTAAGACTCTGAAAAGATGTCACAGATTAAAAGGTCTGATTTATTATGTATTTATACTGTCATTCATATCTATGCTAAACAGATCTTAACCACACACTTGATAAACTTTCTTTTAATAGTTTGCTTGAAGAGGGAAGACATGTTCACTACATACCATTTTTTCTTGTTTATTCCAGAAGAAAGAGAAACCTTTAATGGAAAGAGTTCAGCATTATGATAACCCCTTTACAAGCAATATATATTTCAAATGAAAACATGGAGAGGACTTCTGGGGAAGAAATGATGGACTGAAGACGGCTCTGCAAAAAGCGAAGCTGATGACCATGGTGGAATGAAGAGCTGGCGAGTAGACCGGCTCTTCAATAATTCTTCTCCGGACAAGAAGAGGACTTGAGATCGCCCACAAGTGCTCCATACATTTGCGCCTTGCAAGGAGACTGCAAGACAGCAGTCTCTGGCAGGTTCAGAGCTCTGGGAGATGAGGGAATAGCCATCTTGCTCAAACCATGGTTAGTGCCTTTGAAAGGACACTAAGTTTGTATACTTCCTTTCTAATCACTTTCGGAAATTGCTAGTTAACTGCTTTTCAGCTATTAGGAACCTTTGGATCAACATGATTTACAGCACTGGGTGAGTTTCCTTCAATCCTTAGTGAAAGAAGCCTTAACTGCAAGTTTAAGAACTTAAAAAAAATTCTTTTTGGAATTAAGATCAAAAGGGTGATTAAAACTTGGATTTTAGAAAGTTACAAATGGACTAAGGGCCCAGATAAATTTGAAATAATATTTTGGAGTTAATTATTAATTAATTAAATATATATGACCGCCCAACTCCCTCAACGGGAGACTCGTTTATATTATAAATTATAAATTATAAAGAATCCTTCCGATAGGATGCTTTTGTTTTGAATTTTTTAAAAACATAATAAGATAAGACTTTAAAAGGCTTTAAAAATTGGAGACTAGGGGGAACTAGAAGGAACTAAAGTTTACAATTAAAGGAGAAGAAGGAGTCAACTTACAACTATAGAACGAAGCAAAATATTTTAACATTGGACATATTGAAGGAAATTTTTGAACAATGGACCCAGAAGTTAATTTCAAAAGTGTCTGCCTCTATAGATAGACTGTGTTTAAAAGATGTTATGGAAGAGGAACAAGTTCTACCAGACAAGATTGAGACTGATTAGAAAGTGGATTTAAAAATGACAGACTACAAGAATGACATGGAAAAAGATATTACATTGGATGTACAAAAGAAACTGGCCGATGTTTTAATAATTAAAAAGAATATACAAACAACAAACCAAGAAAGTGACCAGGATAATTTTCCTATATTGGATTTACAAAAGAAGCTTGTTAAAGTTTTGAAGAATTTTGTGAGAAGGGACAAAGAAAAATGAAAAGAAATCAAGTTCTAGGACATTATTTGAAGGTACTAAAGATCAAGATTGTTAGAAGTAAAAGGAAAGAATATAAAGTTGGTTTATTTGATCAAGGCTAAAATAGGATAAAAGTTCTGGTAACCCTTAATGCACTTTTGTTGATATCAGGACTGAAATGACGAGGTTTTATGGATTTGTTTATAGATAAGAGATTATATGGGAAGAAGAGATCATTTGTTGTATTTTAAGAGAAGGTGATAAATTACTAAAATTGTTTATACTTGTGATGAAGGTGGGAAGTCACTTCTTTATATATTTCTTTTCTTTTTCTTTACTATATTCTTATTTTTTCTTTCTTTTCTATTTCTCTCTCTCTTTCTCTTTCTCTTTCTCTCTCTCTCTTTTCCTTTTTTTCCTGCACCTTCTACTTTTTATTTTTATCCTTTCACTTTTTTCAGTTTGTAGTATTTTTTACTGTTGTAATTATAATTCTTAATAAAATTACTATATAAAAAAATAAAACATGCAAGATGGTGCATACTCTGAAATAGGAAGCAATTTAAATTGATTGCTGCAAAGTCAAAGTCACTTCACTGCATTGTCTCCTAGATCTTTTTCCACACTTAGTGCCAAGGGTTTACAAGTAAGAGGACATTAGTAATACAAAATGTCTTTTTAATTGTCAACTATAGCTTAAATGCTATAAAACAGAATATCTTCTGCAGCCAACAATTATTCTGAATATTGATTTGAAGTTTAGACAAAATATTTTTACACATGAAGAAATCCATGCTGCAAACCTCATCCAGATGGAATCAGTGAGGAGGAATAGACTTCATGGATGTTATTTTGAGATGAGTATCTAATTCTGCACCAAAAAGTTCTCCAGCATTTTTAAATAATCATGCATTTTAATAAAGAAAAAACTGTTTTCAAAAAGTTTCCAAAAAAGTCAGGGAAATTCTCTTGAGTGGAATTTGGTGTCCTTGCACTTACTGGTCAAGGGGTTTGTGTGAATTTCCTGCCTTTCAATGCGTAATCTCTCTCTAGTGATCTGCAGGCTCCCTAGCTTCCCTGATACAGTTAAACTGCAAGGGGGAACACATCAGGAGGGAAATCTTCTTATGGGGCTTTTTCAGATTGAAAAATGTGGAATATTCATTCATTTTCTATGGGCATTTTCTGATTCTGAACATTCACAGAGCAGTATAAAAGGACTGCAAAGCACCTTACCGTCTTGATCAGGTTTCCCCAGTTTGGTGCTTTTCAGATGTATTAGATGTTGATTTTCAGAATTTTCAGCCTTTGGGGAACACTGGGAATTTGTGTCCATTACATTGTTGGATTGTAAACATATTCTTACATTTCTGTATATATACTGTAATTACAAATATATTTCATATTCATATATTAGAAACATTTGCACTTGCATTATGGCTCTGAAACCATGTTGTATTTCCTTGAAGAGTTTTGTTGACACCCTTCCTTTCTAGCAGGCCTTGATAGATAGCTGTGCCCATAGAATAAAGTGTACTTTCCAAGGATAGCTTCTCCAGAGGAAAGATATTGTTTAATAACGGTCAAGGAGCCCTAGCAAGGATGGAAGGAAGTTCCTAATATGGAATGAGGGTAAGGTGGAGTATGGGTAACTGACTAAAGGGTGGTCTTCTAAAGGAGGAGTTGAATGGAATCTATATAATGTGCTGTAGGAAGGGGGTCCTGCGCGGCCGCCCACCTAACAGCTTGCTGTCATTGCTTTTGCTCTTGGGTGAATAAACTCCTAACTTCATGCAATTTGACAGTTTCTTTACTCCCGGCTCAGGAACAAATCTGGTAAGATAAAATTTACTTCTAACAACATCCTGAGGACATCAGGTTGGAGAATGCTTCTCATAATATTTTCTTAATGAATGTTTCAGAACTGAGGGCTATGGGTGAGGGCAGGGGAAGGGCAGAGGACATTGAACCAGTGTCTTGTCAGAGCACAGAGGACTGAAGAGGGTATTGCTTCCACCATAACATCATTGGGAGCCACCCAGAGTTGTTTAAGATGAGTGGCCATACAAATCTTTTAAACAAACAAACAAACAAACAATCATGGATGTGCATATAATGGGCAAATTCCATGTTCCCTGCTCTGATGCAATATACATGAGGGTGTCATAACCATAGGTTTGCACTGAATTTGGGATGAACTACTGCTACAATTTTTTTAAATGACTCTAAAGCCAGTTAGGAAACATACAATTGCCATAACAAGTTAACTGTGATCCTAGTGGATATAACAATGAGCACTCTAACTAGATTGTTGTAAAAATAAAAATTCTTTCCAGTAATGTTTTCCCAAAACAGTTGCAAATTCAAAGGTTCACTAGATGGCATTTTTCTTCTTTTCGTTTTGATCTTGTCTGTCAAAATAGTATTTGTAAAATATGTGAAAATTAAATATTAACTATGTCTGCAACTGCTAGGTTGTCAGTGCAGACATATAATCAATATGTCAGCTCATTTAGAAAGTCATTCACTGAAAGCTTCTTTTTTCATTGCTGCCTAGGTTAGAATGATTGTAGTTTATTGATTGGTGTATAAGTTGTTGAGGAGCTTGACAGGTATGGATTTCTCAACCAAAAAGTTGTAAACATTTTTTGAAAAAGTGTTCTCTTTATTACTAGCAACCTATGCATCTGCTTCTTTGTCTATCGTTTAATAATCTTCTGATGCACCCCCTACTTTTTCGTTCCAATTATATTATTTCCTAATAGGGGGAAAAATCACCATAGAAGCAGTTATAAAGCAAAAAGCTAAGTATTAGATCTGATTAATCCTTGAATAGGAGTCGAGCAGGAAATGCCAGGACTATAGGGTAGCCTGGGAAGTTGAAAAAATGTTTAAAAAAGAGAGCATTAGCAAATCACTTAATGTTGTTGTCAAGAAAACTACATGGATAAAGTTACCAGGAGTCAATCTCAACGTGGAGATTTTACTTTTACAATAAGTTAAATAGCAAATAACTGAAGATTCTGGACTATGTATTTTCATTCTCACCCAATGGAATCACCTGGAAACATCTCATAAACTTGAACAAGCAGAAATCTCAAAAGTAATCAGAGTAGCTGAAAGAAAGAATTTGTCAATGATGAATGAAAACAAAATCACAGAAAAGGACTAAGTGTTCTCCATGCTAGAAGGAAACATATAACTTTCCCATTGGTGCAGAGAACTTAAAAGTATGGGCTGCTCCTGTTGACACATTCCACACGATGCACAGCTGGCATGGGTAAAAGCTAGGAACAGCACATATAAGCAGGCCCCAAGTGTTGTCTAATTCTCCTTAGAGTACAACACTCCCACCAACACAGGCAGGACAAGTCAGGATATATAAACAGAGAGCAAGTCCCACTCCCTTTTCACACTGAAGATGTTGCCTAGCCTGGCAATGAAATGTCTGCAAGAAAACAACAAGGCTCAGAGAGCACCAAGGACGCCACATTAGACACATTCTCTACACAGCCTGATTCAGTATAGATGACAAAAAGTGGCAACTCATCACTGCATACATGTAACCACTTGGTATACTAGTTTTCCTTTTGTAGAATAGCAAGAATTTTACAGTAAAACAACAAAACGTATAAGTTGTCACATCTATTGTGGTTCAGCTTGTCAAATCCACATCAGTTTCAATATTCTGTACTTTTGGAAAATTTAACATGACTGCTGTTATTTATTTAAAAAAAACATTAGATTAGATATTTAGATGCTTTCAGGAAAAGCCCCAGGCATTGTACAATGCCATCGTTACTTTTTATTACTATGTACTCATAATTATCTCTCATTATCTTTACATTTCAAAGACCTGATTGCACACTCTAGGTTTCTTTGAAGTTTATGGCAAACTCTAAAGTGGAATAAAAAATATATTTTGGTCATTATCCAATATTCTTAATACCTTCATAGAAGCATCCACTGTCCAAAACCCCTTTTGAAGTATTAATTAGCTTTCATTATGCAACCCCTTAGTTCAGGAATATATAAAATTGGCCTATCTCCTTGGGACCTGCAAGCAAAATAATAATAATAATAATAATAATAATAATAATAATAATAATAATAATACAGTGTTTCTTTACAAGCTGTATTAGTATTAGTATTAGTATTAGTATTAGTATTAGTATTAGTATTAGTATTAGTATTATCTAGACAATATATATAAACTAAAGCAATATGAAAACGTTCCTGTATGGAGTAAATACTGAACAAATTGTGACTCTTTGGAAGCACTTGTTGGATTACCTTAAAATACAATTACTCTATCATTATAGATTAGAATTAAAACTTTTTCATATTGGTTCCAGTACCACACAAATACATGTATCTCTACATACAGTATCTGTTGGCAACATTATACAAAGCTCAGAAAAATAGTAAAGAAGAAATTAAAGAAATTAAATATATGTTATAAGAAAAAGAAAGGGAACCATAGCTGAAACAAGTTTTCACCAAAACTATACTACTGTCAGGGTTCATGTCTATGAATCCTGCCATTGGGATTAAGCCTAGTACAGTGCTTGTAGAGTAGTTAGGAGGGGGGATGGCAGTTGAGTGTTATGTCGTGGTGGAGGCTGGAGACAGCTCGGCCAAGGTCGCACACCTGCAGCAGAGTGGAGATGGGAACGTTTGTCTCATGAGATCATCGGTTGGTGAATTGGCGCGCAAGGGGGGAAGTTAAGAGGGAATAGTTTGGCGGGAATTGGCATTCAAGTCTTTAGGAGTGCTTCAATTAACATGTATCCTGAATAAAGCTTTATCTGCATTTCACTGATCTGCATGGAGAAGTGTTTATTGGGACATTGTTGTTGAGATAATCACAGAAAGACTTGAATCTACAATCCAGTCGGTTTATCCTGAGGTTACAATTGCTAACCCCAATTAGTGCCTCCTGAGTGAGAATCGACTCGTTCAAGCAATTCCCAGCATGGAGGAATCTATGGAATGTTTCCAGGCGGGGGAAGAAGAGCAACCAGGCACTTCTACAGGTTTGGAAGCGGTTTCTAAAGAAGAAAAAATCGTGGCTTTTGAACCAGAAATGGGCAAGAAGAAAACCTCCAAAAAGGGGCCCCGGCGGAGCAGAATAGAGGCTACCGAACTGCTCATGGCACGCACCCCCAGAGCGGATGCAGAATGGTCCGTGGGAATTGGAGGTGGCCTCCAGGCAGGGATGGGGAAATGAACTGCTAAACCCAGAGTTACCCAGTCCCAAAGGATGGCTTCACTGAAAGCGAAGACTGCACGTATCGATTTTGAACTGGAGACTATTAGCCAGCAGCTACAGACTCTCATTCAATCCGTGCAGCAACTGGCCCTGGCTCCAAAGCAGGAAGGGGGGCCAGTGGTGGACTTAAAGCCTACTTTGATGACCACGGCAGCGGAGAGTGGCATGTCTAGCGGCGAGGAAGAAGAGGATGATTTTTCAGAACCTGAGATGGAGGTGACACAACCTCTCATAAGTGGATTACAAAGGGGGCAAGCCAGGGTGTTTGCAGTAAACAAACTGAAAATGTGGTTTGACGGTGACCCAGGGAAGCTGGCTTGCTTTATGACCCATGTCAGGGGTTTTATGGAGGAGTATGAGAGCTCTTTCCTGAATGAAGAGGCCAAAGTAAGGTATGTCTCAAGTTTCCTAGAAGGAGAGGCTGCTTTATGGCTGGTGGCGTTGCATGACTCAAAGGCTCCTGAACTATTAACTTTTAACAGCTTTATGTTAGCATTGAGACGGAGATTTGAAGATACGCTATCTAAAATGTCAGCTAGGGTGCAACTGCAACAACTAAGTCAGGGAAACCGGTCTGTCGCAGAATATGCTATGGAGTTTAAAAAACTTATAAGCATGGTCCCTGGCTGCCCTGAATCGTTTCAGGTAGAATATTTTCAGATGGGATTGAAACCTGAGATTCTGGAAATGGCAGCGGGGAGAGGGGACCCAGACACCCTAGAAGAATGGGTCCAATTAGCGGGCAAAGCAGAGAGCACCCAATTACGACTGAGATCGTATAAAAAGCTGCAGAGTTCCGGAAAAAAACCGCTGGGACAACCCCAGGCAAAGAAACCGTTCAGAGCAAATGCTTGGGAGGAGGAAAAAGAACGCAGAGCCAAAAGGGGCTTGTGCTTTAAATGTGGCAAAGAGGGACATCGTATTAGCAACTGCCCCCAAACAACCCCTGCGGGAAAGACAAAGCCGGAAAGCCACCCTTCCAAGCCATCTAAGCTGCCGCTACGCAAGGGAACAGCCCATGCTTTGGATGAAAGCAAGATGCTGGAATTAGTTGGGGGAGAGAACGACTCCACTGATGAAGAATTCTTGCCGCCGGGAAATGAGTGACGCCTGGTCTAAGATGCGCCGGTGGCCAGGCATTCACAGATCGGCGCCCAGATTCGTTGGTGAGTGGAGATTGTCCTACTATGCAAGTTAAGATAAAACTTGAGACTTTAGATGGGAGGGATCAGAACAATCTGATGGCGATGCTGGACTCGGGGTGCTCAAGATGTTTGATGCATCCTGCTATTGTTACGGGACTGAGACTTAAGTTGCACAAATTAAAAGTTCCCATCAAATTTTGCCAGTTGGATGGGTCAGATATGAAAGGGGGCCCAGTGGAATATTATACAGAAGCCTTGAAAATGACTATTGGGACGCACCAAGAGACTATTAGGTTTATTGTGGCTCCCATATCCAGTCAGCCCATAGTGTTGGGGCTTAAATGGTTGAGGGAGCGCAACCCTCATATCGATTGGGTCTCTGGAGAAATGGAATTTGCAGACGGTTCATATTGGGGAGTTGAGCGGGAGGCTGCAGGCTTGTGTGTGTTACAGGAATTAGCTCAAGCAGCTGTGGCACCGGCAGCGTATGAGGAGGAGGGGGAAATCTTTGTAGAGACTGAGTCAGACCAGATGCCCCCTCATCAGAAAACAGACTGTTCTTTGCAACTGGAACCTGGGGCAGTATTGCCTAAGCCTAAGCTGTATTCAATGACTCATAAGGAATTGCAAGAGCTGAGGAATTTTATCGATAAAAATTTAAAGCGGGGATTTATTGAACCTTCCACGTCTCCCATGGCAGCTCCAGTGTTATTCCGGAAAAAGAAAGATGGTTCTTTAAGACTGTATACTGACTATCGGGGGTTGAATGCTATTTGTATTTCCAATCAGTACCCGCTACCTTTGATGAAAGATATGCTTGCTCAGCTAACAAAAGGAAAAATCTTCACTAAGCTGGATTTGAGAGAAGGGTATTTTACAGTACGCATAAAGGAAGGAGATGAGTGGAAAACTGCTTTTAATTGCCAGCTAGGTTGTTTCCAATATAAAGTCATGCCGTTCGGATTAAGGGGGGGGCTGGAGTCTTCATGAGCTTAATTAATGAGGTTCTGCATGAATTTCTATATCAAGGGGTATTGGTATATTTGGATGATATATTGATCTACACAGAGACCATGGAACAACATGTAAAATTAGTAAAATCAGTCCTAAAAAAGCTCTTAGAAAACAAGCTATATGTTAAGTTGTCTAAATGTGAATTTCATACAGAAAAACTGGACTTTCTGGGTTACAGAATATCACATCAAGGCATAGAAATGGATCCCGCCAAAGTTAAAGATGTTTTGGTGTGGGAAACACCCAGAACAAAAAAGCAATTACAAGCTTTTCTGGGATTTGCAAATTTCTGTCACCAATTCATTCCTTCTTTCGCTAAAATAGCGTTACCATTAACGGATATGTTAAAAACAAAGAAATCGGCTGATGGCTGATTAGCAAATAAGCCTCAGATGAAGTTAAAATGGACGCCAGCTTGCCAAACGGCTTTTGAACAATTGAAGCAGCTGTTCACTGCAGAACCCATTCTAAAACATCCTGATCCAGAAATCCCATTTGTGATACAGACAGATGCGTCAAACTCAGCAATTGGATATGTATTATTGCAAAAAGACAATAATAATCAATTAAGGCCCTGTGCATATATTTCTCGTAAGTTTACTGAGGCAGAACAGCGTTGGCTGGTTTGGGAGAAAGAAGCTTTTGCAGTGCGACATGCTTTAGCTACCTGGCGACATCTGCTGGAGGGTTCTCCACATCCATTTGAAGTCTTTACTGACCATAAAAACTTGGAAGCCCTTAAAACACCTCGGAAATGAAATCCTAAACAAATCCGTTGGGCTGAATTTTTCAGAAGGTTTAATTTCACGTTGAAGTATTTACCAGCAGGGAAAAACTTTCTAGCAGATGCCTTGTCTAGATTACCACAACATGACACTCAAATGGAACAAGTGGTATCTACAGTAATGTCTCCACAGCAATTGGGATTATCAAACCAGGAGGAGCCTGGTTCTGAGGGTGCCCCTTCACCTTTACCTGTACAGTTAGAAGGGAAGGTTGCTCTCACTCAACGCCAAGCCAAACAACATCAGCCCCCATGTGAACCTTCCTTAGAAAAAGAACTTTGGGAAGCTATAGTGAATGATGATTGGTGGAAAGCTCACAAACAAACTTTAACAGAGACTAATGGGGTGTGGTGGAGTGGAGACAGACTATATGTTCCTGAAACTGTGAGAAAAGCTATTTTACAACGTTGTCATGATAGTAAAGTTGCTGGACATTTTGGGTTTGTAAAAACTTTACATTTGGTCAGAAGGCAGTTTTGGTGGCCAACCCTGAGGAAAGATGTTAAACAGTATGTATTATCGTGTCATGTCTGTGCATCCATGAAAAAGGCGCCAGGAAAACCTGTGGGACTGTTACAAACAGTGGCTGAGCCAACAAGCCCATGGAAGCAAATTTCAATGGATTTCATCGTGGACTTACCTGAGAGTAAAGGCAAAACTGTAATATGGGTAGTGACTGATCTGTTTTCCAAGCAAGCCCATTTTATTCCTTGAAAAGGGTTGCCATCTGCTGGTCAACTAGCAAAGTTATTCATTGTGCACATCTACCGAGCGCATGGCGCCCCCTTGCGGATTAT
This sequence comes from Charina bottae, assembly GCA_023362775.1. Taxonomy (NCBI): domain Eukaryota; kingdom Metazoa; phylum Chordata; class Lepidosauria; order Squamata; family Charinaidae; genus Charina; species Charina bottae. The sequence continues at coordinate 243,530,746 of JALMGJ010000002.1, forward strand.
CAGCGACCGCGGAAGTCAGTTTACCGCTAAATTTTGGAAATCATTTTTAAAATTGATTGGAACTGAGCAGGGGCTTACTAGCGGGCATCACCCCCAGGGGAACGGGGCTTGCGAACGGCTTAACTCCGTATTAGAGCAGTATTTACGTTGCTATATCAGTCATCAGCAAGACAATTGGGTGGAGTTGTTGCCCTTTGCTGAGGTGGCCTATAATAACGCTGTTCATCAAAGCACTGGATTTTCCCCATTTAAAGTGGCCACTGGTCAAGACTTTGTCCCTATTCCAGAACTGCCTGACCCTGCCATGATTCAGCCTTCTGATCCTGTATTGGCAGATGAATGGATTACAAAAATACGATCGAATTGGCCTGTGATGCTGAAAATCTTGCAAGAAGCTAAAGACTCTTACAAGACCTTTGCTGATCGTAAACGAACTCCAGAATGGCCTTTGGTAGTGGGGGAAAAGGTTTATTTGTCTACAAAACATCTGAAATCAACTCAACCTTCCAAAAAGCTGGGTCCTAAGTTTATTGGGCCTTTTCCTATTGTGAAAGTGATCAACCCTGTGGCCGCTCAGTTAGACTTGCCAAAAAACCTTCGTAGAGTACATCCTGTGTTCCACATCAGTTTATTGAAAACAATAAACTGCTCCTCAGTGGCATCCAGATCCAGTGACACCTCCACCTATCATGGTGGGAGATAACGAACATTTTGAGATCCTGAACATTTTGGACTCCAGAATGCATAGGGGCAAATTGCAGTATCTGGTTCAATGGAAACATTTGCCTGTGGGGTTTGAGGAATGGGTTGATAAAATTCATGTGTCTGCTCCAAGGTTACTGAAGAAATTCCATAATCAGTTCCCTGCTAAGCCTGGTTAATTGTACAATTGTTATTGTTTCTCTTTTTCAGATCTGCATGCCTCCCATTGTGTTGCAGCCTGAAGATTTCTGGAATTGCTCAATGTGTCTTTATGTTCATTTGTATTTGTTAACCTTTCTTGTACTTGCCATATTACTCTTTCTTTTGGAGGGTCGGCATGTCAGGGTTCATGTCTATGAATCCTGCCATTGGGATTAAGCCTAGTATAGTGCTTGTAGAGTAGTTAGGAGGGGGGATGGCAGTTGTGTGTTATGTCTGGTGGTGGAGACTGGAGACAGCTCGGCCAAGGTCGCGCACCTGCAGCAGAGTGGAGATGGGAACGTTTGTCTCATGAGATCATCGGTTGGTGAATTGGCGCGCAAGGGGGGAAGTTAAGAGGGAATAGTTTGGCGGGAATTGGCATTCAAGTCTTTAGGAGTGCTTCAATTAACATGTATCCTGAATAAAGCTTTATCTGCATTTCACTGATCTGCATGGAGAAGTGTTTATTGGGACATTGTTGTTGAGATCATCACAACTACTCCATAACTTTCTGTCCTTCCTTCCATCATATTTTTTTAAAATTATTTTATTATTTAAAATATATATTAAACACATATAAACAATTATACATATACTTACAATGTATACAACATATTTACATTTCAGACATTTTCACATACAAAAAGGACAATAAAAAGAGAAAAAGCAAAAAAAAAGGGAGGAGAAAGGAAAGAGAGAGAGAGAGAAAAAAGAAATAAATGACAACATATAAACTTTTAAAATACTTCCAGTTTTCTTCACGAAATTTTTTTTTGTTTCATATTGATTTACATAGCTTTTCTTATTCCATTCCCCCCCTTTCCTTCTTTCCCCCCTTTTCATACTTCCTTTTTATAATTATATCATTATATTTCATAAGTTTCAATATCTTATTCATTTCAGATATTCTAATAAATTTGCTTTTCTCTTATTTTTTCTTTTACTTATAATTTTATATAATTAAGTTGATCATGTATTCCTTTTGTATATACTTTAGGAAGGGGTTCCATATCAATTCATAGTCCTCCAATTCTTCATCTTTCATTAAGTTTGTTAATCTGTCCATCTGAGTAATTTCCATTAGTTTTATGATCCATTCTTCTATTGTCGGAGTGCGTTCTTATTTCCAGTATTGTGCAAAAATGATTCTTGCTGCTGTTGTTAGATATAATAATAGTTTTTTGTTGCTATTGTTCATCTTTTTTTCCATTAATCCAAGTAAGTAGATTTCTGGTTTTTTTTCCATATTAGTTTCCAAAATTTTACAAATAAACAGATGTATTTTGTCCCAGTATTTTTTTGTTTTTTTACAAGCCCACCATACATGATACATTGTACCCACTTTTGTTTTGCATTTCCAACATAAATTTGAATTAATATGCTTCATTTTAAACAACTTCTCAGGAGACATGTACCACCTAAACATCATTTTGTATATACCTGTATTTTCTTTTAGATTATTGCTCAATGTGAATTTAATATTTTCTGTCCATATATTTTGCCAATCTTCATAGCTAATTTCATGCCTTAAGTTTTCTTCCCATTTAATCATATAATTTTTTTATTTTTATGTCATTGGTTTTTATTTCTAATAACTTTTTATATAATTTAGAAATCAAATGGTCGTTTTCGTTCCATAATATATTGTCCCATCTATTTTCTCTTTTCTCAAATTTAAACATTTTTTTATCTAATTTAAATTGTTCTTTTATTTGAAAATATGTAAACCATTGACATATGGAACCCTCTTTTTCCAATTCTTCTCTTGTTTTCAATTCATAATTTTGTTCGTTAAATTTTAATAAATTTTGGTATCTCAACCATTTATTGTCACTTCTATTTTCTTGCCTGGCACATGCCTCCTGAGGCGACATCCACAATGATATATTTGGTAATAAGGAATTTTTGTATTTGTTCCATATTTTTAATAATGATTTTCTTATAATATGGTTGCTAAATGCCTTATTAATTTTACTTTTGTTATACAAAAGTATAACAAAAGTATGGTTGGTATCCATGCCAACCGAATCGAATATCATGTCCTTCTAAGTTTAATAATTTTGTATCTTCCAATGTTATCCAGTCTTTTAGCCATACTAATCCACATGTTTCGTAGTATAATTTTAGATCTGGCAATCCCAATCCTCCTCTTTCTTTAGCATCTTGTAAATATTTTAATTTTATTCTGGGTTTTTTCCCTTGCCATATAAATTTTGCTAAGTCTTTTTGCCATTTTTGAAATGTTTGATCTATTATTACAATTGGTATCGTTTGGAACAAATACAAAATTCTTGGTAATATATTCATTTTAACAGTAGCTATTCTTCCCAATAAAGATAACTGTAGCGATTTCCATTTTTCTAGATCTTTTTTAATTTCCATCCATGTTGTATTATAGTTATTTTTAAATAAATCTATATTTTTCGAAGTTATCTGTATTCCCAAGTATTTTATTTGTTTTACATTTTGAAATCCTGTTTTTTGTTCTAGTTCAATTTGATCTTTCTTTGTCATATTTATATTTATCATTTTAGTTTTTTGTTTGTTTATTTTAAATCCTGCTAATTCGCCATATTCTTGTATTTTTTGGTTTAATTTATCAATTGAATCTATAGGATTTTGCAGTGTTATAACCAAATCATCTGCAAACGCTTTTAGTTTGTAAGTTTCTTTTTTAATTTTAATTCCTTTTAAGTTTTCATCTTTTCTGATTTCTTCCAATAGACATTCTAATACTAATATAAATAATAGTGGAGATAACGGACATCCCTGACGGGTGCCTTTTTCTATGTTACAGTCTTGTGTTTCTTCTTCATTAATTATAATTTTGGCTTTTTGTATTCTATATATAGCTTGTATTGCCTTTATAAATTTATCTCCAAAATTCCTGTATTCTAGCGTTTTAAGAAATCCCAATTGATGTTGTCGAAAGCTTTCTCTGCATCTAAAAATAGTAGCATTGTTGGTTTTTCATTATGAATATGTGCGTATTCTACCAAATTTATAATTGTGCGTATGTTTTCATTTATTTGTCCACTTGGAAGAAATCCGTTTTGGTCTTTGTTTATTAGTTCTTGCAAGATTTTCTTTAATCTTTCTGCTAGTATCATAGTAAATATTTTGTAATCATTATTTAATAGGGAAATCGGTCTGTAATTTTGACAGCCCGTAGGATCTTGGTTTTCTTTTGGGATTAGAGTAATTCTAGCTTCCATCCATGATTGCGGTATTTTGTTTCCTTCTAATATTAAATTAAATAGATTTTTAAGTGGTATTATAATTTGTTCTTTGAATTGCTTATAATAGCCTGCAGATAGTCCATCTGTACCTGGAGTTTTTCCTGTTTTTAATTTTTTAATTGCGTCCTCTATTTCTTGCGTTGTAATCAAATTTTCTGTTATTTCTTTTTGTTCATTGGATAATTTTTTTAAATTACATTTCTGAATATATTCTTCAATTTTTTCTGATGATATTTGTTGTTTTTTATATAGTTTTGTATAATAGGTATGAAAAGCTTTTTTAATTTCCTCATTGTGAATTAAATCCACATTATTTTCCTTTATTTTAGAAATTATTCTTTTTTCTCTTTCTTTTCTTAATTTATACGCCAGCCATCTGCCTGGCTTATTTGCTTGTTCAAAATTTCTTTGTTTTATATATTTCATTTTTTTATCAATATCTTCTGTCATGTAAATTTTTAGTTGTAATTGTAACATTTTAATTTGTTTTAGAATTTCCTCTTTTTTATTTTTGTTTTTATTCTGGAGTTCTTCTTCTTTTTCCTTAATTTGATCTAGAATTGTTTGTAATCTTCTTTGTGCTGATTTTCTTTGATAATTATTTAGGGATATAAAATGACCCCTCATAAAGGCTTTACTAGCCTCCCACACCGTTTCTAATTTTACTTCTGTATTTAAATTCCATTGGAAAAATTCTTTCAATTTCTTTTTTAAATCTCTCAGATTTTCCTTATTTTTCAGGATATTTTCATTTAATCTCCACCTATAATTTCTTAAATTTATCTTCAGGATTATTTGTACTGGATTATGGTCAGATAATGTTTTTGGTAAAATTTTCACTTCTTTAATTTTATTTTCTAAGTTTTTTGATATCCATATCATATCGATTCTTGATAATGATTTGTGCCTAATGGAATAAAATGTATAGTCTCTAGTTGTTCTGTTTTGGCTTCTCCAAGCATCTACCAATGTTAAGTTGTTTATCATTTCAAAAAATTCTTTAGGTAGTTTACCTTGATTCTTATTTGTTTGATTATTAGTTTCTCTATCTATTTTTGGTGAGACTACTCCATTTAGGTCTCCCATCATAATCCAACTATTTTGAGTATATTCTATGAGGACATTTGATAAATCTTTGTAAAAAAATTTTTGGTTATTGTTTGGAGCATATATACCAATTACCAAAGTTTTAGAATTTTGATGTTCAATTTCGACTATAATAAATCTTCCTATATCGTCTTTTTTTATTAATTTAGGTTTTAGATAGGATTATATATATATAACTACTCCATTTTTTTATTTTCATTCGCTGTTATAAATTCTATTCCTAATTTCTTATTTATTAAATAGTTTGTTTCTGTTTTTCTGATGTGAGTTTCTTGAAGGCATGTAATATCTGGTTTTGATTTATTTAAAAATTGAAATATTTGTTTTCTTTTAATTGGAGAATTGGCTCCATTGATATTCCAAGTGATTGTTCTAAGCTCACTCATTTGCCAGTAGTGATGTAAACTCCTTTGTGTTAGATTCCTCTCCTTTTTTGACTTAAAGTTTATTCTTTCCTTCCTTGTTTCTGTTCCTTAGGGTTTGTTTGTTCTTTTTCAAATCTTTTTAAAAATTCTTTGGCTTTTAAGATTGAATTCAGTTTAGTTCTTTGTCCTTTAAAGGTTAAAGTGAGGCCTTCAGGTATTTCCCATCTGAAATCTGTTATTTTTTCTCAGAATGTCTGTTAAGAATCTATATTCTTTTCTCTTTTTTAGTATTTTTGCTGGGATTTCCTTAAAAATAGTGACATCTTTTCCTTCAATCTCTATTTTTTTGTTATAAGACGCTTGAATTATCATATTTCTTGTTCTTTTTTTTGAGAATTCTATTAATAAGTCTCTGGGTTTTTTATACATTATCGCATATTTAGAGTTAATTCTATACATTTTCTCAATCTCTTCTTCTAGTCTGTCTTCCTCCCACTCTATTAAGTTTGCTAACATCTGTATAACAATTTATCTTGTATTTTCATCCTTTTCTTCTATCACTCCTCTTAATCTAATACAGTATTCTTTTTCTTTACACTCTAACATAGTTATTCGTTCCTCCTCTTTATCTATTCTCTCCTCACATTTTTCAGTTTGTTTCTTCACTCCATGAATGTCTTCTTTCAAATTTTTTTCTATTTCCCTTATTTTTTGTTCCAATCTCTTTTCTAAACCTTCTAATTTTTGTTCCAAAACACGTGTTACAGTTTGCGTTATTGTTTGAGTTGTTTTTGTTGTAAAATCTTCAAACAATGGCTTTAGCCATTCTCCCTCCCCTGTCTCTGAACCTCTTCTTGCTTGTGAGGACAGCATTCCTTGTCTTCTTGTAGTCATACTCATATATTTTTTCCCTTTATCTTTTCCCTCTTTTACTTCTTTATATTTAATACCTTTATCTCTATTTACTTTTACCTTATGGAGTATTACTTTTCTATTTCAATTCCCCCCCCCCATACAATCAGAAAAATTCAACTTCTTATATTTCTATATATTCTTATATATTCTTATATACCTCTTGTTAATTGCTTTTACTTATTATTAAACTACTTAACAAAATATGCTTAATTATCTACTTGTCTATTTATCTGCTTAACAATATAAGTTAAATACTCTAATTTATACAATTATAGTTAGCTTTATATAAATAAGAAGTTCATTTTGCAATTACAGTCTTGCAGGGAAAACAAAATGTCTTGTTAAATTATTAATTAAATCAGTCCCTTTTTTTTTTTAAAGTTTTTACAAATAGGAACTATGAATCTTCTCACCAAACTGTCTCTCGCTTTTTTCTTCGTTCCGAATCTTAGGCTTTTAGTCTTTCTTTTAGTACTTTCCCAGTCTTGTATCAGTGAGCGAAAGCGGCGTTTGTCTATTTCCAGACACTGCCACGCGGCTCCACTTTCACTTTCAGGCTTCCCGGCTTGTTCTTTTTCTCTGCGAGCCGTTAAGAACACAAAACGCCGACAAACACTTGACTCGCTGCCTCCGAAGCCGCTGAAATTCTTTTTGTCAGAGAAGCCGATATCCCGCTTTCTCTGCCGTTGTTCGCTAGTATTTTATTTCGCGAAAACCGGCCTTAAGCTGCATGGATATTGTTTTTGCTACGGAGCTTCTATCAAGTTCTCCTAGCCGCCATTCGCTCCACCCCGGAAGTCCCTTCCATCACATTTTTGTCCTTTAAACTTTTCACCTCTCTGTTTTGGAGGTCATCATCCAACTCATCTTCCTGTGACTTTCTTGGTATTCTTCCTCTCAACTCATCACTTCTTCATACAGTATATATATGCATTGTAGATCAATACTCATTTTTTCATTTTTTCAGTTTGATCAAACTACTCAAAGTACTTTTTTGTATTGCATGAAAAGAGAATGGCAGTTTGCAAAATATTACAGGGCCAGAACATCTGCACATTCCTCTCATATCAGCGAAGTGACTAGCAATTTCTTTGCTGCTTCAAGAGACAGCCAGCAAGAAGATCAAATCCTAACTGAAATCAACTTACTGACAAAAGGAGTGCTAAAGTACACATATCCAATGTGCAAGATTTGGATACCTTTTTTCATTTATGTAACCAATACCCTTTCCCCCCTCCAATAAATCTGGTTAATAAGATCCTGTGAGAATCTAGACTTCTTGGTTGTGAGCAGCTATATGGGGTATGATATTCTTCTTTTACCACACATTTTTAAATATCTCTTTCCCACAACACTCCACTTACTTTCATGTTTATTTATTTTTTATTTAATGTTTTTCCCTTTATTATTTTTTTATAAATAACTCAAGGTGGCAAACATACCTAATACTCCTTCCTCCTCCTATTTTCCCCACAACAACAACCGTGTGAGGTGAGTTGGGCTGAGAGTGTGTGACTGGCCCAAGGTCACCCAGCCGGCTTTCATGCCTAAAGCAGGACTAGAACTCTAAGTCTCCTAGTTTCTAGCTCAGCACCTTAACCACTAGACCAAACTGGCCTAGTTATCCTTTATCCTAGCATACCCAGTTCTCATTTCTATTTAGCAGAGTAGGCAGAGACTCAGTCTTATGCACAGTCATTTTTATTTCTTTCTACATGGATTCCTCACAACAGACCACCTACTACCCACTACCTACCTACCAGCATTTGCACATCATAAAACGTCTCCACCCATTTTTCCATCTTTAGAAAACATTCTACCAAAGTACATATGTTAATTTATTTGCTTGAGATTTTTTTTGCCATTTATGTAAAATTTGCAATCATTCACTTTATTTTTCCTGTCAAATATAACTCCTAGGTGTGATACATTAATTTTCATTACATCATACAGTCTAGCTTGTATTATATACATATAGGATAAAAAAAAATGAACAATTACAAAAGGAAGTTGAGGAGCTTAGAAAAAAAATTGGTAGATCAGGAAGAGAAAAATAGAGAACATAATGCTGTTCTTAAACAATCTAGGAACAATAAAGAAACAACTCATCAAGCTAAAGCTGCCACTGATGCTCAAACTTTCACAAATATTGCACCAACATACATAACAAGAGAAGAAATGCTGTGTGAGTTTTCTCGATACCCAGTTAAGGAAAGGGAACAAGACATCCAAGACTTGATTGTATTGGCCAAAGTATTGCTGTATATGATACAAGCCCATGGAATAGTTTATTGGACAAGCCATGATAGAAAAGTATGCCTCTATCTAAAGTAAGTGTGTGTGTGTGCGTGTGCGTGTGTGTGTGTGTGTGTTTGTGTGTGTGTGTGTGTGTGAGGAACCAAGGAACAGAAGTGAGCATGATGGCAAACCACAGCCTTAACTGTCCCAGACAGTGTAAAATCTCCAGGCTGAAGGGGGCAGCAGGAGAGGGAGACTGTCCTCGTTCGCTGCTCCTTGGGTCCCTCTGTGATTTTCTTTGCCCAGCTGCTCAGCAACTCCTTTGCTGGTTCTGTAGAAGCGGTTGGGAAAAGAGGCTTGGAAGAGGTATGGAGGCCAGGAGCAAATCACATAATCCAGCATTCTGTACCATGCAGTAGCCAACAGATGCACAATTGGGAATTTGCAAGTTGGGTGGGAAATTGATAGCTCTCCAACTGTTGTTCCTTAGCAGCTGGCATTTAAGGTATACAGTTCTCTGCGATTTAGGAAGTAGTGTATAGTCATCAAATCTGATCTGATCTTCATACATTTGTCTTTTAAAAACATATAAAACCTATCACCACATCCGATGAGGGCATTATCTAAAGAAGCAGTTTGTATCAGTCCCGAGCCTCCCCACATTTATTTTTAATAACAGATAACCCTGAATTCCAATATTTGAGGGGGGGAAATCCATCTATGTTTTCCACATCATGGATGAATGTATGTGCTTTCTACGTATCTCACTCCCCTCTGCCTAAGCCAAAAAGCCTTGAATGTTGTAGCCTTTCCTTGTACAGGAAAGAGTAAGGGCATCTTGCTAGGGAAGCCAGCCCCAGAACCTGGTTTCTCAAACTAAGCTTAATTATATTGGCTGCCACTGGTAGGGATGATATACTCAGCTTTGTGAGATCAGAACATGAATTAGGAAGCTGAGTACACACTACTGGCTTATGGATAATCTTATTTGCCTCTATTGTGCAATTCAATTAAAAATTCTATATATTTAAAGCATTTTTACCACAGTCTAATTAAAAAGCTTCCAGAATAACATATGTATAACTGATAAGACCAAGACACTTTCTGCTTGTTTCTTATGAACATGATCCCAAAGGAAAAAGAGATGAGAAGAAGAAAAAAAATCATCAGTTTGTTTTAACAATCTATAAAGACTCCCTCAAGTAAAGATCAACTACTAATGGCTCCCTGGACACATACAGTACATGGATAGTACATTACTTGCCAACAATATGAAAATGTTTACCATTGCCTTTATCCAGGATTTAATTTTTTTAGACTACCCAATCTAACCTGAGCTCTGGGATTCCTGGTGTTTTCCTGTTCAAGTATTAACCAGGTTTGACCATGCTCAACTTTCTGAAGTCAATCAAAGTTGATTAAATGCTGCCACTTGCTTAGACAAATCAAATAGCAATTCATAATATCAGCATTTGGATATAGTTATGGGAAAATTCCATGGAGCTGCTCCATCCATCCATTCATCTGCTGCAATCTGATGCCTCTACACAGCTTGCAGTTTATATAGAGTAACAACAGTTACTACATTCATGGTATAGTTAAAACAAACAATGATATCATAAAACACTCAATAAATACGGAATAACAGCAAAAACAGAGACTAGAGCAGTGTTTCTCAACCTTGGCAACTTTAAGATATGTGGACTTCAACTCCCAGAATTCCCCAGCCAGCCATGCTGGCTGGGGTATTCTGGGAGTTGAAGTCCACATATCTTAAAGTTGCCAAGGTTGAGAAACTCTGAACTAGAGAATAAAAAGTGGCTCAACCTTTGTTAAGAGAATGCCTTCTGAAATAATTTGGTCTCTAGCAGTTTCCTGAAAACTAACAGGTAGGGATGAGTCTGTTCTCCATAGGGAGGCCCTTCTAGACCTCAGGAAGGCAGGGCTTTCTATCCTTGGTCCCCAGAAGTGTGAGACTAAGTTGAGGGAGAGCCTAATAGTATTGATCTTCATTGGAGCTGATGGAATGGACCTACTGCCCCATACTATCTATTGTATCCTCCTGCTACACGGTGACACTAGAGGGAGCCAAAAAATGTTTCTGGCAGCTGGTTGAGATTGCAGAGTAGCTTTCGCTTGTTTTCTTTGATCAATGTTGTCGAGAAAATTCAGTTTTAAGTATTCTGCCCTGAGTATCAAAACTATGAATGTTCTCAGTAGGACTCCAAGATGTGTTTTGAATACTGAGTGCCTTATTGTGTTAAGTTACTCTAGCTGGATTATTTATAGCTGCTTCAAAAGATGAACAGGGTTACAATCATACCATGGAGGTAAAGAGTTGTGAATTTTCCCCGCCTGTGTGCGTGTGTTCTCTAGAAATTAACTGGAGTGGGAAATTGGAAATTGTGTCAGCAAATGGTTAGGTGGTTAGAGCACATTTAAGATTTCAGTATTGATTTATTTTATAATCTTTCTGAATACTGTGGTATATTTTCAAGTTAGAAACTGACTTTTATTGTTATGGCTGTCTGTGGTGCTGCATTTTGAAACAAGACATACAGTATGTGTCTCACAAGTTTGAGAATGCCTCCTGGATAGAAAACTGTTTCGTACCCAAACTGACCACTTCAAAGGGCAACTAAAATAAATCCACAGTGCTTTTCAAACAGTAACATATGGCACTTTTGGAACTGAAAACGGTTATGTTTATAACCACAAGTGTAGATTTATAAATGAGTCAAACTTTACATCAAACAAAAGTGCTATTTTAAAAAGAGGCATTATACCTAAGCAAATTTCTGATGACACTTTAAGCATTATTGTAAATGTTAAGAAGTGGAGTTGGATCCACTATAAGTCGGTAGACTTCTGTGCAAAAGTTCTTTTCTTTCTCTGTGCTCTCTCCTTTCCTGTGCCCTCCACTCTGCATCAGAAAGTCTCCAAATCTTCAGAGCATATTAGGGGAGGACAGCATGCAAAGAGCAAGACTCTGAGAATTTGACCTGCCAGTCATGCTTATTTTGCTATTGAGTATCACCCTTATAATAATTCTTGAAAGAACCTGCAGAAAGAGATGCTATCCATTCTGTCAAGGGAAGGAGGATAGAGATTTGGATATTGTGATGGTAAGTAGTCTAAAGCCTGAAATCAGTTAACAATAATCTTGGTCAGATACCATGTCTCTGAGTTTACTTTGCTCACACTGAGCCAATAAATTGTTGACAAAAATCATAAAGTGCATGTAAATATAACTGATGAATAAGGAACTAATACAGACACAAGGGAAGGCCATTGTTAATGAGAGCTACGGAAAATCTCCAGATATTTATCGCAACGTCTAGTCAATGTACCTGGGGGCCTTACCTTAGCTGTTGCTAGACTGCTTGATTTGGTTTGTTTATAGATTCTTCCAGATGAAAATAAATAGATGGGTCTCTTATAGAGGAGTGCAGCTATTTAGATCCAATGTGGGAAAGGTGTTTCAGCTCAGGTGTGGATAAGCTCACTATTTATCAGCAGCTCCTTAAAGAAGCTGTGACTTTTCCTGGGCTTGCAAGGTAGCTGCATGATCTACGGAAAATGCATGCTTGAATTAAGGAGGTGTTAAGGAGGCAGAGACTTTCCAGTTTTCCTTCCACACTTCTCCCTTTTAATGTAACATCCTCTTCCCTCAATAAACATGAGGGAAGCGAATCTCTGACTTCCTCAAAACAAGTTTTGCGGCCAAAACCCAGGGCCGCAACTAGGGGGGTCAAGCGGGGCATGTACCCTGGGCGCCATGCTGGGGGGGGGGTCCAAAATGACAACACGTCCCTCACCTACCCATGGGGGAGGGGCATGGAATCCATGTTTGCCCCAGCTGACACAGACCCTAGTTGCAGTCCTGCCAAAACCTGGCTTCACCTAAAGCAGCCAAATCACTTTGAAGATTCAACATAATTTTATTAGACATGCAAACAATACAGTGTACACTAAACTCTCAGCAAAGCATTGGCAGCTTGTTGAGCAGCCCTGATCAAAAGCAGAACCACAACTTATATACCTTTGACTTACTACATTACAAAGACAAGACAAAGGAAAAAGGCAGACACAGTGTAAGTTACAGCATGATGTTGGAATGTTTTTGATAAACCCATCTGGGTGACCTTATTATTTATCCCTTCCTACTAGATCGGCATGCTAGCCATACTATCTCTGAGATATGGTCAATGAATATAAAGAATTTGGTTTACTGGGCCACTGGTTCCTGACTGATTTTTCCCCCTTTTGCCACTCAGGGTCACTTCAGCTTGCTGTGAATGTTTTCTTACAAGGGCACTTCAAACACTTCTGATGTATGGGGTGGGGAGGCATCTAGAGTTTGATAGTGAATGCAGCTCATGTGTGTGTGTGGCAGAGTGCCTTTTACCACCACAAAAGACAGAACTGTGCTCGTAAGTTAATAATCTTACTCTCACTTCCCTCTTACTCTGCCTTCTGAACTAGTTCTCTCTACCCAGTGGCATCCTGTAGTACCTGGCATATACGGCATCTGCTCTACCCACCTGTGAACTCTGCTTTCTTTCCTGATAGTATGATATGGCCACCATTACCATTCATATAAAACCACATGCATTTTATTATTGTCACCCATAATTATCTCTTATAGGATTTCTAGGTTCTTGAAGTGGTTCTGAAATTGCTGAATTTATTGCTATTTGAAATCACAGTGTGCATGTGGAGGGCTGTGTTATGTAACACAATATAATAACATAATAACCTGTGTGTGTGTCCTTTAAAAAGTAATTTTCTTCTGCAATATTGGAAACTTCTTCTGATAATATGGTTTTCAAAAGCAACCTTCTGTGATACAGGGTTGCTGAAGTTTGCCAATTAATGTTTAAAGAAAAGCCTTATTGCACATTTGTATATGACTGAATTTGTCTCAAAACTGGGACTCACATGTGTTTATAAAAATGACTTCACTTTTCCAATGCATGAAATAGTCCAATTTCCTTTCAACAGCAACATCTCAGTTATTACAGTGCTTGCAGTCCAAATCATCCTGACAGGGAAGGAATGACAGATTTTTTCATAGGCAACTACATAACAGCTAAAACAAATTAATGAAGAAAGTTATTCCAGGGTCTACAGTATATAGCGCTGATGTTCCTTGACCAAAGACAATTGACTGTAACCATGTAATCATCTAATCCACTGAGAAGGGCAGGGGTCAGGTCTATAGGGATTATTCTTGTCAACTGCCAGCTTTGAGAGTTGTTATTGTGCACTCTGGAAAGCCACATGAGACGTATGTTCTGTGTACTTCTAGGGAGGATGCCAGATGGTTCATACATTAACTATGGATACACATGGCAAATTGTTTGTTTCTTCATCTCTGTCTGATGAAGAAAAGGTTAGTGAAGAGAATCTGAGGATTCAGCAGAAAATCTGTTTTTATTTTCTTTAAAAGCATTTTAACAGAGACAGATTTCTACTCTTTGCCTCTTCATTGTATAACTTGGGCAGCCCACTTGCATTGGGTTGCGTTACCATTCAAGAAGTAGGGCTAAATTAGTTGTCTAATGAGTTAGTCTATTATCCTTCTGTGTCTTAATCCAACCATATCCGTCATTATTCAAATGTTCTGGCAAAATTTTGTTCCACTGAAGGGAGATAAATTTGATTCTGATAGAATCAAATAATCCTATGTTTTTTGGATTTCACTCTCTCTCTCTCTTCTGCTCATCAATTCAGCCTCCTGGCAGGCTTTTTTTTTTTTTTTGAAAAGGTTGAACTGGAATGCAGTTTTACTTGAAAGTCTTTATTTATAGACATTTTTAATCCTGAATATTCCAAATCATTTCTCAAGTTATCTGTGTTAGTGGCTCATAGCCACTCTCATATTAATCAAGAAATGTCTAGTTTTATCCCTAACCTATAAAATTGATAGGGTGTGTTCTAGTGATTATGGATGGATCTTTTTGATATCTTTTTCAACACTTGTAATCATTTTATGAATTTATATTTTAGATATGTATGTCATCTGCCACAATTCCTAAATTAAACCGTTACATTTGGATGCAATAGCTTTTGTTTGCTAATGCCTGCATAACCCCTGCTGAAAGCTGTGGCAATTTGTGGGAGAATGATACCTCACGTGATTCTCAAACCTTTGATGTGCTTCTATAGACAGCAAAAGAGTAATGGGATTATCATCTATCATCTCTATCACTTCTGAGCTTGGTTAAGTGAGGGAAGCATGAGCAGAGGACAGCAGACTATAAGGGAAGACTGTGGGAAAAGCAAGGGTTGGATTGCTGGAATAGCTAGAAGAAATGCTGAGAATTCTTCACTAATTCAGAGAAGATAGAGAAGTATTGTGCGTCCTCTTGTATATGAAGAAGATTCCTCTGAATCCTTAGAAATTCAGATCTGAGCCTGGCTCAGGAATTACCATCTCAGGCAAACACACATATTAACTCATGATGAGATACCTGCAAGTTCTACAGTACTTTGTGTGCATGCTTCCATAGGCATATTGCACCTGGTTGAATTGGAGACTCTAAATTAATTATGTTCAGAATTGCTACGATTTTTTAAATTTATCTACATTTTTACATTAAAGATTTGTTTTTAGGAATTGTGCCATATACAGCTATAAAATAATGTATATTATGTGTCTGGATGTCCTAAGTGCTCTCAACATTACCAAGATGTGGGCAATACACATTTGAGTCATGAACCTCAATTTTGTATTTGCTGAGCAATGTAATATAGCTTCAGGATGCATTACTGTGATAACAAACAAAAGCTTATGCTGCTATCAGCAGTGCTATGCTAAAGGGCTCCTGTAAATTACAGAGAATGACTTTGTCACTTTGTCTAGTGCAAAGATACGTTTTCACTGTCTTCCACCATTAATGATTGTTCATATGTAGCTGTGAACACTACTTCATTGCTGTTATGTACAAAATGTGCCCTTTCCTTCTTAAGCAATTTTGTATAATAGTTAGAGCCAACAAGTGATAATCAAAGGAATATATAAAAACTGTATGCACATTTGAACATAAATGTATCTATAAGGCAGACATATCAGTAAAAGAAAAATCAAAGTTGAATTAAACTCCTGCTAAATGTTACAGAGAAAAGATGGTAGCTGCAGCAATGTGATTAAAGTTCTGCCTGTTTTTTAAGTGTCAAGTGTATTCCAGGCATGCTTAGACATTTGAGGTTGAACATTTCCAATCATGGAGGGGTAAATAGAAATCCACAAAGAATCTGTACGGAAAATGATACTTTTAAACATGTTTACATTTTTAATGAAGAGTAGCCTTGAGTGAAGTGGAAAAAGAAAAGAAAATGTAGATGTAGAGTCAGGCTAATGGCCAAATTTGCTGAAGACTTCAAATTTTGCAGGGTGATTAAACTAGAGAGCACCAAAAGAGTCTCTCGAAAGGAAATATACATTAAAATGAAAGATATACAGTATAAAGAAATGCATATTGGGGTTAAAAAAAATCCTCCCTGTGCATATTGAGATATGCTACTATTGAATGGTCAGGAAAAGAAGTTTGGAGCCATGGTGGATAGTTCAGTAGCAATGTGCAACTGTTGTAAATTAGGAAAGGGATAAAGAAACCATATACTTTAAACACTGCATCCAATTTTTTCTCCTTAACTTCAGAAATGGTATAGAAAAGGTCAACCAAAATGATCAAGGGGCAGAGCAATTCTTGTAAGAGGAAGTTACAATTGCTGGGTATCTTAACTTAGAGAAAAATAAGGAGGAGTGTGATAGAGATATATAAAATTAAGCCTAGTTGGCTAGGGAAAAAAATATATGCTTCCTTATGATACAAGGCCATTTAATACAGCTGAATAGTGGGATATTTAAGAAAAACAGTGTGCAGTGCATATAGGAAGCTCTTAATTGGTTGGCTTTTAAAGAAGACCAGACAAATTCATAGAAGAACAGACTATCAATGGCTCCTAATCATTGTGATGTCATACATTACCTCCAGGAAATCTTATGGTAAAAGGTAAAGGTTCCCCCCACACATTTGTGCAGTCGTGTCTGACTCTAGGGGCCGGTGCTCATCTCCGTTTGTTAGCCAAAGAGCCAGCGTTGTCCAAAGACGCTTCCACGGTCATGTGGCTGGCATAACGCATGCGGAACGCTGTTACCTACCTACCTACTTGCATTTGCATGCTTTCGAATTGCTAGGTTGGCAAGAGCTGGGGCGAGTGCAGGAGCTCACTCCATCATGCAGGACTAGGGATTCGAACCTCTGAACTTGCGATCTTCCAATCGACAAGCCTGGCGTTTTACCTGCTGAGCCACCACACCCCTAATCTTATGGTAGTGAGACTTAATTCCAGGATTCTGCACCAACATTTTATAACTGACAGAGGATGCAAAGAATATTGATTCACATCTTTATTTCACAGATAAAATGTCAGCACCAACTTTAATATTAGTAGCATTTCCTTAATGTTCCAAGTTATCATAACTTTCCTTTAGTTAATAGACATTTATTTTTAAAGCAAGTATGTTTCTTTTCTAGCTACTTTAAGAAGCTTTATTTTATTTATGACTTATGGTAAATGGGGAAAAAAAGGCCCTTACTTATTTTTGGTTTATCTAGTATTTCTTCACTTCCCGAAGCTGGATAGTCTTTTCTGCATCACTATTTTCTTTCTGAGAAAGAAACAAGAATAAAATAAATGAATGAATGAATGAATGAATGAATGAATGAATGAATGCCTTCTACTGGTGGTGCTTTAGAAATGAAAATAGAAATAAATGAACAGGAATCTGCAATTATAATCTTCAATTATTGTGGTGTTTCTGCCTATCATTAATGTGTAGCTTGTAACGGTGCTTAAAGAAAAAGTCAAAGGATTGGAGTAACGAGTGATCTCTTTTTCAATGGTGGATGTAGATTTCTCAAATCAGACAAAGGAAATATTACAACAGGAGCTGACAGAGGAAACAGTTCTGTCCATAAGGAAGACAGACAGTGGAACTGACTCCAGTAGGCAAACAGAAGCAAGAGACAGACAATATTCTGCACTACTAGATCCAAGAAAAAGTTTTAAGACTTTGCGAAAGAGGCTCTGAGCCTTTAGGGAAAGAAAAAGAGACACTCTGGAAAGGAGGCAGGACACAGGATCCTAGAACAACAGTGACCCTGCACCTTGGACAATGGCAAAAATCCTGCCCTAGAAGATGGGAATAAAACTTCAAGTAACCGCAACAGGATAAATGGCCTGAAAATACCAGAATGAATTTTTACAGGGACAAATGCAAAGTTCTGGGAAACAGAAATTAAATATGCAGGTCTAGGATAGAGAATACCTGGCTTGGTAATGATTTTTGTGAAAAAGTTGCATGAAAAAAGATTGAAGGAACTCAAGGGATGTTGAAAGAGCAAGAGGGATTTGGGATTTGAAACCCCTTTCCTAATCCCTCAAAGGATGTCACTTGGATGACTGAGAAGGCCTCTTGTGCAGAATCCATTTAAGTTAAAGACAGACTGACTTTGGCTGGATATTAGAGAAAAAACAACTTAACCGTTAGGACAGTGAAACAGTAAAACCGATTACCCGGAAGAGTGGTGACTGGCCTGTCTTCATTGTATGTATCAATAACCATCAGTTGAGGGCTCACTCTCTCCTCCAGCCCATGCTAAAATGACCATGGAGGACAGTCCCCAGTGATTGGAGAAGAAGGGCCATGCCTTCGGCAGCCTAAAGTAGCCAATAGGAGATGGGCAGATCCCAACTGCTAACATCAGCCATATCATTGATTAAACATGGTTGATTGTGTCCAGGCAAAAAATTGTCAGGAGAATTGTGTCAGAATCATTACTTTAAAACTGGAACATCTCATCCATGTGCTGGAAAGAGACATAGGCAATGGCATGAGAACAAGACATAAAATAAATAAGACAAGACATAAATAGCATATGTTTTCTTTTTAATTCTTTATTCTATTTTTTTTCTCTCTCTCTTTCTTTTTGCAAAATGAAAAGATATTTGGAGTAGCAGTGGAGTAATTTCACTGAATTCTGAATAATTTACTGTTTAGTCTGTTTTTTATTCACATAACACATGCAAGTTAATATATGCATGCATATGAACTTGGGCTGCCAGTTCTGGGCTATAAAAATCCATATGATCACTAGGTGGCAGTTTTGGGAGGGAAAGTGTGTCATTTATATTTCTGCCTGCCCATCATGTATATGCATAACTAGATCCTATGGACTTCCCTGAAACATCTAAGCAAGTATTCCTTAAAATCCTCATTTTATCATTTGTTAAAGTGTCCTCTGAATCTTCTTAGTTGGCCTTCTTAAAGTGTAATGGTCATAAATAATTGACATAAGCTTGTTAGTTCCAAGAACTGCAGAACTGCTAATATCACAGATCTTATGAACTACAGTATGCTGTATGTGAATTGTACTGAATGTTACAATTCGTGTATCTTCATTTTAATAGGCGGAAACACCTAACTTATCACCACTAGATGTCAGTGTGATCTAAGAAATAATCAAGGAAAAATAATACCTAAAGTTGAAATCATTAAAAGTTTCTGTTGGCTCAGTCGCTATTTTCTTATACCCTTTTCAGGCAGGCACAAATAGGCTCCTGATTTAGGTCCTTCCATTGTAGTTCAGATATTTTCTTTTTGCTGCGTAACAAACAGATGATCAAGGCAAGATTTTTCCCCACAAGGAAGCACTTCTGTCTATAGCATAAGGAGCCATCCCTGTTAACATGTCACCTGTTATGAAGAATAGCAGAGTTGTTTGCGAGTTCTTGCTTTTTGTTTCTCATAAAAAAGCAGCAGCTATCCCATTAGGGGCAACATTTCACATCAGCTTGCGAATTGGCCTTTTAAATAACTGAAAACACAGTATAAATGACAGGCCTTTTAGCAGTTATGGCCTTTTCACAACCAGAGTTTTGCTATAGGGAAGAAATTAATAAGGAATACATATCTTTATTACATTCATCCTATACCACCGTTTCTATGAACTTTATAGGAAAAGTACACTCAGAAGAAGCACAGTGGCGTAGAATTGTTCCAATTACTCCATGCAAGGTGCATAAGTTATTGCCTTGGGAACAATCTCTATGCTGGGCGACTGGCAGAAAGCATGGGCTTAACAAATGGAATACAGGTATGGCTGGGCAGGCGTTTGCAAGGAGACTCAGCAGGGCAAAGACATTTCACAGAGATGTGCAGGATTTGGGAACTGGAATTTTGGGTCCTTGGCTTAGGTAATGTTCCTATAGTGATGACAAGAGGCAAACATTCTAAATATGCAATTCTGTACCAGCTAATATAGGGCTAACCTTCACAGAACAAAGGAAAGGAGAGCAGTGCCAGTGGCATGCTTTAGTCAAGTCCTTGGCATAATGCTATTGGATCTCAATGGTTTCATACTGGACCCCCCCTCCCCTGGCACTCTGCTGTTGGTAAGGTTGCCAGTCTGTCCAGTCTTCCCGCAGATATGCGTACTTGGTACAATGCGGATTTTTTTTCATTATTAGCAACTACTTAATTCTGACTCATTCATTCATTCATTCATTCATTCATTCATTCATTCTGTATGGCTGCCCATCTCAACAAGTGACTTTGAGCAGTGATGCATGACAGTTCACAGATTCACCAAAATGCTACTGTATGCTCAGTGCTAACATCAGTCACTTTACTTTGTTAAAATGAAGATGGTTGCCTACTATAGTCTAGTTTAGCCCTCACAATGCATCAGGTGTGTATTAAAGAAAAGTCAAATAAAGACAAGCATGAAAACCAGAAAAGGGAGAAAGAATATATCAAGTGTAAGTAGGAAATAATTTACCTAATTTTGCTTATCAAGCTAGAATATGTCAATTAGGAGTTTCTTACAGATTTCAAGACTTACCTTATATTTCTGTTGTCTTAAACCTCTGAATAGCAAGTTCAGAAATGGAGCGTATTAAAGTGCTTGATTTGTTGTCAAATCGTATGATGAATATAAACCCAGATGAACTGTGAGTTTCAGAAAATCTTATTGCAAAAATTTGACATACATAGACTTTAAATGTCTAGGTTGATGGATTCTTTTAAGATCCTCTGGACAGTAATGGTTGCAATTTAAACAGTTTCATTTTGCTTGGAATTGCAAACCAGGGTAATTGTCACTAATTCCTTTAAAAACAAAGCTTCGAAAATCTATGATTTTGCGTGACAAAATCAGAGTCATAGAAGGTTTGTATATATAAGTATGAGCGGTACTTTCTATTTGTATGGAAGGAACCTAATTGTGTATAAGAGGACAGGCCAGATTTTTATAGGATATTTGTTACTTATTTTCTAGTCAATCCAAATAGTTGAATTGCCGCTTCTTTCTGCCAATAATTACTGCAAGAGAGCCCAGAATAATTTCCCATTTTTCTAAGTGCTCATTGTGTTTCATGAACAGTTTATTTCATAATTCTGGCAGTTCTACTATGTTGTTGTGATAGTAGTAATAACACATAAATATTATCATCTCCACATGAGAAGAATGATATTGTTCCCTATGTTCATATCCAAAAGTTTCGATGCTGTTAACTGCAGCAATCAGTTATCTATTGGATGGAACCCAGTGGTGCAGTCCCACTGCTGGAAGAAATGGTAATTGTTATTCTTCTGGCACCCCACCCACCAAACACCTCAAATCTGCTCCGGAAAGTCTCTTTAACTAATCAGAGGAAGATCTGGATGTGCAAGAAGGGAAAGAAAATTGGGCACTGGAACTTCATTTCACCTACTTCCAGCAGTGGCCTAAGATGTTCTAGCACTTGAAGAATCACAGCACTGGCTGCCTTTGTTTTCACCTCTTCATAATGAGGAAAAACACCTCAGAGTGAGTCATTTGAACTTGATGGCTTCTGTGAAAAATTGCACCATCATCTTGCTGCCTGTTAGAAGTGTGACTTCAGTGGCACTGACTCACTCTTCAGCACCTCATGACCCTACTGGGTTATAGATAGAATGTTAAGAATATACTTGGTGTCCCCTCTTTTTCTATCACTTGACTAGCTTTTTGTCAAACAGACTGCTAATCTTAGGTCGCTTGCTTTTGCCTTTGTTCCCAGGCACATATACACATGGAGCACATGGATGTAGCTGACTAGGTGCTAGGCTTTTTATAGTTTTTTATAGTTTACTTTTAGCTATAAAGCCTGCTTCACTAATCATTGCTCAGGTCAGATTTCTGCCCTCAGGAATACTCAAATGCACACATAATTTTTTTTCCATCTCCAAACACTGCCTAGTTCTCTGGCACACAAGCTTCACCATTTGCCTTGAGAGTTCTGGAGAGTTGTACTGGGTGTTTTAAGATGCTAGCCTGTCTCACTTCCATGGTCTGATATTTACAGCAAGGCACTGGAACAGACTTACATCAACTACAGCTGCTTCCCCAGAGCCAGTTTGGTCTAGTGGTTAAGGCAACGGGCTAGAAACTAGGAGACTGAGAGTTCTAGTCCCGCCTTAGGAATGAAAGCCGGCTGGGTGACCTTGGGCCAGTCCCTCTCTCTCAGCCCAACTCACCTCACAGGGTTGTTGTTGTGGGGAAAATAGGAGGAAGAAGGAGTATTAGGTATGTTCACCGCCTTGAGTTATTTATAAAAATAATAAAGGCGGGATATAAAATAAAATTAAAATAATAAAATAATAAAATAAAATAATAAAATAAAATAAAATAAAATAAAATAAAATAAAATAAATAAAATAAAATAAATAAAATAATAAAATAAAATAAAATAAAATAAAATAAAATAAAATAAAATAAAATAAAATATAAAATAAAATATCCCTTGTTCTTATATCTTATTGTCAGGATGTCCTCAGAGAAAGGCATAGGATACACCAGGTAGTCAGGATAGAAAGCTGGCAGCAAGCAGAAGCCCTAGTCTTGAGCTAATGATAAGAATTTCATTCTGCTAGAAAAGAAAACTCTCTCTTTGTGCAGGCTTGTTAGCTGAACAAGCAGGCTTTGTGTTAGGAGTTTGCCCCAGACTATTTGCAGGATGCTGGTAGGGGCATGTGAGATAAGATGGTAAATAAAGTTTACAGATACAAGACTAAATTACCAGGACAAGGGTTTGACTGCAGTATCTGTTGCAGAAGAATAAATTACCCAAAGAAGAAAGATACAGCTGCTGTCGAGGAGCTACCATAATACTTGAAAGATGGAACACAACATTTTGTAATAACTGAAAGACATGTTGCTATGACACAAGCACAGAAAAATGCCCTCTTAAACTCATTCTCATACACATGTAAATTCAAATACCAGCTTTAAATTATTCAGCCTTCTTCATGTTGGCACCCCCAGAACTCCTAATGAGCCTGTATATATTCAAATGTTGGCTAGGAATTCTGAGAATCGCAGTCCAAATGCATTTGGAGGACACCTGACTGGGAAAGGCTGGGTATTGAGTTCAGTTTGTCAGTAGCACTGAGCTAGTTCATATGAATGTGTACTGCATAATTCTTTTGTGGAATTTGCTCAGAGAATCTTTCAGGGCAAAGCAAGACAGAAATTGAAACAAACAAATCCTGTTCCCATTATTTACAAAATAATACTTTCTTTCCTTGAAACTATAGAATCTTATATAATTACTTGTCAAAGTGCCTGAAAGAAAGTAAATAATAAATAACTAATTCAGATTTACTGGGGATAAATTTTTTAGCCTGTATGGGCAAAACGACCACAGCAGGGTGGAAGCTTACAAAACAACCCATAAATTTGAACACAGACAGAATAATCTCTAGCTTCTTTTCTCCCCATGGTTATCATAGGAGGCAGAAAGTAGGTTTACTTCTTGTACTGAACTACATATTTATTGATGTACTTGGAAAGCTCATAAATCTGAGCATTTAAATCAAACAATGCATAATGTTAAAAGACAAAAGAGGGAGAAGGTCATGAAAAGTATAATTAAGCATAGAGCTCTAATTAAGCTAGCTTTTGCCCCATGCAACTGAAGCAATATCTCACTCATGATCCTGCAACTGGTATTCAGATACCTCTGACACTGATTAATATATGTAGCCATCACAACTTACAGCTGTTGATAACCTTACTTGGTGATGGGGTTGACTAAGCTCCTATGAAAGACTCTTAAGATGGTAGCCATGAAGATGTTTTGATTAGTTGAAAAAATAGCTTCCTGTTTTGCAGGACTACATAGAATCTTCTGAAGCCTGGAAACAGCATGATGAGAAGTAGAGAATATAGCTTCAGGTTACAAGGCAACCAAGGGGGAAAAAAATCAACAGGCCAGGGATCCCAATGTTGGTAAATAGTTGAGGATGGATATACATGCCTATTTATTTTGATACTGTCAGGAACAATCCTTACTTCCCCCCCCCCCCCATGTGGTATTAGCTGTCATCTTCATGAGGAGGCTCCAGATGGCGATGCTTAAGGATTTTGTTTGGGCTGAATTTCAAGAACCAATTTGATCCACTTATCTTGGCTAATGTATTTCTCCAAATGTTGACACAAACGTCTTGACTACAAAACACAATAAAATGCATGTAACATTTTAATTGACATTTTAATGTGTATACTTTAAGAGAAAACATATATATAGAAATGCATATTTTGAGGGAAAAACACTAAAATTATTATCTACTCATTTTTAAATAGACTAAAAAAATTCATGTGAATTGGGATGGAACAGACATATGAATACATACATAAAAAGGTAAAGGTTTTCCCCTGCACAGTCCTGTCTGACTCTAGGGGATGACCCTCTTCTCCGTTTCTTAGCTGAAGAGCCAGCGCTGTCTGATGAATACATACATGCAAAATTCAAATAAGCAGAAATGGACTAGCCCATGTATCCCTCAATACCAACTAATTAGAATTTTGTTGAGAACATGAATGAATTATGATATCATGCAGATGAGGCTTAATATCTTGGGAGTCTTCCAGGGCTCACATCCAACAGAGGACCTAGAGTTCTGGGTGTTCTAGCCTTCATTTCTAATCTGGTACACAAATGAACAATAAATAAAAACTTCAGTAGTTGTGTGCATGAAATGGAAAACGTTTTGTTTCAAACATAGAACAAGACAACTCCACCTGGAATTGCCTGACTCCACAATCAGCAAGTAAAATATATTCTGAAATACCAGCACAAAGCTGATTCATGAAAAGTTATACTATACCAATAACCCTAAATCTACATAGAATCTTCCATCCTGGCATTTTTGAATGCCTTTGGAAGCTCAACGCATACGTACATGCATCAAGTGACTTCAATGTTCAACAAAATAGCCCACACTGAAGTAGAAGCATTGCATTTTAAAATGCACCTAGAGCTCAAAATCAACAGGACATGAGAGCATGTGCAAAAACCAAAGCTCAACAAACTTATGTTCAAAAGTGGACAAAGCTGCTCTAAGATTCTTTCTATTATTTATGGAAATATTGTATGTATGTATAGATAGAAGTATAAATATAGTATATTTAAAAGATTTTTGCACTCTCATCCCTCAAGACCCTAAGATGGCTAGCAAATTATATTTTTTAAAATAATCAGATAACCATTTCTCGAAAATACTTTTCATTTTGCTTTTGCTTTTTGTATGACAACATAGGATATCAAATGATGCTGTCAATATTATGAGTTGAAAATAGTAGTTCAGGAAATGTCAAAATTATCTTATTACATATAAACCATCTCACTATTAATGTTTATGCCCCATACTATGGACTTCACTATTTCCCTGCAGCAAGTTGACAGCATTTCCTGACTGCATTCTCTCTTGCATGAAGAATATAAATAAATGTAGCACATCAAATTGCTTTGTTGCATTATTATGATTGAAGTATGATGTGAGAATCTCTCCAGACCTCAAAATGTCATCTCTCTGTATAAGTATTTTTGTAAAAACTCATGACATTTTGGTTAAATGGCTCTCTCCAGCCATGGATTAAGTTGATTTTTCTATACAGATGGACCCTGAGAGAACTTCTGACTTTTTAAAAAATTCCACTTCCACCCAAAATGTTTCCTCAAATACAATTAGAATGAACCTTGTCTAAAATATATAAGTTAGAAGCCCTTATAGCCCATCTACGTATATCAACCCCCTGCTTAGTTCAGGAATTAATTAAATCATCCCCAGCATGTAACTTTCCAGCATTCACTGGAAAATCACCAGTGATGGGAAGTCCACTACTGTTCTAGGCAGTCTTTTCTACTGCTTAACAACTGTGTCATTACTATGAATCCTAATATTAAGCCTTAATGCCCTTTTTTTAAAAAATTCAATCTATTGAAACTTGTCTTGCTTTCAGTTCCAATAGAGAACAGCTCTTTCATGATGCAGGTTCCCCCGCGCCCCAGAAATGTGTAGGTAAAGGCTAAAACTACTTTTATTTAGATTGTCTGTAATAACAGAATTTGGCATGTCTGATTATGCTGTAATTCTGCCCTCTTCTTGTAATCCAGAGAATTAGGGAGGTGTATGCCTGAGCTGCTTCCAAGTGTTACCTTGTTGCTCTGGACTTAAAAAATGTTTCAGCCCCTCTTGCCTAAGTAACAGTTCTTGCATATTTCTATCAAGGTCATTAACTTTGCTCTCTACAGTGTCATTTTTAAATGGTGATGCCCAAAACTGGAGAAAATACTGCAGAAGGCAAAGGAATTATTACTGCAGTACAACCCTTGCATTGGCCATTTTAGCTGCTGCATTGTATTGCTTCTTCATATTCAACTAATGATCTACTAATACAGGGCTTTCCAAAGTTTTCCCGCGGTGACACACCAACCGCCGTTGGTGTGTCGCCGCAGGAAAACCCAGAAGTGCTGCTATTGCAGCAGCGTGCAAAAACCCGGAAGCGCTGCTGCCGCTTTCAGTTTTTGCGTGCCGCTGTTGGTGTGTTGCCGCGGGAAAACCCGGAAGTGCTGATGATGATCAGCGCTTCCGGGTTGTGTGGCGACACACCAGAGTGTGTGTGGCGACACACTTTTGTGTGGCAACACACAGTTTGGAAAGCTCTGTACTAATATATGCCAAGATCTTTCTTAAACATATTGCTATCCACCCAGGTCTCCCCCATTCTTGTACCTATGCATTTGATTTCTTTTATGAAGATGTTTACACATGACATAATTGAATATAATTGGATGCTTAAATCTGCTGAGGTCAATTTGTAATGTGATGTTGTCTTCTTAGCAAATTCTCCTAGCTTCGTGTTATCTACAAATTTGATAAGCATCCCTTCCATTCCATCCTGTAGGTCATTTATAAAGATATTGTATAACAATGGGCCAAGTATGGAGCCCTGGGAAATCTCACCTGATACTTCTGGATAATGTAAAAACATTGATAAGCACCTTTGGAGTCCATTGGCTCAGCCAATTACAATGCCTCTTTCAATCCATTAAACAGCAGTACTATCTAATCCATATTCATCTAACTTGCCAACAAGAGTATCATGAAAGACCTTGTCAAATATTTACTAAGATTACATCTACATAATTCCCTTCGTCTACCTTTTGTAAGTCAGTCTCTTACAAAAAGTTATAAGGTTAGCCTTGACAACCAATGCTGTTTTCTAGTAATTGTATTATTTTTCTAAGTGTTTGCAGATATACTGCCAGTGGCATCTGCAGGGTTTGTGTATGTAAAAAGGAAAAAAGAAAAAAGAAAGAAAAGGCAAAATAGAAGTATTATTGTCCAGGTCCTTCCCCTTTTGTATATGTGTGTGATATTTACTGGGCAGTTCTGGAATATCTGTGACTGGCTGATCATGCCAATCAATTAGTTCAAAGACATTCCAGAAGCACCCTTGAACGAGACATACATTTTCTGAAATGCATTGGGCAGATTAAAACATTTTTACTGACACTTCGGATTCCTCCCTTTCTCTTTCATTCACTTCTGAAACAACAGATCTTCAGTAATACTACTAGTGTTTCAGAAGCTGCCTCGTAATCCTGTCATTCTGTTCCCTTCTGTTTTTTCTGCCTTTGCTAAAAATGATCTTCTGCTTCAGCACTGCCCTTTGTTTCAATATAGTTCACTTTTTCTGCACAGATTGTCCTTTCGGTCTTATCTTCAGACAGCAGCTAAGAAAATCTTTCTGCCTGATCAATAAGAGCAAAATACCTTGAATATCAGCCAACCAGTTTCTCTTGCAGCTTCCCAGAAACAAATCACACAATTTTTCCAGTGAATTTCTGACAATTTTTGGCACCTGGGATTCAAAAGCAGTGTTCAAACTGCAGATAGCATTGTAATACTGTATATTATGTGGCTATAAACTGGGAGACTACATAAAAGCTATTTGGTAAATCTTCAAGTATTTTTTTTCTTCCTTGTCTTCATTTATTGTGAACAAGACTGCCTAGGCCACTTTGTTCACTGACAGTTTTTGTTTTGGATCAGTTTACTTTGCTGATATCTTCACTATAACTAGGTTTTCTTCATATTTAAAAATAAAACGATCCATTCCTACTTAATGCCTGAAGGTCTTGCTAACGTAATTGTAACAGAAAGAGGATTAGGCATTGACTGCCAAAGAAAAAGAAAAAGGAACGCAAAGCTGTTCAGATAAATAATGTTCAAGAAAACCCCAAAGTCCATGCTATTTGATTTTGCTATAACAATTCTGTGGGAATTTTTGAAAAATATTTGACACACCGATAAGCATATATTAAATTATTATCATTGTTATTAACATTTATCCTTATCCCTTTGAAAATGATACCAAAATACTAAACTGATATTTTTTTAGTGTATCATGAAAGCTTTACAACAGGATTATTTTAGGTCCATTCAGGACAGATACACAAATTCAGAAGTTTTACTGTAGCACAAAAGGAAAGTAATCTAACTATTTAAACCAAGAGTGGGGACCACACAATTTCTAGGGAGCCTTTACTTGGTTTAAACACTGTCATTAATATTTGGGAAATACTATATGCTTCAGAATTAAAATTGATAAGATGTTACAATTAATGGCTATGAGAAGCTGAATAAGCATAACAAAACAGAAAGGAAATAAAATATTAGGTAGCAATACTAAGATGGTGCAATGCCTTTAAAAAAATAAATTGGGACCAAAATACAGGATTATATAATACTGTATGACTCAAATTACATGCTCTCGCTAGGCATAGAATTAGTGAGCTCACTACTCACTCAACCGCCCAGAGTCGTTGCTATATGAGATGGGCGATGAAGAAATATGATTGATTGATTGATTGATAGATAAATAAATAAATAAATACCTGGAGATTAAAACAAAACTTTAACTAGAAGCATGCCATCAAGCTGAATTTTATTTATTTGTTTGTTTATTTGCACTGAGTTAGAATAATCCCTGGGTTAGAATAATCCCTGGATCTGGTATCCCAGTATGGGTTGCAAAACTCTTGGTTTTATTGACATTTTACAGATAAATACAGGATTTCCATTTAATTATCAAACTCTAGAAGTCTTCTTATATCAAACTACAACAAAATGCTTACAAACTATATAAATATGATATTGAGTCTTTCTAGTAGTGTGCTTTCTTTTCTTTTCTTTTCTTTTCTTTTCTTTTCTTTTCTTTTCTTTTCTTTTCTTTTCTTTTCTCTTTTCTTAGTAAATGTATAGGCTGCCCATCTCATATACATGACCCTTTGCATGGGTGACATTAATCAAAAGTACTACTGTTCAGTCAATGGCTGTAAGATATAGAAAAATATGAACTGCCATTCAACAGCATTGGGGTTGAATGTTCAATGGCTGTCTCTGGTCTTGGGCCCCATGATTTAAACGGAAGAGCTTTAATGAGAGAAAGCAACTGGTCTACAGCCACTCAGCCAGCTACCTTGCATATACAAATACATCTATTCAACAGTCTTTGTGGTCCAGAAACTGAGACTTGCTGCTGTATTTTGTGACTCTGAAGGCAGTCAAAGATATGGAAAAAAGAAAGCAGTAGAATGAAGCAGCTGTGACACAGCAAGGTTCTGATTCCTAACAGGATTGTGACATTTACTTCAGTTATTATTACTGATACTCTTCACCATAATTAAAACTCATACTGCATGTCTGAAGCAGAATCCTTTTCATCTCAGGGATTTTATGTTTACCTTCCATTTGAGTGTTTTTTCTGTCTGCACCTTTCCCACTAAGTATGACTATTTACTGAAAGGCACAGTAGACATGAGTGTCAGGTAAAATTCAGAGAGGCAGAAACCTTGTGGGTTTGAACAAATATAATAAATAGTAAGCTTCAAGAAGAGGGACAGTCAGTCATACAAGATTATAGAACCTGTTTATCAGCCAAATGGAGAAATTCAAAATAAGAAGCAAACAAAGTGAAATACTAAAAAGGAAAAGCAGCAGCGATTTTAAAGCCTCTGTTTATGTGCTAAAGTGAATTTAGTGTAGTCATGAATACTGATGGTGGAAGTTTTATTGTGATTATGGGAAAATGCAAAACTGAAGCATGGGAAAAAATAGAAATATGGACAGCTATGAATCCCTATATATTCTATTCTAGTACCTATAAGCTAAGAGTTTTTCCACTAATGAGTAAAACTGTCATGCACCCAACCTTTAGCTGCAGAAAACTATAATGATAGGAAATGTACTGCTGCATTCGTCAATCTCTATTTTTTCTATACTGTATTTTTTCTAAGTCACCGCTGGATGGTGCTCTCCTGATTCTATTGTGGAATAATAATCTATGCAACTGTTCTCCTGGTTTTCCTGCCCTCCTGTTTTAGCACAGCCGATCCAGCAGGAAAATATATGCTCCTCATGGCAATGCAAAAGGAATGGGGTGGGGCTGGTTGTAGGACTGGACAATCAAAATGAGGCTTATTCTTGTGCCACTCCTCCTACATCCCATCCATGGAATCAAGAAGAGAGCTGTACAGGTATTGTTGTTTATCTGTTCAGTCGCTTCCAACTCTTCATGACTTCATGGACCAGCCCACAACAGAGCTTCCTGTGGGCCATCGCCAACCACAGCTCCCCCACGGTTGAGTCCATCACCTCCAGAATATCATCCATCCATCTTGCCCTTGGTCGGTCCCTCTTCCTTTTGCCTTCTACTTTCCCTAGCATCAGCATCTTCTCCAGGGTACCCTGTCTTCTCATTATGTGGCCAAAGTACTTCAGTTTTGCCTTTAATATCATTCTCTCAAGTGAGCAGTCTGGCTTTATTTCCCGGAGTATGGACTGCATTGATCTTCTTGCAGTCCAAGGCACTCTCAAAATTTTCCTTCAACACCACAGTTCAAAAGCATCTATCTTCCTGCGCTCAGCCTTCCTTATGGTCCAGCTCTCGCAGCCATAGGTTACTATGGGGAATACCATTGCTTTAACTATGAGGACCTTTGTTGTCAGTGTGATGTCTCTGCTCTTAACTATTTTATCGAGATTTGTCATTGCTCTCCTCCCAAGAAGTAAATGCCATCAAAGTGGTATCATCTGCATATCTGAGATTGTTAATGTTTCTTCCAGCGTTTTAACTCCAGCCTTGGATTCATCAAGCCCAGCATGTAGCATGATGTGTTCTGCGTACAGGTTGAATAGGTAGGGTGAGAGTATATAACCCTGCCATACTCCTTTCCCAATCTTAAACCAGTCCGTTTTTCCGTGGTCTGTTCTTACCGTTGCTACTTGGTCGTTATACAAATTCCTCAGGAGGCAGACAAGATGACTTGTTATCCCCATACCACCAAGAACTTGCCACAATTTGTCATGATCCACACAGTCAAAGGCTTTAGAATAGCCAATAAAACAGAAATAGATGTTTTTCTGAAACTCCCTGGCTTTCTCCATTGTCCAGCGGATATTGGCAATTTGGTCCCTAGTTCCTCTGCCTTTCTAAACCCAGCTTGTACATCTGGCAATTCTTGCTCCATGAATTGCTGGAGTCTACCTTGCAGGATCTTGAGCATTACCTTACTAACATGTGAAATAAGTGCCATTGTTCGATAGTTTGCACATTGTTTAGTGTTTCTCTTTTTTGGTATGGGGATATAAGTTGATTTCTTCCAATCTGGTGGCCATTCTTGTGTTTTCCAAATTTGCTGGCATATGGTATGCATCACCTTGACAGCATCATCTTGCAAGATTTTAAACAGTTCAGTTGGGATACCATCATCTCCTGCTGCCTTGTTATTAGCAATGCTTCTTAAGGCCCATTCAACCGCACTCTTCAGGATGTCTGGCTCAATCTCCCATTGGGGGAGATGGGCGGTCATATAAATTTGAATAATAAATAAATAAACTCACTGACCACACCGTCAAAGCTATTCCCGTTATTATTATCCTTCCTATACAGATCTTGATCTCTTCTGCTTCTGTTAGGTCCTTGCCATCTTTGTTTTTGATCATACCCATTTTTGCCTGGAATTTACCTCCGATGTTTCTAATTTTCTGGAAGTGGTCTCTGGTCCTTCTTATTCTATTGTCTTCTTCCACTTCCACACATTGCTTGTTTAAAAACAATTCCTTATCTCTTCTAGCTAACCTCTGGAATTTTGCATTTAATTGGGCATATCTCCCCCATCACTGTTTCCTTTTGCTTTCCTTCTTTCTTGGGCTACTTCCAGTGTCTCAGCAGACAGCCATCTTGCCTCTTGGTTTTCTTTTCCTTTGGGACATTTTTTGTTGCCGCCTCCTGAACAATGTTGAGAACTTCTGTCCATGGTTCTTCCGGGACCCTATCTACTAAACCTAGTCCCTTAAATCTATTCTTCACCTCCACTGCACATTCCTTAGGAATATTAGTGAGCTCATATCTAACTGATCTGTGGGTCTTCCCTATTCTCTTTAGTCTGATTCTAAATTTTGCAATAAGAAGTTCGTGATCTGAACTACAGTCAGCTCCAGGTCTTGTTTTTACCAACTGTATAGATGTCTGCCACCTTTGGCTGAAAAGGATGTAGTCAATCTCATTTCGGTGTCGACCATCTAGTGAAGTCCATGTATAAAGTCGTCTTTTAGGTTGCTGGAAGAGAGTGTTTGTTATGCACAGTGAATTGTCTCGGCAAAATTCTATCAGCCTATGTCCCACTTCATTTTGTTCTCCCAGAGGATGCTTGCCTGTAATTCCAGGTGTCGTTTGACTACCCACCTTAGCATTCCAGTCTCCTGCAATGAAAATAACATCTCTTTTTGGCGTATTATCCAGTAGGTGCTGCAGATCCTCATAGAACTGATCTACTTCTGCTTCTTCAGCATCTGTGCTTGGGGCGTATATTTGGATCACTGTGATGTTAAATGGCTTCCCCTGAATTCGAATTGAGATCATTCTATCATTTTTTGGATTGTATCCAAGCACTGCTGCAGCCACTTTATTATTAATTATGACGGCTACTCCATTTCTTCTGTGGTCCTCTTGTCCACAGTAGTAGATCTGGTGGTCATCTGATTTGAAGTGGCCCATTCCAGTCTGACCTCAGGAAGGCCTCAAGCAGGCAGCAGCTGCCTCACGAAGGGCCAGGCTGGGCACGCCTTGTCAGCAGCAGGAGGAAGAAGATGGTGAGGGTCAACTGGGGCTGGGGGGTGGCAGGGGCGTCAGGGGCAGCAGAGTGTGGGGGGCCGAGGGCAGGGAGGTGTGAGTGTAGCTAGGAGTGTGGGGCAGCCAAAAGGGCAGAGATGGGGGGAGAAAGGCGGGTGAAGGGAGTTGAACTGGAGGCAAGCATGGCAGGGCAGGAGAAGCATGTGTTGTATTTTTTATTTTTGATCTAAAAGGATCTGGGTCAAAAGATTCAGTTTAAAAAGACATGCTAAGGTATTCTTTTTCTCTCTCACTCACTGGAGCCACAAAGTCTGCTGGCATTGAAATTCCTTTTTCCAAATAAGGTTTATCTTTGTACTTTGCACAAAGTGTTTGGTTACCATATATGGTATTCTTGTTTGGCTGGGCTGAGTTTAAGAAGTCACATGCTAATTGGTTACTATGGTGAACTATTGCCAGTGAGCAAGAAGTTAATATGTATAAAGGTAACATTCTTTGTTAAGCCTGATGCCACTTCTGCTGTTTCTTTTGCTATTCAAATGAAGATGTTAAGCCTGCCTGTACCTCTTGTACTGTAGGTAAATAGATTGTAGATATGTTCTTGTTTTTTGAATAAATGTAACTTTATTTTTTACTGCAAAAGACTAGTTTATTGATCTCTCTCAATGCAAGCTTCTAAAACTCTAAAGTCAAATAAAATTAAAAGTGTTGACGTCCTTGCCTAGTGATGGCATGGTCCTGGCCTAACGACCGCAACCAGGACTACCAAAACTCTGTCACTAAGCAGTTCAGCCATGTGATGTTTCACCTAATGACCACACTGCTTAGTGGAGGAAAATCCAGTTCCCATTAGGGTTGTTAAGTGAGGACTACCTGCATCATAAGCAGCATTTTTACTTAGACTGTTTTTCCTGTTCTTTACATAGGAAAAAAAATCCCACCTTCTAGTTTTTTTTGCATTCTGCTTAGGAGTAATGGGAGTGGGGAGTGTAGGTACCACCACTTCAGTGTTATGTTATTTCATCCTGTTATGCCATTTTACTATTATACTATTTCAAGCGCCAGGAAATAGTTCTCTTTACATTTTACAGATCACTATGTCCAGATGAGACACATATGAGGCTGATCAGGGACGTAGGGGTGGGGAGTTAGTATACCCACATCATCCTTAAATGGCCACCTAACTTCACCTTTGATAAAGCTGGCATAACAGATTTTCTTTTGCAGCTGTTGTTGGTTGCTGTTGGCTTACAGAAGTAAACTAAGAACAAAATAAGCTTGTCTTGCTTAGGTGCAAGAGGAGGAAACCTCATTAACTGGAACAAGATAGAAGTAGATATTTTGTGTTAACAGAACAGTCTAAACGACATCACCTCCCAATTTGTCATTTTGCCTACCTCCCTGCAAATAAAACTGACATTCGGGGTAAGATTCTGCTTAAGCCATTTGCTTGCTGTGATACTAGGACCAGTTGAGATACTTTATGCCAGAGGAAAAGCAGCAAATGGTGTTCTTCATCTCCCCAAATCAAGTAACCTCAGATGTTTGGCATCTGAGTCAGAATATCCTGCAAGCAGCTCTCCCTGTCGAATGAGTAAAAACAGAAATATAGGCTGAAATTCTGTGCTTCTTGGGCAAGACTCTGAGGCCTTAGGATTCCTCAAATTTCTGTCATCAGAGTTGGAAGTAAGGTTCCAACTTTGGAGGAGGAAATCCAACATGGCATTTTCCCTCTGTCAAGAAACTTGGATATCCCTAACATGAGAAATTGCCAGAAAGTCTGAACAGGAAGAGGGCCAACAGTGAAAGGAGAAGTGTTAGGAGGTTCTATGGATCCAAAAGATCCAAAAGTGTCCCTAGATTTCTGCATCCATTTCTGCCTGGTGGACAAGAAATTTAGATTGTTCTAATTATTTGTCTCCCATTGCCTATGATAGGAGAAATTTTTTAAAAAAGGAAAGAAAAGCTCTGGATGCTGCTCTTCTGCACACTTCTGCCTTGCTCATTTATGGGGGTAGGCCTGGGTTTGATGGAGAACATGGATTTCAGGGTGCTCCAATTTCAGAAGGATAATAAATTGGAGGTGAAGTGAGGTGAGAATCAGGGGATGAATAACTAGTCAATAGTAATAATCAGTGAATAAATCAGGAGGTAGAAGTAGAATCAAGGAAGAATACAAGTACCTATCAGATCTTTTTGTGACCATTTTCGCAAGCAGATTCAACTGAAATAGGAAGACTTTTTACATATCTTCCTAACAATAGGCAAGGGGTTGGAGATACTTCTCTGAGAAGATCATCTCCTATAGTCCAGGGGTTCCCCACACAAACAAAAATACATATCAGTTATTGCCAAACATTTTAAATTATGACACATACATGTTCACAGAAAAATACAACACACATCTTTCCATAGAATATTGGTACATCAATAGTCTGGAATTCAGGAAATAGTTATGTAATGAACCTGACTTCAATGCCCCAATAAACACTTCTCCATGCACTTCGTTGAAATGCAGAATAAGCTTTATTAAGGATAGATGTAAATCAAAGCACTCCGAAAGATCCGAATGCCAGATTCCCGCCAAACAGCCCAACTTAGCTCTCCCCCCTGTGTGCCAATTTCCTTGCGCCTATGATGTCAATGTCTGTTACTTTCCCACTCCATTCTCGAGCCCCTCCAACTCCTACAGGTGGACGACCTTGGCGATGCATTCCACAGTCTCTGCTGGTAACCACAGCTCTGTGCTTCGCATGACTTTCCCCTCCCCACATTCCACATTCTAACACTACAAAAGCTAATGGCAGGATTCAAATGTGAACCCTGACAAGTTACTTATTTCTAAATGGAGACTAATTCATTCAAATAACTAACCAAATTTATAAAAGAATGGGAAATAATTAGCTCAAATAAGCACTTAATGTTGTCAGAACAATGGGCAGTAATTAGGTCTGAGAAATATTCAAGCTGCAGTTGGTAACAGTTACTTGCATTTGATTGCTAACAAGCTATATTGAATGTATGGATATTATACTTTTGACTTATATTTACTGGTACTAGGTATAAATGTTGTCGTTATTATTATATAAGGGTGGGTTTGTGGGCGGGGTGGGGTTTATTGTACTTATTGTGGTTTCTTTTTGCATATAATTTTTATTAAGAATTTGGATTAAAATAGTAAAATCTAATACAAACTAAACTCAAAGAAAGAAAAGAAAATAGAGAGAAGGAGTAAAAAGTGCAAGGAAAAAGAAAGAAAAAAGAAAAAGAAGATAAAAGAAGATAAAAGAAAAGAAAGAATATAATAAAGAAAAAGAAAAGAAATATATAAAGAAGTTACTTCTAACCTTCATCACAAGTATAAACAAATTTAATAATTCTTCACCCTATCTCAAGTTACAAACATTTATCTCTTCATCCCATATCCCATATCTTATCTATAAACAAATCCATAAAACATCATCTTTTCAGTCTGTCAGCTGACAGTCCAAAAAGGATAGCCAGAAGTAACAACATATCTTATTTTAACCTTGATCAAATAAACCAACTTTATATTCCTTCCTTTTACTTCTAACAGTCTTAATCTTTAGTTCATTCAAATATTAACATAGGATTTGATTTCTCTTCATTTCTTCTTTGTCCCATTGCACAGAGTTCAAGGCTTTAACAAGCCTCTTTTGTAAATCCAGTAGGAAAAAATTATCTAGGTCACTCTTTTAGTTTGTCATTTGTAAAAGTAAAGGTAAAGGTTCCCCCGCACAGCCGTGTCCAACTCTAGGGGCCGGTGCTCATCTCCGTTTATTAGCCAAAGAGCCAGCGTTGTCCGAAGATGCTTCCATGGTCATGTGGCCAGCATGACACGCGCAGAACGCTGTTACCTACCCACCGAAGTGGTACCTATTCATCTACTTGCATTTTGCATGCTTTCAAATTGGTAGGTTGGCAAGAGCTGGGGCGAGTGCAGGAGCTCACTCCGTCACGTGGGGCTAGGGTCTCGAACCGCCAAACTTGTGACCTTCTGATCGACAAGCCTGGCATCTTAACCACTGAGCCATCGTGCCCCCCTTGTCATTTGTATTTCCTTTTTAAATTTTAGAACCTCAGCCAGTTTCTTTTGTGGATCCAATGAAACATCATTTTTTAAATCATTCCGTTGGCCTGTCAGTTGTAAATCCACTTTCAATACCACCTCTATCTTGTCAGATAAAATTTGTTCTACATCTGTCATTTCTCCAATAACATCTTTTGGACAGAGTCTATCCATAGAAGCAGACATCATTACTGACATTATTGGTATTGTGGCAACTATTTTCTGACTCCAATCTTCAAAACTCTACTTCAGTATTTTTATTGTCATAACCATCTTGCAGGACTATATATCTTTTCTCTACCTAAAATCTTTAGTCCCCTCTAGTGTCCAGTTTTTGAACTCATGAAATTATTTATCTATGTTGCGTCTTGTAAAAACCAAAACAGGATCTGTTTCCCACAAGACGCTATTTGTACTTTATAATTAATTCCAAATCTTATTGTAAAAGTTTCAATATTCCACATGTATCTGGACCCTTAGTCCGGTTACAACTTTCTAAGATCAAAATCTTACCTAGCTTTTTGCTGTTTATTTCAGATCCTTTAAATTAAATCTTATAATTAAACCAGATCACTGGGAGGAAGATTAATCTTATAATCTTATAATTAAAGTTTTCTTTTGTTCAGGATTAAAGGCAGACTTAGCTGGCATTTTCAAACTTGTCATTCCAAAGGTCTCTAATAGCTTAGAAGTAGTTAATGAGCAATTTCTGAAAGTGATTAGAAATTGAAGTTTGTGAACTTAATATCGTTTAAAAGTCTCTGCCGTTGTTGTGAGCAAGATGGCTAATCCATTGTCTCCCAGCGCTCAAACCCACGGAAAACTACTGTCCTGCGGTCTCCTCATTGGGAGCAGCCATCTAGGGCACATGTGGGTGATCTCCCATCCTTTCCTTATCTGGAGAGGTTCCAAGGAACTGGTCTACGCACCAGTTCCTTGGTCTTTGCCACGGTCATTGGCTCCGCTTTTGCAGAGCCATTGTCAGGGAGATAAGTGGTAAAGAAGGAGGGGGCTCCCTCCTTCTTCACCAGTTATCTCCCTGACAGCCATCTTCAGTTTGCCATACTTCCCCTGGAAGCCCCTATTGTACTTATTGCTTTGTTGCATTGGCTTGTCACTGTTGTTCTCATACCCCCTAAAATCTTTGACACAGGGTAATAAATAGTAATCTCTGGAGGAAGGGATTTTAACCTTAATCTTCCTCCCAGTGATCTGGTTTAGTCTTGTAGTTTTGTAAAGAGCAGCTAAATCCTCAGGGCTTATACTGTTGGATTAAACTGCAATTTTCTAACAGAGTTTGATCCTTTAAGCAAATGTTGCAATGTTTCTTGTATCTGCAACGACAATTGTCCAATTGTCTGGGACAAAATACTGACTTAATCATAGTATCAGAACTTAGAAATGAGATTTCAGAATAGGGTTTCCCAGAGCTGAACAACTTACCCATTCTCCATTAGATTATGCTATTTTATGTTTTTCTGTGAAGTTTGTTTCTTGCCACCCCTCCCTCCATGAAAACCAAAGGAAACAAGTAACGTGGAGCATTGATCTCAGCATTACAAATGTTTTTGGAAACACTCTGGCTAAATGCAAAATGGCTTCTGCTAGTAACAACCTAGGTGATCAAAGCTCCCATTAAAATGTCACCCAGTGCATTTAATGCACTGAATTTAAATTATAAATAAAAGCATACTATTTGCCTCCAGTGTAAATTACTAGGTAATGTGAGCAATGCAGAACCTACTTAAAATATTAAACCATTAAAATGAGGTGTATGTGATTTTATGTTAATTTATTGTCCTTGGCTATAATAGCAGCCTAGTAGCTTGGCGTGCAAGTGGGTATAAGATAATTTTATGTGCCCATTTTATACAACTTATTTTGGTAAGCTGGACCTATGACAATAGAGCTCTTGTTTGTGTCTATATTGACAACAGTTATGCTAATATTGTAAAGCCATCAATTTCAGGCCTGGCTGCTTCTCATAAACTTTCATTTTCATTACAAAACTTTCATTATAAACCTCTATAGACAGCAGAGTCTGAGAATGTATTAATGCTGTATATTTCCACTTGAAGACATGTCACCTATTTGAGAAATCTCATTCATATCTTGGAAAAAGTATAAAAATATGAAAAGCACGTGACCCAATACAGTCATAACTGTTGTAGATGTTGCAAACATGAATCATTTACTCAGCCCGAAATATATTATTTATGTATTCTTGTTCTTTTTTTTTCACTTGTTGAGTAATAATTCAACACAATAATAGCAGAATGTTTTGCAACCCTACGCTGGTAGGAATAGAGATAGTCATCTTTGGAGCCAAATGAGGAGAATATGGTAATATTCTCCTAAAACTTACGATAAGGAATTCAGGAGCATCTGCAAAGAGGTAAAAAAAAATCAAGATAGTAACTGCACCTTTAAAAGGGGTGAAGCTTTGATCACAAGATCACAGCCCTACCTTAACTTTTTGACACACCTTTAGACCCACAGATGTTTCTTCTTGTGCTGTTTGGATAACTGTAGGGCAAAACCCAGATATCTTTAATATTTATCCTACAAAGGCTAAATATTTCACAGGACTTTAACTCATTTCTCCTTTCTTTCTCCTTTCTCCTTTTTCAAGCCCAAAGCAGTTTACAAATGGAAAAAATGCAAACCGTGCAAAATTTCAGCAACAGTAAAAATATTGCAGCAATCAATAAAAGCATAAAATATAAATTATGATAAAATACATCCTAAAATACACAGAAATAAAATTGTTTTTGCTGTTTCCCAAGGAACAAGCCAGGAGATAGCAATCTCAAGACGACACCCCACCTCTTCAAGGTAAGAACAGAAAAAGTTCTGTCATTTAATGCTCACAGTGTGGTTACCGAATGCTTGCCCTTGGTGATTAGTAAGCTAATAAAGAAGGTATCTAAATGGGTTAGCCAGTAAGAGTTAGGACTGGGGAAATCTAACTTCAAATCCTCACTCAGCCCATCCAAGGACTGGCTTATATCTCATGCTACATTAAAATGTGGTTGGTTTGCTTTGGGTTAAGCAAGTTGTGTGAGCAGAGTCATTGTAGTGTATAATCCATAATTTTTGCTCAGTATGTTTTTCAAACCCAGCCAATTGTGTTTTATTGAATAAACTATGGTTAAACAAATTTTACTTTAGCGGGATGTTCCAATTCAGCAAGTTGTGATTTATTAAATAAATCACAGTTAAACTGTAGCTTAACATAATGTATGAACCCAATTATTGAATCATTATGGCAAATTAAACTTCAGTGGGTCACACTGCTAGGTATGTACAGTATAAGTAGGTTTGCAGCCAAAATGTATGAATTAAGTAGACTTTATAAATTATTACTATCTTTTGAGATGTTAGATGTCATGGAAATGTATTTTCATTAAATTTCATTTCATTCTCTCTAGAGAATGGCATAAGATGAAGCAGAATAAGTCATCTTATTATGCTTTACATCTATTGGCCATCATCAACTTTACCAGAATGTAAAATGGTTATTATGCCCAACCCCTATACTTCAACAATGAATTCAACTTGTAAAAAATAGAATATTTTAAATTAATTGTACCAGTTTTCTCAGTGAAAAGTAGAATTGAATGCTTTTGAATTAATCAGGTTTTACTCTGTGTTCTGAGCCATAGAGGAAAATGTAGTTCACACATCCTTCCTGAATGTGTTATAGTATGAACAGGGCTAAAAGGCCCCATTCATATATGCCCCAAACCAGTTGTGTATGATAGCTGTTCTAGGACTAAAATTTTGCAGTGAAAGAAATTAGGCCTACCACATACTGCAATAATCTGGACAAATATTAGGGTACCAAAGGAATAGTGTTTTCTGTACCTCTTTGTTGGCATCTAGTGTTCTTCTGGAGTTTTGCAGCCAACTATGATCTTCCTAAAAAAATGTCAAACTTAAATGTAGAGGAAACAGAACAAATTGAGATTTTTGTGACTATAAAGAAAAAATGGAAGTCAGTAGAACAATAAGAGAATAATGGAAAAATACCAAAGATTACAGCAGTTGGACAGCCAAACCTAAATAACATTAATTTTTGTATGCTACTGAAGATCTCCTGCATAATCGAATGTTCTAAGGTATTTTTAATTCCAAATTAATGCACTTTCCTTTCTGACTTAAACAATATTTCCCAAACTACACAGACAGTCCTAATCTGTATTGTCTTCATGTTTTCTTAAGTAGAAACTTATTTTTAAAATTCACAGCATAAAATCTTGAGAGATGTCATTGTTTCACTTAATTTCCACAGCATGGTGTAGAGCTATGGAGAGTCTTTATGGCTGGTTAAAGATAAGGGAGTAAAAAAATACTTTTAAAGATATTAAAGTATTAGTTATTGAGTCCAAAGTTTTAATGTTTCATCTTCTCATTTAATAAGATGTGCTTATTTTAGGCATGCCCTTAAACAATCTTCTGCTTTGGAAGTGTTATACAAATTTCAAAAGAACCAGAAAATCTGTAGGAACAATGTGATTTTGCTATGGAGATTAGTTACGAGTTTAAGGTTATAATAAAATAAATATGAAAAGTTTTCAAACATTGTCTGCAGCTTAGCTTTACAATATTTGATTGCTCAAGCAGTTGCTCAGTCACTAACAGAAGTCATTATAATACAGGGATAAGCACTTAGCATGAGATGTGGAACACTGGTTTGTTGTTGTTTATTCGTTCAGTCGCTTCCGACTCTTTGTGACTTCATGGACCAGCCCACGTCAGAGCTTCCTGTCAGCCATCGTCACCCCCAGCTCCCCCAAGGTCGAGTCCGTCACCTCCAGAATATCATCCATCCATCTTGCCCTTGGTCGTCCCCTCTTCCTTTTGCCTTCCACTTTCCCTAGCATCAGCTTCTTCTCCAGGGTATCCTGTCTTCTCATTATGTGGCCAAAGTACTTCAGTTTTGCCTTTAATATCATTCTCTCAAGTGAGCAGTCTGGCTTTATTTCCTGGAGTATGGACTGGTTTGATCTTCTTGCAGTCCAAGGCACTCTCAGAATTATCCTCCAACACCACAGTTCAAAAGCATCTATCTTCCTTTGCTCAGCCTTCCTTATGGTCCAGCTCTCGCAGCCATAGGTTACTATGCAGACCTTTGCTGTCAGTGTGATGTCTCTGCTCTTAACTATTTTATCAAGATTTGTCATTGCTCTCCTCCCAAGAAGTAAATGTCTTCTGATTTCCTGGCTGCAGTCAGCATCTGCAGTAATCTTTGCGCCTAGAAATACAAAGTCTGTCACTGCCTCCATCTATTTTCCAGTGATCAATCAAGCTGGTTGCCATAATCTTGGTTTTTTTGAGGTTTAACTACAACCCAGCTTTTGCACTTTCTTCTTTCACCTTTGTCATAAGGCTCCTCAGCTCCTCCTCGCTTTCAGCCATCAAAGTGGTATCATCTGCATATCTGAGATTTTATCATTTTTACATTACAATCTGAGATTGTAACACTGGTATCAGATCAAAATATAGCATTATGCTGGACAGTTATTGGGATGGTATGACAATAGTGCAGGCATGAGAATACTGATTCAGTGTCTTGGAAAAATAGCCTAATTTGACTCAGGCCAATTCAGAGACTGCCTGTTTTGATTGAATCTGTTTAAAGAACACGGCAATAATTTTCCCATAGGACATGAGATAGGCATTTTATTTATTTGCTTTATTTATTCACTACCATAATTATAAACGAACTCCTGGCCTCTTGAAATTCTGCACCACGTTTGTGAGCAGGAAAACTGATTTTACAATTTCTGTGAATTTTTCCAAATCAACAATTTCTTAAGGAAAAGATCACCGCTAAGGAGGGACCTCGGCACTACTACTGAAAAATCCATGGAAAGGACTTTTCTTATCTTTTTTTTTTCCAATAAAGTTTTTATTATTTTTAAAGACAAAGATAAAAAACTACAGAGAAACAAAAGAAAAAAACTACAAAAAACACTAAAAGTGTAAAATCACAAGAAAAAAAGACTTTTAGAAAGTTACATATACAGGTGAATTTCAGCTTTCAATAGTAAGAATATACAGCAATTCCCATAAACAAACCCTTCCTCTACATCAAACCATGTTCACATTATTTCTATAAATCCTTCCATTAACACATATACAAATCTCTAATACAATTGCTCCTTCCCCTTACAGAAGAATGAATGAATGAATGAATGAATGATGAATGAATATATACATATACATATACATATACATATACATATACATATACATACACACAGTATATATTTCTACTTCAAACTTCCCTCCCTCTTAAAAAACAATCCATTTAATTTTTTTCTTCCTACTACTATTCTACATACTTCTGTCTACACAATAAGCATCAAATTGTAAAAACAAATAAATTGTCTGCCTTTATAATAAACAATCTTAACCATATAAAACCTAAAAAAACAATATAAAATATTATTATATCTTATCAATATCCTTTAAGTTTTACAAATCTATAATCCTATAAATCCTAATCCAAAACATAAGAAAAGAAAAAAAAATCATATTAGCCTCATTATCAATCTAATTAAATATTCTTAATTTTTATAAATTGTCTACCTTTATAATTAACAATCTTAACCCTATTATACCTAAAAACAGTATAAAATATTATTATAACTTGTCAATATCTTTTAAGTCTTACAAATAAAAAATTGTGTAAATCATGTTAACCTCATTATCAGTCCTATTAAATATTTCTTAATTTTTTACCCCTCTTCAAAATATACCAGGGCATTTAAATATTTCACCATTACACCAAAAGCATTTTTTTACAAAGATCCAACAGCCCAACAACCTCCAAAGATACAAACTTTCCAGCAAAAGAGAAAACAAACTCTCACATAACATACTCTTCTTTCCCATAAAATTGATCCAGATAGTCATAACATTTCCCCAGCATGGCAGTTCCTTGTGCAATCTTAAATATAAACAATTGTTTTAACCCTCTAAACATCAATCCAGAGTCTTCAGCTGGGAATACTTCAATCTCCCTCACAGCAGTAAAATCGCCATCTTTTCCAGCTTCTTCTTCCATCACAGTATTTTCATATATTTGACCGATTTTAGCCAGAATCTCATCTCGAATGTCCCAAACAATCTGCATAATAACTTGACAACCCTTTGAAAAATGTCTTTTTGCTGACAATGAAATTCTATGAAGTCTTCTTTAAAATCTTCCATAGTTCAAACAGCGAATTATGGCACCCCTAAAGAGTTAACTCACAAAAATAGAGGTTAGTGAATTAATCCAAAATTAACAAAGGAAAATATACTAGCAGA
The DNA here is from genome assembly GCA_023362775.1 of Charina bottae. Lineage (NCBI taxonomy): Eukaryota > Metazoa > Chordata > Lepidosauria > Squamata > Charinaidae > Charina > Charina bottae. The sequence continues at coordinate 243,575,438 of JALMGJ010000002.1, forward strand.
CAACCCAAAGAAAGTAAACAGAAAGCCAAGAGTTTAAAATAAGAAATCAAAAGCAATGTGTAGGAAAACACTTCATCCTTCAAATTCAGCACCAAAAATAGCAACGGAAAGGCAATCTTGCAGTTTCAACCCTCAATACAATCCAGCTGGGAAAACAAGCCAGAACTATTTTTTATAGTTAAAAATCTCCAAAAATAACTATATTTACCAAGAGATTCCACTTTTCCTTACTATAAAAAGCTTCTCTTAGGGTACAAAACTTAAAAAAAACAAATTGGGTGATTAAGAAATGGGAAGGCAGGACTTACTTCCCCTTTAAGGGTTTGCATGCGTGGCTCAGAAAGAGATGGAATCCCAGCCTCCCGGTGAAGTCTTACCATTTGGTTGCAGATGCTGTCCACGATCTCCTGGCTGCAACTCACGATCTGGAGGACAAATGGGTCGATTCTCAGCATTTTCCTTAATCCGGAAAAACACTTGGGGCTACAGAAAAAACTGCCACGCTGCCAACTCTGCCCACAGAGCTCGCAGGCAAGGTTGTTCAGCCCGCCATTTCCCACTGGAAGCCGAAAGGACTTTTCTTATCTTGTCTTTCCTTGAGATGTAATTAAAGTGTGGAAAACCAAGGAGAGTGCAGACTGCTCAAAAGATGGTTTTTACATGACAGTCAGGAGATAGATAGAAGAGAGAGAGGGGGGGAGGGGGATGCCTTGGTCACCTTGGAACTAAGTGCATTAAGGACATTTTACTCACAAGTAATTCTCAGAAATGTGTTTCTTTGATAGAATTGCTAACATTCTCTTTTATCAGACTGGTTGGTAAGTGTAGATATGCCCACTTATATGCCCACAAATGTGCCCAATTATAGAAAGGTTACTTGCAGCCAGAGAATCACACAAAAGGGAATTCAGGGTCAGTCCAGAAGTCAAAAACCAAACCAGTTTGAGTTCTGTGAAAGTTTCAAAGAGCAAAGACAAGGGGAAAAAAAGGGTCTAGGTACATACACCAAGGTATATCCTGTTAGGCAGGCAGGATTCAAGTATAAAAATAGCTAGTGAGAGGCTCACAAGTGAGAACCCTCCACAATCTTTCTGGAAGGGAAAGAAGGACTAGAAGGTGCTTGGTATGAGGAAAACCTTCACCTCTATAAAGGTATGCCTCAACATGAGAGCCAATTTGGTCTAGTGGTTAAGGTGCTGGCCTAGAAACCAGGAGACTGTGAGTTCTAGGCCTGCCTTAGGCAGGACAGCCAGCTGAGGTATTTTGGGCCGCTCACTCTCAGCCCAACCCACCTCACAGGGTTGTTGTGGGGAAATTAGGAGGTAGGAATATTAGGTATGTTTGCTGCCTTGAGTTGAGTGTGTGTGTGTGTGTGTGTGTATATACACATACACACACACACACACACACACATATATATATACATACATACACACATATATATACACACACACACAAACACACATACATACATATACACACACAGAGGAAAATAATAATAATAATAATAATAATAATAATAATAATAATAATGATGATAATAATTGCTTCATGAGCCCAAAGTGAGCTGCTGTGTGCAGAATACATTCCAGTTCCTTCAGTTGGTCTTTAAGTAGGCTGACATTTAAAAATAATCTCTTCTGTGATAAGTGATAGTGAACAAATTCAATAAAAGTTGGATGATTTCAAAGCCTTATTGGATCTACCAACTGCACATTCAGAATGTTTTCACCCAAAGACATTAAAGATTTGATTTGTGCCTCAAAAAACAACAGTTCAATAGTTCTTTCTAACATGCATTATATGTTGGCAACTTGGAATATTGATCTGAACATATTTTATTTGTAAAAGGAGGTATTTAAACATCTAAAGATTTTGTTCTCAGCACATTTGTATCTATGAGTCACTTGTCCCAGTACTTAGGATCTTTAATAGCTTACATACAGTACAGTACATCACTCTTCAGCAGTCCATTTCAGATATATGCTGAAAAAGAATTTTCATCTAATACTGTATTTTACTTTGAATGTCTTGGTTTTAAGCAGTATGGTACTTCATAAATGCAATAGAATTAATCCATTAATTAACAGAATTAGTGAATTTCTCTAGTGTATCTCAAAATGTCCTGAATGCTTGCATCCTTGTATTATGATGAAAAACCATTGAGGGCCGGTTGTCACTGGGAAACTAGTTGTTGGAGGCTAAGCCCATAGATACGTTTTTTTTCAGGTGTTCATTCCACATACTATTCCTTCATCTAGAATAGGAATGTAGTTTAGATTGTTGTTTAAAAAAATGAATACTATTTTCAAGACTTGATCTACTGTACCAGAGAGGATGTCAACAGAAGGTGGCAGCACCTGACTTTAGCTGATCTCAAAGAAGTTAAGGTGGGTTCTACCTTGGTTAATACTGGAGCGAAATATTATCAGAAAATCCAGGGCAATACAGTAGAATGGGAAGTTACAAAACATCCCAGAAGGCAGCAGTGGTAAACTTCTTCCATACTGGGGTCAACATGGCCATGTTGTCACCAGAACCTGAGCTTGACTTAGGGGAGATGCTACTTTTTTAAGCAGAGAAGAATACTGTAGATCCAAGTGGAACACTAGCATAAAGGAGACTGTAGAGTTTTAAACCTTTTACCCTGCTATGAACCTGATCCAGTTCAAATATCTCATGTCTGCTATGGCCAAAAGATGATCAACTGAAGCAACTATAGCAGAGTATGTTGTCCCCCTTGTGACTTCTGCCTCTCGCTGATATACTGTGAGGCAAGATAGTGCATCAAGGCCTTTTCTGCTGGGCACAGAAAAAATTGCTTCTAGATAGGCATGCAAAAATATTGACTGGCACAAAAGTTGACAACAGTTTTTGCATGACCATTTCATTCATTTAATTTTATTTTAATAGAAGATAATATATGTAGTTCACGGTTGAACTGTGGAGTCCTTGGTGCTCTCTGAGCTTGGTTATTTGCAGACGTTTCATTACCCAACTAGGTAACATCATCAGTGCAAGTGAGTGTGGGATTTGCTCTCTGTTTATATACAGCAGCTTGCCTGCCAGTTTTGGTGGGGGTGTAGTTTTTCTCCTTGGTAGTTCCTTAATTAGGGTATTGTTTTCTGCCTGATTGTTTATCTGGTGTTAGTTTTAAAAATAGGTATGCCATCCTTCAAAACCAGGTTTTCCCTGGTGGTGGTTTATATGCATTAAAATCACAATATGTATGTTTTGAATCATCATCATCATCATCATCATCACCACCACCACCACCACCACCACCACCACCACATTAAAAGCCTAACAGCAAACAGGTTAGATTTAAAAAACTTCCCTGAAACACTTATACTTAAAATACTACAATATTTAGAGGCATGAAAGAAAGGTATTGGATATTTTAATTGGGTAAGGAGCCCTTGTTAGAGGATGTGCTCCCAAATATAAGCAGTGTCCTGAAAGAATTATTATTATTTTTTTTTATCTTATTTATACCCCGCCTATCCCCTCCCTAATGGAGGACTCTAGGCGGCTTACAATCAGTACATACATCAAGTTATACATCATATTATATTACCCGTGCAATTAGGGAGGGGGTGAGGGAACCGGCTCTTCAATCGCAGGTCGGACTACATGTCCCAGGAACCTTTGCTTCAGAGCCGGCTGCTGACGTCCAGGAAGTTGATGTTTTTTCGGGATCCGCCGTCCTCTGCCGTCCTCCGCCGCCATCCACGGGAACCAGCTTTCTTCTTGGTCCGAGGGCGACCCTCCGAAAAGGACGCCAGCAAATTGGCCCACGTGAGTGGTCCCCATTTATCTACTTGCCGGTCTTTCGATCAGCTGGGTGGGCTGGAGCTGGGGCTAGTGACGGGAGCTCACCCCGCCACGTGGATTCGAACTGCCGACGTTATGGTCGGCAGACTAACGGCTCAGCGGTTTAACCTGCTGAGCCACCGCGCCCCTATAATGTCATAATAGTATATAATATACTATATATAATATAATATACTATATACTATATATAATATTATAATATAATATATGTCATAATATAGTCATAATATTATGACTAATTAAGTCGCAGAACATCCTGATGGAAAAAGGTAAATATTCATAATACAGTTGTCTTGGACACAGAGTAAGGGGTTTAGCCCAGTTATCACTGAATACAGACATTCATTATATTTGAAATAAAAGTTATTAAGAAGTCCATGAGGACAAAAAAGCCTTACTTCTATCTAAGCCACTTCTTGAAGAGAGGGAAGCAGAAGGGCAAGAGAGAAAAATCCCATTTGTTTCTTAAACCCAGAGACTTGTTTAATTAACAATGTGCCAGGCGAGAAAGAGATACAGGGACAGCATGTGAATAGCCTTTCTCCTTTTCTATCTCTTGCCATTTGCTGTAGCAGTCAAAACAATTTATAGTGCAGAGATGATGCAGCTTCACACAAAAGGCCTTCTGGCACTGGAAAAATAATAAAGGAGGTGCCAAGCATGCCTTAGTAGTCCGGGGCTATCACTGCAAAGACTACTTCAAAACATCCCCTTGATGGACCTCAGCACTGGAAGATATCATTGAAGATGCCCTTAATGGAGTAGTAGGAACATATGAGAAGAGGTGTTCTTTACTGTACTCAGAAGCAAACCTTTTAGAATCAAAGCAACAAAAACCCAAGAAGGAATGGTTAAGAATCCAAGACTGAAAATCACTGTAAATTTTTCAAAAGAATGGGAATTCTGTAACAGTAGGATAGATTCAAAAAACATATTTGGGCATCCTTTCCTCATGTACATGTTCATGCACAGTTTGAAGGCATTTTTTAATATTCAAGTGGCAAATAAAATAGCTGTTCTCAGTGCTGTGCAAGGAACTGCCACATTTCAACTGAACTTTCTAGATTTTTCAGCAGCCTTCATGCTTAGTTTATAATACCTGTGAAACCAACGCAAAGTACTTGCAGCTGTATGCAGAAGAGGGAGTTATGAGCCAGAACATGGAGCAACTAGACTTTCAATTATCCTGATGCAACTGAGGCTAACAAAAGTTGAATTACTAGTGAGAGTTTATGATCCTGCAAGTAATAAAACAATGCTTTCGCACAGACAGCCAGCTCTTAAAGCAAATTTCAACATAGTTGTATAAAATAAATGAGGTAAATAAGAAAAGAACAGATAAAGGTTTGGGCTCTTTTGCTCATAATAGGCCAGAGCTTATGCAATCACTGAATGTGAAGTTAATAGAGCAAATGTGTTGGACTTTAAAATGTCAGGTTTGCAGATAATGCATGTGGATAGCAAGAAGGAAAGGTTTCCAAAAATACTTGGTTTGACCTTGAAAGGTAGGTTAGTTTACTAGAAATTTTTATTCCTTTAACAGTAATAAATGCAAATAAATATTTTATTCAAGCCATAGTAAAACAAATTAATGACTTTTTAAAATATACAGCTCTTACTATTTGACAGTAATGAATTTTTGGTCTGGACAAGTCTGGAAAATTTCCAAATAATTATATATGCACATTTGTTTTGCCAAATAGTATATGATTTGCTTCAGTGCTCTTGTCATATATACTGTATGAAAACATTCAAAACACTGCATTCAAATCATTCAAAACATTTATTTCTTCATTTATTTATTTCAACAATTTATGTAGCCACCCATCTCACAACAGTAATTCTGGGTGGCAAAGAGGATTAAAAGCAATGAAGCATAATTCAAATAGATGATGATGATGATGATGATGATGATGATGATGATGATGATATAACATAAACATACCCCCCAAAGATTACATATCCAGTTGTACAGAGTGAAACAAACTAATTCACCAACATACCCTGTGCAGCCTCCTGGCCCAAGGGGCCAGAGGGAACATCCAGATCTTCCATATCTTATGAAAGGCCAGAAGGGTTGGAGCCATCCTGTTCTCCTGATCCTGATCTGTTCCAGAGGGCAAGTGCCACAACAGAGAAGGCACAACTCCTAGGCTTGCAAGATAACATTTCCTAATGGGAGGAACCTGGTTCTGGTAGGGTCAGTAAAAAAGACTGGAGACAGATGATCCCACAAGTGACCTGGCCTCATGTCATGTAGGGCTATATAGGTGACAACCAGCATCTTGAATTGCACGTGGAAACCCACTGGAAGCCAGTGCAGCTTCCAGAGCAGAAGTGTCACATGGCCGTACTGTGAAGGACCTCAAACTGCCTGCACCATTGCATTCTGGACCAATTGCAGCTTTCAAATGCTCTTCAAGAGCAGCCCAATGTACAGTGTGTTACAGCAATCCAGCTGAGAGGTAATTATGGCATGAGTTACCATGAGTAGGGCTTCCCAGTTCAGGAACAGCTGCAGTTGGTTAGGGATATGTGTGATGGATGGATATGTGTGAAGGCCCTTCTAGCCACAGCTGCTACCATACCTGTTCCTCAAGCAGGAGTTGTGAGTCCAGAAGGATCCTCACGTTGCAAGCCAACCATTTTCTTGAAAACCTTTATTATTGTTAGTCATCTTATATTTGGGCTAACAGCTATATTTGTAGAGCTTATTTCTGTACTCTTATTTCATTTGCAGATAGCTGGCCAGCAGCCCTGTTTCAAGTAACCAGGTTTCTCCTTGGCAAGAAGGGGCTGGGGAACTACTGCAGGACTGCTGTGAAGACTATTCTAAACATCTGCTGAATAAAGTCACTCAGATGGTTGAGCAGATCCTATTGAACTGCTTAGGTTCAGTCTTGCTGGTTATTTGAGAAGAATTCCAATCTGTTGATCCTGAAGAAGTAGACTGGGTTCTCAAGGCTGTGAGTTTAGCTGTCTGTATATTTGATTCATGTACTTCCTTGCTGATTAACGCCTCCTGGGAGATGACATGTAGTTGAATCCAAGTTGTAGTGAATGTTTCTTTGTAGAATGGGAGAATGCCACCTGCTTTAAAAGTGGTAGTGGTCCAGCCCCTCCTCAAGAAGCCATATTTGGATCCAACAGCACTAGACAGTTTTTGTCCAGTCTCCAACCTTCCCTTTTGGGGAAAAGTTGTTGAGAGGGTGGTCAGCTCACAGATTCAAAGGGTCCTGGCGGAAGCGGATTATCTTGGCCCTTTTCAGTCTGGTTTAAGGCTGGGTTACAGCATCGAAACAGCATTAGTTATACTTGCGAATGACCTCTGAAGGGTTCAGGATGGGGATGGTATGTCTGTCCTTGCCTTCCTGAGTCTCTTGGTGGTGCTAGATTTCATCAACCATAGATCCTTCTTTACTGGCTTAGGGGACTGGGAATGGGAGGCACAGTTTTGCAGTGGTTAGTTCCATTCGGTTTTGGGGTGAGAGGTTTAGCTGTAGGCCCCTGCTGTGTGATATGCCTCTCCCCACTCCTATTTAAGATCTGTATAGAGCCACTGTGCAAGGTTATCCATTGGCATGGGGAGAGGTATCATTAATATGATGATGATACCACAGTTGTACAACTCCACCCTGGGCTGTACAAGTGATGCTGTAGAAGTGCTGGAGGTTGTGAGGGTCTGGAAGGGGATGAACAGGTTGTGACTCAACCTTAACAACTCTGGGTGTCTCTGGGTTTTGGGGTCTCCTGGTTCTGGAGCTGTTCCAGCAATAAATCTGGAGAGGGTAGCCCTCACCCAGAGAGAGTTGGTGTGCAATCTGGAGATCTTCCTGAACTCATGACTCTTGCTCGAAGAGTAGATGGCAGCTGTGGCTAGAAGGGTTTTTGCACAGATACAGCTTCTGTCCCAGTTGCATCCATTCCTGGATTGGGAGGCTCTGCTCACAGTTACTCATGCCTTAGTCCCTTTCTGCCTAGACCAGGGGTCGGCAAACTTTTTTTGCCGGGAGCCATTTTGACATGCTCGTGCACATTTTGAAGTGCTCGAGAGCCAGGGGGCGGGGTTTGCAGGCAGGGGCCAATCGCGTGGAAGGGGGCGGGGTTTGCGGGCGGGAGCCAATCGCGTGGAAGGGGGCAGGTTTTGCGGGCGGGAGCCAATCGCGTGGAAGAGGGCGGGGGAGGTTTGGAAGAAGAAGGGAAAGAGAGGCTCGACTGCTTCGGCAGCGGTGCTTCCAGGTTGTCGCTGCGGCGGCAACGGCTGCCCCTTTGAAAGGGCAGGCTCCGGGGACCCCGAAAATGCCCTCAGTTTAGGCAGGGAGGCTGCGCGCAAGCTGCCTCAGCTGTTCTGCGGGGAGAATTTCCACCCCAGGGCAGCGTGTGCGTGTGGAGAGGGGAGGTTTCTGCCTCCCTGCCGGAACCGAGGGCATTTTCGGGGTCCCCGGAGCCTGCCCTTTCGAAGGGGCAGCACTGCAGCTGCTGCTGCCGCTGCCCCTTCGAAAGGCAGGCTCCGGGGACCCCGAAAATGCCCTCGGTTCCGGCAGGGAGGCAGAAACCTCCCCTCTCCACACGCACACGCTGCCCTGGGGTGGAAATTCTCCCTGCAGAACAGCTGAGGCAGCTTGCGCGCAGCCTCCCTGCCTAAACTGAGGGCATTTTCGGGGTCCCCGGAGCCTGCCCTTTCGAAGGGGCAGCACTGCAGCTGCTGCTGCCGCTGCCCCTTCGAAAGGCAGGCTCCGGGGACCCCGAAAATGCCCTCGGTTCCGGCAGGGAGGCAGAAACCTCCCCTCTCCACACGCACACGCTGCCCTAGGGTGGAAATTCTCCCCGCAGAACAGCTGAGGCAGCTTGCGCGCAGCCTCCCTGCCGGAACCGAGGGCATTTTCGGGGTCCCCGGAGCCTGCCCTTTCGAAGGGGCAGCACTGCAGCTGCTGCTGCCGCTGCCCCTTCGAAAGGCAGGCTCCGGGGACCCTGAAAATGCCCTCGGTTCCGGCAGGGAGGCAGAAACCTCCCCTCTCCATACGCACACGCTGCCCTGGGGTGGAAATTCTCCCCGCAGAACAGCTGAGGCAGCTTGCGCGCAGCCTCCCTGCCGGAACCGAGGGCATTTTCGGGGTCCCCGGAGCCTGCCCTTTCGAAGGGGCAGAACTGCAGCTGCTGCTGCCGCTGCCCCTTCGAAAGGCAGGCTCCGGGGACCCCGAAAATGCCCTCGGTTCCGGCAGGGAGGCAGAAACCTCCCCTCTCCACACGCACACTCTGCCCTGGGGTGGAAATTCTCCCCACAGAACAGCTGAGGCAGCTTGCGCGAAGCCTCCCTGCCTAAACTGAGGGCATTTTCGGGGTCCCTGGTCCCCGGAGCCTGCCCTTTCGAAGGGGCAGCACTGCAGCTGCTGCTGCCGCTGCCCCTTCGAAAGGGCAGGCTCCGGGGACCCCGAAAATGCCCTCGGTTCCGGCAGGGAGGCAAAAATCGCGCGTGCAGGCTGCCGGGCTTCCCGAGGCACAGCTGATTGGCGCGGAGAATTTCCACTCCCTTCAGCGCTTCCGGCTTGTCACGTGACACACAGTTTGGAAAGCCCTGCCCGTTGTCAAGATGGCTGCCGGAGACGGCTGCCAGGTTGCCAGGGGTATGCCCACAGCAACGCGCACCATGCCCGCTGCCGCGCCTGCCCCGCCACACTCGCTGCTGCGCCACGCCCGCCACGCCTGCCTGCGGAAGAGCCACACTCAAGGGGCCAAAGAGCCGCATTTGGCTCGCGAGCCGCCATTTCCGACCCTTGGCCTAGACTACTGCAATTACTCTACATGGGGCTGCTTTTGAAAAGCATACAGAAGCTTCAAGTGGTCTAGAATGCACATATAGTGGTGTGTGCACAAAGGTTTGTCTGAATAACACCTCTGCTGTACAAGCTGCACTGGCTCTCAGTATTTGTCTGGGTGAATTTCAAGGTCCCAATTATCACGGCCGTGCTACTTATGGGACCACCTCTTTCCAGTTGTTTCTGCCCATCTCAGCAGATCTGGCAGGGTGCATATGCTCTGGATCCCCTCAGTGAAAAAGTGCCATCTTGTGGGATCCAGGAGATGCACAGGCTGTAAAAACCTGTCTTTCCTCCAGGCATTAAGCCCAGATTGTTAATGAAGCCTGATACTAGTGAATGTATAGACTGAGAATTATACGTAAGGGGCCTCAGCGTCTGTATTTTGCATTCTATGTTTATTATACCGGACGGCCAGAAACTATTGGAGACAGGCACTCCCTCAAATAACCAGCCCCTATGTCATAAAGAGCTTTATAGGTGAAAACCAGCACCTTGAATTGCACCTGGAAGACAACTAGCAACAATGCAGCTTGGGAAGCGGTGATGACATGTGGGTGTAGTGAGAAATGCTAATTACTGCCTGTAAGAGTTAAGTCTGACTCTGATGCCAAGCAAGGTGAAATTGAAACCTATGTTAAGCAAAAGAGGGAAATCAAAACCTATCCTGAGAAAACTTGGGAAATCGAAACCGAGAATGACTCAACAGAGCGGGAAAATCCTGAGCAGTTGATTAGCCAGGACCAGGGAGCACATTCTAAGCCACCAATCAGCGCAAGGGAAAGGCGAGCCGAAACGCGCCAAACAGAAAGAAGCCCGATTGGTCTCCGAGGATAAACGGCGCAAAGGGAACAGGATAAAAAGATGCCAGCGCAAGGAACAAACCGCCGGAGACAACCATTCCACTGAGCTAAAAACTTCTTCAGCAGAAGTAGAGCCTGAATTGCTCTCCAAAACCTGCTCTGTAGCCTCTGCGGAATCAGAGCCAGCACATTTCACCACTTTGGAGTTCCTCCAGTTGCCTTCCTCTTTAGCTGAGTCTCGCCATGACTCCTCGCCTCATTTCCCAGCTGAACCCTGCCTTGCCGTGCCACGCACTTCAGCTGAGCCCTGTTTAGCCATGCCATCTCCAGTCGAGTTCCGTCCTGAGACTCCGTGCCTTCCACGAGTTTTGCCTTGTCACACCGCATTCAGCCAAGTCCTGCCTTCCAGTCGAGTCCTGCCTTATTCCACCACGCACTCCAGTCAAGTCCAGCCTTGTCTTGTCGTGAATTCCAGCCGAGTCTGTTCTAGTCTGTTCTAGATTGCCTCAATCTCAAGCCGTGTTTTGTCTTGCTACTGTATTACAATCACCAATTGAATCTTGTTTGTCTGTCTCGTTCAATGCTCCAACATTGCCGGGTTGGGATTCACCCTTCCAAAAGACTTTATGATGTAATTAGTTGAATTTGTAAATAAATTTAATTCTATTCAATTCTCTGGTCACCTCCTACTCTGAACAGGACACTGCCTGCCCCACTACATTTTGAGTCAGTTGCAGCTTCTGGATGGTACTCAAGGGCAGCCCCATGTAGAACACATGGCAATACAGGTAGTCCTCACTTAACAACCACAATTGGGACTGGCAACTCTGTTGCTAAGTGACACACTTGGTAAGCGAGACATCATGTGACCGTGACTTGAGATTTTACTCTGGCTTCTCCATTGGCTCTGCTTGTTGGAAGCTGGCTGTGAAGTGCACAAATGGTGATCATGTGACCGCGGGACGCTGCAACAATCATAAATGCCTGCCAGTTGCAAAGTGCCTGAATCTCAATCATGTGACAATGGGACACTGCAATGGTCTTAAGTGTGAGGACTGGTTACTTATAAAGTTAATAAAGTTACTTTTTCAGCACCACCATAACTTCAAACTGTCACTAAACAGAGCAATCGTTAAGTATAGTCCAGTTGTGAGATGACTAGGATATCAGCGACCATCTGAAAGGCCTCCTGGACAAGGAAAGGGCACAACTGGCATACAAGGTGGACTTGTGCAAAGGCCCTTCTGTTACTTATTTCAATTCACTTGATGCTTAAAGTAATAAAATGTCAGAGTCCAGTCTGACTCTGACTCTGAGCTAGAAGAAAACGAAACTTACCCGATAAATGAAACTCATCTTGTACAGCAACAGACAAGCAGAACTCGTGATGAGCAGGTGCAGGTTCAAAAGTGCAATACTCGTGGTCAGTCTTGTGATGAGCAGGTGCAGGAGTCCAGACCCAGGGATGACCCAGCAGCACGGGAGAATCCTGAGAAGCCGATTGGTCCCAAATCAGGAACCAAGGCAGGAGCACCAATCAGCACCAGAGAGAGGAGGGCTGAGAAGCACACCAAGCAGAGGGAAGCCCGATTGGTTCCCGAGGAGAGAAGGTGCGCCGAAAACAGGATAAAAGGATGCCAGCACAAGCACCTGATCACCGGAGACAAACGTTCCACTGAGCTAACAGCTTCTTTGGGAGAAGTCCAGCTGGAACAGTCCTCAGAGTCCTACCCTGTAGCCACCAGAGAACCAGAGCCAGAGCCTTGCCTCATTTCTGAATTGACCCCAGCTGCATCAGAGCCTCACGTTGCTCCTTTACCAAGCGAAACGGGGTCTTAGCTTGCAATCTTTCAGCAAACTCCAGCCCGATGCTTTGGTCCAGCCTCATCTAGCCGCTTCAACCAAGTGTCATCCTGCAGCCCTAGTCCAGCAGCATCTTGCCAGTCCAGCTAAGTTTCATCAGTGTGTTTCAAGTCAGTTTGATCGTGCTAGTCCTGTGCACCCATGCCTTGTGGTTCCAGAAGTACCTTGCTTGGTTTTCCCAGTCCAGTATTGCCCTGTTGCTCCAAGTAAGCCTTGTCCAGTGAATCCAGTTCAGCGTGGTCTTGCAGATCCAGTCCGGTTTTGTCCTGTGAATCCAGAGGAGCCTTGTCCAGAGAATCCAGTCCAGTCTTGTCTTGCAGATCCAGTTTGTCCTGTGAATCCAGAGGAACCTTGTCCAGCCCTGACTTGCAGATCCAGTCAAGTATTGTCCTGAGAATCCAGAGGAACCTTGCCTAGAGAATCCAGTCCAGTCTGCCTTGCAGATCCAGTATTGTTCTGTGGATCCAGAAGAACTTTATCCAGCCTGCCTTGTAGTCTTCTTGCTCCAGAGACTTCAGCCAATCTTGCCAAGTAAACCATCTTAGCCTTTCTTCAGTGTTTCAGAAGAATCGGATCCTGAGTTCCAAGTTCGCCTTGCAGACTCAACCAGCCTAGCATCTTGATCCAGAACTGTTGCTCTACTTGTTGTGAACTCTAGCTGGTGCCACTGCATAGCTGCTTACCTCCAAGTGCAACCAGCCCTAAAGCTTCAGTTGATCCAAGCAATCTACAGTTTGTATTTATGGCCTTAATTTGTAAATAGTTTTTATATAATAAAACTATTTTACTTAAAGTTCTGGTGGTCTCATACTCCGAACAGAAGATAAAAAGCATTTTTCTTAGTCTCTTTGCAAGACCTTTTTTAATAATGGGCCACTCTGAAATAATAACTATTGCGGGGTTTATTTTCAAATGTATGTCATGCAGAACACCTGAAATTAAATTCTAAGTAGCTTTTATGAAGAGGAAGTGAATGTTAAGTCTTTGCACTGCCATAATTAAGCCAGATGGATAGCTATTTATCATTTCACTCAAAAATCTGAAAATGAACTTGCCCATTTCTAAAATCATCCCTTGGTTCAAATATATGGTTCTTATTAAAGATAAATTGTAGCAAATGGGCCTTTATTACCCATATGTCGACAGAAAGGAATTTATCAATGACTTCATATAAAACTTACATAAAAGTCCTTATTGGGTATGATTGAACTGCTGAACAGATCATTTTATTCAATCCCCAACTGTCACTGTATAGTGAATGAATTCCTAAATAAGAATCTATTAAGAATATTAATGGGTATGTCATATGATCTTAATAAACTAAAGGAATTTTAGAACTAACTTGGCATCAAAGCATATAAATAGGAAAACCTGGGGATACAAAGGTATGGCAGTATGAAATATGCAACACTGTTTACCACAGAACTTGTGTTTTAGTCATGTTCCAGTTTAGGATATTTAGTTTAGGATATTTAGAATATATGGTAGAAAAGAAATAGAAATTTTCTCAAGCTAGCAAGAATTCCCAATTGCCAAGGTCATGCCTTTGTACCGCTGTGGGAAACAACCTTGTTTCTCTCCAAAGGCATCAGAAGCAATTGCCTTGATTGTACCTGCATTCCAGTTGCTCTGCTCTAGCCATCCGCAGAATTTAGAGGCCCAGAGTTAAAAGAGACATCACATTATTTATATATTTTAGCTTGTATTGAAGATTACAAATGCAATCTTCTCAGGAGGTTGGTAGAAATGGGAATCCAAACGAGATGATAGGAAATTTATCCTATTTCATCCCCCCTTCTGCTATCTTGAAGAAATAGCATCTTCAAGAAGAGCTATTTGCTTCTGGAGAAAATACCCCTTCAATGCCAAAGTAAATATTTGTTTCAGAAAATGAACTTTTTTTCCATGGAGGAAAATCCCCTCTTCAAAGCCTGTGATTTCCTGTATTTATTCATCACCACTACTACCTCTATCACCCTGAGATGGTGATCTTTACACTTTTTTTTTTTAAAAAAATGTGTGTATTAAACTTAACAGTATCTTGGTGCAGTTTGGCTCTTAGTTTTTGTTCTTTTTTGAACAAAAAGGGTAGCCGCCCAGTGGATTCTTGATTGTTGCTATGAAAAGGAGCTATTCAGCCAGTCATTCACCTTAGATATTCCTGGAGAAAAAACAATAAACCAAAAGCAACAAAGCAAAACAAATCCCTCAGAATTAGGCTCAGCGTGGGGAAGTTTATGAAAGAATGCAGACATGCATTGTGCTGTTTGTTCTTCAGGCCTTTGACAGTGTGGCAGGCTTGTAGGATAGAAGGACCCAAGATGTGTGACAAGCATTCGTGTCTCTAAACCAGTGGACTCTGTACTATCTCAGAGTGTTGTTCTTCATAGCTGCTTCTTAGCTGTTGTCTTCCTATGGCAAATAAAACTTCTCTGCATATGCACCAGCATCCAAAGGAGCTTCTAGTTATTTTCTGAGGAAGCCTCATTTAATATAGGAACAAGGAACTCAGAGGCCCTGACCCCAGAACATTTTCTGTACTACCCTTCCTAAAATTGGCGACTACTTAATCTGCTGGGCTTCACTTCTCAGTTTCTAATGTGGCAAGCTGAATAGAAATTTTGAAGGATGGACTTCAACATATTTGGAATACAGTGCATTTGATACATTTGGATTTGTTAAAGGTCAACAAATATAGGTTTTGATGTAAATGAGCAGTACCAGGCTGGGGGGAAATATTCTACAAAATACTGGTGAGCAGGTCACTTGAGAAAATGGTCCTAGCAGCCTCCTAATTTGTAAAAATGTGTTGGAGTAGGATGCACTCCATATAATCTCCCTTAACACATCTCCATATGGTAAGTGCCTTTCAAAATGTTATTCTGAAGCTTTTAAACTCCTTTGAAAGGAGCATTTACAAAACCCTTACTATCTGATAAAACATAATCTGAGACTAGCAGGTTGTAGGCTATGAATTTATTCTGGGATGTGATAAATCACTGGGAAATGAAGCAAAGCCAAGATCTACCATATTTTCCGGCGTATAAGACGACTGGGCGTATAAGACGACCCCCAACTTTTCCAGTTAAAATATAGAGTTTGGGATATACTCGCCGTATAAGACTACCCCTCTTCAAAACCTGCAGCTTGCTCCGCCCCAGGGTGGAAAATATCCACGCCAATCAGCTGTGTGGTGGGGAAGCGGAGTAGAAAGTAAAAAACTGCAGGGAGAAAACAGGGAAGCGGAGTAGAAAGCGAATACCGTAGTAATGCGAAGCGTAGCAGCGCGGGGTGTGTGTGTGAAGGAGAATATTGGGGGGAGGGGGGAGAAAGCTTTAACGATTTAAAGAAAGCTTTAATTACCTGGGCAAGGCAGAGGGGTGAAGAATACATTTCCAAGCTTTAGCGGAACAAACCATGGAGGAGGAGGAGGAGGAGGAGGAGGAGGAGGAGGAGGAGGAGGGTGATGGGGGGAAGTTTGAAAAAGCAGATCCAAGCGCAAAAGTTACTGAGTGAGTACTGAGCAACTCCACTTCCCCGCCGCACAGCTGATCCCTGGCGCACAGCTGATCAGCGCCGAGATTTTCCACCCGGGCCCTCCCCCCCGAATACATCTCTAAGCTTTAGCAGAACAAACCATGAAGGAGGAGGAGGAAGAGGGTGATGGTGATGATGGGGGGAGGTTTGAAAAAGCAGATCCAAGCGCAAAAGTTACTGAGTCATTTCAGCCTCCCTCCCTCTCGCTCTCTTTCCCTGGTGATGGATCAGTGCGGGGGGGGGGGATTCCAACCTTCGCTCCCTCCCTCCCTTTGCTCCCTCCCTCCCTCCCTGCCTCCCTTGCCGTTTCCTCCCTTCCCTCCCGATCCCCCCCCCCGGCATAGGCTAAACATAGGCTGATGTCCACATATGGTAAGGCAGCCTTCCCTGCCTGATGTGTTGGCAATGACAAAGGCCCATGCTGGCTGGGAATTCTGGAAGTTTCAGTCCAAGTGTGTCTAGAAAGCAGAAGGTCAGGCAAGGCTGCATCAAGGCCTTGGTGTATCTGATTCCTGATTTTGAGGATAGACTTTTGGAGGAATTGAAGCACCTGAAAATGTTTACCTCCAAATGTCTCTCTAAACCAGGGTTTCTCAACCAGGGTTCTGTGGAACCCTTGGGTTCCACAAGAGGTCACTAGGGGTTCCCTGGGAGATCACAATTTATTTAAAAAAATATTTCAAATTCAGGCAACTTCACATTAAAGAGGTAAGCTTCATTCTTTATTTTTAGTTTAAGAACACTGTTAATGCATATATACAGGCCTACCCATGAAATGAATATAATGATTTTGTAACTTGTGGCCTATATTTGAGCCTGAATGTGCAGGGATCCCCTGAGTCCTGAAAAATATTTCAAGGGTTCCTCCAGGGTCAAAAAGTTGAGAAAGGCTGCTCTAAACCCAAATGCCTTTGCTTTCCATGATGTCCTGATCTTTGTTTCTTAAAGTTGCATCGCCTTCCTATTAACTTGGTGGACTTTTATCAAAAGCATCTGCCACATTACCTGAAATAAATTGATTGCTATGTCGACTAGCTATTCCCAACAACTTATCCTAAGCATATAAATCAAAGGAGTGCATTCCTTATTGGTACAATACAACTGGCAGCTACTTTGACTCATTGCAGGTTTGTTTGTTTGTTTCTTAACAGCATCAGAACATTGAGTGTTTTAATGACTCTCATGGCTGTTGCTGTGATTAAAATGCAGACATGACTGCACAACCATCTCTTCTTCTTTCAGATAGGATGAGATGAATGCCTTCTCCCTTAAATCAACCTCTTTGCAGTGAGGAAATTGCTTGATTTATCTTTTCTCACACCTTGACTTTTATAACAATAATGTGTAGTGCTGCAAGTTCATCAGGGCTGTCGAGAGCATGTAAAATTACCTAATTTTATTTACTATCTATGTATTTACTACTATCACTGCCAGGGAGACCAAGATATGGTTGGATGTACATACTGCAACAAAGACATCAGGGAGGACAGTGGAAATGGGGCAAGCTGTGCTTCCTTCCACACAAATATTTTAATGTATTTATTACTTTGTTACCTGCCCTTCACTGTAACCATAATAATCCAAATCTAGAATTACAGCTCTCATACTGACTTCTTCATCCCCCTGCCTACATCTCTGCTTGCTTACTGGTTATCAAACCTGAGGTGGCACTGGTTGGACCCCTTTGGGTTTCAGAGGGAGATTGGGTTTTTTTCTCCCTGAGGTTTTGATACATGGTTCGACTGAGACCTTGGTTGCCACCTGGAATGAGGTGGTGGCAGTAGACTTAGATCAGATCGTGCCTGTGGACTCTCTCTGGGCACAGATCCTGGAATGCCCCCTGGTTTTCAGAGGGCCTTAGGGGGATGAAGTGTCAGAAGAGCTGCCTAAAGCACTGCTGCAGAAAACTAGGAGCAAACCTGACTGGACACAGGTGGGAGCCTTTGTGTCCTACCTTGTGGCAATAAAGGTGGAAAAAATGCACATTTCTCTACCTCTATTGTATCCCCCAAGTGTGGCCAGTGCAATCTGGTCCCTTCTGGGCCAGGAAGGATTGGTGGAGCATCTGCAGGGTCACTGTGAGGACTATTTTCCACACCTGGTGGATAAAAATGCTTGGATTCACTCTGAGTTGGACTTTAGCTAGGAAGGTCCTATGGAGGTGACTGAGGCACAGTCTTGTGATGTTATCTGGAAGACGTTCAAGCCTGTTAGTCCTGAGGGAGTGGACAGGATCCTTGCAGCTGTGGGTTCAGCCACCTGTGTATTAAATCCATGCCCCTCCTGGTAAGTCAGGGAGGTAGTATGTGGGTGGATCCATGCAATGGTAAATATCTCTCTGAGAGAGGGGTTGGTTCCCCTTCCTCGAGGCCATCCTTGGATCCAGCCAATCTGGACAATTTTCATCCAGTCTCCAACCTTCCTTTTTAGGGAAGGTTGTTGAGAAGGTGGTTGGCCTCCAGCTTCAAAGGGCCCTGGAGGAAGTAGATTATCTGGAACCCTTCCAGTCAGGATTCAAACCAGGGTATAGTATGGATCACACTTGTTGATGATTTGTGGATCACACTTGTTGATGATTTGTGGCAAACTGGAGGTGTGTGGTGTGTCCATCCTGGCTCTCCTTGATCTTTTGGCAGCCTTCAATACCATTGACCATGGTATCCTTCTGGACTACTAAGGGTTTGGGAGTGGAGGGCAATGTTCTTCCTCCAAGGCTGGTTCCAGTCAGTGTTGGTGGGAGGGGAGTGGTTGAGCCCTAGGCCCCTGCTTTGTGTGGTGCCTCAGGACTCTACCCTCTCCCCCTTCTTTTCAATACCTATATGAAGCCACTGGGGGAGGTCATCTGTCACTTTGGGGTGAGATATCATCAATATGTGGATGATACCCAGTTATACATCTCTGTCCCAGCCATCCAAATGAAACTGTTGAGGTTCTTTCCCAGTGTCTGGAGGGTGTAAGTCTGGGTGGGGATGAATAGGTTGTGGTTCAACTCTGCCAAGACTGAGTGGCTATGGATTTTGGGTTCCCCAGATCTGAGAGTTGGACAGTTTGTTCATCTTTGGTTCTGGATGGAGTGTTCAGACTTGGTGCACAATGTGGAGATTATCCTAAACTCACAGCTCCAGCTTGAAGAGCAGGTGGCAGTTGTGGCCAGGGGAACCTTTGCACAACTATGCCTTGTGCCCATTCAGGGAAGCCCTGTTCATGGCCACTCACACCTCCTGATTGGACTATTGCAATGCACTTTATGTGGGGCTGCCGTTGAAGATCATCTGGAAGCTTCAGTTGGTCCAAAATGCAGTGGTGTGGATAGTCTGTAGCTTGAATCATGTCAACTGGATTTCTCCCAAGAACATCTGCCCCCCCCCCCACATGCTCCCACAGTGAGGGCTTGCTCCAGGTTCCCCACCCCCTGGATATATGACAGGTCCCAACTCTGCTTTTTTTTATGCTGTATGCCACTCAGAGTCATGCTATTTGCATTGGGTGGCCTCATAAATCTTTATAAAGGGCGGGCTTTATAAAATAAAATATGTAAGGGAAGATGCAGTTCCAGCTCATCTCATTCTAAAGGGCTAGAGAGTTTCACAAGACAAAAAATTAAAGAAAAATGCAGCAATACCAACACTGGGTAGATGTAACATTTTGCCTACATAAACAGAAAGAAGGTCCTATATTTAGATGAAATACACATTAATCCCCACCTGTTGATTAATTCCAGCAGCTCCGATCTCTAACAAAAACTGTTTTTGTTCAACTGTTTTTGAGCAAAAAAACTCAATCGTGCCTTTTCTTCCTGCACAGCTAAAAATAAAGCAAAGTTATGTCCCGGTTCTGAGACTGAAAATTCTTGATGCTTGGCCAGTGCATGTATATTATACCATATTTGCATGTATAAGCTATGAAAGCAGCAGCTCTGCAAATTATATATATTTTATGTACAAACAGAAACAGTGTTTGCAGTTTCCCTGTTCTGTTGGTGCATTTCAGAGGGCAGTGGGAGCTGCCTTTGGTTCACTGGAAGTAGAGCCTTAATAAAGTGATTTGTATTATCTATCTGTATCAGCGCGCACTACTGGGAATACTTAAGGGTTACTTGCCAGCCTTGTCACTGAGGCAGAATAAAACTCAGCCATGGGGGCAATGCAAATTATGCTGGCATACTTTTTTTTTTGCAGACTCAGGAACTGGATAAATGCACATTAGTATGCCCGTAGGGAAGAACCCTAAAAGAGCTTTTCCCCTAGCATCTCCTGAAGCTCCCTTGGCATCACTTCCACTGACACTGTTAACAGCAAAGAGATAAGCAGTCACCTTTTGGAGCTGGGTAAGAATTGAGGGGTGGTCTGTTCTGACTGGCTGCAGATTATTTTTGCCTAATCCTTGCTGATTCAACTCATTTAGTCATTGATTTGGAAGTAACTAAGGGACTTTGTGGGTGTGTATGAATGCTTAACCCAGTTTAACTTTCATTCCTAATCATCTTGGGAGGGTCAGATAGTTGGGGATAGGCCTCTTACACTCTCAGACCTTTAGCTCATCAAAAACTGACCAACTTTTTTGGGGTGTGTACGTGTTGAATGAAGCAGTCAGAGACTCTTCATCTCATCATTTTGGTGGGAAGATATATTATAGCTTTGAGACCCAAGAACCTCAAAGCAGAGGTGCTTTGAGAACCTCAGGAGATGGCAAAAATTGGCCTTCATTGGTCAGAAACTAGGTGCCTGCACATAACCACTTTGGTTTTGCTGTTGCTTTTTGCAGTTTGTAGTTTGCTGAATTTGAGAAAAAGCTGTGACCCCTTTTGTATACAACAGTGCATCATATCTTCCTTCCAGTAAGAGGGCAAGGGCAATTTAACTTTAATTATAGACTATTTTTATTGTCAGCATTACCCATATCCTTGAACACTTTATGTAGAATTTATTTCTAATTACACTTAACAAAACATTTTATTTTTAAAAATTCATCCCACTATTTACAAATTGTCATTCAGTTATTTCTATTTTCATTAACAACTGCAAAACTCAACTTACCAGTTCTGAGGTTGTGTTGATCCTTTAACCCCATTGTATGTATTTGTAGATTTCTTTTGTTGCTGGGTTTAGCCTAATAAAGTAAAAAGAATAAGCATCTGTAAAATCCAGCTACGGTAAATCCACACGGAACTTATAATGGGTTACGTGCCTTGATACTAAGGAACTTTAAAGTACACTTGAAAATGATTAGAATGTAATATGGAAGAGGCACATTTGAGCTTTAGCAGCTATTGGTCTCTTTTCCTTTTGATGATAGTCAGTTTATTACAGTCTTAGACTGGTACAAGAAATGTATCCATCTGTGCCTTCTGATGTTATTAAAACAAACAGCACTGATGTGTGTGAGCTTGTACTAGCACTGTGCTGTACTTTGCAGAGGTAATCTTGGCAATACATTGTTTGTTCATTTATGAGGAAATGAATTTGATCACTTTTAATCAGAAACACCTTCCCCTCCTGCTTGTCCAGAGAGACTCTCACCCCTGAAATGCCAAGATAGCATCATTTTAAGCTTCAGGAAGAAAAGCCTTTATAACGTGGCAGGTATAGGAGGAGATGAAGGGATAGTACAGGGCTTTGCTTATGGGGAATCTTCCTCCTCTTACTCCCCCCGCTTCCAAATGTCATCTGACTCCCAAAGGTAGGACCATGGGCAATACCCTTCTAAGGCAAAGAAAAGGGCTTGTACAGAGCATATATTCATCTTGCTCTCTTCCCTAAAAATGGCAACGTTCAAGCAGAGGCATCCACTGCTGGAAGGGGGAACAAGTGATTAAAGCAGTCCAGGGCTGTTGCAGTTCAGTGTGTCCCCTTTGGTATGCTCACTGTGACTTTGCATACGTGGATGCATAGGGTGCATCTACCTCGGGGTAGATGCCATGTGAGATGGGCGGCCATGTAAATCATATAAATAAGTAAACAAATAATTGGGGACCAACAGATCAGTGGGAGATATGCCACCACGGAGCAGTCATGGCAGCAGGAGGGAGGGAGGGAGGGAGGGAGAGGGCAGCACCCACCAGCTCTGCCCTACTCAACCCATGCAGAAACTGGAACAACCAAAGCATTTTGGCTCTGCCAAACTGAGGTTGGCCTGAAATGATTTGATAAAGCATCCAAAAAGTGATGGTTTTGTCCTGGATTCAAAGCAAAACATTTCCACCCATTTTGGGCATACTCCTATTGTTTTCCCAATGATGATTGTTTTTTCCTTCATTGTGGTGTTCTTCTATACATTGTGTCTTTTTCTGAGGTGTGTGTGGTCGGCATCTGGAGGTTCATATTTGCTCTGGGATGCATACTTTTAAAATACTCTTTAGTTAAAAGATGACACCTGCATACTCTGCATGCATAATAACCCTTGCACAGTAAACCACTTTGCTTAAAAATCATAGGTAAGTGATCCACAGATACCTCTCTGGTTCAATGAATGGTTCATAATTAGAAAAAGCTATTTAAAAAGAAAAAAAAAGAACATAGAAAATATATATATGTTAATAGATTACAGAAGGAAACAAGTTTCCTTTTTATGGGAGAGGATTATATTTCTTCATTAGACTTTTACTGATTCTCCATAAATCATATTTTATATAATGGCGAAGAGCTAATTTTTGCTTTACCTCCCTGTGGAGCTGCTCCTGTAAGTTAGGGTTTGTTTCACAAAATAATAAACAAAATTCTTGTATCTACCTGAGTGGGTGGTAGTTTCTCATTTACCTGCTGACTTATTAAAATAACAGTGCAGCAGATGGGAGTTTTAATCTACTAATTATAATGAATGATGTGATGAGATCTCTGCTGAAATGCACAAACAAATGATATTTCCCATACCACCTTAAGATATTTTCTGACAAATGAGCTATAATGAAGAGTTTATTAACAAACAGATCTTACTTTATCTTTGTCTCTTGGATAATACATTCAAACTGTTCAAGCATTCAGGAAGACTAAAAATAGAAGTGTGCAGAAGGAAGGAGGATGGCTGGATTACTCTTCTTAGGTTCATTTCTGACCTTGGGGTATTTCCTAGAGCCACTGGACAGTCTTTATATAAGTTTTGTTTCGATGACCATGGATCTTGAAAATGCAGGGACCTGTATCATCTGAAAATAATTTGTGCATGTACAAATTATAGTCTGTAGATTTTGCATACAGAAATTTGGATAAATGCCTTTTCATTGTGCCCCCCTTCTCTGAATATCTCACCCTCAGACTGGCTCCTTCCCTCTTGGCCTTCAGAAAGTCCATTAAAAAATGGCTTATCCATCAGTCCACAAGGGCTAGAATTTTATTATGACTCTCTCTGACAAGGAATGATGATTAATTGCTGGTCCATTGAATGTGGCATTCGTGGTTTGCAGCCATGTGTGTGTATATATGTATATTGTTGTTGATTTGGCTGACGTTAGTATTCATATAATGTGGTAGAATGTGTGCTTGACTCAGAGAAGTGGGAAGGGAAGGCTGAGACATTACAAAAACGATATGAGTCTTGAGAAAGTAGAAAGTGTGAGAAAGAAACTCAAAGCAACTCAGCCTTGATCAGATTAGGTGTAAGTTGAAGTAGAGAGAGGCTGTGTCAGGCTTTCAAGATTCTGTTACAATACATTAAAGTACATTCCATGACTCCTAGCAACTCCTGTTTCCTGACCATGCCTACCTCATGGGCTAATGTATTGTTATGTTTAATTTGAATTTACAAAGATAGGGAATGTGCACCGCACAGAGTCAGTTTTGAGTGGCTTACGTGTCAGGATAAAAGGACTGACAGCACTCCTCTTTTTAATCTTCACCTTTTGGGGTGATTATTAAGGAATAGGGAATCCTGTGGAAAAGCCACACAGCGAACAATTGCTTCAAGTACAGAAGCTTTTGGGTGAGGTCTACTTTTGGCTATATTTATTTCTTAGAGACCAATTCAAGAAAAGTCATGAGACTAAATTCATGAAAGAGCAGAAGTAGTTTTTACTTCTTCTTAAATGAAAACTTGACAATAAGAATCACGAGCATTCCAAGAAAGTAAAATAATGAGATAATGCATAGTATAGCTAGTAGCAAGCCTTGATAGCACACACCAGTTAATAGATTCTAAGTCTTAAATTCTAAGTTAATTCCACATCAATAAAAGAATAATGATCTTATCCACATTATAGCACAGCTGGGGGGAGCAGTGTCTTTACACACTCTCCTTCCTGTGAGCCCCCCCCCCTTCCTCTATGGACACAGGTGATCTTGCTAATCACTTTTACATGGGATCCTCTGCTGATACTGCTGATCTTGCTATTTTTAAAAAAGAAAACTAGGTAGAGAAATCATACTTCCCTATTGCAAAATTTCCTTTCAAGCTGAAAGCATTTTCCCCCATTAAGCTGAATGAGAATGATAAAAAAGAAGAACATTTAATTTCAATGTGTTACCTCTTGGATCATAGGCAGACCCCTTTGTTCAGTCTCTGAAAACTCCTCTCCCCATCTTGTACCCCAAATTTAAACACTGAACCTGAGAAATTCAATGTGTCAATTGTGTGTGTGTGTGTGTGAGAGAGAGAGAAAATAAGCCCAGTAGTAATAGTAGTATGAATGTTAAATTTCTGCAAATGCTTATACATTCTTCAAATGTGGGAGAAAGGTTTTCTTCTTTTGCAGCTCTTGCATTATCATTCAGTTGCATTCCAGAAGGTAAATGTTAATTCAGATGTTAAAGAAATGAGTCATGAGGGACAGTTAGGATGGGACAATTTGCTTCTCTTGGCCACCCATTTCACCTGGCCAGTTGTTTCCATCCATTGGCATCACAGAGTCTGTAGTTCACAAGCTCCCTGTCCAATTTAGACCTCTGTGCAGATCTCTAAACTACAGTGAGCGTGCATGGGTACCGAAGATTCCCAGGCCTCCAATTTAGCAGTGGGGATACAAGAGAAGGACAGGGTAAGTTCACTTTTCCCCACATACCCATCATATCATTCTAGTTCTGTGAGAGCTTTCACACCGGAATAGAAAAGTAACACTGGCATGATACAACACTGATTCTCTTATTCCAAACCATTTTAAGCAAACCAAACTTTGTCCTTTTCCTAGGATAGTGTTCCAACTTATATGAGAAACCATACTTGGATATTTTTTAATTAAGTCAATTGAGGGAACAATTAAAATAATTAAAATGGCACCCAGGAAGTGGAAAATAGTAAACATTATCCCTAAAGGGACCTATAACAAATAGGACCTATAACTAAATATTGTACTATATTGTCAATCTCTTGATGCATTATGATTTTTTAAACTCTCAAAATGCATTTTTTGTACTTATTTGCACTGAAATATTTTTACATAATAATGTACTTACTATGCAAATATTCTTCAGGGGCATTTTGCTATAATCCCCTGTATAACTTTTATCTGTAAAATTGACAACTTCATTACTCACTTCTAACTACAAATCATTTATGAAGATGTTAAAAGCAACAATCAATGTATTCAGATCATTTGGAGGTACAGCAGAGGGCAGAAAGAAGTCTTAGGAGCTTTTGGATCCAGATGAATGATGATGATGATGATGATTTATTAGAGCTACCCCACTCCAAAAGACTCTGATGGAAATGATGGAGATGTAACCTAGATTTGTAGACATGGTGCCAGAAAAACTAAAGTGCAGAATGATCTAGGGTTAGTGAAGGATGCTAAGAACAATACAAAAGGTTATTTAGGTATAATCAAAATAGAAAGAGTATATAGTTGATCAGTGAAAATGGCAAAAGGATAACAGATGACAGAGAAAAGGCACAGCTACTCAACTCAATCTTCTCTGAAAAAAGGACATTCATTTCATCTGGTAATTGTAAAGAGTTGATTGAAGGAGCATGGTTCCAGTTCATGCTTGATAGAAATATAAAAAGTAATGGTAAAGGTTTCCCCTGCACAGTCGTGTCCAACTCTAGGGGGTGGTGCTCACCTCTGTTTGTTAGCCGAAGAGCCAGCGCTGTCCGAAGATGCTTCTGCGGTCATGTGGCCAGCATGACAAGCACGGAACACTGTTACCATCCCACTGAAGTGGTACCTATTCATCTACTTGCATTTGCATGCTTTCGAATTGCTAGGTTGGCAAGAGTTGGGGTGAGTGCGGGAGTTCACTCCATCACGCGGGGCTAGGGTCTGGAACTGCTGAACTTGCAACCTTCCGATCGACAAGCCTGGCGTTTTAACCACTGAGCCATCATTCCCCACCTTGATAGAAATATAGTTAGGGAATATTTACATATATATTTACTTAGAATGAGTCAAAATATCCATGGCCAGATTGACTGCATTGCATGTTACTAAACTAACTTGTTGATGACATGTGCCTGAAGCTCTACCATTATCTTTGATAAATCCTGAAGAATGGGTTCATACTATATGACCAGAAAAGGACAAAGGGTTTCCCTATCTTTAAGGAGGGAGGAAGAGAAGGACCCAGAATACACTTCTAGTTAAGAACAAACTGCTTTACTCTGTTATTTGGCACTCAGAATCAAAACTTTCCAAACAGTTCTACTTTACTCCTTTTATTAAAAGAGTAACTGTAGAGATCGCAACCTGATTTATGCAGATTCTATACAACAGATTCTGTTGTATTCTTCATACAACAGGAACTATTGGACCCCAAGTCTTTCCTTGCAAGCTCCACTTTGTTTCCTAAGAAGAAGAAGATCCTAAGAAGATCATCCTGTGATCCAATTACTGTATTTCCCCCATTATCTTTACTTCCTCTTTCCTGCAATCTACTAATTACAAACTCTGGGCATCCAAATTTCTCGGACCGAAGTTGTTACTCATGGCAAATCTCTGTCAGTTTGTACCAGCCTTACTCCTTTCCTCAACTTTACTGCAACTGCGTTGGGTTACAGACCAGTCAGGTTAACATCAAAGCTTGGGAAGTTTTTAAAAATACTTGACAGAGAGTTCTTTTAATAGGAATCAGGGTAGAAATGTTTCAAACAACCATCCATAGTAGTTCTAAAAGCACTTTGAAAACAGTGCCCTGATCAATCTAAGTGAACACTTTGTTCTTCATGAAGAATAAGTCTTGAGAGAAGAATCTTTTTTCACTTTTTAAATTTTGTAGATTAACCATCTGTGGACATAATATATAGCTTCACTTCAGCAACATATCTTACAAAAATACCCTGTGATATTCTGATTAGCAAGATACTGAGGTACGTTGGGGAACTACTGCTGAATTCTAGTCAGTGAGCCTGACAGTTGGGTTGGGAAGGGTGGGAGGAAAGAAGCTATTTCTATCCCATCCCATCCCCCTTTGGGTCCTTCTGAGGTTGGAGTTTCTTCATCTCACAAAAACATCTTATTTTGAATGTTCCTATCTAAGGTCAAATCCCCACCTCCAACCTTGGAAAAGAGAATTCAGCCAGTCTTATGATCCTTCGGATCATAGGTTCCTGGGTCATAGGATTAAAGTGTGATATAAGAAAACTGATGGGATATACGCTGGCTTAAAGGGAAAAAACTCGAGGCTTGAGAATAAACAGACAAGAATGCAGCTTGTAGGGCTAACAGTGTTTACTGGTAGCATAAGGCAATAATGTATATACAATCACATTATCGCAAAAAGGAAAGTTGAATATACATGGTACAGCATTGTCAAAGGAAAAACAAAAACTTATAAGCAGAGTTCCGTGTATTGATCCCAGGGCCAGAGTTCCTGCCACGGCCTATACCCAAAGCCAGGCATAGCTCACTCTGCCCAGTCCATGGGAAGTGAACACGTGAAGAACTACATGGCTAAAAGACACTAGAAATCAAGAAGCATAGAACACCATTTTGCATGGTTAGATATCCAGTTCTTCTAGCGTTCTGATTGGCTGGAAGTTAGCTGTGACACACACTAGGCCCAAAGCATTAGGCCTAAAGCACATAGCATGACCTGCTATTGGGTAGCAGTGCTGCATCTAAGCGAGCACGTGATCTCCTCCCCCCTCTGCTCCCTCCCTGGAGCAGGCTTTCCACGGAAGGATTCAGGAGACATCGTTCTCATGGGAAGGTCCCATTGCTTGTGTGGGCACTAGTCATAACAATACATCACATGGCAGTTGTTATCTTGCACCTGCACTTCACATCACCACGAGAAGCCTTTGCTTTGTAGAGGATGCAAACCAAAACACTTTTGCTTTGTAGAGAAACCCAATTTTCCAATTTCATATGAGAAATCCGACAAAAACTTGAAAAATAATTTTCCTAAAAGTTCTAATGAATCCTCAGAACAAATACCTAGTTGAAAATCAGTTCCTAGGAGACTCTTGTGGCAATCTTTTATCTATGTCACTTTGTAGGTTCATAGCTTTTGCTGCAGAGGAATAAACACTTATGATTTTAAAAATGGGGAAGGGTATAATCATATACTAATTTTAATAGTAATTTTTACAGGAAATTAGGAACCAGTCAAGCTTTCATTCATGACCTCTCTAATTTTGTCATGTGATTGTCATTTTCTTCTGGGTTTTGAAACTCTTTTGAGTTGTGTAGATTGTTCTTTAATAACAGTGTGTGCAGTGTTGCTTTAAATTGCCTCTAACACAGAATCCCAAGAACTAAAATAAAGAACCAAGAAAAATAAGTGCTTTTTTACTAGATGCTTGCAAGCTATACATCTCCCCGTAGGATATATGTAAAAGATAGCTTATTAAATCACATCATAAATGACCCATGTAGTCTAGTTTATTTTTCAATAGCTAGGCAAGGAGGCATGAGGCCAGATAAAACAAATAGAAACAAGGCAATAATTGTTCCTCCAGTTCAGTTCATATTACAGTATCAAAAATAAGGTTGTAATGAAGGAACAATATGATTAAGTATCACACTTTCATTAACAGGAGGTAGGTAGGTAGGTAGGTAGACAGACAGATATACTGTGTGTGTAGTGTGTGAGAGTGAGTGCACATATTGTTTACATTTGAATACTTTCTGTGTTTATAGAAGCAATTGTCTTTACAGTATATATATATATTTTTACTGAGCTTTTAGAAATGCACAATGCTGTCTACACTGAGTAAAATCATTGGGTATCTAGCCTACAGTTATCATCATTGGGAGTGGCTATGTAGGATTTCAGGCCTGAATTTTTCCAACAATACCTGGAGATTCCAAGGACTAAATCTGGGCTGTCTGCAGGCAAAACATGTCCTTTCACACAGAGAGTTGCTTTTCAGGGTTATGGCTCTTCTCATGTGCTGAAAAGACTCATCTTAAAACGATAATATTGAAACCATATATCAGAGCCTGCTAACATAGTAATCAGTGAGGACGAGAAATGAAATTCTAAATTACTATGAAGAGCCTGCAGTATCTTGCTATAGAAGAAGCCATTCTTTAAAAACTGTTTATAGGAATTGCTTGGAATAGATGTCACATCTGGGAATAGCATAGAGCAGAAGCAAACATCAAGCACACAGCAATCCTGACATTCTTCCTCTTTATATCTCCTTGGCAGGCAATGGGTACAAAAGGGACTTAGTATGTTTCTGTGGAAAAGAAAGCCAGTTTTGTTGACCTATGTATATATTCTTTATTCCTGCAACATTTTTCTCCAATACTTCACTTCAGGAGAGGAACAAAAGATTGGCCAGAACCTTGAGCCAAAGTTCAGCAGGCAGTGAGGAAGCTTGCTGTATGGCCAAACCTCTCAGAAGCTCTTACCAAGACAGTCAAATTAAGTTAAATATTGCACTTGACAAGAAAATATTCACAGGATCCAAATCCTGCAAGACTGTAGGGATAAAGTGTGTATGAATATGTGTGTGTGCATTTG
This sequence comes from Charina bottae, assembly GCA_023362775.1. Taxonomy (NCBI): domain Eukaryota; kingdom Metazoa; phylum Chordata; class Lepidosauria; order Squamata; family Charinaidae; genus Charina; species Charina bottae. The sequence goes on from JALMGJ010000002.1 coordinate 243,605,126, forward strand.
TGTATATGCATACATGTATGTGTGTGTACACACACATACACACATATATATTGTGTGTACACATACATACATACATACATATATATATACATACATACATACATACATACATACATACACATACATATATTATTTCTAAGCTTGGGAAATGACAACATTGCTAAAATTGTCCAAAGTTTCTAAAACTATTTTAAAAAAGCAAACCCAAGCATATGACAGAAGAAACAGCAATTAATAAATCAATGGATTAGGAAAAATATTTATTTATTTATTATTTATTATTTGGATTTACCACCAAATAATAAATAATAAATTATTTGGATTAGGAAAAATATACAACCCATTATAATGGTTGGACCAATCCATGGAAGTCCTGGGGATCAATGGCTATTAGCCTTGGTGGCAGTGTGACTTCCTGAGAAGGCCATCTGCTGGGAGACTAGTGGGCTTCCTTGTGTGGTTGGCTGGCCACTGAGAGAACAGACTGCTGTTTTAGATGGGCCAGGAGTCCGATTCAGCAGGGCACTACTTATGTTCATATGTTCAGTATACAGAGTCTGCTTAAAATCAAACTTAATATAAAACTATAGAAGTGCCTGATTATCATATATAGTAGATGGGGCAAAATCTTCTCTCCAAAGGTCTTTAACACAAAAGAGTTAAAGGAAATGAAAACTGGACTTTCTGATCTAGAGAAAGGGGAAAGACCATCGTAGCCCAGGAAAATCAACTCTGAAGAATCAGTTAGCAGCAGGACTATTGTAAGATTACATTAACAGAATCTTGCAACACTGCAAGTATTTCTCCCCTCCTTTCCTTTTACTCTCTGGAAAACCACATAGGGTCCCTTCTAAAACATTTCCCATGCGTTCCCTCCTTCTGTGGGCTGAGATACCTTTTACACGCCAGTTGTCCAGTCTGCGGCTCTTCCTCCTGCCTCCCAAGACCATTCCGACCTACTATTACAGCTACAGAAAGGGAAAACTTTCCATTCTTTGCCACCTTTCTGAGTAAGATCTAGATCGAACTGAGAGCCAGTTTGGTCTAGTGGTTAAGGCACCAGGCTAGAAACCGGGAGACTGTGAGTTCTAGTCCCGCCTTAGGCATGAAAGCCAGCTGGGTGACCTTGGGCCAGTCACTCTCTCTCAGCCCAACTCACCACACAGGGATGTTGTTCTGGGGAAAATAGGAGGAGGAAGGCGTATTAAGTATGTTCGCTGCCTTGAGTTATTTATAAAAATAATAAAGGTGGGATAAAATTATATTAAAAAAAAGGTGCAGAGAGGCATTTTCTTTGCAAACAGTAGAAGGTGGCAATATACTAACAGGTTTTACTGAGGAGTAGGAGAAGGTACAATAATATAGATTATGTGGGAATGACTTAGGAGCCACAGTGGTGAGCCCACCACTTTCCTGTGTGTGCCTGTGCAAACACATTGTTACATCATGTTATAAGAAAGCACATTTCTTATAGCATTTTATAGTGCAACTGGTGAAATCTCACTGACAAAATGTCAGTCATCATCGGGGAAGGAAAGAAGGCTGAAAAAAGTGGACCAGGCAACAAGACATGAGGAAGGAGAGAGAAGCAGTGCAGGAAGAGGGAGCTGGTACAGCCTGGCTGGTTCGGGATGGAAGCGAAAGAATGTCCCACTGTGTTGCAGTGAGATCAGAAGCAAATAAGTTGGTAAGTACTGGTGAGCCATGGTGGCCTTTGAGAGGGTTTTCAGGACTAAAAACTACATACAAATAATTTATTTGTTTGTTTGTTTAATTTCTAGCCCACCTTTATTATTTTTATAAATAATTCAAGGTGGGGAACATGCCTATTACTCCTTCCTCCTCCTATTTTCCCCACAACAACAACCCTCTGAGGTGAGTCAGGCTGAGAGTGTGTGACTGGCCCAAGGTCACCCAGCCGGCTTTCATGCCTTTCTTACAGGGCAATCCACTATATGGTTACTTGGGAATAAGTATTTCTGAGTTTAATGGGCTGCTGTGTAAGCAAATTACTTATTTATTCCTGGATACAGTAAGTAAAAGTAGGAAAGAGAGGACTGCCTAAGAGGAAGACAGAGATGGGAGGGAGGTAAAGTAGCAGGTGTGGGTGTTTGAGAAAGAGTGGGGGGACAGTGCATAAATGGGTGGAGGGGGGAGAGACTCACTTAGAGAAGGGAGCTATTCCACTCCCATCCTTTTTTTTTAACTAAAAGAAGAGATGTGTGTGCTGCAATTTATTATCTAGGGCTGGCTGCAGTTAAGCCTCTATTAAATCTTTATGTTGCAGCTGCCAGCTATCTCAGCAATTGTATTTCCTCTGGTATTGAGAAAATACTGGTACTGAGGTTGTAATGCATCTTATGCCTTTCATTTAAGAACTAGCGTGTGTGTTCCTGCTGCATCATGGCAATGCTTTGCCTTTCAGTGTTTCATTCTGCAACATCACGATGAAACATTTCCAGGTCTGTGATGCCATTGCCAGCTGTGTACCATCTTGGCCAGTATGTCCTTTTATGCCTTCACTCATTGGAATGCTTTGGGAGGGTTGCATAGAACTTTGTAGGAAACCAATTAACATCCCCACTGTGAGGAATACTGAAGAGAAGAAGAAAGAACAGTAAAGTAAAAATAACAACAGGCCATTATCACCAAATCCTCTCAAAGAGGAAGGAAAAATGGAAGACCTCTATATTAGACCTGCAGAACTTGTGATCCACAACTGTGAACAAATCCCACCAGCCACAGATGGCAGGCTAGTGGCTCAATAGAAGTCCTGATTTTGCTTCCTGCTGGAGATTGCATGACAGGGTAATCCCTGAAGATCACCCAAAGTATTTTTGTAAAAAACGTATCACCAAAATAAAGGCACTGCTTTGCATAAATCTGCATAGGCTGATCTATATGGAAACATAAAAAAATAATGTAATTCAGAGAAAAACTATTTCATAATATTTCATCTCCCCATGGCAAGGAAGAGTATGGCCAGGAAATCTGGGTATTTGCATACTTACTTAAATAGGCAGAATACATGATCACCCACACAAATGGAGAGTAATCAAGTCCAATATTTGATTGGTGGTACATGTTTGGATTTTTGGCAGAGTTAATTGGTATCTGTTCATTTGGTGGCTGCTTAATTCTGGGGTCCCCAACATGATCCCTACTGAACTGATTGGATCCACCTTTCAGTGTGACCAAGGATGTACACTCCTACTTAGTTTTATACACATATTTATATACCACCCAACCTCCAACTGCTCTTAACTACAGCCAGACTGAAAAATCTAGATCTATGCCCAATTAGCAGAGCTTCATAGAACTTAATAGATGAATATTTTGTTAAATTATGAACGTTCCAAATGTCCAAAGAATGTTACAAACTGAACACACTGGGTCCTGCAACCAGTAAATCAAATTCATGCATTGTAAAACATTTTGGAAAATTGTAGGGATGAAAATAACTATCTGTACAATCAGGTATAATTGTTCTGCTTTGTGATTATAAAACAGATTGGTATACAGCATATTTCAGAAAAATTTCAAAATATGTTGTAAAAATGTTACAGAATACTAGGTTATAAAATACCTAGGAGAAAATTGCCCTAAAATGACAGTCATGTGTCAGATATCACTATTACTTTAGGGAAAAAAAACTTTTACTTTTAAATAACTCCTTCAAGTAGGCCAATAGTTGGAATTGTGCATTTGGGATGACATAAAATAGAAAATTTGCCATTAATGGTCTAGAAATTTAAGCTGAAATTTAGTAAAAGCTACAATTATGGCTGCTACTGAGGGATTCCTTTTGCTAGGATGAATTATGGTTAATTGGTCATAATGACTGCTCATTTGAGGGTTTTGCTAGGAGATGATCATCCTGCCTGGATAGCTCTCTGGAGTGTTTTGAAGGACACTCAGCATTCAGACTTGGAAAAAGTGACCATCCTCCACACTCCAACTTTTGTCAAACAGAGAAATGGGAATTTGGGAATCTGCAGGATTGCTTGCTGCTTGTGGTACAAACTGACAGGCACCATTTTTGCACATATGCAAAAACAGTGGCTGCTCTTCTGGGCACGCACCAAACCAGGTAGCTGCCATTTTGTCTCCTTGTAGTTGGCTGGAAATTCTTCTCCAAGAACTTGGGTTAGGGACCTCTTGGACAGGTACCTTCATTTACCCAGTGCTGTATCACATCACTTCTATCCACACTCTGACTCACAGCTTTGTGGTGAGCAGGGCTTAGCGTTCTTGTGCCATTTGAATGCTGGGCCCTTGCCTCCCTAGTTGTACCCCTTCAGGGTAGGCTGACCATATTTCCTTGAGACAAAAACGAGACATTGGGATGGCAAAACGGGACGGGGTCTTATGTAATATTCCGTATTCATGAAAAAGACAGGGGTCCCTGCCCCTGGTCTGTGCGATTGGCTCCTGCCTGCAAACCACGCCCCCAGTCCACACAATTGGCTCCCGCCTGCAAACCCCACCCCCAGTCCGCGCGATTGGCTCCCACCTGCAAACCCTGACCCTAGTCCGTGCGATTGGCTCCTGCCTGCAAACCCCACCCCCGGTCCATGCAATTGGCTCCCGCCTGCAAACCCGGCCCCTGGTCCGCCCTCCTCTCTGCCTCTCCGCCCTCCTTTGCCATGTGGTGATAGGCAGGAGGGCTTCCTCTTCCAGGCTGCCTCCAATCGGCAGCTCCGGCTTGGATCCTCCTCCTGTGCCATTCCCACCGGGTTTAAAAAACGGGATAAAATTGAGATTTTTATCAAAACGACGGGACAGTTGAAAAATGCTAAAAAAAAAAGGGACTGTCCCGTTCAAAACGGGATGTATGGTCAGCCTACTTCAGGGACATTCAGTGAAAGTGACTCCACCTCACCCCCTGCTAAACCCTTTCGTATTTTTATTTTATTTTATTTATTCAATTTCTATAGCTGCCCATCTCAGCAAGTGACTCAAGTATGGTTATTTGAGTGCAGAATCCAATTACGTTATTTTGCTGCTGAAATTTTTTTAATCAGTGGGACTGGGTTGGCATTGTTAAAATGCCCACCAAACAAATAGAGACCCCAGATATTTATATGCTTAAAAAAATAAAGAAAAATCCACAGGTACAAATGCCATGTGCCCGCAACCTCACATTCAAATTATAGCACCCCCCTCCCGTTACATAGGTTTTCAGAGTTTTCCTAAAGTCTAAGCCACCTCCTAAAGCCATCTTAATATTGTATTAATTTAAAAACTCAATAAAATATGGTTTCTAAAGGTAACCAAGCAGGACTGTACCTTTACAAAAACCAGTTCATTGTATACCCTTTTGGAGTTATAAGCTGTCATTTACTAGATGTTGGTTAACCATGTATAGCCTGTTCCTGTACAAGTGACCTTTTCTTTTTTTTTCTTTTTTTGCTATGAAACTTTATTATACAAAATTGTTTCAACATACAACATATATACATACAACATATATACATACACATATACATATTACATATATACATACATACAAATCATATATACATACATATAAAAAGAGAACAGAAAAAGAATAAAAATAAAAAATAAGAAAAAATAAAAAGTAGGTGTTTGATTCCCGATTATCTTACAGTGACTAGTATATCAATATAATTTTTTTTCTTACTTGTCTTAGTTACATTTTGATACATTTCTATTTCTAATATAGTTAATCGTTAAATCCTATATTAATTGTATTATTTTTTGTACATTTTTCATATAGACAAGAAATGGTTGCCAATCGTTTTTAAATTGGTCTATATTTTTGTCATTTAACATTTCTGTTAACTTTGCCATTTGTGCAAGGTCCATTATTTTTGTGATCCAGTCTTCTATTGTAGGGATGTTTTCTTCTTTCCATCTTATGAAAGGTGGCAAAGAGCATATGTGAGTCTGGCTGCCGTAATCATATATAATAAAAGTTTTCCATGTTTTTTTCCTAGTTCGTCATCCATGAGGCCAAGTAAATATAATTCAGGTTTTATTTGTATATCCATTAATGTAATTTCTTTAATAGTTTTATGTATTAGTTCCCAATATTTCTTTGCTTTTTTGCATGTCCACCATAGATGATAAAATGTTCCTTTTTCTTTGTTACATTTCCAACATTTGTTTGATACATTTTTGTACATTTTTGATAATTTCTCTGGAGTTATATACCAATGGTACATCATTTTATAAAAGTTTTCTTTCAAATTATAATTTAATGTAAATTTTAGTCCTTTTGTCCACATTTTTTCCCATTGATCATACATAATATTGTATCCAAAATTTCTAGCCCAATTTATCATACATTCTTTGGTTTGTTCGTCTTCTAATTTTATTTGTAATAACATTTTATAAAATTTCGTTATAGTATGTTCATTACTAGAATAAGTGACCTTTTCAAGGATGAGTGGTGTGCTACACATTGTAAATAAGTTAAGTTCCCTCATCTGGCATGACAGATGTTTGATTTTCTTGGCATTTGCAGGGATGCACAAATGATACTGACCAAAAGAGCACATTTGCCAGCAGTAAAGCAGCTACCTTGCAATGTACATTAGCTATCATTTCAGCATGATGAATCTGACTGTTCAGGTTTCTTCTCACATATATTTATCAATATATGGGAAACCATAAGCAGGGAAAATGCTGTTCTGGGAAAAGGTCATTCTTTTCTAACTTGTTATGACATATTTCCATCAGGATAATTGAAGGAGGTTTTTTTAGAATCAGCATTTTAGCAAGTCATAAAAATAAGCAGATTTCTAGCACTGTGCTATTTAGAAGCTGAATCGATGAGTTTAGTTTGTGATGCTGGCACAACATCATTGTTTCCAAACTATGCCAGGTGGCATAGGACAAACCTTTGCCCAGGCCCATTTATTCATTCAGCTTTATTAGTTGCATTAATTTTTTATATATACAATGCCCTTTCCTGAAGGTTTATAACAGTTAACTGTATTTATCATATTATGCTCTCGTCTTAGTTTAGCATAACATTATGCTAAACTTCTTTTAAGACTGAGAACGGATGAGGTTCAGATATAACGGTTTGTTGATGACCATATAACAGGATAGTGATAGAACAAGAATTGGAACTTTTGTTGAGTACTTACTAAGTTTCCTAGGTCAAATTGTGATATATATGTAAGTACCCTGAGAGCTGCATTTGTAATACTAACTGGAACCAAGTAGAGGACTTGAAGTGTCTTATGAGTAACAGAACCATAGGAACCTTATAAAACCAAGTGCCTAATCTTCTTTTCAGAAGTAAACAAACAAACAAAAAACCACCCAAAACATACACTTAGGGAGGAATGGTCTAGAGGTAGTGCACAGATAATTTTCTGGTTGTCTTTTTTACTGTCTGCTGAGATTATAATAAATTATGTGAGCTAGGGACCTGCCCAAGCCTGCAAGACATAATTAGGTACATGGTGGACTGCAAGAAAGCCTACATGTACACTCTTGTTTTTTGAATTTCAATTACTAAACAACAAGAATTTCATTTTTAAAGCGTGACAATTGGATAATAAAATTAGCCCATTTTTTTTCATATATTTTTAATCTTAATTTGAATTCCTACTTTTTTGGTTATCTTTATTCCTTTCGATGGATATGCATATCATTGCAACTTATCCTTTTGTGGGATATTGCTGGCTTATGGGGTTTCAGAGCGCAGAGTAAACAAAACAGACAGAGTGCAGCGTTTAGGGCTAAAAGTATTTTACTTGTAGCATAAGGCAATAATGGATATGAGTTACATTATTGCAAAAAGAAAAAATAACAAATCATAAGCAGAGTTCCCCCAGCAGATGTAAAGAGCATCATGGCTTATACAAAAGCCAGGCATAGTTACAGTTCAGGAACAGAGTACATGGCAACATGACAGACAGAAGTCAAGAAGCATAGACCCATAGTTCACAGCTGAGATATACACTTGTTTCAGCATTCTGATTGGAGGAAAACATGGGTTACATACACTTACTGTTGAAAACGTAAAGTATGTTGTACAGAATATAAATTGCCACAAGATGGCGGTGTTGTACATTGTCTCCCCACTGGGAAAACGTTCCCATGAGAGAGGTACTCTGGATAGCCATAACATATCTCATGTGATACAATGCCTTGGCTGTGACCAAGGCCAGACACCTGTGTTCTCGGTGGAATGTTTTGAAAAACACTCATCGCAGAGACAGAATGGAAAAATACAGTTTCTCACAAGTTAGGGAACCACAGTGGAGAATGCTATTTGAATCCTACACAGAAAAACTCCGACACCCCTTCCAAATAGTATTCGGAACATTTCTGGGGAGTGAAAACTGTCATTTTGCAAGAACACAGAGACACAAATGATTTTTTATTCCAGACACAATTGCTGCAGTCCTAGTTTCGCAACCATGGATGCATGTTTTTCAAAAGGCAAGGCTTTTGTGAACACATCTGCCACATTCAGTTCAGAAGGAAAATATTCCAATTGTATAAACCTTTCCTGTATTGCATGTCTCACATTCTTAAACTTCACATCTATGTATGTGGCTTGAATCATGTCAACTGGATTTCTATTTTCTCAGTGGAAACGTTTCGCTCCTTATCCAAGGAGCTTCTTCAGTCTGAGTAAAGTTAGTAAGGGAATCCTTAAATATGTTTCTAGGGTGGCTGTGTGACCTTGCACCTGGGGCTAGGTCATGGTTATTTTGAGATGTTTATTTCTAAGTCCCTTTATCATCTAAAGGAGGATCGTTAAGATTACCCTGCTGCTGTTGAGCTTGTGAAATGGTCTTAATCTTCCTAGGCACAGAAGACAAAGCAGGAAGGAAGATAGGGGAAAGGTTGTGCCTGAGGCCCCCACCTCTATTCAAGGAAGGATTTTCCAAGTTGGCATAAATGGATTCCTTGACCCCTCTCTCAAACCACCTATCTTCTCTGTCTAAAATGTGAACATTAATGTCCTCTAATGAGTGCCCTTTTTCCTTTAGATGAAGATAAACTGCTGACTCTGGTCCTGTGGTGTTACTTCTCCTGTGTTGGGCCATCCTCCTGTACAAAGGTTGTTTGGTTTCTCCAATGTAGAGTTCAGAGCACTCCTCACTGCACTGGATTGCATACACTACATTGCTTTTCTTGTGTTTTGGAGTTTGATCTTTGGGGTGTACAAGCCTCTGTCTCAGTGTGTTGGTGGGTTTGAAATATACAGGTATGTGGTGTTTGCCAAATATCCATTTTATCTTTTCAGACACGCCAGCCATGTAAGGAATGACCAGGTTCTTCCGTTTACTCTGAGTCTCAGCCCTATCTGTCGCTGTTTTAGGTCTGGTAGACTTAGATTTAGTGAAGGCCCAATTTGGATATCCACAGGCCTTCAGAGCTGTTCTCAGGTGCTGATTTTCATTCTTCTTGGATTCCATGGAGGTGGGGATGGTTTCTGCTCTGTGTGATAATGTCCTGATGACTCCTAGTTTGTGCTGCAGTGGATGGTGGGAGTCAAACATCAGATATTGATCTGTGTGTGTGGGTTTCCTGTAGATCCCTATTTCTAGCTTGCCACCGGTCCCAATGAGGACTTCACAGTCTCCTCAACCTATCCCAACCAGTAGGGTGCTCAAAATTAGCACTTCTGGAGACTACCACTTGACCATAGCCTGCAGAAAAACGGTAACCCTTAGAACTTGATGAATAACCAACAAACCTTAAGCGCTGTGCTTTTGGTTGGTTCTTCCTTCGCTGAGACTTAGGGATGTGAACATATGCAAATGTTCCAAAAACACGCAGGTGCTTCAGCGAAGGGCGCTTGCCAAACAAAAGGAAGTAAGGAACTTCATTTACAGCTGAATTCCACACCCTGTTGGTTAGATACACTGCAGTCATGGTAGCCTCACCCCAGAAACGGGCTGGCACCTGTGCAACTAACATCAGGCTATTTTTAATGGTATTAACAACACCAATCTTCCTTTCTGCTATTCCATTCTCAGCTGGAACACCAACATTGGCAAGTCTATGGGAGATTCCTTTCCTACAAAGCCAATTCTGGAACTCATGGCTTAGGAACTCTCCACCACGATCAGATTGAAACTGACCTACTTGATAACCATAGTGTCTCTCCACCATTGCAACAAACTCCTTAAAGCGAGCAAAGGCTTCCGCTTTAGATTTGAGCAAATAACAAAACGTAAAGCGAGTATGGTCATCCACCAGAAGAAACATGAAACGTGCTCCTCCTTCACTAGGAGCATTGGGTCCAGCTAGGTCTCCATGAACCAACTGAAATGGTCTAGTTGACACTCTGTCACTTTTCCTAGCAACAGGCGCAGCCCTGATTTTAGATTGTTTACACACAGTACAATCAAGAAAGTCATCACATTTTCTGGATCCTAGCTCAGGATACACCTTGGCCATCTGGGACAAACTTCCCCACCTGGGATGTCCCAGAACTCTGTGATAGTAGTGGATGCATTTATTATGTGGGGGAACATTGGAAACACAATTTCCTGACACAATCCCCTGTTTAGGAAGCATTTCGTACAACTGATTCACTAACCTCCCCCTAGCACATTCTATTCCATCTTTTTCAATAGAACATCCAGTACCCTTGAACACAACAGTATACCCAGACTTTACCAGGGCTGGAATGCTGAGGAGGGAAAAATCAAGTGTAGGAACACACAACACATTTTGCACACTTATTCCCAAACATGGAATGTATACTTCACCCTGAAAGGACACATCAGCCATGGATCCATCAGCTAGAGCAACCTGTTGGATTTTAGGCTTGCATTTTGTTAACAACAACTGTTCATTGTTCACAATGATTTGGCTGCAAGCCGAGTCCAAGAGCCAAGTCTCCGGGGATCGCTTGCTCACAGTCATGAGCAGAGCAGACACTTGGGTACGTTGTCTAGGCGGTTTCCCCTTCTTTCGCACGAACCTCTTTCCACTGGCACTACCCGCTGGGCGAGGTGGCTGGGGACAGTCTTTCAAGAAGTGTTGGGTCGAATTGCACCGGTAGCATCTCCTTACAGCACAGGCAGACTCTGTTCCAGCAGGAAAACGCTGTTTAGAAGCCTCAGGAACAGCAACAGATGGCTTACCCTGCATCCTCTCCAGGTCACGAGCTTGCTGTATTTCTTGCAGCCGATTTGTGAGGTAATCCACAGTAAGGTCTTGGGGCCTCAACGTCTGAGTTGCCTCGATGAGCATGTCAAAGCTATTGTCCAAGCTTGACAATATAATACAACCTCTCTGGGTATCTGGGACCACAACATCCCGCTCCTCAAGTTCAAGAAACAAAGTCTTGAGTTTATGGAGGTGGGTCATCACGTTTCCACCGGGCTGCAGCTTCAAATTGTAAAGCTGATGTGATAGACCAACAATGGCAGCAGAGGTTTGCTTGGAATAAATGGCTTTGAGAGCTTCCCAACATGCATGTGCAGTGTCTAGATTGTTGATATGCAGTAACTGAGATGATTCCAGTCCCAGAATCAAATTGCCATAAGCACGATCCAAACACAACTGCACTTCTTCAGTAATGGGACCGACTGGAGGTGGGTCTTTCACATACTTCCACAAACCTTCTTTTAGGAAGAAAGACTTGATTTTCACACACGAGGTCCAATAGTCTGTGCCATCCAAGCGCTCAAAAGGCAAACTAGTTAGCCCTGTAGCAGCCATGCTGACCACTCAAAGAAAAACATGTTTACTCTAAAATGCAGCCTCAAAAACAAACCCCGTTACAGCCAGATCCAGCGCAGTGAACAGCGTACCATCCACACTGGGCAATCCATAACCTGTGGGATATTGCTGGCTTATGGGGTTTCAGAGCGCAGAGTAAACAAAACACAGAGTGCAGCATTTAGGGCTAAAAGTATTTTACTTTTATTTTTACCGCTGCACTCGGTGGAATGTTTTGAAAAACACTCATGTTTTGAAAAACACTCATCGCAGAGAGAGAATGGAAAAATACAGTTTCTCACATGTTAGGGAACCACAGTGGAGAATGCTATTTGAATCCTACACAGAAAAACTCTGACACCTTTGACATCTTTGTCCAGATGTTGCTGTAACCGAAATTTGCATCCTTTGGGCAATTCATGTGAATAGACAGACTTTAAAAAGCAAGATTGAATGGGTGTGTGTGCGCGTCTGTTTTTTTTTTTTTTTTTTTTGCAATGACAGCACACTGCAGTGTGAATGAAAACTTTACACAGTATTTTATTATGTCCCACATGTTGCCCAATCTAAAGCTTTTGCCCTGGCTGGGCAGGGCTAACTCCACTCTCCTAGCCCTTGTGAGTTGGCTTGGCCACGTAACCAAACCTTCTGGGCTCAGTCCTTAAAGTGGCATAGAATCCATAGAAGTTCTTGCGCTTGTTGGGGATTATGGTCAGCTCGGTTGTTCCTTACATGAATCAAGTTCCAGAGGAAAGTTGCTGCTAAGCTCCAGGCCAAGTTCCAAGCTGTGCTCTAAGCTGTGTCATTGCTGTGTGCCAAGTTGAGCTCCAGGAAGGGATCAAACCGAGATGGACTATTTAACATGGCTTATGCTCCTGGCAGCTACAGTAGATGTCAGTCTCGTTTCTTGCCCGTAGCTGCTGAGCTTGCTGAGACGTAGCTCCCCGCTGCCTCTTCTGCACACCCCTGGGTTAGCTTTCCCTTTTCTAAGCTGAGGACACAGATAGGGCAAGATGCCCTAACCTGGCTGCCTATGGATATCGGCAGATCCTAGAAAAAGTCAGCGTGTTGGTAATCATCTGTAGATGCTATTATGCCCATCAGATAGCTGGATGTGGCCAAAGGTGGTTGAGCTGCATGTGTAAATGCCTGTGGGATAAGTCTGGGCTGGTTGTCTGCATCTCTCAGCACAGAGGGAACAGAGCCAGGACTGGACGATTCTCATGTCCCTTTGGTGGAGGTGGGGCGTGGGGCTGTTTTCGCCTGGCAGCAATGGAGCCAGTTGGGCCTTTCCAATGCTGCCTTTTCTAACCTGACTTGATGGTATCTGTCTTCCCTTCCCAGGGGAGTTACCTCTCTTATACTATCTCTGCCCTTTTCTTTGTTGTTGTTTTTCTGGAGAGGTGTGAGCCATTTTCCTGCCAGAACCTGCTTGGTATCTGCGGATGGGATTTTTTGTTTGTAATTTTTGTAAATCCAGCACATTTTACAATTATAATTAGTTTTTTTTAAAAAAAACCTGGTCGTACATTTTGGAATGTGGCTTTTGATTAGTATACACACACGTATATAAGTGTGTTACATTATATACTGGCCAATGTGTGTGTATGGAAAATCTCCAAATGGTTTCAGCTAGAGTTGGCAAATTTACATTGATAAAATGAGGAAGCTGAACACCATATTGTACAGGATTTTTGCCAGCGTTTTGTCTGACTGAGATGGGAGAAGCCAGTTATACTTTTACAAGTTGTGTTGAACAAGTTCAATGTGAGAAATGATGAGTTTTGCTCATCCCTGTGGCTAACACACCTGATTCCAGAAAGTTGCTTTATTGAGGACTTTCTGACCTTTAAGTATCTCAGTGAGAACAGTTTTTTGTCGTCGTCCCCCCAATTTATCTTTTAGGGGCTAGGTGGTTATTTTCAGAATAGTATAATTTTCTTCCTTCTTTTTGGTTATCACCTATTTCCCACCCCCCCTTAGCTCACTTGTTTGTGAGCACTTCCCCCAAAATCCTCAACCTTTTTCTATTTGTACTTTCCTTGCCCCTATGCTTCACTTTTGATCTCTTCTCTTTGACTACATAACCTGTCCCCAGATCTCTTTTTGATTTAGACAGTTAAGAATTTTTTTTTGTTCCTCTGTTTAACATTAGGTTCTATTGTTATATATTTTTGTTATATATTGTTATATATATTTGAAACATGTCTATGAAGGTTCTCAGTCATCCAGGTGGAATTGTCTGTAGCTTGAATCATGTCAACTGGATTTCTATTTTCTTAGTGGAAACGTTTCACTCCTTATCCAAGGAGCTTCTTCAGTCTGAGTAAAGTTAGTAAGGGAATCCTTAAATATGTTTCTAGGCTGGCTGTGTGACCTTGCACCTGGGGCTAGGTCATGGTTATTTTGAGATGTTTGTTTCTAAGTCCCTTTATCATCTAAAGGAGGATCGTTAAGATTACCCTGCTGCTGTTGAGCTTGTGAAATGGTCTTAATTTTCCTAGGCACAGAAGACAAAGCAGGAAGGAAGATAGGGGAAAGGTTATGCCTGAGGCCCCCACCTCTATTCAAGGAAGGATTTTCCAAGTTGGCATGAATGGATTCCTTGACCCCTCTCTCAAACCACCTATCTTCTCTGTCTAAAATGTGAACATTAATGTCCTCAAATGAGTGTCCTTTTTCCTTTAGATGAAGATAAACTGCTGACTCTGGTCCTGTGGTGTTACTTCTCCTGTGTTGGGCCATCCTCCTGTACAAAGGTTGTTTGGTTTCTCCAATGTAGAGTTCAGAGCACTCCTCACTGCACTGGATTGCATACACTACATTGCTTTCCTTGTGTTTTGGAGTTTGATCTTTGGGGTGTACAAGCCTCTGTCTCAGTGTGTTGGTGGGTTTGAAATATACAGGTATGTGGTGTTTGCCAAATATCCGTTTTATCTTTTCAGACACGCCAGCCATGTAAGGAATGACCAGGTTCTTCCGTTTACTCTGAGTCTCAGCCCTATCTGTCGCTGTTTTAGGTCTGGTAGACTTAGATTTAGTGAAGGCCCAATTTGGATATCCACAGGCCTGCAGAGCTGTTCTCAGATGCTGCTTTTCATTCTTTTTGGAATCCATGGAGGTGGGGATGGTTTCTGCTCTGTGTGACAATGTCCTGATGACTCCTAGTTTGTGCTGCAGTGGATGGTGGGAGTCAAACATCAGGTATTGATCTGTGTGTGTGGGTTTCCTGTAGATCCCTATTTCTAGCTTGCCACCGGTCCCAATGAGGACTTCACAGTCTAGGAATGCCAGTCTGTTGTCCTTGGTGTCTTCTCTGGTGAAGCTAATGTTGGCATCTATAGAGTTTATATGGTCCGTGAAGGCCTGTACTTCCTGGGCCTTGATTTTGACCCAGGTGTCATCCACATACCTAAACCAGTGGGTGGGCACCGTTCCCTGGAATGTGTTGAGTGCTTTCTTCTCCACTTCTTCCATGTATAAATTGGCCACAATGGGTGACACAGGAGAACCCATGGCACAACCGTGTTTTTGTCTGTAAAAGATTCCCTTACTAACTTTACTCAGACTGAAGAAGCTCCTTGGATAAGGAGTGAAACGTTTCCACTAAGAAAATAGAAATCCAGTTGACATGATTCAAGCCACAGACTGTTCCACCTGGATGACTGAGAACCTTCATAGAGATAGAAACATAAAGTTCTTCATTTGGGCAGGAAAAATAAAAGGCATAAGTATAGGGTGGGGGAGACCTGGCTTGGCAGTAGTACATATGAAAGGAATCTGTATGTCCTTATTGACTAGAGTTAAACACGAGCCAGCAGTGTAATGCATGACATATATATTTGAAACTTACAAGGAACATATTTAGTGTGGTTGGTGAAGTAAAAAATTAAAAATGGTTACAATAGTAATTTCTGTACTGCAATTATTTCATACAGTATTTTTATTCTGTAGTTTTTCTGTTAACGTTCAGTAACAGTTAAACAGAAATAAACTTCGCATATTTTAGTATTTTTTTCACTCATCTTGTGGCTTAGGAACACAATTGTAATTCTGGATCTTGCATGGTCCCCATTGGTTATATACCCGTATAAACCCTTTACATTTTATGTTGTCAAATGTATGCATATACTATGCATTTTTACCAATATTCACTTGTTTGCGCCATAAAATATATCTAAATAAACATATAACAATTCCTGAACCATGAATATTTAAAATATTAGTTAAAAAAATTACTATACATTTATATCAGATCACTTCTACTAGCATCTGTCAACCACTACTGAAATTAAGATTGCCTTTCCTAAAGTTTGGGTACCCCAGACCACTGAAAGTGAAAAACAATATCTCCAGCAGAACAATGTTTCCTACCAAAAAAGGTCATTACTCCTTACAATAAGGATGGGCAGCTCAGCAGTAATATTCCCTGGTTTGCTGGGTCCAACTAAAAACTTCTGCTAACGTTGTCAGGGAGTCAAACATTACTGCACTATGTAAGAATTCCTGAGAATACATTTTACTTACTCTCCTCTCCTAACGGAATGCTGCAAACACCTCTGAGGCATCTTTACTCCAAGGCATCTTCTCAGAGACTTAGTTACACAGTGAGAGAGAAATGAACACCCACAAAGAAAACACTAGTTGAACACTAACTATATAAGCTTCTCAAAAAAATAAAGGGAACACTGAAATAAGACATCCTAGATCTGAATGAATGAAATATTCGCATTAATTACTTTGTTCATTACATAGTTGAATGTACTGACAACAAAATCACACAAAAAGCAATGGAAATCAAATGTAAGCAACCCCTGGAGGTCTGGATGTGGAGTTACACTCAAAAATTAAAGTGGAAAAGAACAGTACAGGCTGATCCAACGTTGATGTAATGTCCTTAAAACAAGTCAAAATGAGGCTCAGTAGTGTGTGTGGCCTCCACGTGCCTGTATGACCTCCCTACGCCTGGGCATGCTCCTGATGTGGCGGCGGATGGTCTCCTGAGGGATCTCCTCCCACACCTGGACTAAAGCATCCCCCAACTCCTGGACAGTCTGTGGTGCAACGTGGCGTTGGTGGATGGAGCGAGACATGATGTCCCAGATGTGCTCAATTGGATTCAGGTCTGGGGAACGGGCGGGCCAGTCCATAGCATCAATGCCTTCGTCTTGCAGGAACTGCTGGCACACTCCAGCCACATGAGGTCTAGCATTGTCTTGCATTAGGAGGAACCCAGGGCCAACCGCACCAGCATATGGTCTCACAAGGGGTCTGAGGATCTCATCTTGGTACCTAATGGCAGTCAGGCTACCTCTGGCAAGCACATGGAGGGCTGTGCAGCCCCCTAAAGAAATGCCACCCCACACCATTACTGACCCACTGCCAAACCGGTCATGCTGGAGGATGTTGCAGGCAGCAGAATGTTCTCCACGGCGTCTCCAGACCCTGTCACATCTGTCACATGTGCTCCGTGTGAACCTGCTTTCATCTGTGAAGAGCACAGGGCGCCAGTGGCGAAGTTGCCAATCTTGTGTTCTCTGGCAAATGCCAAATGTCCTGCACGGTGTTGGGCTGTAAGCACAAGCCCCACCTGTGGACGTCGGGCCCTCATACCACCCTCATGGAGGCTGTTTCTGACCGTTTGAGCAGCCACACGCACATTTGTGGCCCACTGGAGGTCATTTTGCAGGGCTCTGGCAGTGCTCCTCCTGTCCCTCCTTGCACAAAGGAGGAGGTAGCGGTCCTGCTGCTGGGTTGTTGCCCTCCTACGGCCTCCTCCACGTCTCCTGATGTACTGACCTGTCTCCTGGTAGCGCCTCCATGCTCTGGACACTACGCTGACAGACACAGCAAACCTTGCCACAGCTCGCATTGATGTGCCATCCTGGATGAGCTGCACTACCTGAGCCACTTGTGTGGGTTGTAGACTCCGTCTCATGCTACCACTAGAGTGGAAGCACCGCCAGCATTCAAAAGTGACCAAACCATCAGCCAGAAAGCATAGGAACTGAGAAGTGGTCTGTGGTCACCACCTGCAGATCCACTCCTTTATTGGGGATGTCTTGCTAACTGCCTATGCTTTCCGCCTGTTGTCTATTCCATGTGCACAACAGCATGTGAAATTGATTGTCAATCAGTGTTGCTACCTAAGTGGACAGTTTGATTTCACAGAAGTGTGATTGACTTGGACTTACATTGTGTTGTTTCAGTGTTCCCTTTATTTTTTTGAGCAGTGTATATTAGGGAGAGCCAGTTTGTAGTGGTTAAGGCACCAGACTAGAAACTGGGAGACCATGAGTTCTAGTCCCTCCTTAGGCATGAAGCCAGCTGGGTGACCTTAGGCCAGTCACTTTATCTCAGCCCTAAGAAGGAGGCAATGGCAAACCACTTCTGAAAAAAAACTTGCCAAAAAAACTGCAGGGACTTGTCCAGTCTCTGAAAATTGGACATGATTCAACCGATTTTGTGTGTGTGTATGTGTATTCGGAAGCAAACTCCAAGTTTACTGTTAAATTTAAGGGCAAGTTTATATTCACACAATTGTCACCAGCTAGCCACATGAAAGAACAAGTAGCATTTTGGGGTCTCTACCAGTGATTGGCAGTTCTGTTTCACAGAGGGGACAAATCACTCTCTCCCCAGTAATACGTGACCCTGAAACACCTCATGACTTTTGAGTATTTCTAAAAAATTATAGACTTGCTTGAACATTTCTGGCTTTTTTCTCAGAATCGACTCCCTTAATGACTATTCCACCTGGCCATTATTTTATAGTTTTACAAATTATTGCTTGAATTTGCTGATTTGCTTTCTGTTACCACAACACTTTGTGGGCAGGACCTTTGCTACAAAAGCAATAAATCTGAGGTCTTTAGGCACTTTAACTGGTCTCCATTTGCAGTAACAATTGCTAACTACTGTTTGTATATACCTATAACAAAATATTTAAAATACACTTTATTTTATATGACTAGGGATGGATGATTTTGCTTTATAAATTGCCAATCTATAGTTGTACCAAACAAACAGAATCCATTGTACTTTCAGATATAACTTTTATTTATAAGCATATGCAGAATGCTTAGTTTTAACTTTAACTTTCCTTCTGTACTTTCTTCTCAATCTGAAAGAAAAAAGACAGGAAACATATAAAAACCCTTAAAAATATATAATGTTGTATCCTATGATTCATTCCATTCAGGTTACTAGAATCTCATTTTGTAGATGAAACTCATATTAAACAGGGTATTTTAAAACATAGTTGGGAAACAGCCTTTTTCTGTATAAAGAGGTCTTTCTGACTGAGTCACAATAAATTTGGCACAGCCATCTTATTCCCTAAAAGCTTCCAATTCGGGCTGGTCTAATGTTAGTAGAGGTAGTCCTTGCTTAACAACCATTTGTTTGGTGATGGTTCGGACTTATGACAGTGCTGGAAAAAAACGACTTATGACCGGTGCTCACTTATGACCTTTGCAGTGTCCCCATGGTCACGTGATCATAATTTGGGTGCTTGGCAACTGGTTCGCATTTATGACCGTTGCAGCGTCCTGTGATCGCCATTTTTGACCTTCCTGGCTGGCTTCTGGCAAGAAAAATCAAAATAACCGTGTGATTTCTTTAACAGCCATGTGGTTCACTTAACACCTGCGGTGATTCGCTTAATGACTGGTGCAAAAATGGTTGTGCAATCAGGCCGGATTCGCTTAATGACCAATTCACTTAACAACCAAAATGCCAGACCCATTTGTGGTCGTTAAGCGAGGACTACCTCTATGTAGATTAATACTTTTACAAAATCTTTTGTGCTTAGTGGTTAACTGCTCTGCTCACACAAATCTCATGCTGCCTGCGGCATTATTTGCATTTTTCATGCTGCAATCCTGGATAGTTATATTTGCCAAAGTAGAGGAAGACAGAATAAAAGCAATCTGTATGGTACTCAAGAAAAACAGTTCAAATACTAAACAATTATTCATCTCATCTAAATTATTAATCTGCCTTTCTGCTCTAACAAAGCTACTAAAGGCGGCTAAACAATATATATTAAAATAAAAACACAATTATAACGCATCAAGTAAAGCTCTCCTTCAGGTAGAACTCAGCTTCAAGTGATCAGACATCCATATGCATGTAACACATATATTAGTGGTTTACCATGGCGTTCCTCAGGGATTTTTAAAACTTTCCTACATAATATTGCATCTAGTCCAATCCCTTGTTCAGTGTAAGATCCACTAGAACACCTCTGACAAATGACCCCCCCAGCCTCCAGTGAAGAACTAACCTCTTCATGTTGTAGCCTGTTCCACCAGAGTGACGGTTCATACAGTCAGTTCCTGCTGACATCCCAGCCTGAATCTTTTTCCTTTTAGTTTTAACTCACTGCTTCTGGCCCTATCCTTTGGAGCAATACACCAAGTGTACTTTTTCCTCTATTTAACAATGCTTCAGGTATCTGAAAACTACCATCTTAGCTCCACATAGTTGTTTCTTCTGTAGCCCAGAGGTACCCAGATCTTTTAACCATTTCTAATAGGGTTTGGTTTCCAGAACCCTCACTATGTCTGTAGCCTCTGAACACACTTTATTCCTGCCTTTCCTGATATGATGCCCAGAACGAGACACAGTATTTCAAGTAGGGTCTAACCAAGTCAGAGTAAGTACTCACAAACAAGTTGTTTAATAATCTGTTAAGAGAAACATGCCCAAGCTGAAGTGGCTGTATTTTGCTAGGACTTCCTTTTTGAGAATGGGATGTTTGCTTTTCTCAGGTCTTTTGGGACATCACCAGTTTTCCAGAAATTCTCGAAGACTCCTGAGAGTGGCTCTGCAATCACCTCTGCTAGTTCCATCAATATTCTAAAATGTAACTCATACTGGAGACTTGAATTTACTTAGCTACGTTCTCTCTTACCTTCTCATCTATCCTAAGCTGTAGTTTCTTCATTCTCCCTGGATAATAACAATGACCAATTAGGACTCTATTTCGCTTCTAAGAGTCTCTTTTCTCAGAGAAGACAGATGCAAAACAGGAGTTAATAGGTTCTGCCTTCTTGCCATCACCCATGATCAATTCACCACTTTCTTCTTGCATCAGACCTTTGTGGCTTTCATTTCTAAAAAGCAAAAGAGGGGTTTTGGAACATCTCTTACAAATTTCAGCTCATTCTGAACTTTAGGTTTTTTGACATTTTTCTTTCTTGTAGAGGCTGCTAGTGACTATATCTTCAGGGTGGCTGTTCTGGAATGATTTCCCAACTTTCCTGAACATTTTCTCCTTCAGGATTTCAAACTATTGGATCTGACCTTCTTTCTTCAGAGTTCTTCATATTCACTCTTCTGAAGTTCAAAAATCTAACTCTTTTCATTTCCTCCTTCCCCATATATCCCAAATTCAATGGTTACATGATCACTTCCCCTCAAAAGTGCCAGACACCATCACTTTTTCAGCTAATTCCTTCCCGTTAGTGAAGATTTGGTCCAGGGTAGCAGATTCCTTGTTTTCCTTCCACCTTCTCACATCCAACTATTAATCAGATTTAACCCTGCTAAACCTTTTTAAGAGCAGTCAAGATTAGTTAGAAGCTGCCAGCTAGCTGAGTATTTATTTGTAAGTGTAATTCTGAAATTGTTCAGCAAGCAAGGCTAACGAGGTTTGTACTGAAACCCTTCGTAAAAAATCTACACTGGGTGTGGTTCCCAAGAGGATGTGTTTTATAGTTTCAGAGTAACTGAAGGGAAGGTTTTCTCCCACATTCCCAACAGACAGCCTCTACAAGCAAAGCCAGCTTTAAAAGGGCCCACCGTTGAATTTTAAGTGTCCAGGCATAATGACAGAGACTTCAGGCCAAAGTCATTCAGCACTTTTAAAAGTTTAAATGCTATAAGACCGTCTCTGAAAAACTATTGGTAACCAATACAGCTCTTTCAATAGGCATAAGGTCCTTTTACTGCCTGGTTCTGGTTAGTAGTCTGTCTGGCTGTGGCCATTTGACCAACTGGAATTTCAAACACTTTTCACAGTAGCCTATCTATAAAGCATTTCAATAGCCTAGTTGTGATGTACTTAAGCCTTGGATAACTCACTGTATCTGATGGGATTAGGAATGGACCTGTAATATTAAATGCAATTGTATAAATATCCTCCTTGCACTTTATTCAAATTGTCTTCTAAATGTTACTTAATCATGGGGAGGAAAGACAGTATAGTATCTGAGGAAGAGTATGATTCCTAGGCTGGAATCAAATATATTCATTTGAATCCAGGTCTACATGTACTGTGTCAGTAGGCAGCAGCACACAATTGACCTTGGCTGATCCCAGAAAAAAGCAATGGCAAACCATTTCCATTCCATTCCATTCCATCAGGGCTTTCCAAACCTTTACTGTTGGTGACACACCAATGGTGGCGCACAAAAACCCGTAAGTGCCGCGTGAAAACCTGGAAGCACCGCCTCCAGGTTTTTGCGCACCGCCGCAGTAGCGGCGCTTCCGGGTTTTTGCATGTTGTAGTGGCGGCGGCACTGGTGTCCTGGTGTGCCGCACGAAAACCCGGAAGCGCTGATGGCCCGCCATCAGCGCTTCTGGATTTTCGTGCGGCACACCTTGGCTCCGCAGGCAACACAGTATTGTGTCGCAACAGAGTTTGGAAAGCTATGCATTACATAGATGCTGTACCCAAGAGCTGAGCTACACTGGAAGGCATTGTTACCTTTCTTTATATGCATTACTTCCAAGTTTTACCCATTAGGAAATCCACCAAAATGTCACTGTAGGGTTTATTGGTTTACTACCAACTGAACTTTCTTAAAATAAAATCATAAATAAGATGATTTTTATAGTTTCCAACAGGTACCCAAAATACCTAATAAGAGGATACTTTTAGACAATTAGAAGAAAATAACAAGTAGGAATTACCTGTTATAACATATTCACTGCTTGAGCAGCTGATGCCTTACAATAAAACAGGGACCACCAACACCAGTTATAGTAAAGATAAAAGTTCCGAACAACAATTTCCATTTGTTGTTAACAGAGA
This sequence comes from Charina bottae, assembly GCA_023362775.1. NCBI lineage: Eukaryota > Metazoa > Chordata > Lepidosauria > Squamata > Charinaidae > Charina > Charina bottae. The sequence goes on from JALMGJ010000002.1 coordinate 243,627,837, forward strand.
ACGGGAGATTCTGAAAAGAAAAGAATGTTGAAGTTCTATTTTAGCCAAGGTAGCGATTACACAAAGTTAATGTATGAAAAGTGAATTGGATAGCAACCAAATACTAAATGCTCATTCATCATTTACAGATATGGAACTGCACTCAATGTATTCCTAATTTTCTAAAAAGAGGATGTCTTGGTGTACATAGGTTTCACAGTTTAATACTAACATCCTTTAATTTGAACCTGATTTCTACTAGTCCTATTTTTATTTGACATTAAAAGAACACCATGTATGCCCTTTAGATGCATCTTGAATAAGAGTATGACCTGAAATTAAATGGTAGCTCAACACAATTTCACAGTATCTTATTTCTTTCCAAGGAATAAGGAATCAAGGGTAGATTCCACAAAGCAGAATAGGTACATCAGAAAGCGTTTACAGTATCATTGTTATTCATGCTGTTATGCTATCATCATCTGTACCACTAGAATTAAGAAAATTGTCATATATTGCACCAAAGGCATTGCTCCTGTCACTACATAAACAGGGAACTACATATTAAGAGTTCAAAAACACCACCATGCATATTGAGCACCAGTGCCTTTGGGCATGTACTTTTCAAGCTGAAGCCAAAGAAAAATGGTATTTCTAAACATATCGTGATTCCAGAGAGAGATGTAAAAAAAACCCAATGCTTCCACCATCTACTATTTAGAGCTCTGCCCACATATTTCATCCCACACAGACCCAAAATGTGAACAGAGATCTTATTAAATCCGTAAAAAAATGTGGCTCTTTATCCTCTACTTTGGAAAGCCACCTTTCCGTGATTAAGACTTCAAGCGTTTCCGCGTTGAGCCCCGGCCTTCCAAAGCAACACCGCGCTGTGAAAGAGAAGGGAGAAGAGGCTGCAAAGTAAGACACCCCTCCCCAAACCTGATTATTATTTTCCCCACACTGACTTCGAAAGGCGAAGAGCCCAGAGAAGCGAAGAAGCCCCTCTCCGATTCCTTCTTCCCACGGCATAGACAAGGCACCAAACAACGGAGGCGGGAAAAAAGCAGGCCTAGCCCGACTTGCCCAGGAAACTGCCCTTGGCCGTGCCGCTCGAGGGGTCGCAGAAACGGAGGCCCCAGGTTCTTTCCCTCCCTGTCTCCATCTTACCTTTCCTGGCCCATCCTCATAATGCACCCGGCGAAGGGCGGAGGTGGCGAACCGACGGACGCTACTAGTCAGCATATCGCCCGAAATGCGAACCCAACGACAAAAAAGCTCCTTCGCACACACGACCTTCAGTTAATGTAGAGCCACGTGACTCAGAGGCATTATGGGAGGAAGGACGACCTCCGGGAGGAGAAGTAGCTGCCCTGAAGCAATCTGGGAATTGTAGTTTTCAGGGCAGAAAAAGGCCGTTACTTGCGGGAGTGAAAGATGTTTGTTAATAAGTATCTGTTTTCCAGCCTCACCGAGGAGAGTTTCGCGGGCTTTATTTGAAGAGTCCAAAGAAAAAAAAAACACCCGTAAATAGGCACTTATTGGTTTGTTTATATTTAAACCCTCAACTCTAGCGAAAAAATGCAGTGCTCAAAGGGATGATTCCCCCCATCCCCCGTCAAGGCTGGAAGAAAAAGGAAATAAACAGATCTAATACATATCTTCACAAAAAAAGGGAAAAGCTCAGCCTTCGTATGAGCTCTCTTACATAATCAAATATCATTAAAGTGCCTCATTATAATTAAACAAATTTAAAGCAGCGGTATATCTATCTATCTATCTATCTATCTATCTATCTATCTATCTATCTATCTCTATATCTATAACTTCTATATATATATATACTATATCTATATATACATCTAGATATAGATACATATCTATATATCTATATATCTATATCTATATATACATACATACATACATATATATATATACACACATACTATATATATATATATATATATATATATATATATATATAGTGTGTGTGTGTATATATATATATATATGTATGTATGTATGTGTATGTATGTATGTATGTATGTATGTATGTATAGATATAGATATATATATATCCAAGAATCATAAAAAGCAAAGAGGGTGAGAGAGAAATCAGTTTGGTTGAAGGCTAGTAATAATGGAGCCAGATGTACAGAGATGTATGCAGCCTTTGAAAAGTGTGAATGCTTATATACTGATTGCTATTCAACAATTTGATCTTGTATCCCACTCCTATGGAAAAAATTATAAACACACCCGTTACCAGCATCCTTGAGAATCTTAGTTTGTGAATCAAAGGCTATTGATGTTACAAAATCCAAGAAGGCATCTCACGAGGGAACTGTTTGGCATGTACATGAGGACAAACGAATGTTTTGAAACTGCAAAACAAAAATGAGCTACAAAAACAATAAAAGAATAAGTCATCATACACATCCATTTGAATGCAGCCAGTGAACATTTTAAACAAGCAATTCAAAATATTGAAACAGAACTGCACTTGTCTGAATATAAACAACAGCTTAAATAAAAAGTTTGTAAATGCATGAAAGAAATTGTAAGACAAAGATTACCTCCCTTGAAATCTACTCAAAGAAAACATTTAAATGAAATTGTGCATGATGCAAATATGGTTGCCTAATCTATTATGACAGAAACAATCAAAAAGACTAATCAGTTCATGTAGCGCCTCGCAAAAGTAATAACAACAGAACTGGGTTATAAATTGAAAGCAAGCTGCCAAACCAAAATTCAATGCCAAACTGAAAAAATACTGTAGATTGGAAAATAAAATAAATCAGCTTTGAAAAGATATTAGCAAACTACATACTTTAAAATAACAAAATGAAAAATGAAAAAAAGAAACAGGTTCGAAAAAGAGATATAATCTAGATAGGAGAATGATTACAGAAATCATGGAAGAATTTAAGAGTGGTGTTAATTTATAAGAAAACTGAACAATATGAATATAGCATCAAGCAATTTCAGCAAAATAGGCAATTTCAAACAGATCAGCGTAATTTTTTTCCAAGGATGAAGTAAAAATGAAAAACCAGTGAATCCCCTAAAATAATAAAGAAATACTGGAATAACCAAATCAACACAACAAAATTGCCACATGGATATCTGATATAGAAAAGGAAGCAAAACCTGAGCAAATGGAAAATATTGTAGTAAGCAGAAATTGCAAAAGGGTAAACTAAGAAGGTAAAGAATTGGAGTAAACCAGGAAAATACAATCTCCATAGATTTTTGGCTTAAATGTCTATTTTACATTCTTGTCTTGAATTTAATTTCAATCAAATGTTCCAGCAAGGATCAATGGATGGCTCCCAACATATCAAATGTTATTAAACAGAAAAAACAAAAGAAACAACACCTAACAATTGACTGCCTACAGCATTCAAGTTGTTAATAGGAATCATTGCCAGTAACATCTACAAACACTCTGATCTCAAATTAGTAGGCAATTTAAAAAATTCTAGAGGTACAAAAGACCAACTTTTGATAAAACAATATTTCATAAAAGCAAAACAACCCCCCTACCCTCAAAAAGGCATAACACACCTTTATGTGGCCTAGATAGATTACAAAAATGTATTCGACTCAGTATTGAATAGTTGGATTAAAAAACGTTTGGACATTCTTTGAATTAGAAGATTATGAAGTTTTTATATGCAATGAAAAAATGGAAATGGCTTTTAAATACAGCTTGAATCTTTAGTGATGATGACATCAAAATGGAGTTTGGACTGGATAAGTGTGTAATAAAAAAAGGAGAAACTGAATACCCGGTGAAATTGAATTATAGAATGGTGCTAAAATCAAACATTGAAAATGGGAGAAAGTTGTAAACATTTGGATATTTTAGAAGGAAGCAATATTTTGCATACCCAAGTAAAAAAGAAAGCTAGCTCTGAATATGTAAAATAAGTTACAAAAGTTTTCAAATCAAAGCTGTAAAAAAGTAATGAGTAAGTAAGTAAAAAAGTTTATTGTTAGGTCATAGCATTGTGAACTTGCATAAAATACAATAAAAAATAATAATAGAGCTGCAATTAGGAACTGGCCTTCGACAAGTTAGCTGTGGAGGGGCCAGGCTGTCTCTATGGCCTGGCCTGGAGCTGTTAAGCCCTTGCTACCTATGGCATGGTTACTCTTCTTAGTGCTAGTGCACTAAGTTTTAACTGGAAATTTCTTCATGAAGTCAGCTATGTCTCATCCCTAGCCTGTTGTGGAGGCAGGGTTGTCTTTGGTTGCAGTCTTATGGCATAGTCCTAAGGCAAAACAAAGAAAGAGCAGACCAGCAACCTACACTTGTATAAAAGGCAAAAGCATGGCAGACGAATATATGAGGCTCAAGCTACCTACAAACACTTTGCTGACAGCAAACGCTCCCCTGAATGGAACTTTGCTGTTGGACAGCAACTATACCTTTCCACTAAGCACCTTAAATCTACCCAACCATCAAAGAAACTGGCCCCTAAATTTATTGGACCCTTTCCAATCATCAAAGTCATTAATCCCGTTACTGTCAAACTTCAACTACCAAAGAATCTACAATGCATCCACCCTGTGTTTCATTGCAGTCTACTTAAACCTTATGTGCCTTCCTCCACCTGGCATCCCTCACCACCACCACCCCCTCCACCTCTCATTATTGATGGTGATCAACACTTCGAAGTACACTCTATACTTGACTCTCGTAAATTTCATGGAGGACTCCAATACCTGGTCCAATGGAAGCACTTCCCTAAGTCTGATGCTGAATGGGTATCCAGCATACATGTTCGTGCTCCTGCTCTCACTCGTGCCTTTCACGACCGATATCCTGATAAACCTCACTAACTGTCTTTTGTTTCCCTTTCAGCGTGCCTTGCCTTTTTTCTAGGAGGACGGAATGTCACCCTCACATATTCGTCTGCCATGCTTTTGCCTTTTATACACGTGTAGGTTGCTGGTCTGCTCTGTTTGGCTTCAGAGACTTCGCCTTCTGCATTGCTTGGAGAGGACCGATAACCGCCTGCTCCCTGCGGGACATTCCGTAGGGAGGGGGGATTCTTGGAGTGGGAATCGGTTTGTTATGGCTAGGCTTTTATGGGTGTCTTTGCCATTGCTTTGATAAGACTCTTTTCGACGTGAAAACTGTTATTCGAGGCTTCTGCTGCCCTGAAGTGTACTAATACTGAATAAATGGATCATTTAGAGTAACTGCCTGAAGGTTTTATTTGTTGGGAATTCTGACACTGGGGGTTATCACAATATTGGAGCTTCTTTGTAAATATTAGGTATGGTATGTATAAGTCAGGTATGCAGTAGTATGGCTAGAGCACATATTCTTGTCTCTTTTTCACATTTATTTATTTATTTATGAATGAATGAATGAATGAATGAATGAATGAATGAATGAATGAATGAATGAGATTTCTATGGCTACCCAATGTGAACAGTGGCAGCTCTGGCAGACTTACATCAAATAATTGAAATGGAGGGTGGAGAAATGGGGTGGAGTGAACGTGTGAGTTTAAAGCTCACTTGTTTAACTTTAAACTACACTTTGACATTAGATCTAGGGTTAAAGTCCTTTTGAGGAATAGCATCAGGATGATGCTGAGGAGAAAAAAGCCTGGATTATGGTCCTTCAGATTAATAAAAAGTGAGTTGCATTTAACGTTCCCTGGAGAGATTGGTGAAATAAAAGAGAACTTTAGCAGGCCCTTAAGTGTTGGTGCATCATGTGAAATAGAACTGGCAAGATAATAGGCCTTTCACTTTGTATTTAATTTCTGGGCCATGTGCATTTATTCTTCTGCTTCCCACTAAGCCTAATTGGTTTGGGGAAACACAACTATTTTGCTGTATTTGCCAAACTTTTTTACTGGACCATTTGACTAACATAGTGTCCTTGGTGATAAATTAGGTGACAGCTGCACCAGCGATATATGTGATTACAATAATGATGCATTTACCAAAATACAGTTCTATACTCATTAAAACATTTTTTTCCTCAAAAAAGCTGAATGTTCATTCAGTTGGTAGTTGAACTGCGAACATCACATATAATTTGCCTGTATTTTAATTCAAAGAATTTTATTTTGATGATTCAGATTACTGAAAATAGCAGGCTTGCTTGTGTTTTTGGAAACTTATTCTGTACTTCAATTTGTAAGTTAATGGGTTGAAATAATGATAGCAGAATTACAAATGTCATTGCATACTGTCTAGCTCTGCCTATCTACAGATAAGGCAACAGTGTTTGCAATTTTGTTATCCTTGTTTCAACCCATTAATTTATAACCATCAATTTTGTGTGCTGTTATGCTTATAGTATAATTTAGTTTCTAGTTTCTTTCTTCTTTCCCATTAAAAAAAAGGTAAAGGTTCTTCCCGCACATTTGTGCAGTTGTGTTCGACTCTAGGGGCCGGTGCTCATCTCCGTTTGTTAGCCGAAGAGCCAGCATTGTCCGAAGATGCTTCCATGGTCATGTGACTGGCATGACACATGCGGAACGCTGTTACCTACCCACCGAAGTGGTACCTATTAATCTACTTGCATTTGCATGCTTTCGAATTGCTAGGTTGACAAGAGCTGGGGCTAGTGCGGGAGCTTACTCCGTCACGCGGGACTAGGGATTCGAACCTCCAAACTTGCGATCTTCCGATCAACAAGCTTGGCATCTTAACCGCTGAGCCACCACGCCTCATAAATACATGCAAAACAAATATATTTGAATACCAGACCAAAGCTACACAATGATCCCAAACTGTGCAGGTATTCCATTTCTAGCGCCTGACATTCTTTTATTTTTTGTAGTGCATACTAGTTAACCTTTTCTGAACATCCTTCAGAATGTGTATGGAGACCATCTAATGATACCACTGGCCCTCAGAAAATGTTTTAACAGCTGATATATATGTTACTTGTTTAAGACTGCAATCTTGTTCCTATTCAACAGAGACTTTGTCCCACTCAGCTGTATGGGACAATTCTTAATAGATATGTATAGATTTGTGTTGCACATTAGCTGCAATTCTTGAGCTTTATTTATTCCTCACATTTATATTAATTATTATATAAATTGCTTGTTCTGCAGACACATGTATGTATTCTGTTGCGAATATTGTAATGTTATAATCATTTGAAAAAATTATCCCTGCAAACCATTATTTGAGTTTCCTTGATGAGCAAGGAAGGATATATTCAGCATATCCTCCCACCCCAAAGTATGCATTTAGGAGCTGGTCAGCAGTGTATGCTGTCCCCCTCCCTCTCCATTAGGTGCAAGAACCAACCATATATACCTACCAATAGTGTGTTTTTATGCTGCATGAAAGGATTCTAAATATATTTCATTCATACATGCATTCGACTCTTCATGGCTGACAATAATTAAAAACAAAATTTAAAAATTAAAAAGAACGAATATACTGAAAATTATAGGTATTAGGCCTGGGTGTTCTAAGACTGAAGATTATTTTTTGGGGGGAGTGGCCAATATGCACTGTAGGACTAGACCATAGGCCATGTCAATATGTTCTTTCTTTTTGTAAGGAAGGTATTTAAGTGCACAATACGGACAAATTGATAAATGGATTCAAGAACTGTATATATGTACTGTATGTATCTGTATATGTATGTATCCAATTTATATGGCCACATATCTATTCAAGAAACTCTGGGTGGAGAACAAACAAAAACATAGAACTACATTAAAACAGAAAACCAACTTCTATGCTTTAGATACCACCCTGATTTGTTGTTAAAACCAGTTACAGATAGGCAGGGCAAATCTTCGCTTTCTTCTAGAATAGTATCAGCTTGCAGGAAACAAGTAACATGAACAGCAGCAGTGTTTATTTTAGTAGATTCAAATGATGTTGGCAGCTACAAGGTCAGATGTGCAGATATGTAGTGGAAAATTGAGAAGACACATTTCCCTCCTACCTTACAGAATCACAGACTCAGAAGGGGCCACTTAGATCACTCAGTCCAACCTCCAGTTCAGGAATCTGTATATTAAATCAACCCTAAGAGGTTGTTCTTCAGCCTCTCCTCGAACACACTCAATGAAGGGGAGACCACCATTTCTCTGGTAATTAGTTTCACGGTTGGGAAGCTTTTTCTAACATTCAGTTGGAATCTGCCGTTCTGTAACAAATCCATTATTCCACGTGCTGCACTTACTCTGGATGGGTGGGATATAAATATGATAAATAAATAAATAAACTATTAAATATCAGACTAAAACAGGAAGCCAAGGCAAACTTCCTAGAGGTTTTCTAAAAGAACGGGATACAAGATAACAGAGCATCAGAGCATCAGACAGAAAGACCAGAAACATACTATGCTCTTTTTTGTGTGTGCAAAGAATCAATTGTTATAAATTGGCATCAAGCTGAAAGAAGCCCTTTGTCAGGATCGCGCAACCCAATGAACTTAGTGCATTTGCTTGCTGCTTCCTGCCAGACTATCCAGCTTACTGTTTGAACCTGCAGCTTGCCGTTTCCCGCTTGCAGCAGTTTCCCGCCGGCGGTACCAGCTGGATGTGTGTCAAGCTTGTTTATGGGATGGGAGGGGTAGCATTCCAGACAGAGAGCAGAAGACGCTGGGAACCAAGGTCGACTGTAACTGTCTGTGCCAGGTGTGGGGAGGGGGGAATGAGTGCTAACGAAAAGTATGTTTTAATTAGAGGCTTCACGCCTTTTTCTTTAGTTCCAGCTTTCTCTGAGGTCCTGTAAAAAGGTAAAGGTTCCCCCCACACATTTGTGCAGTCGTGTCCGACTCTAGGGGCCGGTGCTCATCTCCGTTTGTTAGCTGAAGAGCCAGCATTGTCTGAGGATGCTTCCACGGTCATGTGGCTGGCATGACACACGCGGAACGCTGTTACCTACCCACCAAAGTGGTACCTATTAATCTACTTGCTTTGCATGCTTTCGAATTGCTAGGTTGGCAAGAGCTGGGGCTAGTGCGGGAGCTCACTCCGTCACGCGGGGCTACGGATTTGAACCTCCGAACTTGCGATCGACAAGCCTGGCATCTTACCCGCTGAGCCTGTAGCATTATCCTATTAAATGATTTTCCTTTTTCTGCAAAGAAACTGAGTGGAGTCGTTTTATTGGGATACATAGCCAGTGATCATTACACCCTTGTACAGTTTTATTTATGAACTCATAAATTTATTGTTATGTATTACGTTTTACACTGGTGTAAAACGTAATTATTATTACGGTGATGGTTAACGTAATTATTATTATTGGGTGATGGTTAACTATTTGGGGTTTCAGGCTTGAAGTAATCCAAACAACGTGTTGTAAGGCTAACAATATCTTTATTGATAGCATAAGGCAATAATGGATGTATAGTGCATTATTGCAAAAAGGTAAAATCAAAGCATAAGCAGAGTTCCATCACCAGAAGTGAGGAAAGAAAAACATCATGGTCTGTGCAAAGACCAGGCATGGTTACAGTTCAGATACAAGTACATGTAGATAGCAGTCTACATAAAGAACAGAAGGCATATATAAAGAACATAAGTGAGAACATAAGTATGAAGGAATACCCATGGTTCATAGCTCACATCTGATTGGTTCAAACATGGGCATCTCACTACATCTTACTACATGGGTAGTAATTGTACTTACTATAAGGCGTCACACGATGGCAGTTCTCTTGAGAACAATCGTGATTAGAGGGTTTATTATGGCTAGCTAGAGGGACATCTGCCGATTACATCTCAAATGTTTTGAGAACCAAACTTTCAATGCAGAAAACAATGTAAATTGTTTTCACTTGTAACTTGTACTTTTCCACTCTCTGGCCAGACTCAGTGGAAGAAATGCCATGCGTTTAATTCTGCATAGAATACTTTAACCAAATAACTTTAACACCCCTTCCGCATGGATTTTTGAAACGCTGTGGGGGAAAACTGTTATTTCAAAAGCACACAGAGACACAAATGATTTTATTTCAGACACATTTGCTCTAGCCCTAATCTGGTTACCATGGTTGCATGCTTTGTAGGAGAAAGTGCTTTCGTGAAGATGTCTGCAATGTTTAGCTCAGACGGACAATACTCTAATTGTATAAATTTTTCCTGAATTGCATGTCTTACATTTTGGTATTTCACATGGATGTATTTGGTGCGATTATTGACATTTTCCGAAGCGGCTAGAGATAGACAGGCTTGGGAATCTTCATACATTGTTATTGGTGAGATTATATCTACAAATAAATCTGTAAACAATTGTTTTAACCAATACATTTCATTGATTGCCTCACTGAGGGCCACAAATTCGACTTCACAGGTGGAAACGGCGATTAAATTTTGTTTTCTTGCTCTCCAGGCAATGGGTGTATTTGCAAACAAACAAACAAAACCACTCACAGACTTTCTGTCTCCCTCTTCTGCAAAAGAGCTGTCAGCATAAATCACAGGCATTTCAGCCTTAGTGGCTGATATTTTAAGGCAAAAATCAGCTGTGCCTTTAAGGTAGCGTAGGACCCTCTTTAACCCTTTCCAATCTCGCATGGATGGTTTGGCAACCTTACGACTAAGCACTCCAACTGAGTAAGCTAAGTCAGGGCGTGTCCATTGTGTTAAGTGTAGCAAACTTCCTACAGCTGAGTGATACAATGTAGATTGAGAACAAGGTTCCTCACATGCATTACCCTTTAGGAAATCAAGAGTCATTGGTGTTTTGGTTGGTTTTGCATTTGACATTTCAAGTTGACTCAACAATTGGTCAATTTTTCTCTTCTGACTCAGATAGAACTCACCACTCTGAGTTCTAGTGACTTCAACACCTAGATAGTATTTCAGCTCACCTAGGTCTTTCAATTGTAAGTACTGTCTCAATTGTGTTGCAAACTCTTGTACAAGGTGCAAAGAACCAGTTGCTAGGCAAAAATCATCAACATACGTTAGCAACACTGTGTAATCACTTCCAGAACCTCTTACATACACACAAGGATCAGCAACAGACTTCTTAAACTTTAGCTCTAACAAAGCCTTATCTAACCATTGATGCCAACAACGTCCGGGTTGCTTCAATCCATACAGCGCCTTGCGCAGTCTGTACACCTTCTGAGAATTGCTACAAGCATAGCCAGGAGCCTGCTTCATGTACACTGTTTCAGGGAGCTCTGCATTCAAATATGCTGTGTCAACATCAAAATGATGGACAACAAGTCCACGCTGTGCAGCCAGAGAAAGTACCATACGTAAAGACTCTGGTCTAGCTGTGGGTGCATATGTGAGATCATAGTTCAAAAACCTCTCCTGTGCAAATCCCTGAGCAACAAGCCTGGCTTTGTACTGCACTGTATTATCAGGAAGAAGCTTCTTTCTGAAAACCCATCTGGAACCAACAGCTTTCTGGGATGGGGGCAAATCAGTGACCTCAAACACCTTTTGACTCACTAACGCCTCAAACTCCTTATCCCTCGCTGTGTTCCACTTCTCTTGCTCTTCAACAGGCAGAAGCAACATCTCCTGTAAAGACTGAGGTTCACAGGTAATCTGACACACTCTCACCTGCTGAATCACAAATCTGTCAGGCTTCACACCCTTTGTGGAGCGTGCAGACCTACGAGGAATTACCACTGCCTCTTCCTCATCACTGTCCTCTGCCTTTTCACTACCTGATTCCCCCTTCAGATCCTGAACTTGCTCAGGTGAAATTTCCTCTTCCTTCACCTGAGGGGATCCTCTCACCACACTAGGAGACTGGGAACCAGAAGGCAGCTGAACCGGTTGTTGTCCAGCCACAGGAGCATGGACAGTTGGCTGTACACTAGATTGCAACAATACCTCTGAACTAGCATTCAACCTATCCCAACCAGTAGGGTGCTCAAAATTAGCACTTCTGGAGACTACCACACGACCATAGCCTGCAGAAAAACGGTAACCCTTAGATCTAGATGAATAACCAACAAACCTTAAGCGTTGTGCTTTTGGCTGGTTCTTCCTTCGCTGAGACTTAGGAATATGCACATATGCAAATGTTCCAAAAACACGCAGATGCTTCAGCGAAGGGCGCTTGCCAAACAAAAGGAAATAAGGAACTTCATTCACAGCTGAATTCCACACCCTGTTGGTGAGATACACTGCAGTCATGGTAGCCTCACCCCAAAAACGGGCTGGCACCTGGGCATCTAACATCAGGCTATTTCTAATGGTATTAACAACACCAATCTTCCTTTCAGCTATTCCATTCTCAGCAGGAACACCAACATTGGCAAGTCTATGGGAGATTCCTTTTCTACGAAGCCAATTCTGAAACTCATGGCCTAGAAACTCTTCTCCACAATCTGATTGAAATTGACCTACATGATAGCCATAGTTTCTCTCCACCATTGCAACAAACTCCTTAAAGCGAGCAAAAGCCTCCGCTTTAGATTTGAGCAAATAACAAAACGTATAGCGAGTATGGTCATCCACCAAAAGGAACATGAAACGCGCCCCCCCTTCACTAGGAGCATTGGGGCCGGCTAAATCTCCATGAACCAACTGAAAAGGCCTAGTTGACACCCGGTCACTTTTTCTAGCAACAGGAGCAGCCTTAATTTTAGATTGTTTGCACACAGTACAATCAAGAAAGTCATCACACTTTTTGGATCCTAACTCAGGATACACCTTGGCCAGTTGGGACAAACTTCCCTACCCGGGATGTCCCAGAACTCTGTGATAATAGTGAATGCATTTGTTATGTGGGGGAACATTGGAAATACAATTTCCTGACACAATCCCCTGCTTAGGATGCATTTCATACAATTGATTCACTAACCTCCCCCTAGCACATTCTATCCCATCTTTTTCAATAGAACATCCAGTACCCTTGAACACAACAGTATAACCAGACTTTACCAGGGCTGGAACGCTAAGGAGGGAAAAGTCAAGTGTAGGTACACACAACACATTTTGCATATTTATCCCTAAACAAGGAATGTATACTTCACCCTGAAAGGACACATCAGCCATAGATCCATCAGCCAGAGCAACCTGTTGGACTTTAGGCTTGCTTTTTGATAACAACAACTGTTCATTGTTGACAATGATTTGGCTACAGGCTGAGTCCAAAAGCCAAGTCTCTGGGGAACGTCTACTCACAGCCGTGAGCAAAGCAGACACCTGGGTACGTTGTCTAGGCGCTTGTTTCCCCTTCTTTCGCACGAACCTCTTTCCACTGGCTCCACCGGCTGGGCGAGGTGGCTGGGGACAGTCTCTCATGAAGTGTTGGGTCGAGTTGCACCGGAAACATCTCCTCACAGCACAGGCAGCCTCTGTTCCAACTGGAAAACGCTGAGCTGAAGCCTCAGGAACAGCAACAGATGACTTACTCTGCATCTTCTCCAAATCACGAGCTTGCTGGATTTCTTGCAGCCGATTTGTAAGATAATCCACAGTTAGGTCTTGGGGCCTCAACGTCTGAGTTGCCTCGATGAGCATGTCAAAGCTCTTGTCCAAGCTTGACAGGATGATACAAGCTCTCTGGGTATCAGGGATCACAACATCCCGGTCCTCAAGTTCAAGAAACAAAGTCTTGATTTTATGGAGGTGGGTCATCACGTTTCCACCGGGCTGCAGCTTCAAGTTGTAAAGCTGACGTGATAGACCAACAATGGCAGCAGAGGTTTGCTTGGAATAAAGGGCTTTAAGAGCTTCCCAACAGGCATGTGCAGTCTCCAAATTACTGATATGCAGTAGCTGTGATGATTCTAGTCCCAGAATCAAATTGCCATAAGCACGATCCAAGCACAACTGCACTTCTTCAGTAATGGCACCAGTTGGAGGTGCATCTCTCACATACTTCCACAAACCTTCTTTTAGGAAGAAAGACTTGATCTTCACACACCAAGTCCGATAGTTTGTGCCATTCAAACGCTCAAAGGGCAGACTGGTTAGCCCTGCAGCAGCAGCCATGCTGACCACTCAAAGAAAACACGTTTACTTCAAAATGCAGCCTTAAAAACAAACCCCGTTGTTACAGCTAGATCCAGCGCAGCAAAGAAAACGCAAAATTCTCTCTGGGCCACCATAACCTGTTGGGTGATGGTTAACTATTTGGGGTTTCAGGCTTGAAGTAATCCAAACAACGTGTTGTAAGGCTAACAATATCTTTATTGATAGCATAAGGCAATAATGGATGTATAGTTCATTATTGCAAAAAGGTAAAATCAAAGCATAAGCAGAGTTCCATCACCAGAAGTGAGGACAGAAAAACATCATGGTCTGTGCAAAGACCAGGCATGGTTACAGTTCAGATACAAGTACATGTAGATAGCAGTCTACATAAAGAACAGAAGGCATATATAAAGAACATAAGTGAGAACATAAGTATGAAGGAATACCCATGGTTCATAGCTCACATCTGATTGGTTCAAACATGGGCATCTCACTACATCTTACTACATGGGTAGTAATTGTACTTACTATAAGGCGTCACACGATGGCAGTGTTGTGTATTGGCCTTTCCTCGGGCTACAGTTCTCTTGAGAACAATCGTGATTAGAGGGTTTATTATGGCTAGCTAGAGGGACATCTGCCGATTACGTCTCAAATGTTTTGAGAACCAAACTTTCAATGCAGAAAACAATGTAAATTGTTTTCACTTGTAACTTGTACTTTTCCACTCTCTGGCCAGACTCAGTGGAAGAAATGCCATGCGTTTAATTCTGCATAGAATACTTTAACCAAATAACTTTAACAAAATAAACTATTAAATATCAGACTAAAACAGGAAGCCAAGGCAAACTTCCTAGAGGTTTTCTAAAAGAACGGGATACAAGATAACGGAGCATCAGAGCATCAGACAGAAAGACCAGAAACATACTATGCTCTTTTTTGTGTGTGCAAAGAATCAATTGTTATAAATTGGCATCAAGCTGAAAGAAGCCCTTTGTCAGGATCGCGCAACCCAATGAACTTAGTGCATTTGCTTGCTGCTTCCTGCCAGACTATCCAGCTTACTGTTTGAACCTGCAGCTTGCCGTTTCCCGCTTGCAGCAGTTTCCCACTGGCGGTACCAGCTGGATGTGTATCAAGCTTGTTTATGGGATGGGAGGGGTAGCATTCCAGACAGAGAGCAGAAGACGCTGGGAACCAAGGTCGACTGTAACTGTCTGTGCCAGGTGTGGGGAGGGGGGAATGAGTGCTAACGAAAAGTATGTTTTAATTAGAGGCTTCACGCCTTTTTCTTTAGTTCCAGCTTTCTCTGAGGTCCTGTAAAAAGGTAAAGGTTCCCCCTACACATTTGTGCAGTCGTGTCCGACTCTAGGGGCCGGTGCTCATCTCCGTTTGTTAGCTGAAGAGCCAGCATTGTCTGAGGATGCTTCCACGGTCATGTGGCTGGCATGACACACGCGGAACGCTGTTACCTACCCACCAAAGTGGTACCTATTAATCTACTTGCTTTGCATGCTTTCGAATTGCTAGGTTGGCAAGAGCTGGGGCTAGTGCGGGAGCTCACTCCGTCACGCGGGGCTACGGATTTGAACCTCCGAACTTGCGATCGACAAGCCTGGCATCTTACCCGCTGAGCCTGTAGCATTATCCTATTAAATGATTTTCCTTTTTCTGCAAAGAAACTGAGTGGAGTCGTTTTATTGGGATACATAGCCAGTGATCATTACACCCTTGTACAGTTTTATTTATGAACTCATAAATTTATTGTTATGTATTACGTTTTACACTGGTCAACGGAATGTGAGGTACAGGTAAAGAGAGTCTGTTTCCAAGATAATTGAAAAGGCAAAAATCAGTGATGAATTTAGTGATGTGCTGAACAAATTTTCTGCCTTTTTCCCTACCACTGTTTCAGAACATAAAAAAATATTGGCTGTATATTCATAGACGAAACATGAGATTCTTGCAGTTATTGTACTTACAAAGTGACCGAAAATATGTCTTAATAACTTCTCTTTCATTTTTAATTGACTCTCCAGTAGGTCTTCAATTAAATTATAAAGGAAAAGGGCACTCCTCCTGTGGGACTTTTTCTGAAAAGCAGAGACAGCTAGGGAGGCTGCAGAGTAATGGAGCAATATGTATCAGTGGGGAGGTTAACCCATCATCAGCACCCTCTGCCAAATAATAATAATAACAACAACAATAACAATAACAATAACAACAATAATAATTCCTGAGAGTTATGTAAAAGAAGAATCTCTTTCACAGAGGAAGACTCTTTTTTTAGAAAGTGGGGGTTAATTTTTACTCAGTGAAATGAAAACTATTGCATGTAAATTTTGCTTAATTTTTGAACTAATTGTTACATTACCGTATTCTGCATGAGCAAATGCAGTGAAAAAGCAATGGCAAAGGATCATGCCAACATTGTGCAATTATTTTAAAAAATGGTATAATAGGGGTCTTTCAGGGTGCAAAACGTGTTGGTTTAGATCTTGCTGGTTGTTTTCTGGAGCTTATAGTATTATTTATTTAGTCTATTTTAACTTTTGTTCTTAGTTTAACTTTAACTTTAGTTTTTTTGCTGCTCTGAGAACATAGAGGAGAGTAGTACAAAATACTTGTAATAATGTAATTAAATAATAAAATAAATAGGCAGGCAGGCCTTGTCCAGAACTAAACATAACACAGGCTAAAATAAAAATCTTTAATTTGCATTTGCTCAGCAGTAATTTTGTTTTGGTGAATTGATAATAGTATTGTAAAAATAATCTGAATATTTAATTATTTATACCACAGCTTTCCAAACTGTGTGTCGTGACACAAAAGTGTGTCGCCAGCGGGACCCAGGTGTGTCGCGTCACAACCCGGAAGCGCTGATGGTGCGCCGCCGCTGTGTGCTGTTGTGTGTACAGCGGCGGCAGCGGGCCATCAGCGCTTCTGGGTTTTCGCACGGCACACAAGGACACCGCTGCCGCCACCGCTGCAGCGTGCAAAAACCGAAAGTGGCGGCGGTGCTTCCGGGTTTTTGTGCGCTGCCGCAGGAGCAGCACTTCCAGGTTTTTGCACACGCTGCCGTTAGTGTGTCGCTGCGGGAAAAGTTTGGAAAGCCCTGATCTATACCTTAGGACTGATATTGTAATCAAATATCAGATAGATTCTCTAGTTCTATAAAGGGCAGACACTAAATTCTTATAAAGAAAGCCACCCAATTGTTCATTTAGGATTTTCTGTGTTGTTATATCCTACAATTTTACCTGCAATTACTCCAGCAGTCATCTTAAGAAAACCAGCCACTCCTCCAGACCTTGACTTCCATTCCCTGATTTCTGTTTTCAAGTTCAAACAAGGGAGCACAAGATAGGCATTGTTGACAAGACCATTGGGATGCCAGAACTGGCTAAGGATATTTTGTGTGGATGCAAGCCTGTTCTTTTTTGCAGCTGGTTTGGCATGAATAAGAACACAATGCCCTGCAAGGTAAAATCCGTCTTGACTTCTATCCCACTGAGTCTAGATGGAAGATTATGTTAAGAAGCAGCTGTGCTACTTTCCCCTGTTCTGCTTCTCTTCCTGCACACCAGGGATTAGATTTAAATATTCTCTCCTTTCATGAAACTAATATGGATTCCACTTTACATCTGAAATAATTTAAATAGAACCTATGCTGATTTTAAGCATCAGTGATACTTTTTCCTATTTTTCTCTGAAGAACAGATAACTGATTTGGCTGTTGCACCAAAGAAGATGGCATATCTCCTGGTTGCTTACTTACCCAAAGAAGTCCATATACTGCAATTTAATCTGGGCACCTCTAGTGTCCTGCAGCCAGATGTTGTTTGTTTGAAGTCACCAAGAACTGTATGATGAGCTTATTAGGTTTCTGTTGTCAGATCTGTGGGTGCTATAACTTTTCTAAAATATGCTAGCTCAGTTCTGGAAGTCATAGACAAAGGAGGGAATTTCGTAATTAAGTGGTATTATACAGTTCATTTTGAGCATACCGGATTGTTCAAAGATTTCTCTTTATGTTGCCCATTTCACCTAATATCCAATAGGAGGTTTTCTGTGTTGTATCAAACAAAGAAGAATGCCCATTTGGTATTTGGCTTTGTTCTGCTATCTAATTAAAATAAATGTGGCAAATACTTCATGATTTGAACTTTTTAATTAGATCTATTTTGTTTAGAAATGAAAACAAGGGGTAATGTAGCTTCATTCAGCTTCATTTCAGTTTGAAAATGTAGAACTTGAAATACACATTCGGAAGTTACTAGATAGATTGCATTTTGCCAGTATCACTTCCTTACTTGTGGAAAAGCAGAATGTTATTTGCCATCTCTTACATCTGGTACATCTTTCCTGTCTTTGATGCTATGGGACATCTTTGTAAAAATGTTCATAGTGTTTGATCATACCACTTATATTATGATAAATATAATATCTCTGCAGTGGCCCCCACCCTCTGGAACATTCTTCCCCCAGAAATGAGGCAAGCCCCCTCTCTCCTGACCTTCCGGAAGAAGTTGAAGACCTGGCTTTGGGCTTGTACACCTCAAAGATCAAACTCCAAAACACAAGAAAAGCAATGTAGTGTATGCAATCCAGTGCAGTGAGGAGTGCTCTGAACTCTACATTGGAGAAACCAAACAAACTTTGTACAGGAGGATGGCCCAACACAGGAGAAGTAACACCACAGGACCAGAGTCAGCAGTTTATCTTCATCTAAAGGAAAAAGGACACTCATTTGAGGACATTAATGTTCACATTTTAGACAGAGAAGATAGGTGGCTTGAGAGAGGGGTCAAGGAATCCATTTATGCCAACTTGGAAAATCCTTCCTTGAATAGAGGTGGGGGCCTCAGGCACAATCTTTCCCCTATTTTCCTTCCTGCTTTGTCTTCTGTGCCTAGGAAGATTAAGACCATTTCGCAAGCTCAACAGCAGCATGGTAATCTTAACGATCCTCCTTTAGATGATAAAGGGACTTAGAAATAAACATCTCAAAATAACCATGACCTAGCCCCAGGTGCAAGGTCACACAGCCACCCTAGAAACATATTTAAGGATTCCCTTACTAACTTTGCTCAGACTGAAGAAGCTCCTTGGATAAGGAGCGAAACGTTTCCATTGAGAAAATAGAAATCCAGTTGACATGATTCAAGCTACAGACTGTCCCACCTGGATGACTGAGAACCTTCATCGACATATGGCTAGAAACTAGTTCCGCCTTAGGCACAAATCCAGCTGGGTGCCCTTGGGCCAGTCACTCTCTCTCAGCCCTAGGAAGGAGGCAATGGCAAACCACTTCTGAAAAACCTTGCCAGGAAAACTTCAGGGAGTTGTCCAGGCAGTCTCCGAGAACTGGACACAATTGAATGGATTTTTTTTAAAAAATAGTCAGTCTACTCTTCCATATGAAATATTCCCTTAAATGGTTTTATATGGAGAGAGAGAGATTTGAGACATTTATTCATTTAGAAATATGTATTCCACTTTTCTTAGAGTGGCTTGCAAGAATTAAAATATTACAATATTAAGCAAAAAAAAAAAAGGCTCAGAGTTCATTAAATAAACTATGATCTATCTGACAAAGCTGATAAATATTTACCAAAAAGTAGAAAGCAGCAAGAAACGGAACCAAACTGCTATCTGATCTTAAGAGTCCAAGATAAAAGTTCAAAAGAGTAAGTTGTAGACTTCCCCTTAAATATTTTATTAATAAATATTCCAATAACAATGCAGATTAATATTAAAAGTGTGCCTTGTTGACATTTCCCCTGCTAATTTGCAAGATTTACAATTATGGCCTTTCTTGAAAAATCCCAAAACCAATATATTATTTTATTAACACAGAAAGAAGATATGAGAAAACATTTAACAGGTCTATTAGGATGAACTGTCTGACTGAAATATAATTTGAAGTAGATGTAAAATTCAGGTGCCCCATCATCCCTGACATTCATAAAAATAAACTGCTGTGCATTGTTTGCCTCTATTTTTGGAAGCCTAAACTTTACAGAGTGTGTGTGAGAGAGATTAAATGCCAATTTGACTATTTTCTTTGAGTATGTGGGCTGCTTTTATAGTACCAGGAAATGTATATATGTCCCAATTGACAGATATTTTGTTATGGCTTCTTTGTGGGGCTCCTTTGACAACAGTTTGGAAACTTGTGCTGGGACAGAACAGAGTTCCTTGGACTAAATGCCTGGAAAACAATTATAACTTAATGCATGGTATAACATTGTGGGGGCAGTAATCGCATCAGGAGTTTTGACAGCATGTTATGAACCCTCTCAAAATGGTTGCCATAAGGCCAATCACAAAATCAGATATACCAGAAAGCAAGCAAGGCCACATGCCTTTTTCTAAGAATGCCTCTGGGGTTTATGTGAGGCTTAATTTGAGCTTTAAAGCCATAAACAGCTTTCAGGAGGCTGCTTGAAGGACCACTTACATTAATTGGATGCTACCCTGTGCCTCTTTCCTCCGCTGGTAAGTTGAGATGCCACATGTTTGTTGAGGGATGATGGGCTGTGGAGTTCTGTTGAGGGAGAGGGAGTCAGTTGTATTAGAAGTCTGCTGCTCTTGCCTCACAAGAGGAGATAAAGCACTTAAGCTGGCCATAGGTTTTCTTTTCCTTTTGGATTAAAAGCAGAAGAGGTTCTCTTGCCTTTGTTCTTATGAAATAAAAAGGGGCGTAAGATCCAAAGAAATGGATTATTAGTGATAACATTATGCTCAGGTATGTCACAGCAGCAAGGCTAGGTGAAGGTCAGGGGAAAGGCCTTACCTTCTGCAGTCTTAGAGACCTTGAAATCTCTCCTTAACATGAAGAAATATGGCATTCTTCCACTGCAAAGGCAGAAAAGATGGACCAGTTTCTTGGAAATGATGCTACATTTTAAGGTTCCCCCCGCACATTTGTGTAGTTGTGTCCGACTCTAGGGGCCGGTGCTCATCTCTGTTTGTTAGCCGAAGAGCCAGCGTTGTCCGAAGATGCTTCCACGGCCATGTGGCTGGCATGACGCGCGCGGAACGCTGTTACCTACCCACCGAAGTGGTACCTATTCATCTACTTGCATTTGCATGCTTTCGAATTGCTAGGTTGGCAAGAGCTGGGGCTAGTGCGGGAGCTCACTCCGTCACGCGGGACTCGGGATTCGAACCTCCGAACTTGCAATCTTCTGATCGACAAGCCTGGAGTCTTACCCGCTGAGCCACCACGCCCCTTGGTGTAATATAATAATCAGCGGGTTAAACCACTGAGCCGTTAGACTGCCGACCATAAGGTTGGCAGTTCGAAACCGCGTGACGAGGTGAGCTCTCGTCACTTGCCCTAGCTCTCTGCCAACCCAGCGATTCAAAAGCTATTTAGCAAGTAGATTAATGGGTACCACTCACGTGGGGCAATTTGCGGGCATCCAGCGGAGGGTCGTCCTCGATTCCAAGAAAGACCTCGGAAGAGCGGCGATGTCGGCGGAGGACGACGGAGGACGACGGATCCGGAGACACCAGCTTCCTGGACGTCAGCAGCCGGCGCGGAGCGAGGCATTCTGGGACTTGCAGTCCAATGCCTGCAGCAGAAGAGCCGGTTCCCTTCCTCTCTCCCTGTCGCGCGGGAATAAATTGTAATAATGATGTTGTATAATTGTATAATTGGATTGGAGATATATAATACTGTAAGCCGCCTAGAGTCCTCCAGTAGGGAGGGGATAGGCGGGGTATAAATAAGACAAATAAATAAATAAAATTATATATAATATAATAATAATATAATATATAATAATAATGCTACATTATTCTTATATTATTCATTATTTCTGAAAAATCCCTTTGATCCCTGGATAACTTCCTACTCTCCTGCAAACAAACTCCTGCTAAATGTGGATTGCCATGCAGTTGCAGTTCTTGCCTGAGCAAAGATGACATATTTTATGGTGGCATAATGTCACAAGCATCTATGGGGCTGTGTTCATGGCATTACATGTAGTGGTTCATAAGGCCCTCCCTCTTCAAACTTCAGCAAATCTGGTGTCTTCTAAAGCCAGACTGAATCCATCACAATCCACCATAGGAATTCTTAAAAATGTTTATTATTTTAATAGAACTACAATAAAAAAGAAGCAAACAAAATGAATATATGCAAATAAAAAACAGAAAAGAAATTAAATTAAAATATAAATAAAGGATGACAAGCAGAGGAATATAACTTAGTTTTTAAGTAAGAAGTTAAACCTTGATTACATGGAATCATATTGTCCAGTGTTTCTATTGCATCAATGAAGAACCTGTACAAAGACTGTGAGTGCACACATTTCATCAAGCCAATCTTTGTTATCTGGTACAGAAGTGTCTTTCCAAGAACACACATCAATCTTTTTTTGAAGTACTTAAACTCAGTAAGTCCAAAGTGCTTATAAATATATAATTTTTTGGAATATACTTTAACACATTGATATATTTAAATTTTAAATCCCTTCCTAGATACAGTTCACCACATTAGGAATATTCAGCCATGATAGAAGAACCAGAGGGCATGACCAAACTCTGTATTAATGTACGTTCATGTCTATGAAGGTTCTCAGTCATCCAGGTGGAATTGTCTGTAGCTTGAATCATGTCAACTGGATTTCTATTTTCTTAATGGAAACGTTTCGCTCCTTATCCAAGGGGCTTCTTCAGTCTGAGCAAAGTTGGTAAGGGAATCCTAAATATGTTCCTAGGTAGCTGTGTGACCTTACACCTGGGGCTAGGTCATGGTTATATTGAGATGTAATTTTTAAGTCCTTTTATCATCTAATGGAGGGTCGTTAAAAACACCATGCTGCTGTTGAGCTTCTGAAATGGTCTTAATCTTCCTAGGCACAGAAGACAACACGGGGAGGAAGATGGGGGAGAGTTTGTGCCTGAGGCCCCCACCTCTATTCAAGGAAGGATTTTCCAAGTTGGCATAAATGGATTCCTTGACCCCTCTCTCAAACCACCTATCTTCTCTGTCCAAAATGTGAACATTAATGTCCTCAAATGAGTGTCCTTTTTCTTTTAGATGAAGATAAACTGCTGACTCTGGTCCTGTGGTGTTATTTCTCCTGTGTTGTGCCATCCTCCTGTACATAGGTTGTTTGGTTTCTCCAATGTAGAGTTCAGAGCACTCCTCACTGCACTGGATTGCATAAACTACATTGCTTTTCTTATGTTTTGGAGTTTGATCTTTGGGGTGTACAAGCCTCTGTCTCAGTGTGTTGGTGGGTTTGAAATATACAGGTATGTGGTGTTTGCCAAATATCCGTTTTATCTTTTCAGACACGCCAGCCATGTAGGGAATGACCAGGTTCTTTTGTTTACTCTGAGTCTCAGCCCTATCTGTCGCTGTTTTAGGTCTGGTAGATTTAGATTTGGTGAAGGCCCAATTTGGATATCCACAGGCCTTCAGGGCTGTTCTCAGGTGCTGATTTTCATTCTTTTTGGAATCCATGGAGGTGGGGATGGTTTCTGCTCTGTGTGACAATGTCCTGATGACTCCTAGTTTGTGCTGCAGTGGATGGTGGGAGTCAAACATCAGATATTGATCTGTGTGTGTGGGTTTCCTGTAGATCCCTATTTCTAGCTTGCCACCGGTCCCAATGAGGACTTCACAGTCTAGGAATGCCAGTCTGTTGTCCTTGGTGTCTTCTCTGGTGAAGCTAATGTTGGCATCTATAGTGTTTATATGGTCCGTGAAGGCCTGTACTTCCTGGGCCTTGATTTTGACCCAGGTGTCATCCACATACCTAAACCAGTGGGTGGGCACCGTTCCCTGGAATGTGTTGAGTGCTTTCTTCTCCACTTCTTCCATGTATAAATTGGCCACAATGGGTGACACAGGAGAACCCATGGCACAGCCGTGTTTTTGTCTGTAAAAGTCACCTCTGTATGTGAAATAAGTGGTGTTAAGACACAGGTCCAGAAGATGGCAGATCTGGTTTGGGTTGAGATGGCTTCTCCTTTCCAGGGTGCTGTCCTCTTCTAGTCTCTTCCTGACAGCGGATAGAGCATGAGTGGTGGGGATGCTGGTGAAAAGGGAGGACACATCAAAGGAGACCATAGTTTCATCTGTATCCAGTTTCAGGATCTTTGCTTTGGAAACAAATTCTTCCGAATTATGGATGTGGTGTTCAGAGTGTCCAACTAGAGGTGCTAGTATGGTAGAGAGGTGTTTGGCAATGTTGTATGTTACCGAATTGATGCTGCTGACTATGGGTCGGAGGGGTGTTCCTTCCTTGTGGATCTTAGGAAGTCCGTAGATGCAGGGGATGGCTTCTCCAGGATACAGACGGTGGTAGGTAATCCTATCGATGGAGCCATCATGTTCCAATTGTTTCAAACTGTC
Organism: Charina bottae; assembly: GCA_023362775.1. Classification (NCBI taxonomy): domain Eukaryota; kingdom Metazoa; phylum Chordata; class Lepidosauria; order Squamata; family Charinaidae; genus Charina; species Charina bottae. The sequence continues at coordinate 243,652,101 of JALMGJ010000002.1, forward strand.
TATTGCCTTTTTCTTGTAATTGTTGGTGGGGTCTCTTTTCAGTTTTTCATATGTATGGTGATCCTCCAAAAGTGAGGTAATTTTATTGTGGTAGTCTGCAGTGTTTAGAACCACTGTACATCTTCCTTTGTCAGCAGGTAAAATGGTGATGGTTTCATCTTTGCTGAGGGCTGTCAGGGCTCTCCTCTCTTGGACGGTAAGGTTGGGGGGAGGAGGTTGAGCACTGGACAGAGCTGCAGATATTTATTAAATAGATATTAATAATATTATATTATTATTTATATATTTATATAAATAAATAATATTTATTATTATTTAATCCCTCCATTAGATGATAAAAGGACTTAAAATTACATCTCAATATAACCATGACCTAGCCCCAGGTGTAAGGTCACACAGCTACCTAGGAACATATTTAGGATTCCCTTACCAACTTTGCTCAGACTGAAGAAGCCCCTTGGATAAGGAGCGAAACGTTTCCATTAAGAAAATAGAAATCCAGTTGACATGATTCAAGCTACAGACAATGTACGTTCATATTTATTGTACCTCCAATATGAGAAAGGAAACAGCCCTTTTAAAACATCCACTGAGTGGTCCAATAGACACACACACAAATAATTCTTTGATGAATTAGTCTTAAATTTTTAAGAAACATATTTAACATTCTTTTTAAATCTGAGACCATTCAGTAGCTTGAATCATGTCAACTGGATTTCTATTTTCTCAGTGGAAACGTTTCGCTCCTTATCCAAGGAGCTTCTTCAGTCTGAGCAAAGTTGGTAAGGGAATCCTAAATATGTTTCTAGGAAGCTGTGTGACCTTACACCTGGGGTCATGGTTATATTGAGATGTTATTTTAAGTCCTTTTATCATCTAAAGGAGGATCGTTAAGATCACCATGCTGCTGTTGAGCTTGTGAAATGGTCTTAATCTTCCTAGGCACAGAAGACAAAGCAGGGAGGAAGATGGGGGAAAGATTGTGCCTGAGGCCCCCACCTCTATTCAAGGAAGGATTTTCCAAGTTGGCATAAATGGATTCCTTGACCCCTCTCTCAAACCACCTATCTTCTCTGTCTACTCTGAGTGACCATTCACTTGTTAACATTGGAAATAGTATTTCTGTGTTCTATATTTCTTGTAAATTATCATTATTTTTGTAAAATTATTTTTGTAAAATTCTTTAATTGTTGATGAAACTGAATTGTTGTTTTTTCCCCCAAAAAAACTAAGTATTCAAAATCTTTGGACTTTTTGGGGCAGTCAGTGCATTAGGTTGAAAATAAGAACATAGCAAATGTTTTGTTTGATTATACTGCCTTTCAGTGATCTTAGGCACATTAGAGTCTTTTTGTAAACATCAGGAGTTTTGAAAGTATCATAAATAATAAGATGATCGAGAGTAATAATCCCATTTTTAGCTCAAACCTCCCCCTCCCCATTCAACATTGGGGTACCTGCTATTTAAGAATTATTCCACGGAGTCAAATTCTCATGGGAAAAAAGAATAATATTTTCATTTATTTCCCAATAGCATCCAAAGATGTCTAGCTGCTTTCAGTGCTGGAAGTACAATCTGACTATAATTGAAAGTAAGTACTTGCCAGGATTTCAAAGGTTCCAAATAATAGCTCTCTAATTGAGCCCATAGTGGAACATACTCAATTTCATTTTCACTGCAATAAAAGAAGAGGTTAATAACCATGCCCAATGATACAACTTTAAGTCAGGAAAATTAAAACTCCCATGTTCATATGGGAGTCACAACTTTGATAGAATGAACCTTGGAGTCTGACCATTCCATAAAAAATGGATCATTAAGTTGTCAGTGTGTCTAAAATATCTAAGTGGAATTAACATAGACATCCCTCTTAAAATATATACCGGTTGTGGAGTTGTATTCATTTTCACAACATTTATTTTCCCCCATAGGCTTGTAGGTATTTTCAACAACTGTTGCTATCAGTATTAATCTGTATTATTGTGAAAGAATGTAGATGTGGTCTTGAAAAAGGGGAAGAACAATGAACCATTAAGGGAAGAGAAATGTTCACTCTGCCTTGAGAAAGTGGGAAGTGTGGGAAAGAAACTCAAAATAACCCCCACCTTGATTCTGTTTGGTATAAGATGGGGCAGAGAAAAACTCTGACAGGCTGTCAAGATTCTGCTGCTTCTGTTTCTTTGCCTACTTCAAAGGGCTGACAGTTATACCGTTATAGCAGTTATAAGGATCTACAAGAGGGCTATATTTCAGACTTCATTGTGTTCAGTTTATAAAAAAAAATCTCTTGTTAGATATACACCTCAAACTTTAATGCTGTGTGATGCAAAGAACCATGATGACTTTATACAAAAATTAAAATACTGTAATTTCATATTGGAAAGACGATCCCAAGTCAAGGTCCTAAAAAAGAGAAAGAAAGAAACTTATCCTTATATATAACATTTAAAAAAAAACCCTTATTATTTAAACAATTTATACTGCCTCCCCATCTTGCTACTGCAAGTCTGGGTGATGAACAAGAAATTTAAAACCAGGAAACATATAAATATAAACATATAAGATAAAAATATTTTTAAAATCCAACCATTGACTAGAGGAAAATCTGTTGCTTACAAAATGAAAAAAAAAACCCAAAACAATAGCTGTGGGGGAAAAAAAAGGGAAAACCTCCCCCTGTCTGCCCCTCCCCCCACAAAAGAGATTGCCCTCTGCATGTTTTTAGTCTCGTATTTAATCGATCTGTCAAGTGAAGGAATTGCCTCTTCTTTTGGAGCTGGGCTCTCAGAAACATAAATAATTGGATCATTAACAGCATCTGGTATGGATTTTTCTATCTCCAACTGAGATGGTGCAACAGTAATGTGGAGCAGGTTGGAGAGATCTGTTTTGTATGCTTGTGAGGCATCTTCCTCCCCCAGATCCACAACTTAGTAGAAGATTTAATTAGCATTTCTGCTTACCAACTATTTTTAATGAGTAGTCCAAGTGTAGTTTTAATCAGTTTATAGAGGGAAAGAGAAACACACGGCAGTTCAGCACTTCTCCATCTTGGCCAGAAGTCCTCCCACTATATGCATCTTGTATTATATTTGGCGCTTCGTTTGCTGACTATGTTTGCTGAACAGTGTTCCGCGTGCGTCATGCGGCCACATGACCGTGGAAGTGTCTTCGGACAACGCTGGCTCTTCGGCTAACAAGCGGAGATGAGCACCGGCCCCTAGAGTCGGACACAACTGCACAAATGTGCGGGGGGAACCTTTACCTTTACCTTGCTGACTATAGCAAGGGTTTGTACAGGTTACTTCTGCAGCATCCCCAAACTTCCAGTAATCTTTTGTGCTCACAATGTACTTGTATTTCATGCTCAGTCCCTGGAAGACTGCATCTCATGATCTCAAAAGAATCCAGAAGGCTGCAGTTGGAGCTAATGACAGTGGTCTGATTATAAGTCATTGAGTTGAGGACAGATATATTGATAATCAAATCCAACATAGTCTCCTCTCTCACCTCTCCCTTCTTTCTCCACCAATGCACAATTTTATGAGAAATGCAAGCATCAAACATTTTACCCCCATTTTAAAAAAAAGGTGACTGTCACATCATCATTTGCTGCATGGCACAGCTGAAAAGTGACAAATCAGGGTTGGAGGTTTGTAGCAGTTTTCAAATGAGGACAAATTGGAATCGTGCACCTTGGGTAAATAAAAATTTCTCCTGGATTGCCTAGCAATCCTCCCAGCTTCAGTCTTCCTTCCTAATTGAAGCAAAGCCCTTGAATACAACTGCCTGCATGTTTTAGTTTTCATTTCTTTTCTGGAGACCAAGAGTGGACCTTTCTGTTTTTCTCTTGTGCATGTTTTGTAACTAAGGCATGACAACGCAAGACTCCTAAAAACAGAGTCTCTCTTCATATGCTGTAATAAAGGAAACTGGTTTGAAAATCTCTAAAGCTTGAAGTGAGTTGCTTGGAAAGCAGAGCCTAGAAGTGGATTGCAAGCAGAGTGTGTAAGCTCACACCCATATCTACCTTGCACTCAAGTCATTGCACAAGCAATGACTCTCATACTTTTTCATGCTGCTAGAAGAAATAAGAATTTAGACACATAGTAGTACTTTCTTTTCAGATTCTTGGCATATGCAAGGAGGCACCAAGATATGAACAAGCAATGCAGCGGTGTGCAAAGTAATGTTTGAGTCCATTTTGGTACATTTATGATACTCAGCTGAGATTTGACAAGAGACATATAACCTGACAATTATTTTCTGAATGTAACAAAGGCTGAATGCAGACACACCCACACACATGCCCTTTTCCTTTTCAGGTTAGAAAATATGCAACCAAAAGATCCTCAGTTGTTTAGATGTAGTTTAAATTTGGAACAATTCTGGAAAGGAAAGGAAAGGAAAGGAAAGGAAAGGAAAGGAAAGGAAAGGAAAGGAAAGGAAAGGAAAGGAAAGGAAAGGAAAGGAAAGGAAAGGAAAGGAAAATATATTGTATACCTAGGGTAAAACAGGCCTTGATTGTGCCATACTGGCCCAAATGTGCCTAAACTAACTAGTACTGCATATTGCATAGGTAAAACTAAGGCTGATAATCTAGTTGACATCTTCATTTTACTAAAAAGCATTAGGTGAAATTGTTAACTGACCAAAATCATAATAGGTGCCAGAGGTCAGTGACCATGGCGTACTGAGAGCCAGTGTGGTATAGTGGTTAAGGTATTGGGAAGACCCAGGTTCTAGTCCACCCTTAACCCAGAAGCTCCTTCAGTGGCTAAGCAAAAAGTGACCAAGGCATAAGTGATCATGAATAGGGCCTCTTGACCCAAGAATGAATGCAACTGGCATTCAAGATGGATTGGTGCAAAGGCCCCTGCCCACAGCTGCTACTTGCTGTTCAAATAGGAGCCATGAATCCAAGAGGACCCCCAAATTGCACACCATTTTGTCTGGACAGACTGCTGTCTCATCCAGAAGTAAAGATGGAAGGTCCCCAGATCCAGGGGGCCCTAAAACACAGTCTTGCTAGGGTTAAGCCAAATCCTGTTCCTCCCCATCTGGATCCCCACAACCTCCAGATATTGCAAAGGGGTATTGATGCCATCATTTTGTCAGCCCAGGGTAGAGATGTAAAGTTGCTTATCAGCAGCACACTATGACCTCACCCAATGGCTTCATGTAGATGTTAAATAGGAGCTCTGAGGAACTGCAAAGTAGAATTCTAGGGCTAGATCTCTCTCCCTCACCAACACTGACTGTAACTAACCTTGAAGAGAACACCATGCCCCTGAATCCCAGCCCCGAAAGTCAGTCCAAAAGGAAACTATTATCAATAGTATTGAAGACTGATGAGTGATCAAGGAGGGCCAGGATGGATGCACCACCTCCATTCTAATCCTGCTAGAGACCATCAAGTATAATCAATGCCCTCTCAATACTATATTCCAGCCTGACCCCTGACTGAAAAGCATCCAGATAATCTGTTTCTTCCAGGACTCTCTGAATATGCAAACTGACCACCTTTTCAAGAACTTTCGCTAAGAAAGGGAGGTTGGATATGGCATGAACATTGTCTGATGCGGTTGGATCCAACAGTGGTTTCTTTAAGAGAGGATGGACCACTTCTTCTTTAAGAGCTGGCAGAAATATCCCCTCCGTCAAGGATGCATTTAGCACTGCCTGGATCCAGTCATATATCATCTACTGATAGGGAGGTGTTAACCAACTAAAAGGGACATGGAACTAATGCACAGATTGCCACACTTACAGCTCCGAGGACCCTGGCCACCTGCTCAGGACCAACAGGCACAAACTCTTCCCAGATAAGTTGTATTGCATTAAATTGGGAGGCACAAATAGAGTAAATTCATATATTTTTTTTAATCCGTTCAGTTGTGTCAGATTCTTGGAGACTGCCTGGACAAGTCCCTGCAGTTTTCTTGGCAAGGTTTTTTGGAAGTGGTTTGCCATTGCCCTCTTCCTAGGGCTGAAAGAAAATGACTGGCCCAAGGTCACCCAGCTGGTTTTGTGCCCAAGGCGGGAATTCAACTCCCAGTCCCCCGGTTTCTAGCCTGATGTCTTAACCACTACACCAAACTGGCTCTCATATAAAAATTAGATGGAACCAATTTGTCATCCAACTCTGTATGTGAACTCCACAGCAGTCTATGATTTGTGTTTCTCAGCAACTAGTTTGAAAAGGCATCTTAATAATAGGCACAACTGGGCCAGTTTGAGTGACAGCTACAAATGGAAACAGATATTCAGCATGTTTTAATTATTTCCCTTCACCCTCCCATGAAATTCTGGGAATTGTTAAGGCTTTGGGAATTGTCTTGTGAGCCAATGAAAGGATTAAATTTGCTGTGGGAGAAACTGGGAGCCAGCAGTTTAGATGTATAATACACACATGTCACATGCACAGAAGCCTAAAGGAAATGTATTAATAGAAAAAAATTTTTTTTTGCTTTGTTGCTTTACCTTGGAGGACCTTTGTTTTCAAATCCCAGATTTCAGTTTAAAAAATTCTGAATGCTAAAAAAATGCTGAACATTTAAAGTCTGTGACATTTCATTAGCTTGATTTCAAGAACGTTGTGTTTTACATTTTTATAAGTCTAATAGGTATTGTCTGCTAAATTATTAGAATGAAACTCCAGTGCAGCTGTACCCATTTTAAAACTGTTATTTATGGTTTACTGTTTAAACATGTGCACCATTTATTTTTATGCCTTTTATTTATTGGTTACTCTGCTAACTTTGATGTCTGTTAACATCAATAATAGTCCAAATGGTTTTATGTTTCAGGAAGTCATAGTAAAGTGACTCAAATTTAAAAAAAAAACCTAAAGGTAGAACTTTGGAATAGTTATAAGGAAAAAAGAAGTACTTTACTCTCTCAATCTCTTTTTCATCATGTATAAAACAAGACTCCATGGGGTAGTTTTACAAGTGCAAGATCATTTATATAAAAGCTGCATTGCCCTGATAAAAAACCTTTATATATTCAATCACTTAAAAGTAAATTATTTATGTACAATGGTCTCAGTGGCCTTTATCCTCTTACTTCTTTGGACTGTATATCAAAAACATTAATACTTATAAGCTCCTTTGACATCAACAAGAATATTGCATGCTTTAGTGACACAGAAAGTTTGCTACATTGTGGCAAAAATAAACATGAAGTAGAAACTCACTCATTAGTTAAAATCTTCCTTCAACCATGAATTTACTTGATGGCTTTTGACAAAGTTCCAGTTTTTAACATTATGCCCCACCCACATGTACAGTACATACCTGAGAATGTGCAAATATTTTATACTTTATGGAACTTAAGGCACTGAGTTGAACTTTCTAAAAAGAGAACTCTATGGAGAAGACGTTCTTTGAATAATGTGCCATGCAAAGTCACTCAGTCAACTCTGGTCAAGTGGAGACTTGAGTCTGGGTCTCCCTTATCAATGTCCAGCATCATATACAGTCACAAATTCTAAGTGCATCCAGAGCACTTAAACAATTATACATAAACATATTCCGTTTGGGGGAAATGGGCGGTCATATAAATTTAAATAATAAATAAAGAAATATTCATATTCCCCACCCCATTCCTCCTAAACCCTCTCTGTAACTGTCTGTTTCAAGTAGTAGCAGCAACAATTGACAAAGGAGAATTAGATCCTCGTCTGGAGGCAATCAGGAAGAGAAGAGAAAGCTGAAGCTTGGGGTAGCATCAAGATCAGGAAAATTTCACAAAATAGGGAATACCTCTGTTACATCTGCAAATATATAGATAAGGCAGGAAAATATCATTCCATTTCCTCTTCAGTTTATCATACTTCTTTTAAAGTCTACATGAGAATCCATGTACATTGTAGTATTATATGTATTTATGCAATAGTATGTCTAATTGTATTGATAGTTTATATATACTTCTACAAATATACCCAGTTATTCACAAGCAATACTCTCTAATATACACTTTTTAACGAGTGCATTTTATATACACCTTCCCCTATATACAGTGAAACCTTCACTGCCCCCTTTTAAGGACAAAAGGGTCAAGATGGAGCTGGTATTAGTCTCTTAGTTTATTTCCTGGTCTGGTCTCCCTAGTAGGACTGACAAAAGACAAGCCTTCATGCACCCCAGGATCTACCATGTCAAGGCGAGACAGACAAGCTACCTCCCCAATCACCCCTAGTGCAGAACACATCCACTGAAGGATCACCCACAGCCCTCCTCCCTTTTGGCTGGAAGAAAACATTAAGTTATTTTTAGAAAATGGAGAGGGAAGAGAGATTTACTTGAGCAAAACCAAATGCCCTGGTCCTGCACTTCATTCTAAAAAGCCTTGTTTTGAGAGGAATGAGAGAAATTGGGGAAGTTTAGACAAATTGCTGGAAGATGAAAGGTACACAGAAGTTGGAAAAGGCCCCATGATCAGGTGGTTTTCAGCGTAAATTGAAGACAACACTTGTAAAGATGGGAGGCAGGACTCCAGATTAATGGAAAGGTAAAGTGCTGATCTGTGGTACAGGGAGAAGGTAGCTTCTCCAGGGAGGAGGATGAGCACCAAACTGGGACCTGAAGCCTCTAGGAATCAATAGAGAAACACCAAGCTTGGAATAGTGGAGGGAGGTCCTTGTCGGCCCTTCAAGGTAGGACAAGTCAAGAAACTGACACTGCAGGGATTCCAGGAATGCTACTTTATTTATGTAAGATACTCTATATTAACAGAATCTTGAAGGCTTGTCCAAAACCTTCACTGCCCCCTTTTAAGGACCAAAAGATCAAGATGGAGCTTGTTGGGGTTTTGATATACCCAGGAATTTACAGTTAGATATAAATTATACCAGAGAGGCTTGATATCTAGGTGAGAGGGGAAATATTCTGCAAGTCATTCAATTAGCAGCCATTGTTGTAGTGATGATGTGTCAGTGTGTGACTCATACAACAGGTGCTAAGAGTTTAGTTGGGTGTGGTGGATAATGAGAGTGACCTATAAGGTGATTGGTCAGTTTGTATATATAAGCAGAAGAATCCAGGAATTCTTCATTCTCATTCTACCTCTCGTATGCTGTATCGTTGGTGTATCATTTGTTACCCGTGTGGAAGTGATCTGTAAATAAGTATGTATATAAAGTAAATAGGCTATTTTATATAATCTCTGTGTGAGTGTCTATTTACTATACAGATCACTGGTGTCTAAGGGAAGGACCAGGCCGCTCCATCCGCTCCCACTCTGACAGTTTACGGGCCCAGAGATGACAGAGGCTTTGGACTGGCTGTGGATCGTGCGATCGTGTGCAGTCTGTGAGCTGGAAGCTTTGGAAGCCTATCCAGGCGTCGTGTGACTATTTGGAGTGATTTGGAGCTTTGCAGGTTCCGTGCCTGTATGTTGTTTTTTCCTAGGCTGTTTTGCAGCTGGAGGACATTCTGATACGTCTGTGTCTTTAATCATCGGTGTCTGCCCAGGAGGGGCTGAAGACAGATGAGCGAAGTGAAGATGTTGCTGGCAGTCGGGGGAGGTTTTCCTCTGGAAAGACTGAATGACAATAATTATTCGTCATGGGCATACAAAATGGAAATGTATCTTCGACGTGAGGGTCTTTGGAAGATTATTGTTGACCCACCGACCGAGTTGGACGGAGAAGCAGTTGCTCTATTACACGATAGAGCATTGGCAAGCATAATTTTATGTCTGGAGGATAGCCAATTATGTTATGTTAGACATTTAACGAGAGCCAGTGCATGTTGGGAAGCTTTAAAGAATGTTTATCTGAGAAGCACGCCATTATACAAGGTTATGTTGACATGAAAACTTTATCATGCCAGATTAGGGGTATCTGATAATATTTGTGAACACTTGCATTATATGAATGGATTATTTCAAGAATTGTCCCAGAGAGATATGCAGTTTTCAGAAGCACATAAGGTGTATGTAATTCTCAGTTCTCTAAATGAAACATGGGATAATTTAGCCACTAGCTTCAGGTCTTTATCTGAGAGTGATTTGACCGTAAATTATTTATCTGCAGGCTCTTGGAAGAGGAGCAGAGGAGGAAAGGTTCTAACGTAATTAGTAATAACATAAAGCAGTCTGTGAAGGAATGTTATTCTAACTCTAACAATGTTTTATTTGTAAAGCATAAATGTTTTCGCTGTGGGTCTGATAGGCATTTGTTGAAAGATTGTGATAAGAAACAGAAGCCTAAAGCCAAGCCGGGGATTTCCAAGCTGGGAAACGCTGCACAGCTGTCAGTAATTACTTCTGTAAAAGATTTAAAGGGGCCGTGGCTTTTTGACAGTGGGGCCAGTCAGCATATAGCCAACAGGCAGCTGTTTAAGAGTTTTATGCAGGCTGACCGTGACCATGTTAGCCTGGCAAATGGAAGCATTGCATCTCTGACTGGTAAGGGGTTTGTGTATGTACCAGGTTTAAATGTTGAATTATCAATGTTATGTGTACCAGAACTGGAGTACAGTATCATAAGTGTTTCTCAGTTGGATACACAGGGATATGAAGTATAGTTTGGTAAAGGTGAATGTATTGTCATGAAGGATAATCATGTCTGTGGTAAAGGTGTTTTACAGAACAGTCTATATGAAATGGTACAACCCATGACACGCAGATACCATGATGTAGCCATGATTAATAAACCAACACATGATTCATGTGAACATCTGTGGCATAGGAGGCTGGGGCATCTGAGTTTCAAAGTGATTGAAAAGATGTCTGAAGCAAGTTCTGGAATGGATTTGAAACCGTGCCAAGTTTATTTGGATTGCACGGCTTGTAAGGTTGCAAAGTCAAAGGTGTATCCTGTGAGCAAATTTAGTGATAGAAAGTCACATAAATGTTTTGAATTAGTTCACGCTGACTTAATTGGTCCATTACCAGCCACAATAGGGGGTGCTAAATATGTTTTAGTCATTGTGGATGATTTCACCAGATTTGGTGGACGCCGGCTGCTGCTCCGGGAGAGTTGAGCCTTAAGCCCCAAAAAGCCCCAAAAACCCTCCTTATACCCCACAAATTCTACCTAGGGGTCTTGAGAGGTGGTATCGGGGTCTGGGGTGAGCGGACGTCTCCGGAGGGAGCGGTGAGCAGTGAGCGGAGTTCGGTGGCTGGGGCTGCAGCAGAGTTCGGCGGTTGGGACCACGGTTGCGGTTAGAGTTGTTGGAGCCATCGGCCTGGGAGAGTTCGGTGGAGGCCGGGCGCAGCCTGGTGCGACAGATTGGGGCTTCTTCTTGGGCCCAGTGGAGTCACCGGAGTCAGCGGAGCCTCAGCGGAGCCTGTGGAGCCGGTAGGCCCAATAAAGCTGGGAGGGGCGGCCCAGGGGCCCAGCGGAGTTGCCGGAGTCGCAGCCCAGCGGGGCTTGGCAGAGCTTGTGGAGCCGGGTAGCCTTTCCGGATGGAGCGACGCAGCATGGCGGAGTCCGACAGGTCCAGCAGACTTGGGGGGACCCCAGCGAGGAATGGGTGGCTGTGGAGACTGTGGCCTAGCAGCCAGAGAAGGGATGCTTACGGTGGCCGGTGGAGACCAGTTAGAAACAGCACCAGCACCAAGACGACTGCGGAGTGCGAAACAACTTCCCCAAGATTGACGAACTGGAACTGGGGTGCTCCCGAGATTGGACGAACTTGTATATTTTTATATACTTTATATCTGGACTCCACCATTGGGATTAATGAAGATCTTCCCAATAGCGTTAGCTTGCTGGTTACTTGAAGGACAACCACCCCCACTGCCAGGGCGGCAGGAAATTGCGGGGTCTCTGTGCGAGTGTGGTTCCCCCGCACAAGTGAGAGTGATGGGAGGGGGTCCAGGATTGTATGGGATTGAGAGAGTACCTAACCCTGAGTGAGAGACAGGGTAGGTAAGAGTGACTGTTTGCCCCTTTGTGACTAGTGAGAGAGGCCACAGGGGGCATAGTGAGTGATTGGGTTGGTGAATGGAATGGGTGGTTGAGGCTTTCCAGCGCCGAGAGCTTTTGCTGGTTGCGCTGGGGGCCTATGACTCCCCAGGAAGAGCGAGATTGAAAGGATGGATGGATGGAAGAGATCCCCACTTAGATCCAGGTTTTTGAGGGTTTCGGGAGTGGAGGCGACCGGGCCAGAGAACTCTGGGGACTGTAATTTGGGTAATTCGATCGAGGTGGTGACGGGCAGGAGATATTATGACGGGAACCGGAGGACACGCCATCTTCGGGGAAGGCGCCCCCGATGTTTAGTATCGGTGGTGCGTTCCGGTCCTCCGAGTTCAACCCCAGGTTCTGGACAGCAGATCCTCGAGGGCTCCGGTTTTCGGCTGCTGCTACTCAACACCAGGTCAGTAAACAACAAAGCCCCTCTCATAAGTGAATTAATCACAGAGAGGGGGGAGGACCTGGCGTGTATTACTGAAACCTGGCTGGGCCCAGAGGGAGGGGTAGCCCTCTCGGAAATGTGCCCAGCCGGATTTCAGGTGTGGCACCAGCCGAGAGACCGGGGCAGGGGAGGAGGGGTGGCAGTTATCATCAGAGAGTCTTTGATGGCTTTCAGGGGCCTTGCTCCACAAGTATCTGGATGTGAGACCCTGTTTTTCAAGTTGGGTGCCCGAGAACAGTTGGGAGTGTTGCTATTGTACCAGCCTCCCTGCTGCGTAGCAACCTCCCTGCCTGAGCTGCTGGAGGCCGTCTTGGGGTTGGCGGTTGAGTTCCTCAGACTTATGGTCCTGGGGGATTTTAACTCGCCGTCCCTGGGGCATGCCTCGGAAGCGGCCCGGGAGTTCATGACTACCATGGCAGCCATGGGCCTGTCCCAGATTATTCGGGACCTGACTCGAGACAGTGGACTCACTCCGGATTTGGTTTTCTTGTCAGAGCAATGGCAAAGTGACCTGAGGGGAAAGTTAGAACTATACCCCGTTGTCATGGTCAGATCACGTCCTGATATCCCTAAGATTCTCTTATGCCGCCCCACTCCGCAGGGAGGCAGGACCTATTCGATTGGTCCGCCCCCGACAACTTATGGACCCAATGAGGTTTCAGAGGGAGCTGGGGGTAATACCTGAAGATCTGCTGCACGGTCCAGCAGAGGCATTGGCTGCAGCCTGGAACAGGGAGGCGGCCAGTGCCTTGGACAGGACCGCGCCAATGCGACCTCTCCAACCCTATTTGACCCGTCACTCCCCGTGGTTTACGGAGGAGTTGAGGGTCTTGAAGAGGGTGAAGAGACGTCTAGAGCGCCGCTGGAGAAAAACGAAGGCGGAATTGGACCGAACACAATCTAGAGTCTCTATTAAGGCCTACCTTGTGGCAGTAAGAGCGGCGAAACGTGAATATTTCTCCGTGCTTATTGCATCCGCAGAATGCCGTCTGACGGCTCTGTTCAAGAATACTCAATCTCTCTTGGGTAGGGTGGTATCGACCACCCACCTGCAGGGCTGTGCAGAAGAACTTGCTGAGCATCTGCAGGATAAAATCGCTCGGATTTGGTCTAAGTTGGACTCCATGCGTGAAATGCAGTCTGGGGAGATGCCGGGAGTATGGTCTTGCCCTATTATCTGGGAATGATTTGATCCTGTTGGACCTGAGGAAGTGGACAGGATCCTTCGAATTGTTAATCCCACATGTTATTTAGATCCCTGCCCTTCCTGGCTGGTAAAATCAGCCAGGGAGGTGACATGTGGATGGGTCCAGGCTATGATTAATACATCCTTGGCGGAGGGGGTGGTTCCAACTGCCTTTAAAGAGGCATTGGTGCACCCCCTCCTCAAGAAGCCAGCCCTGGACCCCACCATCCTGGACAATTTTCGTCCAGTCTCCCACCTAGGAGAAAGCTAGGAGGGCTTTCGCACAACTTCGGTTGGTGCTCCAGTTACGCCCATTCCTGGATCGCGATGACCTCCGAACACTCACTCATGCTCTCGTCATCTCCCATGTAGATTATTGCAATGCGCTCTACATGGGGCTACACTTGAAGACTATCCGGAAGCTTCAGCTGGTGCAGAATGCGGCCGCGCGAGCAATCTTGGGTGCACCAAAATCTGCACATATAACACCTTTGCTACACGAGCTGCATTGGGTGCCGGTTTGCTTCCGGGTACAATTCAAGGTGTTGGTTATTACCTTTAAAGCCCTACATGGCATGGGGCCAGAATACCTGAAGGACCGTCTTATCCCCATTTTATCGACCAACCCCACCAGGTCATTCAGAGTGGGCCTGCTACAAACCCCATCAATCAAAGAATGTCATCTGATGGGGTCTAGGAGGCGGGCCTTCTCTGTGGTGGCACCCACACTGTGGAACATCTTGCCCCCAGAGTTGAGACAGATCTCCTCCCTCCCGACCTTAGGAAAGAGCTGAAGACCTGGTTCTTCCGCCTGGCATGGGAAGGAGGAAAGGATAGCTCCTCATGGGGGTGGCTAACTCCTTAACTTTATAATGTCCTTCGTTTTAATTCCATCCATCTGGATTTAGAATTATTTATTATTCTATATATTGTATAGTGATGTTTTATATTATGTTTTAACTATTTTATTGTAAACCGCCCAGAGTTCCCCATTGGGGGAGATGGGCGGTTATATAAATTTAATTAAATAAATAAATAAATAAATAAATTTGGGTTCTGTTACCTATTGAAAGCTAAAAGTCAAACATTTGATAAGTTCAGGAATTGGGTGCAGTTTGTGGAACGTAGATATAGCACAAAGGTGTGTAGTTTGCAAACTGACCGGGGCACTGAGTTTATGAGTGGCAGTTTTCAGCAATGGCTCAGTAGGAGGGGCATTGCGCATAGGAGAACCAATCCGCATATTTCAGCTGAGAATGGCGTGGCAGAACGCAGGAATTTGGCATTACAGACAGTAAAGGATTCACTTTTAGCTGACTCAGGGTTATCTAGAGGATACTGGGGAGAGGCTATATTAACTGCTAATTATTTAATTAACAGGTTATGGAGTGTGTCTGTAAATCAAACTCCATATTATATGTTATATGGCAAGAAGCCATCATTAGTTCATTTGAAGGTGTTTGGGTGCACTGCCTATGTTCACGTGCATAAGGAGGTACGCAGGAAAGGGCAGGCAAAAGCACAGAAGATGACATTTGTGGGGTATGAGCCAGGGACCAAGGGATATAGGTTCACTTTTGGCAGGAAAGTTGTTATCTCTAGATCAGCAGGTTTTAGTGAGCACAGCAATTGGCAGATATTACATGGGAGTAGTGAAGTTTTTCTTCCTAGTCAGGGAAATTTTGAGTTCTCTGAGCGGAGAGAGTCCACTGATGTGATTAAGAAGGAAGAGGAATTAACTCCTAGTGTGCCAATGATGCAGGACGCTACTGTATTGTGCAGATCTGAGAGAGTTAACAAGGGCATACCACCTCAACGTTATACACCAGGTGATGTAAAAGTGTGTTTTATCAATTATGAGCCTCGTAGTTACAAGGAAGTATTAGGGTTGCCACCACAAGAGCAGAGAAAGTGGAAAGCTGCTATGGATGTGGAAATGAAAGCCATTAATTCCCATAAGGTTTTTAAATCTACCAGGCTGCCTGAGGGGTATAGGGCAGTAGGTTGTAGGTGGGTTTATAAGAAGAAGACCTTAGTCAATGGTGATATTCAGTATAAAGCTAGGCTTGTAGCACAAGGATTTTCCCAGATTAAGAATCAGACTTATGATGAGGTTTTTGCACCAACGCTAAGAGGGGAGACATTTAGGTTTGCCTTAGCAATGGCAGCAGCTGGGAATTGTGTAGTACAACATTATGATATCACCACAGCATATCTGCATGCTGATTTGAAAGAAGAAATCTATATGACTGAAGCCCCAGGTTATGAGTCAAATATTGCAGGAAGAGTATACAAGTTACAGAAAGCATTGTATGGACTCAAGCAATCAGCACATTGCTGAAATCTAAGGTTAGATAAGGAATTACAAAGAATGGGGTTCAAGTGTAGTATAGCTGACCCATGTCTGTATGTAAAGCAATGTGAAAATGATGAACAGGTATTGCTTTTGATTT
Source organism: Charina bottae (assembly GCA_023362775.1). Classification (NCBI taxonomy): domain Eukaryota; kingdom Metazoa; phylum Chordata; class Lepidosauria; order Squamata; family Charinaidae; genus Charina; species Charina bottae. The sequence goes on from JALMGJ010000002.1 coordinate 243,668,112, forward strand.
TTGTAGACAATTTATGTCTTATAGCGAAAGATCAAAGCAGGGTAATTGAATTTACTGAAAACCTGAAACAACAATTTGATGTCAAAGATTTGGGAGAGATTAGGAATTACCTAGGCGTAGGTATTCAGAAGGTTGATGGGGGTTATGTTCTAGAGCAGCGGAAGAAAATTGAACAACTGCTAAGAGAGAACAATATGGAACATTGTAAGGAGGTTCCTACCCCGATGACAACAGATTTTGTTAATACAGAGACTGGAGATGATGACCAAACTTCATGTGATCACGAACACTATCATTCAATAATTGGAAGTTTATTGTATTTAGCACAATGGTCGTGTCCTGATATCGGGAATGCAGTAAATGTACTGAGTAGATATGTTACAAAACCTACCCAGAGGCATTGAAAGGGTATTAAACGTGTGTTTAGGTATCTTAAGGGGACTATTGATAAATGTTTATTGATAAAACCTTGTAAGCCATTGGAATTAAAATGCTATGTAGATAGTGATTGGGGTAATGATGTACATGATAGAAAATCAATGACAGGATTGATGATAATGTTTGGTAACACCTTAGTTGGGTGGAAGTCTTGTAAACAGTTCTGTCGCAGTGTCAACTGCAGAGGCGGAATACGCTGCATTATCTGACCTATGTTCAGAGTTGATATGGTATAGGCAATTGTTAATGGATGTTAATATAACAATTGAGGGTCCTATATGTGTATACGATGACAGTGAAGCATGTATACAGATTGCAAAGTCTGATAGAGTCAGAGGGCGTAGCAAACATGTTGATATCAAGTATCACAATGTTAGGAATGCTATCAAAGAGTCTCTGATTGATTTGCAATATTGTCCATCTGAATGTAATGTAGCAGATGTGATGACAAAGCCTCTAAGTGTAGATAGACATAGGATGTGTATATCTAAAATGTGTATGTCTTCTATTCTGTACAAGTGAAATGTAATATCTATTGTAAATTGGAGGGGTGTTGGGGTTTTGATATACCCAGGAATTTACAGTTAGATATAAATTATACCAGAGAGGCTTGATATCTAGGTGAGAGGGGAAATATTCTGCAAGTCATTCAATTAGCAGCCATTGTTGTAGTGATGATGTGTCAGTGTGTGACTCATACAACAGGTGCTAAGAGTTTAGTTGGGTGTGGTGGATAATGAGAGTGACCTATAAGGTGATTGGTCAGTTTGTATATATAAGCAGAAGAATCCAGGAATTCTTCATTCTCATTCTACCTCTCGTATGCTGTATCGTTGGTGTATCATTTGTTACCCGTGTGGAAGTGATCTGTAAATAAGTATGTATATAAAGTAAATAGGCTATTTTATATAATCTCTGTGTGAGTGTCTATTTACTATACAGACTAAGGATCACTGGTGACTAAGGGAAGGACCAGGCCGCTCCATCCACTCCCGCTCTGACAGAGCTGGTCTTAATCTCTTTCTCATGCTTTCTACTTTCTCAGGACTGAGCAACCATTTTCCTTCTCTTACCTCTTGCTCAAGGCCAGAACTAAATTCTTCTATACCACCTCCCCTGTCAGAATCACCCTCTTCTCCCTCACCAGCAGATATGCTCGGGCCACTCACCTAGTTCAACTAGTAAGTCCAGAGGAGTTAGATAGAGTTAGAATGTTCCCTCCTCCATCATTGCATGGCAATTGCTACTGGAAGATCTACTGAGTTGGGAAGGAATGCTTCATCTTTGTCCTGGATCTCAGTGGTGAGAGCTCACAGGGATGGGGCTTGTGAGGAAACTACAAATGGAACCGATGTACAAGTTGTGGGTGTGGACATTGGAATACTTTGATTCAGGGTAGCCTTTCCAATGAATCGGATGTTCTAAATGTACACTACTGCGTCTAAAGTCCAGAATATATTCCCCTTCTTATTCCTCTTTGCCATCTATCAGAATTGGAGAATGGGAGGAGGGAGAACCAGGTTTTAAATGAAAGGGAGAATGTGGCTTCTCCCAAATTAGGAGTGACCTGTGAAATACATAATCAATGATGCAGGCAATTGTAGGGGGAAGGCCGCTGGGTTAACTTGCACAATTGAGAAGGGCCCAATAAACATTGAGTCCAGCTCCTTAGATTGGCAGGAGGAAGATAAAAACGTAGGAGAAAGCCACACCAAACACCCACTGTGATCTTGGTACCCTCTTGCCTATGTGCATCTGAGCCATGCTTGTATACAGCTTTCGCCAATCTCACTGTTCCTTTAAAAGGATCTGAGTAGCCTGTCTTTCCTGGAGAAAGTCAGAGGCACAAGGAAGAGTGGAGGCCAAAGTTTTGGAGGGCAAGATGCAGGGATAGTAAGCAATGATTGCCTAAAAGGGAGGCATGCCTATGGAGGAATGTACTGAGTTGTTGCAGGCAAATTCTGCAGGAGACAACAGTTCAGTTCAGTTCAGTTCAGTTCAGTTCAGTTCAGTTGTCCTGCTGATAAGAGGCATAGCACCTAAAGTACTGTTCTAGCAGTTGATTTCATCTTCTTCAATTATTCATTAGAGGCTGGATGATGAGGCGATGACAAATGAATCTGAATGTCCAATAACTGGTGGAATGCCTCTTAAAATGTGCAAGTAATTTAAAGCCATGATGTGAGAACACATGAGTGACTAAGCTCCTGTACCTAAAATGTGGTCAGGAAGGAGTTATGCAGTCTCCTGAGTCACTGGGAGATTGGTAATGGATCCATAGAAACCGTGTCCCATGGTCCAGGATGGGAGGGGACTGGCTGAAGTAAACCAGACAGTTTATCAGGGACAGTTGTGGCTTATTAACAGACATGACAGAATGGCAGCAGTCCTTGACACCTGGTTTCACCCTCAGCCCCCAGAACTCTCTGAGCAATTGATGCAAAGTTTTAAACACTCCCCAATGTCCAGAGTTTTACTGCTATGCCAAAGTTGCAATATTTTTTTCTCTTATACGAAGGTTAACATAGAAATGCCCATCGTGAAGCAACTGCCTGTCATTCATAGGGAAAGGGGATGGATCAGTCTGTGGGGCTTCCTGAAATAAAATTAAATTGCTTCTAAGCCTCTGTTGGAAGTTGGTAATCTGCAAGAAGAAAGGTACCAAGGTTATTTGTGAATCATAAAGTAACAGGGATCTGTAAGCTAGAATGCAACAATAGGATTTTATGCTTTATTTTTGGGACTTGATTTGCTTTATGGCCTCTGCTATCTTGATTGCTTCTGGTAACTGTATGTAGTAACTTTTGTTATTGTATTTTGTGTTAATTCAATAATTCAAATTTTGTGCCGTCTTCAATTCTTTGAGACTGAGGTCTTGCCTACCATGGACCTGAGCCCAGTCTCCCGATGCATTTTATGGGAGACTACAATTTACTAGGCTGTTTGTGATTGTTATTACAGATAGTCCTCAACTTATGATCACAATAGGGACCAGAAAATTCATCGTTAAGCAGTGCAGTCATTAAGCGAGGCATCACATGACTGCACCCAATTTTATGACTTTTTTGTGACAGTCATTAAGCAAATCACGTGGTTCACTATTGACTTTGCTTGTTGGAAGCTGTCTGCAGAGGTTGCAAATGGTGATCATGTGATCCTGGGATGCTGCAACCGCCTTAAATACATGCCAGTTGCCAAGTGCCTGAATTTTGATCACATGACCGCAGGAATGCTGCAATGGTCGTGAGTGTGAGGACCGGTTGTAAGTCACTTTTTTCAGCACTGTCGTAAACTCAAATGGTCACTAAATGAATGGTCATAAGTCAAGAACTACCTGTATTCTTATTTCATCTACCAGTAATTGTCTTGGGCAGTTTGCTACCTAAAATAAAAAAGGAAGTTTTATTTTTTTCTTATTTTTAAAAACAATTTTGATTTTTAAATTATAGAATTGTGCTTTTCTTTCAACTCTCCTTTTACTGGGGGGTGTTGTTTTTACAGGGGGTGAGATAGTCTTAACTTTAATCTTAAAAACATTCTTATTAAAACATTCTTGATTAAAAAAAACAAGAAACAAATTTCTGTAGTCATCCAAAAAAGGAAATGTATCTCCTTCCTGACATATTTGAATCTGCTTTCTTGAAAATCAACCTATTTCATAAATAGATAGCCTTTATTTTTTATTTTATTTTATTTTATTAGTTTTTAGTTTCATGACTACTAATTAGAATAATACAAATGTATGAGATGACTGTTTCAGAATTGGAGTAGAAAAGATAAATGTGAGTTTTTCACACATTTTAGCTTGTTCAATTTGTGGCAATTTTTATCAGGTTGATTTGAAATGTGGCACAATTGATGTTTCAGATTAATGTTATTAGATTAAAAACCAGCATTTTTATGAATCATAAAATTCTGGATCTTTTAATCAGACCTGTTTGGTTGTTTTTTTGTGACAGAATCCTAGAGTTGGAAGGAAATCTCGAATCATCTAGCCCAATATCCTGCCTAGTGAAGGATCCGCTATAGCATCTCTGACTTATTTTCATTATTATATCTCTTTAATACAACCAAATATGTGTTGGATGGTTCCTGTTATTTAGCTTCCTTTTCATTGGAAAGAAGGATTGATAACTGTTCTTATAAAGCATTTTGTGAGGGCAGCAAATATGAAAATGTACAGTAAGTGGACCAATACTGGAATTGAATTAAGCTACCTTATATCAAATTAAGACATTGATCCAGTTTACAGTCCAGTTTCATTGGAAACATTTTTGGGGGGTTTTAAGAAAAAAACTTCTACATTCTACATGGAAATCCAAGAATTTCCTCCAAGAAACCCATATATTCAAGAACTGATAAACAAACTGATGGAGTCCTTGGTGTTCTCTGAGCTTGGTTATTTGCTTGCAGACATTTCATTGCCTGATTAGGCAACATCTGCAGTGCTAGAAGGGAGTGGGGTTTGTTCCCTGCTTATAAACAGTGACAGTGTTGGTGGGGGTGTTGTTCTCTCCTTGGTAGTTCCTTGATTAGCTTGTTGTATACTGCTTGATTGTTTGATGGATAATTGTATTTCTGGGAGTTTTTAATGAAAATGTAAGAATTGTTGGCACTCAATCAAAATCCACATTTGAAAGAAATTCTCATTGACTCATTATCATTGTCTTTGGAGGCTTCTGGGTGGAGTTTTGCTTCAGCTCATCATTAGCTAGGTGTTGATTTGACTAACAGAACTTGCTACATAAACAAAATTAATTTTGATTCAGGTGACAAGCTGTAAATATGTTTAGCTTTGTATCTAAAGATAATATGATGGAGCTTTTCTTCTTTATAAACCTACCTGCATTAAATTCACAACTAAGGTACGCTAAACTCACAATCTTCACAAATGAGCAGATATGGTAAATGAGTCCAAATTCTCTATTTTTGAATCATAGATCAAATATTGTCGTGTTGACTGCCAGAATATATCTTAATAAAAATATTCCTATTTTGTTCTTTGCAGCTCATGCCATTCTCCTGATTTCATTTGGGGATCACACACAAAATGTGATGATATCATTACATTACAGTTAGTCATACATGGCTACAAAGAAACAGAAAGAAAACAGGCACAATACAACTGAGGTGTGGAAAGGGGCAGATTGTTCACAACTTCCAAAGTTCTGTCAATTTTTCCTGGGTTAGCTTTATCAGTCTTTTAAGGCCATCAGATTTTTTAAAGACCCCTTCACAATGAAAACCAGTGACCTGGAGTAATTGAGGACTCTAAGCTTGCATAGTGTAAAGTCTGACTCTGGGACCTCTCGAGGAATGAAGAGACAAGACACTCTTGGAATGTCCTCCAGAGTATTTCTGAGGATAACTTGGGCATCTGGAGCAGGCATATTCACTCATTTTCTGGGGTCGATGCCACCAGTAGAGAGGCACCTTGGTCCCAGTGAACCCCCCTGCAGTCATCTTTAAATTAGGAATCCACTGTAAGTAAACATTGTTAAAAGTAGTTCCACAAAAACAAACAGAACAAAGCATCTTTATCTGATAGTTTCTCCTCAACTGATCCCAAGATGCTGGGGTAAAAGATGTATCTATAACTCCCAGAATTATATTTTCCATAGGTGGTCTTGATCTTCATTTAATCACAATCCTATCTTCAGTTGGAAGATCAATTATTTATCTCCATTTATTGTGCTTTTTCTCCTCTCAAACTAATTTCCCACAATCAAATTGAATAGGACTCATTTTTAGTATGAATGCATAATTTTCTTTGAAAAGGAAAATTAATTACAAGTCTCAAAATACTGGAGAAATTGAGATACATGCTAAGCACCACATTTCTGACAATACAAGATTGACCTGGCCAACAATGAGCTCTGTACAAGCCTATATTTAATTTATAATTATGAAGTTATTTTGTTCACTTGGTGACATCGGTGCTCGTTTCTTCTTTTCCTGTACAAAGAAGGGAGTGGGGTGGTTCAGCTTTGTACCAATTCCAGTTAAATGCACTTTATAAATTAAGGAGCCCAGCTATTCACAGTCACTTTCAACTTTAAATTGGCAGTTTGGAGTAACTGACATTACTTTTTTATGTAAAGAATGAGGCCCAAATGGGTACAAATCTCTTTCTTCCAAATTTTGAGAAGGATCTTTAATCTCTTCATTTCTGAGTGGTTATGGCAATTCCTTGTTAAGAAGACATGGCACTGTACTAACAGGAAAACAAAATGGGCTCCAGCAAGTTTTTTATTAGGACAACATCAAAAGAAGGTGTTGGGAAGGGTGGGAGTGAGAATTCGTCTCAACTGATTAGTAGGATATAGAAGCAAAATTATATCAGTGTTATTCATTTTCAAATAACCGTAATAATATTTCAGTGCACACCCATAATGTTTTCACAGTGTGAGATAGAATGAATATACGGATTGCTGAAGCTGTTTCTCTTGTGAAGGTCCCTCACATTCTTCATCTGGAGGAGAGCACATGGTTTTTTACTCTGCCAGCCTAAATTTAAAATTCTGATATTCTCCCAGTTAGGATCCCTGCTCTGATCCTAATTGGAAAGAAAGGAAGCTGGAGAAGTGAAAGAGAACATTCTAGTGCTGCACTGCTGGAGAAGCAGCAATAGATGTATTGTTGGAAGAATGAAGATGGGTGATAACTTAGTGGTAAAACACTTATTTTATATGCTCATCCTGAAGACACTTCTGTTAAAGAGCTACACCACTATGAAATGCAAAAGTCTTCCATATCTATGTAGCAATATTTTGCATCTCTAGGTAAGTGTGTTGACATGCAGTCTCCTTTCCAGAATTATGTTCTTTCTACACTGTCAGCAGCTATCACACACATCTGCACAGGCTGAATCATGAGGGTTTTATATTACCTGTCTGATCTAGAGCTTTGGCATTTTAAAATTCTCCATTGTATTTGTGGCAGAAAAACAAAAGGATCCCCTCCACACGCATTCATCCCCTAGAACAGTGTTTCTCAACCTTGACAACTTTAAGATGTGTGGACTTCAACTCCCAGAATTCCCTAGCCACCATGTTGCAGTCCACACATCTCAAAGTTGCCAAGGTTGAGAAACACTGCTTTAGAATATAGGAGCATTTCCAAGACTTTCTCAGGAAGATAAACCTACCATTGGTTGTAGCAGAGTTTCTGTCCTCCTCTAAGATTATTCTTATTTTTCATTGGCGATCACTCGTAGCCGAGTAAGATTGTCTTCCAAAGGTAAAATTTTAACGGTGGATCCGTAAGTGGCTATAAAGGCCAATTCTGGATCCGCACAACCTCCCACAATGAGGGCATAGGTTTCCGGGTGGGAGACGGTCATGATGAGGGTTTGCCTGACGTGCCTTCCTTTTAGCTCTTTTCTCCTTTTCGCCCTGTACTCGTGCTTCTTCAAAGTCCATAGCGCCATTAATAAAGGATGACCTCCAATTGAAACGCTCATGAGTTAGGGCTTCCCAGTTCTCAATGCTGATATTACATTTTTTAAAATTAGCTTTGAGAGTATCTTTGAATCTCTTTTGCTGTCCACCAATATTCCGTTTTCCATTCTTAAGTTGGGAGTAAAGTAGCTGCTTTGGAAGACGATGGTCAGGCATTCGAACAACATGACCGGTCCAGCGAAGTTGATGTTGGATGATCATTGTTTCAATGTTGGTGGTTTTCGCTTCTTCTAATACGCTAACATTAGTCCGCCTATCTTCCCAAGTAATTTGCAGAATTTTTCGGAGGCAGCGTTGATGGAATCTTTCAAGAAGTTGGAGGTGGCGTTTGTAGAGGGTCCATGTTTCACAGGCGTACAGAAGGGTTGGTAGTACAATGGCTTTGTAAACAAGCATTTTGGTCTCCCTGCGAATGTCCCGATCCTCAAACACTCTACGCTTCATTCGGGAGAAAGCTACACTCGCAGAGCTCAGGCGATGCTGAATTTCAGCGTCGATGTCCGCTTTTGTAGATAGATGGCTGCCGAGATAAGAAAAGTGATCGACATTTTCTAGTGACACACCTTTAAGATGGATTGATGGCGCTGCGGAGGGATTGGTTCGAACTTGCTGGTAAAGCACTTTGGTTTTTTTAATGTTAATTGAGAGGCCGAGCTTTTCATATGCTTCTGCAAAGATGTTTAGGATAGTTTGAAGATCTTCCTCGGAGTGTGCACAGACTACGTTATCATCAGCATATTGAAGTTCTATAACAGAAGTTGTAATTACCTTATTTTTTGCTTTCAGCCTACTAAGCTTAAAAAGCTTTCCATCTGTTCGATATATAATTTCTACACCAGTAGGAAGTTTCTCTTCAACAAGGTGCATAATCATAGCGATGAAGATAGCGAATAAGGTCAGAGCAATAACACATCCCTGTTTAACGCCGGATTCCACTTTAAATGGATCGCTTTGAGAGCCATTGTTATTCAGGATTGTTGCCATCATGTCATCATGGAGTAACCGCAAGATGTTCACAAATTTATCAGGGCATCCGATTTTCAGAAGGATGGTCCAGAGAGCAGTACGATTTACAGTATCAAAAGCTTTAGTCAGATCAATAAACGCCATGTACAGAGGGCGGTTTTGCTCCTTGCATTTTTCTTGAAGCTGTCATGCAGTGAAGATCATATCCACTGTTCCCCTGGAAGGGCGGAAGCCATTTTGCGTTTCAGGGAGGATGTCTTCTGATACAGATAGGAGACGGTTTGCAATGATCTTTGCCAGGATTTTGCCTGCTGTGGCTAGAAGGGAGATGCCTCGATAGTTTCCACAGTCTGTTCTATCACCCTTTTTAAAGAGAGTGATAATTATGGCATCCCTAAAGTCTGCTGGAATCTCCTCCCTCATCCAGATTTTTTCAATGAGCTTATGAAGTTGTTGTGTAAGTTCAGGCCCGCCTTCTTTAAAGACTTCAGCAGGAATCCCATCAGGTCCACTAGCTTTGTTATTTTTCATTTGTTTAGTGGCTTTACTGACTTCCTCCAAACTAGGGGGTACTGCAAGCTCATCTCTTATTTGTTTTTGCGGGATTTGCAAGAAGACTTCATCAGCCACAGTAGAGTGACGATTAAGGAGATTGTAGTAATGCTCTTTCCAGCGCAGTGCAATAGACTCTTTGTCCTTTAGAAGTTTAGCACCATCTACTGAGCGTAAGGGATTTGTACCATGGTTTGTTGGTCCATAGATGGCCTTTATGGCATTAAAAAAGCCCCGTGCATCATGAGCATCTGCAAAATGTTGGGTTTCTTGGGCTTTCTTTATCCACCATATGTTCTTAAGTTCTCTAGTTCTTCTTTGGACTTCTGCCTTTGCACTGGCGTAGATTTTTTTCTTAACGGCACAGTTAATATCTTTTTGCCATATCTGGAAGGCTTTCCTTTTCTTGTCAATAATATGTTCAATCTCACTATCGTTCTCATCAAACCAGTCCTGATGTCTCTTAGTCTGGTATCCGATAGTTTGTTCACAGGCTGAAATAATAGAAGTCTTCAATTTAATCCAGTGTTCCTCAACATTTTCAGGAAGTTCCATAGGCAGATGTTCCTTGAGAGTTGATTGAAAGCAAGCTCGTTTAATAGGATCTTGAAGGGCCAGTGTATTCATTTTATGCCTTGGTTTTCTTCCTTGGAGCCTACGATGAGGGACAATCTTTATGGCCATCGTGGATCGAATTAATCAATGGTCTGTCCATCAGTCATCGGCGCTCGTCATGGCTCTGGTGAGAAGTTCTTATTTTTATACACCCCATAACCCAAGAGCCCACATATACTTCCTCAACCAAATTTTGAAGCTCTTGGTATACAGTCCTTTGCTTTTCCTAATTGAAGCTTCACTTTTAAAAAACTTCTAGATACTGTAACTACTGCTTCTGTCCTTTTTTGGTTCTTCCTTGCTGTGTAAAACTGGTTCTTCCTTTTCTGGTTAGGATCACATTTCATAATAACTGGGAGCCCCTTAGATTGTGAAAAAGTTGCAGTTTTCAGCAGCATATATATTTCTTCTTCTTCTGATAACTTTAGTCCTAAAATTTAGCTCTGGTGGATGTGATGTCGCTACCTTGAGAAAAAATTACAACAACCCAACTTAAAAAAAAACAAAGTCCCACCTTGTCTGGTGATATTGCTATCATACCCTGTGGTCCTCATTGGTCCAACATTATATCCTCATCACCACCATCACCACCACCACCAGCATGTATTCCCAGTCAGAGAAATTTTTTTTCCAACCCAATATGTATAATTTAGCTATATATAGTCATGGTTTTTTTGATTATCATTGATAAGTTTAGATCTTAAAGTTATGTCTTGAGGTTTGCTTTATGGGTCTGAAAACAATTGATTCTCTTAGAAAGGAAACAGGAAAAGTCCAGAAAATGAAGTTTTAGGAAAAAATGTTAAAACTTGGGTAACATTTAAAAATAACATTTGGTCTTTTAAATTATGTTAATAAAAATAAAATCAGAATAATAAACTCTCAATTTACTAGATGTAGTCTTTTATTGTTTTTAATAATTTTTGAGATCAGAGTTATAGAAATATTGAGAGATCAATGAACATTTTGCAGTGGAAAAAATGCTTTTATTTTAAAACAAAGGAACAAAACAAAGTTAACTTACTGCTCATCTCAGCCAAGAAAAGCACATGGCTATTTACATATGAATTATTACATAGCTGCAGCCAGTTGCCTTAAACACAAAAGGGAGGTTTACAATATAAAGCCTTTACAATAACAACTTGGCATTACCTGAGTGGACAACGTTTAGCATGTGACCACCCTGACTCAGCTCACCTATTCACTTATTTGGAAAAGAAACAACAGGTAACATTCTGATTGGTCAGTTCAAGCTAGACCTTCAGGCACCAATAATTAACATTCCTGAGGAGGGAGTTAAACCATGAGCCCTCCTGACTCCAACAACAACAACAACAACAACAATACTTTTCAGCCTGACTTTTAAATCTGAACTTTTCAGATTCTTTCAAAATCATAAAATATATAACATAGTCGTATTATGTTTTGGGGTTAGAAGAGCTCATTTACACGAGCCTAAAGTTCCATTTAGCACAGCTTCCTTTTCTGATTGATTATATGCATCAGAGATACAAGGCACAAAGCTAACAACCTTCTCCTATTGTTGCTTCCCAGTATCAGTACTAAGAACTAAACTAGAGGAGATGACACAAATCCAATTAGCAACTGTATGAATGGCTTTTAACCAGTTAATAACAGATTTGGAGCCCTGATTCAGTAGAAGTAGAAATTGCTGATCAGGACTGTACTCCCCATACTTGCTATTTGGATTGGGAGAATATTATAAGATTTTATACCTATCCAATAGCAGCTGTCAACTGAAGCTTTTCTTTTAATCCAATTTGCAGGCACCTCTCCTTTCCTGCCCAAACTGGAGTAATATCACAACATGAAGCACAGTGTTAACTGCCACTTATTTTCTCTTTAAATGACCTTTCATGCATTTATTAACTGAATAAATGGCATTTTTTTCTTGTATTTCCCTGAAGCTAAGATGAAAGGTAGATATCTGCAGATGTCTAGGATAACTAGTAGCTACTGGTATACTATACATCCATGAATTTGTTTACAGTAATTCCCTTTGAAAAACATTGTGGGGTAGACATGGGAATATGTCCAAGATTTCCACTGCTGTTTGGTGCTTAACTCCACTGGAACTTGAAAACAAGTGTTTCACTAGGCAAAAGTTTCAGCCTTTGATCTTTCTTACTGTTCCAAACGTCCATTTACAGTATTTACCGGCATAGGTACCTGTCCTGTTCCGACAAAGTTCAACACGGAAGCAGTATTTTAAGATCTTTATTTACAACTCACAAAATGCAGCTCAATTCACGAAAGGTACCGAAACCTCGTTGGCTTATTCCTGGGAGAGCCCTCCCGTAGGAACTCGACTGGTATCGGGAACGGACTGGGAGACGGGGGTGGAATTCCGAGCGATTGAAGAACAAGGCTGAGTCTCTCGCAGAGGCGCAGCGGCAAGGCGGGGCAGACCTCCAGAAAGGCATGTGGCCTCAGTACATGGCAGGGATTCAGGCGGGCACACGGTAGCAAGGCAAGTCTGTACCTCTGGAAAGCACACAGCAGAAGACAGCGGCTGGAGAGCAGATGGGAGCACGGCAGCAAGGCAAGTTGAAATCTCCGGGAAGCACGTGTCAGTGGATAGCGGCTGGAGAGCAGATGGGAGCGCGGTAGCAAGGCAGAACAGAGCAGCAAGGTCCGAAGCGATGATCGTCGGGCAGGACTTGGCAGCAGGGATACCAGCGGTGAGAGACTCTGGCTCGGAGGTAGAATCCGGGGCGGTGGCAGCACTAGGCTCCGGTGCGGGACCGCATGCAGCAGCAGAATCGCGATCCATGGAGCACGTGAGTGCCAAGATAGAACGGTTGTCTTCGGCAACCTGTGCTAGGTGTGCTGCCCCTTTTATTCTTTGATTTTCACACCGTTTATGGCCAGGAGCCAATCGGGCCTTACGCTGTTCGGCCCGCCTTCCCCACCTCCTTTGCCACACGCTGATGGGCGGAGGTGTTTCTTCCACCGGCCCACCTCCAATCAGCGGCTCTGGCCCGGATTCAACTTTCGCGCCATCGCAGCTACTTCCTCTTATCGGCTCATCCTCCTCCGACTCAGAATCCGGCATGGCGGCAGGGCTAGGCTCGTCCTTGACAGTACCTGAAGATGCTAGTGCTGCAGAGCTTTCTAAGCCCTTAATACTTTGATTGGATTCTTGATTAAACAATATTACATATTGTTATATAATATTATAATATATAATAATGTGACATTAAATTATGTATAAAATGGTTTAATGATTCTTTTTTAGAGTGTTGGTTTTAATTTTTGGCTTTATAGGCATAGGCATGTTCAAGAAAATCAACTGTTCTCCAAGAGATATTAAAATACTAACTTTGGGGGACTAATCCATTTCAGAATACAGTACAAAAGCTTTGGATTGCACAGAACCAGGGGTGTTCTTTGGGTATGGTCAAAAAAGTCAAGATGGCAGCTGTGACGGTGTGATCAAAGCTCTGCTCATTTTTTATGTGAACTCTTCTTCAAGTCAGGGAACAGTTCAGTGTAATTCAAAACAAATCCATTCCATATGGTGAATATTGTTGGAAGAAATGGAGTTATTACTTGACTAACACTGCAAAATTTGTTATAAGTGCATTAACTTCAAAAACTATTCATTCAGAAGACTACTGAATACAAACATTTTCCTGATATTATTTCTCCATAAATGTTTGCTAGATCTCTGCACTAGCAGTTTCCATATCATAATCTTTTAAAACTTATTTGAACTTTGTGTGTGTGTGCGCACATGTGCACACATGCTCTGTAACATTTTCATTCAGCATAACATTTTACACAGACAGCAGGCAATTTGATTTAGGGTTGTTAAGCTATATAGACTGTTATTTCCTTTTCTTTGTCTTTCTCTCGCTGATAGACTTAGTTGGAGCTCTTTTTTGACTTGTCAAGGAACATTGCTGGGGATTTCCAGGAAAGAATGAAAAAGCTGAAATTTGACAGGCTTCTCCAAGCTCTTGATTGTGTTTCTTATTTCCCTCTCCCTTTAGCCTGCTCTTGAAGATTGGAGAGCAGAAAAGGGAAATAATGAAAGGTTCCTTGTGAGAAGAAGAGGAGCGCCACATGAGATTGCACAAACACAGGATGTTATTATGAGTGGAAAAGTGGCAGGAGGGAACGTGTGCAGAGCCCTTCCGTTAGCTTACCTTTTTTCCCCCTGGACCCATCTGAAAGGTCATTAGCAGAAGAAATGTGGGAGGAAAGGGGCAGGTAGAGTGAGAGTGCCCCCACTGGTCTTCCTTGCTTGATTCCCCTGCGCCAGAGGTGCCTCCAGGGAAAGGTAAAAAAGTTCAAGATAGTAGCCACAACCATGCAGTCAAAGCCTCACCCATTGTTATGTGTGCACACGTAAAGAAGGGCAGAGCTTCATTTATATTAGTAAATGTATTAGGTTTCTTCTGTTTATTTTACTTTACTTTTTGGTGGGGTATTACAATTACATAGCTGATTAATACGTTGGCTATTACTGGTTTTCTTTTCATTTGTGTTTGTATATTGTGTTCTCTTTTTTTAAGATTGTAATAAAATTATATATTAAAAAAACAAAAGAAGGGCAGGGCTTCAATTGTATGGTTGTAGCCACCATCTTGACTGTTTTGACCCCTTCCCTGTGGACCCCCTGCCCTACCCTGTATAGGCATTTGATATTCAGGTGTGTTTCAAGGTAATGTTGAAAGCCTTGCTGAAGCAGTTCTTCCAGTGTTCACCAATTCTGCTAGAAATGTCAATGGGATGGTTCCTGGTCAACTGGTGAAAGTCACTGGACTTTCTTATTCACAGAAGGCTTTTTGCTAGAACATTGTCATGCCTGCTTCTCAATGGTGCAGAATATTTGGTAGCCAGATATTCCTTCACCCCCATGTCATCTTTCATGTCAAAGTTTGGCTTTACCCATCTCAGGTTGGTGATTATTTCACTTAGGAGTAGGCTGACCATACGTCCTGTTTTGAATGGGACAGTCCCATTTTTTAAGGATTTTTCAACCGTCCCGTCGTTTTCATAAAAATCTGAATTTTGTCCCGTTTTTCAAACCCGGTGGGAATGGCACAGAAGGAGGATCCGAGCCAGAGTGCATACTGGGGGCGGGGTTTGCAGGCGGGAGCCAATCGCGCAGACCGGGGGGCGGGGTTTGCAGGTGGGAGCCAATCGCGCGGACCAGGGGACGGGGACCCGTGTCTTTTTCATGAATATGGAATATTATATAAGATCCCATCCCGTTTTGCCATCCTGAAACATGGTCAGCCTACTTAGGAGAGGCTGAATAATGATATTGAATCATGTAATATAGGATTGTAATAGAGAAAGTACTGTATGTATGTGGAAGCTGGATTTTTTTTTTTAAAAAAAAAGAAATTAAGCATACCACTATATTTAAAATAAGAGACAAATTAAGCTATTTGTCCATATAATCAGTCATATTTATATTACTTGGCAGTGGTCTGTAGAATTTTTCAGTTAGAATTCCCCCCCCCCCCAGCTGTTATTGCAGACTCCCTGAATTAAACCCGGGATTCCAGGGAAACCTCAGTTAACAGATCAGTTGAGATGAAGTGGTGTCTGTTATTCCCAATCATCTGTTCAATTGGAGAGTATGTCATCCATGATGATGTCATTACACAAATTTGCATGACTTTATGTCATTGGTATAAAGACCCTGATGTGCAAATGATGCACAATGAAGTAAATGGAATGGGAATTTAATCTTTTCTGTCTGGAGTTTATTGCACAAGGGCTGTGAAGTCCAAATGTTGCTGTATTTGTATGGAAGGCAACTGCTCCTCATCTGAGCTATGGACTTCTACAAGCCCGGAACAGTAGACTCCATAAGGGGGCCAGTAAGTTATAAAGTCAACATTTGAAAGAATTCAGGAAACTATAGTAACAGAATAAACCCAAGCATGATATATTATGTATGTACTGTATGTATGCAAAGTCAAGCATGTATTATCAGCACTGTCAGGATGGGGTGGGGAGGCAGGATGATGAAAGCAGCATTATGCTATTCTATGGCAAGTCCCCTTCCTTTTGAATGTGAGTTGTGAATAGCTTGCAGTGTGATGACACGATACTGATACTGCTTTTGTCATTCTGATGAAAGCAGAAAGCTCCTGCAGGCACCATGTCTGAGATGCAGCTCTTGTACTGTAATCCACTAAGGTTGTGTATGGCTTCTGTAGAGCAGCATCCTCCAACCTACTGTCCTCCAAATATATTGGGACTGTAAATACTCACATTCCCAGCTGCCATGACTGGAACCATTAATTTATTATAAGACTAGGGAAGAAAAACATCAAGGCTAGATTTAGCTATTGTTTGTGAGTTGTTCAATTCTGCTAGTTCCTAGAAAAACAATTGCTATTCTTCCTCTATAAGGAATTAGGAATGCCAGTGAAATTCTCCAGAGGCAGGCTTAGAAAATAGGTCCAGGTTCTCATAAAACCAACCTTCAGGTGACACCTAAATTTGGAGCACCTTAGCTTTTTTAGTTCTCCATTTTTAACACTGTTAATCAGAATGATGAAACGATGAAGAGGAGGTAAGGATGGATATTCATATTCTTTTCTCTCTCTTTTTATTACAATCAATTTAAGGAATTTGATGATGATGATGATGATGATGATGATGATGATGATGATTATATGTTGGAAGAAACATTCTTGACCTATTGGACAGTATCTAACTGACCCAGATAGATAATTTGATTTTCAAGTTTTTAGTTTGTTTTATTGTTGAATAAAACTATTTATTGTGACATCATGTCAGTCTGCCAAAAGGAAGCAATTCTCTTGCTGGATACTGTACAAATTTGTCTCCTAGGATTTTTGGCATAAGTTTTTGGCAGGTCATGTATTGGAGGAGAGGAATCTATCCCTAGATATTTTCCTAGCATAATGTTTGAAACTGCTCTTGTCTCTTGTCTTATTTCAGAGGTCATATGGACTACAGAGTCCTTTTATATATTTGGTAAAACTGTCAAGAAAAAGAGGGAAGACTTTTCTAATATATCCATAGGGTGTTATGGAAAAAGCCTTTTCTCGTTAAAAAATTAGCTATATATTCAATCATGTATTTTCAGCAAATCATTGTATGAGAAAGTAAGAGCCCAAAAGATGGATGGGTTTGCCTTGAGATTTCATGTTAAATCAATGACATTAAGTGACTTCTTGACTAACAGAGGAATTTACTCCCCCATTGTCCATTCAGTGTTTAGTTAGCAATGCTGAATTTACTCACTTCTCATGAGCTCAGTGTTTTACATCTAACTGTGTTCTTCATCCAGCAAAATGGATCCATTAGAATGGATACTGCTTGTACAATGCATTTCCCTTCCTGCTTGTTGTTGTCTGTACGACCCTAACCTGCTCCAATTTTTTTTCCATACAACAACAGTAATGCATACTTAAGAAGTAGTCCTTGCAAAAGAAGGAGGAGGAGGAAGCTCCAGTTATGCTACATTACTGTACAGGTGGAACATGGCTTTGGACTCAGAGGATAAAGCTTTTTCTCTAAGTATATATGGCAAACATCTCTCTCTAGGAAAACAAATCAATGGGATGGTTCAATGAAAGAAATGGGAGCCTACAATCCTGAAAACTTGGATTAGGCTCCAGAGTGGAGTAGAGAGCTAAGCAGTGTTCAGAAGCAATGAAATGAACCACAAATCAATTTTAAAGCTGAGCTAAACCCCACAAAGTCCCTGGATGCTCACACTAAAGGGAAGGACAACTGATGTCTGGAGTAAAAAACAGTTATAAAATTTAGATCCAGAAATACAAAGGACTCAGCCACTCCATCTTTAGTTTTAATTTCCTTTACTGAAGACTGCACAGTGGCCTGATCTAGACAGAGGTATGGGAAAGAGGTTGAATTTTTGAAAGCCTATAAGGAAGGTTAAACTTCACCCATCCCCATCCAAATTAGAACACTCTGTAGAAATGCAGTGATCATGATGACTGCCATCTAGAAGGCAGTCCATATTGTTGCCAAGAAAACTGCATGGGCCATGTAGTCACCAGGCAGTCAAAGAATCTCTACTTTTCTATAAAGCTAAGTCTTTGCTCAGGAAGGAACAGGATAAAGAAATTAACCATTCTGATTTGAAAGTGTGATCGTACTGTTCTGGAAGTCTCCTGGATAATTGACTGAGATATGCTGTGAATCATACAAATGCCGTGTTAGAGAAGACAAATAGCTAATTATTTGCAAAACATACAATATCGTGAGAACTTGTCTAAAAGGTATTTCAGTGAAATTATTGGAAAGTGAGAATATTTAGGAGTGGGTAGCTTTTCCTGCCAAAGCTCTAGAACAGTGTTTCTCAACCTTAGCAACTTTAAGATGCCTGGACTTCAACTCCCAGAATTCTTAAAGTTGCCAATGTTGAGAAATACTGCTCTAGAATGACCAATTACTGATATTCTTGTGAGTTGGATGGTGACTTTGGTAATTAGCTTCTGTAACTGCATGTACCAGCAGTTCCCTGAAAACACCGCTGTTTAACTGAATCAGTGGAGAACTACATAATTCCCTCTAATTTTTCAATAGGGGAACCCCATGAACAATTAGATCTGATTTCTCTGCAGTCCTCTGGGGCATTGTTCTTCACCCTAGCAGACTCCAGTACTGCTGCTTTTCCTGAAACAGCTGAAACTTAGGCCAAAAATGGCACGGCAGTAAGAATAGAAGGTGTAACTTTACGTAAACAGAGACCTAACATGCCTGCATTTCTTTGTGATGCTGCCATGTCTCTTTGCTTCAGTGTCCTGTGCCTATTCTTATCCTTATATTTCCTCTTGTTTTTAGTGCAGCAGATATTTAGCTTTTGGTCTTGGATCTTTCAAGGCAAATATACAATCTTCTCCTACAGGTCCAAGCAATGGACTTTACAGACATTGAATGACACTACATGGCCAATAAGGCCCCAGACAGTACTGTGTAATTAGACTTGGATTTGATCACGGTTCCCCTTCCAACCTGGAATTCTGTGATTGCAGCAAGGAAGAAAAATATGTTAAAGCTTGTCAAACCCGCTTTACAGTTCTGATCTGGACACTTCTATCATGATGTATATATTTAAAAGGAATATGTCTCTCCCTTAAGAAAGGTGATTTGGTCAAACCTAACCCATGGCTAATCCATTTAACCAGCTTGCCTCAGTGTGAGCATAAGCCACTGACCATTTCTTAATGGCAGGTGTGCAGAACATCCTCTCCCTACACCTAGCCAACTGGAAAGGCAATCTCCACCCATATTTTTCTGCTAGAGTATTGTTTTCTGACTTATGCTAACTCAAATGAGTTAGTCTGGTTCACCTTTTGCCAGGAGTGCCCGGGGTGGTAGTGGGGTATGGTTGAAAAAAATCAAGATGGTGGCTGCGACCTTGTGGTCAAAACCCTGCCCTTTTTTTACATGTATTGCAATGCACATAAAAAAGGAGTACGGCTTTGATTGCATGGTAATGGCCCCCATCTTGACTTTTTTTGACCCTCGCCATTTGCCCCTGCCTGATGTGCTTCATTTCATTATTGACAAACACCTCTGCTCCAACTGGCTATTGTGTCTCCTGGCAGGAATGCTTTCTCCCCTCTTATCACTGATAGCTATCCTCCATGGCCATTTTATTTTACAAATTCACCAATGGCAAGCTGAAAAGCTGCCTTTTTTAAAAAAAAAACAAGTTCTCTGATAGAGCAGTAAAGACCTCACCCCATCCTCCTCCAAGAATTCACAAGACAGGGCCTATGGTAAATATGGTCCGGGTAAACATCAAGCCATTACACCAAAATATAGGAAGGGGTTGAAATCCAGAAAGGGATTTCTTAAACCAGCTTCATTTCCAGCTGGTTTACATATGAGAGACAAGTAGCTTAAGGCCACAGTGTGAAAAAGCCCCTAATCATGCCCCTGGTATTAAATTAATGCCCCTAGAATTAACTTTACCTTTCAAATGGTTCAAGAAAATGGGAAAACAGTTCATCTTTTTTATCTTCCCCAAGTTGTTTGAAGAATGCCATCTAGCATGTGTATAGCAGGAAGAAAAAGAACAAGCACATGCTTCTGATAAATTTGAAAAGGTAATGTTCTTGATAAAGTTACTATCGCAGTGGGATTCTGCTAGCACATAGCTTTCTAAACTGTGTGTCGTGACACATTAGTGAGTTGTGACAAAACCTGGAAGTGCTGATGGCGCGGCGGCAGCGGCGTGCCATCAGCGCTTCCAGGTTTTAGCGCCACACATGAGGCCGCCACTGCTGTGTACACCGCCACCGCCGTGCAGACCGCCGCCGTGCATGCCACCATGCCACCACGCCCGCCGCTGCCACTGCCGTTGGTGTGTCACCAACGGCGGGACTTTGGAAAGCACTGTGCTAGCAATTTGTCTGTGAATGTGTTAATATGGTGAGCCATCCACCTAATTGAAACTCGTAAATCTATAAATAAATGTAAATATAGAAAATCCTGATTCTAGTAGCCTCTTTTCAAAAAAAAAAACATGTCCTGAGTAAGAGATGGAATGCATAGAATCTCACATTCAGAGAACTGAAGCATGCCTAACTCCATTTGGCCTAGATCCAATGTATTTAACACATGTTTGTTTGCTTTTTAGACCACATCAATTTACTTAAATGGATAAAACGTCTTTGTTAAATCTGATCAAATTTCATATCACAGCTGCTAATACCACCCACGTGTTTAGGGAAGATTTATCACTTGTCCTAAAGCTGTGAACAAAGCCTACGCTTAGTGATACAATAACAGATGAATCTTCAGACAAAATATCATCAGTAGAAAATTCTCAGTTTATAATTTCCTGAAGAGGGCAGTGGTATCCAGCATGACAAAGCCTCAACATTTTTGACAAAACCATGTTTATTTTGCACTAAATCTCCCCTGACGAATAACCTGAACATTTTCTGTTTCTGTCTGAGAAAAGTTTTGCGCAATTACAGTTTGGAAAATGGCATTCCTGTACATTAATTTCTAGGAAAGAACTGAGCTCTGTCCACTGATGCACAACAGGTTTTCTAAATTAAGTGCAAGCTCAATTTAAGGGCATTGGAATAACTTTCCTTTCTGTTCCTTAAAAAATTTAGAAAGTTTCCCTTTCCTTTTGGTTAGTCACAAAATATCAAATTATTAGCAAATAGAATTATACTGATTTCCCCAGCATTTCAAATGAGACAATGAGGCCCTTTAATGCTTCAGGAGGCAACATTGGACTCTAAAAAGCAGCAGTTGCTGCCACAAAGTTTTAGCTGCTTTGCACAGATTCTATTATTTCTTTTCATTTTGAGAGGTACCCTTTGGGTTCCATATCTTTTAATGTTGCCTTGCTTCAATGGCTGTTGTGGGTCTTCCGGGCTGTGTGGCCGTGTTTTGGAAGTTGTGGTTCCTAACGTTTCGCCAGCATCTGTGGGCAGCATCTTCTGAGGGCAGGAGCACAGACAGAAGTGAAATCTCTGTGCCCAGGTAGAGTGGCAATGTTTTGTTTGTTTTCTATTTATAGAGCTAAGTCATAGGAGATTAGGTGGGGTTTTTTGTTGTGTTGAAATGTTAACGAGTGGCTGATGAGCGTGATTAGCATGTTCATTGTGAGAAGTATTCCCACGTCCTGGTGGTTGGACTGAGTTCGTTGACCTTTTGCAGGCTGTGTTTTTCAGGACTGGTAGCCAAGTTTTGCTAATTTTTAGACTTTCTTCTTTTTTATTGTAACTGTGCTGGTGTTTGTGAATTTCAATGGCTTCTCTGTTTAATCTGGTGTAGTGGCTTTTGGTGTTGTCCAGTATTTCTGTGTTTTCAAATAGGATTTTGTGTCCCGTTTGCTTGAGAGCATGTTCAGCTACTGAAGATTTTTCCGGTTGCTGTAGTCTGCAGTGTCTTTCGTGTTCTTTTATCCTGGTGTGAATGCTTCGTTTTGTGGTTCCGATGTATACTTGTCCGCAGCTGCATGGTATGCGGTATACTCCTGCAGCGGTGTGGGGGTCCGTTTTGTCTTTTGCTGATTTTAGCATTTGTTGTATTTTCCTGGTGGGTCTGAAGACTGTTTGAAAGTTGTGTTTTTCCATCAGTTTTCCCATGCAGTCAGTGACTCCTTTGATGTAGGGCAGGAATACTTTGTTTGTGGGGGGCTGTTTTTCTTCAGTTGGATGTTGTTTTCTTGGTTTGATGGCTCTTTTTATTTCATTCTTGGAATAGCCATTTGCCTGTAGGACCCAATTCCGTGAGGAAAAAAAATGTCATGGCGCTAACATTAGGTTCATACCAGGAAGAGACCTGGAACGTGGCCATCTTGCAGGACCTAGGGACCTAGCAGCCCCTGCCCTATGGAACACCCTTCCCCTTGAGATCCAGAAGGTTTTTCTGTTTTGGTTTTTATTGTTTCTGTTTTTATTCTTTGGATGATACTGTTTTATATTATGGTTGTGAGCCACCCAGAGTTCTGGTTTTAAGATAGGCAACCATACAAATATTTTAAATAGATAAATGCAAAGCTTATTGCCCATTCCAGAGTCTCTATGTGGCATGGCAGTTGAACAATCCACAACCTGTATCTTCCTTGTGCATCAGGTTATATAGTTGATTAAACTTGAGATAGAGTCTAGAAACATGGCCCCCTTGCCTGGGACATGAAGATGGGCAGCTTGAGTACCAGAAGGACTTGTTCAACAACAAGAAAAATGAAAAGTGTCACCTCTATGGTCAACATAATGACAAAATTGCTGCAAAATTCTGGTTTGCGTGTTGGGGTTATTTGCCCTGTACTTAAAATTGTTAAATGTGGTAGTTGTCTAGAGGGCTGTTATATTGCAGAGCAAATTATGGTTGCATTGTTCTGTAACATCTATTACTGTTACATGGTTTTTGCACCATTATAATCATGTTGTGTTGTTTTGGTCAATTAAATTTCTTCTCCAGCCCATTATATTTGTAGGTGTTTATATTTTACATTGTGGGATTTTATAGACTTCTGTACAACTCTCTTTTTTTAATAAAACAAGACATTTCTTAATAAAGTGTTTTATTTTTGTTTTTTGCTTTACCTTGGAATGATTAATACAGTTACTAGTTGTTCTTTTTATGGTTAAATCAAGATTGTGAAAGACATTATTATCCACCAAGGGCTAAAGTTAGCAACTGTAAGATTAAATGTTGCAAATTAAAAGCGGGTAAAAATAAAAGTTTTGTCTACTGCTGACAAAGGGTACAAAACTCCTACATGTTCATAGTAGTGTATCCTAGTCCTGTGACCTCCAAATGTGTAGGACTTCAGATTTCAGAATTCCTAGTCAGCATGGCTTTGATGTGACTTGGGATTATAATGAAGTCCTACCTCTGGAAAGCAATATGCTAGAGAAAATTAGTGTAGATATAGGGCAATGACAAAAGTTCACCAACTACCAATGGGCAGTCAGAGTGGAGTTAGAGTAGCAGGGTCAGAGGGTTCTGAAGCTGCCAACAACCCCCCTTTGCAGATCCTAGCTTTTGCTGCATTGGAACTATCTATTCCAATAAACAACAGAAATTAATGGGCTTCCATAAAAATTGTTGCTGTTCCTCCTCCTCCTGCTCACAAGAGGACACATTGACAACACTCTATCTGTCTAGAACAGGGTGAGAGAATCTGTGGGCCATGGGTTGCATGAAGCAAGAAAATCATTTGTCAACAATTCAGGTATTTCTTTGACTTCCAATGATTTCTAGTAAGTGAATTATCATGTTCTGAACTTTTTAAGTAACATGCAGAAATTGAAAATAGGAGAAACTTAGTGTATTTTTTCCAGTTATCTTCCTCATTACTAACATTTTGCAATTTCTATTTCCCCTACATAACTCGTAGTTTGTTGCATTAATTTAAAAGGTGTGTGTTTATGTATATATGTTTCTCTGTGTGTGTGTCCGTACTTCATCTTCTTGATTTGATGTCCTGACCCTAAAGTCACATTTTAATAATATTATTTCAAGATGTACACAGAAATTTATTTCAATTGGGAGGGTAGGGGGAAGCCTAAAAGTTTTTTTTCCTTTTCATTCACAGGCCAAGTTGGCAGTGGAACTGGAGCATGTTAAAATAAGTGGTTGGCTGAAATTATTTCACTAAGCTGATTACATTTTCAAAAGCCTAAGCCAAACTGGCAAGAAGAAGAACATAAAGGAAGGGAAGCATCTTGGAGGCCTTTAAAATCAGCTTTCTGAGGTCTCCATGAAACATTTTCGACTGGTCCATCTCTTAATATACTACAGCCTTCTCTGACTTGGCTTTTTCCTAGACGTGCTGGAGAGAATTTTGTATCGTATAACTTCCATCTTCTTCAGACTAAAGGGTTTTATGGTTAGTATCTGGAGGGCAAACATTCAGAAAGGCTGTCCTAGCTGGCTGAAAATGATCTAGCCCTAGATTTATGTGAATATGCAGCTTGCCATCAAAACCAAACTACATTCTCAATTATCAACCACCATCACTATGAAATTATTTTAACCATTGTACAATATTAGTGCTGTGCAGAGAAATTGTCCTGCATTTTTTCTAGCAGTTTTCATTCAGTCTGAAGAAAAAGAATTTGGTTTTAAAATGTCTTTCAAAGAGAAGGATAATATCTTGCACTTAGGTAGGGCATGGTCAAAGGACTGGATGAATGCCTAGACCAGTGTTTCTCAACCTTGGCAACTTTAAGAGGTATGGACTTCAACTCCCAGAATTCCCCAGCCAGCTTGCTGGCTGGGGAATTCTGGGAGTTGAAGCCCACATCTCTTAAAGTTGCCAAGGTTGAGAAACACTGGCTTAGACTTTCAGTGTACAATTATCTCTTCAGCCCTCTGCTGCCTCCCTGGCTTCTTATGTTTCAGGTACATTCCAATGGATGACATCATGAGGAAGTGGCTTTTTTTTTTAAATGTGGGTACTAAGGGGAACTTTAGAATGATGGAAATTTACAGAAAGTAGCATATGTATATTCAGAACAATATATGAGTCATTCAGATGAAGAGTTCTTATACAGTAATAAGTAGGGAAAATAATATATTCTCAGTCAGATTTGAATGATATAAGTGAGCTGATGAGATAAAGAGTACAACCTCTATAATGACCAAAGAAGTGATGGCCAATGAATAAACTGTAGAGGGTTTGGCGGGGGGTTGGTTCTTTCAAGTCAGACTTGACTCTAGACAGTTGCATAGACAAGTCCATCCAGTTTTCTTGGCCACATTTTTCAGAAGTGGTTTGCTATTGCCTTCTTCTTAGGGCTGAGAGAGGGCTGGCTTCATGCCTAAGGCATGAACTCATAGTCTTCTGGTTTCTAACCCAATGCCTTTAACCACTATGCCAAACTGGCTGTCCCAGAGATATTAAATGTAGTAAAGAAAAGAGGCAAATATACTTGTAGCAGAACTAAATTTTATAAATTTGAAGAGTGACTACTGTTCTCTGCTAATTTCACAACTTTGGTATGTAACTGAAATCACATAGGGCTTACCATCAAGGAGGTGCGTTACTTTCATGTAGTTACAGTATATTAGCTAGAGTGCTGTGATGTTTGCAGTTGAAATCCACAAACTCTGAAATTTATTTAGTAAATAAATATGAGGAAATTCCATAAGGTGTCCCCCCCCCCCAAGTTTGAAAAAATAGAAACATTTCTAGCTTTAGGCTCAAACATAAGTTAAACAAGGAAATAAAATTCAGTCCATCTGTCATTTTTTTTAAAAAATGAGCAGATATTTACCAGTGCATGATCAAAAGTCTATTTAAAACCATAGCAAATTTCCTTGATTTCAGAAAATTTGGCATTCATTTTGTCTTTGAGTTCTTCCAGCTTTCCCCTTAGGCTGGACAATGGAATGCATTGAAATTACTCTAACATAACTGTTTTTTTTTAATTTTTCATCCACAAGTACAGTACCTATCTGCAAAGATGAGATTTTAAAATTAATTCCAGCTCTGAACAGATTTCGGTAGAACCTATTTTCTTGTTGCTGCAGTTGGGTTTCTTGTTTTTTCACTGTTGGTTACATATATGTTATTTGTTCTTGTTAGATAATGTTACTAGTTGTATTTGTTGTTTTACTTATTACAGCATTTTAATCACCATTTTTTACATGTAATGAAAATTATTTGAAATTTTTGTTCATGCCAAATAAAGTCAGGTCTATATGCAGCCAGAAGTAAATCTAATATGTTTCATCTGAATGGCAACATGAAGTACATGGGAAATCAGCAATTTGTCAAAACTCCCAGGATATATTTGTGGCACTCTGCTGCACTATAAAAGCCATAAGTGCATACCCATGAGAGCCAGTTTTGTGCAGTGGTTAAGGCATCAGGCTAGAAATTGGGAGACACTGAGTTCTAGTCCCACCTTAGGCACAAAGCCAGCTAGGTGACCTTGGGCCAGTAATTCTCTCTCAGCCCTAGGAAGAAGGCAATGGCAAACCACTTCTGAAAATCTTGCCAAGAAAACTGCAGGGACTTCTCCAGGCAGTCTCTGAGAATCGGACACAATTGAATGGTTAAAAAAAAAACATACTCACTAGGTCTGTGGAATGCTTCAGATTTGATTTGGAAGAAATGCTCAACAACATACAGGAACATGAATGAAGCACTAATCTGTGACTATTTATTTATTTATTTATTTATTTATTTATTTATCAATCAATCAAATTTCTATCACCGCCCATCTCCCTCCTCCGGAGGGACTCTGGGCAGTTTACAATAAGATAATAAAAACAAGAAACATAAAATATACATACAATATAAAAATACCATTATTAAATAATTGTAAAACAAGATTAAAATCCAAGAGGCAAGAATAGTAAAAAGATCTAACTCAATCCAATGTAGGAGAGGGTGACTGCAGCCAGGAAATCAGAAGACGTTTACTTCTTGGGAGGAGAGCAATGACAAATCTTGATAAAATAGTTAAGAGCAGAGACATCACACTGACAACAAAGGTCCGCATAGTTAAAGCAGTGGTATTCCCCATAGTAACCTATGGCTGCGAGAGCTGGACCATAAGGAAGGCTGAGCAAAGGAAGATAGATTCTTTTGAACTGTGGTGCTGGAGGAAAATTCTGAGGGTGCCTTGGACTGCAAGAAGATCAAACCAGTCCATCCTCCAGGAAATAAAGCCCGACTGCTCAATTGAGGGAATGATATTAAAGGCAAAACTGAAGTACTTTGGCCACATAATGAGAAGACAGGATACCGTGGAGAAGATGCTGATGCTAGGGAAAGTGGAAGGCAAAAGGAAGAGGGGACGACCAAGGGCAAGATGGATGGATGATATTCTGGAGGTGACGGACTCAACCGTGGGGGAGCTGGGGATGGCAACGGCCGACAGGTAGCTCTGGCGTGGGCTGGTCCATGAAGTCACGAAGAGTTGGAAGTGACTGAACGAATAAACAACAACAAATGACAATGCAAGGACATTGCATTTTAAGAATCATTACAAATAGCAGTGACAGTGCCCCCAATCAGGATCGAAACTGTGAGTTAGAATTAATTCATTCCCATTCCAACCACTAAGTGTACTGGAGGAGAAATAAAAGGAGATGGAGCATTTTCATCAATATCAAGGCAGGGATAAGTTTAAATTCCCCTTCTGTCATATCCTGATTTTATAAACCCCTGACCTCATCATGGCTATTATTTGTAAAAAAAAAAAAAAAAAAGAGGAGAAAAGAATGAAATTCAGTCCATTCTCATATATAATTTAGTGCCCATTGAGTTGTTTAAAGGTTCACCAGATAATTATACCATGAATCTAGCATTCATATTTACAGTGGTGCTTTCATTTCAGAAACAATCTTCAAGCCCTGGAAAGCTTACTGTATATGTATTGTGTGCCTGTAATGCAGAACAGTAGTGCCTCTGGGTGAATGTTTGGTGACCTTACCCAAAAGTGCTTTTTCAGTGAGCTTTTACCTGTTTTCCCAAATTCTTTTATAAAGCATTGGCCTTGTAACCCACTTCTATATTTAAGGTCAAAAGAGAATTGTTTAAGCAATTAAGGAAGGCTTTTACCAATTATCTGCATTCTATTTTCTTAACTGAAGCATCAGCTTCTAGCCATCTCAGATGAAAGTGGTAGTGAATATTGATGTGAGATATTTTGAAACGCATATTTCAGTGAAACAATTATGCACTGTCCTTGAGAAAACCTGGGAATCATAATGGGAGCTCTGTGGCTCATTTTTAGGCAATCTCTGCATTCTTAGGTATAATAGTAAAAATGTGCTGCCAGCCTTATATTATGCATTTAGAGGGAGCACTGCTGAACAAAATTTCCTCAAAGTTTTCCTTTACCAATGAAAAACGGCTTATGACTTATGAGGGAAGACCTTGTAATGACAATATCAAAGATGGGTAGTTTTTGGGAACAGAGATCCCACACATTGCCAGCCAAAATATATAGACCTGTCTAAATATTTAACAAGTAGGTTCTTGTACAAGGACACAAGCAGTGTTTCATTACAGGGACTGTCAGTGCATTCACTACCTTATCCAATTTTTGTCTATAATTTCCATGCACGAGACGGAAACCTAAGGTTCATTATTTTTGCAGTTGAATATGTTTCTAAAAAGAACTGTGTCAACTGTAGAGTACTGAATGCTACTTAATTAATGTGAGGAACTTTCATTTTATTACAGGCTTCTTCAAATTTCTCTGGAAACTTTTTTGGGTTTGTCTGTTCTCAGACACCTCCAGTGCTTGAGAGAATGTGAAAGACACCAAACTGGTCCATCCACCTTTTATTTTACTATTTATGCTACATTTTTATATCATGTGCTGCTGCATACAGTGGATTTTAGTGTCAAAGAACTATGAACAGAACTGCATCCAAACTTTCCAGACACTGCTACATAACCTGAAATCTGATGAGGGGCTGAAATATAGTCAGGGAGCAGAGTTCAGGACTTAAGGCTCTTTAGATATACTGTAATTGGCTGCATACCATACCTAACACTTGACTCAGGGTATTTTTACCATTGGGCCTGATTTTATGGTTAGCAGCACTGAAACAGCTTTAATGTTGTTCATTCTTATTCCCCCAGTTGATAGTGGAGAACAAACTGAAAATTATCCATGACAACAAAAAGTTACATCAAAGAAATATGTAATATGTAAAACTAATAAGTAAATAAGACAACAGGCTATACAGTTATTTTCCCAGGCCGTTTTGGATGATCCAACCTTGGGGTCCTGTTTTTTCAAATTATATATGGAAAAAAATAAAGTAATACTTAAAGAAAGACATGGGAAATATTTGTCTCAAGTACTAGACAAAATGCCAGGTATCTATATCTTAGCATGCCTTGGACATCTATGATAATGAGCAAGGTGATCTACAAAAAGTTTTAGCATCAAATAAGAGAGGTCATCAAAAACTAGTAATATAATTTCTAAACCTTAAGTTTGATTGGGAGCGTGTTCAAGCTAAAACTATCCAATTAAAAATTGCAGATGGTATTGGCAAAGTAATTTTTCTACATTCCCAAGAAACTTGGTAGGTTTTAAATGTTTTTCTTCAATGTATTTTGTTCTTTTTATTGGCTCCTTTAATTTCTGTAATGGTTATGTGACTGTATTTCAATGTGACTGTGTTTGAATAGTCTATAAATAAAATCATGTTGGATGAGACGTCTTTTGGGCAGAGTTTAGGGGCAGTAATTAGAGAACTGAAGAATTCAAAGTCTGTCATAAAGCTTTGGAAACTTCTTTTTGAGATTTGGGGATTTTATACACATATTAGAGAGCCAGTTTGGTGTAGTGGTTAAGGCGTCAGGCTAGAAACCAGGAGACTGTGAGTTTTAGTCCCACCTTAGGCACAAAGCCAGCTAGGTGACTTTGGGCCAGTCATTCTCTCTCAGCCCTAGGAAGAAGGCAATGGCAAACCACTTCTGAAAATTTTGCCAAGAAAACTGCAGGGACTTCTCCAGGCAGGCTTTAAGAATCAGACATGATTGAACTGATTAAAAGAACAAGTGTGTCCAATATGGAAGGAGAGCCTTTCAGTAGTCAGTATGAAACCTTTTGTCCTTTTTTAAAAAAAAAACCCTCGGGTTGGGGGTGGGGGATGGACCATGCCTGGACTCCAGCTCTAAAAGGAGGATGCCTTTGGCACCTGAGTGTGGATGTGGGTGTGTTCACTGAGAGAGGATTGTTGTTGTGTGGAACAGACAAAACACCAGAACAAAGCACAGCAGGCAAATGGTGGCCAGCAAAAATCAGATGTGGAATTCTGGTGCACTGCAGCCAAAATGAATGGACCATCAGAGCTTGGCAGCCAGGACGCCTCCTCTGGAAATGCCAACAGTCAGCTGGCTACACAGCTGCCCTCCTCCCAAAGGCCAAATGGCTGGGAGGTGCCAAAGTCCGTGCAGCAGTTCACGATGGCAGCCACCGGTACTTGGCTGAAATACTCAAAAGCAAGTTAGCAACAAAGCTAGCTAGCTCTAAGGTGGCAAAGAGTATGGCTATAGCTCAGGCTGAGGAGTGTTCCCCACAATCCCCAGCTGAGAAAACAGCCAAGGGCAGGGCTAAGCTAAGCCTGTTACCTTATGCAGATGTAGGGAATTCAAGCCTGCCTGTAAGAAGAAGAGGGAAAACAACTGTCAATATGAATCTTTAGAATTTAGACACATAGGCACTTGGGTAAATAGTACAGGTATAGTGATAAGAGTTAGGAATAAGTAAGGCTTGAAATCCTAGGGTACTGAAGGAACTAGCAGAGGGGATCATAGAAAAAAACCCGCATGTGACTGATTCTTCTGAGTTATTCAGACCGATTCTGAGTTCTGGAAAATTTAGAATTCACAGTTCTGCCTTTGGAAGCCAAACCTGCTTCCAAAACTCAGCAAAAAGAGCCTCTAGCAAGCTTTTCCCTGGATAACTAGCCTCAAGAGAGGAAGGGAGTTATGTTAACACAGGCATTTAGTCAAATGTCCCTCCCAGATCTCCTTACAGGAGGGTAAAGGAATGGTCAGTGTGTATGGGTATGTGTTCTTCTGTAGCGGAGACCTCTGAATCTTGCTTTGCCAAGAAAGAATGCTAGAAAACTTTTTCCCACTTCACAACTTTTTTTTTTTAGTTCTCTCTCCCCCAGCCCCCTACTCGACAGGCCAAAAGAAAGACTTAAAGACTTAATACAGACTGCCCTAGTACACATGCAAAACCTATGCCCAACATCTGTTGATGCCTATCGATTTTTCTCAGGTTTGTTTGTTTATTTATCCATCCATCCATCCATCCATCCATCCATCCATCCATCCATCCATCCATCCATCCATCCATCCATCCAACTTCTATCACCGCCCATCTCCCCCCAAAAGGGGGACTCTTTTCCTTACCTATTTTTCCTGATCAGGGTTCCTGATTGCACATTATAGTCAGACCCTATTGCTAAATATGCAAAGATCTTTAGAGGTGTTGGGGGCAAGGATTATTGAGAGCCAGCTTGGTGTAATGGTTAAGAAACCAGGAGAATATCAGCTCTAGTCCTCCTCTAGGCACAGAAACCAGCTGGATGATTTTGGGCCAGTCACTCTCTCTCAGCCCAACTCACCTCACAGGGTTATTGTTGTGAGAAAAAAAATGGGAGAAGGAGCATTAAGAACGCTACCTTGAGGTATACAAGATAAAGGAGGATATAAATGTAATAAGTAATGTGAACTCCTCTACTCCTACACACTTCTAGCCCCTGTATGAATAGATCCAATGGTAGAACAGGGTTTAAATCTCTGTGGCTATTTTTGAAGATTTTTAATTGTTTCCATCTTTTCTTGACTTTTTATTCTGAATATTATAGGATAATTTTCTTATGCCTTCAGTTAAATACAAACAAGGAGCACAACTATCTAGAGACTTTTCAGCTTGACCAGACTTTCCTTAATAGCAAGATTTAATATAAGTAGTCCTTGTTTAGTGACCACAATTGGGACTGGGAACTTGGTCATTAAGTGAAGCAGCCGTTAAGTGAAATCGCAACTGTGCTTATGATCTTACTTCAGTCTTCTTTTGCTTTACAGACCTGTGAAGGTCATGAATGTGAGGACTGGTTGCAAAGTTACTTTTTCATCACTGTCATAACTGCAAATGGTCACTAAGTGAGGCAGTCACTAAATGAGGACTGCCTGTAAGTACTGTTTTGCAAGCCTGAGGTTGCTTTACTAAAAGCACTGTTTTACCATGACTTTATTTTTTTCTCCTCAAGATTGATTTGTTATGTTTATATTTCTCACTCATAAATACACATTCAATGATATGCACCATTAAAAAAATCATCAGTCTACAGACTGATTCCTGAAATAATCAGTCTTCAAGCTAGACAGATGGAATATTAAAAGATAGAAGCATTGTCAGTACTATCTTTAACAATTAAGCAAAAATTGTAATAACTACATGTCTAAGCATCTTTGTTAACTTGGAGCAGGCAAGTTCAAAGAATTATCTAAAAGAAGAACGGTTTGTTTTATTTTTTAAAAAGAAACAAGACTAGCTTTCTTCATTAATCAGTTCTCATGGATACCCAACTTGGAAATTCCAGATGATTTGTGAAGGTTTGTGTTAATGTGAAATCTGGTTACCATAATTTTAACAAAAGTTATGGCAGAAAATACTTCTGATGGCTGAATCCCAACATACTGTCGCTGTGCCAGTCTGCAGTGAAATTAGCTTTTGGAATGTCACTTCAAACTATATTAAGAATAGTTTAATGTTGATGTTAAAAAATCTAATACAATAGAGGGCAGCACGTGTCCATTCTATTTTATATTGTGCCAGCCTTTATGTACAAGAGGGAGAATGTGTTGCATTTGAAACCTTGAAGCATCTGGAAGCAATTTCATGAACAGCAATAACAACAAAACTTTTTCCTATTCCGTATTTCATAGACTGATAGAAGGTTGGAAGGGACTTTGGAGATCATCTAGTTCAACTTCTTCTCCAACCCTCTCCCTGACAGATGGCCACCCTGCCTAAGACCTCCAGCAGCAGAAAGCCCACCCCTTCCCAAGACAGTCTGTTCCATAATTGAAGAACTGTTACCATTAGGACATTTTTCTAATGCCCAATCAAAATCCACTCCCTTGTAATTGAAATTCATTGTTTCCTGTCCTGTCTTCTGAAACAGCTTTGAATAATTCTTACCAGTCTTTTACACGATAGCCCTTCAGATACTTCAAGGCAAATATCATGTCTGCTTGTAGTCTTCTCTTCTCCAATCTAAACAAACCAAACTCTTCCAATCTTTAAGTTTTTCCTTCCAGACCCCTTACCATCTTGCTTGCTTTCTTTGGACATACTGTATTCCTTTTTGTCAGGGCTAACCTCATGGTTGTCCTGAGTTAAAAGAGCTACTTATCCATTTTGGAACATTTGATTGGTTTGACAAAGGGAAGCTGAAATTTTGCATAGCAATTCTTGAACCTAGGCAATAGCATTGGCTGCAAAATTTTGTGTGCTGGGCATAAACAGCAACTACTTACAGCTATTACTACAGTTGTTTTACTTGTGTTTTATAACTTAATGTATTGGATATGTTGAAAGCTGCTCAGAGTGTTTTGGAGTTGAGTGGCCCAATCAAATCAAATCAAATCAAATCATCAAATCAAATCAAATCAAATCAAATCAAATCAAATCAAATCAAATATTTAAATGAGTAAATTAAAGTTATTTTTTAATCTCCTCTGCATGCCATGTCTTCTCTCAAGATTGCTCCCAGGTTTGGCAGAAAACAGCACCTTTAGAGGAAAAGTACAACTGTGGCAGTGTGTTGGGAGTGAGAAAATAAAGGAAAGAAAGGGATAACCTCATCTCTGTGATTTGATCTGCATCAGGATTCCCATGATTACCTCTTCCGGAAATAAAACTGGCAAGCACTAAGCATATTTCTAAAACAAAAACTTAAAATGAGATTTACTGTAACTGTGAGTCAGTTGACCAATTCATTGTGTTGAGTAGCTGTCTATCACAGACCTGGGGTGGGTGGTGGGTAGGGATAGGACACAGTTGCCATAGTATCGTATTCTCCAGCATTTATTGAATGAGAATTGCCAAATCAATGATCTATTCATTGGGAAATAGGAAAGGACATCTCAGACACTTTTACAAGTACAGTTTTTACAATAGTGAAGAACATGGTGCCTGATTCCTGTGGGTAAACATCAACTGAACTCATTTGAGAATTAGATGCTACAACTTTTCATTATGAGAAGAAAAGCTGGGGATCGATGAGACCAAAATGAAATGTTGAGAATGGAAAAAAAAATCAGGTGAAGAGCATTTCAAACATAACATCTAGTACATAAACACCTGAGGGCTAGAGCTTCAATCTCTTGATTAATGTCCTGCTAGTTTCCAGGCTAGTGAAGGATGTAGCATCACATGTAAGATTTATATGGTTAGTGGAGAGGTTATTTACTCCATGAATAAGCACACTTTTTAAAGCAGCCAGATATAATGAGAGAGTCAGGAATCGAAACATGAATTGTGAGGAAGAAGAGAAGTTAAAGAAAACAGGAAGGAAGGAAATGTACCTACCTACTTACCTACCTACCTACCTACCTACCTACCTACCTACCTAATAGCCCACCTGATTCCAGAGATTCCAAGCAGCTGACATAAAATATCATAAATATATCAATTAAAAAACAAGTATAACTGAAAATAGCTTTATGTCTCAGGCCCTTCACACACCCCAACCCCCCCGCAAAGATAATGTGTTTGTCATCCTAAATTCTAAAACTATTGGGACCTTCTGGACTCCTGGAGGACAGTGTAAAATATTGTATAGTGATACGGTTGTCAGAGAAAAAAAGATTGCTTTCAAGCCCCTACCCCTTTGATATCCCTGAGGAAGGATACCTAAAACATTACTTTCCTCACTGACTGCAAAGGGTGAGAAGACTCTGTTTGGAGAACTTGGTCCCATTGGTAACCTAGAATAGAACCTAGAATTTATATAGAATTTATAGGTCAAAATCAACACTTTGAACTGAACTTGAAAACATGCTGACACCCAGTACAGTATCCACAATATAAGTGTAAAACTGCTCAAATGGCTTTCATTTGTCAGCAAGTGAGATGCCACCAGCTGAAGGTTCTGGGTAGTCTTCAAAGGGAGATCATGTTACAGTAATCCAATCTTGACATAATGAGGACTTGAGTAATTGTTGCCAGGGCCTCCTCTTCCAAAAAGGGTTGCAATTGGCACAACTGGAATTTGGCAAAGGCTCTCCATTGTTTCCACATGTAAATCAAACAAAAGTTATGAATTGAAGAGAACCTCCAAATTGTAGGCTTGTTCTTTCAGGGAGAGGGGAACCCCATTTAAGGCCAGCAAAGGGGCTATCAGAAAACCTGATGACTTCTGGGCAAACAGCAACTCCATTTTGCTGGGATTCTATTTCAACTCTATCAATTTCAATCTAGTCTCTTCCTGCCCTTAGACACCAGATAAGAACATCCATTGCATTTTCTGTCTGGCTGGGGATGATATCTATCTATCTATCTATCTATCTATCTATCTATCTATCTATCTATCTATCTCACCCCAAAGTGATGAATGATCTCACCTGGTGATTTCATGTGGATGTGAAACAACATTGAGGAAAGACTGAATACTGTGGCAACACATCCAGGATTGGCAGAATGTGCCAACTGGAACCATCCACTTTAATAGGAACTCCTGCAAAACTCCTGCAAAATAATTTCCCACCGCCCCCAACCTTTATTTCAGAAGAATACCATAGACAATGGTATCAAACACCACTGAGATCTGCAATCCAGGGCCTGACCCACAAGAGCGACAACTGCAGTTTCAGTCCCATGCCAGGGTCTGAAACCCAACTAAAAGGGATCTAGATAATAAGCTTTATCCAGGGTATTTTGAAGCTGCAGAACTACTTCACAACCTTCTCCAAGAAGGTAGAAGTTATCCAATTGGTCAGATTGAGAGATGGTGTCTTCAGGAGGGGATGTACCACAGCATCCTTTGAGGTAGGAAATGCAATCCCCTTCCTCAAGAAAGCTCTAAGAGAACTCATTGAGGCTAGGAAAGAAAAAGGAGGAAATGATGCTCCAGTGCCAGGCTTTTCTGGGAAAAGAGCAGCTAGACTTTCAGTTTTGCATTCTGGGAAAAAGAGGTTCCAGCAACTCAGATGTCACTTTAGTGAATTCACTCATAAATGAGGGCAGGAATTTTGCATATTCAATTTCCAATATTCTGTGTCCTAACCCCTTATTTTCTGACATTAAACCACATTAATTAAATTCTGTGTGAATCTTGCTTCTGTGGTCATGTTCTGCTGCTAGCGGTTAGTGACAGAAGCTTTTACTATCTCTCAAATACAATTGCACCCCTCTCCCCCAGTCAGTCTGCTGAAGGAACCAAGTGGGGCATGGGTTCAACCCACTGGTAGGAGAGCTTATGCTGCCCAAAACCTTGTCCAGAAAATCAAAGGAATCCCAGATAACCTTGCAAAATTTTGCCCAGTTCCTGCTAATGTAGAGTCTAAATCAAAGATTATAGCCACAATCTAAAGCACAGTATTATCATATGGCAGCTATGAGATGGAAAAGAGCTCCAGGAACACACTCTGCTTCTCTTTCTCCATATGCAGAAATAGGGCCTTTGGATATATATAAGATTCTGTTTACAATCTGTCATATAATTTTTGTTTCTGGCTCTGATTTTCCTCCAGCGAAATCAATTCAACATAGAAATGCTGCAGAAATTCTTCTTAGAGTTTCTTCTTACATTCTAGAGTCCTGAATACCTTTCTTGTTTTCAAAGTAGAAGAACTAAAGGATTAGGAGTTTTCTTTTTTTTTTAAAAAAAAACACCTCTAAAATTTGCTCAGCAGAATTTGCATAGTTGTTGCCATAGCTTTCTGTTTCTTTGAATTGTCCTCTGATCTCATCTTTGCATATACAGTGAGGATAAAGCACTGCAAGAAAGGTCACGTGTCATCTTCCATTAGTCCTATATTTTATTTATGTACATATATTCAGGCTCCTCAATAAAGGACTATACCAAAATAATTGTTAGGCATTCATAGAAACAATCACTTTAATTGCTTTGTTTGCAGAGTTCAAATAAATGTTCAGAGCTGACCTATGGGAGAAATTTAGAAACTGAA
Source organism: Charina bottae (assembly GCA_023362775.1). Classification (NCBI taxonomy): domain Eukaryota; kingdom Metazoa; phylum Chordata; class Lepidosauria; order Squamata; family Charinaidae; genus Charina; species Charina bottae. The sequence continues at coordinate 243,705,303 of JALMGJ010000002.1, forward strand.
ACACTTTGCATACTTTAGTTCCAGAATTTAAGTCTCTCAGTTGAGCTGGAGTTTAAGAGATGTGGAACTCATGAAAAAATAAAAGAATCTTGGGTTCCCCTGCCAACCTTTCACTGAAAGTCACTTCATACAGATATAAAGCTACTACACCTGCTAAAAGTGGTACTTATTATAGAATGTGTATGATGGTTGCTAAGCAGAGAGAGGCAGAGTGGCAGAAGGAGATACATAGGCTTTTAAAGTAAAATAGGTTAAGACTTTTATCCTAGCCATGCTGCTAGAATAAAAATGCCCTTAGGTATAATTATAAAAAACATCCCCTTAAGTAGGTACTCAGCCTAGAATTGGATCCTCTTCCAGTTATGAAATTTATAGAAATATACTTTGTGCCTTATACTTCTGTCTTCCTGTGTCACAAACATGGCAGTATGGAATTTTCAGGGAACCTGAATAAAAAATGAGATCATGAAATATGACACACTAGGAAGAAGATGAGAGATTGATTGATTGATTGATTGATTGATTGATTATGTGCCATCAAGTCATTTTTGACTCCTAGTGACCACATAGGTTTTCTCCATGATGATCTACACCAGCCTTTTTCAAACTTTTGATCCTGGAGGAACCCTTGAGATATTTTTCAGGCCTCAGGGAACCCCTGCACATTCAGGCTCAAATATAGGCCAGAAGGTACAAAATAATTATATTTGTTTCATGTGTATGCCTGTATATATGCATTAACAGTGTTGTTAAACTAAAAATAAAGAATGAAACTTACCTCTTTAATGTGAAGTTTCCCGAATTTGAAATATTTTTTAAAATAAATTGTGATCTCCCAGGGAACTCCTAGTGACCTCTCGTGGAACCCTAAGGTTCCGCGGAACCCTGGTTGAGGAACCCTGATCTATCCCTAACCTGTTCTTTCAGTCTCCCAATGGTGCATTCATCACCACTGTAACTGAGCCCATTTACCTTGTTGCTGGTCATCCTCTTTTTCTCTTTCCTTCCACCTTTCCCAGCATTACAGCCTTTTCCAGAGAGCTGGGTCATCACATGTGTCTGAAGTAGGATAATTTGAGCCTGATCATTTGTGCCTCGAGTGAGAACTCTGGGTTGGTTTGTTTGATGATCCATCAGTTTCTTTTCTTGGCCGTCCATGGTATTTTCAGGAGTCTTCTCCAACACCAAAATTCAAAGGCATTAACTCTTTTCGTATCCTGCTTCTTTAAAGTCTAACTTTTGCTTCCATAGAGTGTCACAGGGAATAGCACGGCTTGCATGATTCTGATCTTTGTAGGTACAGAGAATATGAGAGAGGACCATGCCTAAATGTAACTACTGTAAGTGGAGGAGGATGACCAACAAATACTAGTGATGTGCAACTACTCATCCAAAGCTGAAAAGGTGCTTCAGAGAGGATATGGGTGCACTCCCTGTACCTGTTGATGCCTCCTTAAAGAAGCCATGCCTTTTCTGGGCTTGCATGGCAGCTGTACAACCTGTTTTTGCAAGACTGTAGCCTCTTTGCCACCAGGCTCAGATGTATCAAATCCACATTCATTCATCTCAGACATAAAATCTATATCTACATGAGGGAAAGTTCGTAGCTTGAATCATTTCCCCTATTTTCCTTCCTGCTTTGTCTTCTGTGCCTAGGAAGATTAAGACCATTTCGCAAGCTCAACAGCAGCATGGTAATCTTAACGATCCTCCTTTGGATGATAAAGGGACTTAGAAATAAACATCTCAAATAACCATGACCTAGCCCCAGGTGCAAGGTCCCACAGCCACCCTAGAAACATATTTAAGGATTCCCTTACTAACTTTGCTCAGACTGAAGAAGCTTCTTGGATAAGGAGCAAAACGTTTCCACTGAGAAAATAGAAATCCAGTTGACATGATTCAAGCTACAGACTGTTCCACCTGGATGACTGAGAACCTTCATCGACATGAGGGAAAGTTGCATATCCTGGCTCATGTGAAAAGGCTGTCTTTGACAAATGCAGGCAAAATTCTGGAAGAAAAGGAGGGAGAATCTGGGTACTGAAGCTAGGTAGAGAAGAGAGGTAACATTGCTCTCCTAAGTCTCTGATTTAAGGTTTTAATCTATAAGAATCTGGAAAATCTGGGGAAGCAATCAGGAAAACTCTTTTTGGCATAGGTGTGGCAGAATGAGATGCCCTTACTGGATAGAGTTGCAAACTGGTCTCAAGGTTAAAGGGCTTTTTTTTTTTTTGCCTACTTGCCAAAACCATACAAAGTGTCACATAGACACTGAGAAGCCTGTTGCCCAATTAAGACAACTGGTAACAGGCACACCTGCTTTTTGACGAAAGAATATAAGAGAAGCAGATCTCTGAGGCAATGGAGTGGTTGATGAAAACGGCTGGGGTTGTATTTGCGCTGGTGAATCTAGGTACAGATGGAGGAGGAATCTACAGCTGAGGACCCAGAAGGCATAAGCCAGATCAGAAAGAGAGATCTGTAGAGTGGACTGCCAGGTGGAAAAGATGGAAAAGACTGACTGGGAATCAGTGAAGAAAGCTTTACCAAGATGCTGGGAAGTGGAAGTACTGAAGCTGTCTAAGGTAGTGAGCATATCAAGATTGTGATAAGGAACACCTGTGTGAATCAGGGAGGGAAGGAGCAGGACAGTTAAGAAGCTACAAAAAGCTCTGTATAAAAATGTATGGAGAATTTGCTAGGCTAAGACTCGTGTCTACTTTTGATATTAACATGTATTATTTACTTGAATAGCACTGTAACAATAAATATTATTGTAAATTAGAGAAAATATGTGTATATATATCTGGAAATGTCTGTAGCTTGAATCATGTCAACTGGATTTCTATTTAAAAATTTCTATTTAAAATAGAAATCCAGTTGACATGATTCAAGCTACAGACAATTCCACCTGGATGACTGAGAACCTTCATAGACATATATATCTGGAAAGTTCCTGTCCCCTTTCCCACTCTCTTACAATAGATAACAATTTATCTAGAAATACTGAATATTTGAGATTTCAAACTGATTCAGAAAGGAAAGAAAATTGAACATAAGACTAGAAAATTGAGCAGTGGCTGGCTGGAACTGATGGTTATTATATTCAATACCTCTGGAGGATGCTACATTGCCAACTTGTGTCACAGAATAATGGAGAGAATTTTCATATTCCAATGTGACATCCAAACATTTCCTGACAGCCTATCCAATGTACGGCCACAGGCAAGCGTCTCCTTTGTTTGTTTTGTGGTTCAAAAATGGTAGGGAAAGTAACAGCAGTTATAGGGTTGTTGTCTCGTAGCAATCAAGTAGAAAGGCTTTATTTAATCAACCACTTCACTGGCCAGAAGGTGTGCAGTGTAATCCAAACATGATAATAGCTTAATGACACAACTGGCAATACCCTTATTGTTTTTATGTTCTGAATGGATTGTTTGCCTCATTACATATACACATTGATCTTGGCTATTTGAAAGTGTTGGTCTTTGGATTTAAACACATTAATCAATGGTCAATTAACAGCAAAATCAAGAAGAGGAAATGGGGAAACATACATACTTTGAAGGATAAAGTTAGGATTAGTGAACAGATAAGTCTTAATCAAACAATCCACTAGTCAGAAAAAATCAAAATGGTTCACAAAGCATTCCTGATCCTAAGAATTTGTAATTTTTGTATTTCTCTCTCATAGGTCACTGCATGTTTGTCTCAAACAAGTGAAAGATTTTAGCAGCAGGCTTCCAGCTGAAGATATATAGTTTGCCATGGTAACCTTATATACAGACTTTTTAAAATTTGCAGTTGAAGATAATAGTCTTTACCTCTGATATAATCTTGTTCATCTCTTCAAAAGCTGTTTTTATTTTCACAGGAACAAATCAACATAAAAACACGGACCAGAATCAGGATTGCTGGTAATCTTGCTGCTTCCCACTTTTTGGTAGTGGAAGATAATATTCAACATGATGCCATATTCCAAGAGTACTAATATCTTTTTATTATTTAATATGGTTTTAATATGTTTTGGGATCTACCAGGCCATTCAAATGCCCCCACATACTTCTCACCAGCATTAGCAGTAAAGACATAGAGCAAGCAGTTAGACCTGCCTCCCTAGTGAATTATATAGAGGTTGTTTGTTGTTTATTCGTTCAGTCGCTTCCGACTCTTTGTGACTTCATGGACCAGCCCATGCCAGAGCTTCCTGTTGGCCGTCACCATCCCCAGCTCACCCACGGTCGAGTCCGTCACCTCCAGAATATCATCCATCCATCTTGCCCCTCTTCCTTTTGCCTTCCACTTTCCCTAGCATCAGCATCTTCTCCAGGGTATCCTGTCTTCTCATTATGTGGCCAAAATACTTCAGTTTTGCCTTTAATATCATTCCCTCAAGTGAGCAGTCTGGCTTTATTTCCTGGAGTATGGACTGCTTTGATCTTCTTGCAGTCCAAGGCGCACTCAGAATTTTCCTCCAACACCACAGTTCAAAAGCATCTATCTTCCTTAAGGTTGTTTACTTTCACCCTATGTATTCAATGTGTACGCTGAACAAATAATTGTAGAAGCAGGAATGTACGAAGAAGAGCGGGGTGTCAGAATTGGTGGAAGACTCATTAACCTACGATATGCAGATGACACAATTTTGCTTGCTGGAAATGAAGAAGACTTGAAGTACTTGCTGATGAAGATCAAAGACTGTAGTCAGCAATACGGACTACTTTTGAATGTGAAGAAGACGAAGGTTCTCACAAATGGACCAATAAGTAATGTCACAATAAATGGAGAAGAAATTGAAGTTGTCAATGATTTCATTCTACTCGGATCAACGATTAATGCCAAGGGAATTATTTCCTGGAGTATGGACTGGTTTGATCTTCTTGCAGTCCAAGGAGGTATATAGTGGTAGAAAACGGATTCTGTGCAGTTCAAAGCCAGAAGAGGAACAACATCTCCCCATCTTGATAGATGAGGGGCTGCTGGGATCCAGGATTATTTCCATCTCACTTTTCTGCAATAAGAACCCTTGGTGACTAATTGTAAGAAATCCATACTGGCTAAATTATCCTGCTTGGTCCATGACCCCAGTGAAAATCTACACCAGGGGTGTCCAACCTTTTGGCTTCCCTGGGCCACATTGAGTGAAGAGGAATTGTCTTGGGCCAAACATAAAATATATAATATAGTTAATGTATATAAGTAATTGAACTTCATTTATTTTTTTATATTTTTATTATAAAATTAAAAAAAAGGGGGCAACATAAAACTAATGGGATATTTGACCTTGTTTTTGTGAAACTAATGCATCAATGTCTGGTTCGATGAAAGTAGTTGCAATTCTCAGTGAGTTCTCAAGGTGCTGGTCAGAAATTTTAATTCTAATTTTACTCTTCATGTGCTTCGTCCTTGAAAATAGTTGCTCACAAATGTACGTGCTGCCAAAAAACGATGTCATGAATAAGGCGTGATTGTGAATTGAGGGATATTTTTCTCTGGGAAGATAGGTCTTATAAAAGTCCAGTAGAGAGACATGATCAAATTTTTGAGTTGAATGTCTGATTGCAACTTTATGCATTCTATTTGAAAATTCGGAGGTAATGTAGTTATGTCGACTGAAAATGGAGTTGAAAATATACCAAAATATTGATGATTTTTCCGGAAATCTTGAAACTTGTTCTCAAATTCCTGTATCAAACCGAAAAGCAAGGCTGCATATATCTCACTGTTCACAGGACTGTGTTTAGCCAACATATTAAAATGTATAAAATTATTTTCCATAACGTGAGCTTGCCATACTTTAAGTTTCATTTTGAAAGCTGTTATGGTTTGAAACATCGCAGTGCTAAGTTGGTTTTCACCTTGAAGACGCATGTTTAACTCATTTAAATGAGCAGTCAAATCCACCAAAAGTGCTAAATCTGTGAGCCATTTTTCATCTTCAAGTTCTGGCACAAAATTTCTTTTTGATCCCATAAACGACTTGATTTTATTTAGCAAATCATAAAATCATTTCAGCATTTTACCCCGACTTAGCCACCTTACTTCAGAAAAGTAAATGATGTCCCCATAATCAGCATCCATGCTTTTAAGGAACTCCTGAAATTGGCGATGATTCGATCCCTTGGCCCTTATGAAATTCACTGCTTTGATGACAATTTGCATGACATTATCCATTTTTAAAGCTTTCGCACATAAATTTTCTTGATGTAGAATGCAGTATACTTCATCAAACGTGAGTTGCCAGCTGCACTTGCATTGTCTTCTATCAATTTTGTAACTCTCTCACTGTTACCAACCATTGCCGGGGAACCATCAGTAGATATACCAGATATGTTGACATTGGTTAAAGAAAATCGCTTTAATGTCATTTTTACTGCTTTGTACAAATCAAGAGATTTAGTTGTGTCTTTTAATGGCACCAAAGAAGCCATTTCTTCAGTGACATTATATTCGTTATCAATACTTCTAATAAAAATGGCAAGTTGAGCCATATTTGTAGCATCAGTACTTTTATCCATCGCATAAAATTTGAAATTAGCAGCTTTACTCTTCAAACCTCTTTTGATAGATTTTCCTATTTCTTCAATTTGCCTGGCTATAGTCTGGTGAGACAAACTGATTTTAGAAAAATGGCTTTTTTTATCAGGAGAAATTATATCTGCCACACTTTCCATACATTGCTTAATAAACTCACCATCGGTAAATGGTTTTGATTTTTTTGCAATCAGATTTCCTACCAAATAACTAGCTTTTATAATAGAGTCCTTTTGAGTTGTGATTTTTTAAAAAAATAATTGTTGACTTTTTTTCATTTCCGCTAATTTGTCTTTATGACAAATTCCTTGATACGCTTCGAATTTGGCAGCATGTTTTTCCGTATAATGCCTTTTCAAATTGTAGTCTTTGAAAACTGACACATTTTCCCTACATATTAAGCATAGTGCCTTAGTATTTGTCTTAACAAAAAAGTACTCATCTGTCCATTTTTCGTTGAATACTCTTCATCCACAATTTTTCTTTTTTCTTTTCTTTTTTGGGTTCTGTTTTCTGCTAAAACGACGTTGAAGCCATGCTGGAATAAATTTATTTAGGAATAAATATTTTTTTAAGAAATAACACAAGCCCATCATAAATCGTTAGGTAGGCAAATAAACAAAGGAAAGTTTAATGATCAAATAAGCCCCCCTACTTTTTAATCCCCCCTACTTTTTAATTCCCCCCTACTTTTTAATTTTTATATTAATGATATGGTAAGATGTCTAAATCACCTGGACTTTCACCCTCCTAAAGTAGGGGACTGTAGTATTGCCCTGCTGCTTTATGCAGACGATGCGGTCATACTTTCTAGGACTCCTATAGGTCTCAACAGAGCTTTGGCAACTTTGGCCCAGTATTGTATTAATAATCAACTAGAAATAAATTATCGGAAAACAAAGATAATGTCCTTCGCCAAAAGGCCGAAATTTCGCTATTGGAATGGGCATAGAATAGAGCAAGTGACTAGCTTTAAATATCTAGGGGTAGTCATGCACACCACTGGATCTAGGAAACCTCACTTTCATTATGCAGGTGATTCCGGACAAAAATCAGCTAATGCCATTTTAAAGTTGTTCCGGAGTAAAGGAGGGCATTATATACAGGCAGCTCTTAAGCTCTTCCAGGTGAAGACATTAGCTGTCAGGGAGACTCTAGAGAGCAGAGAAGAAGGCTGGACAATAGATAAGAAGCGAGCACGTAGCTCAGAGAGCCTAGCCTATTTTCCCAAATGTCAGAAGAAAGCTCTGCCCTAGGGTGAGCTGATATACTTGGGAATCTTCAGGCACTGTTAGTTTAGCAGGATTTTGCTTGTAGGTATGCAATAAACACTAGAGACTAGATTCCTAGCCTCGGCGTGTTATTTCTGCATCTACACACGACATTAGCCCAGCTCCTTTATGGGTCCTGTGTTGGTGCTCTAAGTTCAAGTGTTACATCCCTGGAAAGAGTGAAATCAAAATTTATTAGAGTAGTATTTCAAATGCCCAAATGTGTTTCAAACACTTACCTTCAATTGGAAGTGGGCATGATAAAAGTTGAGGCAAGAGTGCACCTAGCTTCCCTGAATCTTTGGCTAAAACTCAAGCATTATCCTCAAGGTTTAGCGTCACTCATTTTCCAATATTACTTTCAATCCTCTTGGTTAAAGGATATTGAATCTAGTCTCGCCAAGCTAGGATTCTCCATGGATTTAATTCTTAGGATGGATTATGAACAGGCAAAATTGGCTTTGAAGCAAAGGATAAAGGACATAGAGAGACAAATGGACTTAGAGAAGGCCCCTCATTTCCTATCATCAGAGTATAATAAATATATTATCAATACTGCTAACTACCTTACTCAACTCGAAATCCATAGCCATCAGAAAGCCTTTGCCCTACCTTGTAGCCACACACTCCCTTCCGCAGTCTTGGATGGTAGATATAAAAAAATTCCAATAGCTGCAAGGTGGTGCTCTTGTAACAATGGAGAGATAGAAACTACAGACCACGTGCTCCTCCGTTGTCCTTTTTATAAAGAGCTTAGGAGTAAATTAATATTACCTCTGACCAAAAAATATCCTAGGCAGCAAGATATAGATTATATGCAAATGTTACTTATAGACGAATATCCAACTGTTACGGCGCAAGTAGCCAAATTCTGCGCAGCTGCTATAAAGATATGCCAGACTATGATAGGAAAAATGTAGTAATGTACTTTTTGTAATAATTTTAAGAGGTTTATGTATAATATCATATTTTATATATTATATTTTACTCTTTATAAAGACTTATATCTGATAGAATTTTAGTCACGATAATTAATAAGATGGTATTTAAATTTGATAAAGGACAAAAAAGGCAGGGACCTAACAGAAGCAGAAGAGATTAAGAAGAGGTGGCAAGAATACACAGAAGAACTATACAAGAAAGATCTTAATATCCCTGATAAATACGATGGTGTGGTCACTGACCTTGAGCCGGACATCCTAGAGAGTGAAGTCAAGTGGGCCTTAGGAAGCATTACTAACAACAAAGCTAGCAGAGAAGACAGTATCCCAGCTGAGCTATTTAAAATCCTAAAAGATGATGCTGTTAAAGTGCTGCACTCAATATGCCAACAAATTTGGAAAATTTGGACAGAGATTTTGCTTCTATCTGTGCTCCTGCCCTCTGAAGATGCTGGCCACAGATGCTGGCGAAACGTTAGGAACCACAACTTCCAGAACACGGCCACACAGCCCGGAAGACCCACAACAGCCATTGAACTCCGGCCGTGAAAGCCTTCGACAATACAAATTTGGAAAACTCAACAGTGGCCACAGGATTGGAAAAGGTCAGTTTACGTTCCAATTCCAAAGAAAGGCAATGCCAAAGAATGTTCAAACTACCGTACAATTGCGCTCATTTCACATGCTAGCGAGGTTATGCTCAAAATCCTACAAGCTAGGCTTCAGCAGTATGTGAACCAAGAATTACCAGAAGTGCAAGCTGGGTTTCGAAGAGGCAGAGGAACTAGAGATCAGATTGCCAACATTCGCTGGATCATGGAAAAAGCAAGAGATTTCCAGAAAAACATCTACTTCTGCTTCATTGACTACGCTAAAGCCTTTGATTGTGTGTATCACAACAAACTGTGGCAAAGTCTTAAAGAGATGGGAGTACCAGACCACCTTACCTGTCTCCTGAGAAACCTGTATGCGGGTCAAGAAGCAACAGTTAGAACCGGACATGGAACAACCGACTGGTTCAAAATTGGGAAAGGAGTACGACAGTGCTGTATATTATCACCGTGCTTATTTAACTTATATGCAGAATACATCATGAGAAATGCCAGGCTGGATGAATCACAAGCCGGAGTTAAGATTGCCGGGAGAAATATCAACAACCTCAGATATGCAGACGATACCACCCTAATGGCAGAAAGTGAAGAGGAACTAAAGAGCCTCTTGATGAGGGTGAAAGAGGAGAGTGCAAAAGCTGGCTTGAAACTCAACATTAAAAAAACCCAGATCATGGCATCTGGTCCCATCACTTCCTGGCAAATAGAAGGGGAAGAAATGGAAGCAGTGACAGATTTTATTTTCTTGGGCTCCAAGATCACCACAGACGGTGACTGCAGCCATGAAATTAAAAGACGCTTGCTCCTTGGGAGGAAAGCTATGGCAAACCTAGACAGCATATTAAAAAGCAGAGACATCACCTTGCCGACAAAGGTCCGTATAGTTAAAGCTATGGTTTTCCCAGTAGTAATGTATGGCTGTGAGAGTTGGACCATAAGGAAGGCTGAGCGCCGAAGAATTGATGCTTTCGAACTGTGGTGCTGGAGAAGACTCTTGAGAGTCCCTTGGACTGCAAGGAGGTCAAATCAGTCAATCCTAAAGGAAATCAACCCTGACTGCTCATTGGAAGGACAGATACTGAAGCTGAAGCTCAAATACTTTGGCCACCTAATGTGAAGAGAGGACTCACTGGAAAAGATCCTGATGCTGGGAAAGACTGAAGGCAAAAGGAGAAGGGGACGGCAGAGGATGAGATGGTTAGATAGCATCACCGATGTAATGAACATGAATTTGAGTAAACTCCAGGAGACGGTGGAGGACAGGAAGGCCTGGCGTGCTATGGTCCATGAGGTCACAAAGAGTCAGACACAACTAAACGACTGAACAACAACAACAAATTTAAATTTGATTAAGGGGCTCACCTACATTGTGTTTGAATGTATTTTAATATTCACTTGGAATTTGTAATTTAACTTATAATTTTAAAACTACTTCAAATCAGATGTCTATGAAGGTTCTCAGTCATCCAGGTGGAATTGTCTGTAGCTTGAATCATGTCAACTGGATTTCTATTTTCTCAGTGGAAACGTTCAAATCAGATGGTACATATTGTAAGGCTCAATGAGTATACTTTTGTAGAATTCTATCTTGTACTGGTCAGTGACTGTAATAAACTAGAATGAATAATCAAATAAAACTTACATGTCTACTTAATAATAGTAACAATAATTGCCTGTCGTCACAGAACACATGTAGGTAGGTTGAAATATTATATATAACACCAAGTCGCCACAAGCTGACGTGTGTAGCGAGCGGCGGTGTTAGCACTGCACTGCCCCTCCCCTACACAGCATTCCGTTGTTTCTACCTATGCAGTCCGCGTTTGAACACCGTGCCATCAAGTCAAGAAAAAATAGCAAAATAATCTTAAAAGTTTACAATTTTTTGGGTCCGCATTACTAGCTGTTCAGGGACGCATGCAGCCTGTGGGCTGCGGGTTGGACATGCCTGATCTACACAGATTTCCTAGTCTGAAGACTTCAAGTAGCCCAGCAATGTGATCAGGCAGCAGCTGGGCCTTGATGATTCTTAGGACCTTAATCGGAGCAGACAGGCCTGGCCAGCCAACTATACAGTAGCGTCCCTTACCCTATCCTTGGTGTGAGGCACATAGAAGACTGCATGAGCATCAGGAATACTTCCATTTAGGGACTCAATGTATTTGAAGCCATATGCCTGGGGAGAAAAACAAGTGGTGTTACCTGTTTAATTTATTTATCTGAGAAGCTCTCATGGTAGTATTTGAAGAAAAGGGACATCAGAAGTGGGTTAGCTTCTCCAGATTGGGGAAACTTGTCTGCAACACTCATATTGGCATATGGATGTTTTGTTCAACCTGGGTAGAAATAACACTGTTTTTTACAGGCATTTCGAACTGGTGGACTTTAGGAGGATTCTTTGTGCTGTGAAAATATGCCATGTAATAATTGCCCCCCCCCCCAAGATTTAAATTTGCTGTGTTTCCAGGATATAACATGTTTTCTATTGCCTAGTTTCAAAGGGCACAGAAGATATAGGAGAAGTTACCAATACAGCTTGTTTGGACAACTGTCATATAAACTGAAATGTTTCTTCTTCCCTAAAAAGTGGGAGAGGAGGAGTCTTCTTTTGTGTTGAATGGGGGTCCCCTTGTATATCTACATAACATTTTTTTATCATTATATTTAAATACATTGTGTTAACTTAAAGCAAAGATAAAGATGACTTGAGGCCATTCCAAAATATGACATCATTCCAAAAAAGTCAAGTTGGGATTCCCCAGTTTCTAATTCTTTGCTTCTAATATTCAAAGGCAACAACCATTTGCTTGTGCTATACCTGGTCTACGGTGAGAATCTAGTCTACACAAATCAGCCCAAAACAATGGAACAAGCCTGAAAATAATTTTATCTGTACAAGACAGCCCAAACAAATCTTTTGCTTGCCCCTAAACCCAGGAATCACTAAGATTGTGGGAATGGCCTCTTCCTTTCTCTCCTTACCATATAGCACTATATTGGTCATTTTCAACAAGAAACTATGTAATTTTAGTTACATACTCCAGTCTGCATTACTATCTAATATAGAAACAATTAACAAGTACAGTATGGTGCTGGTGGCTGTTTTAAAATCAAGTTTGCTTAAAGATGTTCTTGGTTAGCAGGTCACAAAAAGTTTTGCTTCTGTAATTACAGAATATAAAAGCTGACCCTCTAAGTTCAGTTGTATGTCAAAAAGAATTTGATATTTTATTTATCTTATTTATTTTTAGGTTGCATTTAAGGTTGAGGCCCTCTCAAGGTGACATACATAATAGATAGAATGATTTTAAAAATGTTCAAACCAATAAAAGCAAATGTCAGAAAGAACATAACCAAAGTCCAGAGCACTCAAAGGCAGAATTATAGTAAACAATTTAAAGTACGATACAATTTAATTCAAGAGAAATCCAGGTGGAACTTCAAAATTTTCTGAGAAGGCCTTTAAGGAAGGGATCTAATGAATGCTGAATACAAACTCACCCCATATTTGATGTGGGGCAGAAAAGGACCTACTATCTTGTACTACTAACCTCACTAACAAATGAGAAAGTTGATTATCTTCGTGTGTGGGAAGACTGATATAGATGGAGTAATCTGTCATGTAATCTGTCATTTTATATAAACAGTGACAAAAGATAGCAAAATATGTGGGAAAGTAGTCATAAATAAAGTCTGTGAAAGTATGTCTATGAAGGTTCTCAGTCATCCAGATGGAATTGTCTGTAGCTTGAATCATGTCAACTGGATTTCTATTTTCTCAGTGGAAACGTTTCGCTCCTTATCCAAGGAGCTTCTTCAGTCTGAGCAAAGTTAGTAAGGGAATCCTTAAATATGTTGCTGTGTGACCTTACACCTGGGGCTAGGTCATGGTTATTTTTTTTTTGAGATGTTATTTCTAAGTCTGTGAAAGCATACCTTCCAGTTTCCCTCCCAGGTAACACTTTCTTCCTTTTCTTCCTTTATCTTCTCCTGTCTTTTTTTTCCTGAGTCCAATTTGCATCTCCTCTCCAAGCCTCACATCCCTCTTCCCTTTGACAGTCTTTAAGTAATTGCTCTGACAACATTAGGAATAGTCCCACCAAAGAGTGAGACAGTAAATAGGATTATGACCTAAAACAGAATAAATCATTGTGTAATGAGAAGACTTAATCCAAACAATGTTGAATGTAAAAAACAGGAGTCATCTATAACATACAGTGTAAGCATTGAGAACTGGGAAGCCCTAACTCATGAGCGTTTCAATTGGAGGTCAGCCTTTATTAATGGCGCTATGGACTTTGAAGAAGCACGAGTACAGGGCGAAAAGGAGAAAAGAGCTAAAAGGAAGGCACCTCAGGCAAACCCTCATCATGACCGTCTCCCACCCGGAAACCTATGCCCTCATTGTGGGAGGTTGTGCAGATCCAGAATTGGCCTTTATAGCCACTTACGGATCCACTGTTAAAATTTTACCTTTGGAAGACAATCTTACTCAGCTATGAGTGATCGCCAATGATGACAGTGTAAGGACTGTAACAGCCACTATGTAGATAGACAGGCAGAAGACTAGCAGAGCACATCCATGAACCAACTAGCAGTCAGAAGACACAATGAAAACTCCTTAATGTAGCAGCATCCTAGACCAAGCTAATCCAAAAATGGGAGGGAATTCCTGGAAGCTTGGCACTCAGACAAGTCAGACATCAACAGGCACATAGAGGTAAACAACATTTACATACCATTCAAAAGAGACAATAAAAAAGCTAAAAAGGAAACAAAAAAGACCACAACACCTCCTTACCAGCAATCAACACCCAGATAAGCAAAGATTAAGACCAGGATTAACACCAGACAAACAATAAAGCAGTAAACAATACCCTAATCAAGGAACTACCAACTCAGACAAACAATCAAGCAGTAAACAACAGCCTAATCAAGGAACTACCAAGGAGAGAACAACACCCCCACCAACATGCCTATGAAGGTTCTCAGTCATCCAGGTGGAATTGTCTGTAGCTTGAATCATGTCAACTGGATTTCTATTTTCTCAGTGGAAATGTTTCGCTCCTTATCCAAGGAGCTTCTTCAGTCTGAGCAAAGTTAGTAAGGGAATCCTTAAATAATTAAGGATTATTTTAATTAATAATCCTTAATTAATTAATAATATTAATTGGAATTAATTAATAATATCAGATTAAATATCAATTAAATAATATCAGATTAATAAATAAATATTTATTATCAATTAATTAATTATTATTTATTTATTATTATTATTATTATTAATTAATATTTATTAATAATAAATAAATATTTAAATAATTAAATAATATCAGATTAAATATCAATTATAATTGGTATAATAATAATAATAATAATAATTAATAATATTAATTAATATTTAAGGATTCCCTTACTAACTTTGCTCAGACTGAAGAAGCTCCTTGGATAAGGAGCGAAATGTTTCCACTGAGAAAATAGAAATCCAGTTGACATGATTCAAGCTACAGACACCCCCACCAACACTGTATATAAACAGAGAGCAAACCTGACTCCCTTCTATCACTGAAGATGTTGTCTAGTTGGGCAACAAAATGTCTGCAAGCAAACAACCAAGCTCCACTCCTTAAACTCACAACACATGGACAGACTCAACCACAGTTTCAGCTGGGAAACTGTGAGTATCTTAGACCAAGCTAAATCCAAAAATGCTAGGGAATTCCTGGACATTTACACACCATTCAAAAGAGACAATAAGAAAGCTAAGAAAGAAACAAAAAGACCAGAACACATCCTCTCCAGCAACCTACACCTAGATAAGCAGGGATTAACACCAGACAAACAATCAAGCATAAAACATTACCCTAATCAAGGAACTACCAAGGAGAAAACCACGCCCTCACCAATACTGGCAGGGCAAGCTACTGTATATAAGCAGGGAGCAAATCCCACACTCACTCACAGTGATGATGTTGCCTAGAGGGTAATGAAACGTCTGCAAGCAAACAACCAAGGTCAGAGAGCACCAAGGACTCCACAATTCAATCCTGAGCTACATATATTATCTTCTATTGGAACTTTGATCAATTGCCTCATATTTCCTGTATGCTTGCTTTCTGTCTCAATCAGTAGCTCTTTTACTGAGAAATCTGAACTCCTCCACTTTTAAGGTTTATAAAACAATTGAGACATTTTCTGTCTAATTCACCATGAGCATGTGGTTGGAGTTTTAAGCAGGATTAGAATGTTACACAAACACTAATTTCCCCTTTGATTATTTCAATTAGCCAGAGAAGAGAGTTCTGGCAGCAATTAGTTTTCAAGGAAATGAGGCAGCTCATTAACTGCCAGGGATTCTTTTTGAATTTATGCTTCATTTTTATTGAAAGAATAAAAATGGACAGGAAAAAAAAGTTGATGGATAGGGGAAAAAACTCACTAAAAACAGAGCTATTATGATGTAGATAAGTAATATTTTATTGAATCCCTTCATGCAAGCTTTGCTTTGCTTATGATCTATAGGTCAGGGGTCTATGGGACTCCAAATATGGTTGGATACAACTCTGATAATCCCCACAACTCCCACCAGTATTGAAACCCATGGGAATAGGAATTCAACAATATATTGGGGGCACCATTTTCTTTACCCCTGATATAGACTATAATTAATCCCAAATTGCTTGAATACTTCTCTGGATTGGTGTAACATTTGGCAAAATAAGTGATTTGTGGGCTAATCACTTTACTATCATGTAATGTTTTAATTTTAATTGACTTTTGATTCTTTCAGCTTTATGTACCATCCTTTAGGGCTAATCGTTGCAAGAAGGCTCTTACAGTATTTTTTTAATGTGAGAATTCATTCTAACACAACTCCAGTCTATAAAATTACAATTTATGGATAAAAACATGTAAAAAACCAGCATTCACAACAATGTTGACAATGTAAACAATTCTAGGTACAAATCAGGTGGTAGAATAATAAAGTTTTAAAATAGCAGTTAAATATGTATCTATACTATTTCAGTCAAAAGGGCTATTTTGGAACATAAAACTTTCCAAGACCTGTTTACACTAGGCCTTGAAGGGTCTGTCAATTTAATCCTTCTATATCAGAAAAGGCAGTCCTTGGTCCCAGGACCACATGGAGCCCCAGATTTCTTTTCAGCCATGGGCTGGCAAAAACTATTGCATGTTCTCTTACCATTTAGAGATGGAACAGATGAAAATTGGACTGGACACCCCAAGATTGATTTTAACATACAAAATAAAATGCAGGAAAAACCTTCTAAATAATGCCAGTTCTGTTATATGAGTGATATGATTCCATTCACTTCCTAATTACCCTATCTACCACAACTTTCAGCTCCACCCAAGTTAACTGCAAATCCTGGCCACCAAATATTGCCCATGCCTATTCTAGAGAGGTATTATGTACTCTGATCAAATTAACCACAGAAAGATCTGGGGCCATTAAACTTCCAAGCTCTTCTTAAAGCAACCTCACACAGAAACTTTTGTGGTAATCTACATGTATGAGTAGTTGTTCTGTGAAATTTCCAAGATGGAGTGAATCCATTTTATTCTCTGTATGTTCACACATACTGACTGCAATGCAATTGAAAGAACAATTGCATCTGCCAGTGCCAGATTGAAAACAACCTACATCCTCAGAAATCATTTGAAAGGGGGTGGGGTGGGGGATCCATAATATTTTCTTGCTTCTGTAGAACTATGGATGAAATCCATTGTTTTTTGGTGAACAATAAAGATAAATTATACTATATATCCTTCAACTGAAAAAGAGACTGCAGTATCAGCATATATTAAAAATGTTATCTAGACAGCTAATAAATATTAAGTTAACTAGGCTTTTTCACTTAAAAATAATAAATGTGAAATTTTCATACCATAGCCTGTCAGCCAGGTACCTAATGAATTATTATGCTATCCAATTTTATATTGACAATAGTTTTAAATGTTGGGGTAATAAAATATGATCTTGCAACCGATTTAGGCACCCAAAAGCTGTGCTTGACCATAGTGCAATCATTATTCTTTAATATTTAAAAACCTAATATTCCTCCACTACAACCATTTATCTTGCTTACAAAGAGTCTTTAAGCACTTCTAGTCCTCCGAGAGAGAGGGGAAGGAAGATGGAAGAAGAGTTTATTTTGGAATAATGACCTCATAACAGAAAGTAGTCCTATGACACTGACGTGACTCTGTCCTAATTAGAAAACCCCTCCCAAAGCAGGTTTGAAAAATCAGGTGAGAACATTTACACTGTCATACTAACAATCTCAAAGAATTTTAGACAATCTAAAATTCATGCTCTCAAGATGACAAGAAAGAAGGGAAGGGAAGGGAAGTTAAGGGAAGGGAAGAGGAAAAAATAAAGCATTCTGAGACCAGCTCTTAAAGTTAGTTTTATTTTATGACCAGCTGGGATGAAAATCAGTTCTTGCAGCCTGCTGGAATGAGTGCTGGTTCGGCAGCACCATGGCAGAGCTCTAAGCAGCTGGTCTCTCAGCAGAGGTGGAATGTCCCTGTTGCTTTCCGCTCCTTCTGCTGCCCAGAGTTTAGACCCCAGGACCCCAGAAATGCTGCTTTCCAGAGCTTTTCAAATGCCTTCCATTTAATGAATTTTGTGAGTAAAATATTTACCACCTCTCCCTTTGGGACTGTTTTGAACTCTTTCTTGATGCCATCCTGCCTGGCAAGCGATGTATCTTTCTACTTTAAAGTAGTTACATTCATTAGGTCTTTAGCTATGTTGGTTTCCTTGTTTCTATTTTCAAATTAAGCACATATTGCAATATCAGGTTATCATTTATACTAGCCCAGGCACAGATGTCCGCACCTATTTCTCTCTCTCTCTTTCTCTCTCTCTCTCTCTCTCTCTCTCTCTCTCTCTCTCTGTATATTTATATTTATCTGAAAATTGATCTAAGTAGAGATGCGATTCACTTTATTTCATCTTTCATCTTTTAAAGTTCCCAGCATGGTTAGGAGATAAACAATAATTGGAATTTAAACAGATTTGTGACCCCACCACATTAAGCCAAGTACTTTTTACTTTTTATTCTGCAACCTGATTTCTTGTTTGTCCAGATCTTTGCTTTGAGCATGGAAAGTCGCTTGGTGGCAAGAAAAAACCAAACACTTTCTCATGGTAATGGAATAGAAGAGGATGTGGGAAATATATACCTTGGTTTTTGTTTTTCCATGTTAGGCAAACTAGATTTGTTTTATGCTTTCAGGCATTGTGGCCAAAGGCTACTTCCCAGATGCATTCTTTTCATTTTATGCATCGCAGATGAAAAGACAATGAACCATCAAGGTGAAAAAGGGAATAATGAATGAGTCAAAAAGTGGAGATGACAGGCAGCTTTTGATTTATTGTACGTCTTTTATCTTGATATATTAATATAACAATGCAGCATGGCTGCTCCTTCTCAATTTCAAATGTTTTCCTAATCAACCTCCATAGGAAAATCTACCTCAAGGTCAACAAAAGATGAAAAAGAGCCAATTCAGGGCAACGATCATCATGTCCCTCCCTGTCTACCACCCATGACTGGTTATGAGTGAACAAATGATGACATGGCCTATAAATGATGGAAGATGTAGAGGCTTCTGTTGTGCCTGGAGATGACAAGGCCAGCCCTACCACTAGGTAGAATGAAGCTGCAGCTTTGGGCAACTAAGTGAGGCAGGAAAATTGGGACCTCCAATCACTGCTCTTCTGGCTGTTGCCCAGATCACTTGCTCATTGTTTCCAGACATACTGCTTCCAAAGGAGCTTGCTGTGCTGCTTGCTGTAGCTGATGGTCTAAGGAGATCTTGTGAAGTGTTGTGAGATGGCAATAGAGGCCACCTATACAGACAACCACTGTGGCTGTCTCAGTATAGTAGCTGTGAGGGCCCTCTCAGTGAAGTATTTAGGGTCACTGGCCAGCTGCTGGGTGTATGGTGAGTTTTATTTGAATCTCATAGTAATTTTGTCATGATTTAATGATGTGGATTACTTATAATGGGATTAATATGCTCAGTCACATTGCCAAACTCTACAGGTTAAACTTGATAAGAGGTCTAGAGAACAAATAATGTGAGGAAGGCTGAAGAAATCTAGAATCAAATTGAAAAGAAGATTAAAAAGCTTAAGGGTGAAGATTACACTGATGATCCTCAGATATTTAAAAGGATGTGGATAAAAAAAAGTGTTCCACTGAGAATATGACAAAAAGCAACGTGTTTAAACTACAGGAAAGCTGACATGTTAAACATCAGGAAAATGGAATCTCAGAGAGAGGAAGGATCAAGTTAAGTTTTAAATATTTCTCTCTGTTCTCTTGTCTACACTAGTAGACATATAAATATATGCATAGTCAAGAAAAAGATCAGTTATATATTTATACTTCTCAGCTGTTAAAGGTCCAAACTACAGGTTCAAAGCAATCAGTAACATTTAGGCTAGATTTCTCCACTCTATGTAAATCTACTTGAATGTTGTTTATGCAGATACTTATATGTGCAAAGGAAATTATGATCATAAGATTAATTTGAAGTGTATGGAGCATATGATTATGTGATTGCTTGTAATATAATTCATTCAGACCAGGGGAAAGACAAAGTATAAGCAAAACAAAACGAAAATGGAGGGATAAATATGTACTTACAACTACCAATAGAAAATAAATGTTGTGTCTAATTTAATGATCACTCATCTGAAGATGCCTGAAATGCTCAATTATATAATTAAATGTTCTCTGAATAGGCTAGAAGAGATAAGAAAAGTTTGCAGTAAACCTGTAATTAGAACTGTAAATTTTAAAACAAGTTTTTCTTGATGAATTGAGTACACACATCGCAGACAATTCAAGTACTTAGTTTGATTCAGGAATGAGTTAGATAACTCATGCAGTATACGCTGGGCAATGAAGTGGTAAAAACTACCTTGATTATTTCTATTGGATGTCTCCCAGCCATTCTTCCCTAAGTGCTCCCTACCTCCCCTATGCCCCCTCTCCAATTCACATCTTCCACAACTGTCTCAATAGAGAAAGTACTTCCTGCTGCTAACCTGAGCTACCTGGCTACCTCTACCTTTTAGATGATAAAGGGACTTAGAAACAAACATCTCAAAAATAACCATGACCTAGCCCCAGGTGCAAGGTCACACAGCCAGCCTAGAAACATATTTAAGGATTCCCTTACTAACTTTACTCAGACTGAAGAAGCTCCTTGGATAAGGAGTGAAACGTTTCCACTAAGAAAATAGAAATCCAGTTGACATGATTCAAGCCACAGACTGTTCCACCTGGATGACTGAGAACCTTCATAGACATACTGGCTACCTCTTGCCTTCTTCTCTGTACCTTAGGAAAAGTCCCTAGCCAAGCAAGCAAGCAAGCAGAAAAGCTGCTAGCCGGGGCCATGTGCTCCAGCAGACCGCAAAATTCTCTGGCATTGCTCTGCTTATGTGATGCATGCTGCGCTACAGCTGTTGAATTGCAGCATTGACTTGAGCAGGTAATGTGTAAAGTAATCTGCCCTACCTTCCTCTGGGGATATCGTCATCGTCATCGTCGTCATCGTCATTAGATTTTCTATCTTATTTTTTTTATAACATGGGTTAGTTTTTCTGCTTATAGTGAGGGTATACATTTAATAAAATGGAGGTTGGCACAAGTCAACTTAGGTGGTTACTTACTTCTTAGTTTCCATTCAAAAATAAAGTTCTGGTTTAAGATAACTTGTGAGCCAGCATCTGCAAGTGCCTAAGCAAGCTATTAGGAAGGCTTACTTGAGTTCAGGGGACTTGGTAGTTTGGAGGTCTTGGTTCAGGCATTTGTTTTACTCCTTCACAATGCTGGTGAAAGTGGAGTCTCATATGCTCAGCAAACAAATCTCAGATATTGAGGGCTACCTTCTATGCTGGCACAGTGTCCTTTTGCCAACATGAAAGTAAAATGTAACAGTCAGTGTAGTAAACTCCATTGCATGCATGTGGAGTGATTGACATAAAAAGCTGCTATAACATCCACTTTTATCTTGGACTTACATTGAGCTTAAACACTCCGAGTTTAATCAGGCCCAGTTTATTCATAAATGCATAAATTTTATGTTAATTTCCAACTATGGCAAAACAAATGTCACTTTGTAAAAAGGTAAAGATTTCCTTAAGTCAAGCTAGACCCCTTCCCAAAATACAAGGCCTGTTTTACTCTCAAAGTATCATAATAGTGAGGAATAGTGAATTTTCAGCTATTCAGAATCTTTTATTTTACAAGTAGTAAGTATTATAAACTATGGATCGTTCAAAATAATGTTTCTTTGATGACATTACACAGCTGCTCAATTTTCCATTTTTCAGAGACATTAACTATTTATAAGGTCCAATAAATATTTCTGCTTTCATTAAATTAGTATCAATTTTGCTTTAATAAGAAGTAAAACAGAAAACTCCACACCCTTGTTATACTGCTAACAACCAGAGTTTACATTTTTACACAAGATACAGCACAGGATGCCAACTGCATGGTTTTCTTTAAAGCACAATCTTAGACTCATGCTGCCTAAGAAATAGATATATAATTTTCCAAAGAAAAGACATTCAGAACAAGGAAAATGCATAATTATGGGAGTGTTTCCATTTTAAATACATGGTCAGGGAGGACAAATGGGCATGTCTTAATTGATGGATGGCTAAGGCTTCAGAATGAGATGGACAGCACTTCCAACTGTAGTGGCCAAGTAATAGAGAAGCTGGATAACAAAAGCCAGGTGAGTAATGTTCAGTGAGTATACAAGATAATTCAGAATATGGATCCTGCACCTTACTCATACACTTTAACATGCATACAGGTAGTCCTCACTTAACTACCACAATTGGGACCAGCAACTCCATCGTTAAGCAACACATAAGCAAGAAATCATGAGACCACAACAGGCTTATGACCTCACTTCTCCCATGGTCATTAAATGAATCACTGCAGGTCATTAAGCGAGACATCATATGATTATACCGGACTTACGACATCACTTCTGCCACAGTTGTTAAGTGAGTCACTGTGGGTCATTAAGCGAGACATCACATAACCACGACTTGCGATTTTACTGCCAGATTCTCCATTGACTTTGCTTGTCAGAAGCTGGCTTTGAAGCACAGAAATGGTGATCACATGATTGCGGGGATGTTGTGATGGTCGTAAGCGCGAGGACCAGTGGTAAAGTTATTTTTTCAGTGCCATCGTAACTGCAAATGGTCGCTAAACAGGGCAGTCATTAAGCAAGGACTACCTGTATGTACCAGCATCAAGATAGTAGCAGTAATGAGGACACTTGGCACTAGGAGGTTAGGGTTTAGAATGCCTTACCTGGTTGCAATCCTGTACCTATAATTGGTTAGAAGTCCCACTGAGTATAGCAAGTGCTCTAAACAAAACAATGAGTTGTCATTATGCTGGCTTTCTGAATGCATCATTTATACATTGATAAAACACAATACATGTAGTTTATTCTTTTATCACTTATATCATCTTTCTAAGCTTAAGTTTATTGGCATGCTTACTTTTCAGTGGGGTGTGAGATCAATGGTTTATATTCTGTCTTCACTGCTCTGGTCTGTTCTGAGGTCAAATTTTTGTGGTGCTTTTTCTGTTTGGTTATGAATACTGCTTAGATTGTTTTATTCTCTGTCACAGAAGCATATCACTAATACACTAAAGATTCTAATAAATGAGGCTTTAAAAAAAATATAGTGTTGTGTATACAGTATACACCGTAGCATTGCCAGATTTTTGGGGTTTATTTCAAAATCAAATGCTATGTGAAAAGGCACAAGCTGCAATCCTTTATTAGAGTTATATAGATAAGTACTGTATGAAGCTTTGAAGGCTTAACAAAGCTTTGAATATAGCACCCCATCAAAGCTGTTTCATGAAGCAAAAGAAGTCCTCTCATTTCTGAGGTGGAACAATACTTGCCTCCTCCAGATTTTTTTCAGATATTTTTTTTCTAATGGGATGGGAAGAGGTCTACTCTTGGAGAAATCCATCCACCCAATTGCCTCGCACATCTGCATATCCATTTCCTCTTGGTCATCTGATTTCCAAAACTGATAGAGGTCAGAAGGGATGGATGGTCAGAATGGACTGGAGGAAATTTGGGAACTGCCCGATCCAAGCTCCTACTAACCCACAGAAGTACCCAGGTGAGGACATGCATTTAACTGTCATGCATAATTGCCTTCCACTGATTGCAAAGTTAATCAAATGAGAAGCAAACAAAAAGGGACCCAAAGTAATTGGGGAAATGGCATGCTTCCCTCCTGGCTGCCATGAACCATTGCAGGGCTTTGGATGTTGCTACTGGACTAGATTTTCACATTGATACCAATACGGCAACCAAAACACTAGGCAACATTTCTGGCAAAAAGGAAAAAAACCTTATTTTTTTTCCTGTAATTGTTTTTCTCCTTCTCCTTTGGGGTTTTTTTTTTTTTTTTGGGTGGCTTTAGGTACCCCTTTCTCCTCAACAATAATTTTGGGAATGAAATATTGATTTAAATAATCAGGCATCTATTTCTGCCTTTATGGAAACATATTAACTGCCACCGTTTTCAAGGCTTTTTGCTTATTATAAGCAGATATGAGTAAACTTTTAAAAATGAAATTTCTATTTAAAAATTTAAAAATTGCAGCGTTAACTCTTCAGGTCGTTTATCTAATTAGCTAATGGAGTATGTTGGAGCTACCTGAGGAGCATTTCCATAATTGTTCATCAGGAAATAAGCTGCTAAATATACTGGAACTTGTTTACTCATGTTGGGATAAATTAAGATCTCTCCCTGCCCTCGATATTGTCTTCCCCCAGAACACTGTCTGCCCTCCATGTTGTCTTTCCCCAGAACAGGAAAAGGAAGCCCAATTGTTAAAAGGTTACAAAATAGAATGAGTTTGATAATGTCAGAGATTAAGATGGAAAAGGAAGCCCAGCTGCTCAGACAAAGGATTCCCTTCCGATTCAATTGGAAAGCTTGGAACACAAAAGGTCAGCTCATTCACAGAACTTAGCCAGCCCATTCAGGTAGACCTTCTTCCCCAGCCAAACAGATCTCCATAATCAAATAACAAAAGATTCCTTCCAAGGTGCACATTCCAAGTAGTAGACAAAGCCACAGCCCGCAGGGAACACAGACAGGAAACACAAACAGCAGGGGGCCCAACCACAGAGCGCCTCCTCTCTGAAATCCGGCAAATTACACTTCTCTCAAGTTCCTAGGGGGCGGGAATACCTTTGCATAGCAACGACCAAGCTCTCCTATATAAATGGCCTGTGGGGGAAATACAGGTGTGGCCACCTTCCAACCAGCATATTCTGTACTTCTGTACTCTGCATGTGCTCTTGGAAATAAACCAGCAAACCTCTGTTCCAGCAACTGCCTGCGTCTATTCATTCCCGGCGTGGGACGAACCTTGGTAAGATTACCTTCTAACACTCAGAAAAGCAATCAGGATGTTTAGGGTTCAGATGGTTTATTTCTTCTTCATTTTGCTGAATATTAGAAGATCATAAATCTTCTTCAAAGATTTATAGTTATAAGCAACAAAAGTTAAATGTATAGTCGAAGGCTTTCTCGGCCGGAATCCGATGGTTGTTGTGGGTCTTCCGGGCTGTGTGGCCGTGTTCTGGCAGTTCTGGTTCCTAACATTTCGCCAGTCGCTGTGGCTGGCATCTTCAGAGGACAGGAGCACAGCTAGAAGATTCTGTCTGTGCCCAAGTGGAGGGTGTGTGTGAGGAACTAAACAGATCACTATTACATCTCTCTCCCCTTGACCGTTTTATATATGATTCCTTCTTTGCATGAAATAACCATTTTCATCATTCTCTACTGCTTAAATGCTTGAGCTAAGCATTTTTCCCGTTCCAGGGTTTGAGGTGTTTCCCCCCTCGAACTGGGTAGCTTTTTTCCCCTTCAGTTTTCTGTCAGTTTCAGCCCCTACCCATTCAACCCAATTCAGGTTTGAAGCTTCTGGCTGGATTCAAAAGGCTTCTATTTATAATCCATGTGCTCTGATGCTCATTCAGTCAAACAGTTACCTTCCAAAGAATTTGTAGTATATTTACAGAAAGTAGATGAATTGTGGAGTAGATCAAATCTTTAGGAACACTCTTGTCTTACTATGGAGGAAGGGAGACAATATTGTTCAGTCCACGTACCTGCACAACCTTCAATGGATGGACACCTACAGAAAAGTGACAAGGACAATAATGGATTGGTCAACTCATGTGGGTAACTTGGATAATGATTGATTATCTGGTGAACATCCCAGCTCTGGCCATCCATGGAAGCATATGGAACATTCTGATATGAATGTCACATTAACCATGAAGATATGACATATGTGAATCAGTCCTGATTTGATTGAGTTAGAAATGTGAGATTCAAAGAAGGAATCATTCAGTTCAAGATTTGAAGGCAAAGTGATTTGATTCAAGCTGCTTATTTTTTTCCCCAAAATCATAAGCTATAATGAGGAAACATAAAAATGTATGCAGCTGCTTCATTTTCATTAGAAGGGGATGACATTTTCAGGGATAGTAGACTTTTTAAAAGGGCATTAACTCTACCAAATTCCATATAGAAACCTCTATAGGTCTATGAAGGTTCTCAGTCATCCAGGTGGAATTGTCTGTAGCTTGAAACATGTCAACTGGATTTCTATTTTTTAATGGAAACGTTTCGCTCCTTATCCAAGGGGCTTCTTCAGTCTGAGCAAAGTTGGTAAGGGAATCCTAAATATGTTCCTCTATAGGTTTTACAGTTAACAATCTTTGAATTATTCCCCTTCTCTTAGGACAGAGATAGTGGGGATGGGGACTGGAGCACAGAAGCCTCCAAATTAATCAGCAGAAATTGTCCAATGGAAAACCAGTAATAGAAAACCAGTAAAGAAATAGTGCTGAACCAAGGCAGAAAATATTTATTTATTTTACTTATAATTCAAATTTATCACCGCCCATCTCCCCCAATGGGAGATTTTAAAATAAATTCAAAATAAAACCTTTCAAAAATTTGTTTAAAAAGTAAACTCTTTCTATTGTTCTTCTAGGATGCCAAGCTTGGCATGATACAAAGAATGCCCATTGACTTACCCTTGCAAGATGGCGTAGCTGTTGTTTATGATAATTGGGTTTCATGGGGTGTCAAATGGCAAGCTTGGCTCCTCTTGGGAAGGACCCCCTCATCACTGGCTTTGGTGAAGTGCTAGGCTGGTGTTTTCAGGAATTGTTGTGTTGTGGGCTAATTTAGAATTTGCAGGACAGATACTGAAGCAGGAGGACATTAAAGGAGGCACAAGGACTGAAATAAACTGGATCATGTTTATTAACATTGTCCCATTAATTACTTACAGCACTAGGGGTCCTTCCCCAATCAGCTGCAGTGAGCCCAAGCTGCAAGGACGGTCTCGGGAATTCGACCCACAAAGGGATTGCTTTCGTTGGGCAACTTTTATACCCTTCAACCTCTCTCTCACCCCCTCCCTTCCAGAGTTGCTTAGCTTAGACATCAGCAAGGGAAGGTTACATATTAATGAGGATTAAGTGTCTAGCAGGTATAGGGTGCCTGCTAAAACAAAAGAGGGAAATAATTATCTACTTGGGGTTAGAGCAAAAAGTTTATTATCTTGCAGATCAGAAGAGTAAATAAGAGTTAGCTTGTCTAAGCAGCCTCTCTTCCAGGTTTTAATTGAAAAATGCAGGTCAATCACAGGACAGCTGGGTATGTTCAGTCTCTTCTGGGCAGGACCTAGTTGAATTAAGGTTGTGGCTGCTACCAATAATTGCAGAGATAGCAAAAGTAGGCTGGCACAATGAGACATGTCAGCAAGACAGGCAAGCCACACGGAAATAGCATTAATATCCTTGCCACCCCATTCTTAAAAGCAGTGAATATTTGGGGCATCATTGTTGAAAGACTTAAATCTGTTCCATTAATACAGTATTTAAAAGCAAGGCTTGGCCTAAGGTTTCTACCGGAATGGTCTGACTTTTGCTCATATTCAGACTGCAGAGAGGTGGACTGAACTCTTGGTTGCATTGGCAGGACCAACACAGAAACGTGTAACATTTCACTAACACAAGAGAGAGCAAAATTAAGACTTCTGGCTGCACATTAATGAAGTTAAAGGCCAAGAAAGTGAACAAAGCTGAGTAATCTTGGTCTTGGTATCCCAAAAGCGTTCTGATAGGCAAAGAGTTTAATGAGATCATAAATATCACGGTTGGCTACTCTTGTTCACGTTTTAGAAGACATTACACCACTACCCCCACCTAGCCGCCTACCAATAAATTGACAAATTGTGTATTATCTGTAGTCAGCGAGAAGCTGTAGAAAAGCTATTGAATCTGGGAAATGTTTTGCAGCCATTTGACTCAATTTGCTAGTTTAACTTTCAGAGGGGTTTCACTTCGATTCAATCCATCAGTGGAGTGATCTATCTATCTATCTATCTATCTATCTATCTATCTATCTATCTATCTATCTATCACATTTACTGTATATAGCCACCCATCTCACATAGTGACTCACTTTAGTCAAAGCATTGTTGAACTGAACCCCCCTTTTGATGCTTGGCACAACCCCTAATGAACTAATGAAGTACACCTGCCTGATTACTCATAGAGTTGTGCAGCTCTCTGGATTCAATTCCCAGAAGGGGACGAGGGGCATGGAAGTATCGCCTGTCCATGTTTTTAAAGCAGCTGTATTTTTCCCTGAGCTACACAGCAGTTTCAGAGAGATAATGCCGTTTTTAAAGCAGCTGCATTTTTAAAAGACTCATGTGGAAGTTTGAAAAAGGTTGAGCTGCTTTAATGAATAGCAAACGGGTATTGCGCTCATGTGAGTTCTGAAGTAGTTCTTCCCAATTATTTTTGAAGTGTGTGGATCCACACTGATTACATCTTAAATCACATTAGCAAGGTTTGGATAATGGCATGATCTGGAAAGGTTCTGTGATGCTTATCAGAATGTACATCTCTTTTATGCTTGTGCTTTCCAATCTATTCCTAGCTGGATTTTTAAGACAAAAGTGACAAATGCATATTATCTCATCAGGAAGGTTGCAAAAAAAAAAAAAAAAAAAAGCTAGATGCAACTTCCAAATCAACTGTATTTTCTTACTATAATGAAGAAATTTAACACATCAATGTCCCCAAGAAATAGTCGTCCTAAGGCAATTTTAGGTTCCTCTGTGTGTGTGAATATTTGATGCATGACTCATTTCTAGAAATGGAAGTATTTGGAACAGAATACATAACATTTAATTTAAAAATTATTGAGTCCGGCAGTAGCTATAAAGACTCTTAAAAGATAAATAGGATTCTGTAGTCTAAGGATATTAATACTTAAAAAATAGGGGGAAAAGAGAAGAATCTGATTACAGCTTTGCCTTTATTGGGGGAAGAAGTGCTGAAGAATTAATACAGGTTGAGAAAACTAATAACTGGGCTGTTCTCCTGCATATCCAATACCAAAAAAGAGACTTAACGGAGTGTGCAAACTATTGTGTAATATCCTTAATTTCACATGCTAGCAAAATAATGCTTAGGATCATCCAACACACATTAGAGTCCTTTATGGAAAAAGAGATGCCAGATGTTCAAGGTTGAAGAACATGAGACATTATTGCTGACGCACACTGGATCACTGAGAAAGCCAAAGAATATTAAAAAAGAAGTCAGTATGTGCTTCATTGATTATAGAAAGGGCTTTGATTGACATCAATCAGTTAAGTTGTGGAATTAGCTTAGAAAATAGGAATTCCAGAACATCTCGTTTATATACAGGTCAGGAAGCCACAGTACAGTACATAACATGGTGAAACAGACTGGCTTCATGTTGGCAAAGGAGTGTGAGAAGGCTGTATACTCTCCTGTTATTTATTCAACCTATATGCTGAATATATATTTAGGAATGCTGGATTTGAAGAAGATGAGCGTGGTTTTAAAACAACAGGAAGATTGATAAAACTGAGTCAAGGAGTAAAATCCTGAAGGTATAAATGGAGTGGGTAGCAGCAGGGGTGACTGCAGGGGAAGATTAAAAAGCCATGATGGCAGCCATGACCATGCAATTGAACTGACATTTTTTACATGCCCGCCTCTGCCCGCCCACATATGCCCCTGGCAAGGACTTTAGTAAATTAAAGCTCAGTTTAGACAAAGAAGGGGTGAAATCCAGCATTTTGTGTCTATTATTATTACAAGTTTTTTCCCTTTCTCTTTGTCTGAAGCCCTTTGTTTCATCCATATCTGCTCCTACATGCCTTTAAATCCTCCAGAGAACACTTTAAAGCCCAGGAAGAGTAATGAGTTAGTATTTTGAAAATACTATCACAATAATTAGGCAAATCTGTTGCTGCAAAATCCAGAATTTTCTAAATTATTCATTAAACAAGGCCTGCCTTCCTTCCTTCCTTCCTTCCTTCCTTCCTTCCTTCCTTCCTTCCTTCCTTCCTTCCTTCCTTCCTCTAACCAACACTATTAAATTATGTCCTAATTATTTGGTCACTTAGAATTTAATTATTTTAATTAGATTAATCATAAACTGTAGTGCTGAAGTTTAAGAAAGATGTTTTCAGCTAATTACAAAATTAATTGATGGCTTCTGCAAGGTCTACATAAGAAGTGCAACACAAACATCAACATTCTTGAGAAGCAAACCTGGAGTTCATTGTTTAGGTTATGACATCTTATGTCCTATTATCTCAGGGAAATCTACAGATTATTTATTTATTTAATTTTTATCCCGCCTTTATTATTTTTATAAATAACTCAAGGCAGCGAACATACCTAGTACTCCTTCCTCCTCCTATTTTCCCCACAACAGCAACCCTGTGAGGTGAGTTGGGCTGAGAGAGAGTGACTGGCCCAAGGTCACCCAGCCGGCTTTCATGCCTAAGGCGGGACTTGTTGTGGGATAGGCGAAGAAACAACATTGAGCCAGGAAATGAAGCTCTAGATCTTTATTGTTCTACCTTACACAGAACCTTGCCAAACTAAGCTACGCTAAGCAGTTCTCTGGGGAAAAACCCCAGGCACCCTAAGGCGGATCTGGCCTGACTTTCTTGGCCAGGCACCCAAGGTCCTCGACACAGTGAACGCACTTCTCCCCCTGGAAAGCGCCCCCTCCTTCCTTGCCTGCGATCTCCACAACATCACCTTCCCCCTCCGAGACACATTCCATCACAGGACTAGAACTCACAGTCTCCTGGTTTCTAGCCCAGCACCTTAACCACTAGACCAAACTAGCTCTCAGTTCAGCCCAGAGCATTAGACAAATTTGATCTTCATAAATAACTCTGGACATACAAGCATGATTTCCACCTCCATATTATTCTACTTTGCCAAATTTATTAGATCAGAGCTTTCCAAACTGTGTGTCGCGACACAAAAGTGGGTCGCCACACACAGTCTGGTGTGTCACCACACAACCCGTAAGCGCTGATCATCATCAGCGCTTCCGGGTTTTCCCACGGCGACACACCAACCGCGGCACGCAAAAACCCAAAAGCGGCAGCAGCACTTCCGGGTTTTTGCGCGCTGCCGCAATGTCGGCACTTCCGGGTTTTCCCGTGGTGACACACCAACGGCGGTTGGTGTGTCGCCACGGGAAAACTTTGGAAAGCCCTGTATTAGATTGTACATTTCTGCTGCCACCATATGATTTCCAAGGGGTATTATAGATACCAGATCAAAAATAAACGTGAAGCTTCCTCAGCGGTGCAAATATTGTGCAACAGTAGTAATGTCCCAACCTACAGCCTTGTGATGTAAGAGTAGCAATAATAGCATGCTACTATTTTTGCTATGTTAATTATTTATTAAGGAATAAGATATTGCATAGGCGTGGTGGCTCAGCGGGTAAGACGCCAGGCTTGTTGATCGGAAGATGGCAAGTTCGGAGGTTCGAATCCCTAGTCCCGTGTGACAGAGTGAGCACCCGCACTTGCCCCAGCTCTTGCCAACGTAGCAATTCGAAAGCATGCAAATACAAGTAGATTAATAGGTACCACTTCAGTGGGTAGGTAACCGTGTTCCGCATGTGTCATGCCGGCCACATGACCGCGGAAGCGTCTTCGGACAGCGCTGGCTCTTCGGCTAAGAAACGGAGATGAGCACCAGCCCCTAGAGTCGGACACGACTGCACAAATGTGCGGGGGGAACCTTTACCTTTTTTTCTTTTTTCTTTTACTATTTTTGCTATGTTAATTATATATTAAGGAATAAGATATTGCATAGTTGAAGAAGGTTAAGAAAAAGTAAAGGTCATATTGCAAAGTGAGGCTCTGTAAAATTCTGGAAAGGTAGTCTGAGATATTTGTTCATGGATATGCTTTTTTCCAATAATGGAAAATGGGTTGTTACAAGAACCTGCAGAAAATTCTGGTAACCATGCTGTTTGCATATACAGTTCTATATACAGCAACCTGTATATAGTCATGCCGGCCACATGACCGCGGAAGCGTCTTCGGACAGCGCTGGCTCTTCGGCTAAGAAACGGAGATGAGCACCGCCCCCTAGAGTCGGACACGAGTGTGCAGGGGAAAACCTTTACCTTTACCATACAGTAACAGTAGATTGAGGAACTTGTTCACCTCATACCTGTAAATTCTAAAATGGTGGTATGCAAACTTTGCAACAGTCTTGGTATTTGGCTATCTTTAATGACTTTCACATGTTTATTAGTAAGATCTTCAGGGGTCTTTTAAATATATTCAACCAGTTTGTTTATAAACCTCTTGAAAATGGGGTAAGACTGGGGAGTACCTCTATGTATATGCCCTGCAAATTACCCCTTCTCCCCAGTGATGTAAACTTCCACAAGAGCACACCAGCACTTCTTATCTTGGAGCCTGACACACTGATTAAAATACTAACAGGATTCTTCATCTGCCTTTTGTTGTTGTGGCTTAATTGGCAATGCTAAAGCCTTTTGCCTGTTTTTTTTGTTCTTGAGTGATGGGATGGCAGTTTTTAAGTCCCGAGAAAATTGGTCTATAATCACTCCTGTTTTGACAGTGATGATGGCAATATGGTCATCTGTCAGCGTTCTCCTCATCTTTAAGTGTCTGCAGTGAACTTTTGCTTCAAGGTACAGCTGCCTGACAGAACCAATTATCATTGTTCAAGAAAAATAGAGGGGCAAGGAATCCTCCTCTGTCTTTTGACACTCTCCCTAATTTTCCATTCTGCTGCATCTGTTAATGTCTGTGATAAAGACCTTGACTCCAACATAAATAAAAGACTTCTCTGAATGATGTCTTTATCAGATCCAAGAAAGCTTATACCACATTGCATGTCAGATCCCAACAGCCAAATTACAAGGTAATTTAAACTATGAATGTTTAAATGGTTGATAAGCTAAGGTTTTTCATCTAGATTTGAGAAACACGGATATAAGAGTCAGCTGGTAAAATGGTTGCTTTCTTCCCCTTCATTATCACCTGTAAAAGAGCCACAGAAAATAGCGAGAAATATCTAAAAAATGAAAAATGAATCCACTCTTTATGGACTTTATCGTAAGCTTCTCAGTGGGGCTTGAAATTACACAGTATATATGATTTTAATTTAGATTGAGTTACATGGCTGCATGATGATTAGATACAGTAGGCAATGCAAGCAATTCATCCTCAAATTGCTTGCAGTGGGGTAGCTCTGCCGTGAACTGAAAGGGGCCAATTTGATATTATTATACAGCAGTTAAGTTTGTTTCCAGGACCAGCCCCAAACCTGATCCTAGCTGAGATACAAGATGAAATGGCACCATTTTCTACGGTACGTAATAAGTCAAAGGGACTTTGGTTTTTTCTTCAACACTGATGATGAGAATTCTTTACTGAACTTTGGAGAGCATTAAAGAAGGCTTAATGGCCACACAATTCTGCTTTGCTGTATTTTCCTGCTGCTCTATGGCACCTGCTGTTTCTGGTTTCTGTTTACAAAATGAGGAGTCCCGCTTTTTGGACAATCACTGTACCTGCAGCATGTTTTGCTTCTGCAAACATGCTCACGGTGCTTGGAGGGTATGGGCTGCAGCAAGCAGGGACAAGAAGTTATAAATCAACTGCTATCTGATGCTTCTAATCAGAAATGCCAAGGACAGGGTTTCTCGATACAAAACTGAGTTATGGTTTATTCAGCCCTCTTAATGGTGTAATCTCATTCTTTACAAAATAAGATATGTGAAAATCCTACCATTCAGTTAGTGGGCTGTTGCTAAGAAATTCATTTTGCTGAATATCCCTGATCATTTTTCAGAAATCTTACCTTCTGCAGCACTTTTCCATCACCATGCATGTCCTCACTGATGCTTTTTAGGGCTGGGAAGGATGAAGAAAGGGAAGCCATCTAGCTGACCAATGGGAGAGAGGATAAAATCTTACTCTACCTCCTGTCATTATCTCTTCACTGAAATTTATTTATTTATTTTATTTTATTTATTTAATTTATATGACCGCCCATCTCCCCTCATGGGGAACTCTGGGCGGTTATTGTTATTGCAACAAGGGAGGAAAATCTGGCATCTGTGCTGGGGTAGTGGCAAAGCCACGCCTGTAATATATTGATGCAGGTTTTCACGGCGAACGTCAATCCAGTGGTGATGATCTTCCAGTCTAGTAGGGCATGATCTAATTATCTGGCATCCTGATGTTTCACCAGCAACTGTGGTTGGTACCTTCAGTGACAAAGTGATCTGTTCTGTAGAGCACTTCTCAGCAGCTCATAGGCAACTGAGCAGAAATTGATTGAGCTCTTGTATTTGTAATAGAACTAATCTCTAATTAGACCATGTTACCAGAATTCTGGAAAGTCAGTTTCTAGTTGGTTCTGAGAGCCAGTTTGGTGTAGTGGTTAAGGCATCAGCTAGAAACTAGGAGACCATAAGTTCTAGTCCCACCTTAGGCACGAAGCCAGCTGAGAGAACCTGGGCTAAAAAACTCACTCTCTCTCAGCCCTAGGAAGAAGATAAGGGCAAACCACTTCCAAAATCTTGCCAAGAAAACTTCAGGGACTAGTCCAAGCAGTCACCAGGAGTCAACACTGACTCAAAGGCAGAAAGAAAGAAAGAAAGAAAGAAAGAAAGAAAGAAAGAAAGAAAGAAAGAAAGAAAGAAAGAAAGAAAGAAAGAAAGAAAGTCTTTGTCCAGGTGAATTTGTAATTGGTCTGATTTGAAGAAGTTCCAAAGGTGCTTATTTTTTATCAGTCTGTCTTTGAAACACGCTATTGCTTATTATTCTTTCATGTGAAACTGCTGTAGATTCTACATGGTGTTGGTTAATCAAGGGCTGTTTTTTGTTGTTGTTGTTCAGTCGTTTAGTCGTGTCTGACTCTTCGTGACCTCATGGACCAGAGTACGCCAGGCCTTCCTGTCGTCCACTGTCTCCCGGAGTTTACTCAAATTCATGTTCATTACACCGGTGATGCTATCTAACCATCTCATCCTCTGCCGTCCCCTTCTCCTTTTGCCTTCAGTCTTTCCCAGGGCTGTTTTACTTTGGTGTAATATAAAGCTGAAACCAGGCTTTGTTAACATTTAGACTCTTTTCCTTGTTGGGATATTTATAAATCTCTAGCTTTTCTACGCAGTCATGCAAGATAATTTGATATGATCGCTAGTACTTGTGTCTCTTTAAATTGAATCATATGTCCGTTATGTAGCAGCACATGATCAGCTACTGTGGATTTTTCAAGTTGTCCTAGCTGGCAAAATCTTTCATATTCTTTTAGTTGAGTGTTAATACTACATTTTGTAGTTCCAATATATACATGTCCACAGCTGCAAAGTATGTGATGGACTCCTGATGATGAAAATGGTCTTCTGTCATCCTTAGGTGATCAATTCATTTCTTGGATTTTTCTTGTGGGTTTTTAGATATTTTTTTAAGTTGTTCTTCTCCAGTAATTTTCCAATTCAGTCTGTAATTTTACCAGTATAAGGGAGAAGCATATTTCCTATTGGGGATGGTTTGTCGATAGATGATAGATAGATAGATAGATGATAGATAGATGGATAGATGGATGGATAGATAGATAGATAGATAGATAGATAGATAGATAGATAGATAGATAATGTTATTTTTTTATTGCTGGATAGTTGTCTGCTATCACTGGTAGAATAACCATTAGCCTGTAAAGTGCTGTCAAGGTATCTCAACTCATCAGATAATATTTCAGGCTCATAAATATGTCTAGCATGGTCAGTGAGAGTTTTAATAATACTTCTTGTCTGGCAGGAATGATGGTTAGACTTTTTATTATGATCTCAATGTATTAGGTTTTGGTATACTGTATGTCCTATTTCTTGATTTTTTTCCAACTTATTTATATGCAATTTATTGAATAAATAAATTGTATTTTTTGAAATACAGCTATTCTTAATACAAGATTTATTTTTTATCAATCCATTTTTGTATGCAACTTTCCCAAACTTTTGGATGAATCTTTAGTAAGTATATTCATTTGGAAATTAATTTTGAGTGAAAAGAGTATATATATTGTTACATGGAACTGAATTCTTTAAATAGTGCAGATTTATCATCCCAGCTGATGTTCCAAAAGTCCTTCACATCAGTTTTCCAGGGGAACAGCCCACAACTTCAAAGGTCCAAAAGAATAATCTTTGTCCTTAGAATAGTACTTATTCATTTATTTCTAAAATTTATAAGGCCATCCAATTCCATGACTCTGGTCAACTTACAACAATAAAAACAGGACAAAACATAAACAGGACAAAAAATGTCCTGAAGAGTCAACCATCCCATTCACCAGAGGAAAATCCTATGAGAGGCTCACCACCTACTGTACCTAACTCAAGGCCTGGGGAAGAATCACATTTTTAATAACTTTTAAAATTAAAATAAATTAAAATTTTAATAAATAATTTAAATAAATTTAATAAATAAATTTAATAAATTTTAATTTTAATAAATTTAAATTTTTAATAAATTTTTAAATTAAGGCAGGGTAGGAACCATGGCTCAGTGGTTAAGATGCCAGGCTTGTTGATCAGAAGGTCGGCGGTTCGAGACCCTAGCCCCGCGTGACGGAGTGAGCTCCTGCACTCGCCCCAGCTCTTGCCAATGTAGCAATTCGAAAGCATGCAAATGCAAGTAGATTAATAGGTACCACTTCGGTGGGAAGGTAACAGAGTTCCACATGTGTCATGCCGACCACATGACAGTGGAAGCGTCTTCGGACAGTGCTGGCTCTTCTTCTAAGAAATGAAGATGAGCACCGCCCCCTAGAGTCGGACATGACTGTGCAGGGGAAACCTTTACCTTTGCCTTTTAGGAACCATGCAAATCTCTGGGAGAATGTTGTTCCAGAGAGGCAACTGCAGAAAAGGCCTGCTTTCTGTGTCCCATCAGATGACATTATTGACACAGAATATGTCAGCTCTGTCCAATCAAATAGGATGGGCAGAAACTGATGGTCCCTCATTTAGCCATGACCTATGCCATGAATTGTTTTATAAGTGGTAATCAACTCTTTAAATTGCCTCTAACTGGCAACCAGTGCAACTCACAAAGCAGAGATGTTATATGGGCATGCCATGGCATACCCATCACTGCCTCTCCCGCTGCATTCTGGACCAGCTGAAGCTTCTGAGTGGTCTTCAAAGGCAGCCTCATGTAGAGTGCATTGCAGTAATCCATTTGTGAAGTGACCAGGGCATGAGTGGAGAGCTTTATGGTCGAGGGACAGGTGCAACAAGTAAACAAGATGAACCTGTGCAAAGGCCTTCCAAGCCACAGTTGCTACTCAGAAAAACCCCAGATCATTCACCAGTCCCTAACTGTTACCCTATCCAGGATTAAAGGTAGAAATTCTCTGAAATTGGGTGGCCCAAATACCCATAGTCACTCAAGGTTGAGCCTGAGTCTGTACCTCCCCGTTCCAACCCTCATAGCCTACAGATTCTGGGATAAGATTTTGACAGCATCACTTGATCAGCCTGGAGTTGGGATATACAGCTGAGTATACTGATGATATCTGACTCCAAACTGATGGATGAGCCCTCCCAGAGCCTGGTGGAGAGGTTAAGCAGGAGTGGCAAGAGCATCAAGCCCTGACATACCCCACACATCAGAGACTTTGGGTTAGATCTCTTCTCCCCTACCTATATTTATGTATGTTTGTTTGCTTATTATATTTTTAATCAGCTTGTTAAAGGAAGGTGTATGGACACATTTCATAAGTAACATAAAAATAACAATAAATCCACAATAAAACAGCAATAATCAGCAATAAAACACACCAATAATATATTTTAAGTGACATCTATTCTATACAAGACTACAAGATAAGTTTTAAACAGCCTAAATGGAAGAAGCAATAAATTATATAACCTTAAATACAATTCAATAGATTTTTCAGGCTCTGTATAAATGTGCTTAGTTGTTTATTTACTTATTTACTGGATTTCTAGGCTGCCCAAATATAAAATGATTCTGGGCAGTTTCACAAATACACACACACACAAACACACACACACACACAGAGAGAGAGAGAGAGAGAGAGAGAGAGAGAGAGAGAGAGAGAGAGTATATACACACAAGAACATATAAAATGATCATCTGAAGGTCAATATAACATCCTACCATATCACTCCGAACTCAAAGAGTCCCATCCAAATATCCTAGCCCAAGGCCTAGGGGGAAAAACCCTAAGGTGGGGGTGATAAAAATCTCTGGGGGATTCTATTCCAAAGGACAGAGACATTCTGCTTCCTGATTCTGTGTGAATGCACAGGATGGGCCAACACTATGGAAGATGGGTGGTCCCTCAAATAGCAGGGACCTATGCCATGCACGGATTTACAGGTAATAACCAGCACTTTGAATTGCACCCAGAAACTAAGTGACAGCCAGTGAAGCTCATGCAGCAAGGAAGGTATGTGGGGATAGGAAGACTTACCCATCACTGCTTGTGCTGCCTCATTCTGGACCAGCTGCAGCTTCAAAGCGGTCTTTCAGGGCAGTCCCATGTACAGTGTATTGTAGTGGTCCACCCACGAGGTGGCCAAGGCATGAGTGACCTCTCAAGGAGCAGGAGGGCCTCTTGATCCAGGAGCAAGTGCAACTGGTGCACAGGAGCTGAGGGTCTAGGAATAGCCCTGGAGGCACTCCATAAATCAGGAGCTTGAGGTTCAACCTCTCTTCCCCAACACTGGCTGGAACTGCCATGGAGAAAGGAGGAGAACCACCATAATACTATGCCCCCACTCCATGCACCTGGTCCAGAAGAATACCATGATCAATGGTATCAAAAACCTCTGAGAAATCTAGGAAGGACAGGATGGTTGCACCACCCCCATCCCAGTTCTGCCATTAGTCATCAACAAGCATAACCAATGTCTTATCAGTACTATGTATAGACCTGAAACCTGACTGGAAAGGGTCTGGATTATAATAAATTATGATTGTAATAACTATTTTACAATAAGTTATTTTTATAATAATAGTAAAGGCTCTTCAAGTAAATGCTAAATAAAAATGTAGCATTCTTATTTCTGATAGCTGATTGGTTGATTTGACATGAAAAAAACCTAGATTTGATCTCTGGCTAGAAAGGACTACTTTCGAAAACCCTGTTAAAAATGTGTGTCTCTTTTTTGATATTACTTACAAAAACCAGAAATGTGTATGGGATAAAGGTATGTACCTCTGAAATGTTGTGAACATGTAAACCCTCTCACAAAATAGCTGCCAGATATTTTTTTTTAATGTATCCATTTTGTGTACTGCTGTAATCCCTAAGAGTCCCAGTGATTAACAAGAAGTATACTGTATATGTTTTCAATAAATAGTGCCCAGGGAAGCCGACAGGAACAATACACAAAACATGCAGTGCCATCCCAGTTATTTCCTGAATGCTCTCTGGAAAAGCTCTGTTTTAACCAATTTTCACAAAGCTAGCCAACCTAACACCCACAAAACAGGGGTCAACACCAAGAAACACTGTTTCGGGGTCTCAGCCCTGCTCAACTCATCACAGCAAGGATGCATCGGTCGATTCTAGTTGGAGAAGTTCGCAGGAAGTTATCTGGGAACTAAGCTATACAGGGCTTCATAGGTTAAAATCGGCATTTTGAATTGCCCTCTGACCTTTGTAGGTCAGTCACATAATACCTATTTACCAGAAGTCAACATGAGAGATATTGCAACCAGAAAAAGAATAACCTTTCAGTCTCACTCCCCCTTCTGGATGCTGCTGCTTACCATCCCAAATTATTTTTCTCTTTTCTGAGCAGGTTGGAACACTTCCTAAAAAAGCATTGGGTTGCAATTGGCCACCATTCTTATTTTCTAAGCAGGCTTGGAAACTCAGTTGATGCTGGAGGTTTGTTTTATAGCTGGTCAGGTTTCCATTTTAAATGAAATGAATCGTTTAAAAATCCCAGGGGGAACACAGAGTGTGTGAATAGCAAAGGAGATCCCCTGGGTGCCCACGGACAGCACATTGGGGAGTTAGAGTTCAAGCAGATAACTTTTGGGGCAGTTGCTTTTTCCCAGGCGATCCTGTCTCCCAAAATTATTGTAAGGCTAAAATCGGATGGGATATAAATGCAATGAATCAATAGATGACTAGTTTAACGATCATGTATTTTTTTCAGTTTGATTTTAAGTGGAAAGTCCTGACCATATCTGAACGAATTATTTTCAGGACATATTGTAATTTATATCTGAGTACATGAATAAACTGCATGAACAACCAAGTGAGCAAAGAGATTTTTGTCAGTTGCTTGAACAGAGTTGACTAACCTCATCTTAAGAAATACTGCCTTCTTCTTTATTATCAGCTGTCACAAAGGGGGGCACTTGTAAAAGAATACTGCAGAACCTTCAAGAGGCCTATAAATGTTCATTTTATGTTTAGTGGAGAAGTTCTCTTTGAATTATGAAGAGAATCTATAAAACTTCAAGGGAGTGAAATAAAGGCCTTAGCATGAAATGTTACTCATTCGTGTAGAAAAAAAGATACATCCCCAAGAATTGGAAATATGTTCAACATACAATCAACATACAATCTGCTAATGCACTTAATTTAATTCTGAATTGCTTCTCCTGCTGGAGATGCTTAACTACAGTACAGTGTGAAATCTTATATTCAAATTTCATCATTAAGCAATGCATCAGAACTTTGTAAGTATTTTAAGCATTTATTTATTTTTGTTTCTTTGTTTTCTTGCTCTTTGATTTGCCTTTTGACATTCTACTTCCACATCAATCTCCAGAACTCCTTTTGCCCATGTTAAAGGTAAAGGTTCCCCCCACACATTTGTGCAGTTGTGTCCGACTCTAGGGGCCAGTGCTCATCTCCATTTGTTAGCCGAAGAGCCAGCATTGTCCGAAGACGCTTCCATGTTTTGCTTGCATGTTACCATAACATTATTTAAACTAAATCCTGTTTCCTTGACTAAGGATTACTTTTGAGGAGCTCCTAAGAGTCTTTGACGAAATAAGAAAATTAATGTAACGAATAATATTTTAAAGATCCATCAAGAGGGGAATGCTATGCTTGCTTAAGATGACCGCTACTAATTTATTTAGGTACATGATCTGATACTGCAAGAGAAGATCTTTCTTTACCTGACCATGTTTATCAAATTATGACATTAAATGGCCAGATCAAGCTATGCCTGAACTTTGAGGGACATACAGGGTAGAAGTTTAATTTCAAATGGGAAGGCACAATTAATGGCCCTAAGCTCATAAATGGTGTCTCCAAAATCATGGGTGATTTTTAGTCTGCACTATCTGCTCCTGTGTACTGCGCTTGCCTCTTTTTGCAATATAGCCCTGACAGATCATTCA
Organism: Charina bottae; assembly: GCA_023362775.1. Taxonomy (NCBI): domain Eukaryota; kingdom Metazoa; phylum Chordata; class Lepidosauria; order Squamata; family Charinaidae; genus Charina; species Charina bottae. The sequence continues at coordinate 243,746,558 of JALMGJ010000002.1, forward strand.
AAGGCATAGTGTGTGATGAAAAAGGAAGAAGCGGTTTACCATTGCCTTCTTCCAGGATGCAGTTTCAACTTCTAAATCGAATCTATTGACCTGGCATATCTCAATGTCTTCATAAGCATATAAGTGTATTATGTTTAATAAAGCCAATTTTATTTCATTTGAAACTGTTCTGTGATTTCATGTGAAGGTAGGCAGGATTAATGTGGTTTTTTTTTAAATTGTAATCTTATGGAATACTTCCAGAAGCAAATGGCATCACCAACTGATCTTAGCTAATTTCCCCAAACTAAGCAGCTTGGACATGATTAGTACTTGGATGGGAGAGCAGCAGCAAATTCCAGGGTTGTCGGCTAAATTGGATAGTTGAAAACAGTATTCAGGAAGAAGGCAGGGGTACCTCCCTTCTGGATTGTTGCCAAAAAAACAATACAGAATCAATATTGATTTGAGGGAGTCTTTGCATTTTTCAAGGCTGAACTACAAATCAGTGAGTAATGGAAAGCATCTTCAAAGATCTATCACAAGCTTATGACAATTTACATTGTTACCTAATGATGCAGTTTGAATGCTTTAATTCCTTACTGAAATATTTGCAATTTCCTCAGCAAATATGAGTGCAGGAAACATTTTAAAATTCTGTATTTCAACATTTTTTCCCATGGCAATAGTTCTTTTTTAAAATAATAATTAACTGCACCCTGGATTTGGAGTAAAATTGTAATAGACATGGGAACTGTGTTTAAGAAAGAGTAGTATTTTACTATGAGTCAGCTCAGATATTTTAGTGACTGAAAGTTATGCTTAGAACATATCTATCAAATAAATCAGACAATTGTAATGACTAACTTGTCCTACTGATTTAATTGAGCGTGCTGTAAGTATGATTAATTCTGGATTTAATCCTACGTTTTTGCCTGGAGAACTACTACAGTGAGCAAAATTGTTGATACATGTAGCCATATGGCATTCCAGATAGCAAAACGTTTGTCTTTTTTTAACTGATTCTTTTTCAGCAACCAAAGTTACAGTAAAGGTTCTAGGAAAATACAATATTCTGCAATGGGAAGCATCTTCTAGACTATATATAGCATTCTGGATCACATGCAACATACTGTATTAGAAAATTTCCATCTGTATCATGCTGATTCCCAGTTTTCTTCTGTAGAGATGATACTTTCCTCTTCTCTATCAAAAATATTTTCTGATGCATCATCAGAGGCTAACTCAACTAAAACAGAAATTGAGCCAATTTTCACTGATTGGTTTGGGTTATATCTCTTCAGACTGCACGCAGAAATCACACAATGTTTCTTCTGTAACACTAATTCAAGCATATATAACACAATAATGCCAAGGAAAAAGGTTCTGGCCCAACTTACTCCCTGATATCTAGCTGTGTAGGTACAATGGATTTGTTTGAAAGAGTGTTAATTCATATGATTTCTGATCTCCAGTGGTACAGCCCAGACTGAAATTTATAACTGAAGTGAGAAGTAGAGAAATTGCCAGTCCCTCACTGACATGAAGTTGCTTGACAAAATTTATAGCCTCACTTTTAAAGCACAGGTAGGGAATGAACCACCTGCGTAGTGACTGTGGTCTAGCAGCAACATGCTGTCATCAAGAGGAAAATGTAGAGGAAGGAAGCCTTCTTTCAGCTACTCCTAGAAAAGCCCAATACGTTGATCCTCTTGATCTATAAAAACGACAACTTATCCCCTGTGTAAGAGGATCCGTTAACCTCATCTCTGAGTTCTGTTACCAATGACAGATTCTCTGGGCGCATTTGTATCTGTTTAAAAGCAGTGCTAAATATACCACGAGAAAGGCAGGTGGTACGTTGAGATGGGGAAAAGATAAGGGAGGGGTGAAAGCAGGAGGGCTTTGGGTTCAGTTGCTAGGGAAACGGCTCCTTTTTAGTGTGTTTGGTCTCAGCCTCAGCTAGACAAGCTTTAGATTTTTCCTTGCAGAATGCCATCAGCTATACCTTATTTTGCTATATAACATTAGTTGCTTCCTTTCAGTAATGAAGCAAGTGTACTTGCCACACATGTTTCTGCTGACACTTTCTTAGATTTTTACTTAGTGCTCATCCTAAGAAGCATTATTTTGTGCTTTGGGTACTTAATCCTTTTTACTCAGAGGATGTCCATTATCCTCTGTTTGTGTGTGTGTGTGTGTGTGTGTGTGTGTGGTGGGAAGAATTTTCCTTTCTCCAAATAAATATGTATCTCTTTCTTTTTATAATAATTTTATTAAAAGTTTTAATTACAACAACAAAAGATAATACAAACTAAGGGGAAAAGGTGCTAAAAAGCAAATAAAAAAAACTTCCCACCCTCATCAGAAGTATAAACCGCCCAGAGTCGGCCACGGTAGAGATGGGTGGGGATAAATCCAAATAATAAATAAATAAATAAACAAACAAACAAACAAATAAACAATTTCATAATCTCTTCACCTCCTCTCAATTGACAGATATAAAACTCTTCATCCCATAACTCATCTCTTAAATATAGGCAAATCCAATAAGTAACATCTTCCAATCCAGGTGTCAGCAAAAAGTCCAAACAGAGCCCTAAAATAATAATTTTAATAATAATAATAAAAAATTAATTAATTAACAAATTGCCAATATCCGCTGGATAATGGAGAAAGCCAGGGGGTTTCAGAAAAACATCTATTTCTGTTTTATTGACTATTCTAAAGCCTTTGACTGTATGGATCATAACAAATTGTGGCAAGTTCTTGGTGGTATGGGGATACCAAATCATCTTGTCTGCCTCCTGAGGAATCTATATAATGATGAAGTAGCAATGGTAAGAACAGACCATGGAACAACGGACTGGTTTAAGATTGGGAAAGGAGTACGGAAGGGTTGTATACTCTCACCTTACCTATTTAACTTGTACGCATAATCATGCAACATGCTCGGCTTGATGAATCCAAGGTTGGAGTTAAAATCGCTGGAGGAAACATTAACAATCTCAGATATGCAAATGATACCACTTTGCTGGCTGAAAGCAAGGAGGAGCTGAGGAGCCTTATGACGAAGGTGAAAGAAGAAAGTGCAAAAGCTGGGTTGCAGTTAAACTTCAAAAAAACCAAGATTATGGCTACCAGCTTGATTGATAACTGGCAAATAGAGGGAGAAAAAGTGGAGGCAGTGACAGACTTTGTATTTCTAGGCACAAAGGTTACTGCAGACACTGACTGCAGCCAGGAAATAGAAGATGTCTACTACTTGGGAGGAGAGCAATGACAAATCTTGATAAAATAGTTAAGAGCAGAGACATCACACTGACAACAAAGGTCCGCATAGTTAAAGCAATGGTATTCCCTGTAGTAACCTATGGCTGCGAGAGCTGGACCATAAGGAAGGCTGAGAGAAGGAAGATAGATGCTTTTGAACTGTGGTGTTGGAGGAAAATTCTGAGAGTGCCTTGGACTGCAAGAAGATCAAACCAGTCCATACTCCAGGAAATCAAGCCAGACTGCTCACTTGAGGGAATGATATTAAAGGCAAAACTGAAGTACTTTGGCCACATAATGAGAAGACAGGATACCCTGGAGAAGAAGCTGATGCTAGGGAAAGTGGAAGGCAAAAGGAAGAGGGGCTGACCAAGGGCAAGATGGATGGATGATATTTTGGAGGTGATGGACTCGACCGTGGAAAAGCTGGGGATGGCGACGACAACAGGAAGCTATGGTGTGGGCTGGTCCATGAAGTCACGAAGAGTCGGAAGCGACTGACTGAATGAATAAACAACAACAAAAAGTCCCGCCTTAGGCATGAAAACCGGCTGGGTGACCTTGGGCCAGTCACTCTCTCTCAGCCCAACTCACCTCGCAGGGTTGTTGTTGTGGGGAAAATAGGAGGAGGAAGGAGTATTTGTTATGTTTGCTGCCTTGAGTTATTTATAAAAGTAATAATATAATTAATCAATCAATCAATCTCCACAATGTTTTTCCATTCCAAATGCCAACAATTCCAAAGAGAACCACCCCAAATAGCAACATATCCCATTCAAATAAACATTCCATATCTCAACTATAAACATTCACATTTAACAAATATAAAGTAATCCCAGTATCGTAATATAAACAAAAGACTAAAATTTAACACAACAAAGGGGGATATGAAAAGATACCAAGCAAATTTAAATGCTGTCAAAATAGGATACATAAAGTAACCATAGAGGAAAAAGCTTAAACACCATGTTAAATGTAAGCAAATCCAATACATGTTGTATATATTTTTTATGTCTGTAGAATATGTGGCTGAGTTTTTAAAAAGCCAGGCCTTTTTTCCTGTTTGGGCTCAGAGAGCACATGTTCACCCCCCACTCAGGATTGTTAATTTGCCCAGGTGCCGGCCAGTCTGGGAGTTCTGACCAATCAGAATTAGGTGTTTGAGCTTTGCCCATATTGGGAATCTGTTGCCTAGGTGTTTTGGTCACATGGTGGATCCTGTCCACTCAGAGGCTGGTCAGGTAAAGGTTTAAAAATGTAAATGCCTTTTGTTCTCTGCTAACTGCTGTGCTATCTAAATGTAAATAGCCATGCCTTCTCTTCGGCTGAAGAAAAAGCTTAGTTTCGTTTTTCTTTGTTTTAAATAAAGCAATGTTTTGCTACAAACTTATCTCTTGGTTTTTCCATAACTCTGATCACAAATTTTATAAAAATACAAAAGGTTCTGTGCCCAGCAATTGCTTCTGGATCAGAGACAAAACTTATGGAAATAAAAGAGAAGAGCTGAACTAATTTAGTCTGCATTTGGAGAGGCTTCTTTTGTTTTTTGAAACTTGCCGGCAGTTACAGGAAGTTTCAATTGGAGGCGGAGTTTTGCCTCGTGTTTGCAAGCCTCGTGGTGTTTTTTGGATAACTACAACAGGGGAGAGAAGGAGCCATGGCTGCTGCTGGGGCTTCAAATTTTCAAGGTATGCTCCTGGAAAGGCTTTCTAATTCTAATTATTTGAACTGGTCTTTGAAAATGGAAAGTTTCTTGAGGAGAGAAAATTTATGGTCTGCAATTTCTGAACAAATTCCTCAGAATCCAGATCAAACCTGGTGAGGAAAGATGAGAAATGCAAAGCCTCCATTATTTTGGCTGTTCAGGATGATCAGCTTATTCACGTGAGAGGCAAAGAAACTTCCAAAGACTTATGGGACTATTTGCGTGATTTATATGTGAAAACTAGTCCAGGCAGCAAGGTTATTTTAACAAAAAAACTGTACAAGGCTCACTTGCCTGAGAATGGAAATTTGCCTGATCATCTCCACAAGCTTCAGAATTATTTTGTGGAACTTCAGGAACGTGGGATGGAATTTACCCCCCTGATGAAAGCCTGCATTATGCTTTCTTCGTTGAATGAGTCCTGGGACACTTTAATTTGCTCCATGGAGGGAATCCCTGAAGCTGATCTAAATCCATCGTTTGTGTCTACCCGGCTGCTTGCTGAGTGGGAGAAAAGACAAGAAAAAGCTGCCTCCATTTCTACAATAAAGTCTTTTCGTGGCCAGCAGAGGGAGCGGAAGAGCTCTGAATTTCAAGTTTCTGCATTATCCAGCAGGCGATGCTTTACCTGTGGATCCCCTGCTCATCTGCAAAAGGACTGTGTTCAAAACAAGAAGACTTCAAAGAACAAAGAAGAGACTTCTGGAAAGAAGATTCTTCATGCAACAGTTGTTGAGAACTCTGATAATAAAGATTTGTGGGTTCTTGACAGTGGGGCCAATTCTCATATATGTCACAATAAAGATTCCTTTCTGTCTTTGTCTAAAACTAACAAACAAAAAGTTTCCTTAGCAGATGGATCTGTATCCAAGATCGTGGGTGAAGGTGAGATCAATCTTCCATGTTTGGGGGAAACTGTTAAAAATGTTTTGTTTGTGCCTAATTTTCAAAGCAATCTCTTGTCTGTGTGGCAGTTAGCAGCCTCAGGTTATGTAGTAACTTTTAAGAAAGAGGGTTGTGAAATTAGGAAGGCTGGTAAAATGGTTGCAAAGTGTTTGCAGAAAGATTCTCTGTACATTGTGCAGAATGCTGAAAAGCAGCAAATTGCTAAAGCTAAGGCTGTTTTTGAAAATAAGCCCATACACGATCAGTGCATCCATTTAATACATAGGAGATTTGCTCATGCTAATTTTAAGTACATTTCTCAAATGCCTAGTTATTCTGCTGATTTAAAATTGAAGTCTTGTGATAAATATCTAGACTGTGCAGTTTGCAAGGAGAATAAGACTACTAGAGCTCCTGTGAAGAAGTTTTCTGATAGGTCCACCTCTAGGCCTCTAGAGATAATTCATTCTGATGTTATAGGCCCCTTTTCTCCTAGTCTTGGGGGAGCAAGGTACATTTTGACCTTCATAGATGATTTTTCCAGGTACACATTCATTTATTTGCTGAAACACAAAGATGAGGTCTTTGATAAATTTAAGGCTTTTGTGGCTTGGGCGAATGGAAAATTCCCAAGGCCAGTGTCTGCCTTGCAATCAGATCGTGGTGGCGAGTATCTATCCTCAAAGTTTAAAAGCTTTTTGTTAGAAAAAGGGATAGAACACATTTTGGCTAACCCTTACACTCCAGAACAGAATTCTGTTGCAGAGAGGAAAGGCAGAACACTGCAGGAAGCAATGATGTGTTTGCTGAAGGATGCTAGTTTGCCTTTTAGGTATTGGGGAGAAGCTGTTACTACAGCGTGTTATGTGCAGAACAGGCTGTTTAGCAGTGCAATTCAGGATGTGCCTTTTCATTTGTTCTATGGTGTGAAGCCTAAAGTAAGCCACCTCAGGGTGTTTGGAAGCACAGCTTGGGTGCACATTCCCAAACAGCTGAGGTGCAAGGGGGCTTCCAGAACAAAGAAAGCAATATTTGTAGGGTATGAACAGAGTCAGAGAAGCTACAGGTTCATACTGGATAATCAACTGATAATTAGTAAAAGTGCTTCTTTTGCTGAGCAGAATTGGGATAAAATAAACTCTAGTTCTTCAGTTGATTTATCCATGGGGGAGCAGCAAAGTCTTGCTGATGGTGATTTGCAGGAATCACCTAGTGAAGTCAATGATCAGGAAGCTGACTTGTCTGGAAAGTCAGAGGTTTCTGAGGACAATGGTGGGAAACAGAGTGTAAGTCCTGTCCTACCTCGCAGGTCTGAAAGGATTAATAAGGGAGTTCCTCCTGATCGTTATCAAGTAGATGTTGTGAAGGCTTTTCACATTCACACAGAGCCTGAGTCTCTGGAAGAAATTAAAGAAATGCCAGCTGAAATAGCTAAGTGTTGGCATGAAGAAGAAAAACATCTTGTGTGTGAGTTGCAGAAATCCATCTATAGATTGAAACAAGCCGCGCGTTGTTGGAATATTAAAATGGATAATATTTTGCAAAAAATTGGGTTTCAAAAGGGAATTGCTGATCCTTGTGTGTATGTAAAAAAATGATAAGCAAGGTGTAATGTACTTGTGCTTGTATGTGGATGATTTGTTGCTGCTCACTTCATCTGATGAACAGAAGCATTCCTTTGAGGTTTGTATGAAAAACAATTTCACATTGAAATGTCTTGGAGCAGTCAACAATTACTTAGGATTAGAAATTCAGAGGGAAAAAGATGGCAGTTTTCTTATAAGTCAGAGCAGTAAAATTAAGAAGCTGCTGGAGGATTTTAAAATGCAGGACTGCAAGTCTGTCTCCTCCCCCATGCTTCCCGAGTTTCTAAAAGAGGAGGGGGAGAAGGGGGATGGTGAGTCATCTGAAGGAGATAGTTTCAGATCAGCCATTGGCAGTCTTCTTTACATTGCAAACAATAGCCGTCCGGACATTGCTAACAGTGTGTCCATTTTGAGCAGGTTTGTGGAAAATCCCACATCTGCTGCAAAGTCTGGGTTAAAAAGGTTGTTTCGTTATTTGCAAGGCACCAAAGATTTTTGCTTAAGGTTGTCTGCTACAGACACAGAAGAAAAGTTAGAATGCTGGTGTGATTCAGATTGGGCTGGAGATCTCAGTGATAGGAAGTCTACTTCTGGAAGTGTAATTCAATTTGCAAAGTCCACTATTGCTTGGTTTTCCAGAAAGCAGACTGTAGTAGCCATCAGCACAGCTGAAGCTGAATTTTATGCTTTAGCACAACTGTGCAATGAAGTAATTTGGTTTACTCAATTGTTGCAAGACATTGGAGTCATTTTAAGCCAGCCTGTCACAATTCATGAAGACAACCAAGCCTGTATCCATTTGGCTTTATCTGAAAGTTCCAGAAATCGCACAAAGCACATTGATGTGCGTTTTCATCTTGTTAAAGATTTTCTAGCCAAGAAAAAGGTTGTTTTGAAATACTGTGATACTAAATTAATGTTGGCTGATATCTTAACCAAGCCTCTAGTTGCCAGTAGGCACAATGAGTTAATTACCAAGCTGGGTTTGTTTCCATATTCTTTCTAGTCATAAAAAAAGGGGAGTGTTGTATATATTTTTTATGTCTGTAGAATATGTGGCTGAGTTTTTAAAAAGCCAGGCCTCAAAACTTTTTTCCTGTTTGGGCTCAGAGAGCACATGTTCACCCCCCACTCAGGATTGTTAATTTGCCCAGGTGCCGGCCAGTCTGGGAGTTCTGACCAATCAGAATTAGGTGTTTGAGCTTTGCCCATATTGGGAATCTGTTGCCTAGGTGTTTTGGTCACATGGTGGATCCTGTCCACTCAGAGGCTGGTCAGGTAAAGGTTTAAAAATGTAAATGCCTTTTGTCCTTTTGTTCTCTGCTAACTGCTGTGCTATCTAAATGTAAATAGCCATGCCTTCTCTTCGGCTGAAGAAAAAGCTTAGTTTCGTTTTTCTTTGTTTTAAATAAAGCAACGTTTTGCTACAAACTTATCTCTTGGTTTTTCCATAACTCTGATCACAAATTTTATAAAAATACAAAAATACATATCATTTTTCCAGTCCAGATATCAGCAAATCCAAAAAGAACCACTCAAAATAGCAACATGTCCCATTTTAGCCCTGGTCAAATAAACCAACTTTGTGTTCTTTCTTTTTAGGCAAAACAATCTTGTTCCTTAATCCACTCAGATAATTTTTGATCCTTATTTTGAATTTCTTCAATACTTGATACAGCCTCTTTTGAAAGTCCAGCAAAAAGAAATTGTTCCAATTTCTCTCTGGGACTGTCATTTTTATTTCCTTTTTAATTTTTAAAGTCTCATCCATTTTTTTCTTTATATCTGATGACAAATTCTTATTCAGAATCTTGTTCATGTTATTCTCAGGTAGATTTTGTTGCGTTTCTTTTTCTGTAACATCTTCTTCTGGGAACAGACTTTTCCCAAGGAAATACAACATAGCTGACATAATTGATTCAAAGTCCCTGTGTAGTTCCCGGTGCAGTTCCTCAAAGATATCTCTGAACACCATTATAAGTTACTTACCTTGTTATGTCTCCAATACCAAAAACAGTTTTTCTTTCCCATAAAAATGCATTTATTCTTTGAGATTAATTTCAAAGTCTTAATATTCAAAATCCAATATTCCAACATTTTCTGAGCCCTTAATCCATTTCTTTCTGTAGCCAAAACCCTGTCTTGCTTTTTGCTGTTTATTTTAAATTCTTAAAGATTATAAAGTTACATCTTCATTTTCTTATATTAAGGATCGAAGGCTCTCACCTGGTGTTTACAGCCCTGCCTCTTTGAAGGTGTCTACCTTCTTTGAAGCAGTTAACAGACAATTTCTGAAAGTGGTTAGCAAGGGAAGCACAAACTTAGTGTCCTTTAAAAAGGCTCCGTTTGCAGCTGCAGCAATTATGGCAAATTCCCCTGTCTACAATTCTCCCACCCTCTAGAGACCGCTGTCTTGTGGTCTCCTCGTGCGGAGCAATCGTAAGGAGAACAGCTTGAGCGATCTCCCATCCTCTCCTTGTCCAGAGAGGATCGAAGGAGCCGATCTATTTGTTGGCTCCCTGTTCGTGGCCGCAAATGCCAGCTCCGCTTTTTGTGGAGCTGTCTTCAGTCCGCCATCTTCCCTGGAAGTCCCCATTAAATATATATGACATTAGTGTGAAGATAATTTCTTGAACTTCATTATTGCATGGTGTATTTTACATTTTGATGGATATGCCCATCAATTTAGAGGACTTTTTGATAAATCACATGTAGTGTTTAATGCTTTAGTTTTATTGTTTTATTTTTAATAATGGTATGCATATCAGTAAGAAAAAACATGGAAATTAAAAGAGAGTCAGATTTAAAATAAACTTTGAAGCAGTGATACATAATTCTGTAATCTTAAAGAGACATAGCAAAAATTTATATAACCATCTTCTATTATGTTACAAAAAAGCAATTTTGTACAGATGAAAGCAATTGTGAAGTGTTATTTGGTCAATAACCAGCATATATAATGAAAGAAAAACAGTCAGGAAAATATAAATAAAATACAACTAAAGTCTATATTATAAGCTGAATAACTAGGCCTATAAAAGGTAAAGGTACCCCCCGCACATTTGTGCAGTCGTGTCCGACTCTAGGGGCCGGTGCTCATCTCCGTTTGTTAGCCAAAGAGCCAGCATTGTCCGAAGACACTTCCACGGTCATGCAGCCACATGACACGCGCGGAACGCTGTTACCTACCCACCGAAGTGGTACCTATTAATCTACTTGCATTTGCATGCTTTCGAATTGCTAGGTTGGCAAGAGCTGGAGCTAGTGCGGGAGCTCACTCCGCATGCAGGGCTAGGGATTCGAACCTCCGAACTTGTGATCTTCTGATATCGACAAGCCTGGCGTCTTACCCACTGAGCCACCACGCCCCTAACTAGGCCTTGAGTGCTGACGAGACCGACTGCGAAGTCCGCCCTGGCGTCCAGAGTGCTTTGCTTCATCCCAACAATGACTGCTGCTGTCCTGCAATGACAGCCAACAGTGAAGCTCTAAAGCCTTACCTGTGAGTAATGATTTTCTGCAGAGTCTAAGAGCCCTCATTGACCATATTCCTCCATAATAATGTCAGGAAGCTATACTCCCTCCACTGGTGGACCCTTCTCTGCTCTCACTCCCAGTATATGGCCTCAAGAGATTTTGGCAAAATATACTCAGAAAGAAGAATCTGTTGAGCAGCCAGAGTTCTGATATGATGAATTTGGTTTCCGAGTTGACAGAGAAGATGGTGCAGAGCCACCCAAACTTTTGGAGATCCCACTGATTGAAGAGCCACAGCAGAGACTAAAATGGCAGGCCCATCTATAAAAATCTATCAACCTATACAAATGAACAGAACCTAAAAATTTATTACAGTGTGAGACTAAACCCATAAAACCTCTAAGTCTCTAATTGCAAAAGGGGTCAGTTATTCTAGCATATTGGAACTCACATTTATACAATAATATAGTAAAATATGGTGTATAATTTTAAAAAATTATTCAAATGATATCTAATAAACAATACCTTTTTAACTTAGTCTTGAGAAGAGAAGATTAGGGTGATGGTGGTGGCACCCCTCATACAGCTTAAAGAATATAATACAAGAAAGTCAAGATCTGGGCTGCCTCATTCCAGAGTGGAGGCATGGAATAATAGATTAAGTTTACAGGGAGGCAATTCCAGCTGAATGTTAGGAAAAAATCCTAAGACTAAGACTAGTTCAATTGTTCAGAGAGATGGCAGGCTCCCTTTATTGGATATGTTCTAGTGGAGGCTAGACCGCTTCCTGTCTCAGGTGCTTTCATTTGAATCTCTGCACTGAGCAGGGTTGGACTCAGTAGCTTTTTTTCTGACTCTAAGTCTAATTTCTAATTTAAAATATCTTTAACTGAAAGCCGTATTGCTGTTATGTAATTTTTTATCCCACACTATTTCCTCAACTTTTAAAAACCTTGAGTTAAGAAGATGGACTTTAATTTCCCAATACTTGGCAACAGTACTAAATATTCAATTATTTTCTTGTGTTGCCACAGTTACTTTCAGAAATACTGTATTAGCAATAAATGTACAGTGAGACTGATTACCACAGATTGTTGAGCAATTTTCCCAATTTATTCAAAAATATTTGATTAAAAAATAACTGTGGGAATAAACAGCACAGTTTAGAAGGGATTTGATTGATACAGTGAATAATTACAGAGTAGATCTATGTGAAGCTTCAGAGGCTGCTTGCTTCAATGAAGAACTGAATAAACAATCCTCAAAGCTGCTTTGCAAAGCAACATGTTCACCACACTTCTAAGACAGTTTTGGCACTAAGAATAGCTAGGTGACAATCATAGCATTAGAATTGCTGCTGATTTTTAACATCATTCAAGTTCAACCCCGAGGAAGATCCACCTTCTTAAATTTGTTGGAAGCTGGAGCTACAAATTCCAAAATTCCCAATAGCATGTCCACAAACCAACTAAACAAACAAACAAACAAAAGATGATGGCTTGAAATTTTGGAAGCTGCAAAGTGTCAGGAGAAAACATATTCTTCAGTTGTCCTAAAGACCGTGATGTGTGATATATTGATTAGAATGTCAATGTTTTCAATCAAGGATTGTAGCATTCCAGGTTTAAATCTCCTCTGTGTCGTGATATTTCTTAGATGACCTTAAATGTGCATTATGAATAAGAAGGGGCAAAAGGGATGTGGAGAGTTGGGATATGGGGGGAGAATATAATGTACATTACTTTGATCTCCTTTGATGAAAGAGCAATTATAAATGGGTACAGTTTTAATGAAAGTGTAGTCATTTGTAATTTGTCCTGGGAATATAATTAAGATAAGAAAGAGCAAAGTGATATGACCCAATGTGTCAGAGAGCTGTAGTAGGTAGAAAATCAATCTAGAGATGAATATGAGGACAAGGGAAAATGAAAGATTTATAATCGATCCTGTATGAATTATATAGATTATCTAGATCCTTTCCGGTCAAGGTTTAGACCTGGATATGGGACAGCAACAATACTGATTACTCTGACGGATAACCTTCTTTGAGCCTGGATGGAGGGACAGCACACTCCTGATCCTTTTGGACATCTCAGCAGCATTTGACATCATTGAATATGGAAACCTTTTGTACTGTCTGCAAGGGCTGGAGGTAAGAGGCACCGTTTTATGTTGATTTTGCTCTTACTGAAGTGAGTTGCAGCAATAGTCCTGGGCAAGGAGCAGTCTGTGGTGGTTCCAATGCAGGATGCCACAAGGCTCATCTCTCTTCCCAACATGAAATTGCTGTGAGAGGACATCCATCAATTTGAGTGCAGTATTTTTGGTATGCTGATTAATACTCAGTTATACATTGCCACTCCAGGCTGAGCAAGGGATGCTGTGGGGATTTTTATCTGATTTCTTGAGCCTGGATGGGTGTGAGCAACTGGATGGGAAGAAAACATGTTCATATCAAATTCTGACAAGATTCCTAACAAGAGTTACTATTCATTCAGGAATATCTTGGCTCCAATTTGTTCCAGTGATAGCTGTGGATGGGATCACACTCCACCTGAAGGAGAAGGTCCAAGACCTGAGGTTTCTTCTGAATACACACAGATCCTGTTATAGGAACAGATGGAGGCCATGGCCAACAATCCATCTTTGTTTGGTGCACCAGTTGCAGCCCTTCTTGAATAAGGAAGCCCTGGAGATGATGAATCATGCCTTTATATTATATGGTTAGACTCCTGTAACATACTCTAGATGGGGCTCTCTTTGAAGATGACTCAGAAGTTACATCTAATGCAGAATGCAGGATGCTGGTTGGGGAGACAAGCTATTTCAATACTTATTTGCTGCACTGGTTACCAATAGTTTCCTGAGCCCTATTCAAAGTATTAGTTTCAATATATGAAGCTCTACATGGTACAGCTCCAGGTTACTTTAGGGACTGTCTCCTCCAAATATATTCCATACATTCTGTGCAGACATTTATAGAGGGCATGCTTCTCTCTTCCAGAGGTAAGGGGGATGTGGATCCAAAGGAGCCCCTACTTTTTCTTGTCTGTAGGGGTTCCATCATTCTAAAATATCTTGCCTTTGTCCCCCTCACTATGGGCTTTCTGCCAGGTGGTTAAAGGAACTTTGTTTGGGTAGGCTTTTGAATCTTAATAGTGAAATTGGGCTCCTGGTTTTGGTTAGGATTTTATTTTGGGGTTGGAGTTTGGGTGTGTCTTTATGTATGATATTTCACTTGGTTTTATGGTATTTTATGGTTATAATTCCTCAGAATTCTGGGATATATAATATAAATATAAATAATATAAATTTATATTATATTATTTATAAATTAATAATAATGTAATTTATTATAAATATAATAAATATATTATATAAATCCTACACACACACATGATACATAAATAAATAAAATAAACAAATAATAGCAGCATAGAAACAAAGAAACAAAAAATACAGAGACTTGGTGGGTCACATGACTAATAAAGTCTTCATGAAGGAGCACAAGTGTGAGAGTTCTTTGTTTCCAAAGGTTGGACATACCATAGTGTAGAAGTAGCTGTGAAGTGAAGCAGAAGTAAGTAAGTAAGCAGAAGTAAGACCTGGTTATCTCTGAGATTCCTACATAAATTGTGACACTTCTTTTTTCAGAACCTGTCAATTTAAACTTTATAGATATCAGCTGATATATTATGATGATAGGAAAGTCACTAGAACCAATGAAGTCAACTTTGTCACATAAATTTCAGAAACATACACAACTCCTCTTCCTCTTCTTCCTCTTCACACCACATTCATGCCTTTCTTCTACATGGAATTTAACAGAAAGGAATATGGTTTTTTTTGGTTTTTTGAAGTACCTTTTCTGTCTTTTGACAGAGAAGGCCTTTACTTACTCTGGCTAAAGATCTCAACTCCATTAAATGAACTGCACTTACATTTGGTTCTGTATTTTCCTTTAGATTATCCTTTATGCTTGAGCTTTTTGGTGATTCAGCTTTTGTGTATTCTCTCTTTTTCAGATATACTCAGCCCTTTATCTGCTGCCCATGCTATTTCTCTGTTTATCAGTTTCAAGACCTGCTGTTTCTCTGAACTTTTTCAGAATGCTATTAGGTTTACTTTGCCTTGGCCTAAGGATCTCCTGAGTTTGAAAAATTGTCCCACTTTGGGATTTCCACCAGCAAGCTATCTTAAGCCAAAGAAAGAAAAAAATATGCATGTAGAGATCCCATATCCTAATGACAGCTGAATCTATTATATATCTGTTTGAGCAGCCATAGCACAGTTATTTTCATTTTTGTGTCTGTGTCGATTTGTGTATACATGTTGATATTTATTGGGAAAGAGAATTTTTAAATCATCAGTGATTAAACATTTTTAAAGGTACATTCTTTAAATGGTTCCATAGATTTAATAGCTTTTAGAAGACACTGTGGTGGGTGTTTATGTGGTACACTTTCACAATCACCCTTTTTGTTACTTGGACATAAGTTCCACACAATTAAATGGAAAATTATTCTAAAGTAATTTAATGTAAGATAGCAAATAATGTTTTTAAGATTTAGCATTAAAAAGTAGTACATTTTTCAAAGAAGTAAAATAATATAATGATTTTAATGTATCTAATATTTTAATATTATCTACATATTTCAGGGTTGACAAAGTGTGCATATTTTGATATGGTCATCTCAGTTTTTGAAATGTAAAATGGATACATTCATTTTCTTCTGAATAAATAAGGATTCATAATATTACAGCAAGTAATTGAAGTTAGTGATTTGGGTCACTAAGTCACTGTATCTGATGGCATGTCTTACCAGAATTTTTGAAGTTAAAAATTAAACTTTTCCATTAATCCCGTATACATTAGTGGCCTGGTTCATTTAAAATTTGCATGTGTGCTTATGTTTTTTTTTAATGTTTGGTTTAGTGTACTGTGTGAACTTAGCCACTGTGGTTTATAAACCTAGATTACTAATTATAGTTTAAAATAATGGCTTAGTACAATATGTTTTTAGCCAGAAGAGATAAGGAATTATTTTTAAACAAGCAATGTGCGGAAGTGGAAGAAGACAATAGAATAGGAAGGACAAGAGACCTCTTCCAGAAAATTAGAAACATCGGAGGTAAATTCCAGGCAAAAATGGGTATGATCAAAAACAAAGATGGTAAGGACCTACAAGAAGCAGAAGAGATCAAGAAAAGGTGGCAAGAATATACGGAAGATCTGTATAGGAAGGATAATAATATTGGAGATAGCTTTGATGGTGTGGTCAGTGAGTTAGAGCCAGACATCCTGAAGAGTGAGGTTGAATGGGCCTTAAGAAGCATTGCTAATAACAAGGCAGCAGGAGACTACGGTATCCCAGCTGAACTGTTTAAAATCTTGCAAGATGATGCTGTCAAGGTGATGCATGCCATATGCCAGCAAATTTGGAAAACACAAGAATGGCCATCAGATTGGAAAAAATCAACTTATATCCCCATACCAAAAAAGGGAAGCACTAAAGAATGTTCAAACTATCGAACAGTGGCACTTATTTCACATGCCAGTAAGGTAATGCTCAAGATCTTGCAAGGTAGACTCCAGCAATTCATGGAGCGAGAATTGCCAGATGTACAAGCTGGGTTTAGAAAAGGCAGAGGAACTAGAGACCAAATTGCCAATATCCACTGGATAATGGAGAAAGCCAGGGAATTTCAGAAAAACATCTATTTCTGTTTTATTGACTATTCTAAAGCCTTTGACTGTGTGGATCATAACAAATTGTGGCAAGTTCTTGGTGGTATGGGGATACCAAGTCACCTTGTCTGCCTCCTGAGGAATCTGTATAACGACCAAGTAGCAACGGTAAGAACAGAGCACGGAACAACGGACTGGTTTAAGATTGGGAAAGGAGTACGGCAGGGTTGTATACTCTCACCCTACCTATTCAACCTGTACGCAGAACACATCATGCGACGTGCTGGGCTTGAGGAATCCAAGGCTGGAGTTAAAATCGCTGGAAGAAACATTAACAATCTTAGATATGCAGATGATACCACTTTGATGGCTGAAAGCGAGGAGGAGTTGAGGAGCCTTATGACGAAGGTGAAAGAAGAAAGTGCAAAAGCTGGGTTGCAGTTAAACCTCAAAAAAACCAAGATTATGGCAACGAGCTTGATTGATGACTGGCAAATAGAGGGAGAAAAAGTGGAGGCAGTGACAGACTTTGTATTTCTAGGTGCAAAGATTACTGCAGACGCTGACTGCAGCCAGGAAATCAGTAGACGTCTACTTCTTGGGAGGAGAGCAATGGCAAATCTTGATAAAATAGTTAAGAGCAGAGACATCACACTGACAACAAAGGTCCGCATAGTTAAAGCAATGGTATTCCCTGTAGTAACCTATGGCTGCGAGAGCTGGACCATAAGGAAGGCTGAGCGAAGGAAGATAGATGCTTTTGAACTGTGGTGTTGGAGGAAAATTCTGAGAGTGCCTTGGACTGCAAGAAGATCAAACCAGTCCATACTCCAGGAAATCAAGCCAGACTGCTCACTTGAGGGAATGATATTAAAGGCAAAACTGAAGTACTTTGGCCACATAATGAGAAGACAGGATACCCTGGAGAAGAAGCTGATGCTAGGGAAAGTGGAAGGCAAAAGGAAGAGGGGCCGACCAAGGGCAAGATGGATGGATGGTATTCTGGAGGTGACAGACTCAACCATTGGGGAGCTGGGAATGGTGACGGCCGACAGAAAGCTCTGGCGTGGACTGGTCCATGAAGTCACGAAGAGTCGGAAACGACTGAATGAATAAACAACAACAACAATATGTGAACTTATTTCAGAACAGGCCATCTTTGAAATAATGGTCAGAATTTCCTAATTCTGTGAACAGTAGAATGAGATTTAGAACTCATGTAAATCAAGTATTTTGTAATGCAAAGCTTTAAATGAATAAAGTGAAAAAAATGTGTCTAGACTGAGACAATCAAACTATAAACAACTTTCACCCTCCAGGGGGTGTTGATAACAATAAAGAAAGCTTATTTATCTTGCTGAATGATGTATTCAGCCAAGCTCATTTTCTAAAAAGAGAAGAGAGGTTCTGCATTCCTGGTTGTTTCCATATCCCTGTCCTGCCAAGATAGTGGCCCTGCTTAGCTTTGTATCAGTCTAATATTGAGGGGGAGGGATTTAAGATGGTGTTGTGGTTACAATCTAATATTGATTGACTGACTGTATAAATGCTTCAGCTTATATCTGATAGCTCATGGTGCCTTTCATGGGAATGCCCCCTAATTTTAGCCCCACATAATGACCACAGAAAATAGGCTAGGCTGAGAGGCTAATTTGATTGAAAATAGAAATATTTATGTTTTAGCTTATATATTAATTTTATAAGCAGCTGTTAATCATAACATGCTAACTTTTTCATCAGGTCATTGGCTTCATCCACTTCAGAAGCCATTTTTGGAGAGGACAGTGCACTTATCCCATGGCAGCCATACGAGCCGTGACCTGCTCTGCAGATTCTAAGTGTATCTTAAAAATGTGGGGATTCCTAGGATTAATGGGTGGGTGGGTGGGAGGATTTATTCTGTATAAGCATGTCATATATTTTTCCGGTAGTTTAAAATTTTTAAAGATGTATTTGTGAGAATATGAGTGGCATTCAACAGGAGGAAGAGAGAAGAGTGATCAGAAAAGTTTTTGTGTTCTGATTGTGTGCATGGCTGTAAAGATTGAAAATTTCTTCTCCTTACTAGCTGCTCATTGTAAAGGGTGTATCACAAGATCCTCTGTTTGTGCTGCAACATGATTTAGTGATTGCTTCCTACTGAGCAAGCAGAGGCTCTAGGAAGATAATGAGGCAATCAGATTCTAGAGAACCAACTCCCTGAGTGAGTGAACAGGAAAAATAAACAGTTTTCCAAGGGTTTTCAATAGGGGAATTAAAGGAGGAGGCCCTGATGAATTTCTCTTCAAGGTCAACAGTGTGACTTGGCTAACCTAAGAGCCTGAGAAGGGAACAAGAAGAAATAAAAGTCTTCCAGTTGTGATGCCTTAAGAAACAAAAGTGAACATTAAACGGACTCAGCATTTGTAACATGAACTGAGCAGGGGACTGGGCTCCTGAAGTCCACATCTAGAATATAGGTAGTAAATGTGTCTTTGTTACAGGATGTATTAAAAAAAACATAGCACAATTGTAACTAATCTGTGGCTTGAATCATGTCAACCGGATTTCTATTTTTCAGTAGAAACGTTTCACTCCTTATCCAAGGAGCTTCTTCAGTCTGAGTAAAGTTAGTAAGGGAATCCTTAAATATGTTTCTAGGGTGGCTGTGTGACCTTGCACCTGGGGCTAGGTCATGGTTATTTTGAGATGTTTATTTCTAAGTCCCTTTATCATCTAAAGGAGGATCGTTAAGATTACCCTGCTGCTGTTGAGCTTGCGAAATGGTCTTAATCTTCCTAGGCACAGAAGACAAAGCAGGAAGGAAGATAGGGGAAAGGTTGTGCCTGAGGCCCCCACCTCTATTCAAGGAAGGATTTTCCAAGTTGGCATAAATGGATTCCTTGACCCTTTCTCAAACCTTTCCTTTCTCAAACCACCTATCTTCTCTGTCTAAAATGTGAACATTAATGTCCTCAAATGAGTGTCCTTTTTCCTTTAGATGAAGATAAACTGCTGACTCTGGTCCTGTGGTGTTACTTCTCCTGTGTTGGGCCATCCTCCTGTACAAAGGTTGTTTGGTTTCTCCAATGTAGAGTTCAGAGCACTCCTCACTGCACTGGATTGCATACACTACATTGCTTTCCTTGTGTTTTGGAGTTTGATCTTTGGGGTGTACAAGCCTCTGTCTCAGTGTGTTGGTGGGTTTGAAATATACAGGTATGTGGTGTTTGCCAAATATCCGTTTTATCTTTTCAGACACGCCAGCCATGTAAGGAATGACCAGGTTCTTCCGTTTACTCTGAGTCTCAGCCCTATCTGTCGCTGTTTTAGGTCTGGTAGACTTAGATTTAGTGAAGGCCCAATTTGGATATCCACAGGCCTTCAGAGCTGTTCTCAGGTGCTGTTTTTCATTCTTTTTGGAATCCATGGAGGTGGGGATGGTTTCTGCTCTGTGTGATAATGTCCTGATGACTCCTAGTTTGTGCTGCAGTGGATGGTGGGAGTCAAACATCAGGTATTGATCTGTGTGTGTGGGTTTCCTGTAGATCCCTATTTCTAGCTTGCCACCGGTCCCAATGAGGACTTCACAGTCTAGGAATGCCAGTCTGTTGTCCTTGGTGTCTTCTCTGGTGAACCTAATGTTGGCATCTATAGTGTTTATATGGTCCGTGAAGGCCTGTACTTCCTGGGTCAAAATCAAGGCTCTGAAGGCCTGTGGATATCCAAATTGGGCCTTCACTAAATCTAAGTCTACCAGACCTAAAACAGCGACAGATAGGGCTGAGACTCAGAGTAAACAGAAGAACCTGGTCATTCCTTACATGGCTGGCGTGTCTGAAAAGATAAAACGGATATTTGGCAAACACCACATACCTGTATATTTCAAACCCACCAACACACTGAGACAGAGGCTTGTACACCCCAAAGATCAAACTCCAAAACACAAGGAAAGCAATGTAGTGTATGCAATCCAGTGCAGTGAGGAGTGCTCTGAACTCTACATTGGAGAAACCAAACAACCTTTGTACAGGAGGATGGCCCAACACAGGAGAAGTAACACCACAGGACCAGAGTCAGCAGTTTATCTTCATCTAAAGGAAAAAGGACACTCATTTGAGGACATTAATGTTCACATTTTAGACAGAGAAGATAGGTGGTTTGAGAGAGGGGTCAAGGAATCCATTTATGCCAACTTGGAAAATCCTTCCTTGAATAGAGGTGGGGGCCTCAGGCACAACCTTTCCCCTATCTTCCTTCCTGCTTTGTCTTCTGTGCCTAGGAAGATTAAGACCATTTCGCAAGCTCAACAGCAGCAGGGTAATCTTAACGATCCTCCTTTAGATGATAAAGGGACTTAGAAATAAACATCTCAAAATAACCATGACCTAGCCCCAGGTGCTGGGCGTGGTGGCTCAGTGGGTAAGAAGCCAGGCTTGTCAATCGGAAGATTGCAAGTTCAGAGGTTCGAATCCCTAGCCCTGCATGCGGAGTGAGCTCCCGCACTAGCTCCAGCTCTTGCCAACCTAGCAATTCGAAAGCATGCAAATGCAAGTAGATTAATAGGTACCACTTCGGTGGGTAGGTAACAGCGTTCCGCGCGTGTCATGTGGCCACATGACTGTGGAAGCGTCTTCGGACAACGCTGGCTCTTCGGCTAACAAACGGAGATGAGCACCGGCCCCTAGAGTCAGACACGACTGCACAAATGTGCGGGGGGTACCTTTACCTTTACCTTTAGCCCCAGGTGCAAGGTCACACAGCCACCCTAGAAACATATTTAAGGATTCCCTTACTAACTTTACTCAGACTGAAGAAGCTCCTTGGATAAGGAGTGAAACGTTTCTACTGAAAAATAGAAATCTAGTTGACATGATTCAAGCTACAGTCAATTCCACCTGGATGACTGAGAACCTTCATCGACAATTGTAACTAATGTTGTTAATGTAAAAGAATGACACTCCAGGAATATTGATAAGACCAGAGGGTAAAATAACCACTCAGTTTCTTTGTGAATAATGCTTAACCTATGCATTGTGACTTTTTAAATTTAAGTAGGATGAGAAGGGGGAAGAGAAGCATCTCAATATCATCTGATTTTCCCTTCTAGATAGCCCCTTATCTGTGTGAAGATATTCTGAACTTCAACATGCAGTATTTATTTTTAAGTAGAAATGGATTATGGAGAGAATATTAAAAAATAAAAATGGCACCAGAGTCCACTTAAGGCTTTGCTAGTACTGTCTTATAAACCCTCTGAAATTATTTCTCAAGACAAATAGGGCTTTTTTTTTAAAAAAAAAATTCAAGGTATGCAGAAGATGGAGAACGGCTCATGTGCTCAGCTCCAAAATGAACATTTCTGTCTATATTTGATCATGCTCCTAGCTTCTTCTGCAAACAATCATTCAAAAGAAACTTAATATTTATGTGAAGTGGCACTGGGCTAAGTAACCCAATATGCTTAATACTTAATACAGTGACCTTATCTCTACTTAGAAAATTAAATGAAATACCAAGGTACAGACAGTGCCAGGGAATCTGTTTGCAGTTACAAAGTGCAAGTGAAAAGGCTGATATATTTCAAAGCAGCAGGTATTTGGGTATGAAATAATAGGTTACATCTTCCAGCTGCCTGCTTGTGATTTCTGTCCACAAAGTTTATGTTTATTACAAAGGCTAATTACTTCTCTATATAATAACTCTTCCGTGTCTTTTTTTTCCTCCTATAACATTTTTTTGTAAGTATGCATAAAATAGATGTTTATTTATACATATGCACTGCACACCTCAACAGAATTACTCCAGAAAATATAGTTTGGATGCTCAAAAAGTAAAAATGTTTATAGTGGTAAATATAAGACCATAATACCGTGTGATGGAAAACTGGAAAATTGAATGGGTTACCACCCAATTCTCCATAGAAGATATGAAGCAGCTCTCAGTTTGTCACAGTTTGTCTCTCCTCATTGGGCTAGAAAAACAAGATTGTTTTTCAATCTTGGCAACTAGGGAATTCAGGGAGTTGAAGTCTACACATCTTAAAGTTGCCAAGTTTGAAAAACACTGGGCTAGAACCTTGGAGAGCCACTGACTTTGGATGAACTGTCTTGACCATTGAAGAACTCCCATCAAAATGTTGCAATCTCACATAAGGTTTAAGAGATGAAAGTTCTTCAGATTCATTCTGTGTCCTGCCTGGAAGGACCTTGAATATAAGTTATCCTGAGTTTTTTGCCGTATGCTGTAAGCCACCAAGAGTCCAGTTGATTTCTGGCAGTTTGATAAATTGCACAATTAAGTAAATACTGTAAATAAATGGGCGCGGTAGCTCAGCGGGTTAAACTGCTGAGCTGTTAGTCTGCTGACCATAAGGTCGGCAGTTCGAATCCGCGTGGCAAGGTGAGCTCTCGTCACTAGCCCTAGCTCTCTGCCAACCCAGCGATTTGAAAGCTAAATAGCAAGTAGATAAATGGGTACCACTCACGTGGGGAAATATGCTGGCATCCTGTCGGGGAGTCGCCTCGGAACTGAAGATAAAGACCTGGAGAAGCCCGTGGATGGCAGCTAAGGACGGCGGCAGAGGACGACGGATCCCAATTTAACAACTTCCGGGATGTCAGCAGCTGGCTCCAAAAGCGAGGCATTCTGGGGCTTGTAGTTCCGATGCCTAGAAAGAAGAGCCGGTTCCCTCACCCCCTCCCTAATTGTGCGGGTATTGTAATATATATGGATGTATAATTAAAATATAAGTAATGATGCTGTAAGCTGCCTAGAGTCCTCCATTAGGGAGGGGATAGGCGGGGTATAAATAAGATAAATAAATAAATAAATAAATAAATAAATAAATAAATAAATAAATAAATGCTACTAATTCTAAGAGTATAACAAGAGCTCAACCAATATCATAAATGGATCACTGACAAAAGTGATAGCTTCTCCTAGTAGTTATTTTTATTGAGTTTTTAATTGGTCTAATAAATTAAAAAGCAGAATCTTTTTCCTTTAGTAAGGAAGAGGAAAAAAAGATCTAAAAAACCCCAAAACAAAGAGGGAAAAAGAAAAATAAGTTATATATAAAAGTTGTATGTGCCATTTTTAATCATTAAGCCCTGACCACACTGAATGTGAATCGGTCTTTTCATTCCATTGATAGAGAACCAGTTCATTATCAGAAAGCAAACATGTATCAGTGATCCAGAATTGTAAAACTGGGATCACATTGTCTTTCCAGTCCTAAAGAGTCCATTTTTATGCATTCCATGCTTGGCTAATATATCATTCTTCATAAAGTGATAAATTCCAAATACACATTTTTATTGATTAATTTCCTTAACACCATATTTACCAACATATGGATATTAAACCCAAATGGCAGTAGTGGGATCGGCCTTTATCATATGAGTAATGTCCCCTCCTCCATTTTAGCTTTCAGGCTTAATACGTTTGGCAGCTAATCCTTTTTAAACATTCTTTGTAATATCCTGTAAACGTGAAATAAAATCTTTTTTTGAATTAAGCCCATCTTAGGATCTTCAACTATGTTTTATTAATATGGGATATTTCAGCAGTATTTCAAGGTTCTTGCAAATACCTAATATCTATCTTAATGAGACTCTGTAATTGTTTATTTTAAAAATACCATAGATATAGGCTGACCATATTTCCTTGAGTCGAAAACGGGACCCTAATGTGCGCGTGCGCACCAACACATTGGCACGCTGGTGCGCGCGTGCACACGTAGGCATGCAGGCGTGCATGCAGGCGTGCAGGCAGGCGCGCAGGCGCAAGCGCCAGTGCGTGCATGCATGCACTCTAACTTTAAAAACAGGACAAAATGGAGATTTTGTCCAGAACAGCGGGACGGTTGGAAAATGTTAAAGTAACCGGACTGTCCCGTTCAAAACGGGACGTATGGTCAGCCTACATAGATAATACTAAAAAATTGATAATAATTTGGGAATTTTAGAAACTGCCAAGGCATCTGGCCAAATTCTGAAATGAAGAGATAACTTAAATGGTTTAAAAACTTGATTGACATTACGTAAAGTATTAATCCCCTACTTTCCCATAATTTCAAAGAAAGCCCCCACCACCACTGTAATTTTCAAATTCAGATTGTCTCAAAGTGTATTTTTGTCAAGTGAATAAAGGTTGAAATTATATTTCTGTAATGCAGGGTGTACAATAGAACTATTTCTAAAAGTGGAGCCAAACATCAGCCATTAAAAAAAATACATTTAAAAATTCTAATTGTGCCCATTGTGGAAGAAAACTTACATAGAAATGTCTGGAAAATGCTAACTCTTCCTTCCCATGAATGTCCTGGTGTTTTGATGTGCATTTTTATAGAGGAAGTCAAAATATATTATCAATAATAAAGCTAAAAGTCAGAAAAAGTACTGCCTCCATTATCATATGATACCCATAATTTAGATTTTTAAAAAATCAAGAGGGTTATCCTTCCCATGACACATTTCTTAATATTTTATCAAACCGCTTAAGGAAAATAAAAAGTATTAGCATAGGAATATTTGTATATAGATTTGTAAATTTTGAAATAATAGTATTTTTTATATTTGTTTTCCTCCATAAACTCAGAAGGATTTTTAACCATCTACTCCTGCCAATTTTTATTGGAGATTATTATTATTTTAAATATTAATATTAATATTATTATTATTTTAAAAAGGACTGCAGCAGCAGTCCTTCTTACAGTTAAATAAGCATTAGTCTTCAAGGTAGCATTTAAAACAAGTTTCAGAAGAACTGTATTTGCTTAAATAATTCTAAACAAAAAACTTAAGGTAGGCTCATGGTTTAAATGACAGATTTCAATTTAGTTTTTCCAGTGGGTGGAATTAGAAAGCCTGCACAAAAGTGGATATCCTATGAAATATATAAAAATATTTGATGTACTGTATTTAAGATTTATGATGAAAACTTTCTATAACTATAAGTAAAAATATGACAGCAAATGAGATATACTGCTTCCTATATTTTGCTTTTTCTATAGGTTTCTTTCTCAGTTCCATAAGCAGAGGAAAATGGAAGAAATTCTTGCTTTAGCCAGAGTGTAAGCTGATTGTACCTCTCCCAGGATAGACAATGGCTTTTCGTTTTTTCCCACTTCTACTTGATTAGTGCATTTTTATAGGTGATAGTTGCAAAGTACACGATACCTTTCAATATGAAAAGGAGAATCAGAGTTGCAAGACTCAGTGAGAAAATTAAGAAAAAGTTTGCATTAACTTTTATTCTTCTTTCCACCTGATTACTTTTTAGACCTTATTTATTGGCTAAACTGTCAACGTGATTTACTTTTAAACAGAGCAATCCTTTATGGTAGGCTGGACTGCAATGGGAGTTTGTCATTATTTTCAGCATTCTGCTATTTTATTTTATGGCTTCCAAGGTTTTCAAACTAGACAGAAGTTACGTTTGAGAATCTGTCTACCTCTCTCTGTCTAAAAGTTCCAGAGCCAGTGTTCCCTGATTTGTGGCCTATCACTAGTGACAACTGCTCTCCAAACTTTCTATTGATTCTTACTATTTAATATATTGACTTTGATTTAAGTGATGTGTATGCATAAAGAAGTATTGTTCAGTTAGCAAGAAAAGCCAACTAAAACTCTCTCTTTATTTCTACTGTTATTAATAGGTGTCATCCACTGCCGTACCCTGAACTATGAATCATTCTCAGATGGAGGTGGAACAAAATGACTGACTCACGGGATTAGAGTGGGAGGTATGGTATTATGAGGGATCTCTTCTTCCTCCAGGGTCAGTTTCAGTTGGTGTTGATAATGTAGGAGACATCCAGCCCTCAGCCTCTACTTTGTGCAGGGCTCGGGGCTCAATTCTCTGCCCATTCCTGTTTAACATCTACATGAGGCCAGTGGGTGACATCATCCATCAGCACAGTATGCCGAGAGTAGCCAGTTATACATCTCAACCCCTGGCTGTTCAAACAATGACACTGAAGTCTTATCTTGATGTCTGGACTCTGTGGAGATCTGAATAGTGGAAACAAAATCAAATTCAACCATAACAAAACCAAGTGGCTGTGGATTTGGGGCCTATCGGCATCCAAGAAATATCAATCATTGACTCAAGATGGAGTTGCACACACTGCGGTGCAACCAACTCAGTCTTCAGTTCTTCTGCTGTCATGGAAATAGAGAAATGAAGTAGGCAGCCAGTAATCCCCTTCCTTGTTAGCACGATGGACACCACACAAGCAGACAAAATGGCTGCTGCCATCAATGGTGGACCCTGCAGAGGTCACAGGACTCAGTCTAGCCACAAATCAACTATCAGCCTGATCCAGCTCCTGCTGCTGTATACTCACAGTATTCTAACACCTAGACCTGTAACACAATGAGGCTGGAAGCATCTGGATTTCAAACACCATTACTGCTAAAGAATCAAGGGAGGGGACTGCACAAATCAATGATACCACAAAAAGATGTCTACCACCACCACACAAGCACTCAGTGCCACTGCCTCTAGCAACCCAACTCAGAACTGAACAGTGATTGGTGGCTCCTCCTACCTAATGCTTGGCATTGCACTACAGCTGATCCATGAAACAGCAAAACTGCCACCATGCAGCTGATCTCTGGAACTGGCCCAAACACTCTGCACTCCATTATTCCTCAGACTGTCATTGGCTAATAAAGAATGGGCTATTTTTTCTTAGGTAGAACGGAGTATTACAATTAGCAATGGCCTGTGCGTAGGTTATGTGAATAACTGATGGCTGATGAGAGATGTCAAGAAGATGGGAGAGATTTCTATTATATACCTAACAGGTAGAACTTGGGACATGCAAAGGAACCTCTTTTGAGTCCTGAGTGGATTTGACAACAACTGACTCCAGTTCAATCAACATCAAAATACATTTGCCACATGAATGTCAGGTTTGAATTCAAGAAGGCAGCCCTCCACTCCAACGTGTGCTTGGAAAACAGATATAAGCCTTGTCTGTAGCTTGAATCATGTCAACTGGATTTCTATTTTCTTAGTGGAAACGTTTCACTCCTTATCCAAGGAGCTTCTTCAGTCTGAGTAAAGTTAGTAAGGGAATCCTTAAATATGTTTCTAGGGTGGCTGTGTGACCTTGCACCTGGGGCTAGGTCATGGTTATTTTGAGATGTTTGTTTCTAAGTCCCTTTATCATCTAAAGGAGGATCGTTAAGATTACCCTGCTGCTGTTGAGCTTGTGAAATGGTCTTAATCTTCCTAGGCACAGAAGACAAAGCAGGAAGGAAGATAGGGGAAAGGTTATGCCTGAGGCCCCCACCTCTATTCAAGGAAGGATTTTCCAAGTTGGCATGAATGGATTCCTTGACCCCTCTCTCAAACCACCTATCTTCTCTGTCTAAAATGTGAACATTAATGTCCTCAAATGAGTGTCCTTTTTCCTTTAGATGAAGATAAACTGCTGACTCTGGTCCTGTGGTGTTACTTCTCCTGTGTTGGGCCATCCTCCTGTACAGGAGGATTACAGGAGGATGGCCCAACACAGGAGAAGTAACACCACAGGACCAGAGTCAGCAGTTTATCTTCATCTAAAGGAAAAAGGACACTCATTTGAGGACATTAATGTTCACATTTTAGACAGAGAAGATAGGTGGTTTGAGAGAGGGGTCAAGGAATCCATTCATGCCAACTTGGAAAATCCTTCCTTGAATAGAGGTGGGGGCCTCAGGCATAACCTTTCCCCTATCTTCCTTCCTGCTTTGTCTTCTGTGCCTAGGAAGATTAAGACCATTTCACAAGCTCAACAGCAGCAGGGTAATCTTAACGATCCTCCTTTAGATGATAAAGGGACTTAGAAACAAACATCTCAAAATAACCATGACCTAGCCCCAGGTGCAAGGTCACACAGCCAGCCTAGAAACATATTTAAGGATTCCCTTACTAACTTTACTCAGACTGAAGAAGCTCCTTGGATAAGGAGTGAAACGTTTCCACTAAGAAAATAGAAATCCAGTTGACATGATTCAAGCTACAGACAATTCCACCTGGATGACTGAGAACCTTCATAGAGATATAAGCCTTGCATTTTTACACTCAAAGCCACATTGGTTTACCCTTTGCAAGTATTAGGACTAAATCCTCACATTTCATATACCACCAAGGTGAATCTTGGCTGTAGCTGCAGGCAACACCAACAACTACTTCTTAGTTCTGGGGTCACATTTACAGGCAAAAATTATGAATGTGCTTATTCACAAGAGTTAATTCCAATACTAGTATTATGCTTGCCCCTGTAATAAAATATGTAAAATAATATGCAGCTACTGTCTATAGGCACCTAGCACTATTTCAGGAACAGAACCAGTTTATAACAGTTTTCCCATTCCCAATGCACAGAAACAATCCAGAAGATCAAAAGGGATAACAAAGTCATATTCCCTCTGTCCTTCTCACTGTCCCTTCTCCCATAAAAGAGATGACCATGGCTAATGCTGTCCCAAACCCAGTTTTAATTCAGATTGAAAAGGGTTGAGGTAATTCAAAAGCATCTAAAGCTCTCCAACACCTTTTTCCAAAAAAAGGACATTTGTTCATGGGTAGCAATAGGCATAATCATCTGGATTCAGAGATAGATTACTGCCTCCTTTAAGGCATCTTCAGGAATAGGCCATTGCTTCCTTTAATTAAGTACCATTTATTTATTTATTTATTTATTTATTTATTTATTTATTTATTTATTTATTTATTTATTTATTTATTTGATTTATCACCGCCCAACTCCCCCAAGTACCATTCCATCATACAGTTATGTTCATCATTTTCTGGACCCATTCAGTCCATGCCATTTGGCTGGTTAGAGTAAGCCAAAATGGACCAAGTCAAGAGAGCATGTGGTAGGCCAGACAGCTATAAGCATCTAGTCTGTTCTCAAGTGTCAAAAACAATCTCATATAATTGGACTAGATGGTACACTGGGCATCCCAGTATTCAATGTCTAAAGTGATATTCATGGCAGCATGAAGATTACTGTTGTTTGTTTGTTTGTTTATTTATTTATTTATTTATTTATTTATTTATTAAATTTCTATTACCGCCCATCTTCCCCAAAAGGGGGAACTCTTTTTATCTCAAAGTGCCTTGCAAATTTATCACAGAGATTTTCAGTGGTACCCATTCAGATTTTCTAGAGCAGAAGAGAATAAACCCTTAACCAGCCTAGAACACTGCTAAATGACAGTGTTCAACAGAGATTGCATATAAGTATTTTTTGTGGCTTTCATTGATATATGGTAAGTGCAACTGTGTTTAATAACATGGCTAGTAGGCCCCAAGTTAAAGTTTTACATTGCTTACATGCTAACCATCTGTTGACTGTTCCATTGCCTAGATTTCCTCACAAAATCAGGGGGACAGAACACTTGACAGAAAGTCAATTCTATCAAGAAGGCCTCAACAGGAAATTCTATCAGAGCATTAAAAATTTTCAACATATTCCATATGTTTCTTGAACCAGCCCTTAACAAGCCTACAAATATGGTAAGGGTAACAGCATCAGATTAAACTTCACTAGATAGAGGTCTAACTGTGGTAACATTCATAACCATTAAAAAAAGGCCAAGTGTTGTCTGCAGATGAAAATGAGAATATATATTTTAAAAAAAATCCCTTCTCACCCCTATGGGTGGTATGTCTTCCTCAACCTTGGTTCCTCTACCAGAGTGCTCCTACCACCACTGGGACCACTTTGGCCTTCACTTTCCACATCTTCTCTAGTTCCTCCTTCAGGCCCTGGTACTTCTCCAGCTGCTCATACTCCTTCTTCCTGATATTGCTGTCACTTGGCACCGCTGCATCTATCACCACTGCTGTTTTCTGGTCATTATCTACTACCACGATGTCTGGTTGATTGGCCAATACCTGCCTGTCTGTCTAGATCTGGAAGTAGCCCTGTCATTCTTCACGACCTTCTATGGAATCTCCCATCTGCACATGGGAGGGTCTAGCCCATACACTGCAGATGTTCCTGTACACAATGCCAGCTACTTGGTTGTGTCATTCAGTGTATGCTGTTCCTGCCTGTATCATACACCCTGCCATGATGTGCTGGACTGTCTCTGAGGCCTCTCTGCACAGTCTGCACCTTGGGTCCTGCCTAGTGTGGTAGACCCCTGCTTCTATGGATCTGATGCTTAGTGCTTGTTCTTGTGCTGCTATGGTCAGTGCCTCAGTGCCGTCTTTTAGTCCAGCCCTTTCCATTCACTGGTAGGATTTCCCAAGGTCAGCCACCTCAGCTCTCTGTTGATGGTACATCTCATGCAGGGTCTTGTCTTGCCATGACACTTCCTCTGCTTGATCTTCCTCTCATGTCTGCTGCTGCCTCAGGCATTTTCTCAGCAGCTCACCTTTTGCGCCATTTTACTGATGTATTCCTGGGTGTTCTGGGTTTCATCCAGGGTGGTGGCTTTGACACTCACCAGACCCCGCCCACCCTCTTTCCAGCTGGTGTACAGTCTCTGTGCGTTGGACTTGGGGTGGAAACCTCCGTACATTGTGAGGAGCTTCTGGGTCTTCACATTGGCAGCCTCCATGTCCTCCTTTGGCCAGCTCACTATACTGGCAGGGTATCTGATGACTGGCAGGGCTACATGTTGATGGCGTGGAACTTGTTCTTCCCATTGAGCTGGCTCTTCAGGACCTGTCTTATCCTTTGGTGGTACTTGGATGTTGCTGTCTTCCTTGCCTCCTCATCGTGGTTCCCATGTGACTGTGGGATACCAAGGTATTTGTAGCTGCTCTGTATGTCTGCTATGTGGCCTGCTGGTAGTTCCACCTCATCAGTCTTAACTACCTTCCCTCTCTTTACTACCATCAGGCCACATGTCTATGAAGGTTCTCAGTCATCCAGGTGGAATTGTCTGTAGCTTGAATCATGTCAACTGGATTTCTATTTTCTCAGTGGAAACGTTTCGCTCCTTATCCAAGGAGCTTCTTCAGTCTGAGCAAGTTAGTAAGGGAATCCTAAATCAGGCCACACTTCTCCAATCCGAATGACATCCCACTGTAGATCCATGTCAGGTGGATCAGCGAGTCAATCTCTTGTTCACTTTTAGCATACAGCTTGATGTCATCCATGTAGAGGATGTGGCTGATGGTAGTTCCACTCTTGAACTTGTATCTGTATCCAGTCCTTGTGATGATCTTGCTGAGGGGGTTCAAGACTAGGAAGAACAGTAGCGGGGACAGTGCATCACTTTGGTATATGCTGCAATGGACCCTTGTGCAAGCTGTCTTGAGTTGACTTCCAATGTTGTCTTCCACAGTTCCATTGAGTTCTTGAAGAAGGTCCTTAGTGTCCTGTTGACTTTGTATAGCGCCAGGCATTCACAGATCCATGTGTGTGGCATTAAGTTGTAGGCTTTCCTGTAGTCAATCCAGGATGTGCTCAGATTGGTTTAGACCTTGGTCTTAGGTGACTGCTCTATCTATGAGCAACTGGTGTTTTGAGCCCCCACCCCCTTCTATATATATTGTTGACAAATCTCACTAGTCGAGATTTGGAAAGGGGAGATATCAGTCAGAAAGAAGACAATTTGTCAGCTGTCACCCATCATATAGCTACTGTCTAACCTTTGAAACATGTATCTATTTCTGCTTTTAACAAAGAATTTTAAAAAACTCTTCAAAATGAGTAAGGTTGATTATGTAACTTTCAAATAAACAAAGCAAATTCAGTGATAAATCTGATAGTGATATACTGTAGAAAGTGAAGGTTTTGATATTTTCTTTAGATCATAAATATAATAGAACATATGAACACCCTAAAGAATACTGTGGTTGATGATATCCAAAGCTGTTCAGAGATCAATAGGGCAACTGAAATCATGTGCAGTTTTGGTACCATATCTTCTGTGATAATTAACATAAGGTTTGGCAAAAAAAAAATGGAGAGAATGGGGAAAGGTGGGCTGGGAATGTGTGGTGGGGTGATAAAGAGTATTAAAAAGTATAAAAATGATGTTCTGGTTACTAATGGTCTGCCTGCCTTTTCTGTATAGTTTTTAATGCAATGAAAATAATAATGAGATGGAGGTAACAGGTCATCTCTTCAGGAGCAGAAAGGCAAAAAGAGTGCAAGAAAAGAAAGAATAGCACAATAGACCTTTTCTCTTTCCTCTTGTGTAAAAAATAGTTTATTTGGGTTAAAGACTCATGGTTACTGGGCTGCATCTTATATACATAAAATCTGACTATAACCATAAAAAGCTCAAATAATTATTAAAAATTTGGTTTAAAAGTAATAGCTTCATTGGTGCTTTGGAATAAATTGACTCACTTTTTACTTTTTGCATCATGGTTAAAATTAAAAGTAGTCTGAAACCATTTACATGGTGATTCTTTTAGGACTGATGAATTGAAATTTAATTTTAATTTTGCAAATGATAATCAGAGGTCAAGAGATGCCAGAAGTGTCACAAATATCTCAAATGCCGGACTTGATTTCCAAGTTGGCAGAGTCTTCTGTGTTTTCCAAGCAGAAGTAAGCTTCTTCCAGTCTAGACACAAACCATGGTGTTTAGAATAACAAGTATAACAGTAATTTTAGGTATAATTTAATTGTTATAAAGAGTTCTTGGAGGAAAATTTGAGGATACTTGGAGACCTGCTATGATAATTTGAGGGGCTGAACTGGGAACCATTATTGATCCAGTGGAAATATTGGGAATACCAACTGAATTTATGGAATCAGTTTTGGTGGCATAGCCTAAAGATTTGGATATTCTGCTTGGAAAATATCCTTGTACGTATTTTTCACTCAATCTTGGCATTCAACAGAAAGGTAAAGAGGATAAAAGGTGGTTAATGCTTCATAGCTAAGAAATTGAAAAATGCTGGGCTCTTGTGTCAGGTGCTTGTACTACCTTTTCTTAATAATCCCCTTTTGAATTCAATGTTAGCGTTTTGAGGTAGGCTATGTCAAGAAACAGACACCACAGGGATTCCAGACATGTTACTTTATTGTGGGATGAACTTGAACGAACACTGGTTAGAGCCACTGTTAAGGCCTAACTCGTGGAGGTAAGGGCAGCAAAGTGTCAATATTTCTCCACTCTTATTGCATCAGCAGAATGCTGACCAGCGTCCCTATTCAGGGTGACCCAAACCCTGGGTAAAGGGGGCCTGAGGTCCATCTTCAGGGTCATGCTGAGGAATTTGCAGAGCATCTGACAGGAAAAATTGCTTATATTTGTTCTCAGTTGGACTCCAGGATTTATACAGGTCCTGGGGAGATGCCTGGGGTACCGTCTTGTCTGGTTATCTGGGAATGGTTTGATCCTGTTGGACCTGAGGAAGTAGACAGGGTTCTTATGACAGTGAGTTCAGCCACCTGCTCATTAGATCTAAGCCCTTCCTGGCTGACTAAGGTCACCAGGGAGGTGATGTGTGGGTGGGTGTATTCATCCTTGAGGGAGAGGATTTTTCCATAAAGGGGCGTTGGTGGGCCCCCTCCTCAGGAAGCCATTGCTGGATCCCACCAGACTGGACAATTTTCATCCTGTATCTAACCTCCCTTTCTTAGGGAAGGTTGTGGAGAAGATAGTTGTTCATCAGCTTCAGAGGATCCTGGATGAAACAGGTGATCTGGACTACTTCCAGTCAGGATTCAGGCCAATATAGGGGACATAAACAGCATTGGTTGCACTTTTGAATGACCTCTGGTGGGATTGTGGTGAGGGTAATGTATCAATCCTTGCTCTACTTGACCTCTCAGCAGCTTTCAATATCACTGACCAAGGTATATTTCTGGACCAGCTTCAGGGGCTAGGAGTGAGTGGCATGGTATTGCACTGTTTCACTTCCTTCCTCCAAGGCCCATTCCAGTCTGTGTTGATTTGGAGCAAGAGGTCTGTCCTCTGGCCCTTACTATGTGGGTTGTTGTAGGGCTTGGTACTTCCCCGCTCCATGAAGCCACTGGGTGAGATCATCTGTCACCATGGAGAGGTACCATCAGTATGATGAGGATACCCAGTTATGCATCTACACCTCTGTGAGCTAAGTGATGCTGTTGACATCCTCTCTTGGTGCCTGGAGGCTGTGGGGATCTGGATGGAGAACAACAGGCTTCAACTGAACCCTGGCAACATTGAGTGGCTTTTGGTTTGGGGGCTTCTGTATTTGGGGATTTACCACCTTTGGTGCTGGATGGGGTTGCACTACCCCAAACAGACCTGGTGTACAATCTGAGGGTCTTTCTGGACTCACGACTCCTGCTTGAAGAGCAGGTGTCAGTCGTGGCCAGGAGGGCCTTTGAACAGCTTCATGTTGTGCGCCAGTTGCACCCATTCCTGGATTGGGAGGCCCTACTCTCAGACACTCATGCCCTAGTCACCTCCTGAATGGATTACTGTAATGTGCTCTAGATGGGGCTGCCCTTGAAGGGTATCCAGAATCTTCAACTGGTACAGAATGCAGCGGTGGGGGCAGTTATGTGTGCTTCAAGAACTTCACGTCACACCTCTGCTCTGTGAGCTACAAAAGGGGCATGTTGCGGGTCCTGTCGGACAAAGAGCTTCATTTGACGAAATCCAGAAAGAGAGCCTTTTCTGCCATGGCAGCAGCCCTTTGGAACATCATTACCTTGAGGTAAGATTGGCCCCAACCCTTCTGGCCTTCTGGAAGGCCCTCAAAACTTGGATGTGCCATTTGGCTTGGGAATCCCAAGGAAGTATGTAGCCCGTTAAATGGTTATATTGTATATAGAGTGCACTCTCCTCTTTCTTTTTATTATTGTATTTAAATGTAGCTTTTAATTTTTAAAATTGTTTTTAATGGTAGAAGATTATGATTTTACTTGTGTTTTAACTATGTATGCCACCCAGAGTCACATGCAAGTGAGATGGGCGGCCATATAAATTTAATTAATAATAATAATAATAATTGTAGGATATATTAACAAAATCTTGAAAGCCTTTCCAAAACCTTCACTGCTTCCTTTTTAAGGACAATAAGGTGAAAGTGGGGCTGTTCTGAATATCTTTCTCATGTTTTCTACTTTCCCAGAACTGAGTAACCTTTTTTCCTCTCCCGTCCATTTCTCAAGGCCAGTTCTAAATTCTTCTATCTTCAAGGAACTTTCACCTAGTCATTAATGTTCACTTTTTATAAAAAAAGTATTTAAGAAGAGATTAGCAATTCAACATCCAGCACTTTGGGATGAAATGGATTATTTGGACCTATTTTAACCCGAGTTTCAGCTCAAATACGGCTCTGAAATTAAGTTGTTAGATGACCTATGCTAGTTGTCCTTGGTCCTTCAGGGACTTTAGACATAACTGACTTGTGTTGGAATTCTCTGACCCCGAGAATGAAAATGGATTGTTTCCAAAATATTTCAGAACATGAACAGATGGACTCTTTTTTAAAAAAGCCAAATAAGCAATTAGTGTTCTGCTCATTAAACCACAACTCCATTAAAAAAAGAAAAGATGAAAGGCAATAGGAAGGCCCTGCCTTTATGACCTCAGTGATAAATGAGGGCCAAGGTACACATAGTTAGTTTGCAAAATTCTGAAGTTTAACCCCTTTACTCATTGCAATAAAGAATTACACTTTATATATAGTGAGCTGTCATAAGGGGCTTGATATAACTATAGAATTTCACAGGAATGGTTCTTTTGTGTGAGAAAAGGAGAAATAGTGATGTGGTGATGAATTCAGGGTCATTTTCAGAAAGTCATATAAGCTCTGCTTGACTCCATGGCATTATGCTGAAGGGTCAGAGATAATTCAGGCAGTATTTGAAGTGAAATGAATTAATGTCATGATATTCAGCTCTGATTTCTGCATCAAGTGAGGTTATGTAGTTATTAAACTGGTTTCTAGAACTAGTCATGGGTTGGAAAAAATTAAGCTCAATTCTGAAAAGATGCAGACATTGTGGAAAGATGGTTCTCTTTTCTGGGGAATAGATATCATGTTTTAAACAGGATATTTAAATGCTACTTCTCAGAAGTACTATTATACCCATCATTTCAGATGGCATTGGTGGCATGTACCAAGCAGCTAGTTCTCTATTATAGCTGTTCTTGTTATGCTCTGATAACAATGTGATCAATTATTAACATGGGGCTATCCCTGAAGGTGACTTACAGGCGTCAAATACTGCAGAATGCTACTGCAGCTGTCTTAAATTTAACCAGTGCAGCCCAATGGGATTATATCACTGACTTAAATAAAGTTAAATTGGCTGCCTTTTTACTTTCAAGCTGATGGCTACTTTGAGATTAAAAATGGAGTCGAACTTTCCCCAAAAGAAGGTCCTTCCCATGATTGTAAATGAGGGCCCTTCGCTGAGTTTCTGTTCCAGAGAAATTAGACTACACTCCCTCCCTGTTAATTTGACAGCAAGTAAAAATTGCTAAATAGCCAGGCATTTCCAAGTGTTATGCTGCTTGTTTAATTTACCTTACTATTTTAAAGTTCAGGGTGATCTTTATTTGATATTATTTTAGTCTTCATTGTATTATACTGACACATATTTTGGCTTGGATCCTTCCTTTCCACCAACCAGATATCTTAAAATGAAGTAAGGTTAAATTATTTTTTATAACCAAGTGTATGTACAATTTTGCAAAAATAGGATGGGTTAAGATTAATAATTATTGCCAAACTGCAATAATTTTGGAATATCTATAATTCTTAAGAAAAAGAGAAAAAAGACATATACATACACAAAAAGAAAAAAGAAAAAAAGGGAGAGGTTGGGGAAAAGCAGTGGGAAGGGTGAAAGAAAAATAATGATAAATTACTCCATCATGTCCCTTGTTGCAGACACATGTGTAATTCCATCCTAAATAAAAGTAATAATTATTTTGTCTTGTTCCTTTTGCAGTTAGTAAGCCAGCAATTTGTCTGTCTTGCTGCCTTTTTCAAAATATTTCTCTTTGATATACAGTTCTTTGGGTCTCATTTGCTGCCATTACATCTAGTTACTTATACAATTAATTTAATTTTTGTTCCAAATATAAAACTGGGTTCAGCTTCTGTCTTAATAACGATTTTAATTACATTTTTCGATAAGCATGAAGGTAGACTTCTTCGGCACACAAACTTATGACTTGCATATGCAATTGGCGAAAACCTCCACAATGTTATTTGAATTAAGTATTTAAGTTCAAACTAACAAGTGGCTAGAAATCTGCTTTTTATCCAATTTGAAAATTATAAGTAATAGTAATAATTTAATATTTGCAGTATAAATTTGGTATTTGTGAATGTTATCAGTGTATTAAATAAGCTGAAGAAATAGGAAAAGAAGCCCAAATTAATATAAAGGAATATAGCCTTAAAGGCAATACAAAAATACAGAGAATCTTTTAAAATATTGACTATATCTTGAATACAGAGCAATTCTGTTCATAGAACCATCAGTTCTGCTTGATGGTTTACTTAATACATGTTGTTAAATTTGGGCTAGAAACCAGGAGACTGTGAGTTCCAGTCCCGCCTTAGACATGAAAGCCGTTTGGGTGATCTTGGGCCAGTCACTCTCTCTCACCCCAACTCACCTCACAAGGTTGTTGTTGTGGGGAAAATAGGAGGAGGAAGGAGTATTAGGTATGTTCACTGCCTTGAGTTATTTATAAAAAAATAATAATAAAGGCAGGATAAAAATTAAATAAATAAATATTCTAATTTTCCAAGTGTACAAAGTGACAATACAAATAAAATGGAAATTTATTTATTTATATTAATTATAAATAAATAATAAAATGGAAAACAGCAATCAAAACATAATTGAAAGAAGGTGCATAAAATCCTGTTATTAAATAAAAAAGAACTATTGCCACCCTTGCAGCTGGAATAAAGTAATCTGATTATCAGATCATCCAGTGGAAGGTCACAGAGACTGGACTATTTATTTATTTATTTATTTATTTATTTTTCTTTAATTAAATTTATATAACTGCCCATCTCCCCCAATGGGGAACTTTGGGCGGTTTACAATAAAATAGTTAGAACAGAATATAAAACATCAATATACAATATATAAAAATAATAAATAATTATAAATCCAGATGGACGATGGAATTAAAACGAAGGACACTATAAAGTTAAGGAATTAGCCACCCCCATGAGGAACTATCCTTTCCTCCTTCCCATGCCAGGCGGCAAAACCAGGTCTTCAGCTCTTTCCTAAAGGTCGGGAGGGAGGAGATCTGCCTCAACTCTGGGGGCAAGATGTTCCACAGTGTGGGTGCTACCACAGAGAAGGCCCGTCTCCTAGACCCCATCAGATGATATTCTTTGATTGATGGGATTCATAGCAGGCCTTCCCTGAATGACCTGGTGGGGCGGGTCGATAAAATGGGGATAAGACGGTCCTTCAGGTATTCTGGCCCCAAGCCATGTAGGGCTTTAAAGGTAATAACCAACACCTTGAATTGTACCCGGAAGCAGACCGGCACCCAATGCAGCTCGCAGAGCAAAGGTGTTATATGTGCAGATTTTGGTGCACCCAAAATAGCTCACATGGCCACATTCTGCACCAGCTGAAGCTTCCGGATAGTCTTCAAGGGTAGCCCCATGTAGAGCGCATTGCAATAATCTACATGGGAGATGACGAGAGCATGAGTGACTGTTCGGAGGGCGTCGCGATCCAGGAATGGGCGTAACTGGCGCACCAACCGAAGTTGTGCGAAAGCCCTCCTAGCCACAACTGCCACCTGCTCTTCGAGCAGGAGTTGTGAGTCTAGAAGGACCCCCAAGTTCCGCACCGGTTCCGAATGGGGCAGTGCTACCCCATCAAGAACCAAAGATGATAATTTCCCAGAAGACGCTAGGCCATCAATTCACAGCCACTCGGTCTTGCTAGGGTTCAATTGTAGCCTGTTGTTCCCCATCCAGGCCCTCACAGCCCCCAGGCACTGGGACAGGGTGGTCACTGCATCACTTACTTCACCAGGGATGGAGATGTACAATTGAGTATCATCCGCATACTGATGATACCTCATCCCATGGTGTCGGATGACCTCGCCCAGTGGTTTCATGTAGATGTTAAATAGGAGAGGAGAGAGAACCGAACCCTGCGGCACCCCACACAAGAGGGGCCGAGGGTCAGATCTCTCCTCTCCTATTACCACTGACTGGGAGCGGCCTCGGAGGAAGGAGGTGAACCAGCGCAAAACTACACCGCCCACCCCCAACTCCCTAAGCCACCCCAACAGGATACCATGGTCGATGGTATCGAATGCCGCTGAGAGATCCAAGAGAGCAAGGATGGATGCACTACCACCATCCCGCTCCTGCCAGAGATCATCCGTAAGCACGACCAATGCAGTCTCCGTCCCATATCCCAGCCTGAAACCTGACTGGAAAGGGTCTAGATAATCTGCTTCATCCAGGGTCCTTTGAAGTTGCAACGCCACCACTTTCTCAACCACCTTTCCCAAAAAGGGGAGGTGGGAGACTGGACGAAAATTGTCCAGGATGGTAGGGTCCAGGGCTGGCTTCTTGAGGAGGGGGTGCACCAGTGCCTCTTTAAAGGCGGTTGGAACCACCCCCTCCACCAAGGATGTATTAATCATAGCCTGGACCCATCCACATGTCACCTCCCTGGCTGATTTTACCAGCCAGGAAGGGCAGGGATCTAAATAACATGTGGTGGAATTAACAATTCGAAGGATCCTGTCCACTTCCTCAGGTCCAACAGGTTAAGAGTTAAGACTAGTTAAGATTTCTCTGACAAATCCTTTCAGAATCTGGGAGCAGCCACAGAGAAAGGACTCTCTTGTTCTGATCCTGACCACCATGTTTCAGATGACAGCAGGGCAAAGTTCTAGGCAGGCTCATACAGGATAATGCAGTCTTATAGGAAATGTGGTCTCAAGGATTTTGTATGCCAGCCTTTCCTGGCCTACAAATGTTCTTTGGGTCTACCTCACTTGTTATTACAATTATTATGCAAATAATATCAAATTCAACTCCAGAATTTTTAGCAGTGGCCCCTGGTTGTCAAATTCTAGGAACTGAAGTCTACCCATCTGAAAAGTAAGGAAAGGCTGGGGAAGGCATTTGTAGTTTATGAACAGGGCCCTGAAACAGTGATGATTCCTGAAGCTATTGGAACATTAGGATCTCATGACACATTAATCTCAGTTTTGCAGGTGTGTGACTAACAGTTTAATTATTTTAAAAAATTTAGTACTTGCTTAAACACAAAGTTGGGATATTACTTGAAATAATGTTGTTGTTCCAAACAACAATAAACATTAGTTCTGGTCTCCATGCAGTTTGGATACAGGAAAAATTAGGACATGTTCCTCATCCTGCACAAGCAAATGATAGTAATGCTTCTCTGAAACTTGTCCCAAGGTTGTATTTGTTAAAGTTGAGGGCCTATGGAGGAAGACGACAAGGCCGTACTCTCAATCAAAGACAGACTGTGTTATTATCTTAGGCCTTAAGCAAGGCTGAGTTGCATCAGGAAATAGTTATTTCTTAAAATATGGCATCCAAGTAGAAAGTAACTCTCCATGCAATTTGGAAATTAGAGTGTTTAGGTAGGTAGAGCAGTGTTTCCCAACCTTGTCAATTTCCAGCTGTGTGAATTTTAAATGCCAGAATTCTCAACAATGCTGGCAGGTGAAGTCTACACACCTGAAAATTGCCAGGATTAAGAAACAATAGCCTAGAGCAGAGCTTTCCAAACTGTGTGTCGCGACACAAAAGTGTGTCACCACACACAGTCTGGTGTGTCGCCACACAACCCGGAAGCGCTGATCATCATCAGCGCTTCTGGGTTTTCCCACAGCGACACACCAACGGCGGCGCGCAAAACCCGAAAGTGGCAGCAGCTTCCGGGGTTTTGCGCGCTGCTGCAACGGCGGCACTTCCGGGTTTTCCCACGGCAACACACCAATGGCGGTTGGTGTGTCGCCGTGGGAAAACTTTGGAAAGCCCTGGCCTAGAGTCACAGATTAATAAATAATAAAGTGGCAGTTTTAGTTCATCTCAAATAAGCCATCTTTATCTATGCTGTGGAAGCAATTAGCTTCTTACTGTATATGTATGTAAGACTAGCATGTTTACAGTTCTTAAAAACACATTTATCTTCAGCTTCCATTATTGAAAGGTACTATTATGTTATTATTTGCTATTTATTGGATATTGTGTGCACTATGATAATGTGAACAGAAGAGTCTTAACTTTCCTAAGGAAACATTTATCTTATCCTTAATGAAATGGAAAGAAACAACAATCTACCCAACAACAACAAACAAACAAGAAGCAGAGCCTATTTCTTTCAGTACATGCCATTTTTTAATTTTGAAAAAAAGCTGAGGAAATGTACAGGAACAAATGTGTTCAAAAACATATTCTAAATGAGCATAGGGTGAATTGCATAATAATTGTAATAACAAGTGAGGTAGACCCAAAGAAAACAGCCCCTGGAACAGCCATCAAGTGTATGCTGTACCCAGCTGTCTGAACTTAGCAATGGAAACATGAAACTCCACCCTATAGGAGAGTAGAAAGCCATTTGTGTGGCCTAGAAAATCATGCTGCATGATTTTCCCAACTTCATGCTCTTCCTGGCAGTTGCCCCTTTATCAGTGTTCTGAAAGACACTGAATTGAAGAGGACAAAATTGGATGGATCACCAATAATGACTCAAATTCTTAATTCAGATAGGCCATGATATTATGGACATGTCTACTGTATCTTCCTTGTAACCTCCAAGAAAGTGCTTTATAAGCATTTTACTCCCACCTCCAAATTAAAAAAAAGAAGAGAAAAAAACTAAACTACCAGATTTAGTAACTGATTTGTTAAATACAGTATATAAGTTTTTTACCTGATAAGCCTGGATTCAAAAATAGTTGGTCGTAAAATAGTTGGTCATACATGGATTAAGTGCATTGTATTTGGCTCAATATTCCCCCTGTCCCCAAATAAAGTAATTAGAGTCTAATTAAAAATACATTTAGAGATACAATCAAAGTCTTGTTAAATATGGAAAATGTGGGGTGCTTCATGAAATCAAACTATTCTCTCACCTTACACCTTACATATACACACACACATGCTTTTAATGCCCTTATCAGTCAAGGTTTTGCATTAAATTGTAGCCTTAATTGTTACATTATAGTGCACTTCTATGCCTTTAATAACTTCAGAAAATCTATTAACTTACTACTACTTTTCTGAGGAATGCAAGTAAGTTTTAATTAAACTAATATTTCATTTTCTGGAGTCACATCCAGAAGGATAGACAGTTCACAATGATGATTAGGTTTAATTAGTTTAAGAATGATTTCTGAATTGAGAAACTAACCATTTGAGATTTCCTGTTCATTTATTCTAGTCCCCAA
Organism: Charina bottae; assembly: GCA_023362775.1. Lineage (NCBI taxonomy): Eukaryota > Metazoa > Chordata > Lepidosauria > Squamata > Charinaidae > Charina > Charina bottae. Next base: position 243,789,488 of record JALMGJ010000002.1, read on the forward strand.
TTTTATCACACAAAAAGAAAAGGGAAATCTAAAAAGTAAGAAAAAACTTGTATTTCATTTTCTTTCCAATTTTCACATAGCTTTCTTCCCTCCCCACCCCTATAAAACTGGTTTTGTTTAAAGCTAGGATGCCTTACAAGTCAATGAAATACTGAATTTCTCTCTCCTACAGTAACAATCTTTAAACTCTGAAATGATAGAAAGGGTTGGGATACTTAAATATTGTGTCATGGATTAAACTGCTAGTGAGGAGTTCCCTCAATACCTTCAATGTATAGCTTTGAGCCCTTTGTGTTTATTGATCTTCTTCCAGGCATAACTGTTGTTTTGGGAACTGTTAGTCAAAACTGAGTGTTCCAAATTGCACATGGATTCTGACATTCCAGTGCTACATACATGGGTAAACACTCAAGAAGCATCATGCTTAAGGAACAGTCCAATCTTAGTTTTTGTTAAATGGCTGAACATGATAAATGATGAATATAGTCAGAACAGGTATTCAGACACGTCTTCAAATTCTTCACACACCGTTTTTTTTTAACTGAACAGTCCTAGAAAAAACTCAGAATGACAGGTTTATGAGTTTATATTTAATGCCAGGCAAGACAAGGATTGACAGGTTATAGTTGGGTGTGATATTACTTGTTTGCAATTCATGTTAAGCAATTTAAACAAAGTTAATTTAATTCTTTTTTAAAATGTTAACAAAGTGACTGTGCTTTTCTATATCTTCCCCACAACCCACCTCATGTGACTACATTTCCTCCAACCTATATAATGAAATAGAGAGCCAGTTTGGTGTAGTGGTTAAGGCACCAGGCTAGAAATTGGGAGACCGGGAGTTCTAGTCCTGCCTTAGGCACAAAGCCAGCTGGGTGACCTTGGGCCAGTCACTCTCTCTCAGCCCTAGGAAGCAGGCAATGGCAAACCACTTCCAAAATCTTGCCAGGAAAACTGCAGGGACTAATCCAGGCAGTCTCCAGGAGTAAAAAAAAACCTGACTTAAAGGCGTGCACGCACACGCGTGCGCGCGTGCACACACACACACACACACACACACACACACACACCCTAAAATGAAATACAGGAGAAAAACAAAACAAATGTTCAAATCAGGAAAGGGCTTGTTGTGGCAGGAGGGAGTGAGCGAGGGACTCCCACAACAGTAGTGAGGTTATATGAGAACAGAGCAAAAATTTCAAACTTTTTTTGGATTTTGTGAGTTTGGGAGAGCTTAAGGGATATAGGGTATATTAGGGGGGCGTGATGGCTCACCGGTTAAGATGCCAGGCTTGCTGATCAGAAGGTCACAAGTTTGGAGGTTCGAATCCCTAGCCCCACGTGACGGAGTGAGCTCCCGCACTCGCCCCAGCTCTTGCCAACATAGCAATTCGAAAGCATGCAAATGCAAGTAGATTAATAGGTACCACTTTGGTGGGTAGGTAACAGCGTTCCATGTGTGTCATGCCAGCCACATGACTGTGGAAGTGTCTTTGGACAACACTGGCTCTTCGGACAACAAACGGAGATGAGCACCGGCCCCTAGAGTTGGACACGACTGTGCGGGGGAACCTTTACCTTTACCTTTTTTAAGGGGTATAAGCCTTAATATATAAGGGGTATAAGCCTTAATATAACCTTAAGCCAATTTTGCCCCTTACACCTCTCCAAAATGGGGAAAAAAATTGGCCTGATGGCTAGGGATCAAGCTTTTAAAGTATGAAATGTCATTCTGACCCCTAAAAAACCTAGTCTGCCTGAAAAGATGAAAAGTGCAGGGAGATATCTAATATTGAATAGAAAACTATTTGCCAGGAAGAATTCTGTTATTGGCAATTTGAAAATATTAATATCACAACAAATTAGATTTCTAGCATTATTAACCATATTTCATGATATGCAAGCATGCCATAGAAGTTACTGTATAACTATATTTTTTTTAAAAAAAATGTTTCAGGGCATGCCTATTGACAGGACTTTTACTTTCAAAATCACTACTGTATTTTTAAAAGTAATTATAAAAACCAGTTGTGGAGTTTTTACTATAAAGGCAAATACAAAAGATTGAAATGGATTTGATGAAGTTATTATTTTAGTTGTTTTACCTGTACAAGTACAGCTGTCAAGAGAAGTTACATAATGAGGAAGATTCCTACAGACCACAGTAGTATAACCACTGAATTCTTCTCTTTCAGCTTCAACTGATATGAGCAAGAAAAGTCATGTTCATTTGGAGAATAATCTAGATTTGACTGAGGATAGCAAACTTCTGGGAGAGTTTATTTGTTAAATTCTTACTAACCTCTGGGGCATTTCATTCAATTCCTTCCTTTTCTCCCTCAATACATTGCTCTATAGCACCTTGAATTGTCTGCCAATTGTGGTTGCTAAGGAGAAGATGCCAACTGCAGCTGATAGGTCATGATTAATGTTTAAGTTCCAAAGCCAGCAATTGTACTCAGACAAATTACTGGAAGCAAACTGGAAGTTGGCATCAGAGAGGGAAATAATTCTAAACAAGGTATCCATTTTTAAAGTGAATTAATCATATTCTATTTTTCTTGATTTTACTAAAACTGCAGTCCTATGAGTGGCCAACCTATAGGCCTAGATCTACAAGCAGGACCTTTGGCTTAATTTCAAATATCCTTTGCAATGTCCTTTGTAATCTTATAATTATTTGGAAAGAGATACCTACCTTTCCCAAGGCATCCTGCTAAGTGGAAAGAAAGAGAGATTGAGTGAGAGAAAAGGTGGCCTGTTCACTTTTGGCTCAGACCCCTTCTGCTGCTGGAAAATGTGGCGGGATGAAGTGCCTGGCTGGAGGAAAGTGATTGGGTCTGTCCCAAGGTCATGGATTTTTTTGGGGGAAGGCAGATGACCAAGAACATAAGACCAGCATAATCAAGATCAGCATAAGACCAAGAACGAGTACAGTAAGGAAATGGGAAAATGCTAGAATGCACCTGTAAAGTGGCACGTACAGTACATGCCTTAGATATAGAATGCAAAAAGAATAAATAAAAGCAGAGAAAGGGGGATTTTATATTTCAGATGCTGCAGGACGTGTTGCTGGAGAGGACATCACCTGGTTAATATGGTGGGGAGGAAGAACCCAGCCTGCCAAGTCCAAAGATTCAAGCCCTGAGATGAGAAGACCAGGAGGAAAAGCCTGGAGCGGTGTGGAAAGACCAGGAAGTTGGACTGTGTTATGTGTATGGAGATTTAGATGCTGGACAGACATCAACAAGCTCCAAATTGTCCATTAAAACAAAGAAAAGCTTTGGTAGTTTGCCTTGTGTATTTTTTTTTTTTTTAACAAATTTTATTAGATTTTAATTTTACATAGAAAAAAGTTTGAAACAGAAAAGAAAATGGAAATACAAATCAAGAAAAAAGAAAAGATAAAAAAGTGTAGTAAAGGAAAAAAGAAAAAAAGATAAAGCTGAAACAGAATTTGGTCAACTTCCGATTTGTATCTGGTCATGGTATTTTAACAATTTTATCTTACATGCTAGGTCTATATATAATATTAAAGAATATTTCTTGTCTATTACATCAATATATATATATTTTAATCTTCAAATCCCCATATAAGCTTTGCCCCTCCCGCATCTTGTAAATAGTCAGTTAATGGTTTCCACTCTTTAAGGAAATAATTATTTGGATTTTCTTTTAATAAACATGTCAGTTTATCATTCTCTGCCATATCCATCAATTTTAACATCCAATCTTGTATTGTAGGCGATATCTGGTTTTTCCAATTTTGTGCAAAAATAAGTCTTGCTGCTGTAATCATGTATTGCATAATCCTTGTAAATTGCTTCCCAGGTTGTCCATCAATTATTCCCGGTAAGAAAAATTCCGGTTTAAATGGAACTCGAATTTGTAATATATTTTGCATCAATGCATGTATTTGAGTCCAAAATTTCTTTGCAGTCTCACATGTCCACCACATATGGTAAAAAGACCCCTCTTTTTTTTTACATTTCCAACATAAGTTGGAGACATTTCCATACATTTTAGAAAGTTTTTGTGGGGTCATATACCATCTGTACATCATCTTATAAAAGTTTTCTTTTAAATTATAACACAAAGTAAATTTTAACCCTTTGGTCCACATATCTTCCCATTGTTGCATTTGAATATTATGGCCAATATTTTTAGCCCATTTAATCATACAGTCTTTAACTTGTTCCTCTACCATTTCACCTTTTAACAATAATTTATACATTTTTGCAATTAGATGATCATCTGTCTCACATAGTTGTATCTCAAATTCCGATTTGGTTTGTTCAAATTCAAGGTCTTTCTTATCTAATTTAAATTTCTCTACGAGCTGCATATATGAAAGCCATTGAAAACTGTATCCCTCTGATACCAATTCTTCTATTGATTTAATTATATATTGTCCTTGTTCTTTCTTTAAAAAGTCTTTGTAGGTTAACCATTTATCTTTATTTCTTACTTCTGTTCTGTAGAATGCTTCTTGTGTAGAAATCCATAAGGGTCTTTTATAACATAAGATTAATTTATATTTATTCCAGATTCTTAACAAGGATCTTCTAATATAATGGTTTTTAAAATCCACATTAACTTTAACTTTATCGTACCACAAATATCCATGCCATCCATATCTTAATTCATGTCCTTCCAAATTCAATAATTTTTCATTTTTCAAAACTATCCATTCTTTAATCCAAACCAAGCAACAAGCAGCATAATATAATTTCAAATCCGGTAGACCTAGTCCTCCTCTTTCTTTAGAGTCTTGCAATACTTTATATTTTACTCTTGGTTTTTTCCCTTGCCAAATAAACTTAGAAATATCTCGCTGCCATTGTTTAAAAGGTTCTTCTGATGCCAATATAGGTAGTGTTTGAAAAAGATATAAAATTCTTGGCAAAACATTCATTTTAATTGCTGAAATTCTACCTAATAATGATAATTGCAGTTTTTCCCAATGTTCCAAATCTTTTTTAATATCCATCCAAAGTGGAATATAATTATTCTTAAACAACTTAACATTTTTAGTTGTTAAATATACTCCCAAATATTTTACTTTTTCTTCCATTGAATATCCTGTTATTTCTTTCAGTTTCTCTTGTTGGTGGTAATCCATATTTTTGGTCAAAACTTTTGTCTTCTGTAAATTCACTTTGAACCCTGCTAGCGACCCAAAGTCTTTTAGTTTCTGTATTAATATTTCAATTCCTTCTAGTGGATTCTCCAAAGTAATGACTAGGTCGTCAGCAAATGCTCTTAGTTTATAAACTTCTTTTTTAACTTTAATACCATGGATACCATCATCTTGTCTAATATCTCTAAGTAAAACCTCTAATACCAATATAAACAAAAGTGGAGATAATGGACAACCTTGTCTAGTACCTTTTTGTATTTCACATGGCTTACTAAATTCTCCATTAACAATTATTTTGGCAAATTGTGGAGTATATATTGATTTAATCCATTTTATAAAATTTCCTCCAAAATTCATATTTTCCAAAACTTTGAACATAAAAGGCCAATTTAAGTTGTCAAAGGCTTTTTCAGCATCAATAAATATCAAGGCAGCTTGTTTATCATAGTGTTGATCCAAATATTCAATTACGTCTACTATGTTTCGGACATTGTCATGAATTTGTCTTTTGGGTAGAAAACCAGTTTGGTCTTGATGAATAAAATCCTTAAGTATATTCTTCATTCTTTCTGCTAATATCGTTGTAAATATCTTATAGTCATTATTCAATAAAGATATTGGTCTGTAATTTTTAGTTAATGTTAAATCCTGTTGTTCTTTGGGTATCAATGTTATATGTGCTTCTTTCCAAGTTTCAGGCATAATTCCTGTTTCCAAAATAGAATTCATAGTCTTCTGCAAAGGTAGACATAAATCCTCTTCAAAACATTTATAGTAGGCTGCTGACAATCCATCCGGTCCAGGAGCTTTTCCACTACTAATTTTCTTAAAAGCTTTTATCAATTCTTCTTTTGTTATAACATTATTTAATATCAATCTTTGTTGGTCATTAAGAACAGTTAGTTTTTGTTTATTCAAATATTCTTCAATCTCATCCAAGTTGACATCTTGTTTTTTATATAATTTAGAATAATAGTCATGAAAGGTTTTTTGAATGTCCATATTATTCACCAGAGTTTTTCCTTAATGTTGAATATTAGTAATCAAATTCTTTTGTCTTTGTTTCCTCAATTTATAAGCCAGCCATCTACCTGGTTTATTTGCATATTCAAAATATTTTTGTTTTGTAAATTTCATTTGAGTCTCTATCTCTTGAGTTAATATCATTGATATTTGCTTTTGTAGAAATTTAATTTGAGTGAGCAAAGTGTCATCCATTGGTTTATCTCTCAAATCTAACTCTTTACTTTTAATTTCATCTAAAATCAATTGAATTCTTTTTTGTTTTTTCTTCCTCATTTGAGCATTGTATTGAATAAAATAACCCCTCATATATGCTTTACTGGCTTCCCATACAGTTTGAATATTAGTCCCTTTGTTCAAATTAAATTGAAAATATTCTCTTAATTTTTTTTGCATACATCAACTACATCATTATTCCGTAGTAGTGACTCATTCAATCTCCATCTAAATACATTCCGTTTCCCTTTAAGAGTCAACATTACTGGATTATGATCTGATAAAGTCTTAGGTAATATATCAACTTTGTTAATATCCATCATCAAATTTTTAGATATCAAAATCATATCTATTCTAGAATGTGATTTAAATCTCTCTGAATAATATGTAAATTCTCTGGAAGTCCCATTCATACATCTCCAAATGTCTTGTAAATCCAACATCTCTTTCAAGTCGAAAAATGTTTGTGGCAATTTTCCCTGTGTTTGCTTCACTTCTTTTTGTGACTGTCTATCCAATCTGGGGTAAATTACCCCATTCCAATCCCCCATGAAACACCAATTGTCATAAGTTAAGTCCAAAAGTTTATCCATCAGGTTTTTATAAAATACTCCTTTATCCATATTCGGTGCATAAAGTCCAACTATCAGTGTTTTAGTTCCTTGTATGTTAATTTCTACTACAATGTATCGACCCTCTTCATCAGCTAATATCAATTTTGGGTTTAACTTTGGTTGTACATATAAGACTACCCCTTTAGTTTTTTTATATCCAGCCGAAATAAATTCTTCTCCAAGCTGTTTTTGAATCAAATATTTAGTATCTTTTTTACAAATATGAGTCTCTTGTAAACAACTTATGTCCAATTTCTGTTTTTTCAAAAAATGAAATATCTTTCTTCTTTTTTGTGGAGCATTGGCTCCATTAATATTCCATGTCAGATATTTAAGTTCCATTGGTGTTTTATTCTTTAAAATCCCTTTGTTAAGTCCACACCTGTAGCTCCTTTCTCAGATAGATCTTCAGTCTTCTCTTTGTCTTTCGATGTTTCTCCTCCTTTTGTCAATTCTCCTTCTGGTAAACCCATTTCTTTCTTGTATTTCTCTAAAAAAGCTTTTGCTTTTAAAATGGAAGTTATTTTAAATCTCTGTCCTTTAAACTCAAACGATACGCCTTCCAATTTTTCCCATCTGAATGAAATACTATGTTGCCTTAATTTGTCTGTAAGGAAAGAATAGTCTTTTCTTTTCCTAATTATTCTCAAGGGAATTTCTTTTAATACAATTATTTCCTTCCCTTCTATATTTAATCTAGTATTATAATGCTTCCTTAAGATTTGCTCTTTTGTCACTTTTCTTACAAAATATATCAATATGTCTCTAGGAACTTTTCTTTCCTTAGCATAACGTGAGTTTACTCTGAATATCTTGTCTATCTCCAAATCTAAATCTTGTTCTCTTGTCTCCAAAAATTTAGCTAATTCAAAAGTCATCCTTTCTCTCACATTTTCATCTACTTGTTCTGGAATTGCTCTAAATCTCAAGATGTGCTCCTTCTCTCTCATTTCTGCTAAAGCTGTGATATCTAGATTATGTTCAATCTCTTTAATAGCATATTCTGATTTATCTTCTAATTTTTGCATCTGGCTTTGCGTATCTTTAAGTTCTCCTGACAGAGAATTGACCACTTCCTTAACTGTTTGAATTTCTTTTTTAAAATCTTGCTTAATCTCTCAGGTTATTTCTTTCTTCATATCATCCATTTTTTTGTCTAATGCTGTAATCTGATCTTCCATCTGCTTCGTGGAGTCATCCATTTTCTTATTTATTGCTGTATTCTGGTCATCCATTTTCTTATTTATTGCTGTATTCTGATCATCCATTTTCTTATTTATTGCTGTATTCTGATCATCCATTTTCTTATTTAGTGTTGCAACAGCTTCTAATATCTTTTTCATTTCTGGTAATAAAGCTTCTGAGGCAGATGTAGCAGGTGTAGCAGAATCAATAGGTGGTCCTCCAGTCTCCTTCTTCTTCTCCTTCTCCGCCCGTCTCGTTCCCAAAGACGCCATAGCCCTGCAAAAAAGAAGAAAAAAGGGAGAAAAGGGGAAAAAGCACAAAAAAAAGCCTTGTGTATTTTTAATATTTTTCTCAGAGGTTCTATCTTTTTGTGGGGAAACCACCCCTTTTCAATCTCCCAGGAGGCACCAATTTTGTTACGGAAAGTCCAATAGTTTATCTATAAGTCCTTTATAAAATGCTTTTTTATCTTCATTTGGGGCATAAATTCCCAGTATCAAAGTCTTAGTCCCCAATAGATTAACTTCCAACCCAACATATCTGCCATAATCATCAGTCAATATATGTTTTGGATATAGTTGAGACTTTATATACAAAACAACTCCATTTCCTTTTTTCATTCCTGCTGGAATAAATCCTTCACCCAAATTTTTGTGACTCAAATATTTTATATCCTTTTTCCCAATATGTGTATGTGTTTCTTATAAGCAAATCACATCTTGTTTTAACTTTTAAAAATAATGAATTTTTTTTCCTTTTGAGGGGCATTTTCTCTATTTATATTCCACGTTAAGCATTTATAATCCATATTTATGCCAAGATTTTAGAAAAATCGATACCTGTAGCACCCAAAATGGCAGTATCTTCAGTGTCCTGTTGTATCTGTTGTGGCATTTGTTTGGTCACAACTTGATGTTCCAGAAGTCCCTCAAGACCTGGTTATGTAACCAGGCCTTGGGGTCCCAGGGAACTGGAGATATTCTTAGATGGCTGTGGGTTGGGGGCTCCTTGGCATCCGGGAACTTACCATCTTTGGTTCTGAATGGGGTTGCACCTGGGGGTTCTCCTGGACTCAAGAATCCTGCTCAAAGATCAGGTGGCAGCTGTGGCCAGGGGAGCCTTTGCCCAACTTTGTGTTGTGCACCACTTATGCCCCTTCCTGGATCGAGAAGCCCTCTGGTCAGTCACTCATGCCCTAATCATCTCCCATATAGACAATTGCAATGTGCTCTACATGAGGCTACCCTTGAAGAGCATCCGGAAGCTACAGCTGGTGCAGAATGCGGCTGCGCGAGCAGTTTTGGGAGCCCCAAAGAGGGCACACATAACATTTTTGCTGTGTGAGTTGCACTGGGTGCCTGTTTGCTTCTGGGTCCAATTCAAGGTGTTGGTTATCACCTTTAAAGCCCTACATGGCATGGGTCCAGGTTACCTGAGGGATCGCTTCACCCCCATTACATCGACCCGTCTCACCCAGTCAGATAGAGAGGGCATGTTACGGACCCTATCCATGAGTGATTGTCGATCGTCAGGGTCCAAGAAGAGGGCCTTCTCTGCCATGGCCCCTGCCCTGTGGAACATGTTACCCCCAGAGGTGAGGCAGGCCCCCACTCTCCCGGCCTTCTGAAAGGGAGTGAAAACCTGGCTTTGCCACCTCGCTTGGGGCAGGAGGGGGGATAGTCAATCATGGGGGTGGTTGGCACCATGATGTGGCCCCGAGGAATTTTATCAAGATTGTTTGTCCATCCAGGATTTTATATTATTTTATATTATTTTATATTATTTTATATTATTTTATATTATTTTATATTATTTTATATTATTTTTATGGTGCACTTGTTTTTACGATTTTAATCTCTTGTTATTTTAATTGAATTGTAAACCACCCAGAGCTGCTTGGCGAGATGGGTAGTGAAGAAATGTGAGAAATAAATAAAGAAATTGATGCTATAAACCTTGGTTGTCCAGTGTGAGGCTCTCCCTCCTATCTCCCAAGGTCATTCCCATTACAACTATTTATTAAAAGGGAAGTGAGTTTTCATTATCTTTCATTTGCAAGAATGCTCCAGGACCCATATAGGCTGTGGTACTATACCTGGGCTGCAACAATCCAGATGATCACTAGACAACAGTAAAGAGTTAAGAATTTTCAGTGTGATTTTGCTGCTATCTAGCGGCAACCCAGATATGGTAGTCCCAATATACAGTAGATCTTAATCACAATTTTAGAAAATGAATGTAGAGTATTTTGTTTCCCAGTGGATCCACATCTTCAGAAAAAAGGTAACTGTGTTCTGGGAGTGAAATATCAGCAGTAAGTTTCCTCCCCAGTTGTCTAGAGGTAAATGCATATTTCATGAATAATAATGCACATTACAGTAGCAATTCTGTGAGATCATCCAACATGTCAGCTGTGGCTACTGATCAGAAAATATTGGGAACCTAACCTAATGAAAACATGACATGATATAGAGTCAGGGAGGAGAAAATGGAAAGGAAAAATCAGTTGAGGAAAACCAATTTTCCAACCAAGGGTGAAAACCAACCAAGGGTGAAAACGTACGGGCTTTCTGGTTTTATAATAATGGAATGTTAAGTGACATACATTTGGCAACCCATTTAAACCAACTCTAATACAGCTATTGGGCATGCTAATTAGCTATAGGCCATTTCATCTACAGGGCAATGGCCTGAATCTAGTGCAAACAAGCAGTAAATGGAAATTGTCACCACTTGATAGCTTTTAAGTGAACTCTAGTGAATGAACTTGTAGAATTAGTTCAGTTCATAGTGGTTTGCATAACCGAAGGGGAAAAAAAATCTCATGACAGTTGGCACTAATTGAAATCCTTACAGGTGGCTTCAGTAGACAGGGCAATGAATGTGTGTCTTCGGAAGTTAAATTAACCCGTGGGGGCAAAGAAGTTTTCTTCATGTATCTTAATCATTTGGAAAAGATCTGCAAAGCATTTGTAGTTGTTGTATCCCATCTTTCAGGCGCTGTCCTACAGTTTTCATTATTCTGTAGTAGTAGGCTGGCCATATTTCCTTGAGACAAAAACGGGACTCTAACCTACCCATGCACACATGCACTCCATATAACAAAGCCTCGCCGGCAGCGCGGTCCCTGCAGCGCCCTGGCAAACGGGGCGGGTGGGGGCTCTCATTGAGAATGGGACAAAATGGACATTTTTATTAAAACAACAGGACGGTTGGGAATTGTGTAAAAAACGGGACGTATGGTCAGCCTATGTAGTGGGGCCAATAATGAAGAGGGCCAGCCTGGTTTGTCAACATATGTGAACAATTCTGCTTCCATCCTTTGTATTGAGTGAAGAATAATATTGGCATAATGTTACTATTGGCAACATTGGGAGCTTTCATAGGAAGCTTATTCCATGTCAGACCGTTTAATATTTTCTACCCCTCATCCAACTGCAAGGGAGGCAAAAGATAAAATGTTCATTTCAGTTCCACAACGTAAACTCTGCCTCTTTTGTACATGCCTGAGCTTGCATCATGGCATCAAGATGTATATTTCTTCATTTTGACAAAATCTCAGCTTGCTGTGGATGCTCTTGCTGAGTGAAAAGATCTCACTGGGGTTTCAGATATGGCCCTTCTCAGATGCCAAGGTGAAACCAAAACCTATTCCCATAGAGTATATGCTGTATCTGTGAACCAGAGCCACAATAACCTTTCTACTAATACTAACAGGACTGACTATGTGAATTGCATTTCCCATGGGTGTGAGAATGCACATGACATGTGAGGATATGCTTCCAGGGAATACAGATCTTTTATTAGTGACAATCTGAAGTCATCAAAAAGACCCCTTGCTAAAGATGAGAATGTGGCTTGGATATTGAGTTACTTTTCTGCAAATTGAAGGGCTTGTTCTAGTTTAGATTATTGTTATCCTGCGAGGGACTGAGTTGACAAAGTTAATGAAGACAAAAACTTCTGGATATGAATTTGGGTGTGACAAACCAAACTGATTAACAACTGGAAGATAGTAGTAGTAGTAATACTAATAATACTATCCGTGGTTATAGTTTTTTTATTAGTATTTGTAGAGGGAGATAAATATTTATGTATTTATTTGTCATATTTGTCAATATGTCAACCTTCATGTTCATAGATGATCCAGAAAATATTCTGTCAGTTTCAGAAACCCATTGCATTCCAGTCTGTATCAGCATGAACTGATTGCTTCTTTCCTTTATGTTTTTTTGCTAGTGGCTATTTTTAGAATTAAATGGCTGTCTGCAAGATCATCCTTTGTGTATTTTGTGGAGAGGATTCCATAATAAAGTATTGTGTAACAATAGAGAAAAACTGGATGGACACATATGTGCATGTGCCCACAGCATCTTTAAAATCTCTCTTCTCCTTATCCTCCTGTGAAATGCCTTGGAATGAATCTGTACTCCTGGCAATGCAGTTATTTACTTAGCAGTTTATGGAATTCTCCAGCCCCATAATCAATTTTCTGCTGCTGACATAACAAAGACAAGAAAAGAAGATTCAGTATGTGAGACGGCTACTGATAACCAATGAGGGTAGCAAACTTAAAGATGGATTGGCATTTGGATTTCCTGTCTGCTCAGCACCTCCAAACATTGAACATCTCAAAAAGGTACTCCAAGCAAAGGGGACTTCTGTTGGGGACATGGCGGGCTCAGCGGGCAGAACTGACAACGCAGCAGTTTTTTCGGGCTCAGGCAGTTTTTTCCTGAAGCCCAGGAGTGTTTTTCCGGAAAAAGGAAAACACCTGGAATCACCCCATCTGTCATCACCCAGGCTTCAAGAAGTTATTATTAATGGGTAAATAATGCCAATAAACCATTTGTTTTGTTTTATGCATATATGATTGCCATTTTTTTGTGCATTTTGTATGCAACTTTATCTTTATTAGCAACACCAGACAACAGTTTCACTCTTTCATGTAGCTGCTGAAAGTCTTAGAACCTGGTAAAGGGTCAAATAAAGTTAAATATAACAAATGTAATAAAATTTTAAATAAATAAATAAATATTTTTGGGGGACTAAACATTGCAGGTGTGATTTAATCCTTCCTGCATTCATATTGGCAAGAGGGTGGGGTTTTTTATGTCTTTTGTTTTCTGCCCCCTCCCCAATAATATGAACGTATGAAGTCATAACAAAGGGTCAAATATATATGTCCAGTATTTTGAGTAAAAGCCAAAAAGTTTTTGTACATATACAAAATACATTGTATATATCTCTAAATAGAATGCTACTAAAGGAAATCTACCCTTAGTTGCCTAAAGCATAACACAGGGTAGTTACAGACCTTAAGGCGGGATTTACATATTGCACTAAGCCACACTATTTTATTTTATTTATTTATTTTGTCTTAATGTTTCAGTGGATCCAGCTTTTGCACTTTGTAATCATGGTTTCAAGCTTACTCTGTTGTGTCCAGACCATAATTCTCAGTTACAAAAGAATAACCTGCAAAGTTAAAGTTGCACAGATTGGAGATATTTGTTTGTTTACTGAAAACATTAGTTATTACCAGCATGTCACTGTTTCATGATGCCATCACTTTTTAGACAGAGCTTCCTGTTCAGTTCAGTGGGGAGTGCTGCTTAATAAATTGTACTGTGCCCTTCCCAATTATATGACATTTCCTTTGATCTGTAAGCATTTAGTGTGTTAATAAATGGAAGTGATTTTGAAGCCATAATTAAATTCAACTTATTAGTGTGGCCACTTTAATCAATGGAACAATTAGAATGAAATATCTAGGGGGGTTACAGAGAGATGGAAATATGCCATATTGTGATTTCTATCAATGCATAGTCCAGCATTGAGAAGGATTACAGTAACTGAGTTGTCTACAATATAAGAATATACACCCCACAGCTTGTGCCTGATAGTATGGCATCCACACTGACATTGCAAAATAGCATATTTCTAATTTTTGTTGCAAGCAAATTCTATTGGATGTTTTTATATATTTGTCAGCCCCACTAGATGAATCAGACCAGGAAATCAACTTTGCAAGAAGGGTAAAACTACTTTTATTGAGACTGGTTATAATAACATAATCTTGCAAGTCCGTACCTCCTCCTCCTTCTTATAGTTCAGTGAATTAGGGAGGCATCTGTCTGAACTGCTTGCAAATGTTATCTGTCTGTTTTGGACTTACAAAATGCTTCAGCCCCTTTTGCCTAGGCAACAACTCCTGCATATCTCCATCAAGGTCAACTTCCTTACTCTATACAATATTATTCACCTAGCTATACTAAATTGATTGTTTATATTATATTTCAGTCACGGCAGTTTGCAATGGTCTACAACTTTCATGTGAAACTTAAAAATACTAAAGGTAGTAAGCAAGGCTGATTCAGAAAGGAAAATCTGGAGTAGAGGTGTCAAAGAATTGGCTGGTGATCTAAAATCTGTATGTGAAATTAATTCCACTACAGCTTGGCCTAAACTGTTTCTCTACAGGGCTTCATTAATAACTGCAGAAACAAATCCCAAAATCAGATGGGTGCTGCTAGTTTCTTACAGGATTTGTGGAGTATATTTATGAGATCATTCCAAGAATAACTGGATCTGCCAGCATTCTGAAGTAGAGTTAAGAAATCTTTGACTGATCTTGAAAAGCTAAGCAGAGTTGGACCTGGATGAGGGAGGCCTTCGGTTGAGATAGTTGTGATCAGAGTGGATTTAGGCTAAGGTTTGGTAGACACTGGCCTAGGACACCAAAGCTTAGTGGGTGCCAATGCTGCCCCTCCTTTTGAATCTTTCTAAAAATGCAGTTCTTTGCCTTGCTGGGAAGTATCACCATCAGTCAGTGTGACCTAGGGGCACCATAAACCCTTGATCCAGCACTGCATGGGACCCCTTTTTCAATGTGTCTTTTTTATTTCTGTTTATAGTTGTATTGAGGCATCAGATCCCATCTTGTTCTGCTTTGTGTTGGTCTTTTTTATGGTGTATTATATTCTGAGCCACCCAGAGTTAGGGGGCACCTAAACTGAATTAAATAAATAATAAAGTAAATAAATAAATAAATAACTAGCCGGGCTGTACCCTGGCCTGAGAAGTTAAAAAAATAGTTACCAGAAATAGCTTGAGAAAGATTTTACTTTTTAAAGAAAGAAGATGTGAAAGAAGTCAGGGGATCTTTGTGGTTATATTACCATCTTTTGTCTGGTTACAAAATTAGGTGGTAGAAAGAACTTAAGAGAGAATTCTTATTTAATCATTTGTTCACCTCATTGTTTCCCATCTTTCATAATACTGTCCTATGGCTCTCTTATCTACCTGACAGGCTTAAGGACTATGCATTCTTTTATGGAAAAGTTATGTGAATTAATTTTTTATTTACTTTGGACAACGCTGGCTCTTCGGCTAACAAACGGAGATGAGCACTGGCCCCTAGAGTCGGACACGACTGCACAACTGTGCGAGGGGAACCTTTACCTTTTCCTCCCTGCTGATGCCTGCCTCTTAACAGTGAACCTGACCATATTCAGAAATTGGCATTGTTATTCCTTGCAATCACTCTTCCCTAACCCATCAACATATCTCTCTGAAATTTGCCATTTCTTTTCCTGAAACTTGAATTACTTTCTGTCTCAAAATAAAAAACCCAAGGGCACATTTTAAATAATATAAACATATAAAGGAATGTGGTATAAAAATCATTGTACTACTTTCTATGAAATTTGGTTTGCTGTGGTAAACTACTAGAATTTGGTATGGCTCTAGTTTACTAGAGTTACAATAGAGGTGTCCTATTCTGATGAGAAACCAAAAAAGGAATAGACTTCTAAAAACAGATTTCAAAGGCATATTGTATAAAAGCTACACTGACTGATATGAAATTTGGCAAGCTTTCTCCCCTTGTACTAGTCTACCTTTTTCCAAATATCATCTTTCAACTTTTTTTTAAGGCTATGATTCATGTTTTTCTATACTAGAAAACAAGATGTCAGGATGCCATCCTGCCATGGCGCCAGGAAGGAACATTCCACACATTCCACCAGATCCCAAACACTTGCAGAGTCATGCAAAACAACCCAAGGAAGAAACAGTCAGACGTGCGAAGTGCCGGCGACAAACGTTCATGCATTCGCCCCTCGCAGGCTAGACTAATAAAGAAAACCGCAATGAGTGCTTCAGCACCCAGGACAGATCAAAGGGTGCTATTGTAATTCCAATAGATTCGAACTCAGGAAGAACTGGGAGTCAAAAGACAATGGGGGGTGGTTGATTTGCAAATGCTCCGGAGGAGGAGAAAACCTGAGGATTTTTAGCTGTCAGCTGAGAAGCCTCTTTACTCGAATCTTTAACGGATGATGGATCACTGGCTTTAATAAAAGTTCCTTCACATTCCTAAGCGACTTGTGTAAGGACTCTGATTTAACAGGTCAAGGATCGAGTTCATCACACAAGATGGCAACATTCCATTTTTTCAACTCCAAAAATTAGGTACATTATGCTGGGATATCTCCTTAATTCATACAAACTGGGTTCCTACATAATTCTAGAATTTACTGTGGATTGCTACTGCCTGCCAAATTCAACAAGGTAGCCAAATCCACCACTGAGATTTTAGGGTGACAGGAAATATTAAATCATAAACAAAACAAATTAGCAAGATTATCTTTTTTCTTAGAGCTAAAATTGTTTCTTCTGTGCAAATAGTAACATAGCATAGAAATGCTGGATTTAAGGCATGGGGCCAGAAGTTAGTTAGAAAAGTTAGAAGTTAGAAAAGCAGTAAATACAATATTTTACAGGGGGGGTGGGGGAATGCAGTCAAATGCTCTCTAAAACTGTGGAAGGATTACAGGATATAAATACTTCAGAAATGCTTTACAATATCATCACAACCATATCTCTTTTGAAGACATGCATGTTTTAAGGTGTGCAATCAGCATTTTGTGTTGTATAGCACTCTAACATTTGCCTTCCATTTGCAAAATTCATCCTTATTGGTACAGTCCTATAATTGATGCTATCAGAAAGAGAAAAGCAATGCTGAAAGAATTAGAATTACTCAAATTCCTACATAATCTGCATTGATCCACATCATGTTTAACTAACAAAGAAACGGAAACTCTGAATTTTTCTCAGATTTTATATTACCACATTTTCGTGGGGAGACACAGCTGTCAGGTCTAAAGACATTGATTTATAACAGAAATTAAACTGTATTAAAACATATTTAAATATAAATGTTAACTCATAACATTTGAAAATGATAATGAAAACAGAACAGAAGTGATTTGGGATGGTGTTCTTATGTGAAAGTATCTTTCTCAGAGATCTCCCAAATCACACAATTAAGTTTTCACCAAGATCAATATGGATGGCATAATACTACCCCTAATGCTTAGAGTAATACTAGCAGTACAATAATTAAAGAAAAACATTCTGTAGCACTTCACACAAGTTAATGCCTTTTTTCTATGTGACTTTCCTCCCCTATCCCCCTTCCATTTTAATGTTCTAGCATATACAGTATCAACCCTGAAAGAAGATGCATTAAGCATAAGACTTACAGCAAAATTCTATGCATTCTTATGCATAAGCAAGTCCTATTATGTTTAATGGTGCTTATTCCCATTGTAGCTTTAAAATGTTACACTAGCACAAACCCCATGCAAATGGATTAGATGTATTCAGGTTGACTTGTTTGGAAATAGTAGCTTAACATTATTTTTTTCCACTTTGTTTTCAAATTCGAAACTTGCTTCTTTAAGTCTTTTAAAAGCTTCCATGTTTTAAAAAGGGTCTTTATGCATACCATAAAGTAAAGTAAAGTTTATGCATACCATAAAGTGGGGCATGGTGGCTCAGACAGTAAGATGCCAGGCTTGTCGATCGGAAGGTCGCAAGTTCAGAGGTTCGAATCCCTAGTCCCGCGTGACGGAGTGAGCTCCCACACTAGCCCCAGCTCTTGCCAACCTAGCAATTCGAAAGCATGCAAATGCAAGTAGATGAATAGGTACCACTTCGGTGGGTAGGTAACAGCGTTCCGCGTGCGTCATGCCGGCCACATGACCATGGAAGCATCTTCGGACAACACTGGCTCTTCAGATAACAAACGGAGATGAGCACCGGCCCCTAGAGTCAGACACGACTGCACAAATGTGCGGGGGAAACCTTTACCTTTACCTATGCATACCATACTCAACGACACAAGGCATGTATTCAGGAAAAATCACTCCATATTTCAAATGAGCCATTACTCTGTGTTTTTGTTCTCCTAAGGGTGGTGGCATGTTTTCTTGTGCCCTTATAGTAGAGCAATATTGTTTCACCCTCCTGATGCCCCCTCCCCAAAGAAACTGTGATATTCTATGAATTTTAACAAAATCCTACACAACAGTAAGGTCCATAGATTTCAGTGGGGCTTAGTTCTGGTATGTATAGGATGGCAGCTGTAAAGTGCCAGTTTGGTCTAGTGGTTAAGGCAACAGGCTAGAAGCCAGGAGACTGAGCGTACTAGTCCCGCCTTAGGCATGAAATCTGGCTGGGTGACCTTGGCCAGTCACTCTCTCTCAGCCCAACTCATCTCACAGGGTTGCTGTTGTGGAGAAAATAGGAGGAGGAAGGAGTATTAGGTATGTTTGCCGCCTTGAGTTATTTATAAAAATAATAAAGGCGGGATAGAAAATAAATAAATAAATAAAATAAAGTGATCTGTTACTTTCAAGCAGGATAGGTTAAAGCTCCTCAACGGTTCAGAATATTTGCTTGCTGCCGACAGTATTATCTCCTGTGAATTTATTTCAGCCTTGAAATGATAACGTTTCATTCTGATCAATAGAAAGACACCTGGAGGAAGCAATTTATGCCTTCTTTGAATCTTATCCTTGTAATCGCTCAGGCGCCAGCCTTCAAAACAGGGCAAGAAAGTAGCCTGGTGGCTGGGGGGAAATAGTGATACAGTTGGCTTACTATGGTTGCGAGTACACATCACAAGACAGTGGCTTCCATTGGAAATCATTCACCAAGTTAAAACTCCATGTTTTTATTTGGAGAAAAATGTAAGCTAAAATAAAAATATCCAAGGACGACACACTGATGGTTGATGAAGTTTTTCTTCAAAAATTTACCCAAGGACACATGATGTACTCTTTGATTGCACTTCAGTAAAAAGAAAAAAAATTCCATATCAATAATAACATTGAGGACTTGAACAAGGGATAGACAGATCATGTCTTATTGCCTTTCCCCCCACATTTACATGTATTTATTTATAAGTCTCTTAACTTTCCTTTAATTTGCATTAAAACATTACCATAAATGCATAAAACCAAATTATTGAAAATATTCCCACACAAAGAACTGCAATTTTAAAACTGCCTTTTAATTAAGGTATTTAACTCATTTTGTACCTTTTTTTTTGAGTTGAGATTGTATTGCAAATTTCAAGGATATGTGAAATAGGAAGGATAGCATCCTAGTTATGCATTGCTTTTCCAGTTGTTGAAGATGGATCAATCAGGAAAGTTTCCTTTGAATAAAATCCACAAGACTTCTTGCCCGCTCATGCTGCTGAAACAGCAATTTGGGTTGAACCTTGTGAACTCCAGGTATTTATTCATTTTAATTAATTAACATCAAAACAAAAATTAAATAAAGAATTATAGCAAACTGAGCAATGCTCCATAAATGTTCAGGCAGAGATCTTATGGACCTGGGACCTTCTGCCTACAAATGACATCTTCTGCTACTGAAGTACAATCCTTTATAGCAGCACCCTAACATGTCTCATCAAGTATTCTCCCAACAGCAACAAGCAACAGGTTTGTCTGTTTTAACCATGAGTTTATTTTCACTCAAAAGTCCTTAATTGGCCACTCCTTTTGTGAAAAGCTAATTAGCATTTGGTTATTTCCAAGGATCCTGGGATTTCTGACTCTCAAAGATGTTTCAGTATAGGAAGGAACATAAAAAAACATTTGAAATAAATAAATCCATCCTGTAATGGAAAAAAAAGGTGAAATGGGGCTTTTTCTGTAGTACAGTAGACAGTTACCTATGGAGCAATGCTGAGAGAAATATTCATAAATAACAGAACATTATTCAAAGTCCATGTTTTAAAATATGTTCAAAATTTGGAAAAGACCCCTAAAGTAATCTATCTCTCAACTCTTCATGGTTGCTACCATTATTCCAGGTTCTGCTGTCCAACTGAGAAGACTGGCCAGGGAATATGCTAGTGCATGCATGCTGGGCCCCAGAAGGATGCTTTTAGCTGTCTTAAAAAGTAGAAGGTTGCATCCTGTTTCATATGTGAAGCAGTTAGAACATTGCCTTTTGTTAAGTATAACGATTTTAAATGCATTCAGTAATTCCAAAAAGAATGGCTCATCCATTCTATTCATTAGGCACTTTGAAACTGTTCATTAATATGTTAATACCCTAAGAACCACCTGCCACTTGGATTTTATTGTATTTATATTTTTATTGTTATATTTCTTGTATTTTAATGATGTTTTTTGGTTGTAAACCGCCCAGAGTCCCTCCTTGAGAGGGAGATGGGCGGACATAGAAATTTAATAAATAAATAAAATACAAGTCAATCTGCCTATTTTTTTGGCATGAGGATCTGGATTTTGCTCCAAGTCATTGTATTACAGCACATTATGCCGATCAATAAAATAGGATGCTTGAAATCCTGTATTTTCTATGATGTTTATATTCGTCAATAGATAGGTCATTTTTTTTATTAAGAAGGTTGCTGATATATTATTCCAAAACTTTAAAGGATGTGCAGGCACTAATATGTGTGAATCAGCTTCAGTTACTCTATTCTTGTGGTAGTATGTCTCAATTAACACCAAACATCACCATTAGCATAGAAGAGGAAATAAATAATGTGCATGATGATACACAGTCAGTTTTAATAATATGGATGTATATATCACTTTAAAGCACAGCTGCATGATCTTTAACCCATGGACTATACCTTTTTTGTGGCTTCCACAGCACTCCCACAAACCCATAGAACATCCACAGGTTGGGTGGGCCCCAAACTTTTCCCCTGTGTTTTTGTGTTTGTTCTGCAGAGTGGAGGGATAAGCAAAATGGATGCTGTCAGCTTTGCAGAAGACCAATGCTTTGCCAATTTTCTCCAACTGGGGAGAGGGCTAAGGATCCATCCATTCTGAGATGTTAATATGTGCACCACTGTCTTCATGCATCTTCTTTAGAGATTCTCCTTTTTCTCAATGATTCTTCTAAGCTACTTCATAAGCAGGCAAATAGTAAGTGTTCAACCTCCATTGATAACATCAGTGTCAATCTTGAGTTTTGTTTAATTAGCTCAGGCTAGATCAGTGGTCAAATCTTTGGTTGCTGGAAGAAAAAATGGTGGATAGCTGGCCAGACTGTGTACATCCGTTCATTCACTCACTTGGGTTGGAAGGGATTGGAAGGAGGTGTGGGAGGTGAGATAGGTCTCTGCAACAGGCAGAAGGAGCAGGACATGTGAAGGGAGGAGGAGGAGGAGAAAGGGAAAGACAGAATGGGTGGGCTTGGCAGGAAGAAAGCAATGGTAAGGGGACGTGGCAGCTGCCCTTGTGGTGGTAACCTCACTGGGTCAGCTAAGGGTTCATTTTACCTCTAAAAATGTTTTTCAGAGCTCCTCTTAAGCCCAAATTGGTTGAACATACTCCAGTAGTATCATGACATTGCTGGCTATGCTCCCTGAGGTTTTCAAAAAGACATTTTTTTAAAAAAAAAAAGGGGGGTGGCAATCTCAGTTGTAAGTAAATTATGTATCCTTTACAATAACTAAAATGTTTTAGTCCACCAACACAATCCAGTTTTTTAAAAACATACATGAATATGATAGAGAAGCTGAATTCTGCAATGAATAGCCCTGGGAAGTTATTACTCCACTTCCATGCTGTTCACTTGACCTGGAACAGGCCATTGTGCATTGGAACAGCTCAAGCCATGTATTTAGTATATGATGTAATTGAGCCTACAGAAGGGATTTAATCCTTCCAGTCTTGAACTAGGATTTTATCTCACTGCAATGAAGTTTTATATTTCTGAAGCAAAAGTTCAACCGTCCTCATAAAAATTCTAGATATCCTTATGGGAAGCAATGACAGGTAAAGAAGTTATGAATTTGACTGGGGACAGAATTTAATGCAGACACTGCTGGGGTCTCTTGATGCTCATTAATGGGCCATGCCTTCAAATAAGCAAGCACAGATGGATAAACAGCAAGGGGTTTTTCCAAGATATCAACAGCGGCAGCAGCAGCTCATAGAAACAGCAAGCCAATGTTCTGTTAAAAAGGTATCTTTCTTCCATCCCGCTGCCTGGGACTAATTTAAAGAAAGTGAAGCTGATTATATTACTTTCATCAAACTCTGAAGGTAGATTCTTCAGAAACAGATAATATTCAGTACAGGCATGGTGAATGTTGAAACGTGGGCCCCAGGGACCAATTGTTACTACCATAAAGTCTCAGATATTTGGTTTAATTCCAATGAGAAGTTTTCCCTAAGAGAATGGCTTTGATCACAGAACCAGGAGGGACTAAATGATATATCCCCTCTCCTGTAGCCACCTCCATGATCCTCCCTTCCACCAGTTCTGCTTCAGGGTGTCATATTTCAGTTTTAAAAAAGGTTTTCTTCTTGAGATCAGTCTTGATCTTCATTGGGCACCTATTGATGTTGAGAAATAGAATGTGTGAACCAAACATTGAATGATTCAACAGCTGCCATAATCCATCTATGCTCATGGTAGCATTTTTTTTTTTTGCCAGCTACATTTAATACGTTGCTCTGTAAGTATAGTTCTGTGATTGCTTAGTTTTCATGTTTCTTGTTTATTGGATGGCTGTTCTGTCATTCTGATAAGAGTGCTCTAGGCAGCTTACAGGAAAAATAAATGAATGACTAAGAAACAAAATTCAAAGCATGGTTAAAATAAAGCATAAAACAACAATAATACTCAGAATTTGAATTATACAAAAAAACCAAACTGAAGACAGAAACCTTGGCAGTTTTTTTAAAGTAGTGCAAGAGAAAATACATCCACAGTTTGATATATAGTTACAGGTTTTTTTTCTACTTATGGCATAATTCAGCTGTGTGCCACAAAAAAAAAGTTTATATATGAAAGATTTGTCTTCGAATCATGCCTACAAAAGGAGACTGAGAAAGTTGAAGAATTTGTTACACATCTGAAACTAATGAGTAAGTCTTGTGTCTTTGTATGTTGACTGCATCTTTGATCAAAGATCAAATTGTTTTGGGGATAAAATGCAAGAAATTGCAAGAACACTTACCTAGAGAAGTATTTGTCCCTAGAAAATGCTAAATATGCTTCTGAAATCTTGTCAAGAAAACTGCAGGGACTTGTCCAAGCTGTTGCCATGAGTCAACACTGATTTGAAGGCACCAATACAAAAGCAAAAACAAAAAAGGATAAGTGGCAGAAAGTGCTTTATGGTCTACAGAGTTTTCATCAGTTACCTTTGGATAAATGGATATATTACGATTGGCCCCACCTACCATGACAGTCAACCTGTGATAGAACAAACCCTCTATCCATGGCTATAATTTATTTATTATTTATTTATTTATTATTTCTAACTTATATCACCGCCCATGTCCCCCCACAAGGGGACTCTGGGCGGTAAATTATCACAATAATTTATTGTGAACCTTGGCATGCTCTCAATGATCCAAAAATGGTTGGATATCCCTGGAATAATATATACCTGAAAAAGGATTGAATCAATACATTAGAAATAACACAATATCTAAGTCTGTATAACAGCGAAATAAAACAAATTTAAAAACATTTTGCAAAAGCTTAACTTTAGCTCCCTTTAAACAAGACCATGGTTACTTTGCAGCCAGAATACCTTTTCCTCTGACCACAAATCTCCTCTTATTTAGTATGCCTGGCTAAACAAAGAATAGGTCATTAAACTGTAAGTCTGTTCCTCCTAAGTTATTCAACTCCTATTTGGTTTTACACATTAATGTTAGAGGTTAACAATTCTGTTCTATTTTAAAAATTGTCTGGATTCACTTAATGCAATGATGCATAAATTTAATTAAAAAATAAGCTCAAAAGATATGGCAGAAAATTAACATCTAAAGATGCATGGCAAATAAGCTTAAAAACAAGAAGAGAATGGCATTTAATAGTGATAATTATTGTTGTCCAACTTAGCTTAGACAACTTGGCTACAAAAAAAGAGATAAAACATATTATTCAGTGGTCACTCTTCAACGCATAATATAAATACTGCAGTAGACTGTACAATTTTCTTGGTGAAAGCTGAGAACACACTGATCCCAAATGCAGTTATATCACCTAAGAACAGTATTTGGAATGAATGTGAAGGGAATGATTCAAATGAACTACTATATTATATCATTCTGAATCTGTATAGTGATCTTGTGTTTCCAGAAATTTACACTATCTAGAATGGCTAACATTGGAATCTGCTTTGGTAGCCCACAGTATTGCCTTGGTTGAGGAGAAAATTATTTCCCCTAAAACGGAGTGAGGAACCTGTAGCCTTCTAGGTCAGGGGTCTACAATCTGAAGCCACTGGACTCCATACAGTACCTTTCAGCGGGTCATCCAAGGTCCTTCAAAAATGGTTACACTTTGTAGTTGTTAGTCTGATTG
This sequence comes from Charina bottae, assembly GCA_023362775.1. Taxonomy (NCBI): domain Eukaryota; kingdom Metazoa; phylum Chordata; class Lepidosauria; order Squamata; family Charinaidae; genus Charina; species Charina bottae. The sequence continues at coordinate 243,814,340 of JALMGJ010000002.1, forward strand.
AAGCAGAAAATCATATTAACTATGTTTAATTTTATGTAGTTTTTCATTCTTGGCCACAGTGGTTTGATATGCTAGAAATTTAAAGCTCAGCAACCTCTGGAAGGCCAATGTTACTCCATCCCTATCCAAAAAGCTTGTTTTACGAGCCTAGCCTACATGCCAGCACAGAACAAGGTGTATTAAAACCCAATGATACCCATGGACTTAAGCTAAAAACCCCTTGGTGCAGGATTGTGGTCCACTCTATTCTTGTCATTTGTATATTTAAATTTATAGTTCAACTCACCAGTAAGTTTGGTATTGTTAAGAACATTCCCTCCCCCTGCACACATACTGTATATGTGAGTATACATATGCATGCATGCTGGTATACTCTCATACAGACTGAAAATTCAAGAAAGTCTGCAAATTAAGCATCCTTTTTTTGAACTTAAGTAGCAAAAACAGCTCATTGATGTAAAATGAATTGCCTGCTACTAAATTGTGTATGTTCAGACCACAAAATCCTGGGTAGTGTAGCAGAAATTTTCCATCATTGTTCAACCCTCCCAGAAAACATGTAAGTACATGGGTTCCTCCTACAATATTATACAATATAATCTTGAACCTTTCTATACCGCAATCCACTAAAATGATAAAGGCATTTATACAATTTCAATGAATAAAACTAATGATTGCCTAAAGTTGGGCAAAAAATAAAGTACACCACTCAAATCCAATAATTGAATTTATATCTCAAATCAGTGATAGGACTTTGCAACTTTATAAAATTAAACCAATTACTTGGAAATAAAAACGTATAAAAATGTAAATCATATTTTAATGTGAAAGATAAGCCTGCTAATTCTTTATAATTCCTGAAATCTGGGTTTCATTCCTGAAGTCAGGAAATAAAAGTTTGTTTCCTTGTTTTAAATCAGCTTTTTAAAAGCTGCTATTAAATATCCCCTCCTCCATTGTCCATTATCAAAATTCCCTCTTCAGTGTGGGGTGAGAGCTTTGCACAAGACTCCTAGTGCCCCCCAAGTATGATTAGTCCTATGATTAGAAAAGCAAATGCACCATGTTGAAAAAACAAAAAGGCTTCATACGGTGCTCAGGAACTTCCACACTGCTTCAAATCCAGCATACTTTTGCATGGTAGAAAAGGAGTTTTGAGGAAACCCTTCTTTGGCAAGTCTCCAACCCCTGACCCATACTTTGAGAAACTCTGTGGTAAAATACTACACTGATTATGCATAATAAACTTTTTACGCATTCCCATTATTTTGGTAAGTACCCTAGCGTTAAGCGTATACTTATTTAGAACACGAACATCATAATTGATACTGTGAATTGGATAATAAGAAATACCAATAGTTTCCTATTCAAATGAAGGTATTATAGACACAAATGATCTTAATATCTGTCGCTGTTCTTGTTTCTCAATAACAGAATTGTCAGTTGAAATATCTGATTTTATACATTTATGTAGATGACTTCATCAACTCCGGAAGAAGTGATTAAGTTCTCCTAAGTGTAGACAAAGAAACATTTTGTTTAATTAAAAGTATGAGAATAAAAAGCCCTACCAAGAAACCAGTTAATACTACCCAAGTGAAGATGGCTTTGTTACTGATAGCTTACTCTCTATTAGTTTTAAAACCTGAGAACCAAACAGGCCATGCCAAATTTCTACAAGTAAGCTCTATGGGCCTAATTTATAAAATATATGGCTACAGAACCTGCATTTCCCTCATAAATCTTGCTGACCTTTGGTGCGAGTAAAAGAACATGACAAAAACTTTTGGATAGCAGTTGAACACATTAAACAATGACCACATCTGGACAATGATGTCTCAGCTTTCTAATATAGGAAATACACTTTTCTCATGCATTTAAGCCCTTCTGTCTTGCCTTATATCCATACCTTAATAAACCAGAAAATATCTAATTAGCCATAGCTTTAATTTCATCTGATTAGGAAACTATTGCTACCTGCTTTAAAACAAGTCAAGATCTTAAATCAGCTTCAAATCATAGAATAAGTACCTGGTACATTTCCCCAAGCATTACTATAATTTCCTAATTTAGATAAAACAGGAAACTATGACTAATTAGAGTTTTATGGAGATAAAACATAACAGTAGGAGTAAAGGGGCTGCATGTATAAGCAAATAATTTATTTATATCTTTCTAATTAAACTGAAATGTGATTATCTGCACTGAGTCAATGTGTTTGTATACTATGAAAATGCCTTGTGTTGATTGGATGTTGGATTTAGACCAAGAAGATTCATGTTCAAGTTCTTTTTTGACCAATAAGGTGCCTGAGTGACATAGCCGGTCACTCTTTCTCAGCCCAATGGCTTTACAGGGTTGCTTTTCTGTGGATAGAATAAGATGGCATAAAGTAAATTGGAGGGTTTTAAAAAAAGTTATTGGCAGGATACTTCAGCATCCAGCTACATGGTATAGAAGAGTTAATAATCCACCAGTATTTTGGAGAAGGAGTTCTCCTCTCCCATTAAAATAACCCTTAGCAACAGAAAAGAAAGGAATATAATCTACCCATACTTTGTTCTAAACTAAGTCCCAATATTTTTTAAGGACAAATCTTTTTGTCAAGGGAGTATAATGATAAAAATAACATATTTAAAATATATTCATTAAAGTATAAATGGAAATAAAACACACATGAACCATACAAAGGCTAGCCAAAAACAAACAGTATACTCAAGGAATAAAACAGGGGAAATATATAATTGAATTTTGAAAACAGATGCATTCACTACTTCACCCATTGTCTGTGGCTTGAATCATGTCAACTGGATTTCTATTTTCTCAGTGGAAACGTTTCGCTCCTTATCCAAGGAGCTTCTTCAGTCTGAGCAAAGTTGGTAAGGGAATCCTAAATATGTTTCTAGGCAGCTGTGTGACCTTACACCTGGGGCTAGGTCATGGTTATTTTGAGATGTTATTTTAAGTCCTTTTATCATCTAAAGGAGGATTGTTAAGATCACCATGCTGGTCTATTTTATATATCCACCACCCCAAAGTTTCCATGGCTTCTGTGCTCATTTGCAGTCAGCCCCTACCTCTTCCACTCACTCATTACACATGCTTGACCTGAACCTTCTTCACCCACCTATTACCTGCATGTGTTTAACTTTCCCTTCCTACAGCTCTACTCCACCTGGACCTGTCCCTCACCTGCTACATATCTGTGGCTTTCAATCACCACCTTATATGTTCCTCCTACGCAACTTCCCCTTCCCATTTTTCTCTGTCTGTAGTTTCTCTTGACTTCCACCTTCTGCCTCAAAAACATTATATGTCAGTGAAAGATGTCAATGAGATAGAAAAGGATTTTTAAAACGGGTCTTTAAAAAAAAATCTATTAAAAATTGATGGAATGGAAGACTGTGCTACAAATATGGGTGGAAAAATGGAATGCATTTATGTTGATGCACATTCCTACTATGTGATGGATTCTTGATCGGAATAATTTCTCTTCCTGGTACCAATTCACAGCCCAGTGAACCACTGCCTTAACAAACTATTCTCTGAACTAGGGCAGCTGAAGAAAAAGAAAGATAGAGAAGGTTGCATAGATCTCTGTGTATAACTAAGAAAGAATTCAAGCCACAGTTACAAAGCTATGTTTTATTTACATGTGGTATTTAGCCTTCATAATAAAGCTTAATTTGAATAAACCTGAGCAGCTTTCAGAATTTTTACAAAAGGGCAATCCAAGGATGTTTTTGTGGGGAATGTGAAAGGACATTAGCCTGATTCTTTTTTCTTTCTTTTTTCTTTACTGTGAATGTTCTGCATCTAATTTCAAACACTTCCATACAAATAATAAACTGTATAACATAACATTGCTCATACTTTCCCTGATACTCAGGGATTCTGGGAATGGTTTGATCCTGTTTGGCCCGAGGAAGTGGACAGGGTCCTCCAGATTGTAAATGCCACCACGTGTCAATTAGATCCATGCCCCTCCTGGCTGGTGAAGGCAGCTCGGGAGGTGACGTGTGGTTGGGTCCAGTCGATGGTAAATACATCCTTGGGAGAGGGGGTGTTTCCGGCTGCCATAAAGGAGGCACTGGTGCACCCCCTCCTCAAGAAACCATCACTGGACCCTACTGCACTGGACAATTTTCATCCAGTCTCCCACCTCCCCTTTTTAGGAAAGGTGGTTGAGAAAGTGGTGGCGTTGCAGCTCCAGAGGATTCTGCATGAAATGGATTATCTAGACCCCTTCCAGTCAGGTTTCAGGCTCAGATACGGGACGGAAACAGCATTGGTCGCACTTATAGATGATCTCTGGTGGGAGTGGGTGGGGGCAGTGCATCCATCCTTGCTCTCCTTGACCTCTCAGTGGCTTTCGATACCATTGACCATGGTATCCTTTTGGGGCGACTCAGGGAGTTGGGGGTGGGTGGTGTGGTTTTGCGCTGGTTCACCTCCTTCCTCCAGGCCCGGTCCCAATCGGTGGTGATAGGGAGCGAGTGATCCTCCTTTGTGGGGTGCTGCAGGGTTCGGTACTCTCTCCGCTCCTCTTCAAAATCTACATGAAACCACAGGGTGTGATCATCCGTCACGATGGGATAAGGTATCATCAGTATGCTAATGATACCCAATTATACATCTCCATCCCGGGTGATGTAAGTGATGCTGTGACCACCCTCTCTTGGTGCCTAGCAGGGTCTGGATGGGGAACAACAGGCTTCAGCTGAACCCTGGTAAGACAGAGTGGCTGTGGGTTAATGGCTCCTCTGTATCTGATAATTTATCATCTTTAGCTCTGGATGGGGTTGCACAGCCCCAAACAGACCCGGTGCGGAATCTGGGGATCCTCCTGGACTCACGACTCTTGCTCGAAGAGCAGGTGGCAGTCTTGGCCAGGAGGGCCTTTGCTCAACTTTGTGTTGTGTGCCAGTTATGCCCTTTCCTGGATTCGGAAGCCCTTCGAACAGTCACTCATGCCCTGGTCATCTCCCATATAGAGTATTGCAATGTGCTCTACATGGGGCTACCCTTGAAGAGTATCTGGAAGCTACAGCTGGTCCAGAATGTGGCCGTATGGGCAATTTTAGGTGCCCCCAGATTAGCACATGTAACACCTTTGCTATGAGAGCTGCATTGGGTACCAGTTTGCTTTTGGGTCCAATTCAAGGTGTTGGTTATTACCTTTAAAGCCCTACATGGCATGGGTCCAGGTTACCTGAGGGACCGTCTCATCCCCATTACATCAACCCGTCCTACCCGGTCATGCAGAGAGGTTATGTTGTGGACCCTAGCAACAAGGGAATGCCGTCCGGCAGGGCCCAGGAAGCAGGCCTTCTCTGCAGTGGCCCCACCCTTTGGAACACTCTTCCCCCAGAGGTGAGGCAAGCCCCCTCTCTTCTGACCTTCTGGAAAAAGTTGAAGACCTGGCTTTGCCATCTCGCTTGGGGTGGGAAGGGGAGTAGTCATTCTTGGGGATGGCTGGTGAACTGATTTAGAACTTTTTACTTCCACCTTGGGAATTTTATTCGCCAAATCCTTCGAAATCCATATCATATCAATTCTAGAAAAAGATTTATGTCTCTCTGAATAAGAAGTGTATTCTTTTGCCAAACCATTTTTGTATCTCCATGAGTCCACCAAGAATAGGTTATCAATCAAGTCAAAAAAAGATTTTGGTAATCTACCTTGTTTTATTTTTATTTGTTTTTCAGATGTTCTGTCAAGCAATGGGGAAGGAACTCCATTCCAGTCCCCCGTTAAACACCAGCTTTGATATGAAAAAGCTGTCAAATCACTCAAAAGTTGTGTAAAAAATTTGCTCTTGTCTTCATTTGGTGCATAAAGTCCCACAATAATTGTATTGTCGAAGGCTTTCACGGCCGGAGTTCAATGGCTGTTGTGGGTCTTCCGGGCTGTGTGGCCGTGTTCTGGAAAAACACGGCCACACAGCCCGGAAGACCCACAACAGCCATCCCACAATAATTGTTTTTATTCCATGAAGTTCAATTTCAACTGCTACATATCTGCCATGTTCATCAGTTAATAACAGACGTGGTTTCAAATATGGTTTAATATATGTATAATACAAGTCCATTGATCTGTATTTGTTGAAATAAAGTCTTGGCCTTGATTTTTTTTGTACAATGATGAATACCTTTAAAATTCATAAATTCTGAGCATATATTTCAAACTGTTAAACTTTCCAATATATCTGAAATCTTTTGGTTAATATTTAGTGGAATTTCTTTGATATTGAACCTGGAAATTATATTGTTTAACAGTTTAGTGCTTATTGTTTATGTGTGCATGTGTGTGTGTGTGTATTTGTGTGTGCACAATACCATTCAGTTATAAAACATTTTTAAGCAGCTCATTTATCTAGAACTTTTTTCAACAGTGACAGAGCCATAATTTATATATCTATGATTCAGAATAGACTTAAAGAATCATTTTATTTTTTATGCATTTTTAAATAGATTTAAAATATATTCTAACTTTTTAGCTTTCCTTTTTATTATGCTTCCCTAAAGGTACTTTATACTGAATAGCGTTTTTCTCCTTATTTGATTGCCAGTGCAAACATTGTTCTCCCGAGCAAAACTGTCTCAAAATTTGAAACTCAAATGGGTAAATATGTTGGATATAACTGAGGACTCACTTATCATCATCTTGGTTTACATTTCCCATGATTAATGGAAATCTATATGAGTTGACATGGACTCAAACCTGTTTTTGTTCTAGAAGTGTAACTGTTAGCAAGGATCAGTTTAACTTAGGTGGTACAGTGATAATGTGAGTTTGGCTGTGCTTGAGTTAACACTCAATTGCAGGGTGGGCTGATGAGGCCCATTTCCTTCCTTTCTTCCTTTTAGAAAGCTATTCAGGTGAAACATATATTGGATGTGGCCAATCAATATCACCAACAGAATTTTCTTGTATGGCTAAATTCTTCCTGACTCATTTAGCTTCATGTGAGTAGTTTACTGTCAGCCTTACCAGGTAGACTAGACAGAAACACAACCAGATGAGCTAATTCTACTTTATTGTAAGGCTACATTAACAGAATCTTGCATGTCTGAAAGTACAATTCTCCCATGGTCTCCTTTACCCCTGAGAAATTAGGGAGGGTCTCTTCTGATCCTCTTGCCCCACCCACTATCCAGCTATGGACAAAGCTGTCTCTTATCTGACCATTCCCTAGGCCGCATCTCTGGACCCAGTCTCCCAAGGCCTTTCCCACATACCATTACATTTACTGAGCACAGTGGCACCATGCACCCGGCACACAAATCCAGCATCTGGAAGAGGGTATATTACCTATGGCCATATAGCTGCCTTAATGTGGGAGAAAGTAGAAATCAAATATACAGGGGGCAAATATATGAATTTGAATGAAATTAAATCTGAATCAAATTTAATTTTTGCCTTGGCCCAACTGCCCTGACTCTATTCGCTTTTACAAGTTCATCGTTTGGCAACCAGTGAAAAACCAAGTATGTCTTTCAGCTACAATAAGGCTGCAACCCTTACTCTTGGGCAGTGTTTCTCAACCTTGGCAACTTGAAGATGTGTGGACTCCAAATCCCAGCCAGCATGTCCACACATTTCAAATTGCCAAGGTTGAGAAACACTGCTCTAGGGTTTCAAAGTCAATTTATGTATTAGTAAATAAATTAACTGCACATGAAGGCATGCTGGAGCTTAATTTCTAATGGTTATATCATTGTGTGAGCTTGTATTTCCTCAAAAACAAACCAAAACCTGCCTACCTACTTACCTACCCCCCACCCCCCACACACTTTAACACCCTACACTTGGAAAACTATTGAGAGCAAGGCTGTATTTTTGCTATAGGAGAAACTCCTTCCTTCACCTCATCAGAAAAGTGTTTTGGCCCTCAACCACCAAAATCTCACCCCACCTCAAACTTTTTAATTGAACTGCCCTGCAAAGAAATGACCTAGCTCATTATATAGAACAAACAAAATAAAACGGAGGTTAATGATCACGAAGAGCATGTAATTTAGTTAACGTGATCAGGACACAAAGTAGGTGGGGAAGTTTGAGCAGCTAATATGGTTACAGAGTATTAGATTGTGAAAGCTTTGCTGGCTGCTTCTGTTTAATAGCTTTGCTATCATTGCAGTAGCCACATGCTACAATCTACTGGGCTACAACTGCTAAATTGTAACCTTAGACAGAATTTAACCTTAGACAATGTAGTGTTGATCCTTTTGAGGGTTATACTACCTTTGGTTATATTAACTGAGAAAACCTTTATGACAGGTAGCTTTCAATTGACAAATTAAAAACTCTAGCATATTTTGCTGGCAGTAATTAAAAGAAAAATTAAACTGCATGCATGGCTAGATTCTATGTGGCTTGTATAAGAATATAAGAATAAGGAAAATGATACAAAAATAGTGATTAATATCCTTCCAGTCAAGAAACAAAAGGAAGGCAGAGAAACAGGAAAATGTATACTCTGCTATATTATGAAGCAGGATCATAAAAGGAATGCCCAACAGAATAGCCAAGTCAGTACTGGAGTTGGATAATGGTTGGGTCTGTGTGGATGAACTCAAGAAGGACTCATTTATTATTCATTAATTCTTTCCCCCTTAAAAAAAACCCTGAAGTTAGAATTAGATATTACTTTTAAATTTTGGAGCCATATTTTCCATGTCCCTCCTTGTCATATTGAACATGTGAACATCTCCAGGTTTCCAGCAACAGCCAATGGTACAGAGTAGTGGGGAGAATACACCAAGTGATAACAGGGAAAAATGATCTCACAGGGTAAACAATAGGGAAGGGAAAAGTTCTCATTTCTGGCAACATCCTGATATTGTACATTATGGGTAGATCTGTCCTAAGAGTATTGTTAAGAGTAATGAATAGGAAAGTCTGGCAGATGATGAAATAATTTGCCATAGACCAAATAATGATCTTCACAGCAGTTTCTAGCTCTGCTTCTTCTGAACTGGCACCCTTCCAATCTGTTGGGTTTTACTTTCTACAATTCCCTGCAAATACTGCCAAGGCAATAGAAAGACTGTTCTACACTATCTCAGCAATTGCACTATCAAGGATACATAGTAACATGGCCTAATATAGCTTGCAGACTGGCACCAAACCCTGTGGAGATATTTAAAAGCTGCTTTCTCTTGAGTCAGATTGTTGTGTAGATGTGTCAGATCGTTGTGTAACAAGAGTAGGAATCTGGGACTCTCTAGATGTTTGGACTACAAACTCATAAGCCCTAGGCACATGGTGAGTTATAAAAGAATGGCTGGAGTTGTAGTCCAAAGCATCTGGAGGATACCCAGTCTGCAGTGACTGACAACAGTTCTCCAGGGTGTCAAATAGGCATCTTTCTTAGTTTTGTCCAGAGATGTCCAGAGTCTGACAACACATGCATTCTGTTGCTTGACCAATTTGGTCTGAGAATTATTCCTGCCCAGTCTGATTTCCCAGAATCCCTCCTGGCATTGAGTACATTATTTGGTTTAACCTCCATTTGCTATTACACTCTTCCTAAATATTACCTCCATTTCCCTTCCTCATTCCATTCCATTCCACCCACATACATCCCATCTACTACTGAAATGCTGTGCTCTTTTAAACAGAATCTGCAAAGAATTAGATAAAGCAGACACCATTTCTGAAAGGAATGAACACATTCTTCAAAATGCGACTGTTTCCCATAGCCCGAAGTCTTCTGCTTATTGTGTACATAGCACAAACATAAATTATAGGAACAATGATTCCCGTATATACATGGCTCTGAGAAATGAAGCAGAACATATTGTTCTTTTGAATGCTCCTGCACACGATTTAGAATGATGCCAGCATTGCTTTTGACAAATTATGTGGGGGAAGTGCTAGTTTTGAGCATTTAGAGTCATTCATTATGAGCCAACAGCAGCACTACATTAAAAGAGTTCTATACTGTTGTTAAAACAGGGTGAATGTAGCCACCCTACCTCATAATGAAAAGTTGGCTGTCTCTATTGTAACATATTTTAAGACTGTAGGGAAGGTGGGCCTATATCTGAAATTCAAATATGGAACATAGATAATTGAAAAGTCTAATATAACACAACTTAAGATCATTTGTCCTTTTCTTTTTCTATAGTAGTCCCATTTCATTTAGACATCCTTTTGCTTTTCTTGATAGGGCTAAATGTGAACTATATAGAATGTAGATCTGGAGGGGGTGAGCTAAGCTCTACGTATTGAAAGGCAGTTGTTCAAACAAGAGACAAATACCTCCTTGTGAAAAAGTACTGTGAATCAAGGTATCTGGCAGTTTTCTGCCTCAGGGTTTTATATCAACAAACCAGTAAGGATGGCATGGTTGCATTTGGCTTGGTCACAGGAAATATAGCTTTTGGGCATAACAGCATACTGCTTTCAGGAATGTTTCATGGTTTTAGTTGTCATTGGGTCTCTGATATAGCTACCTAGAGTGTAAGATATTCTGTAGACGTTTTCAGCAGATGTTTATTTCTGAATTGTGCCTATATCATATCAAACTAAATTTAATAGTTAATAGTAGTTAATAAAAACAGTTTCTTTTAAATTTATCACAACTAATAACAATTAAAAATAGATAATGGTTTAAAACAGAATTCTAACAGCCATACCAGGGGGGAAAACCATCCCATTCTACCTCATTCACCCTCACTGGTGGGTATCCCTAATTGTTTACCCCAGTGCTTGTAGAAAGAGCCAGGTCTTCAGTGCTTTCTTGAATTCAGGTAAGGTCATGGTTGTGTGGATCTCAGGGAGAAAATTGCTCTAGGAGGCAAGTGCAATAACAGAGAAGGCATGCTTTCTGAGTCCCATTAGTTGGCATTGCCTAATAGAAAGGACACAAAACATGCTAACTCTGTCAGATGTTATTGAATGGGCAGACACAATGGAAGATAGGTGGTCCTGTAAATCCTAAGGCCCTATGTTATGTAAAGTTTTATAGATGACAACCAGCACCTTGTATTACCCACAGTGTAAGCTTGCATGGTAGTGTTGCTACATGGGTATACCTTATGCCAGAGCTTTCCAAACTGTGTGTCACGACACAAAAGTGTGTCACCTGCAGGGCCCAGATGTGTCACATCAAAACCTGGAAGCGCTGATGGCGCACCATCAGTGCTTCTGGGTTTTCCCACGGCGACACACCGACGGCGGCGCGCGAATATCCGAAAGCACCACAGCCACGGCGGCGTGCAAAAACTGAAAGCGGCAGCAGCGCTTCCAGGTTTTTGTGCGCTGCCGCAATGGCGGCGCTTCCAGGTTTTCCTGCGGCGACACACCAACGGCGGCGCGCAAAAACCAAAAGTGGCAGCAGCGCTTCCGGATTTTTGCGCGCTGCCGCAATGGCGACACTTCCGGGTTTTCCCGTGGCAACACACCAACGGCGGTTGGTGTGTCGCCGCGGGAAAACTTTGGAAAGCCCTGCCTTATACTATCACATTCTGGACCAGCTGTACCTACTGAATGGTCTTCAAGAGCAGTTCTATGTAGATTAGTCACTACTATTGAAATTTGTTGTAGTTATATTCAATTGCCTCTCTCAGGCTAGTGCATTCTTATGTTTTCTTTTGCCAAAAGGAAATTTGTCAGCACTGCTAGATAAATTAGATAAGTTAAAATTGTCTTTAGGTCAAGGGAACAAAAAGGAAGGGAAGGAAAAGAATGCTAATTCTTAAAATTTTTGGAAAGATTTAGCTGATGAAAAATGTAGCTGCCTGATTAAGCTATCTGAACATACAGCATTGATTTCATACCAGCTGTACTAGTTGCCAGAGTGTTTTCACATCCAATTTAAATTGTGGATCATTTTTGTACCAGGGCTACTAGATCAATATTTATTTATTTATTGGATTTATAGGGCTGCCCAACTCAAACAATGTGTCTCTGGGTGGCATACAGCAAAAACAAACAATAAACCAAAAAATAACCACAAAGCATTGAAAAGCTACCCAATATATACAATATAAAATGACAACCAAATACAATTCAATAACCAGAAGGGGATTCCACTCAACTGGGCTGAAAAGCCTGGGGGAAAAGCCTGATCTAACCACAACATGGCAGCAAAAAGTATTTCCTGGATTTTTCAGTGGTACCTAAAGTAGTTAAGACAATTATTTGTATATTGCTACCCAACCTTTAATCTTAAAAAAAATATTTCTAAATGGGAGAATTTTTATGTAAGATTATTCATAGCATCAGATTATTACAATTCCTGTACTCAGAGAACAAGCTATATAGTACAACTCTCAAATGCAAGGAATAGAATGCTCATAGTTCTTCCTATGAGCATGATAAGAAAAGGAAGGACTCAATCTTTTTTGCTTATAGGCCTGCTGTCTCTTGTTGACTTTTGACTTAGGGATTGGTGCATGTGTCAATTTTCCCAATATTTCCATTTTCACTGAAAAATAACTGTGGGGGAAAATGTGCTATAAATCGTTGGTTTTAATCCTTAGCCTGTCCACAATTTGCAGGTGATATTGGCTGCAAACAGACTCTTGGAACAATTAAGATAGTAGAAATATAAACAAGAGATGGCTGAAAAGTTCTTTCCCCTTTCCCCCTTTGCCTTTTGTCTGTGTACTTCAGATTCTAGGGAGATAAGAGCTCAGTGTGAAAAATGGTTTCTGCCCCACGCATACAATCAATAACATCAATAATGGTTCTAAGGACATTAATTTGCACTCTTGTGCTCCAGTGTAAGAGACAGCACTAAACTAAAAGTAAAAATAATGTAAAGTAGCTAATTTGACTCTGAATCCAAACTGATTAGAACAGCAAAAGGGACCAGTGCCCAGGGCACTTTTGATGAGAACCGAATGATTGATTAGCTTGCCTTAGGCAGTTGGCTCTCTCAGCTCGTCATTAATTCCAGGAAATACTGCGTGCTTTGATTGTTAGTGTTTAATTTTTTTAAAATGTCAGCACTGGATGCGATACTACAGAGGAGCATCACAATGATCCTATGCGAATCGTGATATATTTTGAATAAATTGTAATCCATCTGAAATCAATCCAACAACTGCATTTAGAAACCAACAGCTCAGCTTATGAAATGTGGCTTGGAACAATTCAATGTTGTTAATCTAATATTATACTTAGCATAGCCTGTATACATTGAGCTTTGCAGGATTTACTACAGGTCATATAATTCTGTATAAGGACCATGTGACAAATAAATCCATCAGAATACGGATTCACAATAGTTCTGGAGTAACTGAACTGAATCGTTCTAGAAAGGGACATCTCCAACTTTTATTTTAAAAAATTGGAACTATAGAGAAACTTCATAATCTAAGGAACATTGCTTACATCAGTAGGAAAAGAGATGTTATGTGATATAACCAAATATGTAGTGTAGATTTGTTCTTGGGTCCAACCAATGAGAAAATCTGTTGCTGTCTTTGAGAATGTCTTTCCCAGTTTGATTAAAGAGATTAGCCAGTATGAGCCCCCCCGCTATATAAATCACCCCATGATGATGATGATGATGATGATGATAGCAGAAAAGAATAAAGTGCAGAAAAAAATAAAGAGATTTTATGAAATCAAGATTGATCTCTTCCCATTTAAGTTTTTATTTTCAGCCTTGTTTGCATCTTCACTTCCATGACAAATAAAGTTGTGCTACTGCAAAGCCTCTGGGATTTTTGTTTTAGGAGTAAGTGAGATGCAGATCATAATGTATTGAGAAGGTACTGAACTCCTCCTATATTCTGCCTTTGAGGGTCCTGATGTGACATTCATTACCTTGCCACTTGGGCTGCTCCCAGGCATTATAATTAACTTTCATAGGATAATGGATATTGAAAGTGGATACTCATCCACGGATCTAGAGGCAATAGCTACTTAACTGCCATTCAACTTAGTAGAGGAACAAAGAAAAAAATAATAGCAGCACAAATTTTCAACACTTCAAGAGGCCTGCCATTCATTATTTATAGAACAATATTTTCTGATTGCTGCAGTTCCTCATTGTGAAAAAAGGAGAGCTATGTTCACCATTTTAGCTGAACTATTTGTCTCAGCTCCATTATGCTTTCTATTTCTAGTTTGTATTGTTATGAAAGTAACTCTTGTGGTCTTGTACCGTATTCTTAAAAATACAAAGGGCTATCTAATTGCCACTCTCAAATGTCACAAAATAATTAATGCATTTGCTATGTATTCATTGCATGATAATCAAGTTGTTTAAAATGATTTACTTACGTGTGAGTCTGCCAAAATATCCATTTTTCTGACATCCTAAAACCAATGGTGAGGTACACATCCTGAGAATTAAAATGTCATTCCTTATACTAATAGTCTAGTGGTTAAAGCAGTGCTTTCCAAAGTCCTGCTGTTGGAGACACACCAACGGCGGCGGTGGCGGTGGCACAACGGCGGTGGAGTGCATGGTGGTGGCGGCAGTGGCGGCGGCCTCGTTTGTGGCGCTAAAACCCGGAAGCGCTGATGGCACACCGCTGCTGCTGCCGCTGCCACTGCCACCACCACAGGGGCGGCAGCGATGCACCATCACCACTTCCGGGTTTTGTCGCAACACACTAATGTGTCACAACACACAGTTTGGAAAGCTATGGGTTAAAGTTCTGGAGTGGGGAAATCAATTTTTAGTTCTGCCTTAGGCATAGAAGTCAGCTGTGTGATTTTGGGCCACTGCCTCTCTCTCAGCTCTAGGAAGATAGCAGTAGTAAACCACTTCAAAAAATGTTGCCAAGAAAATTGCATGGATTAACCCAGATACTTGCCAGGAGTCAAAGGCACAAAACAAAAACAATCAAAAACACATACACCACCTTGGATGGAAATACCACGGCTTTGGCTGGACTGGAAGAAGGCAGGAGTGGCAATCCAATTCTGTACTGTTGGTAAGAAAACTACATAGACATGTTTATGATGTCACCAGACTTGAACTTAAGGTACTTTGAAAGTATCAGCAACATGACAATAGGGAACATCATTTACCTGAACTTTCAAAAGTCTTCTAAATGATTTTGTTATGAGGCCAAGAAAAGGAAAACAATGAATCCTTACCATGAAGGGATATAGTATCTTCCAAATATCAGACTTGGATGCAGTGATTTTAAACTAGTTCATTAGAGATCTGGTTAGGATCCTGTAGCATTCCAATCCTTACTACTCTGAGCTTATATGGACCCATTTATGGGTCTTCTCTGGGTGTGATCATTCAGCCAGTTTTGAATCCATCTAACAGTTCTATCATCTAGCCCATATTTTATCATTTTATTGATGAGAGACTCTGTTTAATGTTTTGCTGTTTTCATGGTAGACTAAATCCATGGCATTCTCCCAGTTTTGTATAGGTTGATTAAATTTATTTATTTATTTATTTTTCAAATTTATTCCCCTCCCATCTCCCATGCAAGGGACTCTGGGCGGGTTACAATAAATAAAATTTAAAAACTATACAAAATATCTCACAAGCATAAAATAAATAAAATAAAATCCAAGATGGATTAGGACCCGCAGAATGGATCATGTGGCTACGGGGCCAGCCAACCCCAGGAGGCACTACCACCTCCGTCGTCCCAGGCCAGGTGGCAGAGCCAGGTCTTAAGGGCCTTCCGAAAGGCCAGGAGGGAGGGGGCCAGTCTCACCTCCGGGGGCAAGATATTCCATAAGGTGGGCGCTATCGCAGAGAAGGCACGCCTCCTGGACCCCGCTAGATAGAATTCTCTTGTTGAGGGGGTCCGAAGCATGCCCTCTCTGCATGCACGGGTGGGGTGGGCCGACGTTATCGGGACGAGACGGTCCCTCAGGTACCCTGGCCCTATGCCATGTAGGGCTTTAAAGGTAATCACCAACACCTTGAATTGGACCCGGAAGCAAACTAGCACCCAATGCAGCTCGCGTAGCAGAGGTGTCACATGTGCCGATCTCCTGGCACCCATAACTGCTCGCGCCGCCGCATTCTGCACCAGCTGAAGCTTCCGGATACTCTTCAAGGGTAGCCCTGTGTAGAGCGCATTACAATAGTCTATACGGAAGATGACAAGGGCGTGAGTGACTGTTCGGAGGGCCTCCCGATCCAGGAAAGGGCGTAACTGGCGCACAACTCGAAGCTGTGCAAAGGCCCTCCTGGCCACGACTGCCACCTGCTCTTCGAGCAGGAGTCGCGAGTCCAGGAGGACCCCCAGATTCCGCACTGGATCCGACTGGGGTAGTGCAACCCCACCCAGAACCAAAGATGACAACTTCCCGGATCCAGGGGGGCCATCAATCAACAGCCACTCCATCTTACCAGGGTTCAGTTGAAGCCTGTTGTTCCCCATTCAGACCCCCACAGCCTCCAGGCACTGAGATAAGGCATTGACCGCATCACTTACTTCACCCGGGACGGAGATGTATAACTGGGTATCATCAGCATATTGGTGATACCTCATCCCGTGGTGACGGATGATCTCACCCAGCGGCTTCATGTAGATGTTGAATAGGAGAGGAGAGAGAACCGACCCCTGCGGCACCCCACAAGTCAGGGGTCGCGGGTCAGCTCTCTCCTCCCCTCCCTATCAACACCGACTGGGAACGGCCCTGGAGAAAGGAGGCGAACCAGCGCAAAACCACGCTGCCCACCCCCAACTCCTCAAGCCACCCCAAAAGTATACCGTGGTCGACGGTATCGAAAGCCGCTGAGAGATCTAAGAGAGCAAGGATGGACGCACTCCCTCCATCCCGCTCTCGCCAGAGATCATCCATAAGCGCGACCAATGCGGTCTCCGTCCCATATCCCGGCCTGAAACCTAACTGGAAGGGGTCCAGATAATCCGTTTCCTCCAGAATCCTCTGGAGTTGCAACGCCACCACCTTCTCAACCACCTTTCCCAAAAAGGGAAGGTGGGAGACTGGGCGAAAATTCCCCAGGATTGTAGGGTCCAGGGAAGGTTTCTTGAGGAGGGGGTGCACCAGTGCCTCCTTAAAGGCAGCCGGGAACACTCCCTCACTCAAGGACGAATTAATCATCGCCTGGACCCAGCCACATGTCACCTCACTAGCTGATTTCACCAGCCAGGAGGGACATGGGTCAAGCTGGCATGTGGTGGCATTTACAATCCAGAGGATCCTGTCTACTTCATCAGGCGCAAGAGGATCAAACTGTTCCCAGGTAACATGGTAAGTACGAGCCTCTGGCATCTCCCCAGATCTTGTCTCACGCGTGGAGTCCAACTTGGAATGAATCTGAGCGATTTTGTCCTGCAGATGCTCAGAAAACTCTTCCGAATGGCCCTGTAAATGGGTCTCCCCCTGCTCCTGACCCAAAAGCGATCTTGTAATCTTGAAAAGGGCCGTCGGGTGGCATTCTGCGGATGCAATAAGAGCGGAGAAATATTCACGTTTCGCCGCTCTTACCGCCACAAGGTAGGCCTTAACTGCGGCTCTAGATTGTGTTCAGTCAGATTCAGTCTTTGTCTTTCTCCAGCGGCGCTCTAGATGTCTCTTAACCCTCTTCAAAGCCCTTAACTCTTCCGTGAACCACGGAGAGCAGCGGGCCGAGCAGGGCTGGAGAGGTCGCATAGGTGCGATCTTGTCCAGGGCTCTGGCCGCTGTGTTATTCCAGGCTGCGGCCAGGACCTCCACTGGACCGTGAAGCAAGTCCTCGGGAATAACCCCCAGCTCCTTCTGAAACCTCACTGGGTCCATCAGTCGCCGGGGCGGACCAATCGAATGGGTCCCACCTCCCTGCGGAGTTGGGCAGCACAAGAGAGTCTCAGGGTCACCAGGGCGTGGTCTGACCATGACAATGGGGAAAGATGTAACTCTCCCCTCAGATCACATTGCCACTGCTCAGACAAGAAAACTAAGTCCGGGGTGAGACCACTGTCACGAGTCGGGTCACGAATAATCTGAGACAGGCCCATAGCTGCCATGGTAGCCATGAACTCCCGGGCCGCCTCTGAGGACCGTCCCAGAGACGGCAGATTGAAGTCCCCCAGAACCATAAGTCTGGGGAACTCCACTGCCAACCCCGAGACAGCCTCGAGCAGCTCAGGCAGGGAGGTTGCTACGCAGCAGGGAGGCTGGTACAGCAGCAACACTCCCAACTGTTCTCGTGAACCCAACTTGAAAAACAGGGTCTCACACCCAGTCACTTGTGGAGCAGCGCCCCTGAAGGCCACAAGGGACTCTCGGATGACAACTGCCACCCCTCCTCCCCTGCCCCGGTGTCTCGGCTGATGCCACACCCGAAACCCGGCTGGGCACATCTCCGAGAGGGCTACTCCCCCCCTCTGGGCCCAGACAGGTCTCGGTAATACACACCAGGTCGGCCCCCTCCTCTATGATTAGATCACCTATAAGGGGGGCCTTGTTGTTCACCGACCTGGCGTTCAGCAGCAGCAGTCGGAGACCGGAGCCCACGAGGATCTGCTTACCAGGGCCTGGGTATAAACACGGGGGGCCGGAACACGCCACCGGTAACAAACACCGTGGGCACCTTCCCCGATGATGGCCTGCCCTCCGGTTCCCATATCTTCCCCTGCCCGTCACCACCTGAATCAAATAGCCCGCCATACAGCCCCCAGAGATTCCCGACTCTGGCCTAGTAGCCTCCACTCCCAGGCCTCCGGAATTCCTGGGCTTAATCAAGGGTCCCTTATCCCATTCATCCATCATCCAGTCCCACACAATGTCTGGCAGTGACAAGACCCCCCAGTGCACCAGCTCTCGCTCTCAGCACTGTTAGGGTTCAGCACCACCCCCACTCACACTCTGTACCTCTCCCTCAACTTCTCTCACTGGTCAGGGAGAGGTACCAACACTCACCAGCAGTCACTCCTACCCCACCTGGCTCTCACCCAGGGGGGGTACTCTTACATACCCGTACAATCTTGGCTCCCCCCTCATCTCTCACCCAGGGGGGGTCCACATTCATACCAAGGGACCCCTACGAACCCTCTGCCGCCTTAGATTGAATAGGACGACATCCAGAACTTTTTGGGGGTTAGTCCGTGTTCTTCATACGCCCTGGTCTCCTTGGCTATCCGTCCAGCCTTCACGCCTTCCAGGGACGCAGGGTTCTCCACCAACTCCAGTCCGCTCCAACATCGGAAGCCTCCGAACCCCCTCTAGAAGTCGGCCCAGGAAAAAAGTCCAGGACTCCACTGCCACAACAGGGCTCCCCTCTGTGCTGTGCCGGCTCTGCTAGGCCCCCACCAACTCCACCAGCCTAGCTCAAACTCTGATGGTCTCCAGCCTCCAGCAATCGAAAACAGAGAGGCCTCCAGCAGCCTCTAGCAGCCCTCGATAGTCTCCAGCCCCGCAAGCTCCGCCGGCCCCAGCTCGAAGACCAACAGCCAAAAAACCTCCAGCCTCCAGCTGCCATTCAGCAGCCTCCCGCAGTCTCCAACCTTCGGTGGGCACCAGGCACCAGGTCCTTGCCAGCTCCACCGGCCCAGCTCGAACCCCAACAGTCTCTGCGGCCTCCGGCTTCCAACAGACCTCGGCAGCCTATGGCATCTCCGGCTGTTCATTGGGCTCTTTTCTTTGCGCCGTTCCACGGAGGCTCCGACTGGACACAAGGGTTCGCCCCAACACTCCCCCCAGAGAAAGCCACTCACACCACCGGTAACACCGCCTCACTAAACCCCCAAAGCTGAATTTTCGGGGGGGTTTCACAGGGTTTCTGTGGCTTTCTCCCAGAGAGGTAATCGGCCGCGTTGACTTGCGGCCGCCATCTTGGAATATTTCAATTTAAATGGCCTCTCCACAATCATTGAGAAAGAAAGTGACATTAAACTGACAGTTTCAAAATGCCTTTATAGAAATTATGAAACACCTGCCCATACGGTCACTGCACCTACAAAAACATTACAGAGCTCATAAACGTACAACAGTGGTACAGAGAAACGCAACCAAAATGATCAGGAGGAAGAGCAATTCTCTTATGATGGATAGTGTGCACCTTGAATTGCATCCAAAAGCCTACCAGAGGGCGATGCATATTATTTATTTATTTAAAGTTAGTAAATCAAGTCTTTTTCTTAACTGCAACTATTGTTCATTTCATAAGATTATTAAAGAGGAAATTTAATGCTTGACAGAATTTGCTTGTGGCTAGTGTTTGTCCTGCCATGGATTCTTGTAAAAGTGGAACAGTTAAATTCTCTCCTAATGGCATTTTGTGCTGGAACTTTTCTAGGCTATTTTGTCTACTCACAATTTGAATTTAGTAAACGGAAAATCCTTGGGCTTTAGAAACAAAAATACACAGCCGACAGAAACCAAGCCAATCTTGCCTTAAGATTGCCTGCCACTGAATGGATCTTCAGTTCACATCTTTCTTCTGGAAGCAAGAAGGGAATCTAAACAAATGTGTAGAATAGATACTATGTTAAATCTGTTGTTTAATCACTAACCGTCCCCCCCCCCTCAAAACAAAATATTGTGTCCACAAGCTAAGCTATATGACCATAATGCTGGTACATTAGGATAAATCCTTCAGTAGATTTAGCCAAATTAATACAACACAAAAAGAATATGATCATTTAAAAACAACAGGGCTTTTAAAGTGCTCACAACTATCCTGCACTGTAGGTTCTGAAAACTATCTGAGTTAGGTTTTGAAAACTAGTATGATGCTAATTATAGGCTGGATAGGAAAAAAAAAAAACAAGAATTAGGTGAATGCTAGTTTGCTCTTCTTAACCCTGACTGCTCTTTGGAAGGATAGATACTGAAGCAAAAGCTCAAATACTTTGGCTGCCTAATTCAAAGAGAGGATTCACTGGAAAAGACCCTGATGCTGGGAAAGACTGAAGGCAAAAGGAGAAGGGGACGGCAGAGGATGAGATGGTTAGATAGCATCACTGATGTAATGAACATTAATTTGAGTAAACTCCGGGAGACAGTGGAGGACAGGAAGGCCTGGCGTGCTATGGTCCATGGGGTCATGAAGAGTCGGACATGACTTAACGACTGAACAACAACAAAGTTTGCTCTTCAACAAAATATATCAACAGTTTTAAAAATATACTAACTGGTTTTTAATTTTCTGCTCTTCTGACTTCATGATATTTTAAAATACTTTTAAGTGAAATGCAAAAGAAGAATTTACACATATCTTACATACTTACAGAAGAGCTGTTACCACCCATATTATAAATTACACACCAACAGTCTGTAGTCACTTTCTCAATAGCAATGTAATATCCAGATATCTAAACTGGCAGATATTGCAAAGTGGAAAAATGATTTGTTGTGGCTTTCTCCACACTGTATATGTTTCCTTCTGCAATTCTGCTGTACAATAAAGAATTGCATTATTTTCTCAAACTTGTATCCAGGCTCATAGTATGCATGAAATTCCCAGATCTCCTAGATAAAGGACATAATATAAAAGTAAATTGTAATGTACTATCTGATGAGTTATTATTGCTCGTAAATGAAGTACTGTAGTTTTTAATATATGTTCCTTAAAAAGTTTTTTTGTATTTATATATGTATCTTTGCAAATGTGTGTGAGTGTATGTGTGTGCGCGTGCACACACACACATACACACATACACCAAATCTTGCATTTATTAAATATACAGACATATCTAGAGGTAGAAAAGTTATTTGCATGTAATAATTTTTAGGTTCAACCCTTGGCATCTCCAATTACAAGTTGTTGTTCAGTCGTTCAGTCGTGTCCGACTCTTCGTGACCTCATGGACCATAGCACGCCAGGCCTTCCTGTGCTCCACTGTCTCTCGGAGTTTACTCAAATTCATGTTCATTACATCGGTGATGCTATCTAACCATCTCATCCTCTGCCGTCCCCTTCTCCTTTTGCCCTCAGTCTTTCCCAGCATCAGGGTCTTTTCCAGTGAGTCCTCTCTTCTCATTAGGTGGCCAAAGTATTTGAGCTTCAGCTTCAGCATCTGTCCTTCCAATGAGCAGTCAGGGTTGATTTCCTTTAGGATTGACTGGTTTGACCTCCTTGCAGTCCAAAGGACTCTCAAGAGTCTTCTCCAGCACCACAGCTCGAAAGCATCAATTCTTCGGCGCTCAGCCTTCCTTATGGTCCAACTCTCACAGCCATACATTGCTACTGGAAAAACCATAGCTTTAACTATACGGACCTTTGTCGGCAAGGTGATGTCTCTGCTTTTTAATATGCTGTCTAGGTTTGCCATAGCTTTCCTTCCAAGGAGCAAGCGTCTTTTAATTTCATGGCTGCAGTCACCGTCTGCGGTGATCTTGGAGCCCAAGAAAATAAAATCTGTCACTGCTTCCATTTCTTCCCCTTCTATTTGCCAGGAAGTGATGGGACCAGATGCCATGATCTGGGTTTTTTTAATGTTGAGTTTCAAGCCAGCTTTTGCACTCTCCTCTTTCACCCTCATCAAGAGGCTCTTTAGTTCCTCTTCACTTTCTGCCATTAGGGTGGTATCGTCTGCATATCTGAGGTTGTTGATATTTTTCCCGGCAATCTTAACTCCGGCTTGTGATTCATCCAGCCCGGCATTTCTCATGATGTACTCTGCATATAAGTTAAATAAGCAGGGTGATAATATACAGCCTTGTCGTACTCCTTTCCCAATTTTGAACCAGTCGGTTGTTCCATGTCCGGTTCTAACTGTTGCTTCTTGACCCACATACAGGTTTCTCAGGAGACAGGTAAGGTGGTCTGGTACTCCCATCTCTTTAAGAATTTGCCACAGTTTGTTGTGATCCACACAATCAAAGGCTTTAGCATAGTCAATGAAGCAGAAGTAGATGTTTTTCTGGAACTCTCTTGCTTTTTCCATGATCCAGCGAATGTTGGCAATCTGATCTCTAGTTCCTCTGCCTCTTTGAAACCCAGCTTGCACTTCTGGTAGTTCTCGGTTCACATGCTGCTGAAGCCTAGCTTGTAGGATTTTGAGCATAACCTTGCTGGCATGTGAAATGAGTGCAATTGTACGGTAGTTTGAACATTCTTTGGCATTGCCTTTCTTTGGAATTGGAACGTAAACTGACCTTTTCCAATCCTGTGGCCACTGTTGAGTTTTCCAAATTTGTTGGCATATTGAGTGCAGCACTTTAACAGCATCATCTTTTCGGATTTTAAATAGCTCAGCTGGGATACTGTCTTCTCCGCTAGCTTTGTTGTTAGTAATGCTTCCTAAGGCCCACTTGACTTCACTCTCTAGGATGTCCGGCTCAAGGTCAGTGACCACACCATCGTATTGATCAGGGATATTAAGATCTTTCTTGTATAGTTCTTCTGTGTATTCTTGCCACCTCTTCTTAATCTCTTCTGCTTCTGTTAGGTCCCTGCCTTTTTTGTCCTTTATCATGCCCATCTTTGCACAAAACGTTCCCTTGATATCTCCGATTTTCTTGAAGAGATCTCTAGTCTTCCCCATTCTATTGTTTTCCTCGATTTCTTTGCATTGTTCATTTAAGAAGGCCTTCTTATCTCTCCTTGCTATTCTCTGGAATTCTGCATTCAGTTGTTTATATCTTTCCCTTTCTCCCTTGCCTTTTGCTTCCCTTCTTTCCTCAGCTATTTGTAAAGCCTCATCAGTCAGCCACTTTGCTTTCTTGCATTTCTTTTTCTTTGGGATGGTTTTAGTTGCTGCCTCCTGTACAATGTTATGAACCTCCATCCATAGTTCTTCAGGCACTCTGTCTACCAGATCTAATCCTTTAAATCTATTCCTCACTTCCACTGTATATTCATAAGGGATATGATTTAGGTCATACCTGATTGGTCTAGTGGTTTTCTCTACATTCTTCAATTTAAGCCTAAATTTTGCAATAAGAAGCTCATGATCTGAGCCACAGTCAGCTCCAGGTCTTGTTTTTGCTGATTGTATAGAGCTTCTCCATCTTTGGCTGCAAAGTATATAATCAATCTGATTTCGGTATTGACCATCTGGTGATGTCCATGTGTAGAGTCGTCTCTTGTGTTGTTGGAAAAGAGTGTTTGCTATGACCAGCGTGTTCTCTTGACAAAACTCTATTAGCCTTTGCCCTGCTTCATTTTGTACTCCGAGGCCGAACTTGCCTGTTATTCCGGTTATTTTTTGACTTCCTACCTTAGCATTCCAGTCCCCTATGATGAAAAGGACATCTTTTTTTGGTGTTAGTTCTAGAAGGTGTTGTAGGTCTTCATAGAACCGGTCAACTTCAGCTTCTTCGGCATCAGTGGTTGGGGCATAGACTTGGATCACTGTGATGTTGAATGGTTTGCCTTGGATTCGAACTGAAAGCATTCTGTCGTTTTTGAGGTTGTACCCCAGTACTGCCTTTCCTACTCTTTTATTGACTATGAGAGCTACTCCATTTCTTCTAAGGGATTCTTGCCCACAGTAGTATATATAATGGTCTCCTGAATTAAATTCGCCCATTCCTGTCCATTTTAGTTCGCTGATTCCCAATATGTCGATGTTCAATCTTGTCATCTCATGTTTGACCACATCCAGCTTACCTTGATTCATAGTTCTTACATTCCAGGTTCCTATGCAATATTGTTCTTTACAGCATCGGACTTTCCTTCCACTTCCAGACACATCCACAACTGAGCGTCCTTTCGGCTTTGGCCCAGCCATTTCACACTTTCTGGAGCTACTCGGAATTGCCCTCCGCTCTTCCCCAGTAGCATTTTGGACACCTTCCGACCTGAGGGGCTCATCTTCCGGCGTCATATCTTTTAGCCTTTTGATACTGTCCATGGGTTTTCTTGGCAAGGATACTGGAGTGGTTTGCCATTTCCTCCTCCAGTGGACCACGTTTTGTCAGAACTCTCCATCATGACCTGTTCTTCTTGACCTGACTTCATTGAGTTACGCAAGCCCCTTCGCCACGACAAGGCAGTGATCCATGAAGGGGTCCAATTACAAGTATCAGAGGACAAATGATATGAAAATCCTCTGAGATATTGTAGATATTGTAGAGCTTCTGCCAGTTATAAGAGACAATAAGGGGACATTTAGAGGATAAGCATTAGGAACAAATTAGCTTCATAGAAACTAAGCACTGTTTGATTTAATATAAAACCTCAGGGTTGTTAAAGATGAAATGGCCTTTAACAGATGCTATAAGACTTAACTGGAACACGAGAGGCCAACAAGATATCTCCTTGCGGTGAAGGGAGGCATTTATCCCTGGCCACGATAGTCATAAGCTAGTCTGTTAAGTTGAAAAGGAAAAAAAGAATCCTGCCACCATGCATACTTTTGTACTGTTGCCAAGAAAATTGTATGGCCTGTATGAAAACTATATGGATTTATATTCATAAGTCACTATGAATCAAAGTCAACTCAAAAGACATTTAACTGACTTAATAGGGCAGAAGATGCCACACAGGCCAATTCAGCCACATTAGCCCAGTTAATGTGTAATGGTAGAATGGAGATATGTGATCTCCCTCCCACCCAAAAGGCCAGCCCATTGGTGGGCCCAGTACTGCTGTAAAGGATTGACATGTGGGACAGACAAGTGGTTACAATCTTAACTCTCCTGATTGCTTCATGCTTTGTACCATATTGAGATTTTGGAAGACATAACCTCCTCCTTGCTATTATGGGGGTTCTATCCATCTATTTGGCTTCATGGAGAGTATCCAGCCATCTCTGTGGATGTTTCACTAGCAGCAATTGGTTCTGCAATTTTGAGCTTTTAGAATAAAAGAAATGAATCTATGTGTCATTGGCCCAAAATAGGAACATGTAGAGGTTGACGCTGGTACCTAGATATGTTTATGGACTTCTGTATGAATGTGACTGAAGGCATACCTTGTGTGTGTGTGTGTGTGTGTGTGTGTGTGTCTGAGTGTGCCTTTGACTCAGCATTGACTCCTGGCGACTGCCTGGACAAGTCCCTGCAGTTTTCTTGGCAAGATTTTGGAAGTGGTTTGCCATTGCCTGCTTCTTAGGACTGAGAGAGAGTGACTGGCTCAAAGTCACCCCGCTGGCTTTGTGCCTAAGGCAGGACTAGAACTCAT
The DNA here is from genome assembly GCA_023362775.1 of Charina bottae. NCBI lineage: Eukaryota > Metazoa > Chordata > Lepidosauria > Squamata > Charinaidae > Charina > Charina bottae. The sequence goes on from JALMGJ010000002.1 coordinate 243,840,309, forward strand.
AGTCTCCCAGTTTCTGCCTGATGCCTTAACCACTACACCAAACTGGCTCTCGTGAAGGCATACCTACTCAGCTTTTCATGACAATATGTGTACTTTTAAACTACCCTAAATCAGGAATGACTGAGTAATCTTGCTTTGGCTTATTCCTATTATGTACAATCATACGGACAACTGTTCATTTGAGCAGTTCTTGAAACTATAAATGTCTTATTTTCCTATGTCACCATCATTTTATTCAGATATCATAATAATGCAAAACTCAGTGGAAGTAAACAGAAATGAAATGAAAAGAAAGTTGATTCAAGTACTTGTGGCAAGAGAATTTAGCTACTGAGTGTGCGTGGCACTGAAATGTATATAACAGGTTTAACCAGTTAGTATCCCTGGTCAATTACTATATAATATGATAGGGAAATACATAAACAAATGTGTAAGTTTGATTTATAACTTCATTCAAATACTTAAATAATTGGTGCATATTTTGCATTTCTGTCATCAGATTGAAATGTGTTTCATCTATGGCTTGTGTAAACTTTCTTATATTTGTCAAAAAATACTCCATCCATTTTAAATTTCTATATTCATTTCATTCACCTCAATTGACAGAGGCTATGTGTTTAGGGCAGGGCTTTCCAAAGTTTTCCCGCGGCGACACACCAACCGCCGTTGGTGTGTCGCCACGGGAAAACCTGGAAGTACCGCCATTGCGGCAGTGCGCAAAGACCCAGAAGCGCTGCTGCCGCTTTCGGTTTTTGCACGCCACTGTTGGTGTGTCACCGCGGGAAAACCCGGAAGCGCTGATGATGATCAGCGCTTCCGGGTTGTGTGGCGACACACCAGACTGTGTGTGGCAACACACTTTTGTGTCGCGACACACAGTTTGGAAAGCTCTGGTTTAGGGTGTTAATAATGACCTTTTGCCTGCAATGTTTGTGTAAGCAACCATTTTATTATTTGTGACCTTTGTGTATCAGCAGATTTCTGAGATAGAACAAGCACATTGTAGTAATGTACCTAAACTCAGGAACTTTCAGGTCAGTGCATTCAAGTGTGGTCAAGATAGGCTGCAGCAGCACATGCAGGTACATTTTTTTAATAAGAATTTTATTAAGTTTAAAGCAAAGGTAAAAACTACAAAAAATAAAAAAAATAAAAAAAATGGAAAAACAGAAAATGAAAAAAGATTTTTTTAAAAATTACAAGATGACTTCCGACTTTCAACAACAAGAATATACAGCAATTTCCATAGTTAATCCCTTACACTAAATCTAACCAAGATAATTTTATTTCTATAAATCATTCCATAGGCACATTATAAAAATCACTAAAAATCAAATTATAAAAAATTATCTACTTTTATATTTAATAGTGCTATAACAATCTTAACCTTATTAAACTTAAAACCAAATACTTATTCTTATATCTTATAAATCTTAACAGATCAAACAAACTTTAAATCATTAAAGAAAAATGGAATCATACAAGCCTTAATATCAATCCAAATATATATTCTAATTTCTTTTCCCACATCGAAATATACCAGGACATTTACTTTTCTCCATATTACGCATAAGGCATTTTTTGTAAAAAAGTTAGAGTCTAACTGCCCCCCTTAACAAAGCAAGCTGCTCAGTCGAAACTCTCCCACAGCAACATAGCTTCATTCTCACAACATTTTTTGGGAAAAACAGTCCTATCAGTATCTTGCAATTCAAACTTTAATTCCTTCTTCACCAAAGTATGTTCATCTTCTGGCTCTTCAAAGGGACCATTTTCCCTGTCAAGAAAAAATCCCCCCTCTTGATAAACTTCTTCCTCCCGCCACAGAACATCTTCAGCCAGTTGACACATTTTAGCACTGATATTTTCTGCAATATCCCAAATATCTTGCATAATGGCTTGGCGAGTGTTGTAAATAATCTCTTTGAAATCAGAACGGAGCCCAGCACGGAGCTCTGAGAGGTTTTCCTTAAGGTCATCCATAATTCAGGCAGTAGATTATGTCTCCCCCTGGATACTTGACTAATGTAGATAGGAGCTAATGAAAGGCTTGTGATGTTATTAAGTAAAATTGACAAAGAAAAAATGTACTAACCAGCAGCTACAAAGAGTGAACAAAAAAAATGAAAAGTCCAAGTAGCAAATTCAATGTGTAGGAAAAAGTTAAGTCCTTCAAATTAAATACAAAAATAGTAACAGGGAGATGATTAATTATTCTCAGTCCACCTTAAAATTAAACGGGAAGTAAGCCAAAGGCTAAAAAAGAAGCTTTTTAACGTTATTCCAGAAAAAACGATAGGCACCAAGAGAGTCTGCTTTTTCTTGTTGTAGAAAGCCTCTCTTAGGGTAAGAAAACTTAAAAATATAAATTGAGTGATTTAGAAATGGGGGGGGGGGAGGCTCGACCTAATGTCCCTTAAGGCTACAAACGCGGGCTGGAACTGATGGCTTCCCCAGCCTCCCATGGTCTCTTACCAGGTCTTCGCTGTTGCAATTCTCAGGCTGCAAGGCAACATTTTGGAGGATGAAATGGGATAATTCTGAGCTTTTTCTTAGCTCATGAAAAAGCTCTGGGCTTCAGGTAAAAGCCTGAGCCCGAAAAAAAACTGTGTTGCCAGTTCTGTCCACACGGAGCTCGTGGACAAGGCTGTTCAGTCGGCCATGTTGTATATATTTTTTATGTCTGTAGAATATGTGGCTGAGTTTTTAAAAAGCCAGGCCTCAAAACTTTTTTCCTGTTTGGGCTCAGAGAGCACATGTTCACCCCCACTCAGGAATGTTACTTTGCCTTTAGGTGCCGGCCAGTCTGAGAGTTCTGACCAATCAGAATTAGCTGTTAGAGCTTTGCCCATATTGGGAATCTGTTGCCTAGGTGTTTTGGTCACATGCTGGATCCTGTCCACCCAGATGCTGGTCAGATAAAGGTTTAAAAATGTAAATGCCTTTTGTCCTTTTGTTCTCCTCTGCTCTGCTAACTGCTCTGCTATCTAAATGTAAATATGTTAATCAACCATGCCATGCTTTGGCTAAAGAAGAAGATTCGAGGTTTGTTCCTATGTTTTTGTTTTTAAATAAAACAACGTTTTGCTACAAACTTATCTCTTGTTTTTTCCATAACTCTGATCACAAATTTTATAAAAATTACAAAAGGCCATATTCCCCACCAGAACTCCAGCACATGGAGGTACCTTTGAGGTTGCCAATTAAGCATCCATTTAATCAGCCCGTTCAGTTCTTTATAGCTTAAGTTCATTCTGTCCTGTTCCCTAAAAATAAAGGCTCAGATGGTCAGTAGGATATTGATAGATTCTCTTTTATGAATTTCATGAAATAAAATTCTCGTGCATCTCTACCTGAATGTCACCCAGGCAATGTTGTGAACAGTCTTCCTCCTCACTCCTAGTCACATGTGGGATATGTCTGGATGTGTCATTCTAAAGAAATATTTGTTTGTAAGTTGTGCATAAATGTTACAGTTTGGGCAAATGAGTGAAACCAATTAATTCTGCATATGTTAAAGTAAAGGATCCTTTCCCATGTTTGATCTTTGACACTGGAAACTGGCTGTTTCAGTAAATCTCAATGAGCAATGGCTGAAATTGGTGCAGTGATAAATTTGGCTAGTATAAAGGGCATAGGACTACCTGGGGCCCCAACATGGCCTGCAAATCTTCCACTATAGCCAGTCAGGTATTCTTCCTTGGTATTTGGCTTATGCTACAATGGACTTGTTTGGTTGCTTGCAGTAGATTTAAGCATGATGGTCCCTTGAATGATGCAACCACTTTTACTGGACTTCAGATCTGTCTTAATTTTGTACTGCTGTTTGTAAATAACCTGATATCCTAATGCTAGTTTCATAGACCAGGATTGGCTCTTTTGGAGGAAAATATAGCTCTATTTTTATTGTTTCCCCATTAGTAATCATATGGGGGAGGAGTTTTATCAGGAACTTCTCACCACAGACTTCTGGTGTGCGTCATGGCTGATTGAAGACATCTCTGCGAATGAGCGGAGACAATGACTGCTGTGAAGAACAAAAGACTGGTGAGTAGACTGGTCCTTCGAATCTCTCCGGAGAAGGAGACAATGGGAGATTGCCCACAAGTGCTCTGAATGGAAGTTCCTCATGAGGAGACTGTAAAACAGTACTCTCCCATGGAGCTGAAGGAGATGACATCTTTGCTCTCAGCAGCAGTGGAGCCTTTAATAAGGACACTAAGGCAGATGAACTCACTTTCTAATCAGATTCAGAAATGTTCAATTTAACCATTTTATGGATATTAGAGACCTTCAAAACAGTGAGCTTAATTTGTTACCTGGTGAGTTTTACCTTCTTTGGATTTAAGAAATCTTAAACAGAGACTTAAGAATTTAAAATAATATACGTACAATTGGCAAAAAGCATAATTTTTTTATTTTTTATTTTAAGAAAGCTTTAAATGGATTGGAAGACCAGAGAGATTTGGAATATTGGTTATTTTTGCTGTAAAATTTGAAAAACAAGTATATAATTAAATAATATACTCATGGGAAACAACTGAAAGGAAACTAAACCTACATTAGGAACTGAGGCTTGATGAAGGTTGCAAATGAACGCTAGAGGGAACTAAAGGACCAGGCAGAAAAGAGTTAAAATGGCTAAGCTGGCTATAACTTTTTCTTATCTTAAAGAGTTTTTTTGAAAACTGGACTGAGATATTAATAATTAATATCTCAGAAAGGATACATATTTCAATGGATAAACTTTTAGAAGATGATGAGAAAAACTTTAAAAACTTTTACCTGAAATAAACATTATAGAGTTTGAAGGCATGGAAGACAACAAAATCAAGATTACCAAAATGAGAATACAAGAGACAAATCAAGAAAAGGATCTGGACAGCTTCCAGTGGGAATGTTGGACAACGGCTGTGCCCGCTGGTTCAGTGGGCGGAGCTGACAATGCGGTAACTTTTTTCAGGCTCAGACAGGTTTTCCTGAAGCCCAGAAATGTTCTCCGGATCAAGGAGAATACCTGGAATCATCCCATCTGGCCTCTGGACAGCTGCTTGCAGCCAGAAGATTGCAAAGTTTCAAGTTCGACTGGTAAGAGCCAGCTGGGAGGCAGGGAGTTCATCACTTTCCAAGCCGGGCTGTAGCCTTAAAGGGACACTAAGTCTGGCCACCCCATTTCTAAATCACCAATTTGTAGCTTTTTTTTAAAGTATATGTACCCCAATAGAGGCTTTCTACAGTGAGGAGAAGCTGGTTCTCTTGGCGCTTAACGTTATTTTTGGGGTTACTATTTTTAAAAAAATTCTTTTAAGTTTTGGATTTTGTTTTCCTTACAAAGGAAATTCCAAAGATTGAGAGTAAACAATTGTCTTCCTGTTATTATTTTTGTATTAAATTTGAAGATATTCTTTTTTATATATAAATATTTTATTATTTAAAATATATATAGACATACATACACAATTACATTTACATAAATTTTACAACATATATAACATAATTACACTCTAATACAGGGAACTAAAAGAAGGAGAAAGAAAAAGGAAAAGAAAATTGAAAAGAAATTTTTTTTATACATATAACGTAAACTTTAAAAGACTTCATGTTTCCTTCACAAAGAAATATACTTTTATATTATTAAGATTAAACTTTTTTCTTTATAACTTTTGTTCCCTTTCATATTTTATTTCTGTTTTTATATTTTATCTCTTTATTTATTTCATTTTAACCTTTTTCTTAAATTTTGATTCATTTCTTTACATATTTTCGGTACTTTAATCTTTTTAAAGTCTCTATACATTTGTTTTCTTTCTCTTGTTCTTTCTTTCATTTTCAGTCTTATGTACATATTTTAATATTATATTCCTTTTGTACATACTTCAAAAAGGGATTCCAAATCAGTTCATAATTTCCCAATTCTTTGTCTCTTACTAAGTTTGTTAGTCTATCCATTTGTGTTAATTCCAATGATTTTCTAATCCATTCATCCATTGTCGGGGTATATTCTTCTTTCCAATGTTGCACGAAGATTATTCTTGCTGCTGCTGTCAAATATAATAATAGTTTTCTGTTGTTGCTGTTAATCTTGACATCCATTAGTCCCAAAAGATAGAGTTCTGATTTTTGAAGATATTCTTATTATAGTAGACAGAAATGTATAGAATAGTGGTAGGAAGGGAATAATTAAATATGTTTTATCTTTTGGAGGGGAGAAAGATGTTTAGGAGGTTTATATGAACTTTTTTTCTTTATTTTAATATAAGGGGGAGGAGTAAGTGTACTTAGTGATTTTTATTATGTGTTAAAGTGGAATGACTTATAGAAATAATGTGGTGTTTTGGTTTAATATAGAGTAAGAGATTGATAATGGAAATGTTTGTATATCCTTGCTGTTAAAAGTCAGAAGCCACATCTTTTTGTAAATTTGAAAAAAAAATTCTCTTGTGTTTCCGCATTTTTTTAGTTTTTTTCTTTCTTTGTAGTTTTTTTTTTTTGTAGTTTTTATTCTTCTCTTGAAACCTAATAAAATTTACTATAAAAAAAGAGAAAAGGATCTGGATCTGGATCTGGAACAGCTGTGACAAGAAATCCTGGATGATGCCTCTTTATGGGATTTACAAAGTAGGCTGGTGAAAGCTTTGAAGATTCCTCTTGAATGCCAACTTCTCACCACAAATGCTCTGAATAAATTCCACCCACCCCCACAGTCAGATAACAGTATGCTTGATCGGATAAAAATTATGACTATCTTGGAGCACACTGGAGCCAGGATATATATCACTATACTCACAAAGGCTTTCTTTCAGCAGATATGTGATTGTCTACAAGAGAGAAATGTCATCTCAGTAACATTGGCATGGGTAGAACTCATCTGGCATGTTCATATAGTTGAGAAAGTTGAACTGAGCTACAGTGTTATTTGTTTGGCTTTGGTTTAGTATAATATGTGTTTTCAGATGTTGTGGTTTATAAAGCATAGTTTATGGCTAGAATTATGGCTATTTCGACCCACAATTAAACTGTGGTTAAAACAAACCATAGATGAGCACAATTTATGAATGCAGCCATTGAATTGATCCAGTAGATATGAATTAATCCATGTTATTCCCTTGTAATATACATAGCTTCATATGCACAGTAGAAAAGCATATTAGGAAATTTAAATTAAATATTATTTCAGTTCTTAATAAAATATATTTCCCAATATGCAAATTTGGTTTATATTGCATACTTTGAGATATTTGTTCCATTCATCTTACTCTCCAAGAAATTGTTAACCGGATGAATAGCAAAGTAGGTTGAAGATATGTTTCGGCATTCTTAAATGAGGCTGATGACTTTCCTCAGTACTGTATCTTCAGCTTGATAATGGATTTTTTATGATCTGAAATATAAAGGAAAGTAAAGAATCTGAGTAGAACTGTTGTTCTTAAAAATGTATATTTATTTGAAATGGAAATTTAGGTTTGAGACCATTTATCTTTATACAAGACAATGATTTTTACAAATGAAGTTTTGCAGAATTAATTCAGTTAAAATAAATCTTATTTCAATAAATGAAAGGAAATCCAGAACAGAAAAACTTGAGCTAAAAATAGCAAGGCTGCTCAGTGTCTAGGTAGCTATGTGAACACAGAGTTTGAAGAATATAACATACTGTACATATTGTCAGCATTATCACTTTACTTTATATGTTACCTTTCTTCACTATATATGTTACCTGTCTTCCCATAGAGTATAACAAAGCAATGATAATAAACCAAAAACATAAAGTGTAATGCACAATAAACATGATTTTAATCCAGGGGTCAGTTACTGAAAAGCAGTATTTAACCATTGCTTAATTTCATAAAAATTGTATAAGCCCAGAAAAGGGAGAAAATTTCAGGTTCCAAATTTGTCTCCAAATCATAAATGTGTCTATTTAAATATGTCTATTTAAATTCAGCTATCCTTCAAAAATGCATTTCAGAAGGAAAAATGTAGTCAAAATGTGTGTTTTATGGCAAATAATATACACAACCCCCTCCAAGTCCTGTTGTGCTGCCTCATCGTGGTGTGGAAGGGCGAAGAACGTCAGGAGTGTATGCCAAGAGTATATATTCCCAGCAGGGTCACCCAAGGCATGAAGGTCATCCCAGCTGCCCAGCTAAAGCAAGCAGCCACCTATATTGGGCAGCTGCAATATAGGAAGATGCCAGAGACAAATGATCACTTTCGTGACAATGGCAAAGGCTTCAATTCATACTGTTCAGGATAAGGCAATGGCAAACCACTCCTGTATTTTTACGAAGAAAACCACATGGATAGGAAATATAAAATGATTGACGATATAATGCTGGATGATGGGCCCCTCAGGTCAGATGGCACTCAACATGCTACTGAAGAAGACTGAGGATCTTTCGGAGAACTAATGGTATTTATGATATGGCTAGATTAAAGCCTTCAGGATGTCTAGTTGCTGATGTTGCTATACCAGAAAAGAAAATTTGAAGTTGCAAAGATAGAAATAGAGTAGGAACGTGGAACATAAGAAGCATGAATATAGGAAAGCTCAACACAGTGAAAGATGAAATAAAATGACTACAAATTGACATCATAGGCATCAGTGAATTGAGATGGACTGGGACTGGACACTTTCAGTCAGAGGTTCATACCATTTATTACTCAGGACATGAAAAACAGAGAAGAAATGGTGTTGCTTTTATAGGTAGGAAGGGTATAGCAAGAACAGTACTTGGCTACAATGCGATCAATGACTGAATAATATTGATTAGACTTTGTGGACAACCCTTTAATATGGTGATCATTCAAGTTTATGCTCCAACCACCAATGCAGAAGAAGAGGAGGTTGATGACTTCTATGATCAAGTTCAATTTGAAATCAACAGAACATGCAAGCAAGATGTGCTGCTTGTGATTGGTGACTGGAATGCCAAAGTTGGAAAAATGAAAGAGGAAAATGTAGTTGGATTGTATGGCTTAGGCAACCAAAATGGAGCAGGAGACTGACTTATCAATTTCTACTACTCTAATCATAGCTAACACTGTCTTCGAACAACCAAAATGATGCCTCTATAAATGGACATCACCAGATGGAATATATAGAAATCAAATTGACTATATTATTGCTAAAAGGAGGTAGAGGAGCTCAATTATAGCATCAAAGACATGGCCAGGTGCTGACTGTGGAAAAGATCATGAACTGCTCATGAGCAAGCTCCAAGTTAAGCTGAAGAAGAAGAAGAAAGCCAGTCAGTTTCCATGATATGTTCTTGAACATATACCCACCATTTTTAAGGAGAACATCAGGAATAGCTTTGAACTCTTGAACCTCATTGTTAGAGAACCAGAGGAATTATGGAATGAACTTAAAGAAGTTGTTAATGATGAATGTGAAAAGAGACTGCCAAAAATGAAGAAAGAGAAGAAAGCAATCTCGATGTCAGAACTAACCGTGGAAATTGCTGAGAAGAGAAGAGAAGAGAAGCTAAAGCCAAGAAAGACAAAAATCTCAGAAAGGAACTTAACAAAGAATTTCAGAGAGCTGTTGGAAGATTCAAAAAGCAGTATTACAACAACATCTGTAAAGACACTGAAGATGGAAACAAACATGGAAAAACAAGGAAAATATTTCGAAAGGTTCCTGAACTTAGAAGGAGGTTCCAACCTCGAATTGGTATGCTAAAGGATGCCAATGGACAGATGGTAACTGATTCAAAGGAGATCAAAGGAAGATGGAAGGAGTATACTGAAAGACTATACAGCATCAACATCCACGATATCTTAGAAGATATTCCTTACTTACAAGAACCTCTAGTACTAGAAGATGAAGTTAGATCAGTAGTCTAGTCATTACCAAGTCAGAAAGCTACAAGAACTGATGGAATACCCACTGAGATATGGCAAGCAACAGAAGAAAAATCAGTCAAGGTTCTAACCAAGCTATGCCAGCAAATCTGGAGAACAACAGTGGCCAACTGATTGGAAGAGGTCAATCTATATTCCAAAACCAAAAAAAGGAGACTTAACAGAATGTGCAAACTATCGTCCAACATCCTTAATTTCACATGCTAGAAAAATAATGCTTAGGATCATCCAGTGCAGGTTAGAGCCCTACATGGAAAAAGAGATGCCAAGGAACATGAGACATTATTGCTGATGCACACTGGATAATTGAAAAAGCCAAAGAATACCAAAAAGAGGTCAGTATGTGCTTCATTGATTATAGAAAAGCCTTTGATTGTGTCAATCATGTCAAGCTGTGAAATTTGCTCAGAAAAATGGGAATCCCAGAACATCTCATTGTCCACATGAGAAACTTATATACATACTTATATGGTCAGGAAGCCACAGTATGGACATAACATGGTGAACAGACTGGCTCCAGGTTGACAAAGGAGTGCAACAAGGCTGCATACTCTGCCCTTATTTATTCAACCTATATGCAGAATATATATTAAGGGAAGCTGGATTGGAATAAGAGGAGCGTTGTTTTAAAATTAGAGGAAGAATCATCAATAATCTGTGCTATGCTGATGATGCGACCCTGATAGCTGAAAATGTAAAGGATCTGCAAGCCATAAAACTAAATGTCAAAGATCACAGTGAAAAAATAGGACTAAAATTAAACATAAAGAAGACTAAATTAATGACAACAGGTAGAACAAACAGCCTTAGAATTGACAATGAAGTTATTGAAGTGGTGGATACAGTACAGTACTGTACTGTACTGTACAGTACAGGTACAGGAGGATGGCCCAACACAGGAGAAATAACACCACAGGACCAGAGTCAGCAGTTTATCTTCATCTAAAAGAAAAAGGACACTCATTTGAGGACATTAATGTTCACATTTTATACAGAGAAGATAGGTGGTTTGAGAGAGGGGTCAAGGAATCCATTTATGCCAACCTGGAAAATCCTTCCTTGAATAGAGGTGGGGGCCTCAGGCACAAACTCTCCCCCATCTTCCTCCCCGTTTTGTCTTCTGGGCCTAGGAAGATTAAGACCATTTCAGAAGCTCAACAGCAGCATGGTGATTTTAACGACCCTCCTTTAGATGATAAAAGGACTTAAAAATTACATCTCAATATAACCATGACCTAGCCCCAGGTGTAAGGTCACACAGCTACCTAGGAACATATTTAGGATTCCCTTACCAACTTTGCTCAGACTGAAGAAGCTCCTTGGATAAGGAGTGAAACATTTCCACTAAGAAAATAGAAATCCAGTTGACATGATTCAAGCTACAGACAATTCCACCTGGATGACTGAGAACCTTCATAGACAAGTGGTGGATAGCTTCTACTTTTTAGGATCAATCATCAACAGTAAAGGAACAAGCAGTCAAGAAATAGGCTGCAGACTAGCACTTGGTAGAGCAGCCATGAAGGCCTTGGAAAAGATGTTCAAATGCCATGATGTGTCTATACCTACAAAGATCAGAATTGTGCAAGCCATGGTATTCCCTGTGACACTCTATGGAAGTGAAAGTTGGACTTTAAAGAAGCAATGATTTGCAGATGATGCAAAATTGTACACACAAATGCAGACATACAAACAAATATACATGCTTTTAGAAAAGTAATTAAAATGGATGTGCAAATAGGACTAAAAGATTTACAATTGCTGAAAAAAAATAATACAGAAAGAATTGTGTTACAGAAGAACTGGGGGAAGTCCTTTGTGAATGATTTACCCATACATCAATATTGATCTGATCTTCCTTCAGCATTTTGGAAGAAGAGCAAAGATAAGAGAGTATCAGAATGAGGGAATAAAAATAAGTGGTATTAGATAGAGTGGGAGAACAAGGGTTAAATATTTTATTCACAGCCTTCTAATCTTACCAATGAACGTAATAAGATTTAGAATGGTTTACGGCTAATCTCTAGATCCACTTTCTTTCCCATATATTACACTCCAGGCAGTTTAAACATGAATTTCTGAAAGAAAATAATCCCGAGACAGAGGCTGAAGCATCATGGTTTCATGTACCCTAAATTGTATAAAAATCAATCTACATAGTAGGACTAGAATGCTCTGATCCCATTCTGATCTTCCATGCATTGGCCATGTACTCACTTCCTATCTGCATAGAAGCTGTATTTTCATAGTTTTAGCTGAGGCCCAGCAAACTGAAGAATACTCAGTTGTGTGCATAATTTTTACCTACAGCTCAGTAGAAATGGGACAGGTTAAACCAGGAACAATAAAGGAATGGATGAGTGGAATGTCATTCATGACCTAATTCATGTTTAAAATAGTTGCCAGCTTTGGTACAGGTCTGGTGGAGATGCCTGGGGCACAGTCTTGCCTGGTTATCTGGGAATGGTTTGAACCTGTTAGACCTGAGGAAGTGGACAGGGTCCTTATGACTATGAACTCAGCCACATGCTCCTTAGATCCATGCCCCTCCTAGCTAGTTAAGGCTGCCTAGGGGGTGTCATGTGGTTGGGTTCTAGTGGTGGTTAATTCATTCTTGAGAGAGGGGGTCATTTGGTCACCCCTTAAGGAGGCTTTGGTCCACCCCCTCCTCAAGAAGCCATCACTATATCCTACCATACTGGACAATTTTTGTCCAGTATCTAACCTCCCTTTCTCAGGGAAGGTTGTGGAGAAGGTGGTTGTGCAGCAGCTTCAGTGGGCCCTGGATGAAGCGGATTATTTGAATCCCTTTCTGTTAGGATTCAGGCCTGGGCATGGGATGGAAACAGCATTGGTCACACATTTGGATGATCTCTGGTGGGAGTGGGGGGTAGTGAATCTGTCCTTGCTCTCCTTGAGCTCTCAGTGGCCTTCAATACCATCAATATGGTATCCTTCTGGATTGGCTTCGTGGGTTGAGAGTGGGAGGCACAGAAGTGGGCTGGTTCTCTTCCTTCCTATGGGGCCAGTACCAGTTGGTCTTGATTAGGAGTGAGAGGTTCCACCTGAGGCCCTACTATGTGAGGTGCCATAGGGTTTGGTACTCTGTCTATTCTTATTTTACATCTACATGAAGCTGCTGCATGAAATCATTCATCACCATGGGGTTAGGTATTGTTAGTATGCTGATGACACCCAATTATACATCTCCGCCCCAGGCAAACTAAGCAATGCTGTTGATGTCTTGTCCCGGTGCCTGGAGGCTGTGGGTGTCTGGATGGGGAACAAAAGGCTTCAACTAAACCCTGGCAAAACATCTAGACTCATGACTCCTGCTCGAGGAGCAGGTGGAAGTTGTGGCTAGGAGGGCCTTTGCACAGCTTCATGTTGTGTGCCAATTGTGCCCTTTCCTCTACTCACAGTCACTCATGCCCTGAACACCTCCAGAGTGGATTACTATAATGGGCACTACATGGGACTGCCCTTGAAGGGTGTCCAGAAGCTTCAACTGGTGCAGAATGCAGCTGTGTGGACAATTATGTGTGCCTCTAGGATGGCACAGGTCACACCTCTGTTCTGTGAGCTTCATTGGCTGCCAGGCTGCTTACAAGTGCAATGTAAGCTGCTGATTTTGACTTTTAAAGCCATACATGGAATGGGTCCAGGTTATTTGAGGGACCATATTTTCCTCATCACATCTACCCATCCAGCAGGAGGGGTATGTTGTGGGTCCAATCTGCTAAAGCAGGGGTGGGGAACCTTTTTTCTGCCAAGGGCCATTTGGATATTTATAACATCATTCGTGGACTGGGGGGCGGGGTTTGCGGGTGGGAGCCAATCGTGTGGAAGGGGGCAGGGTTTGCGGGCAGAAGCTCCTAGATTTATTGAATTTCAAGTCCCACCTGCGGTTGCCTTGGCAGGGCCAGACCAAATGATTTTGCGGGCCTTATACGGCCCGTGGGCCAGACGTTCCCCACCCCTGTGCTAAAGAGTCCCAGATGACGTACCTATTCTGCTGTGGCTCCCACCCTCTGGAATATCATCCCCCCTCCTGAGGTGAGGTTAGCCCCATCCCTGTTATCCTTTCACAAGGCCTTAAAAATGTGGTTCTTCTAGCAACTTTGGGGATCCCATGGGGAACCTGCTTGATCATTGTACTGTTTAGATGGATGCTTTGCCACAATCTTGTTTTTATTTATTTTTTTAATAGTTGTGACATTGTTTAATTATTGGTTGGACACCACCCAGAGTCACATTCTGTCAGGGAGACACAAGAGAGTGCAGAAGAGGGCCGGGCTGGGAGAGATAAGAGGGCACGCAGCTCGGAGTGCCTGGCCTATTTTCCCAAACGTCAGAAGAAGGCTCTGCCCTAGGTTGGACTGATATACTTGGGAATCTGAAGGCATCGTTAGTTTAGCAGGATTTCTGTATGTAGGTATGCAATAAACACTAGAGACTAGATTCCCAGCCTCGGCGTGTTATTTCTGCACCTGCACACGACATCAATCCTGCTAAACCACAACTCCCAGCAGAAGAGGGAGGAAAAAACGAACCAGGAGAATGGCTTCTCAGACACAGGAATTGCAACAGGCAATAATTCAGCTCGCGGCAGCATTAACACAACACCAACAGCAAGTCGACGACCAGATTAACAATTTGCAAGCAGCGATGATACAACAAATGCAGCAACCAGCCCCAGTCGTCCAGCAGCCGGCACCAGCAGCACCACCACCACCGGTCGTTCTGCGATCCCCAGGGTGTTTGCCAGAGAAATTTGGGGGAGAGACAGCGCAGCTCAGGACTTTCGTCGCCCAGTGCACCATGTTTTTCGACAGCAGACCAGCCGAGTTCCCAACGGAGAGGTCCAGAGTTACCTTCATTTTAAGTCTGCTGAAAGGCTCAGCCGCAAGATGGTCCATCCCCATGGTGGAAGCTAACGACCCAATTCTGGACAACTACCAGAATTTTATGGCCCGTTTCAGAGCCCATTTTGATGATCCAATCAGAGAAGTCACTGCCAGCCGAGAGATCCGACGGCTCCGACAGGGGAACAGGAGAGTAGGAGCGTACATCGCAGATTTCAAACTGCTGGCAGGAGATTTGGGTTGGAATGAGGTGGCATTGAAGGATCAGTTTAAACAAGGACTGGACGAAGAGATTAAGACGGAATTAGTGCGGCAGGGCACGCCAGCTACATTGGAAGGCCTATACCAGTTAACAGTCATCATTGATGCTCGATTGGAATAGTTAAAGCAGCTCCGGCCAGGGAGAAACAGGGCAGGAACCCGACCTGCGTTTCCAGGTTTTGCTACCCCCTCTAACTCATTTGTTCCCCTGAGCACAGAGGAACCTATGCAGATAGGGGCCACACGAAAGGGGGTCTCTGAAGCTGAGAGACAAAGGAGAAGAGAGAATGCACTTTATTTTTATTGCGGGGGGCCAGGGCACATCGCAAGGGCTTGCCCGGCCAGACGCCAGGCAGCTCCAGTAAGATTTACAACCCAAAGCACAAAGCAGGCCCACATACCAGTCGATTCTTCCCAGCAGTTAAACTTCAACGCCCCCCCTTGCCAGAGCCCCGCAGGGAGGCCATCCAGCAATTAAGAAGGGCTTAGGCGGCAGAGTACAGCCAAGATTTTTACATTGTTCCAGCCACGCTGACTACAGACTCCAAGCACCTATTACCGGTAAACGTAATGATCGATTCTGGTGCGACAACCAATTTTATAGATGGGGAAGCGGTGGAAAAGTTTCAGATTCCAACGATTGCACTGCCAAACCCCATGCAGGTTGAAACCATCGACGGGCAACCTCTCAAGGCAGGCACCATTACACACTGCACCCAGCCAATTCAACTATCCATCGCAGATCACATGGAGTGGATCCAACTGTATGTTACTGCTTTCTTGCAAGTCCCAGTCATCCTCGGGGCACCTTGGTTGAAACTTCACAACCCCCATTTGGACTGGATGACCGGAGCAGTTTCTTTTCCTTCTCAGGACAGTCTACATCACAAATTACAGGGCATTACCCGATCCCAACCGGCAGCTGCAAGCCGGGAAGCAGGGAGGGCTCTCCTACCAACAAAGTATGGAGACTATGCAGACATCTTCGGAGAGCAAGAGGCCATGGTATTGCCCCCCAATAGACCTTTCGACTGCACAGTAGATTTAAAGCCTGGAGCCAAGATACCAGCGGCAAGGCATTATGCAATGTCTCCAAAGGAGCTAGCTATCCTAAAGGAATATGTGGATACCAACCTCAAGAAAGGTTTCATTCGGCCATCGACATCGCCTGCATCTGCCCCTACCTTCTTTGTGCCTAAAAAGCCCGATCCTTTCGCCCCAGCGGCACAGACTGGCGATAAGGGACCCCCCCATGCGCACGGTGCATGACTACAGCGCACTCAACGCAGTCACCATTAGAGACCACTACCCTCTTCCAGTTATATCGGAATTGCTAGATCGCCTGCAAAAGGCCCGCATTTTTACCAAGCTAGACCTCAGGAATGCCTACAATTTGATCAGAATAAAACCAGGCCATGAATATTTGACGGCCTTTAAAACTAGATATGGTAAGTTTGAATATCTAGTCATGCCTTTCGGACTAAGTAATTGTGGGGCAGTATTTTCCAGATTTATGAACCATATTTTCTCAGACTTGTTAGACAAATATGTAATCGTGTATCTCGATGACATTCTGATTTTTTCTGAGGACCCCACCTCCCACATAACTCATGTGCGAAACGTTCTGCAGAGGCTGAGGGAGAACAAGCTTTTTGCCAAGCTAGAGAAGTGTGCCTTTGACTTAACTCAATTAGACTATCTGGGATACAGGATTTCCACAGAAGGCATAGCCATGGATCCTGCAAAGGTCCAAGCAATTCTGTCCTGGAAGCCTCCCCGTAACGTCAAGGAGGTCCAGCAATTTCTGGGGTATGCGAATTTCTTTCACAAATTTATTGCCGGATATGCGGAGAAAGCGCGTCCCCTTACTCAGCTTTTAAAGAAAGACAAACGCTTTTGCTGGGGGGAACAGCAGCAAGCTGCTTTCCAGGAATTTAAACAGCTGTTTGCATCCCCACCACTCCTGAGGCACCCCAACCCTCTAAAACAGTTCCACGTCCATTGTGACGCATCTAACTTCGCCGTCGCCGCCATTTTGCTCCAAGCGGTGGACGAAAGAGGGGAAGCTTTGTTACCTTGTGCCTATTTCTCTCACACGCTGTCACCGGCAGAGAGGAATTACGATGTTTTCAACAAAGAATTGCTTGCCATAAAGTCAGCCTTTCAAGAATGGAGGCATTGGTTAGAGGGAGCGGCATTCCCAGTCAAAGTTTACACAGACCATAAAAACTTGGCTCTTTTGCAGAGCTCGGGATCTCTCACCCCCCGTCAGGTCAGATGGAGTCAATCTTTTTCACGCTTCAATTTTGTCATCTCGTACTTGCCAGGCAAACAAAACAAGCTGGCTGACGCCTTGTCTAGGCAGCCGCAGGACATTGCAGAACCTGACCAAGCCACCCAAACCACAATCTTGCAGCCTCAAAATTTTGAGGAGTCTCCCGAGGGGGACCAAGTAGAGATCTTGGCAGCAGTCTGGCTAGCAGACGATCTCCTTGTACGAATCAAGGCTCAGCAGAGACAAGACCCCTATGCACGGGCTAGGCTGCAGGACCTAGAAGGGGTCCAGAGCAGAACAACGTCCCCGTTCACAGTGGAGGCAGGGACCCTTTGGCATAGTGGGCGGCTTTATGTTCCCAAAACCCTGAGGGAAGAAGTTCTACAGCTATGTTATGATAGCCCAACGGCAGGACACAGGGGGGTGTTCAAGACGCTGCACAGAACACTCAGAGATTACTGGTGGCCCAAGATGGCAGCGCACATAAAGACTTATGTGGCCTCTTGCCACGTATGTAGACGTGCTAAAACTGTTGCAGGGAAACCAGCAGGCGTTTTGCAACCCCTACCCACGCCTCCCCAACCTTGGGACACTGTCTCCCTGGATTTCATCACTGACTTGCCACAGGCACAAGGCTTCACTTCCATCATGGTGGTGGTGGACTGCTTTACAAAGATGGCACAATTTATTCCCTGCAAGGGCCTTCCAACAGCGCAAGCTACAGCACAGCTCTTTTTGGACAATGTCTTCCGATATAGAGGTATGGTTAACCACTTGATCTCAGATCGAGGTTCCCAGTTTACTTCCAGGTTCTGGGGGGCGCTTTTTCAGACATTGGGGGTCAAGATACACTTATCCTCTGCGAATCATCCTTGCAGTAATGGCGAAGCTGAGAAAACTAACCAATTATTGCAGCAATATCTCAGATGTTACATTAACTACCGCCAGGACAATTGGCCAGAACTCCTCCCAATGGCAGAGTTTGCTTACAACAATTCAGTACATTCCTCAACCAAGATGTCCCCTTTCCAGGCACTCTATGGCACAGACCCGAGAGTGTTGCCTCTTTCCTCCCAGCAAACACCCGTTCCTGCAGCCACGGATTTCCTGGCAGAACGGCAGGCAGCTCATCAGCTGTTAACGGAGCAGCTGGATCTGGCGAAAGCAGCCTATAAAAAGAACGCAGATGAACACAGACAGGAAGGACCTTCCATCTCACTGGGAGACAAGGTCTGGCTCTCTACTAAGTTTTTGCAATCTAACAGGCCTTGCAAGAAATTGGACGCTAAGTTTATTGGCCCTTTTCCAGTGCTACAGCAAATAAACCCTGTGGCTTATCGTTTGCAACTTCCCCACTCCATGAAGATACACCCAGTGTTTCACAAGTCCTTGTTATTCAAGGATTCCCCTCCAAGTGCCTTGCGGTCGCATGCCACCCCCCCACCTCCGATACTTGTCGAAGGGGAACCGGAGTACGAAGTGCAAGAAATTTTGGATTCCAGAAGGAGGGGCAGGGGAATTCAGTATTTAATACACTGGAAGGGGTATTCTCAGACAGAGCGCTCCTGGGAAAATGCCAAAGACGTTCATGCCCCCTTGCTGGTGCATAAGTTTCATCAGCTTTTCCCTCACAAGCCTCGAGCAGCTCGACTCCCAGAGCTACAGCCCCCAGCTGGAGACGAGGAGGCCGGCCAGCCTGAGGTGGTAGTAAGTTGCCAGAAGCCATTTCTGCTCCCTCCGCCGGAACCAGCGAGGGGGGAGGAGGGGGATTCTCGCCCGTCCACCTCTGATTTCCAGTTCCCACGCGGGGGGAGGGAGAGCCCTGCTAACGATTTAGCTGTTTTTCAGGAACAGACAGCTGCATCCGAGCTATCTGATCAAACAGAAGGAGAGGATGACTCCCCGGACATTCCTTTCGTAGACGACCTCCCTTCTCTGCCCAGCTCCCAGGAGGGGGAGGAGGAGATGGACAATTATTCACACGGGATCGTACCAGACGCCAAGGACGAAGGAGGGGAGGGGGTTGTTTTGGAGTTTTTGGCTGGAGAGGGTGGTGGTGTCAGGGAGACACAAGAGAGTGCAGAAGAGGGCCGGGCCGGGAGAGATAAGAGGGCACGCAGCTCGGAGTGCCTGGCCTATTTTCCCAAATGTCAGAAGAAGGCTCCGCCCTAGGTTGGACTGGTATGCTTGGGAATCTGTAGGCATCGTTAGTTTAGCAGGATTTCTGTATGTAGGTATGCAATAAACACTAGAGACTAGATTCCCAGCCTCGGCGTGTTATTTCTGCACCTGCACACGACACATTCAGTGAGATGGGCAGCCATATAAATGTAATAAATAAATAAATAAATAAATAAATAAATAAATAAATAAATAAATAAATAAATAAACAAACCATCACTATTTTCCCAGGCATGCTCTGGGTCCCCTCATTAAAACAATGTCCTCTACTAGAACTCAGGAAATATGACTTCTCTGTTGTGATGCCTGCCCTATTGAACAGCTTACGCCCTGAGATTCAGATGGTCCCAACCCTTCTAGATTTCCGAAAGACCTTGAAGACATGGTTTTTCCACTGGGTATTGGACCAGAGTGGTGGACGAACCTTTCTGAAATGATTTGATATGGAATGACTGTGAATTTATCTTGATTGTGTCATGTTTTTGTTTTGCATATTGTTTCTTGTATTGTTTTAATCCTATGTTAAACACACCTTGCGAGTTTTACACATAACATTAATCCATAATGTCATTTTTATTTGCTTAGTATGATTTGTTATTGGAATCTGGTCTTATACCTATTCAGTGTCTTAAACAATTATTTATTTATTTATTTATTTATTTTATTTTTTTACATTTATATCCCGCCCATCTCCCCCACAAGGAGGGACGCTGGGCGGTCACATTGAAGTGGCTGTATATGTAGATGACATTCTTGACACGACAAAGGATGGAATAAGATCTAAAAACTAACTCTGAGAAGATATTATACACACACACACACACATTGTATGTGTGTGTGTGTGTGTGTGTGTGTGTGTATAAAATCCGTAATGACCAGTGTATTTAGTTTTTTTTTCTTCCCAGCAAGAATTAGTAAATATTTGACATCAGGAGATGAAACTGACTTTTCTTATAACTACCTGCTCTGACAATAGGGCTTTTTCAATGGTGGTGTGGAACAACTTGCCCTCATATGTAAGAATTACCTCCTCCTTAATGAGTTTCTGTGAAGAAATGAAAACTTGGCTGTGTGGGAGAACATTTGGGGGATGTTAAGCTCTGCAAAAAAGGTCATCGTTAAGTGCTGGAAAGACAGCATGATCCCAGATATATAGCCTTGGATCAATAACAAATGTTTGCTTTCAGTTTATGAAATGGCTCTCTACTGATTTAACAGAAAGATTGAGAACATTTTATTCTGTGCAGTCAGGATTTAATTATATATTTAAAACTGAGCTGAATAACTTTATATGAAATGTATATTTTTTGTTTGATGTAATGATTATTCTTGTACTGAATATTTTTCTGTACTTTTGTTTTCTTTTTTTCTTTGCATATTAAAACCAGAAAAAAAGCACTGGCATAGGTTCATGCCTCTCTAACTGTAGGAGACTACAGAGATGGCCTTGAAGATGGTATTAAACACAAGCTTAGCTCTGAGAGACTTGGGGGGATATTGAAGAAGAAACTGAAGATGTCCCTCCCTTGATTCTCTTGGTATAAGAGGGAAGAGAGATAATCTCTTATCAGGCTTTCAAGATTCTGTTATTATACCCAGTATCAACAAAGTAGAGTTACAGTCCTTGTGGATTCTGTTTCTTGACCTGGCCTACCTCAAAGGGCTGACACTAGTGGAACTTTGAACAATTCATGGAGCAACTTGACCATTCTCTTCCTCCTTACAGAACTGAACCACTTGCATACATGGTTTATTTGGGTTCAGTTACTCTAGGACTGTTTCCCAAAACTGAAAAGACCCAAACCTTAAAGACCTCAATCTTCTTTTATACCCCTTCCTAATTTTTTCATCCAAAGGTAGTTCATCCTAAATTGGCTCACCTTCTCTGGAGTGTGAATCATATAAAGATCATTAAACAAAATGTTATCGGAGAGAAGTGTACAACAACATCACATAAAATCATAACCTTCATGTATCTGGTCTTCTCTGGACTTATAAACATGAGTTAGAGAAGTTTAAAGTGCCCAAATGGCAGTCCAATCATAGAGTTTATATCACTGCACTTATACCAATTTCCATTTGATGCAAAGGGGGTGATTTCCCTCCCTAGCTGGACTCAGTAATGGCAATAATAAGAACAAGAAAGAATGATAATATCTGCATGCCTATCCTTGCCCTCCAGAAGCTAGTGAGGATTGACCAGCAGCAGGGACAACAGCAGAAGAAGGAAAGCAACAGTGGTGATATACAGTACTCTGTGAAGGGAAATGACACTGCTGGACAGAATTCCTTCATTATTAGTGGTGGGCACCTTTGGTCATAAAATAAAGCATTCCTTATTCCTCACTGCTTATTTCTGGTTGTTGTCTTTTCTGCTCCTGACTGGAGTTTCAGGGTTTTTAATAACAAGTTACATGGTTTTCTATATAACACACTGAAATGGCTGAGCTCCTCTGGGAGAAAAGATAATTCTGTCCTTCTGGCTTCTGCATGGCAGAACAATTTTTTTGCAAAATATATTGGATATTGTTGAGAATCTACAGTCTCCAGCAGTGTCGGGCCTAGAAAGCATCTGCGGTCCTCCAGGACATCTGGGATGATATACATTACTACTATATAATAGCAAAATGCATAAGTAAGTAAGGGCCATTCTCTTCAGGGATATACTAAACCTGGAAAGTAAAATGACAGATGGTAAAAAGAAATTGTGTCTTTCCAACAGGCATCCACACAATGCAGCAAGAATAAAGTATCCTATGGCAGTAACTCAGGAAGAAGCCCAGGCAGAGAGCTGGATGCTATGGGTATTAGCAGCATGAATTCTAGGAGAAGCTGAATGGTTACTGCTTCAGAATTGCTCATAAGAAGAACAAATACATGTCTCAGAAATCTGCATCTAGGTTGTATAAAGACATTTTTGAAGACGACATTATGAGAACCAATGTTCAATGCGGGAAAAAAAAAACATGAGCTCAGTATTGTTAAAGAGAATTGCCAGATCCATCAGGGTGTCAGATGGGTTTCTAGGGGGATGAGTTATTTAGTGCAGATTTTCAAAGATGCTCATAACGTACAATTGGAAACAATAACCATAATTGCGAACAATAAAAAATGAAATACAACACAGTGTGGCTTGGTATTTGCTTTTGCTAAGCTACTAGATGCAGTACATCAGCCTCTCCTGAGATGCCCATTTTGATGGCTGGTATTTTAGTGCCTCTGAAAGGAAGTTTAAGTGGCATTTTTAAATAATTTACCACTTGCTGCCTTTTAGGCAACCCAACCCCGAAATTAACCACCACAGGTGGCCCATAATCACTCTAGCTGATTGTGACAATGCTTTCTCTGTGAGCCATCTCATCTTGTCTAATGGCAGGGCTGGCCCAGAGACTTTCAGTTATTGCCTTAGCATTCTCTATGTGATGCATCCATTTTCAAGTTATATTTTTGTTTGTCACAGTAGCTTATCTCAATCTCAACTTATGGAATAGTTGCCGCAGTGTGAGAAAACAGATAAGAACAGGTATATAAGAAGTTCTCTAATTTAATGTTCATCTGCTGCAGCTGAGGACACAGTGTTTTGACCTCAATTTTTAGTTATCTGTCTCCCTTCCAAAGTCAAGCCTCCAAGTTTTATTCGCTACTCTGTATTCATAAGACAAAGTGCTGTCAAACCAGTATCTTGGTTACAAAACTGTTCTTAAATTAGTGTTTTGGCTGTTTGCATCACATTGATGTCCAATTTTAATTATTAATGATCTCCAAATTTCCCGATGACTGCTAAAGCCATATCAACAGAGTTTGATTTTTTTTTTTAAAAAACTGTAATTTAATATATATTTATATATTTGTGGTATGATGACAGGGAATCTATCACTGAATTTTTGTTTTATATTAGATAAAAACAAATTGAGATCATTCAAGATCATTATGAATAATTCAGTCTGGCAAGGCTTCGGCATAACAGTCTCACAGCAGGATTGCTCATGAGGTAGGGGTTGTTGGGGTTTTTTTTCTGATGACAATGTACTCTCTTATCTTTACATGGCATCCCAGGAGGAGGCCTGTCATAATAACTGAATGCATAATTGGGAACAAATACTATGCAATAACACTGAGAACAGGAAAAAATATGCAAATGCAAGCTATCATCACTCGCTTCTCTCACTGCCAATGTTCGATTGTCACTGAATCTGTTCTACTGAATATTACTTGAGCCTCCACCCAACCCACAAGAGAATGACTGCAAGCTTAGAGAACTAGATAGGGAGAAATGATTAACTGAGAATTGGATATCACTCATATCACATTATCTCTAGGAGCAAGGATAGGAATGATTTCTGATATCTTGATGTCATAGAACCAGAGATTATACCGCTGATCTAGGCACTAGGCAGAATGCGTTGCTTCCTTGGGGAGACTCCTAAGTCCTCTGGCCATTCCAGTCCTCCTGAAAGCATATACCAATAACAGTGATGCTTCCTTACTCTCAACCTAGGTTGACCTCCTGTTTCATCAATGGTTCTTGTCAATACATATTAAGGAAATTAATCATATCTCTATTGTAACTTCAGAAGATTTCACTTAGAGTACTGTGTCCAAAACACTATTAGAAAGTCATTGAGAAACTGGATGATGTCCAAATATGGTGTGGGTTCTGATGACAACATATTAAGAAAGTTGGATATATTGAATATGGACTAAAAATATTTGTGCAACTTATGATCTTTCAAAAAAGTAGAGAGGCAGCCCTATGGAAACAGACACTCTAGCAGGAAACTCATATCTGTATATCCTGTTCTGCTAATGTGATACACTTTTTCCTTTGCTATTGTACTGCAGCTATTTATTTGAAAAGACAATGAAGGTGTGCCACTGGAAGCACAAGGTAACAATGTGTTAAAGCATAGCTTTCCAAACTGTGTGTCGTGACACTTTAGTGTGTCACAACACACAGTTTGGTGTGTCGCAACACAACCTAGAAGTGGCGCAGGCGTGCAGGGTGGCGGCGCGGTGGTGTGCGCGGCGGCGGCAGCAGCAACGACGGCAGCGGTGCGCCATCAGCGCTTCCGTGTTTTAGCGGAGCCTGCTGCCGCTGCCATACCTGCCGCCGCGCATCCCCCCGTGCCACTGCTGTGCACACCCCCGCCCCCGCGCGTGTCCCCATGCAGCCGCCGCTGCCGCCATTGGTGTGTCACCAACAGTGGCACTTTGGAAAAGTGTTAAAGGAAAAACAGAGCTATTATTACCACTTTGCCTGATTTATGACCTCTAAATTTCTTTGCTGTCCTAATGTGCATGCCATCTTGTCAGCAGAACTGAATGAAGGTCCAAGCTATCTATTGTGTTAATCACAGTTTTTAAAAAAGGATGCTTAATTTGATCACTTTTATTTGGAGAAAAAAGAGCTTGTGGCCTTAATTTGGAATGTATTTTCAAACTGGATCATGACTCCATACTTTTTGAGAGCAGAAAATAGTTCTTTTCTGGTTGCAATTTGCTTCGAAAATTGTTCTTTTTATACAATACCTTTGAGAACAAACTGTATGTTTTGTGAATATTGGCCTGCAGTAGATATAGAAGCTGCTGTTTTGTTTTTGTTTTTAAAGTATTATTTGAAGCATGCATTTGTTCTCCAAATAATAATTTAGAATATTAAAAATGTTCCCCAGTACAGCAAGAGAATTAATAAACAATTCTTGCTAAGTCAACTGATATAAGCTATTATACAATATAGCAATTGTTAGGACTTAGTTGTACAGGTTGTCCTTGGTTAATGACCATTCATTCAGTGACTGTTTGAACTTACGACAGTGCTGAATGAGTGGTACTTACGACCGGTCCTCGAAGTTCCAGCTGCCACAGCACCCCATGGTCACATGATCCAGGCGCTCAGCAACAGTCCAGATTTCCAATCATCACAGTGTCCCTTGGTCATGTGATTGTGATTTGTGACCTTCCCTGCCAGCTTCCCACAAGCAAAGTCAATGGGGAAGCCAGAGGGAAGTCAGAAGTCACAGTCATGTAAGGTCCTCGCTTAATGACCCATGGTGATTCACTTAATGATGGTAACCAGGGACTGCTGGAACTGCTATTGCTAAGCAGCGTGGTCACGTGACATTATGCTTTATGACCACATTGCTTAGTGATGGAAATTTCAGTCCCAATTACTGTTGTTAAGCAAGGACTACCTGTATGTTAAAAAATGGCAAATGCATATTTATTTATAGTATTGCTTTAATATTATCTGGCTTTTAACCAGTGAATAACCTCTTGCTATTGTTGCTGATATAGTACACTATTTCTGCAGTACCACATTGAAACCAGTAATCTATCAATTATTAAGAAACTGAGTTCTGGATTTGGCAGCTATGAATTACAAATGTCTTCAATAAAAACTCCTTAGCAGGTGGAGATGTTTAGGTGTTCTTCTTCAAAGCTTGGGAAATGAGCATTCAGAATGAATTTGGGTACTCAACAGAAGTTCCCAGAAGTTTAATTTCATGAGTTTGGATTTTCTGGATAAGGGTATAAAGCATATCTAGCTTTTCAGAATTAATGTTTGGTGTGAAATTTTATCTTCTAAAACCCTTTTACAAAAAATAAAATAGATTTAATAATAATTAGAAGACCTTTCAAACTGCATCCCCCCCACCAGGATTTATTGTATATGGCCCCCACCACTTTCTCCACTTTTAAGTGTTCATTAAAAATCTGGCTGTTCCTTTAGGCCTTGGGTGAGAAGAGTTGGGCAGACTCCCTTAAAGGGGAGGGGGATGTGGAAGGATGGTTCTGTTCCTTCAGATGGTTGTTGATTTATAGATGTTGCTATTTTTATGTAATTGTTGTTCTTTTAACTTTGTGAAGCTGCCTTGAGTTATTCGGAGTTGGGCAGCTAAGAAATGTAATAGATGATAGATAGATAGATAGATAGATAGATAGATAGATAGATAGATAGATAGATAGATTTGTTGTTGTTTATTCGTTCAGTCGCTTCCGACTCTTCGTGACTTCATGGACCAGTCCACGCCAGAGCTTTCTGTCGGCCGTCACCATCCCCAGCTCCCCAATGGTTGAGTCCGTCACCTCCAGAATACCATCCATCCATCTTGCCCTTGGTCGGCCCCTCTTCCTTTTGCCTTCCACTTTCCCTAGCATCAGCTTCTTCTCCAGGGTATCCTGTCTTCTCATTATGTGGCCAAAGTACTTCAGTTTTGCCTTTAATATCATTCCCTCAAGTGAGCAGTCTGGCTTGATTTCCTGGAGTATGGACTGGTTTGATCTTCTTGCAGTCCAAGGCACTCTCAGAATTTTCCTCCAACACCACAGTTCAAAAGCATCGATCTTCCTTCGCTCAGCCTTCCTTATGGTCCAGTTCTCGCAGCCATAGGTTACTACATGGAATACCATTGCTTTAACTATGCGGACCTTTGTTGTCAGTGTGAGGTCTCTGCTCTTAACTATTTTATCAAGATTTGCCATTGCTCTCCTCCCAAGAAGTAGACGTCTTCTGATTTCCTGGCTGCAGTCAGCGTCGGCAGTAATCTTTGCACCTAGAAATACAAAGTCTGTCACTGCCTCCACTTTTTCTCCCTCTATTTGCCAGTCATCAATCAAGCTCGTTGCCATAATCTTGGTTTTTTTGAGGTTTAACTGCAACCCAGCTTTTGCACTTTCTTCTTTCACCTTCCTCATAAGGCTCCTCATCTCCTCCTCACTTTCAGCCATCAAAGTGGTATCATCTGCATATCTGAGATTGTTAATGTTTCTTCCAGCGATTTTAACTCCAGCCTTGGATTCCTCAAGCCCAGCACGTCGCATGATGTGTTCTGCGTACAGGTTGAATAGGTAGGGTGAGAGTATACAGCCCTGCCGTACTCCTTTCCCAATCCTAAACCAGTCCGTTGTTCCGTGCTCTGTTCTTACCGTTGCTACTTGCTCGTTATACAGATTCCTCAGGAGGCAGACAAGATGACTTGGTATCCCCATACCACCAAGAACTTGCCACAATTTGTTATGATCCACACAGTCAAAGGCTTTAGAATAGTCAATAAAACAAAAATAGGTGTTTTTCTGAAATTCCCTGGCTTTCTCCATTATCCAGCGGATATTGGCAATTTGGTCTCTAGTTCCTCTGCCTTTTCTAAACCCAGCTTGTACATCTGGCAATTCTCGCTCCATGAATTGCTGCAGTCTACCTTGCAAGATCTTGAGCATTACCTTACTGGCATGTGAAATAAGTGCCACTGTTCGATAGTTTGAACATTCTTTAGTGCTTCCCTTTTTTGGTATGGGGATATAAGTTGATTTTTTCCAATCTGATGGCCATTCTTGTGTTTTCCAAATTTGCTGGCATATGGCATGCATCACCTTCACAGCATCATCTTGCAAGATTTTAAACAGTTCAGCTGGGATACCGTCGTCTCCTGCTGCCTTGTTATTAGCAATGCTTCTTAAGGCCCATTCAACCTCACTCTTCAGGATGTCTGGCTCTAACTCACTGACCACACTGTCAAAGCTATCTCCAATATTATTATCCTTCCTATACAGATCTTCCGTATATTCTTGCCACCTTTTCTTGATCTCTTCTGCTCCTGTTAGGTCCTTACCTTCTTTGTTTTTGATCATACCCATTTTTGCCTGGAATTTACCTCCGATGTTTCTAATTTTCTGGAAGAGGTCTCTTGTCCTTCCTATTCTATTGTCTTCTTCCACTTCCGCACATTGCTTGTTTAAAAATAATTCCTTATCTCTTCTGGCTAACCTCTGGAATTTTGCATTTAATTGGGCATATCTCCCCCTATCACTGTTGCCTTTTGCTTTCCTTCTTTCTTGGGCTACTTCCAGTGGATGGATAGATGATAGATAGATAGATAGGTAGGTAGGTAGGTAGGTAGGTAGGTAGATAGATAGATAGATAGATAGATAGATAGATAGATAGATAGATGATAGATAGATAATTTGCAGTATTCTAATGGATTTTTCTGTAGAAAACCAAGTTGAAATTAAGATTAGGAGAATAAATCCAAACAAGCTATTGCTCTGTGTTAGATAGTATATTCTAAACTACTGGAAGAATTAAAAAAAAATTAAATAGTTGAATAATGCCTTCTCTGGGCATTAAAAATACCCATCAGTGTCCCTCAGGAAAGCATTCCACAACAGAAAAAGAAGGGAGAACTAAAGGCAATATCTACATTTATTGTTGACTGGAAAGCCCTTATAGGCTTTTTGTGTGAAACAGAAAAAAATGAACTTATGATTTATGGTTTTGATGATTAGAAATAAAAGATTATAGAAAAAATAGAGTTATGTTGTAACCATAGAGCAAGAGATTAATTTATAATTGTACTTATAACTAATGTAAAGGAAATCAGAATCTCTTTTTCTTTCTTTCCTTTTGCACTTTTAGCTCTTTCTTTTATTTCTTTTTTTCCCTTTTCTTACTCTATATTAGTTTCTATTAGTTTTTATCTTCTTTCTTAAAAAAATTAATAAAATTATATAGAAGAAAAAGAAGGGAGAACTCAGCAAAGGCCCTTATGAGAACACCAGGGACGCTTTTTAGGAGCAGAGAATCGCTGGAACTTCTAAGGTAAGAGGAATTCATGAAAATTGTAAAAACAAAGAAAAAGTCACTCCTGTTTCAACTTGAGATTCACATTTTGGGTACAGGGAGGGACTACATAACAGTATATTACCTGTAATGGAAAAAGGGAGTCAGGGTGTTTTTTCTTTTTGCTGAAAATAATAAAAGGTCATCCAACATGGCAGAAGTTTCAAAACATATGAAAGGAATAACACCTTCGTAGATACATAATTAATTATGGAATGTATTACCAAAAATGTGCTATTCATGGTTAAGTCATGATTTCCTAATACTACCTGTAGCATCACAGGTTGCCTCTTCTGAACATGATAGAAAAGAGGGATATTGCTCTCGGGTTCTATTTTAATGTTTCCAGTGGAAATCAGGTTGGTTAAATGGAAAACAGCAGGTGCTGGACTAGATAATAATATGTGGATCTGACCCAGCCATATTCTTACAGACTTTGTAAAGCATTCTTAAATGAGTTTTGGTGGTTTGTTTGGATTTTCTCTTTGCACTTAGTGTAATGAGCAGCCAATCATAAACTCTATTCATTATCTTATTTTATTATATACATTGAAAATATACATTGAAAACTGTCACCAGTTTTCAATGTATATAAATATGTAATAATTCTCTTCGATTGGTGTCACCAGTTTATTATTTAAGCTAGGCTTCTGGACTGAAGTCTTGAGTCAATGCCTGTATTTGATTAGTTATAAAATATTAGATGTGATAGGCAAGAACAAAATACTTCTGTATGTGCGCAAACAGCACATTCCTCACTAGTAGGATTTACCAGGAATGCCTTCCGGTAGAGCAGGGAGCCTTTTGAGTAGACTTTATGCTGCAGCAGAAACCAGTGAATCTAAATCAGATGCTCTGCCAAGTTCTAGGAGAT
Source organism: Charina bottae (assembly GCA_023362775.1). Taxonomy (NCBI): domain Eukaryota; kingdom Metazoa; phylum Chordata; class Lepidosauria; order Squamata; family Charinaidae; genus Charina; species Charina bottae. Next base: position 243,870,248 of record JALMGJ010000002.1, read on the forward strand.
GGTTCCAACCTTATTTCCTTTGCACCTTTATCTTTCTCGATACAATTTGCTAAACACAAGAGCTAACTTGCTATATGGCTTCATCTGCAAACAAGTCATGTTTCTTTACCCACTATATATTACTTTATTATATCTCATTGTTTCCTCTGGTGTATAAGGAGGGGGAAAATGCAGCAGTTACCTTTGTGTTCAGGGTAGTGCTCTGTAATTTTAGGCAGACTCTTGTGTCTTGTCTATTTCTTTTTTATACTTTTTTTTTAACAGTCAGCCAGTGATATACTGATCTATTTCTTTTCTGGAATGGAGAAAATATTTGGAGATGGCTGGAGATTTTGTTATGAGGTGTTTCATCTTGAGAGCTTGTTTAGTTTAAAACCAATAAAAATAAGGATGAATAGGATCCTTTGGGGCACGAGCAGACATATCATTCCAGTCTGTGTACAGTCCCTGAAACTCCATATTCAGATTTCTTTTTATTGTGATATTTGAGTTCTTCTGTCTTTCAGAAATAGTATGGAATAGAATCATATGGAATGCAAAGATCAAGATGTTGGTTCTGTAATATGAAATTACAGTATAGAACTCATAAAACTGATTAGGAGAATTTATGAATTTTCAAAAAGAGATATTTGTTTACAGATGGATGGATTGATTCATTAGATTAATATCCTGGGTTTCATTCAGAATATTGCTATGTACCGGGCAGTGTACATAGCATTCCCTTATTACTGTCTTGAAACTGATAAGGTATGTCCAATTAAAGGAGACTTCATGAAAAAATAACTAGACTAGATGTAGTTAGATTCCATAAGAATGCATTCCTATGCTGTGCAGTTGGAGGACAGCAGTGTCTGGGTGTTTTGGTCCAAGAGTGATATGAACAGATGAAGTTGTCAGTGTACAGTCTGGCCAAACTGGAAAAAAAAGTTTTCTGAAGCCCCCATAAATTTCTATGGTCACAGCCACTGAATATTGATGGCATAGTTTGATGCCATATAATACTGAGGCATGCAATGTAATGTGCAATTCTCAGGGCTCCTCCTCACATCCACATTAATGGATTTCTTCCAGACAATGTGGTAGCAGAAGAGTAGGCCAGCATCCTTTGCACACTCCAAATTGGAACTGTCATCACAGATTTAGCGTGAGACAACAAAAAGAAAGTGATTAGTGGATTCTATTGGTGTCACCTGAAGGTGGGAAAAACAAACATAAATCACTTTTCCACAAGACAAGGCTAGTTTTGACAGTTCTGAACTGACCCCCCAGAGGGGGGGGTGGAGAGAGTGTGTGTTTCTGCCTTGGAAAGAAATGCTCTCCTGTGATACCTGACAGAACCCTCTGTGCAAATCTGGTGCCCAGGGCTTTACTTGCCACCCCTTTGAGTCCTGACAACCTGACCATAATGGGAGGAGTAACAAGTGAAGCATGGCAGGGATGGCTCTTTAGCTGCCATTTCTCTCATCCCACGTTTCCCCTGCCTCTCCCTCTGAGACCTGATAGGCTACCAGGGCTTGGAAGGGTGGCAAGAAAAGAAGGGGGAGCAAAGGGAACTGGCTTCCTGATAGAGCAGAAAATTTATTGAGCAATGTACCTTCCCCCTATGGATCAAGTACAATACTGTAATCTCCTCCCCTGTTTCTTGGGAAGTATCCAACAACTCAATGGATTAGCTTGAAGAGCACTGACACATGTAGGAGATCTTCCAGAAGACTGCAGAACATGTGTCAAAAAATGCTAACTTGGTGGGAAAATTATTCCAAAATTAGCAACTAATTTTTCAATCCCAAGTGCCATCTAAAGAGCCATCCCTTGGGATTGGAGAACTGATGATTAAAGAGCCTCCTCCCTGATTCTACCTCTCCAAGTTCTGGCAGTAGGACAGGGTGGCATAAGAAGTGGACAGATATGGCTTGTTGGTATAGTGGGAGAGCCCAGTTTGAGAGAAAACCTGCCAAAAGAAGGATGGCCCTGGAAAAGTAGGTCCAGGAATCAAATGGAAGGGGATGTGCCTACAGCAGTCTCAGGAGATCAATAGGATGTAGGACAAACCTAGTCCCTGACCACATCATTGGCTGCATGATTGTGCCTCCTACTGGAAATCCAGTATGGTACAATCGCTCTTGACCTTTAGGAGACCCATTAGAATGGGCTTCTTGGGGAGGTGGGGTGCATAATTGTAAGGACTGCTCCCAACGATGTCCAAAAAATCCCTTTCTCTAACAGAAACCACGAACGCTGGGTTCTTACAAGTAAAAGGATTTATTTTGGTACACAGGAACAGGAACAAAGACGTGAATGAACTGGTATGGCATGGTATATTACATTTAAACATTCCCCCCCACATTGTCCTTTTGAAGTTGAGGTGTGTAGTTCTTGGCTCCAGAGTACTCAGACAGTCTTTCCCGGGTTGATCCGTTCCGTTTTGCACCTCGTTACTGTAGCTCTTGCTTCCGCGCTACCTTGTCAGTTACATGTCTAATTCGTTGGGTCTTCCTGCACGTATTCTTCTGGTCTGAATGGCAGAGGTCTGCCAGAACTCTGACATGCCGCCCATCCAAGAGAAATCCCCCCTTTCCCCCCGTGAGTTTCATACGTATTTACATTGTCTACCTCCTGCTGTCTTATGTCTGTAACGACAAAATACATTAATTCAATTGTTTTTACCAAGGTTTGTCTGGAAACTCTTTGTGAAAAGTTCTAACTAGCGTTGGGGCTTGCATGTGTTTCTGGTCTACCCACTCTTTGTGCCCAATCGGCAGATGTTGCCATTTTACTAGGTACTGCAGCTGCCCTTTATGTCGTCTGGAGTCTAGGATTTTATCAATTTCAAAATGTGGTTCCCCATTGACTATTGCTGGTGTCGTCTCAGCCACTTCGGGGTGCCATTGTGATGGGTTGTGCCGTTTTAACAAGCTGATGTGAAATACTGGGTGAACTTGTTTCAGTGATTTGGGAAGTTGCAGTTTGGCCGTTACTGGGTTAATCACGTTTATTATAGGGAACGGCCCAATGAATTTTGGTGCAAGTTTTCTAGCTGGTTGCGTGGAGCGCAAGTTTTTGGTGGACAGGTACACTCTGTCCCCTACTTTGAGCTCCCATTCCGCCGCCCGTTTTTGATCAGCATATTTTTTGTAGTTCTCCTTAGCTTCCTGGAGGGTTTTCACCATGACCGGCCAATTGTTTTTAATGCGTGCGATCCACTCATCCACCCGTAATGGGGTGGTCCCATCTGTTACTTGGGTCAGGGCGAGTTCGGGGATGGTTATGAAGTCTTGCCCCGTTGCAATTTTAAAAGGCGAAAACCCCGTGCTTTGGTGAATGGAATTATTGTAGGCTACTTCTGCAAAAGGCAATAATTCCGCCCAATTATTTTGTTGATAGCTTATGTAGCATCTCAGGTACTGTTCTAGTATTGCATTAAGGCGTTCAGACGATCCATCCGTGCACGGATGGAACGCACTACTTAATCCTTGTCCGGAACCAATTAATTTCAAAAATGCCCGCCAAAATTTGCAGGTGAAAGTACTGCCGCGGTCGCTTATTATGCATTCGGGCGTACCGTGGGCTCTGTAGATGTGTTGAATAAACATTTTGGCTAGTTTATGGGCATTCGGAATCCCATTGCAAGCAATGAAATGGGCCTGTTTGGAAAATAGATCAGTGACTACCCAGATCGCCGTTTTTTTACTGCTCACAGGTAAGTCCACAATAAAGTCCATGTCCTGGTTCAGCCTCTGCCCCAGGGCCTCAGCGATGAGTCAGAGGACGAGCTGCCCCTGGCAAACCCCCAGGGGATTGAGCCAGGCGAGGCCCCAGATGCGGACACGGGCCCAGACGATGACCCAGCACCGCAGGAGGCAGCAATACCTGAGGCTGCAGGAGAGCAAGCTGGGGATGGTGGTTTGGCCCCACCCTCTAGCCAGCAGCCAGCAACCGAGGCTACAGCGGAGCAAGCTGGGGATTGCGGTTTGTCCCCACCCTTTAGCCAGCAGCCAGCTGGATCCCATCAGCCTCCCAGCTCTCCTGAATCCCCCAAAGGGCAGAGGCGGAGGCGTGTGCGCCTCGCCTTAAAGGACAGAAGGAAAAGTGCTCGGCTGGCTGCTAGGGAGTTACGCAGAGGGCAGGGAGAGTCTTTGCAGGACCCAGAGGACAGCTCCTGAACTCCTGATAAATCACCAACGACGCAGTGAGGGATTTGTGGGAGCAACGTTGCACTTTGGCTTCGCGACCACTCTGGTATCCTGTTTCCTGCGTTCCTGACCCTGTTTGGACTATCTTGCTCTGCCTTCTGGACCCCTGGACCTGGCTTGGATTATCGTGGCTCGGACTTCTGGAACCCTTGACCCGGTTTGGATTATTGACTACCCTTTGCTTCACTACTCTGATTATTGGCACACGCTGGTTTGTCTCTCTCCGGCCAGTCTTGCAAAGTAACCTTGGGCTGCATTCCTTACCTTGGGCTGACTGCCAAGACTCTCCAATCTGTTCTGGAGGCGAGCCAGCACAGTTTGCTCCCACCACCAACAAACGCTGGGAGAGAGAAGGACGGGTTGTTAGCAGCATGACTAACCCAGCTGCCGAGGCTATGGCCAATTTGGCAGCTCAGAATCAGACGCTGGCCACACAAGTAGACCAGCTTACGGGGCTTGTGAGCCAGCTACAACTGCAGCTGGCCACGGTGGCTGCCGTGCCCGGCAAGTGTCCAGTGAGCCCTCCTGAGAAATATGAGGGCAAGCCTGAGGACTTTCCTGCCTTCTTGTGACAATGCACGTTATACATGAAGGTACGGGAGAGGGAGTTTGTGTCAGACCAAACCAAGGTCTGCTTCCTTATCAGCCTCTTAAATGGCCGTGCGGCTAAATGGGCCACCCCGTTCCTGGTGGCTGACTCTCCACTCCTGAACAACTATCCTGCCTTCCTGGCACAATTCAGGAGCGTCTTTGAGGAGCCTCAAGCCCTGGCCAGAGCCAACCGGCAGATCAGGCGGCTGCAACAGGGCAAAGGGTCGGTGGCAGACTACACAGCCGAGTTTCGGCTCTATGCCCAGGATTTGGACTGGAATGAGGCTGCCCTGCGGGACCAGTATCTAGAGGGACTGTCTGAGGCCGTGTTGGATGAGGTAGCCCGGGTGGAACGCCCTACCACCCTGGAGCAAACCATCCAGTTGTGCCTCCGCATCGATGGGCGGCTGGAGGACAGGCGTCAGGCCCGCCGGGGACGTGTTGATCCCGGGCTAGGGCGCCACCGGCTTCCCGCACCTCCGGCTCCCTGGCCCCCTGGTGGCCACAGCCCAACCGCGCCAGAGCCAATGCAGCTGGGGGCTGCTCGACCCCGGCTTACTCGGGAGGAAAAGGAGAGGAGGCGCCGGGCCAACCTTTGCCTCTACTGTGGCGGGCCGGGGCATTATGCCAGCTCATGCCCCGAAAAGCAGTCAGTGCCGGGAAACTGGCAGCCCCAGGTCAGTGCCGGCCGAGCGACCTGGGGCGTGCAGCCTCTACCCACAGGCCAACAGGAGAGGAACTCCAGCACCTGCTGCTGCCGGTCAAGCTGCGGCTGCGGGCAGGGCAGTGGCTCCTGGCCCATGCCTTAGTGGACTCAGGGGCCTCCCGCTCCTATATGGACAGTGACTTTGCAGCCCAGCAGCAGGTCCCACTCCGCGCAAAAAAGGTGCCCATGTCCGTGGAAGCCATTGACGGGCGGCTGCTGCAGTCGGGCCCGGTGAGCCAGGAGACGGCGCTCCTCACCATGGTTGTGGGCCAGCACCAGGAGCGGCTGCGCATGGACATTACCAAGATGCCCCGGTTCCCGCTGGTGCTGGGGATAGATTGGCTGGAGCGGCAGAACCCCATGATAGACTGGGCGAGTCAGCGACTCCAGTTCCGGGAACCTTGCCCGCACCTGGCTGTCAAGGCACTCCTGGGGGCCGCCAACGCCGAGGGGACTCCTGCCCTTCCCCCGGAATACCAGGAGTTCGGGGATGTCTTTGAGGAGAAGGGGGCAGACCGGTTACCACCCCATCGGCCCTACGATTGCGGGATCAACCTCAAGCCTGATGTTCCCCTGCCCGCAGGCCGGCTGTACTCTTTGTCGGAGCCGGAACAGGCCGCCCTCCGGAACTTTTTAGCCAAGAACCGGCAGAGGGGTTTCATTCGGCCCTCCAGATCCCTGACCTCAGCCCCCGTGCTCTTTGTGAAAAAGAAGTGCGGGGAGCTGAGGCTTTGCAACGACTATCGGGCGCTGAACCGGATAACCATTCGGGACCGGTACCCACTCCCCTTGATACCAGAACTACTGGATTGGGTGCGCCAGGCCCAGCTGTTCACCAAGCTGGACCTGCGCGGCGCCTACAACCTGGTCAGGATCCGGGAGGGGGATGAATGGAAGACGGCCTTTGGGACGCGCTATGGGCAATACGAGTACCTGGTCATGCCTTTCGGACTTTGTAATGCGCCCGCCGTCTTCCAGCGCTTTATTAACGATGTGTTTCGGGATCTATTGGACCGGTTTGTAGTGGTCTATCTCAATGACATCCTGATCTACTCCAGGGACCCCGCCCGGCATGTGGAGCATGTCCGTACAGTTCTGCAGCGGCTCCGGGAGCACCGGCTTTACGCGAAACTGGAGAAGTGCGAGTTCCATGTCCGGGAAGTGGACTTCCTGGGCCACCGCCTTACTCCCGAGGGTATAGCCATGGACCCAGCCAAGGTCACCTCGGTGACGCAATGGCAAGCTCCCAGGAACCGAAAGGAGCTCCAACGGTTCCTGGGGTTCGCGAACTATTACAGGCAATTTATTGAGGGCTATGCCGCTCTGGCGGTGCCGCTCACCCGGCTACTGAAACCCCGTGAGACGTTCCGGTGGACTGCAGAGGCAGAGCAGGCGTTCCAACACCTAAAGAGCCGCTTCGCCACGGAACCAGTGCTGCGACACCCAGACCCCCAGCTCCCGTTCGTCGTGGAGGCGGACGCCTCCAGCTATGCCATCGGAGAGGTCCTTTCGCAGCAGGCCACCCCTACGGAGCCACTGCGTCCCTGTGCCTACTATTCCCGCCAGCTCACCCCTGCAGAGCGTAACTACACCATTTGGGAGCGGGAGCTGCTAGCCATAAAGATGGCCTTCGAGGCATGGAGGCATCATTTGGAGGGTGCCCGACATCCAGTGGTCGTCCGGACGGACCACCGGAACCTGGAGCATCTGCAGACGGCCCGATGCTTGAACCAGCGGCAGATCCGTTGGTCGCTCTTCTTCACCCGCTTCAATTTCCGGATCGAGTACATTCCGAGCGCTCAAAACAAGCGGGCCTACGCATTATCTTGGAAGCCGGAGTACATGCGCACGGCAGACCTGACTGCCTCCCCGACCACCGTACTGGCCCCAGAGGTGTTCGCGTCCACCGTTCCCCAGCCCACATTTCGGGACCGGCTCCGAGAGCAGCAGGCCAGGGACCCCTGGACCCGGGAGCAGCTGGGCCGCCTGCAGCAAGCCCGTGCACCGGGCCCTTCGGACTACGCGGTTGCTGACGGGTTCCTAACGCACCAGGGCCGCTTGTGTATACCGGCTGGGCCCCTACAGGGGGAAGTTCTCGCCTTGTGCCATGACACGCGCCCGGCTGGACATTTCGGGCGCTTTAAGACTTTGCACCTGCTGACCCGAGAGTTCTGGTGGCCCCGGGTCCAGGCGGACGTGGCACGCTATGTGCAGACCTGCGAAGTGTGCCGCCAAGCGAAGAATCAGCTGGGCAAACCCTCAGGACTCCTGCACCCTCTGCCCACTCCACCACGCCCCTGGCTCACCATATCCATGGACTTCATCACTGACCTCCCCAGGGCCGGCTCCTATTCCTGCATCTTGGTGGTGGTGGATCTCCTCAGTAAAATAGGACACTTCATCCCGTGTGCTGGCCTCCCAACGGCTAGGGAGACGGCGCAGCTGTTCGTGCAGCACATCTTTCGGCTACACGGCCTCCCGGAGCAGGTGGTGAGCGACCGGGGCTCCCAGTTCTCCTCCCATTTTTGGAAGGCGCTACACACCCTGCTCGGCACGGAGGTGCATCTCTCCTCGTCGCACCACCCCCAGTCGGACGGCCAGACCGAGAGGGTGAACGGGGTGCTGGAGCAGTACCTACGGTGCTACGTGGGCCATCAGCAGGATGACTGGGCAGACCTGCTCCCTCTGGCGGAGTTCGCCTACAATAATTCCCTGCATTCTTCAACCCGGCAGACCCCTTTCCTGACCCTCTACGGCTACCACCCCCGTTTCTTCCCGTCCGTCCTTCCCAGTACCACAGTTCCGGCAGCGGAGACCTTCGTCCAGGAACTTCGGGCTCAGCACTCTGTGCTCAAGGAACACCTCGAGCAGGCTAAACGGGCCTATAAGGCCAATGCGGACCGGCGGCGGCAGCCAGGCCAGGACCTGCAAGTAGGCAACCGGGTGTGGCTGTCCACCAGATATCTGCCCAGCTCGAGGCCCTCCAGGAAGCTGGATGCCCGCTTTATCGGGCCGTATCCGGTGGTGGAATGCGTCAACCCCGTGGCTTTCCGCCTGGACCTGCCCCCATCTCTCCGGATCCACCCCGTGTTCCACCAGTCCCTCCTGGTGCCTGCCGTCCCTCCGGATCCCCATCGTCCCTCGGTGCCACCCCTGCCACCGGTGATGGTGGATGGCCAGGAGGAGTTTGAGGTGGCCCGTATCTTGGACTCCCGCATGCGGAGAGGGCGCCTCCAATATCTGGTTGACTGGAAAGGGTACGGGCCGGAAGACCGCTCCTGGGAGCCCGCGGCTCAGGTCCATGCCCCCGCCTTGGTCCAGGACTTCCACCGGGCTTATCCTCGCAAGCCGGGACCCGTAGCTTCTCGGGGAGGGGGCCCTGAGGGGGGGGATAGTGTCCTGGTTCAGCCTCTGCCCCAGGGCCTCAGCGATGAGTCAGAGGACGAGCTGCCCCTGGCAAACCCCCAGGGGATTGAACCAGGCGAGGCCCCAGATGCGGACACGGGCCCAGACGATGACCCAGCACCGCAGGAGGCAGCAATACCTGAGGCTGCAGGAGAGCAAGCTGGGGATGGTGGTTTGGCCCCACCCTCTAGCCAGCAGCCAGCAACCGAGGCTACAGCGGAGCAAGCTGGGGATTGCGGTTTGTCCCCACCCTTTAGCCAGCAGCCAGCTGGATCCCATCAGCCTCCCAGCTCTCCTGAATCCCTCAAAGGGCAGAGGCGGAGGCGTGTGCGCCTCACCTTAAAGGACAGAAGGAAAAGTGCTCGGCTGGCTGCTAGGGAGTTACGCAGAGGGCAGGGAGAGTCTTTGCAGGACCCAGAGGACAGCTCCTGAACTCCTGATAAATCACCAACGACGCAGTGAGGGATTTGTGGGAGCAACGTTGCACTTTGGCTTCGCGACCACTCTGGTATCCTGTTTCCTGCGTTCCTGACCCTGTTTGGACTATCTTGCTCTGCCTTCTGGACCCCTGGACCTGGCTTGGATTATCGTGGCTCGGACTTCTGGAACCCTTGACCCGGTTTGGATTATTGACTACCCTTTGCTTCACTACTCTGATTATTGGCACACGCTGGTTTGTCTCTCTCCGGCCAGTCTTGCAAAGTAACCTTGGGCTGCATTCCTTACCTCGGGCTGACTGCCAAGACTCTCCAATCTGTTCTGTAGGCGAGCCAGCACAGTCCATGGCAATTTCTTTTCATGGCTGCATTGGGTTGGCTACTGGCTAAAGCAGTCCTGTGGGTTTCCCCATTACTCGTTTCGCCGTAGCGCATACTGGGCAGGAGGCTACATATTCTTTTACATCCTTGCGCAGCATTGGCCACCAAAATTTGTTTCTAACTAGGTGCAATGTTTTGACAAACCCGAAGTGGCCAGCCGTCTTGTGGTCGTGTGTTTTCTCTAAAGCCCCTTTCCTTAACCCCTCTGGAACATATACCTTTCCTTCCTTCCACCACAGTCCATTGCTTTCAGTTAATGTGTGCTTGTTCTCCCCCCACCATGTGTCTACCACCGTTTCCGCCTGTAGTTTGGATTCAAAGGGGTTCTCCCCTGCCTCTTTGGATTTGCTCCGGGTGAGTGCCAAATTGCCCTCAAGCCTGTCAGTCTGATTGCTCTGGTTTGTTAGGTCAACTGCCTGTGTCGGTGTGCACGTCTGAGTGGGGATGAGCGTTTCTACGATCCCCTCGACTTTACCGTCATGTTGGGGAAGGTGTGATAATGCATCTGCCAAGAGATTCTTTCCCCCCGGGAAATACTGTAGGGTGAAGTTGAATTTGCTAAAAAAATCAGCCCACCGCAGTTGTTTGTGATTCAGTTTTCTGGGGGATTTGAGTGCCTCTAAGTTTTTATGATCCGTCCAAACCTGGAACGGTATGGTCGCCCCCTCCAACAGGTGTCGCCATGTGTCTAGGGCATGTTTAACTGCGAACGCTTCTTTTTCCCAAACATGCCATCTTTTTTCCGTTTCGCTGAACTTTTTTGAAATATAAGCACATGGCCTCAGTTTTTTGGAATCATCGAATTGTAGTAATATTGATCCAATTGCGTTGTGGGAAGCATCCGTGTGAATTATGAATTGTTTCTCCACTTCCGGGTGTTTTAGAATGGGTTCCTCTGTAAACAGCGCCTTGAGTTTGTCGAATGCCTCCTGGCATTCCTTGGTCCAAATTATTTTGCTACTGGGCAATTTCCATTTGTTCCCCTTTCCTTTTGTCTTTAATAAGTCCATCAGGGGCAGCGCGATCTGTGCGAACCTCTGAATGAACTGCCTATAGAACCCCGCAAACCCGAGGAACGCTTGGAGTTGTCTGCGGGTTCGGGGGGGTTCCCACTCTAACACTGCTTGTACTTTCCCCGGGTCCATTTCAATGCCCTTGTGTGAAATTCTATAGCCTAGGACAGGGGTCGGCAAACTTTTTATGCCGGGAGCCATTTTGACATGCTCGTGCACATTTTGAAATGCTAGAGAGCCAGGGGGCGGGGTTTGCGGGCGGGGGCCAATCACGTGGAAGGGGGCGGGGTTTGCGGGCGGGGGCCATTCGCATGGGAGGGGGCGAGGTTTGCGGGTGGGGGCCAATCACGTGGAAGGGGGCGGGGTTTGCGGGCGGGAGAGGGCGTCCACCCGGCCCAGCTGCCCGGGGTCCAGGGAGATCAGCTCCGGCGGGATCTGTGGCGAAGAGCGGCCGTGGGGGGGGGGGGCGACGACAAAAGACACGCTTCAGGCTTTCAGCGCTGGAAGGAGGCCGCCTTCCAGCGCTGAAAGCCTGAAGCGCGCCGCTTGTCGTCGCCGCCTGCCCCCCCCCACGGCCGCTCTTCGCCCGCACGCGTTGAACAAAGAAGACGATGGAGGGTGGGAAACGAGGCCTGCCCGCTTACCTGCCTGCTTGCCTCCCTCCGCGAGGCCCTCCGCTGCCTTCCTGGGGTCCAAGCCGGATCGGGGGCCTCGCGGAGAGAAGCAGGCAGGCAGGTAAGCGGGCAGCCCTGGCCTCCGCCGCCGGGCCCACCCCCCTCGGCCGCTTCCGCCCGCCCGCGTGGAAGAAAGAAGACGATGGAGAGTGGGAAACGAGGCCTGCCCTCTTACCTGCCTGCTTGCCTCCCTCCGCGAGGCCCCCCGCTGCCTTCCCAGGGTCCAAGCCGGATCGGGGGCCTCGCGGAGAGAAGCAGGCAGGCAGGTAAGCGGGCAGCCCTGGCCTCCGCCGCCGGGCCCGCCCCCCTCGGCCGCTTCCGCCCGCCCACGTGGAAGAAAGAAGACGATGGAGGGTGGGAAATGAGGCCTGCCCGCTTACCTGCCTGCTTGCCTCCCTCCGCGAGGCCCCCCGCTGCCTTCCCAGGGTCCAAGCCGGATCGGGGGCCTCGCGGAGAGAAGCAGGCAGGCAGGTAAGCGGGCAGCCCTGGCCTCTGTCGCCGGGCCCGCCCCCCTCGGCCGCTTCCGCCCGCCCGCGTTGAACAAAGAAGACGATGGAGGGTGGGAAACGAGGCCTGCCCGCTTACCTGCCTGCTTGCCTCCCTCCGCGAGGCCCCCCGCTGCCTTCCCAGGGTCCAAGCCGGATCGGGGGCCTCGCGGAGAGAAGCAGGCAGGCAGGTAAGCGGGCAGCCCTGGCCTCCGCCGCTGGGCCCGCCCCCCTCGGCCGCTTCCGCCCGCCCACGTGGAAGAAAGAAGACGATGGAGGGTGGGAAAGGAGGCCTGCCCGCTTACCTGCCTGCTTGCCTCCCTCCGCGAGGCCCCCCGCTGCCTTCCCAGGGTCCAAGCCGGATCGGGGGCCTCGCGGAGAGAAGCAGGCAGGCAGGTAAGCGGGCAGCCCTGGCCTCTGTCGCCGGGCCCGCCCCCCTCGGCCGCTTCCGCCCGCCCGCGTTGAACAAAGAAGACGATGGAGGGTGGGAAACGAGGCCTGCCCGCTTACCTGCCTGCTTGCCTCCCTCCGCGAGGCCCCCCGCTGCCTTCCCAGGGTCCAAGCCGGATCGGGGGCCTCGCGGAGAGAAGCAGGCAGGCAGGTAAGCGGGCAGCCCTGGCCTCCGCCGCCGGGCCCGCCCCCCTCGGCCGCTTCCGCCCGCCCGCGTTGAACAAAGAAGATGATGGAGGGTGGGAAACGAGGCCTGCCCGCTTACCTGCCTGCTTGCCTCCCTCCGCGAGGCCCCCCGCTGCCTTCCCAGGGTCCAAGCCGGATCGGGGGCCTCGCGGAGAGAAGCAGGCAGGCAGGTAAGCGGGCAGCCCTGGCCTCCGCCGCCGGGCCCGCCCCCCTCGGCCGCTTCCGCCCACCCGCGTTGAAGAAAGAAGATGATGGAGGGTGGGAAACGAGGCCTGCCCGCTTACCTGCCTGCTTGCCTCCCTCCGCGAGGCCCCCCGCTGCCTTCCCAGGGTCCAAGCCGGATCGGGGGCCTCGCGGAGAGAAGCAGGCAGGCAGGTAAGCGGGCAGCCCTGGCCTCCGTCGCCGGGCCCGCCCCCCTCGGCCGCTTCCGCCCGCCCGCGTGGAAGAAAGAAGACGATGGAGGGTGGGAAACGAGGCCTGCCCGCTTACCTGCCTGCTTGCCTCCCTCCGCGAGGCACCCCGCTGCCTTCCCAGGGTCCAAGCCGGATCGGGGGCCTCGCGGAGAGAAGCAGGCAGGCAGGTAAGCAGGCAGCCCTGGCCTCCGCCGCCGGGCCCGCCCCCCTCGGCTGCTTCCGCCCGCCCGCGTTGAGCGAAGATGATGATGGGGGCGGGAAACGAGGCCTGCCCGCTTATCTGCCTGCTTGCCTCTCTCCGCGCAGGGGCTGCTGCGGCTGGAGATGGCGCTGCCTCCCTGCCGCGCCGGGCCTCGCTCAGTGCGAGAGCCAGGGGGCGGGGTTTGCGGGCGGGGGCCTATCACGTGGAAGGGGCGGGGGTGAGTTCAGCTGCGGAAGAGCCACACTCAAGGGGCCAAAGAGCCGCATCTGGCTCGCGAGCCGCCATTTCCGACCCTTGGCCTAGGAAGTCCAACCTATCTTTATGGAATTCACATTTTTCTAATTTGACATAAAGTTTAGCCTCTAGCAATTTCTCTAACACTTTTTTTACCAATTGGGTATGCTCCTCTAGGCTGTCGGAAAAGATTAAAATGTCATCCAGATACACAATTACCCCTTGGTAGAGAAATTCATACAATACCTCATTGATCAATCTCATGAAGATGCCCGGTCCCCCCGCTATCCCGAACGGGAGAACCCGGTACTGATATTGACCCAATGGGCAGTTGAATGCCGTTTTCCATTCATCCCCTTCCCATATGCGAACCCGGTAATAAGCCTCTCTGACATCCAACTTTGTGAAAATTTTGCCTTTTGCCAATTGTGCTAGCATATCCTTCAGGAGTGGAAGTGGGTACTGGTTTGTTACGGAAATGGCATTTAACCCCCTGTAATCTGTGCAGAGTCGTAAGGACCCATCTTTCTTTTTCCAAAAGAGGACAGGGGCTGCCAGGGGTGAATTTGCGTGTTCTATAAACCCCCTTGCCAGGTTTTTGTCAATAAACTTGCGTAATTCAACCAATTCTTTCTGGGTCATCGCATACATTTTGGGTTTGGGAAAGGGTGCCCCAGGTATGAGGTCAACTGTTGCGTCTGATAGTCTGTGGGGGGGGGGTTCTTGTTCACATTCTTTTTGGCTAAACACCTCAGCTACGGAGAGATATTTCTCCGGGATTGTGTCCAGGAGCGTGCCACCCTCCTGGTCTTGGTCCTCCTCCCATTGTTCCATCCCCCCTTGTTCCGTACCTGCCGCCCACCATTCAAGGTCATTTACCCCAGTCGTCTCCGCGATCATTTTGTATGTCCCATCAAAAAAATCCATTTCCCCCGATGCCTAGTCCACTCGGGGGTTTCTTTTCTTGAGCCATTTAAGCCCCATCACAATGTGTCGCGTTGCAATAGGTGCTACGACAAATTGTAATGTCTCTACATGAGTCCCCACAGACATTTGTATGTCTTCTCTGGTATATTCAATTGGGCCACCTTTCATTTCTGACCCATCCAATTGGCAAAACTTGATGGGTGTGTTCATTTTAATCAATTTAAGTTTCAGTTTGGAAGCCACTTGCAGGTGCATCAGACATCTGGAGCACCCAGAGTCCAGCATGGCCACCCCCCACAATTGTCCCGTCCCATCCAAGTTTTGTAACTTTACCTTGATATTCATTGTGGGGCATTTGGGAACACCATCCCCCCCGTCGTGCCCAGTGTTGATGGCCTGTCCTGCGGTGCACTTTAGAACAGACCGTTGTCGTTTCCTGCTGGCTCGAAGTTGTCCTCTGAGTTGTCGGAGTCGGTGTCCCGGTACTGCACGCTCCTTCGCTCCTCGGTTGCTCCCGCCGCTCCTTTGTATTTCGCGGGCGCTGTTTTGGTTCCTTTGTTGTCTGGCATCTTTTTTGTGGAGGGTTTTTCCTTAGAATTAGCCTTGGTCTGGGGGCAATTGCTAATCCTATGTCCCTCTTTCCCACAACGGAAGCAGAGTCTGTCTTTTGTGCGACGTTCCTTCTCCTCTTCCCAGTTCCGTTGATTGGTAGGTTTGCGGGGTTGGGTGAAGGAATTTCCCTGTTTCTTCCGCATGGAGTGGAAAGTTCTGATATTCTGTAGCTGTATTTTGCTACTTGCAACTTTCCCTGCTAGCTGGATCCACCCTTCTAGTGTTCCAGGGTCGTCTCTCTCTATTGCCACTTCTATCAGATCCTGTCTCAGTCCATATTGAAAATGTTCTATTTTAAACGATTCAGGCCAGTCTGGTAATTTTGACAAAAGCTTTTTGAAGTCCATAACGTATTCCGCTACTGTCCTATTGCCTTGTCTCAAGTTCTGGATTTGAGCCCTGGCTGATATTTTTGGTAGCGTATCCTCGAATCTCTTCCTAAGGGCGTACATGAACTTCCTAAAGTTCATCAGCTCGCGGGCTCCACTAGCGTGTAGAGCCACCAGCCAGTCGCCCACCTCCCCTTCCAAAAAACTGGAGACGTACCGCACATTACTCTCCTCCGTTCGGAAGGTATGCTCAAATTCTCCCATAAACCCTTGTACATGCGTTAAAAAGCATGCTAGTTTCTTAGGATCTCCATCAAATTTCGTCTTTAACTTGCCTATGCCACTTGGAGCGGGGGTCCTCAGTGGGATCCTGTGGTGGTCATAGGTTGGGGTTATAGGCGGTTGGCTGTAGGGCAGCTGACTGTAGGGGTGAATTTCCTCTTCCCCCTCGTCACTTTCCCCACTAAATTCTATGATTTCTTCCTCCTCGTCTGAGGGTGCCGGGCTCACTTCTGTCCCTCTGAGTCCTTCTAGGTTTCTTATTAATCCTTCCATGGCCACCCCCATAGAGTCCAATTTTTTATTCATAGTTCCTACTTCCAGACTCAAATGTGCCATCTGGTCTTCCAGGACCTCGATGCGTTGGGTTGGGGTGACCCTTTTCTTGGTAGGTTTCCCCATTTTCTCTTCCAGCCCTTCACCAACGGCGATGGACCATCCCGCCAATTTGAGCTTGGCAGCACTGGAGGGGATAGGGGTTTTATTTTCCTCCTTCTTCTGGGATTTCTTTCCCTCCCGCTTGTTGGTGGTCTCGGTAGAGAGTGCTTCCACTCGCTGGGTTTCCTCCATCGTCTGAGCACCTGACGAGCTGGGTCCGGCTACTGCGATAGTTTCCGCTGCCTCTACCGATTCCATTCCGTTCCACGAGGATGAAGTTTTCTGATGGTGTGACCGCTTTCGACTGGGGAGCTCACCGATTTTTCAGGATAGTCCTCAGGATACGTGGTCAGTGGCGATTCACGTCTTTATGTAAGGACTGCTCCCAACGATGTCCAAAAAATCCCTTTCTCTAACAGAAACCACGAATGCTGGGTTCTTACAAGTAAAAGGGTTTATTTTGGTACACAGGAACAGGAACAAAGACGTGAATGAACTGGTATGGCATGGTATATTACATTTAAACATCCCCCCCATTGTCCTTTTGAAGTTGAGGTGTGTAGTTCTTGGCTCTGGAGTACTCAGACAGTCTTTCCCGGGTTGATCCGTTCCGTTTCGCACCTCGTTACTGTAGCTCTTGCTTCCGCGCTAGCTTGTCAGTTACGTGTCTAATTCGTCGGGTCTTCCTGCACATATTCTTCTGGTCTGAATGGCAGAGGTCTGCCAGAACTCTGACAATAATCAAGCAGGTGGGGTTCCTAATTGTAAATGTGGAATGAACTATGAATTTGAACAAATGGTTTAATTATTATGTTTAGTAATGGCTTTTGATGGTTTGTGTCATGAATATTTGGTTTTAATTGTACATAGTCAGGAGTCTTGGGGAGTGTGATGATATAAAAATATGTGTTAAAAATGAGAAGCGGTAGAATGTTCAGATGGAGGAGAGGTAAAACATTAACACTGGAACAGCTAAAGATATATGTAAGCTGCCTCCACAGTGAGCTGTGTATGAGACAGAGTTGGTGAATTAAAATTTTGATCTACAGAAATGGCTATCAATGTGTGGGATTTGAGGATGTGCTAAGAAAGGCTTAACAGCATAAAAACCCATCGAAAAATAAAAAGAAACAGAAAATCCTAGCACCACCTACTGCCAAATCCACTTTATATAATCAATCCCCCTCCCCTCCCCAAGAATATGACTGCCCCACCAACAAAAAGACTGTTCACTGCTTTTATAAGAGGTTGATATTTAGAGTATTTATATAATTTTTTAAATCCTTTCAATCATGTCTGATTCTCAGAGGCTGCCTGGACAAGTCCCTGAAGTTTTCTTGGCAAGGTTTTTCAGAAGTGGTTTGCCACTCTTCCCAAATACCTTTTTCCTTTCCTTTCCTTTCCTTTTCATCCTTGGTGTTCTCTCAACTTGGTTGTTTGCTTGCAAACATTTCATTACCCAACTAGGTAACATCATCAGTGTGAGTGTGGGGTTTGCTCCCTGTTTATATACAGTAGCTTGCCCTGCCAGTGTTGGTGGGGTGTGGTTTTCTCCTTGGTGGTTCGTTGATTAGGATATTGCTTTCTGCTTAATTGTTTGCCTAGTGTTAATCCCTGCTCATCTGGATGTAGGGTGCTGGGGAGGATGTGTTCTTGTCTTTTCATTTCCTTCTTAGCTTTTTTACTGTCTCTTTTGAATGGTGTGTAAATGTGGTTTATCTCTATGTGTCAAAAAAATGGCTGATTTGTCTGAATGCCAAATTTCCAGGAATTCCCTAGCACTTTTGGATTTAGCTTGGTCTGGGATGTTCACGGTTTCCCAGTTGAAATTATGGTTGAGTCTCTCCATGTGTTGTGAGATTAAGGAGTTTTCATCATGTCTTCTGACTGCTAGTTGGTGTTCATGGATATGCTCTGCTAGTCTTCTGCCTGTCTGTCCTACACAGTGGCTGTTACAGTCCTTACACTATATGTTGTTTTTTCTTCTTCGGCTACTGGGCCTTTTGGTTTACTTAAGATGTTTTGGAGAGCTTTAATTGATTTGTGTGCTACGGTGATGCTGTGTGGTTGTAATAGTCTGTTGGTTGTTTCTGAGATTTTTTATATATGGCAGTGTTATCCTTTTCATGGCTTATATTGGTTCTGCTGTAGTGGGTTGAGTAGTCAGACACTTTTTGATAAAGTTGCATAGGTATCCATTTTGTTGGAAAATGTTGTATAGGTGGTCTGTTTCCTTTTTCTGGTGTTCTGGGTTGCTTATTGCCTTATATATGTGCTTATTGCCTCATACATTGTTTATTGCCTTATATGTGTGCAAAGAGGCAGATGGGTTTTTTCCCAAGCCATAAAGTATGTTTTCTAAGGATTAGGTTGTCTGTCCAATATACCAAAATTTCCTCTCCTCCTCCTCCCCTCCCCCTCCTCCTCCTCCTCCATCAGTTGCGATGGATCTTGCTGAGTCAGTCCATTGAGAGGCTCCATGTGGCTTCCTCAAGCAGCTGACCTTCTCTTTCAAAGCAATTCACTTTGTCAGTGATGGTGGGAGTTGCTCAAGTTGCTCAGGTTGCTGTAGTGTGTTTGTGCTCAACTGAATAATGTTCTTACACAGCTCCTCTTTTATTTTCTTTCTTAATTTATCTGACTGCCTGAAACTGAGTAGACTGTAGGCAGCTTACAGAATTCACAGGGCACAAATCAGAATAAAAGGATTAAAGTAGTAATACAAACCTAAGAAATTTTAGAATGGTAAAAAGTGGAATTAATAATTAATTAATTAATCAATCAATCAATCAATCAATCAATTAATTAATTCCATTTATCTAGCCAGCTATCTCACTATGGTGAATATTGTTTCTATTCTATGCCCAGGTCTGAACCCAGACTGCTAAGGATTCAGGTAATCCATATCCTCTAAAACACTCTGCCACGGCAGCTCCATCATTTTCTCAGTAATCTTTTCCAAAAAGATAAGGTTAGAGATAGTGGGCAAACCAGTGCTTCTTTAAGGACCTCCACCATCTCTCTTTCTCTCAGAGGCATTGACTACAGCACAGATCCAACTTCAAGTCCCCTCCCTGGCTGTTTTCATTAGCCAGGTGGGGCAGGGTTCCAGTCCATTATTGGTAGAGCTAAGATTGCAGAGGACCCTGTCTACTTCTTTGTGATATATGGGATCAAAAGCTTCCCAGATAACCTCACAAGATATCACCTCTGTCATCTCCCTAGATCAGAGCTTTCCAAACTTTTTGTGTTGGTGACACACTTTTTAGACATGCATCATTTCGCGACACACTCTTACAGCAGGGCACAAGGCAGGCACTAGGACCTGCACAGAATCACAGCAGGTTTGGAGGCAGCAAGGCACAAGGCAGGCACTAGGACCTGTGTGGAATCCTGGCAGGGCTCAGAGGCAGCAGCAGCCGCAACACACCCAGACACTGCAGCCGACACACTAACGTGTCCCAACACACAGTTTGGAAAGCTCTGCCCTAGATTCTGTTCGTCCTTCCAACTCAAAGCAAACACAAGGAATTTTATCTACAAAATGCTCAGATACAGTAAGTTATTGCAACTTACACTGATTAGATCCTCTGTCCCATCCTTCACCCAAAGGGTCCAGGATACTTTAAACATTATAGCTGGCTGGCATTCTGCATTTGCAATACAGGTAGTAGATGTTGTTATATTTTTCCATCTGTAAGTAAGCTCAATTCAGGGCCATTACTCGTGCTTCTCACTTTCTGCAGTGTTGCTCTAGGTGTCTTTTCACCTGCATCATTTCATGGAACTCCTCAATAAACCAATGAATTGCATGGGATTAGCAAGTAGGAAGAGGCTGTTGAGGGACAATCTTTCTGAGTGTCCTAACTGCCTCTGTATTCCAGTGGTCAATAAGACACCTAAAAGAAGTAGCCTCAGATTGTCTGCAAACTCCCCAAGTACCATCAAGAAATTAGCTGGATCCATCAGACATATGGGGCAGACCATCTTAATACTGTATATTCCTCCTCCCTGTGGAGGTTGGTGGGCCTAGTTAACCCCATTGTCTCAAGGAAGTAATCTGTCCATGGCAGGAGACTGGTGGAAAAATCCCCCAGAACCAGTTCACTACGTATCTGATCTGAGGTGAATACCAGATCTAAAGTATGGCCAACCAGGATCTCCCCTCCCTGTTTCCTCACTACAGAGAGTGGGTGGTCTTACTCAGTCCTCTGCATGATCTAGGGATAAGAAGAAGCATCACTGAGAACCTTGAAAAGCTTAGATTTATGGTATGCTGACTCCAGTAAATGGTGGGAGAGAAAATGTGGATTTTCTGTTGTAGAATGAATAGATGTGTAAAAAGATAAGGAGTAGATACTGTATGCCTGAGATATATTATTCTTTTTTTTTACTGCACTGCTTCTTCTACATTTCAGATATGTATTGCTTTGTTGTTACAGAAGTGAAGAATAACGAAACCAGACACTAATAGCATAAATTAGCTGAATAGAACCCATTTTGGAGGTTACAGCTTTTTCCACTGATACAGTCAAATGTCCTAGTACTGAATATTAGAGTTTGTTGTGAAAGAATGTTCAGATGAAAGCTGTATTATTATGCCTACTATACTAAGATGATAATGATTATTTATCCTCCACTGAGGACTTTCCCTTCCCCTGAAACAGCCTGTCTCCCAGCTCCTGCCATTCCTTCCCACGGCTGTAACTATCTTATCCTTCCCCTTTTCCCTCCTCCCCCTCATTATAAATAAATGAACAAATCAATAAATAAATAGCTTAAGAAGCTTATATTTATGATATCTGACTCCAGTAAATGATGAGAGAAAATGTTGCTTTTCTATTGTGTTGAGTTCTATACGTAATTTTTTTCTTAGTCCCCCATCCCCTTATTGACTTACATAGATTTCAACAGCTGCCTAATGTTTGAAATAATTCAGTTCCCCCATGAACCTGCTAATATACATAAGAAATAAGTATCTAATAATGAACTAGATGTAAGAAGCCTTGTGTTTTGTGCAGGAAAGAGTCCCACAGCATCTTTAAAGTTAATATGAAATTACCATTTCACACTGAGGAAAAGGCTACAACAGGCTGAACATTTATTACAAATCCTGCAAACTTGCTGTGGAAAACATTTACCTTATTTAGAAAAGTTGAGTCATCATACAAATATTGCATTTCCATTAAAAAAGGCATTTAATTTTAACTGAATAAAAATTCCGCAGCTGGATTCTTTATGAAGTATAGTGGCTTTTCTTGCAAATTTAGAATTGCAGAGAGATTCTTTGTAGACAATTAATGTAAAGATGTATAGATTATTATAGAAGCAAGGTTTAACAGGTAATCTGAATGACAGCACTTCAGTTGAGCTGCCCATACAAATTCACTCTACATATTACTCACTTAACAGGCAGATCACACATCAAAGAAAGGGGACTTCTAGACTTATCTCCTTCCAGACATCCATGTGTTATCGTCGTTGTATAGAGGTAGTCCCAAATAATATTTCCACTATTTGACCTAATGAAGTTGTTGGTTAACTTATCAGTTGTAGAATAATCTAGGTTATAAATAAAAAGATAGACCTATCAACTGTAATCACCCACTTGCTTGCTACAGTCCAGGAAACTATATCAAATGATTCTTCTGGACATTTCTTTTTGTTGTGTAATAAAGAACGGGGCATAAAATAGCCAAAGTGATCTTGTCTAGGGCAGCTTATCCATTCCAGGTTGCAAATGCTGCTACTGTATTATTTTGTTCAAATATTTCAGAAAATAAATGATAATTAAGACCCTTGTTCTAAATCAACTATTAATAGTTGCTACTTTATTCTTGTTACGTATTTATAACATGCCTTGTTATTTTTAATATGCATGCATGAACAGCAGATGCTTGTAATTACAAATGTGTTCCAAGTATAAGAGAAAAAATGGAAGACATACTCAGCCTCTCCTATTTATTGCTTGTCATTATACCTAAAAGAAAGGAGACAGGTTGTGAACTGAAAGCCACAAAAGGGGCTCTAAGCATGAAGGATCTTCCATAAGTGATGTATATTTCTAGAATCATTTGTAAATCTCATTTCAATGGAATAATAAATTCAGCCATATGCCAGTAATTCCATTCCATTACTGTCAAAACATTGATTGTCTTAAACTGAGGCAATTCTTAGAGCAGGAATATGATTCAGAGAGTAGGGGAATAAGATGAGTACAAAAAGAAGCAGTAGAAATGAAAGCACAGTTCTATTATTTTCCAGCTTCCCTGCCTGAGATACTAAAAATCAGACCTTTTACATGTTTGAAGTGCAGTGCACTTCACAGTTCCATTCCTTCCCCAAATGTAAAATTCTCCTCCATTATTGAGGCAACAAGAAAATGTAAAAAAAAAAATCTAGCATATTTAGTATTTACTGATAATGTCTTAGAATGAAAAAGTCTATTCTTTATTTTGTTTTCTCATGTGTTGCTTAATAAGTTGAGGCAGAAGCTAAATGTTTCTTCATTTCTATCGGGATGGATGCTGAGGAGGAGAAGGAGGAGGACCAGCTGATCGCAGAAAAAAGAAGAGAGAGCCATGAGCAGCAAGATCCAGAGCCGCCAATTGAAGACAGACAGGAGGCAGATTCTCTGCCACCTATTGGCGTGCGAGAAAGGAGGCTGGAAAGGCAGATTGAGCAGCGAGAGAGGCGATTGGCTTCCGCGCGTAAAAGGCGGGAAAGCCGAAGACATAAAAAGAGCCAGTGGTCGGAGACAACCGTTCACAATACCCGACACAAACGCCTTCCGCTGGAGTGAATTGAGCCTCAGAGCCCTGCCTCGCTGCCACACCAAACCTTGCCTCAGAGCCTGGACTTACTGCTGCACCAAACTGTGCCTCAGAGTCTTGCATTGCTACTGCACCAACTCTTGCCTCAGAGCCTTGCCTTGCCACCGTGCATTTATGAGTTATCAGCCACTTAATATTTCCTGTATCCCTTATTGTTAAATAAAGAACATTACCATCACTTCCTGTGTCAAGTCTTAGTCAGAACAGGACAATTTCTTTAAAGACATACTTATCTCTTCCCTATCTGTGCCTTGATCAAAATTGGGAAAATCTGCTTCTAGTTTATATTTTTATTATATTATTAATAGAAAATTATTATTAATTAAGTTATATTCTGAATTTATATTTGTTACACTGGCAAGTTAACATAATATAAGCATTTTTTATACCAGATCTGAAAGACGCAAGGGATAATCATGGGATAGTTGGGTACAGTAGGGTGTGCATCTATACAACTGTATATAAAAGCAGACAGTGTTACTGCTTCTGACAGGAAGGATTAGTTGTCTCAAAATTCAGTTCAGAATGGCATGGAAAAGTTATTCTGCAATGTGGTATTCTTAGCCATATCCATATCACATAGATCAGTGTTTCTCAACCTCAGCAACTTTAAGATGTGTGGACTTCAACTCCCAGAATTCCCCAGCCAGCAAGGCTGGTTGAGGGAATTCTGGGAATTGAAGTCCACACATCTTAAAGTTGCTGAGGATGAGAAATACTGACATTGATTAAAGTAAGAAGGGCCGAGGAACTTAAATGGATCATGTGGGCTAAATACTTGTAATGAAGCATTTTGGCTATTACTAGAAGAACCATAAACAATCAGAGACATGAAGATTTGGGGAGAGGCTTGATGTGGTAGTGCCAATAGATGGGTAAAGTTACTCTAGTTGCATAGCAGAGGGGAAATTTATCCAAACACTTCTACTTTGTGATTCCAGAGGGGAACTCTCCTTATCATAGTTCTTTCAAATCCAGTATTTGTATTATTACTGGAATCATGACATGCTTCCTGCTGGATGGTATAAGCCTGTCTTCATAGAGTGTAAGAGAAAAAGTTAAAAGTATATTTTTAGAAGTTTTATTAAACATTTCCTTTTTTAACTGCTTTTAAATTAAGCGTTTTCCATTGTAACTGACTTATACTGTAGCTACACTTTGGTGTTACTAAAAAAACAATGAATGTGTGGCATGTGCATTGGAACAGTACTTATATTTATATTTATATTTGGATTTTGATCTGTCTATGACTAATTCTGAGATAAGCTTTTAAAAAATTCCGGAATTATGGATAATTTTAGTTGTTAAGGAAAAGCTTTAGAAGAAAATTTGTCATCACGAGACCAGATCGCTAGTTCTAAAAGAATTATTTGTCCCACACTAATTTTTCTTTCTCGTGTAATGATACAAAAGCAATCTTCTTGCTAGGTCTTCTGCTGCCTTGGTGATGGAGCATATATAATTTTAAACCACTTCAATAGAGCAATGTTATAATGAGGTCATCAGCAGTCAGGATTCTAAATCACATCTCTTACATTCCTTGCAACACAAAGCACTTCACAGAATAATTCAGTCACTATAGTCTAATCACATATGCCAAGTGGGAAAAGAACAGAGAAAGGGAATCAAGGCTGTGGGGGGAGGGAGTTAAATATAGCCTTTAGCAAAACTGAATGCATTTACATTTTAATATTCAAACCATGTATGTGGAAAAACACTCCCAGTTGAGAACTAACAATACTGAGGTATAACAAATATTTGCCTTTTCATTATGATGCAACAGAGAATCAGATGAACTTCCCCAATGTGGGAAAGGTAGAATAATAATCAATAGCAGAAAAATAACGTGTGGCACAGTGAGCTCACTAATAGCATTCCTGTTGGCTTCAACCAGAAGATGTGGAAATAAGCCATATAACAGTGCATGCAGAATTAGAAAGAAATAAGAGAAGAATAATAGAACAGACCTCCTGAATAGCAGCTTCTGAGCACTATTAATGAAGTAAAGCGGATGTTGGTCTTAGAATTCAGAGACAAGATCTTTTCTCACTCTCTTGTTTGTTTGTTTTGATCTCCAGTTTTCCTCTGCAATTATCAGACACTTGTTCACATATAGAGAGCTAGTCTATGAAGGTTCTCAGTCATCCAGGTGGAACAGTCTGTGGCTTGAATCATGTCAACTGGATTTCTATTTTCTTAGTGGAAACGTTTCACTCCTTATCCAAGGAGCTTCTTCAGTCTGAGTAAAGTTAGTAAGGGAATCCTTAAATATGTTTCTAGGCTGGCTGTGTGACCTTGCACCTGGGGCTAGGTCATGGTTATTTTTGAGATGTTTGTTTCTAAGTCCCTTTATCATCTAAAGGAGGATCGTTAAGATTACCCTGCTGCTGTTGAGCTTGTGAAATGGTCTTAATCTTCCTAGGCACAGAAGACAAAGCAGGAAGGAAGATAGGGGAAAGGTTATGCCTGAGGCCCCCACCTCTATTCAAGGAAGGATTTTCCAAGTTGGCATGAATGGATTCCTTGACCCCTCTCTCAAACCACCTATCTTCTCTGTCTAAAATGTGAACATTAATGTCCTCAAATGAGTGTCCTTTTTCCTTTAGATGAAGATAAACTGCTGACTCTGGTCCTGTGGTGTTACTTCTCCTGTGTTGGGCCATCCTCCTGTACAAAGGTTGTTTGGTTTCTCCAATGTAGAGTTCAGAGCACTCCTCACTGCACTGGATTGCATACACTACATTGCTTTCCTTGTGTTTTGGAGTTTGATCTTTGGGGTGTACAAGCCTCTGTCTCAGTGTGTTGGTGGGTTTGAAATATACAGGTATGTGGTGTTTGCCAAATATCCGTTTGATCTTTTCAGACACGCCAGCCATGTAAGGAACATCATTCCTTACATGGCTGGCGTGTCTGAAAAGATCAAACGGATATTTGGCAAACACCACATACCTGTATATTTCAAACCCACCAACACACTGAGACAGAGGCTTGTACACCCCAAAGATCAAACTCCAAAACACAAGGAAAGCAATGTAGTGTATGCAATCCAGTGCAGTGAGGAGTGCTCTGAACTCTACATTGGAGAAACCAAACAACCTTTGTACAGGAGGATGGCCCAACACAGGAGAAGTAACACCACAGGACCAGAGTCAGCAGTTTATCTTCATCTAAAGGAAAAAGGACACTCATTTGAGGACATTAATGTTCACATTTTAGACAGAGAAGATAGGTGGTTTGAGAGAGGGGTCAAGGAATCCATTCATGCCAACTTGGAAAATCCTTCCTTGAATAGAGGTGGGGGCCTCAGGCATAACCTTTCCCCTATCTTCCTTCCTGCTTTGTCTTCTGTGCCTAGGAAGATTAAGACCATTTCACAAGCTCAACAGCAGCAGGGTAATCTTAACGATCCTCCTTTAGATGATAAAGGGACTTAGAAACAAACATCTCAAAATAACCATGACCTAGCCCCAGGTGCAAGGTCACACAGCCAGCCTAGAAACATATTTAAGGATTCCCTTACTAACTTTACTCAGACTGAAGAAGCTCCTTGGATAAGGAGTGAAACGTTTCCACTAAGAAAATAGAAATCCAGTTGACATGATTCAAGCCACAGATAGAGAGCTAGTGTTTAGCCCTGAAGACTATAGGATGCTTTGGGCAAACAACTATTTCTTAGCTTCTCTGTCTTATTATGGAATCAATATACTGAGCTACCTTACAAAATCAGAACTGGCCAAGATATTCTTGCTGCCTAAAGCAAAATAACATTTTTAAAAAAGGGACATGCAGAAGTTTGTGGTACTAGTAACTTACTTCCACAATGGTGAGGGGACACATCCTCCACTACACCAGAGGCAGCAGGTTAGTTACTTGGCCTAGGACTGTTCAAGAGGAAC
This sequence comes from Charina bottae, assembly GCA_023362775.1. NCBI lineage: Eukaryota > Metazoa > Chordata > Lepidosauria > Squamata > Charinaidae > Charina > Charina bottae. The sequence goes on from JALMGJ010000002.1 coordinate 243,896,872, forward strand.
AGACAGGGAGAGGTGATACTGCCACTTCCCAGTGTTTGCATCTGAAGTGATTGTCTCACTTTTCCCACTTCTGTATAGATTGGTTCTATGGCAATTTTACCTCATTTCAATTGCATCAAAATATTTTCTGTCTACATACAGTATACTTTCATGTACATTGGCAAAACTCCATACCAAATGACTCTTGCCATAACAATGTACAAGTTTCTTTTTGTAGTCTTTTATAAATATACAAACTATTAGAAAAACTCTATACTCTTTTATTAAACACAACAATATTCCAGCTTAAAGGTGTGTCACTAGAAAATGTCGACCACTTTTCTTATCTTGGCAGCCATCTATCTACAAAAGCCGACATCGACGCTGAAGTTCAGCATCGTCTGAGCTCTGCGAGTGTAGCTTTCTCCCGAATGAAGCGTAGAGTGTTTGAAGATCGGGACATTCGCAGGGAGACCAAAATGCTTGTTTACAAAGCCATTGTACTACCAACCCTATTGTACGCCTGTGAAACATGGACCCTCTACAAATGCCACCTCCAACTTCTTGAAAGATTCCATCAAAGCTGCCTCCGAAAAATTCTGCAAATTACTTGGGAAGATAGGCGGACTAATGTTAGCATATTAGAAGAAGCGAAAACCACCAACGTTAAAACAATGATCATCCAACATCAACTTCGCTGAACCGGCCATGTTGCTTGAATGCCTGACCATCGTCTTCCAAAGCAGCTACTTTACTCCCAACTTAAGAATGGAAAACGGAATATTGGTGGACAGCAAAAGAGATTCAAAGACACTCTCAAAGCTATTTTAAAAAAATGTAATATCAGCATTGAGAACTGGGAAGCCCTGTGCGTTTCAATTGGAGGTCAGCCTTTATTAAAGGCACTACGGACTTTGAAGAAGCACGAGTACAGGGTGAAAGGGAGAAATGAGCTAAGAGGAAGGCACATCAAGCAAACCCTCATTGTGACCGTCTTCCACCTGGAAACCTGTGCCCTCATTGTGGGAGGTTGTGCGGATCCAGAATTGGCCTTTACAGCCACTTATAGATCCACTGTTAAGATTTTACCCCTGGAAGACAATCTTACTTGGCTACGAATGATCGCCAAGAAGAAGATTCAAGTCAAAAATATACTGTATAGCCATAGACCATTACAAAAGTACAAATATAAGGCTAGAAGGGGTTGTTCCAAATTCCTAAAACAAAATGCTTTGATGAAAATTTGTTCTGTGGCCATTACTTAGGATCAAATGGTACTTGGTAAATGAAAAAAGTACCAAAGATACAGATCTTCATGAAGTCCCTGCCTCTGGATGGTGGAGAGAAGAAAGAGGGAAATATCCCTGGTATTCTGGCACTTGATGTAGAAAGGCGATTTGGCAACAGCCATTTCTTTACCTGCCTGCACTGGCATGACTATTTGGGGCAGAATGAGGATGGAAATGCAAATCTGGATGCAGACCTTGTCTATCTGTGTGGCATATAACAAATCCATCTGCTATATGGCTTTTCTGGTAAAACACATTATCTTTCCTCTAAGGGCAGCTGTGAAATACTTCTAGCTATCTTACATTGCAGTTTTGCAAGCAATAGATTGGGAAGAGACATTTATGAATGTTTAATAGTGATAAAAACAACATTGCTTTCTGGGGAGGAGATGTGGGCATCAGTCTGGGTTGAGCCAAGAGCTTCAAAGCAGAAACCATGGGCCAGATGAAATACTAAAAGATGAAGTATAATGAAAGACTAAACCAGGATGGAAGATTAAGATGGAAGATTAAGAAGCAAGCCAGAAATCAAGTCCCAGAACAAGTCAGGTTGTGTACAAACAAGAAAGCAGAACTTTGGAGCAAGCCAGTGAGGCTAGAGAGCAACCAAGGATTCAAGAAAATCACAGCTCAGAAAGATCTAGAGGTAAAAGCAAGATTCAGCTAAAATAGGAAGACTACTTACACTTCTTGTCAAGGAGGATATAATAGTGTCAGCAGAGGGTGGTTGGGGACTTAAATTATGTCCTGAGAATATTTCACTCAAAACTGCTATCCATTACATTGTGGAGTACAATGTATACATCACAGTCTATACTTGGATCCCAGCAGCTACTGATTTCAGCAGACAGCTATTCAACATTCTGCTGAAAGAGAAAGTTAAAACCATTTTGGTTTATTCCATACTAGAATATGAGTGAATAAACTCAGTTTTTCAAATTGTGCTCAAGTTCTGGGCATTAAGATTAGCGTTGATTAAAGTTATCATACACACTATTAGAGAGGATCAGACTATTTCTAGAGCTCCAGATTGTTCCCTGCTTAACACTAATGCAAAACTCATGTGTTATGTCACTTGGGAATAACTTTCATGCTAGCAAGGTAACTGAACACACACAAAAATTAATTCTAAAAATAAGGTAATTATAAAACAGAATTGGTGATAAACAGTTATGGATAGCTTAAATCTAAAGTTAATCATTAGCCTTCACAGCTTTTTAAAAGCTGCTAATATTTCACTTCAGTTTTCTTTTTCTGAAAGAAAAAGAAAAAAAACCTATATGTCATAGATATTAGAGGACATAAATTTTATTACTTGTATAACAGTTCCAAAACCTTAATAATATTCATACCATAGCTTCTAGTACTATTTTGGCAAATTAAGCATTAAATTCTGATTGACTTTGACAGACAGGTGACTCTGTTCTGAGATTAAACATTAGTTGCAGTTATAAGAACCATATTATTATTCATTACTGTTCACAAGGTCATTCAACAGAGTGCAGGTCTTGCATGGTGAAAGTCCAAGGTTCATTTCCCAGCATACCCAGTATAAAGTTGGTAGCAGCATTAGGAAAAGCTAATGACAGGTAAAGTAAATCACTGTGGTTGATACTGTATAAGGCATTTTGATATATTAGTCCCACGGGTACAATCCTTCAATTTTTATTTTACGTATGTATAAGAATTGCATTGTCACCATACCAATAATAGTAAAAGCTTAGTCAGGGGACAAATAAGAAGCTATTGTCCTTCAGACTTTCCATTTCGAAAAGTTGGAAAGTTGATGCTTTAGGTTCCAATAAATTCCTATACACTTTCATTAAGTGCCCCACAAATGGAATTTAGTCCTGAGTAGACAACAGGGTTGTCTCAACGGCCTGTTTCCTTTTTAAAGTGATTATTTCTTGAAATCATTAGAGAAAATGAGCTCTATCTGAACCGATATGATTATCTGTATATTGTCTTTGGTCATGTTTTTTTCTGATTCATAAAGCAAACTGACCTTTTAAGGCTGTATTTAAAACACATTTGTGGTTTAAAACATTCAACTGAATGTGGAAAATGGATGTTTTAAATCATAGCATCAGTGAAATCTTAATTTATATATACTGAAATTAAAGGAAAAAAAGTAAAAGTTGATAGCTGCCCCTTATTGTAGTGCTGGAAATTCACCAGGCCTTTAATAAAAGGGCAACTATTAAGGATAATTTAAGCCCATTTTGGTCTGCAGGGAGTTCCCAACAGTTATAACTTCCTTTCTTACATTTTACCCCTTTGGTTACACCTTCTTTTCTTTCTAAAATGAATTGGGAAAGCATTTCAAAGAAAGACATTGCTATTCTTCCCCAAATGTTGCAGTCTATATTGAAAAGTTGCCTCCTCTGTGCTGCTGCAAATATTTAAAAAGATCTCTATTAGTACTATTAAAAGTCCTTTAAAAAGTGTAATACAGCAGGGTGAACATTATGAAGAAGAGTCTCTCTGCTAGACAGAGAAGGAAGAACCAACCCATCACCAAATGTGACAACCTGAACTTGTTATTACTTTCTTTTTAAAAGCATCAATTCATGGTGACTTTTATAAATGGTGGCTTTTTATCAATATTGATTGTACTACCTGGTTAAGTTTTTGAGGAATTCTGGGGGGGGGGGGGGGAGGACTAAATTTTCCTTTTCTCAACACTGCAAGGTAACAGCGTTCTGTGTGCCTTGGCGTTTAGTCATGCTGGCCACATGACCACGGAAGCATCTATAGACAATGCTGGCTCCCTTGGCCGAGAATTGGAGATGAACGCCGCCCCCTAGAGCCGGATAGGACTGGAAGGGGAAACCTTACTTACTTACCTTACAACACTGCAAGCTGGGGGTGCGGGAGAGGTAGAGCAACCCTCCCAGACATTGAGAAAATGGAATATGTAAGAATATATATAAGTAGAGTAGAAAAATTAATTAAACAGAAGAGAAAGAGATGCTTTGTGAAAAATAAAGTCACTGTATGTATCTGCATCTTCTTTCCAAATGATTTCCTTATGGTATTGTCGAAGGCTTTCACGGCCGGAGTTCAATGGCTGTTGTGGGTCTTCCGGGCTGTGTGGCCATGTTCTGGAAGTTGTGGTTCCTAAGGTTTCGCCAGCATCTGTGGCCAGCATCTTCAGAGGGCAGGAGCACAGATACAGACCCACATCGGACAGACTCCATCCCACATCAAAGACTCAGGACACTTCATCAACAAAATCAGCACCCTAAAACTCAACCACACGGACAAACTGGTCAGCTTTGACATGGTCTCCCTGTTTACCAAGGTGCCAGTAAGGGACACCCTGGCACTCATCAAGCAAATCTTCCCAGAAGACATTACAGCTTTATTTCAACACTGCCTAACAACTAGTTACTTTCAATGGGAGAATGAGTTCTACGAACAGATGGATGGCGTTGCCATGGGAAGCCATCTGAGCCCAGTCATAGCAAACTTTTACATGGAACACTTTGAAAAACAGGCTTTGGAATCGGCACCCATTACACCAACAGTCTGGTTCCGGTTCGTGGATGACACCTTCGCAATTTGGAGTCATACTGAAGAAGAACTGGAGAAATTTCTGGACCACCTAAACGGCATCCACCCCAATATACAATTCACTATGGAAAAAGAAACTGATGGCAAACTTCCATTTTTAGATACGCTGGTCATACGCAATCCGGACCTCAAACTAGGACACAAAATATACAGAAAACCCACCCATACGGACCGATATGTACACAAAAATTCCAATCACCACCCACGACAAAAGAGAGGCATGATCAAAACCTTGGTGGATCGTGCTAATCGAAACTGTGAAACCCAATTTCTCAACAATGAACTTAACCATCTGAATTGGGTCCTACAGGCAAATGGCTATTCCAAGAATGAAATAAAAAGAGCCATCAAAACAAGAAAACAACATCCAACTGAAGAAAAACAGCCCCCCACAAACAAAGTATTCCTGCCCTACATCAAAGGAGTCACTGACCGCATGGGAAAACTGATGGAAAAACACAACTTTCAAACAGTCTTCAGACCCACCAGAAAAATACAACAAATGCTAAAATCAGCAAAAGACAAAAGGGACCCCCGCACCGCTGCAGGAGTATACCGCATACCATGCAGCTGTGGACAAGTATACATTGGAACCACAAAACGAAGCATTCACACCAGGATAAAAGAACATGAAAGACACTGCAGACTACAGCAACTGGAAAAATCTTCAGTAGCTGAACATGCTCTCAAGCAAACGGGACACAAAATCCTATTTGAAAACACAGAAATACTGGACAACACCAAAAGCCACTACACCAGATTATACAGAGAAGCCATTGAAATTCACAAACACCAGCACAGTTACAATAAAAAAGAAGAAAGTTTAAAAATTAGCAAAACCTGGCTACCAGTCCTGAAAAACACAGCCTGCAAAAGGTCAACGAACTCAGTCCAACCACCAGGACATGGGAATACTTCTCACAATGAACATGCTAATCACGCTCATCAGCCACTCGTTAACATTTCAACACAACAAAAAAAAAAACCCCACCTAATCTCCTATAATTTAGCTCTATAAATAGAACATTGCCACTCTACCTGGGCACAGAGATTTTGCTTCTATCTGAAGCTGCTGAAGATGCACCCTCTGAAGATGCTGGCCACAGATGCTGGCGAAACGTTAGGAACCACAACTTCCAGAACATGGCCACACAGCCCGGAAGACCCACAACAGCCGATTTCCTTATTCATAGTGCTCCATCTCAGGAAAATAGCACACATATCATACTACTAGAATCTGCAGGGACAAAGAAAACAACATCAACAAGCAATGTGACTATAGCTTTTTTATATGTATGTGTAACACCGATGCATGTATAAATGGACTGTGCTGCTGTGACTGCCAGCTTGCTTGGTTTGATCCCCTTCCCAGATCTTGTTGGATTTGAAAACAGACAAAGCACTTACATAATCTACTTCTCTTTACTAACCAGGTGCTCTGTAGTTGATGTGGACTTCAACTCTCATAATTTCCAGCCAATATGACCAGCTCAAATGGAATTAAATCTAATATATCTAGTGAACACCAGACAAAGAAAAACAGAGATGATTAAGCACCATTATGCTTACCACTAATTCTTGCCAAAGAGAGCATTTACACTGAAGATAACAAAGGAAAGAAGCTAATTTGATAGCAACAATGGCTGCATATTATAGAGCTGACTTGAAACATCGTGAATGGAGACTCACCAAATTTCTTATGACAAGGTTGCCAAAGGTGTGGAAAAAGTACATCTGGACTTGTGTGATTTTTATGCTGAATGCAGAAAGGTAGCCATATGAAGGCTTTGAGGAATAACATCAAAGACAGCCATTTGTACTACTGCAGCATATCTAGATGAATGTAAGAAGACAAGGATATGTGATTCTAAAGTCTAAACCAACCTCTCAGTTTAGCAGATTTAATAGGAAAGAGTGGTGTGAAAAGCCACGTGCATATCCTTGTCAGAACACATTAGGAAAGTTTTTAAAAGAATATATATCTAAGCCATTCTGAAACATTTGTTTGGAGTAAGGGTTGCATAGAGTTTAAAATATTCATATAGCTCCGTGATGCATATTAATCTGTTATCCAAAAGTTAAAGCAGAGTGGGAAACTGCTTTGAAACTGTATTCCAACCAATGTGTTCTTTAATTTTCAATGGAGACAATTTTTAAGTGCCATTCCCTTAACTCATTGACATTCATGTTAATTGGACTAATTATAATGAATTCATTTAGAATTGATGTAGATATCATACATACTTCCATGAGATATTTGTTACAATTCAATATTAATTTAATATACCATTAAAGTACAGGCTACCCATTTCAAGTCATTTGCTATGACTTTACTGCTCTAAAGAACAGGAGAGATGCTACCTCAAAAGTTTATTATCTCAGCTACTGACAGCTAGTGGGTTCTTTCAGGACTATTCATGGTTTCTCAAGACCACACTAAGAATGACTAAACTGAATAGATTGTAATATCTATCAGATATTATTGTAATAATAATAACATCATTTTAAGCTGTAGAATATTGAATATGTACCAGTGAAATAGGCTTTGGTTCTAATGCATTGACTTCAGAGCCAGTTCAGTGATGATCAATGATTGATGTGTAGTAATAAGACACCACTGATCAAATATCAGAGAAAACTTTCACCATTATCTTGTGTTACCTAAATGGAATGTTGGATTGGTTGTGTCTTTTCCATGAGTACAGTTCTTCCAGGAATAGTTTTTTTTTCCCAAAAGAGAGAAAAGTAAGAATCCCAGCTAGTGATTTCCTGAGGGCTTAGTTTACTCACTTGGTTCTGAATCAATAATGCTTTTTCCATGCATTTGAAAGTCATTAAAAGTAAAAATGTGACTGGAAAGCAGAAGTGTATGTGCTGTCACTCCCAGACATCTATTGCACAGAATCTTTATACATAGAGCATAAAAATCTATGGTTAGGGGCTGGGACGGAAGCTGTTTGGTATACATGTATGAAAAGACAAATGTTCTGTAAGCAGTTGATAGGTGTGATTACATACTGTATATATTTGAATTGGTGTTCCTAGAGTACTAATTTTTTGAAAATGAAATATTAATAGAAAATTATATGGAATGAAATTATGGATTAAATAGAAGCAAAATTATAGTAATTCATCTTTACCCTAAACCATGTGATCCCAGGCATTTAGTGTTCATCTGGCTTTCAACGGTTATTAGGACTGAAAGAGGCTCAGAGAATGTGAAGCAGTAACTACACCATTTCAATAAAATTTAAATCAGTGTTTTTCAAACTGGGCAACTTTAAGACGTGTGGACTATAATTCTCAGAATTCCCCAGCCAGCATGGGGAAAAGGCTGAAACAAAGTTGATATTTGGTTGACAGACCCAAATCCTTTCATTCATTCTTTTTACTTATTTTTTCCTAGAATTCCTAATTTGATCTATGTTCCTTCATTGCACAGTTTGGAATTATTTGGACCATCTAGTCCAGTACCTCTACAATCCTGCCTGTGTCATCCATTCTCCAATACTCACAATAAATTAACCCAGATTAATTTCTATCATGTTCCCAGAAAGCTAATATTATTTAATACATTAAAGGAAATGGTTCTATGTTCAACATCTGAACTGAATCATTAAAGTAATCATTAAAGTAATCTGTAAAGTGAGATTTAAGTTATGTCATAACTAATTTACCTCATTGATTTCAGCAGAATCTAAGAATAACAAACAGCCCAGCATTTTTTTTACCTGATTTCAAATTTCAGTTAACTTTAACAGCTGTTGTCAATGCAATTTATATAGAGCAGAAAGTCTGTTTTCTTGGAAATTTACTTTAATTAGGTAGGTTGTTTTCAGTTTCTAGGACACCGTATAGTTAATTTGCTGCTTCCAGTTATCAATTTTGGTATCAGTTGCCATGTACAGATAATTCAGAGTGTTAAAGCAGATGATCATAAACAGGAAAGAATGCACAGCTGTTAAAACAGCTGTTAAAGTTAACTGAAATTTGAAATCAGGCAAAGAAATTCTGGGCTGTTTGTTATTCTTAGATTCTGCTGAAATTAATGAGTTAAGTTAGTTATGACATAACCTAAATCTCACTGATTTCAATAAGTGCACTTAAAGGAATTAGGATCTATCCCTGTCTGTAGTTTGACATCTATGATATTTGATAGTCTAACTTAGAATGAAACCTATTTATTTTATATAGATGTCATCCAAATCAGCCACAAATAGCAAAGTTGCATGCACTTTTCTAAAATAAACCCAATAAATAAAATAATAGTCTAGCTCCAGTCCCCCTCAATCTATTCTTTCTCCATTAATATTCTGGCCAACATAATCTCCTCCTAGTTGAACACATAAATGTTACATATAATTATGTTTACCCATATTTGGTCTAGGCTGATTCCCAAGCAAAGTGGACAACTTCTGATTCAGGTTAAGTCAAAGTGGTCTTTTTTCCATTATGCTGAATGAGATCCTGAATTAAATCTGGTCAGGAAGCATACTTAGTGGAGTCCTTGGTGCTCTCTGAGCCTGGTTGTTTTCTTGCAGACGTTTCATTGCCAGGCTAGGCAACATCTTCAGTGCGAAAAGGGAGTGGAACTTGCTTTCTGTTTATATACCATGGCTTGTCCTGCTTGTGTTGGTGGGGGTGTTGTTCTCTCTTTGGTAGTTCCTTGATTGGGCTGTTGTTTGCTGCCTGGTTGATTGACTGAGTTAATAGTTCCTTGATTAGGGTATATTGTACTGTTTGATTGTTCCTCTGGTGCTAATCCTGGTGTTAATCTTTGCATATCTGAGTGTTGATTGCTGGCAAGGAGGTGTTCTGGTCTTTTGGCTTTTCTATTGTCTCTTATGAATGGTATGTAAATGTTGTTTACCTCTATTTGTCTGTTGATGGCTGCTTTGTCTGAGTGCCAAGCTTCCAGGAATTCTCTAGCAATTTTGGATTTGGCTTGGTTTAAGATGCTCACATTTTCCCAGTTGAAACTATGGTTGAGTCTCTCCATGTGTTGTGAGATTAAGGAGTTTTCATTGTGTCTTCTGACTGCTAGTTGGTGTTCATGGATGCATTCTGCTAGTCTTCTGCCGGTCTGTCCTACATAGTGGCTATTACGGTCCTTACACTGTATGTTGTAGATAACTTCTGTTTTTTCTTCTTGGGCTACTGGGTCTTTTGGGTTACTTACGATGTTCTGAAGGGTTTTAGTTGGTTTGTGTACTATGGTGATTCCCTGTGGTTGTAACAGTCTATTAGTAGTTTCTGAGATGTTTCTGATGTATGGTAGTGTAATCCTTTTCATAGCTTCTGTTGGTTTTGCTGTGTTGGGTTGAGTGGTCAGGCACTTTTTGATAAAGCTGCGTGGGTATCCATTTTGCTGGAAGATGCTATATAAGCGGTCTGTTTCCTTTTTGTTGTGTTCTGGGTTGCTGCAGTGCATTTGTGCTCGTCTGAATAGTGTTCTTACACAGCTCCTCTTGTGGGAGGTTGGGTTATTGCTTTGGTAGTGGAGCACTTGGTTAGTGTGGGTAGATTTCCGGTAGACTTGTGTTTCTAGAATGCCATCATTTCCTCTACTGATGAGGATGTCCAAGAAGGGTAGTGTGTTGTTGTTTTCTTCTTCCCTTGTGAATTTTATTCCTTTGAAGATGTTGTTGATGGTTTCATGTGTTTCCTCCAGTTGATCCTTTTTTATTATGATGAAGGTGTCATCTACATACCGGATCCATACTTTGGGCTGTATGCATGGGAGTGCTATCCCTTCTAGATGCTGCATTACAATCTCTGCTATGAGTCCTGAGAGTGGTGATCCCATAGGTGTACCTTTGATTTGCTGGTATATTTGTCCATCAAACTGAAAGTAGGTGGTGAGGCAGAGGTTGATGAGGTCCATGATTCTGGGTATTTTGGTCTTGGTGTATCTAGTTAGGTCAGGTGTATTGCATAGAACTGCTGCCATGGATTCAATCGCTAGTGCTTGGTCTATGGATGTAAAGAGTGACATCAAATGACACCATAATTTCATCTTCATCTATTTTTAGGTCTTTGATTTTCTGGAGGCACTGTAGTGGTGAGTTGATAGAGTATTTGCTCTCCTCTGTGAGATGCCCAAGTTTTCTTGTAAGTTCTTTAGCTATGTTGTATGTGGGGGTCCCTGGTAATGATATAATTGGATGGAGCGGTATGTCGGGCTTGTGTATTTTGGGGCATCCGTAGAAGCGTGGGATGATGGGTCTGCTGCTTTTCATCTGCCTCTGTTCTTGTTTTGTGATTTGACCTTTCTTGGTTAAGTCATTGAGGATTATTTTGACCTGGTTGTCCAGTTTCTGTATGGGATTGGTATTTACTGGGGTGTAGGTTTCTTTGTCCTCAAGTAAATCTTTGGCTTTTTGTATATATTGCAATCTGTCCATAATGACAGTGCTGCAGCATTTGTCTGCTAGGAGGATGATTATAGTTTGGTCCATCTTTAGGTTTCTGAGGGCTGCTGTGTCCTCTAAATACTAAATACTTAGTATTTAATTAATTAGTATTTATTCCTCTAAATACTTAGTATTTAATGATTTGGGTAATTTAGCCCTTGGTGGATGACTCTGATGATCATAACTTTTGGGTGCTTTTAGGCAAGTGACAAATAGCATTATCTGCACACCCTTAAGTTGTTTCTGTCCTGTGCTGATGCTGCCTTAACTGTAACCTGACTTTTTAAAAAAATGTTCCCATTGGATTACTGTTCTGCCTTCTCCCCTTTCCATTCCAGCAAAGCAATTGCCCATCACTTTTGTTTTGGTGGGTAGGTCTTACTGGAAATATAAACTTTTATATGTGTGTCTTTTATACTTTTATCCATACATATACAGTAGAAATATATGTATGCAAAGTTAAATTTATACATACAAAGTTAAAACAACAATATACTCATCTAGGCAGGCATTACAAGCAACTTTAAAATAAAAATTCCTTTTTTGTATTTGCCTTCTGTTTGTCATTAAGATCTCTTGGCAGCATCTATTACAGATTTTATTTTTAGTAGCATAGTGGCTATAAGATCCCCAGCAGATTTAAAAAATAAATTCTACCTACTTTTCTGCCTTTTTAAAAAAATAAATCCACTGGTGTAGCACTTCACCATTTTTTCCAGCCATTTGTGGTAGAATTTTTTTCTTTTTAAGAAAAAAGCAATCACTGCTTGGTTTTTATTCAAGACATTCTACATGCCGAGAGAGTGTGATAATTGCTATGTGTAGAGAAATGTGGAGATAACTTTGATACAGGTATGCAGGAGCAGTTAAGGGAAAATAAAAGACAGCTCAGTTCTGGGGAAGGGGAACAAACTCAAAATAACCTTGCATCAAGCCTGGTAGGTTTCCAAACCAACAAACAAATCTTTATTACAGTCAAAGACCAGCATAGGTAGGTTTCCAAGATTCTGTTATTATTTCCTACAACTATAAAGTAGCCTTCCTGTAATCCTTGTGATGTCTGTTTCCTGACCTGGCCTACTTCATAGTGATGACGCTATACTACTGAGGGAGACCTTCTTGAGGAACAGACCTTCTTGAGGAAAAGCTAGGGAGATGAGGGGAGGGGACATTCCTGCCCCTGGACAGTAGCTAGTCAAAGTGCAGGGGTTTGTCTAGACAGAAAAACAATTTAAAAAAACAGGCAAACTGGACAGCAATGCTTGAAACCAGAAATGCTGCTTTCAACTTTGAGCAGAAAACCACCAGGAGAGGTTGCACTCAAAGGGGGATGGATGTAGATAGAAGGTGACATCATCAGTTCCTGCCTTTCAGGTTGGCTTAATATGCTTGTGCAAATACACCTCTATCTTCTTAGTCATCCTTTCATCTTTCTTATTGAGTTTTGTGACATTGTAAGATGCAATCAAAGGCCACTTCCTAGGGAGTATAGCATTATAGAATCACAGGTTGGAAGGCATCTTGGAGGTCATCTAGTTCAACCCCTTGACTAGTGCAGAAATGTTCATACCATCCTGGACAAATGGCTATCTAATCTTTTCTTGAAAAACCTCCAGTGATCGAGGAACCATGAGTTCAGGAAGCAGGCTGTTCCACTGCTTAATAGCTCACATAGTCAGGAAATTCCTCCTTGCGCCTGTCTTCTGGGGCATTAGCTATCCACCCCAGCTTTGTGTCATCCACAGATTTTATGAGTATCCCTTCTTCCTCATCTAGGATGTTAAAGGAATTAGTGGATGTCATTTCAGAGCCACTAAATGAAATATATGAGAATTCCTTGAGCACAGGGGAAGTACCAGAAGATTGGAAAAGAGCCAATGTTATTCCAATATTTTAAAAAGGGAAGGAAGCTTGACATCAAAATACTAGAAAAGTTAATCAAACAGTGGCCTTGTGAGCACTTAGAAACTAACAGGGTGATCCCAGAAGCCAGCATGGATTTCTTCAAAATAGGGTTGTGCCATACAAGTCTTACTGCTTTCTTTGACAATGTGACTGGATTAGTGGGCTAAGGGAATGCTGTGGATATAGTATACTTAGAGTTCAGTGAGGCATTTGATAAAGTAGACCATACCTGCCTTCTCTATAAATTGGAACAATATTGGACTGATGGTACCACTACCAGATGGATTCGTGGGTGGCTGAACAACCATAGCCAATGCATGGTCCCTAATGGGTCTATGTCCACATGGAGAGAGATATGCAATGGGGTACCTCAAGGTTCTGTCCTGAGCCTCTTCAACATTCAATTATTTTCTCAGTAGAAACGTTTCACTCCTTATCCAAGGAGCTTCTTCAGTCTGAGTAAAGTTAGTAAGGGAATCCTTAAATACGTTTCTAGGGTGGCTGTGTGACCTTGCACCTGGGGCTAGGTCATGGTTTTTTTGAGATGTTTATTTCTAAGTCCCATTATCATCTAAAGGAAGATCGTTAAGATTACCCTGCTGCTGTTGAGCTTGCAAAATGGCCTTAATCTTCCTAGGCACAGAAGACAAAGCAGGAAGGAAGATAGGGGAAAGGTTGTGCCTGAGGCCCCCACCTCTATTCAAGGAAGGATTTTCCAAGTTGGCATAAATGGATTCCTTGACCCCTCTCTCAAACCACCTATCTTCTCTGTCTAAAATGTGAACATTAATGTCCTCAAATGAGTGTCCTTTTTCCTTTAGATGAAGATAAACTGCTGACTCTGGCCCCGTGGTGTTACTTCTCCTGTGTTGGGCCATCCTCCTGTACAAAGGTTGTTTTGTTTCTCCAATGTAGAGTTCAGAGCACTCCTCACTGCACTGGATTGCATACACTACATTGCTTTCCTTGTGTTTTGGACTTTGATCTTTGGGGTGTACAAGCCTCTGTCTCAGTGTGTTGGTGGGTTTGAAATATACAGGTATGTGGTGTTTGACAAATATCTGTTTTATCTTTTCAGACATGCCAGCCATGTAAGGAATGACCAGGTTCTTCCGTTTACTCTGAGTCTCAGCCCTATCTGTCGCTGTTTTAGGTCTGGTAGACTTAGATTTAGTGAAGGCCCAATTTGGATATCCACAGGCCTTCAGAGCTGTTCTCAGGTGCTGCTTTTCATTCTTTTTGGAATCCATGGATGTGGGGATGGTTTCTGCTCTGTGTGATAATGTCCTGATGACTCCTAGTTTGTGCTGCAGTGGATGGTGGGAGTCAAACATCAGGTATTGATCTGTGTGTGTGGGTTTCCTGTAGATCCCTACTTCTAGCTTGCCACCGGTCCCAATGAGGACTTCACAGTCTAGGAATGCCAGTCTGTTGTCCTTGGTGTCTTCTCTGGTGAACCTAATGTTGGCATCTATAGTGTTTATATGGTCCGTGAAGGCCTGTACTTCCTGGGCCTTTATTTTGACCCATGTGTCATCCACATACCTAAACCAGTGGGTGGGCACCGTTCCCTGGAAAGTGTTGAGTGCTTTCTTCTCCACTTCTTCCATGTATAAATTGGCCACAATGGGTGACACAGGAGAACCCATGGCACAGCCGTGTTTTTGTCTGTAAAAGTCACCTCTGTATGAGAAATAAGTGGTGTTAAGACACAGGTCCAGAAGATGGCAGATCTGGTTTGGGTTGAGATGGTTTCTCCTTTCAAGGGTGCTGTCCTCTTCTAGTCTCTTCCTGACAGTGGATAGAGCATGAGTGGTGGAGATGCTGGTGAAAATGGAGGACACATCGAAAGAGACCATAGTTTCATCTGTATCCAGTTTCAGGATCTTTGCTTTGGAAACAAATTCTTCCGAATTTTGGATGTGGTGTTCAGAGTGTCCAACTAGAGGTGCTAGTATGGTAGAGAGGTGTTTGGCAATGTTGTATGTTACTGAATTAATGCTGCTGACTATGGGTCGGAGGGGTGTTCCTTCCTTGTGGATGTTAGGAAGTCCGTAGATGCAAGGGATGGCTTCTCCAGGATACAGACGGTGGTAGGTAATCCTATCGATGAAACCATCATGTTCCAATTGTTTCAAACTGTCTATTACCTTTTTCTTGTAATTGCTGGTGGGGTCTCTTTTCAGTTTTTCATATGTATGGTGATCCTCCAAAAGTGAGGTAATTTTATTGTGGTAGTCTGCAGTGTTTAGAACCACTGTACATCTTCCTTTGTCAGCAGGTAAAATGGTGATGGTTTCATCTTTGCTGAGGGTTGTCAGGGCTCTCCTCTCTTGGACGGTAAGGTTGGGGTGAGGAGGCTGAGCACTGGACAGAGCTGCAGATATTTTAAGCCGGAGTTGTTCCGCTTCCTCAAAAGGTAGGTGGTTGTTGTGGATGGCCGATTCTGTGGCTGTAATGAGCTCCACCACCGGAACTTGCTTGAGAGTGATGGCAAAATTAAGACCTTTGGCTAGGACATCTCTCTCTGGTTGGGTGAGTTCTCTGTCTGAGAGATTTTTCACCCACATGTTCTTTTTGTCCTCTGTGGTCCTGTTGTTGTTGTTCCTCCCAGCGGTTTCTCCAGTTCCTTGTTTCTGCTTGCTGCGAGAAAGAAGAATGTCAAATTTCTTAGTTTGCCTCTCCTTGACCTTCTGATGCTGGGCCAGCTGTACTTTATTGCCAAGCTGAATAACTCTATCCAGGACTGGGTCAGGAAGGGTGGCTGTGAGTTCCTGGTGAAGGTTCTCAAAATTGTATTGCAGGGCATCAATGGTGAAGTGGACTTGCCTTATTCTTTCATTTAGAAGATGTCTTTGTGCCTTCTGCAGGATCTGGTCTGCTCTGTGACCCTTCACCATGGATTGCAGGCGTAGGCTTGTTGGGATGAGTCTCTGTTGTCTGCATCTGAGGTTGAAACGTAGGTGGTTTCTATAGTCTGCCACCTTTCTTGCTGTCTTCTCGAATTTCCTTACCAACTTCAGGGTTACTTCCCCAAAATGTATGGCAATATGTCGATGAAGGTTCTCAGTCATCCAGGTGGAACAGTCTGTGGCTTGAATCATGTCAACTGGATTTCTATTTTCTCAGTAGAAACGTTTCACTCCTTATCCAAGGAGCTTCTTCAGTCTGAGTAAAGTTAGTAAGGGAATCCTTAAATACGTTTCTAGGGTGGCTGTGTGACCTTGCACCTGGGGCTAGGTCATGGTTATTTTGAGATGTTTATTTCTAAGTCCCATTATCATCTAAAGGAGGATCGTTAAGATTACCCTGCTGCTGTTGAGCTTGCAAAATGGTCTTAATCTTCCTAGGCACAGAAGACAAAGCAGGAAGGAAGATAGGGGAAAGGTTGTGCCTGAGGCCCCCACCTCTATTCAAGGAAGGATTTTCCAAGTTGGCATGAATGGATTCCTTGACCCCTCTCTCAAACCACAAGTTGGTTGGCAAGAGTTTAAGTAGCTCCTCCCTATTGCCTGTCACCATCTTGCCATCTTCTCCAACCAGTGGGCCAACCACTTCCTTGACTTTCCTTTTGTTCCACACATATCCCAAAACCTTTTGTTATTTTGGGCATTCTTCACAAGCCTTAGCTCATGCTGAGCCTTAGCCTTTCTGACCTCATTCTTGCAGACTCTGATATTCTGTCTTTATTATATCCCCTTCTTTCCATTTTTTAAAATTTGTCCTTTTTGTTTCTGAGTTAATTGGAGAGATTTTGGTGTAACCACTCCACTTTCATTAGGTGTGTTCCATTGTTTTTCTCTCTTTGGTATTGTTTGGGTTTGTATCTTTGAACTGATTATCCCTTTGAACTGATTTCTGAGTAAATATGCAAAAAATGTGCAGGAAATTGATACATTGCTTTCCACCATTTGGATATTAATTTATGATCTTCCGTTTCAGCAAGATGCCCATCATTTTTGACTAACTGAATAGATGAGTCACTTATTTAGTGACATACTCTTTAGTGACAGAGTTTCCTCTCACCAAACAAGTTAGTATTACAAAAATCCAGACACTAGAGCCTTACTTAAAAAAAATGCACCATGCTGTGACTAGGAATTAAAATAGAGGGGGGTAGAGAGAGTCAGTGAAGTAGAATATGGCTTGCTGAGCTACTGTACTGGTAGCTTGTGGGAAAAGAGGCATTTGCAAATATGACCAAATGATTTAATTTCCAATTATTTAGGAGTATGAGATTGACATCAGCTACACAGTTTCCCTGAAGTATGCTTGAAATTAGTTTTGTGTTGATAATAATGACATCTCTATAAACCTTGAGAACAGGGGAAAAATTATTGGTTGGATAAATCTGTTGGAAGGAGATATTTTGAATTGCATACTAGTATGAATGAAAAACACTATGGTTTTCATCCCGCTTACATTTCCAATTCCCACTTAGCCCTGGAACTTACTAGATGCTCTGGAAGCCGGTCACCTTTCAGTATGTCATTTTAAAAGAATTGCTGGGAGGATAAAATGTAAAGGACCATCCAGCTTCAATATTTTAGAATTTTCTTTCTTTTTTTTCACTGCCTTTCAACAGCACTGCATCTGAAATGGCATCAAGCATTAACCACTTTCAAACATATTATATCTGACTGGAGGCTAAAAAAAAGTCAATATTGACAAGATTGTGTTTGAAAATAACATTATATTTCTGAAATGTGTGTTTAAAAAGAAGTAGCTGACATTTTAAAAAGAAGAGACTGAGCTTTCATATGGAAACTGAAGCTTCTTTATGTTTTAAAAGAATGTGTCACAATGATGGCTCTTCTTTGAAGTCTCCATTTAAAATATGTCTTCCTTGTCCACCTCATCAGGACCAACAGGTTCAAACTGTTCCCAGATAACTGCGCAAGACCATGCTCCAGGCATCACCACAGGATCTCCACAGCTAGAATGTAAGTCTGAGTGAATTTGAGAGACTTTATCTTACCAAGGAGAAATTAGGCCACCCTAAACAGAGCACCAGCCAGCTGTCTATGGACACAATAAAGACAGAAAAGTAACTATGTTTTGTTGCCTTTGTCACCCCAAGGTAATACCTAAGAAAGGCTCTTACTTGTGATCAATCAGGTTCACTCTTCATTTTCCTCCAGTGATGTCTTCATTACCAGGGTTTCTTCTGACAATCAAGGACTTCTCTGGGATTTACATGCATAGAGAGTCGACACAGAAGCAATCCAAGGCTGTCATTGTCTTCTCATTCTAAGTGGCAACTAAAACCCCAGGAACAACCCCAAGCTCCCTTTGGAACATAACCAGGTCCATCAGGTGCATGGGGTGGATTTATTGAATAGATCCTACCTCCCTGTCGTGTGGTGCAGCCTCATTAGGAGTGGATGGACACGCTACACCTGTAGGCTGTTACCCTTGAGGTAACGGTTCAGTATGTAAGTTTTGCCTTAGAATTACTTGTTTTATGGATACGTACCATCAGAAAAATTATACCGTCAAATCTTTTGTCAATTGTAACTCTAGAGGTGAGATATATGGTATTCAGTGCCCTTGTTCGCTTTTATATGTGGGTTACACTTCAAGAGCAGTGAAAATGAGGATTTGTGAACACAGAAGCTGTATTAGACGTCAGAAGATTACTTCTCCTCTTGTGCAACACTTCAGAGCCTTGAACCACATGGAGAGCCAGATTCCATCCACCTACTCCCCCCACCAAAAACCTGCTAACCCAGAGATCAACAGTCAAGTACCTTACAGTCATCAATTTTTCAAATAGCTGGGGGAGAAAAACCAGTCAGGCTTTCATGAAAAAAAAACACCCTCTAAAATCTCACTGAATGAGGCATAGATAGGGAAAAAAAATTAAAGATACAAGTAGACCTAATAATCAATCAAACAGAATATTTGTAGCTCAGGGTTGAACTGTGGAGTTCTTTGTGCTCTCTGAGCCTTGTTGTTTTCTTGCAGACGTTTCATTGCCAGACGAGGCAACATCTTCAGTGCACAGTGCAGATTATGCACTGAAGATGTTGCCTAGTCTGGCAATGGAACATCTGCAAGAAAACAAGGCTCAGAGAGCACCAAGGACTCCACAGACCTAATAATTGCAAATGCCATCTTTTACAGAGAGCTCTGTCTCTGTCTCCCTTCTTCTTTCTCTCTGCATGTATGTATATCCCAAGGTTTCAAAGCTTGTCTTTATATCACAGTAGTCTGCTAGCAACCCTTTACTTGGTCTTTTCTGTTACAGTCAACTACAAATTGTTTACAAAACAATCCTCTCTGTTCCCAGACATCCTGCTCCCCCACCTTGCTTGTTTCCTTCTCAGCAGGTGCAGAAGCAGTTTGGCATGGTCTGGAGGGAAACAGAATGCTCACAAATTCTCTGACACAGCCCATTCCCAGATTCATAAATTTTGCATATTAGTCTTCTAATGGCTGTTACTTGCAAGTTTAAAATGAAGGAAGAGTGCCATGTAAGCAACCTTGAGCTTTTGAAGAAAATAGATATAAATCTAACAAGCTAGTAAGTGTTATTTTTGCTTACTGGCAGGGGGGATTTCTGGAAGGGAGACCTTGAAAGATCCTTTCCCCTTCTCTTGTCCGAATGTATAATCCAGATTAGGCTCCTTTACTGTTTCAGGTTTCAAACTCATACACACTCAGTTGCTAGTTCAGAACTTTCCAAACTTTTCATGTTGGTGACACACTTTTTAGACATGCATCATTTCGCGACACACTCTTACAGCAGGGCACAAGGCAGGCACTAGGACCTGCGCGGAATCACAGCAGGTCTGGAGGCAGCAGGGCACAAGGCAGGCACAAGGACTTGCGCGGAATCCTGGCAGGGCAGGTTTGAAGGCAGCAGGGCACAAGGCAGGCACTAGGACCTGCGCAGAATCACAGCAGGTTTGGAGGCAGCAAGGCACAAGGCAGGCACTAGGACCTGCGTGGAATCACAGCAGGTTTGGAGGCAGCTAGGCACAAGGCAGGCACTAGGACCTGCATGGAATCCTGGCAGGGCTCAGAGGCAGCAGCAGCTGGGACACACCCAGACACTGCAGCTGACACACTAATGTGTCCTGACACACAGTTTGGAAAGCTCTGTGCTGGGTGAAAATATGAATTTACTCAAGGCTGAATAGATAATGGCAGACAAGGAAAGGAATGTAAATCAAAACAGAGTCTCTGGGAAAGAAAGCTTGCCTGGGTAGTTTTGCTTTCAGTAGGAACATGAAGAAGAGAAGTCAAATCCAGTCCAAAGTTCAGACAGCCAAGTCAGGTTTGTCAGCCAGTCCAAAGGTCAGGATTACAGGTATCAAAAGCAAAATAACAGGAACAACACATCAAAGCAGGTGATCAGACAGCTATTTCCAACAGATAAACATGGGTCAGGTCTGCCTCTTAAATCAGGCTGCAGCCAACTGTCTTTATTTTAGAAAGTTACTCCCTTGCTTGGTAAGGAGCCTCATTGAGCATCTTTGTTTTTCTCTGCTCTCCACTCCATTCACTGAGTCTGAGGGCTTGGAGGCCGTACCTTATGATCAGACTGCTCTAGCTGTTCCGATGGTGCTTGTGTTTGATCAGCCTCAGGTGATTCCTGGCTTGGTGTCTCCTGAGGCTGACATTCCATTGGTTCAGCTGAAGCAGCTTCTTCAGAGTCAGAGTCTATCCATGATACTATCCCCCTTCCCAGAACCCCCTCCACCCTCAGTTGGACTTCTGGGGGTATCATTCATGGAATAGACTAACTAGACGTGGTGTGTGGACTTCGGATGCATCCTCCCAGGACCATTCCTCTGGGCTGTATCCCTTCCAGTCCACCAGGTATTTTAATTGGCATAGATGCCAACAGGAGTCCAAAATATGTGCCACATTGTACTCAGGTTCACCATCTACCATGACAGGTGGTGGAGGTGGTACATCTGATCAATGAGTACTTACTGGAGTATCAAGAACCAACAGCGATCTATGAAAGACTGGGTGCACTTTGAATGATGTGGGTAGTTTAACCTGATAGTTGTTGTTTATTCGTTCAGTCACTTCTGACTCTTTGTGACTACATGGACCAGCCCACGCCAGAGCTTCCTGTCAGCCGTCGCCACCCCCAGCTCCCCCATGGTCAAGTCCGTCACCTCCAGAATATCATCCATCCATCTTGCCCTTGGTCGGCCCCTCTTCCTTTTGCCTTCCACATTCCCTAGATAACCTGATAGACTACGGGGTTAATAATAGCTTTGTTAGGGAAAGGACCGGTGATCTAGTTTTTTAGATTGGCGCTGGGTAGCTAAATGCTGGGTGGAAATCCAAACCAAGTCCCTGACTGACAAGATAGCTCCAGGTCATTGATGTTGATCGGCGAAGTGTTTATATGATTCCATTGCCTTCCGTACCCGATCCTGAAGGACTTGGTGGATTGTCTTCAGCTCCTGCAGGAATTGATTTGCGGCTAGGATGGATGAAGTAGGTGAAGAACCAAGGATGGAAACCATGGTTCAGAAAGAATGGTTTCATTTGCTTAGAGGTGTGTTGTGCATTGTTGTAGGCAAATTCCACTGAAGCCAGAAGTTCAACCCAATTGTCTTGGCAGTACTTTACATAACACCAGAGATACTGCTCAAGGATAGTATTCATCCATTCAATTTCCCATATGACTGGATGAGGGGCTGAAGAAAGATGGACTTGCACTCTCAACCCATCAAAGGGGGCCTGCCAAACCTGAGCAGTGAACTGTGGGCTCCAATCTGAAATCAGGTGCTCTGTAGGTGGAATATGTTATTTAAAAAGAGACTTGCCATCTCTTTGGTTGTGTGTAGGCCTGTACAAAGGATGAAATGAGCTGTCTTGTTGAGAGTGTCCACAATCATCAATATGGTGGTTGCTCCCTTTGACAGAGGTAGCTCTGTGATGAAGTTGAGAGACACAGCTTGCCGGGGTCTTTCCGGTGTTGGCAATGGTAGTAGTTCTCCAGATGCTTCCCTGGAAATCCTTGGATTGGTGGCAAACAGGGCATGAAGTGACATATTTCTCTACCTCCGTCCAGAGGTGTGGCCACTAGAAATCTCTAGCCACCAAGTGCAGAGTCTTTAAAGTGGCCTGTATGATCTAATGTGGGGAAATTATTGCCATATGGCTAAACACCTGAAGGCTTTCACTTTGAGGTTTCCTTAACCCCACTCTGCTCATATGTTGAAAGGTGAACACATTTGAATTCTGCAACCTTTTATGGCATCCTGACATATACAGTAAATGGACTTTTAATGAATGTGTGAAGTTGGACCTGATTTGACTCCAAAGTATTCAAGTGTAGCAGGCCTCTATCCTAATATGAAGGGCTTTTTATATAAAATATTTCAGCCTTCTAGTTTCCTTATATTTTGCATGTTAACTGAGAAAAGAGATCAGGAGCAGATCGGTGTAATCTTTCATTAGTGCCATTTTCAAGCCATTGTATTCAATGGCTCCTCTGTAATTTCCTATGTGACATTTAAAACTACATTTTATGAGAGATATAGGTGGGTGGATATTGTAATTAAATGCCTTGCTACTTGACCTCTTCCGTGCTATCTGAATGAAATGTAATTACAATGATTGGAAAGTGGAATCTCCATGTTTTCTTTCAATGATTCCAGAATTATCCATGTAACATATTACTGGCACTTCGTATATAGGTTGCCTCTACTTTAAATTTTTGTTTTGTTGGTGGAACGGGGGAAGAGTGGCCCTGTAAGGAGTGATAAACAACTGATTGTGCTCATCATGCTTTGTCTTATGAAGCTTAGATTTGAAGCCCATTCAGCAGTCTGTTAGAACTACTGAAATGGAGCAGAGCTGCTAAACTCGTGTACAGAAAAAGAATATTGTTTAAAAACAAAGCCCATTAGCATATTAGAGAGATCCAGGTTAATCTTACACCTTTAGCCCACCCAAGCATAAACAAACATGTGCTTAGACATGGCAGGTATGAAAAGTAAGTACAAAAGAATCCTTACATTTATTCATTGCAGGTACAGCATTTTCAGTAGATAAATTATGTTCCATTTCTTCTTTCTGTTCCCTAAACTTAGTTAACTCTTGCCCCTCATTGCTGGCAAGAGATGCATGTTGAAAGGGGGAAATATCTCTTAGGCCCATCCATGGCCTAGGATGGAGCAGCACACAGCCGTGTGCTTAGCTCCCAGTCGAAGGAGAAAGAGAGAGGAAGTGGGAGTGGCCACAAACAGCTTCCTCAAAAAGCATGGGCAAAGCATGGATTCTATTTTGCAGAAGTGGTCATTAATTAAATAATTAAATTTAAAAAATAAGTAGTTATTAATTAAACAGATTAATATAATGCTGCAGATGCTACTGTATGTATTAAAGGACCTTTTTCCAGTTTACTTCACAGAAAATCAGTGCAATCAGAAAATTGCTGGAATTGTTATGGTAAAAGACTGACACATATGATTATCACCAACCTATATATTCCTATCTTCATAGACACCACCCACCAGTTCATACTTTATGACATAGATTTAACCCTCTTGTTCATACACTTTCATTTCTATGCATATATTCTTCAGTTTCATTCTACAAGATCAGTTCACCTTTACTCAGTTCTATTACATCCTTTCCCTTGTGCTACTATTTTTTTTAAATATGGCAGCATGAACTCAGGAAATGTCAGATGCCTGCAAATAAAAAGAAAAAAAAAGACTTGGGTGGGCCACCTGAAGCTTGTGGTCTATGGGAAGCTTACCTGGAACAGGCCTGACAAACAGGAAATGTAATATAAATTTAATTTTTAACTTCTGTAGTTTGAACTGGAAGTACAAATGAACAATGCTTGAAAGAGGTACAACCTTTCATTTTATTCTGCTTTCATATCATCTGTCTTTCAAATCCCATGATTCTCAATGAAAACAAATATTTTCTTATGGACGTGGCTATGTCCCATTCCTGCTGTATCTATGACTTATTTCAGTCTGCCAAAGGTCAATTTGCTTTTCTATGTGTTATACTTGGTTTTGTAATTTAAAGCCATAGCTGCAAATGGAAACGATGTTTAATTTATTTAAAGTGCTGGTTATTTAATTTTGTTTCTGTCAGGTTTGCATTCTTGGTAAGTTAAACTGAGCTTTAAATTTTAAATAATTCACATTGTTTTTGGAACCCAGCTTCATGGATCAAAAAATAAACCACAAAATTTATATTGTGCAATTATTATAAAGGGAATTTTGAAGCAGCAGGCGTTGCCTTCATGTTGGTTAATACTGCCTCCATCTGCTAAGGGGATATTTTTACTCCCAGTTCTCATCTAGTATAGTTTATGTACTTTGTCTGCCTTGCTTCCTGATTTTCTCAGTCACTGACTCAGATCCTTGACATTAGTTTTGTACATGCTTATCTGATTGCAAGACAATAAAGCTTAATCTTTTCATTAGTGAAACTGATAAAGGTTGGAAAGACACAGTTTTAAAATGCTGGTGACAATTATGTAGCATCTGAAAGATATGGACCACACGTGCCTTTTTTTTTAAAGAATCCATTCATGTGTGAACTATGTTAGGAATCTAGACTGATGTGATATTAACTTGCAAAATTTAATCCAAGTCCTGAATATATAATAGCAGTAGTTTTGGCTATATTTTATTACGATGGAGAAATTATCAATAAACCATTATTTCTCCATAGTATGCTTATAATTCTACTGGCATCAGAGGTATACCTACTGCTTTTTACAACAGCTGCATAAGAAGATAATGCATGTTTTCTGTTTTGCAAACCATCGGAACTAAACTTTTTAAAAAAAATAGCTGTAAAAGAAATCATAGATCCAATTTTCATTTACTCTGACTCAGTGCAATTAAACCCAGTGCAATCAAATCCAATACCCACAAATAAAACAAAACAAACGAACAACCTGGGAAAAATTTGATGTGGTTATTACAGTTCTTCATAAGAACACATGAACTGGCCCTTTTAAAAATGGTTGCTGAGAAGATCCTTTTTTTTTTTTTTTTTTTGAATAAGGTGATTTTTCTCAAATTATTACTAGTATGATGTCATGTCTCATTCCCACATTCCTAATACTATCTCCTCAGAACTGGATGAGATTGCAAAGTAGCAGTAGTAATTTGAGAATCAAAGTTTCTTTGGATTAAAAACTATAAACTGGCCTAAGATAAATGCCTGTTCTTATGATTCCATATAAACCACTTTTTGGTAGACGCTTGTCCATCAAAAACTACCCCAACTCAAATGAGTTACTTTGTAGGAACTTTTGGCATTTTAATTTTAATTAATTGCCTATTGCCGGAACCAGTCTCATCCCCCATCAATGGTGATGTTACTTTGTAATCACTTAGAGCAGCAGTAGGCAGCCTTTGATGGAGTTAACACCCTTTCGATATTCTGTGGAAAAGAATGGGAAGAACAATGATCCACTATGTGTGGATCACTTTGCTTTCTTCAGGTTCCCTTCTTTAGGGATAGAATTTTTGGAGGGTAGCTTGTACTGTCTCTTAGGAGGCTTACACTATGGTTTTTATGTGTTTTCTAACTGCCACTAATTTCAGTGACAGTGGTTAAAGTGGCCTTCTCTGCAATGGTGAGAAGTGGCCTTCTCTGCAATGGCACCCGCCCTTTGGAATATCTTGACCCCAGAGTTGAGGCGGATATCCTCCCTCCCTCCCGGCCTTCTGGAAAAATCTGAAAACCTGGTTCTGCCGCCTAGCGTGGGAAGGAAAAGGTAATAGCTCCTCCTGGTGGTGGTTAGTATCATAATACCCTCCCTATTGTTTGAGATTAATTCGCTAGATTGGATTTTATATTTATATGTATTATGTCATATTGTATTTATGTTGTATTTTAATCTTATTTTTATTGTAAGCCACCTAGAGTCCCCCATTGGGGGAGATGGGCGGTCATATAAATTTAAATAATAAAGAAAGAAATAATAAAGAAAGAAATCTCTTGAAGAAACAGGTGTTGGGAGGTTCTTGTGGCTCTATGGCCCTGGTTGCCTTTCCCTGATCTAGACACAGAGAAGCTACAATGGGCTACAAATGGGTATGATCAAAAACAAAGATGGCAAGGACCTAACAGAAGCAGAAGAGATCAAGTAAAGGTGGCAAGAATATACGGAAGATCTGTAGAGGAAGGATAATAATATTGGAGATAGCTTTGACGGTGTGGTCAGTGAGTTAGAGCCAGACATCCTGAAGAGTGAGGTTGAATGGGCCTTAAGAAGCATTGCTAATAACAAGGCAGCAGGAGACGATGGTATCCCAGCTGAACTGTTTAAAATCTTGCAAGATGATGCTGTCAAGGTGATGCATGCCATATGCCAGCAAATTTGGAAAACACAAGAATGGCCATCAGATTGGAAAAAATCAACTTATATCCCCATACCAAAAAAGGGAAGCACTAAAGAATGTTCAAACTATCGAGCAGTGGCACTTATTTCACATGCCAGTAAGGTAATGCTCAAGATCTTGCAAGGTAGACTCCAGCAATTCATGGAGCAAGAATTGCCAGATGTACAAGCTGGGTTTAGAAAAGGCAGAGGAACTAGAGACCAAATTACCAATATCCGCTGGATAATGGAGAAAGCCAAGGAGTTTCAGAAAAACATCTATTTCTGTTTTATTGACTATTAACTAAAGCCTTTGACTGTGTGGATCATAAAAAATTGTGGCAAGTTCTTGGTGGTATGGGGATACCAAATCATCTTGTCTGCCTCCTGAGGAATCTGTATAACGACCAAGTAGCAACGGTAAGAACAGACCAAGGAACATTGGACTGGTTTCAGATTGGGAAAGGAGTACGGCAGGGTTGTATACTCTCACCCTACCTATTCAACCTGTACACAGAACACATCATGCGATGTTCTGGGCTTGAGGAATCCAAGGCTGGAGTTAAAATCGCTGGAAGAAACATTAACAATCTCAGATATGCACTTGGATTCAACCACTTGGATGGCTGAAAGCGAGGAGGAGCTGAGGAGCCTTAAGACGAAGGTCAAAGAAGAAAGTGCAAAAGCTGGGTTGCAGTTAAACCTCAAAAAAACCAAGATTATGGCAAGCAGCTTGATTGATCACTGGAAAATAGATTTAGAAAAAGTGCAGGCAGTGACAGACTTTGTATTTCTAGGCGCAAAGATTACTGCAGACTCTGACTGCAGCCAGGAAATCAGAAGACGTCTACTTCTTGGGAGGAGAGCAATGGCAAATCTTGATAAAATAGTTAAGAGCAGAGACATCACACTGACAACAAAGGTCCGCATATTTAAAGCAATGGTATTCCCCGTAGTAACCTATGGCTGTGAGAGCTGGACCATAAGGAAGGCTGAGTGAAGGAAGATAGATGCTTTTGAACTGTGGTGTTGGAGGAAAATTCTGAGAGTGCCTTGGACTGCAAGAAGATCAAACCAGTCCTTACTCCAGGAATTAAAGCCAGACTGCTCACTTGAGGGAATGATATTAAAGGCAAAACTGAAGTACTTTGGCCACATAATGAGAAGACAGGATACTCTGGAGAAGATGGTGATGCTAGGGAAAGTAGAAGGCAAAATGAAGAGGGGCCAACCAAGGGCAAGATGGATGGATGATATTCTGGAGGTGATGAACTCAACCGTGGGGGAGCTGGGGATGGTGACGTCCGACAGGAAGCTCTGGCGTGGGCTGGTCCATGAAGTCACGAAGAGTCAGAAGCAACTGAATGAATGAACAACAAATATGTGTGAAAGTGAACATATTTGCAGAAATGTTAAAATGCTTTATTGTGTAACCAATCATAAATTGATGTAAATACTCTAATCCATTAGTAGAGTGTTAGAATGGTTAGAATACTATGGGCAGTACAGGAGGAAGATACTAAATAGAATGCTGCCACATTATGAAGGCAATTTCAGCTATCTCAGTACATTAGAAGGCAGGAGCAACATTATTCCAGCTGAGTGGACCTGAAAGTCATTTTTGGAAGGCTATCAAAATCATCATCATCTGATCCCAACATTTACCACTGTTTCCTGAAGTTTAACAAGGAACAAACACACCCAAGCAAAAGATGGATCAAACATATGAAGTTATTTAGTAACATTTCACTAAATCAGTGTTTTGTGATTGATTGTGTCCTCACTGATCAGTTTGTGAATGAAAAGCCAACAAAAGCCACTTTTTGTGAGAAGGCCCCAAATTCCAAGTGTACCCAACAACTTTTGGTCTTTTGGTCTAGAGAGCTACAGTGTAGTAGGGACCATGCTTCTCCTGCTATTTTTTCTGAAGCTGGCTTTAAATAAAATGAAAATACGATGGAATTATCTTGGGTAGTGTAACAAAGGCAAAAACAAAAGCAAAGAGATCTCTGCAGTAAATCAAGCCACATGATATAAAATCAAAACACATTTAACTCAACTGAATTAGCAAGTTTAGTTTGAAAGCACATCATTCTGCATGCTGGCACAAACAACTGCCATGCTTTCCCATCAAGACTAATCTTTTAAAGTTAACTAACATTCATCCAGCTATTATAAACACTACAGTTGAAAACAGTACTGAGGATTCCTTTCAGCTATGAACATAAAGATAAATGGTGTCAAGTGAGGTGTGAGACATGTGGAGGAGAGGAAAAAAGATTTTAGCTGGAATCTTTGAGGAGTGCTATAATGGAAGAAACAACAGTACCTAGTATAACATTGTCAGTTGTTCTAATTTTGCCACCACTGTGTAGCCAATTGCTTTTAACTACTGTACACTATTAAAATGAACCCAAAGGCAATCCTTTATCTCAGGAAGTGTGAAAAAATACTTTCCTAGACTTCTCACAGGGGGTATTAAAACAATGTTTCATTCATAAGTTAGGGTTGAAAGAGCAAAGATGTATACATTCAGAGCCTTCTATCATTTGCTCAGCAATACCTGAATTAAGAGCTGTAATAAAATTTGCAACTGTAAACAAAGCTGCTGAATTGATATGTTTCATGTTACAGTTGATATGGGACTGTTGTCTCCTTTCCATGTATCTTTTACATACATAATCACTAATACCATAACATCTTAAACCACTATAACAGAACATCTTATTATGCATGATGGGAGATAAAGATCAATTCCCCTTGAGCCTCAAGTTCAGTTTGGTTTCTTTCAGCCCTGGTCTTCAGTCTTTTGAATAACACATCTGCTATGGCGGTACACCTTGGAATTGTTGGAGGTCCCAGAAAATCAGCATGCCTCATTAGCATATGGGTGATTGCTCTAGGAGGCAAACTCACTGTGTGCTTCCAGAGGAAGCTGCTTGTTGCTCCTCCCACTTCCTCTTTCTCTCTCTTTCCTTTTGCCACCAGAGGAGAAGGACCATGCGGCTGCTGGTCCTTCCATCTAGAGGCCATGAGGCCTAAACTCTAGAAGGTTTCCCCTTTTTCTCCACGCAGCTTTTGGCAGCAATGAGGGCTAATACAGTTTTAGAGAAACACAGAAGATCAAGGATCATTCCTAACAGAATGGATGTAACTGTAACTGGACCAAATAAACGTAAGAATTCTATTGTACTCACTTTTGTAACCTACTTTGTCTAAGTGTGTAATTCTTTATGCTTGGGTGGGCTAAGTGTGTAAGATCAATAACCTGTATCTCTCTAGCGTGCTCATTAATGCTATTGTTGATAATATTCCTTTCTGTGCGTTTATTGCCTTGCTGCATTAAGCTCTGCTCCATTCAGTGGTCCTAGAAGTCCACTAATGGTCATCAGGAATGTCCCTTGTGAACCCAGGTGTGCTTCACCCATTTGACATAGTATGTGATCATCTTAATCCTTCCTGTCAAGACAGAAAACTGAGCCATAAATTGGGAGCACACCTACTCAACCTCAGCTATATAGCTAAAGAATTTCATCCATTCCTCCCTCTTTTCAGTTTCCCAGACAGATGCTATCCAGAATTCTGACTCCTCCCAGCAGCTCAGCAGAGAGGTTGAACACCCCAGCTTCCCAAGCAGAGTATGGCTTCAGGGTGTACACCTGATACATTCAAGGTTGGAGTATTGTCCCTGGGAATTTAATTAGTTAACAGACAGATTCCAACATCTCTTTGGAGCAGTATGGCCTTTGCCAATTTGCTTGTGTTTTGTTCGTTGTATTTTTTATTTTATGATCTGGAAGATTCTAGATCAGAAACCTCAGTTTAAACAGACAGGCTGAGCTTTTTTTTTCTTCACTCACCTTTGGTGCTAGAAGGACTCCAAGCTGAAACATTCCATTACCAAATAAGGCTTATCTTTGTTTTTTCTTACCTTGTAAGGTGATCTGCCTTCAGCTAAGCTGAGCTGGGTAGTCACATGTCACATTGACTACTATGGCAACTGATTTCTTGTTATCAACAAGTTAATTTGTAAAAAGGGAGATCTTTTGTTTAAGCCAGATGGCTATGCTTTTCTCAACCTATTCAGATGTAAGTTTTTTCTGCCTGTGTGCCTCTCTGAGGTGAAACAGATTCCTGTAAATATGTTCTTTTGTTTTAAATAAATGCAACTATATTTTATACTGCAAAAGACTATTTTATTGATCTCTCTCTTTGCAAGCTTCTACAACTCTGTACTTAAAAATAAATATTAATAACATTGTTCACCCTGAGAGGCCTGAAATCTATTACTTGAGTGCCTGGCTTGAACTCTCATTCCTTGACATATTTTTCATAGCAGGCCTATTGCTCAGTTTGGGTCTCACATAATGTCCTTTGGACTGGCTTCAGGGTCTCTCATAGGGTTTATAGAGTTGGTCCAAAATGTGCAGGATACTCAGGTTGGTGGGAAGTTTTCCTCCTTCCCTTTAGTGTTGAACAAATGCTAAAGGGCTCCGGGCTTCCTTCCCATTCACAAGATTGAAGGGGAAGAATCTAAGATTTGGACATAGTACTGCCCAATAATCAAACAGCAATTGAGCAAGCGTTAAGTCCCTCTTAGAATACTCATTAAGAAACTTGAATCATAAATTGAATGGCCATGTGCATTCAGAATTGGCCAGTCATTTTGATTAATTCTTTCATATATGGACATCTTCAGATGTTTTCTTCCCCTTCATTACATAAGAGAAAAAATAGTGTAGCTTAACTTGTCTTACTATGTTCGACGTGAAGAATGAATGAATGAATGTTTGTTTATTCGGTCAATGACCAGCAACTTAAAATTGATAAAAATAACAATTAAAATCAAACTAGTCAATTAAATACAATTATACATAGGTAACTATGGGTTAAAACTATAAATTTAGACAATTTAAAAACTATAAATTTAGGGGAAAAAACTATAAATTTAGGGGAAAAAACTATAAATTTAGGGAAAAAAACTATAAATTTAGACAATTTTAATATAATCTATAAAACCGTATTACAATAAAACCCTATTACAATAATGACATGTTTATTTACCTAAACATTAATAGATCTATCATTTTAATGGTATGTTGTAAAATATATATCCTAAAAATTTCTTAAAAAATACATAAACAAAGTATTAATAAAAATAGAAAAATATGCTCAATTCCCTACTTCTTTAACTGGTTTTGCCTTATTATCATTGTGGCAGCGTAGAATTTTGCTACTGCAGGTGTAATAACTGGGTTTGAGTCCTGCAGAAGATGGTTCTCTTAAAAACTATCAGGTCTCCCTTGACATCTTTCTATTAGGGGGTAAATATATGTTGATCTAATATCCCTATAATATTTACATCGCAATAGAACATGAGTGATGTTTTCTACCTCCTTAGTGCTGCATGTACAAATTCTTTCTCCTAAGGGGTTTTTATTATAGCTGCCTTGCAGGAGTGCTGATGGAAGGATATTAAATCTAGCTCTAAAAAATGCTATTCTAATCTTAGGAAAGGTTAGCTCTTTCAAATAACTTGCTGGTTCCCATGTACCCCATCTTATCCAATTCCTGCTGTGTAAAGATATCCTATTAACTTTAGCTGGAATTCCATATCTCTGATTCTGTTAATAACCAATTGCTTGGCTTGATCGTAACCTAATGATTTTAAAAATAATGGAGAAAACCCATATAAAGCCAGCTTATGCTCTATTGCCTGTTTCCAGGGAGAGAGAAAATTATCAATCAGGACTAGAGGGGTCAGACCTACTGGAAGGAATTGAATTTTCAACCAAAAGGTTAACATCATCTTCCAGGCCCTAACCTGTATTTTAGGCATTCCTGTTTCTAGTCTCATCTGGGCATTTGCTGTTCTGCTAGGTGCCGCTAGAATTGATCACAGGAATTTTGTTTGTACGGTTTCTAGTGACTCTTTCTTCAAGAAGATTCCTGCTTATGCCCCATAGAGAATTTGAGTCAATGTTTAACCCTCAAACAATTTTAAGGCTGCAGGGACTAATTGTCCTCCACCTATGTAAAAATAGCATTTGAAGATCTAAGGGCTGATTGCATCGCATAATTCAGATGGGCATTCCAATTACCTTTTGAGTGAAAAATCACTCCAAGGTATTTAAATGCATTAACTTGTTCTAGATTATGCCCTTCTATCCTCCAAGAGTATTGAGTAGCTCTTTTAGCAAAGACCAGGATTTTTGATTTATCAAAATTAAGAACCAATTTATTTTTTCTGCAGTAATTTAGTGTTGCTGCTATGGCTCTTTTTAGTCCAATTGGAGTTTGTGAGATTATAGCGGCATCATCTGCATAAAGAAGTATTGGTACTTTATGTTGTGCTAGATTGGGAGGATGGGAATCCAAGTTATGAAGAAGATCAATCAAGGAGTTAATGTAGAGATTAAAAAGGGAGGGGGCAAGAATACATCCCTGGCATACTCCTTTCTGCACATTTACTAAGCCAGATAAGGTCCCTAGGGGATTACATCTCACTTTTAAAGAGGAATTAGAGTATAGTTTATGTATAAGATAGAGGAGGCGTCTGTCAATATTTGTATTTTTTAATTTTTCCCAAAGGACACTTCTACCTATTGAATCAAAGGCCTGTTTAAAGTCAAGAAAGGCCACAAAGAGGGAAGATTTCTTTTTATAGGTATATTTTAATACAAGGTGGTGAAGCACCAAGATATGATCAATTGTTGATCTCTCCTCTCTGAATCCTGCTTGTTCATCTCTAATTATGTCCTTCGACAGAGTCCAGTCTTGTAGTTTCTTATTTAAATGCTTAGCATATAACTTGCTAACTACACTCAGTAAACTAATGGGCCTAAAATTACATGGGTCATTTTTGTTGCCCGTTTTATAGATTGGTACAATAATTGCCATTCCCCAGTCCTTTGGCATATGACCAGTCTGGTCTATGTATGTGAAGAGAGATGCTAATAGAGGTGCCCACCAACTAGAATTCCTTTTAATTATTTTGGGCAGAACACAATCTGCACCAGGAGCCTTATTAGGCTTAAGGGATTCAATCATCCAGGATGATTGCCCAGAGTCCCCCTAGGGGGAGATGGAGCGGTGATATAAATCGAATTATAAATAAATAAATAAATAAACAAATAAACAAATAAATAAATAAATAAATGCCTCTTGTGCTGTAACTGGAGGCCAGTGAGGGATACTATCCATATTAATCTGACTCTCTTTCATTTTGCAAGCAGAGTCCATGTAAAGGTAAAGGTTCCCCCCGCACATTTGTGCAGTCATGTCCAACTCTAGGGGCCGGTGCTCATCTCTGTTTGTTAGCCGAAGAGCCAGAGTTGTCTGAAGATGCTTCCATGGTCATTTGGCCGGCATGACACACGCGGAACACTGTTACCTACCCACCGAAGTGGTACCTATTAATCTACTTGCATTTGCATGCTTTCGAATTGCTAGGTTGGCAAAAGCTGGGGCTAGTGCGGGAGCTCACTCCATCACATGGAGCTAGGGATTCGAACCTCCGAACTTGTGATCTTCCAATCGACAAGCCTGGTGTCTTACCCGCTGAGCCACCATGCCCCTAGAGTCCATGTACATCCCTCTAAAATATTCCTCCCATGCACATGATGGGACTTGATTAAGTGGGGGGGGGGAGCAATTTTCCCAATCCTCTAGTGCAGAGCTTTCCAAACTTTTCATATTGGTGATACACTTTTTAGACATGCATCATTTCACGACACACTCTTACAGCAGGGCACAAGGCAGGCACTAGGACCTGCGCAGAATCACAGCAGATTTGGAGGCAGCAAGGCACAAGGCAGGCACTAGGACCTGCGCGGAATCCTGGCAGGGCTCGAAGGCAGCAGCAGCCACGAAGAGCTGCATTCCCTTGAGAACTGTTTTGAGATTGGCAATCAGACTTTCGAACCAACCTAAATATGATGTATGGGAGGTGAGCACAAATTTCTAAAGTTTCAGAAGCTAGCATCCATTTACCAACTTCTCTTGCATTCTTCTCAGTCCATTTAATTCTCACCTGGGTGTTATTACTTTCAAGCATTGGGGGGTAACTTGAGTTAGCTCTTCGAAATTTCCAGTAAGATATCAAGGTTAAAATTACAGGACTTTGATCACTTTCTAATCTAGAATCTACCTCCATCCTCTGTAGAAATTTCAATAGATCACATGAAGTTATCCCATAATCATTTGTGGATCTTCTTCCTGCCCCCCAAGAAGTGTATTCAGCTGGATAATCCCCTTTTATGGAA
Source organism: Charina bottae (assembly GCA_023362775.1). Taxonomy (NCBI): domain Eukaryota; kingdom Metazoa; phylum Chordata; class Lepidosauria; order Squamata; family Charinaidae; genus Charina; species Charina bottae. The sequence continues at coordinate 243,931,634 of JALMGJ010000002.1, forward strand.
CCATTGAAAATACATAGGTCCAAATGTGCAATCATTTGTCTTGCACATATACCCGCCCAATTAACTTTTGTATCTTTAAATTCTCTAAGGTACAAAGGTTCCTCTAATACATTCTCCTCATTGTAGATCTAAAATTGATTAAATAATGTATAGTCATTTAATCCCATCCTAGCATTTAAGTCCCCACCTATTAAAACTGAAGCTGTGGGGTATTTATATAAGCAGCTGGAAATAAAATTTTCTATATGCTCCCAAATGGTACTAATCAAATCATTCTTATTAGAAGGAGGAATATAAACATTAAAAAGCAGAATTTCTATATGTTTGGATAAAAGCAATGTAGCCTCTACCCATGGCTTTAAAGGGGGCAGTGAAATACAATTGAATTGTAAAGCAGTGCTTACTAAAGTCGCAATACCACCCTTAGACCTTTACTAGGTTACTCGGAGTGGCCAAGATAGAATTAACCCAATATCCATCTAGCTCCACTTCTAAAGAGGCCCACGTTTCCTGTAAAAAGAGAACATCAAATTGTGACAAATAGTCAAAAAAAAGGTTGGTCTTTTGATAGAACTGACCATCTGGCAATATTCCAAGTTAAAAAGGAAAATGCATAATCCTCCGAAGCCAGTCACAAGATGTGGTTATGACAAGAGAGAGCTACAAGGTTGTTATTTTGAGCTAAGGAATCAATAGCAGGTATTATGACCTCTAGCGAGGTATAGCTTGCCTCGTATGAATCCTGCCTCAGCTCCTGGGGATTTTGTTCAGAATTAACATCAGCCAGCTGATTTTGCCTTGCCAAAACTTCTTTCAAGGTCATTGGATATAGAATTGGAGATAGAATTGCTATATCCTGCTGCATTCGTTTCTGTGACATTGAGGCTGGCGTAGATCCCTGTCCAGTCCCCTGATTTGTTGCTAAAACCCCAATAGTGTGTCCTGATGAGAGTGGTAGCTCCTTCTAAATTACAAGTTCCTTTATCGACCCAAAAGGATCCGGACTGCTGTTTTTTGGCTTGTCGTCTTCAGACAATCCTTTGTTCGCTGAGAGGAGACAATCAAGATCAATATTTTGGGATACGAGGTCTATTAGTGGCTCAGCTGTTGCAGTTGTGACCAGCAGGGTTTTCTTCAAGTTTTCCAGCTTGTGCAAAACGTTATCTTGTTCTTTTCTTGGTAATGAGCCAAAGGCATTAATGAGGCCGTCTTCAATTGACTCAAGAGTCTCTTCATCAAGTAGGGCAGACTGACTCCCACCCTCTCGCTCTCTCAGGGCCATAGAAGGAGAAGTAGCAACCTTGGAAGCTATCATATCAACAAATAACGGTTTAACCTTTTCATCACAGAAAACTCTGATAGGAAAAATTTGAAACTGAGCTAAATACATCCTCATCTTAAATAACATCAAAGGAAGACAGGAGGATCCGCTTCTGATTTGGGACACCCAGGAGCCATTTGACAGCACATAAATCTATCTGCCCCTGTTGACAATGAAGAAGCTGCCCCACGGAAATTATAATTGCTCTCCTAGTATTCCAGTGTCCAACATTATATCTCTTCTTGGAGATAACAAGAGCTATCCGTTGTGGTTGCAGTAAGCAATTAGATTTAGAAGAAGATGCTTTGTTTACATCCAGAGTCTTTGGTATGTGCACAATCCCCACTCTTTGCCTTATCAAGAGTTACAGGGTTATTCTTTGGAAGCTGAGACTTTTTATCAGATCGTTTGGCATTTTCTTTAGCTGATTGCTCTTTATCAGCACATTTGCCCCAAATGGGAGGCTTAACCACGTCTGTTTCTGTCAGAGTTCCTGTGTAAAAACAATCAAATGGCCTTCTCCACTGTATGTTTTCCTATTCCTCTGCTCTGAGCATTTCCCATAACAAAATGACTGATAACGCAGGTGGCCCATCACGTGAAATATATTATGTCTATCCAGAGTACCTCTCTCATGGGAACCTTTTCCCGGAGGAGAGACAATGTGCAACACTGCCATCTCGTGGCAATTTATATTATGTGCAACAGGCTTTAAGTTTTAACATTATGTTTCTGTAACTCATGACTCCATGTTTTCCTCCAATCAGAAAGCTGAAAGAAGTGTATATCTCAGCTGTGAACTATGGGTCTATGCTTCTTGACTTCTAGCCGTGTTGCCACGTTCCTGTATGTAATCTGGTCCTGTGTATAGCCTATACACGCTTGGCTGTCTGTAAGCCATGGCGTTCTTCACATCTGCTGATGGAACCAAAGGAACGAAACTCTGCTTATGGTTTGTTTTTTCTTTTTTGCAATAATGTAACTCTGTATGCATTTATTGCCTTATGCTACAAGTAAACAACTTTTAGCTCTAAACGCTGCACTCTGTCTGTTTTGTTTACTCTGCACCTGAAGCCCCATAAGCCAGCAATATCCCACAGGTTATGGGCCCAGTGTGGATGGTACGCTGTTTGCTGCGTTGAATCTGGCTGTAACAGGGGGTTTGTTTTTAAGGCTGCATTTTAGACTAAACATGTTTTTTTTTTAGTGGTCAGCATGGCTGCTACAGGACTGACTAGTCTGCCTTTTGAGCGCTTGGATGGCACAAACTATTGGACCTGGTGTGTGAAGATTAAGTCTTTTTTCTTAAAAGAAGGCTTGTGGAAATATGTGAAAGACCCACCTCCAGTTGGTTACTGAAGAAGTGCAGTTGTGTTTGGATCGTGCTTATGGCAATTTGATTCTGGGACTGGAATCATCTCAGTTACTGCATATCAGCAATCTAGACACTGCACATGCATGTTGGGAGGCTCTCAAAGCCATGTATTCAAAGCAAACCTCTGCTGCCATTGTTGGACTATCACGTCAGCTTTACAATTTGAAGCTGCAACCAGGTGGAAACGTGATGACACACCTCCATAAACTCAAGGCTTTGTTTCTTGAACTTGAGGAGCGGGATGTTGTGGTCCCAGATACGCAGAGAGCTTGTATTATATTGTCAAGCTTGGACAGCAGCTTTGACATGCTCATCGAGGCAACGCAGACGCTAAGACCCCAAGACCTTACTGTGGATTACCTCACAAATCGGCTGCAAGAAATCCAGCAAGCCCGTGACCTGGAGAGGATGCAGGGCAAGCCATCTGTTGCTGTTCCTGAGGCTTCTAAACAGCGTTTTCCTGCTGGAACAGAGTCTGCGTGTGCTGTGAGGAGATGTTACCGGTGTAATTCTACCCAGCACTTCTTGAAAGACTGTCCCCAGCCACCTCGCCCAGCTGGTAATGCCAGTGGAAGGAGGTCCGTGCATAAGAAGGGGAAGCCGCCTAGACAACGTACCCAAGTGTCTGCTCTGCTCACTGCTGTGAGTAAGCGATCTCCAGAGACTTGGCTATTGGACTCAGCTTGTAGCCAAATCATTGTGAACAATGAACAATTGTTGTTAACAAAATGAAAGCCTAAAATCCAACAGGTTGCTCTAGCTGATGGCTCCATGGCTGATGTCTCCTTTCAGGGTGAAGTATACATTCCTTGTTTGGGGATAAGTGTGCAAAATGTGTTGTGTGTTCCTACACTTGATTTTTCCCTCCTCAGCGTTCCAGCCCTGGTTAAGTCTGGGTATACTGTTGTATTTAAGGGTACTGGATGTTCTATTGAAAAAGATGGAATTGAATGTGCTAGGGGGAGATTAGTGAATCAGTTGTATGAAATGCTACCTAAACAGGGGATTGTGGCTCGTAATTGTCTTTCCAATGTCCTCCACATAATAAATGCATCCATTATTATCACAGAGTTCTGGGACATCCCGGGTGGGGAAGTTTGTCCCAGATGGCCAAGGTGTATCCTGAGCTAGGATCCAGAAAATGTGATGACTTTATTGATTGTACTGTGTGTAAACAATCTAAGATCAAGTCTGCGCCTGTTGCTAGGAAAAGTGACAGAGTGTCAACTAGACCATTTCAGTTGGTTCATGGAGACCTAGCTGGCCCCAATGCACCTAGTGAAGGAGGGGCATGTTTCATGTTTCTTCTGGTGGATGACCATACTCGCTTTACGTTTTGTTATTTGCTCAAGTCTAAGGCGGAAGCCTTTGCTCGCTTTAAGGAGTTTGTTGCGATGGTGGAGAGAAACTATGGTTATCAAGTGGGTCAGTTTCAATCTGATCGTGGTGGAGAGTTCCTAAGCCATGAGTTCCAGAATTGGCTTTGTAGGAAAGGAATCTCCCATAGACTTGCCAATGTTGGTGTTCCAGCTGAGAATGGAATAGCAGAAAGGAAGATTGGTGTTGTTAATACCATTAAAAATAGCCTGATGTTAGATGCCCAGGTGCCATCCCATTTCTGGGGTGAGGCTACCATGACTGCAGTGTATCTAACCAACAGGGTGTGGAATTCATCTGTAAATGAAGTTCCTTACTTCCTTTTGTTTGGCAAGCACCCTTCCCTGAAGCACCTGCGTGTCTTTGGAACATTTGCATATGTTCACATCCCCAGGTCTCAGCGAAGGAAGAACCAACCAAAAGCACAACGCTTAAGGTTTGTTGGCTATTCATCAAGATCTAAGGGTTACCGTTTTTCTGCAGGCTATGGTCAAGTGGTAGTCTCCAGAAGTGCTAATTTTGAGCACCCTACTGGTTGGGACAGGTTGAATGCTAATTCAGAAGTGTTGTTGCAATCTAGTGTACAGCCAACTCTCCATGCTCCTGTGGCTGGACAACAACCAGTCCAGCTACCTTCTGTTTCCCAGTCTCCTAGTGTGGTGAGAAGTTCCCCTCAGGTGAAGGAAGAGGAAATTTCACCTGAGCAGGTTCAGGACCTGAAGGGGGAAACAGGTAGTGAAAAGACAGAAGACAGTGATTAGGAAGATGCAGTGGTCATTCCTCGTAGGTCCTCTTGTTCCACAAAGAGTGTGAAGCCTGACAGATTTGTGATTCAGCAGGTGAGAGTGTGTCAAATTACCTGTGAACCTCAATCTTTTCAAGAGGTGTTGCTCCTGCCTGTTGAAGGGCAGGAGAAATGGAACACAGTGATGGATAAGGAGTTTGAGGCTTTAGTGAGTCAAAAGGTGTTTGAAGTCACTGACTTGCCCCCATCCCAGAAAGCTGTAGGTTCCAGATGGGTATTCAGAAAGAAGCTTCTTCCTGATAACACAGTGCAGTACAAAGCCAGGCTTGTTGCTCAGGGATTTTCACAAGAAAGGTTTTTGAACTATGATCTCACATATGCACCCACAGCTAGACCAGAGTCTTTACATATGGTACTTTCTCTGGCTGCACAGTGTGAAATGGTTGTCCATCATTTTGATGTTGACACAGCATATTTGAATGCAGATCTCCCTGAAACAGTGTACATGAAGCAGGCTCCTGGCTATGCTTGTGACAATTCCCAGAAAGTCTACAGACTACACAAGGCGCTTTATGGGTTAAAGGAGGCCGGTCGTTGTTGGCATCAGTGCTTGAATGCAGCTCTAACAGAACTAGGATTTAAAAAGTCAGTTGCGGATCCCTGTGTGTACATAAGAGGTTCTGGAAGTAGCTATAAAGTACTGCTTACGTATGTGGATGATTTTTGCTTAGCAACTGGTTCTTTGCACCTTGTACAAGAATTTGCCAAACAGCTAAGACAGTATTTTCAGTTGAAAGATTTAGGCAAACTGAAATATTATTTGGGTATTGAAGTCACTAGATCTCAGAGTGGTGAGTTTTATCTGAGTCAGAAGAGAAAAATTGTTCAGTTGTTGAGTCAACTTGATATGTCAGATGCAAAGCCTACCAAAACACCAATGATTCTTGATTTCCTAAAGGGTGACATGTGTGAGGAACCTTGTCCTCACCCTGAGTTGTATCACTCTGCTGTAGGCAGCTTGCTACACTTAACACAGTGGACACGTCCTGACTTAGCTTACTCAGTTGGAGTGCTCAGTCGTAAAGTAGCCAAGCCGTCTATGTGAGACTGGCAAGGGTTAAAAAGAATTCTGCGTTATCTCAAAGGCACAGCAGACCTCTGTCTTAAAGTGTCCACTAGTAAGTCTGAAATGCCTGTGATTTATGTTGATAGCTCCTTTGCAGAAGAGGGAGATAGAAAATCTGTGAGTGGTTTTCTTTGTCTGTTTGCCAACACAGCCATTGCCTGGTGCGCAAGGAAGCAGACTGCGATAGCAATTTCCACCGCGGAAGCGTAATACAGCGCCCTCAGTGAGGCAGTAAATGAATTACGTTGGTGCAATCAGTTATTTCATGATCTAACCGTAAACATAAACTTACCCTATACTGTCTATGAAGATTCACAGTCATGTATTGGGATTGCTGTAACTGAAAGTGTCAGAGACCGCACAAAGTACATTGATGTGAAGTTTCAGAATGTGAGACATGCAATACAAGAGGGGTTCATAGAATTAGAATATTGTCCTTCTGAACTGAATGTGGCAGATGTGTTCACAAAAGCCTTGACCATTGAAAAACATGCAGCAATGGTCACGGAATTGGGACTGGAGAAAATGTGTTTGGAATAAAAAATCATTTGTGTCTCTGTGTTCTTGCAAAATGACAGTTTTTACCCCCCAAAACTGTTCCGAATGCCATTTGAAAGGGGTGTCAGAGTTCCTGTGTAAAAATAATCAAATGGCCTTCTCCACTGTATGTTTTCCTATTCCTCTGCTCTGAGCGTTTCCCATAACAAAATGACTGATAACACAGGTGGCCCATCACGTGAGATATGTTATGTCTATCCAGAGTACCTCTCTCATGGGAACCTTTTCCCGGAGGAGAGACAATGTGCAACACTGCCGTCTCATGGCAATTTATATTATGTGCAACAGGCTTTAAGTTTTAACATTATGTTTCTGTAACTCATGACTCCATGTTTTCCTCCAATCAGAAAGCTGAAAGAAGTGTATATCTCAGCTGTGAACTATGGGTCTATGCTTCTTGACTTCTAGTCGTGTTGCCATGTTCCTATATGTAATCTGGTCCTGTGTATAGCCTATACATGCCTGGCTGTCTGTAAGCCATGGCGTTCTTCACATCTGCTGATGGAACCAAAGGAACGAAACTCTGCTTATGGTTTGTTTTTTCTTTTTTGCAATAATGTAACTCTGTATGCATTTATTGCCTTATGCTACAAGTAAACAACTTCTAGCCCTAAACGCTGCACTCTGTCTGTTTTGTTTACTCTGCGCCTGAAGCCCCATAAGCCAGCAATATCCCACAGTTTCATAAACTTTTGAGAGATGCTCAAATATTGAGATAATAGTTTGTGCTGTAATCAAGCATTGCTTTGCCATAAACTCTGTTGAATTTTCCCATGGCAGCCTTTCCATATTCTGATTTTATTTTTTATTTTTATTTTTATTTTTATTTTTATTTTTATTTTTATTTTTATTTTTATTATTTTTATTTTTATTATTTTTATTTATTTTATTTATTTTATTTATTTTTATTTTTATTTTTTATTTTATTTTATTTTTAGGCTTAGTTTCAGATCCCCTGCAGGAAGTGTTAGGGCTAATTGCATGAAGTGGCGACACGTGAGGAGATCGCATACCAAGGTCCTGTCTCCCATTTAACTCTTCTCTAATAGATAGGGAAAGCTCTAATATCTGTTGTATTTCCTGCTCTATTTGAAGTTCCCATTCCAAAGTTTCAAATTTGTTAGGAATGGGATTTATTTTACTTACATTTCCTTTTCATACAAAGCAATCTTCAATTCTTGGCTGCTTAGCAAGTTTCAATTGGGGGAGGGAATCTGGGCTAACACCATGCCATTTCCTTCTCTTTCCTATTACTCAATTCCCTACAAAGTCCTTTAGTTGAGCATTTATCTTCACCTTCGTCTTATCCAGAGATAATTAGTTGAGATAAAATTACTTAAGATAAAATAAGTCCATAAATAAATCTGTTATTAAGCAGGAGCTCAGCATAGAAGCTGCTGCTCTGTCGCCATCTTGAAGCCAAAGACGGTTCGACGTGAAGAGATATAGAATGTTTTTGGATTAAAATCTTTTCTTTGAATCTTCTTTAAAAGATTCTTTGTAGTATATTTGTATATAATTATGTGTCTTGTACATAATTCAGTCATGCATTAAAAAAGCAAATTAAGAAATTTGCGAACTTAACTTTTATGCTATGTATACAGCAAATACTTTCCCCCAACTATCATATATTAGGCTCTATGAATCTGTTTTTAGGGCACCCAGGGCTGACTGTTGCTATTGGGTGATATACAAGATAGATAGATAGATAGATAGATAGATAGATAGATAGATAGATAGATATAGATTGTGTAATTATGTTTTTTATCTTTTGCTCATCACCCAGAGTTCCATTGGTAAGATAGGCAGACATAGAAATAGATTCAATCAATCAATCAATCAATCAATCACTCAATCAAGCCCAAATGCTGACAAAAGAAGAAAAAGGAGAGATCATCAGCTAGTATCTTGAAGAGCTTATCATCATGATAGGCATCATTTATCAGACATGATATAATTGGTGGCATACCTGTCCCTCCATCAGCATTAGGTAGGGCCTCCAAGCCCACTTCTGTGTATATCCACATTTGCCTTTGATCTTTCAGCCTTGTACCTCAGCAAGGTAGGAAACCAAAAAGAATGAATCAGTGCTACATTAATTTGCTCTATGCATCGAAGATATTGCTCATGTTTTATTTGATTGTCAACTGTATGCTTCTTTTAGGCTTAGATATTTAGAATCCCTACTTGGAAGAGCAGCCCACTGGGACTTGAATAGCAGATTGTCCCATTTCCTTCTGGGCTCTAATGTATACATTGTTGGCAGAACTGCTAAGTTCAGCTAAGAATCTGTTATACTGAACAGATTGGGGTATCGTGTAAAGGCAATGATTTATTTGAACGTTGATTCTTTGTATTTAGCACATACTGTATGTATTTTATTATTGTATTTTCTTTTACCTATTTTATCCTTAAAATAGACCATGAATTTTACCTTTATTTTTTTAATATGGTTGTAAGACTAATCAACCAATAAACTATCTAAACTATCTAACTTGCTCTATGGTTTTAAAAACTGAACTCTGTAATGCGCAGACCAAGTTGAATCTCTTCATTTATGTTAAAATCTACACTGCTCAGAGTTCTTCCTCATACCTGTAAATGAGCAACTGGAAAAAAAAACCTCTTCCATTTGTAAGGAATAAATTGAACTTTTGTCCAGAGTTTAGAACAATGCACATAACTCAAGGGGAAAAAAATCAGTGACAATAACCTCTCCAGAGACTAATCTCATTAGGCAGATTAACAGGAAGTATGAAGTCAGTTAAGTGACATTTGAATTGAAACAACCATTAAAGGAAACTTACAAAAAGGAAGGACCACTGAAAACCATCAACACAAGTCTAATATAAATCAATAGATATCCGCACAGAAAAAACATATAAAAATACCCTGGAGCCAAGCTATTACATTTCTAAGAGGCTTTATTAATTAATAATTCCAGCCATTAACCCTTATCCATGGGAGAACATATTAAACTGAGAAATTAACACAATAATGGCAATTTGGTATATTTTGCATTTGAACATATCTCCATTACAGTTAACAATTCACATGCAGGAAATTGGCTATTTCACCATAGAAGAATTATCACTGATAATGAGTTGCTGTGTATAGCCTCATCATTATGAAAATATTGTTGTTGTTCCTGTCCTACAATTACCAAATATTACTAAATATGTTCTTGTCTAGAAGACTTAGCCAATGTATGAATACACTTGTGCTGCCTTATTGCAACGTGAATGTGGTTTGTCACTGTTAAAGTAGCAGTGTTTGAAGGGCTTTTCAGGGGTATGGAATATTATTTCATAAAATACACAGGTTAACATTTTAGTAGAGTGAATTGTAATGCAATCATTTTTTAAATTTAATATCTTTATTTTTTCTAGCAAAACAATATTTAATTTTACAAAAAAAAGAAAATTAAAAAATTAAAAATGCAGACTAAAGATACAAACTAAGAAGGAAAAAAATCTATCTTATATGTTATACTTATCAATAGTCACTGGTTTACCAATTAATTCACTACTATAATATAATCAATACAACATGTTATTGTGAGATATTACAAAATCTCTGCCATAATAATACATATTGCTGCATTCTTTGATTGATAGAAAATATTGCCATTTCCAAAACACATAGATCACACAGTTCTGACAACCATTCCTTCACATCTGGAATAATAGCACTTTTCCAAATTCTAAATATAATTCTTTTTGCCACCAACCCCCCATGGTCAATACAACCAAAACTCCTGATAAACAGTCAAATTCCAAAGCTTTGGTATATAATTCAACATTACATTGACATCTAACATTTAAATATTTTCCATAAATCTACTTATATACATTAATACACAATCCCAAAAAGATACTAAATGATCACATGACCATATAATGTGTGTCAGTGAGCCCTCAAATTTCTTACACCTCCAGCTTAAAAAATCTGAGGTCCATCTTTTCAAATACATTCTTTGGGGAGTCCAATACAGCCTAAATACAATTTTTTGATGAATCAACCTTAATCTCAAATCTGAAGATACCATTTTAACAGGTTTAATGCAATCATAATGAATCTGCAGAGAATACAATATGCCTGCAACCTAGACGTTACCTGTTGCACCAATGTTAATTTTGTTGGAATAAGTTTGCAATTGTTCTAATAACTGAGCAGAAAAAGTTCATAGTTCCAACAGGATTATATCATTGTCAGGATCCAATTAATATTTTCCCCACCACAAATACATTTTGAAATTAAATAACATGATGGACCTAGGAATTAGTGACCTCTTAGGAAAGTAATATTTCATCTTTAGTTTTTGCTAAATATGTGAGTTTCTTTTCACTCAAATCTGCTTTCTTCCATTGGACTCTTTCCAATGAATGTTGGAGAAGCAGTGTGTTTACAGAAACTACTTACTACTGCATACAAGCAGGTTTCTTTGTTTTTATAAACTTTAGTACCACATCCTTTCTTACCTCAAAAAACAAATCTGTAACATACAGTTTACCAAATCTGGGGGGAAAAATGGTATCTAAAAGGGCCAAAAATGAGATCTTTTTGAGTTCTAGATTTCTTTACCAATCAGATTAAACTGGCATGTGTTTTCATTGTTGTCACTGGAAACATTTTTTAATTATGACAAGGTATTTGCAGAAAAGCCATTGATTAGTACTAGTTATCTCCTTTAATCTGATTGCATAATGGAAAAACATGGCATTGTCATCCCAGGCCACTTAGACACTTACAGCGTATACTTTTCTTTTTAGTTTCTGACAGTAACATGGTAGGATTATGGGACTTAAACAAATCTTAAATACCTCAAGGCTTTTGAGTAGTCTTTATTCTGTTTGGCAGGTAAATATAAAAGCAACAAATTCCCAGCTCTATTATGATCATTTTGTGTACTACTGACAAATACACAAATCAGAAGAAAGAAGTAAGATTATAACCTTCCAGAGGATCAGAATGAATATTATTATATGGGTTATTACTTACTAAAAATCCATTTGCCTACGAACTGTATGTAAAGAATCCATTGTTCTCAGATTCTAGTAGACAATTTTGAAGGCTTTAGAAATTGTTCAAATGTATGCTATTAGTGAATTTATGGAAATAATCCATATCAAACCTGTACATACATGCTTACGTTATCAAACTAGTGGGAAGGAATCAGGGGAGTCAAACTGGGGCTTCAACCTAAGAGATTTAATGCAAATTGGTGCTTTGCTAATAATTGGATAGTATTTATTTGGAGCTTGCAAGAAAACAAAAAATACTGCAAATCAGGGAATGAAAAGCAACGACTGTTATTTTTACTGCTCAGATTAATTCAATTTTACTGCTTTTATTTTGGTTTGCTCTGAAGATTCCAACATAGAAAAGATCTGTAAAAAGATTTAAGAGTATAATAAGAAAATAAATGAATAATATATTAATCAGTATATGGGTGGGCAGGCCAAGGTAACTTACGGCTTCTTGCTGTATAAGGCTTGCATACTAGAGGGAATGCATGAATAACAACAATGGAAAACCCAAGTTCCTCTACCATGCATCTTAGAATTAGCCAATTCTAAAATTAATCACAGGCTTTTGGAACAACTGTCTAGTGATAGCTAGCCTTTTACAATTGGTTTTCATTACATTTTCACTTCTTGTGACTTGTTATAATAATTAACATTTACATTTTAGAAAAACAAACTGAAGTTTGGCATACACAGTAATATTAGGCAATTATATCAGCATATCTGAGCATTATCAGTGAGTTGAACTATCCAAATGAACTTATCCATATATACTGTAAATTAGGTCTCTAAGGGAGGGAAGACACACCTGAGTATACTTTGTTACACCTTAGACAGCTTAAGAACCAGTTTATCTGTACTTGGAGGACTGTGCCTTCCATCTAGAAATGTAATAAAATTTTCGTTAACTTCAGGTTCAAAATGGCTATTGAATAGGAAGAATTCTGATGTTCCTTGGTAAAGCCTGCCTTCCTTCCTTCCTTCCTTCCTTCCTTCCTTCCTTCCTTCCTTCCTTCCTTCCTTCCTTCCTTCCTTCCTTCCTTCCTTCCTTCCTTCCTTCCTTCCTTCCTTCCTTCCTTGGTAGCCAGAAGTGGTAAGAGAACATAGAACTTGATACTTTGGAATGTACATTTATTGTATAATAAAAAGAGAAAAAAATAAATTGAGGATCTTGTTTCTTTATCTTACATGTAAGACTTTCTGACACATAGTCATACTTTACCAAAGTTAGAAATTAATCTTAGAAATAAATAATGCTAAAATTATTTTGATTGTATTGTGTCCTCTGGCTAGCATAATTCTTTGAAAGGAGGCATATTGCCCTGTTCTACATAACACTATCAAAGACATTAATCATTAATCAAAGTCAAACTATCCCCAAGCAATCAGTGATAATCACTCTTTTCAAACCATCTCCTCTGCACATTTCAAAATCACATTATTACAAGTACTACCAAACCATTCTAATGGGCTGAAAGCTTCCCTATGATTATGTGATGTAGTGGAGAGGAAAATCACACCAAAACTAATTACTGAATAATGAATTGATGTCAGTGGTGTATTCTCAAAGGAGTATTATTATTTTTTTCTGATGCATTAACCTGACCTTTATTTTAAGACAATGACCTTATCAATGAGAAGCTTGTATTTATAATAATAGTATGACTTGGCTCACAAACTGGTATATAGTTATTGCATTTTAATCACATCTGTTCATTGAGGTTACATTTATGTCAAGAAAAATAAAATCTAGTGTGGCAGCTGAACTACTATCAAAATAAAAGTTTTCAGTTTGCACATCTTATCTAGCACATGAAATAAAATCTAATTTATGAAATTTTCTGCCCAAACAAAATGTACTGGTCTATAAAGCAGGGGATGGGGGCTGAATCTTTTTCAGTCTGAAGCTTAATTTGGAGTATACCAAGGGCCCTGTTTGGGCAAGCAAGGGGAAAGGATCTTTGACCACATGTACATACTGTATATACCCATTTATCCAATTACAATCACACAGACACATATGCATTCTGTTTTTCACATACTCACACATATATTTTTCTGCCCACATACTGTATATACTGTACACTGTCCAACACACTACATACTTACCTTCCGTATTCTTAGACTCAGACACACATATTTTCCATATATAGGCACACATACACATCTACCTCATGAGATAGGTCACATCTTGTGTGCTTATTTATTTATTTATTTATTTATTTATTTATTTATTTTCCCACCTTTATTATTTTTATAAATAACTCAAGGCAGTGAACATACCTAATACTCCTCCCTCCTCCTCTTTTCCCCACAACAACCCTGTGAGGTGAGTTGGGCTGAGAGAGAGTGACTGGCCCAAGGTCACCCAGCCGCTTTCATGCCTAAGGTGGGACTAGAACTCTCAGTCTCCTGGTTTCTAGCCCAGCACCTTCACCACTAGACCAAACTGGCTCTCTATATTTATATTTATTTACACTTTGCTCTCCAGCTGTGCCAGGGTGAGATGCCCTGACTGGACAGAGCTGTAAATTGGTCTCAAGATTTAGGGATTATATTTGCCAGCCCCATGCAAAGTATTGCATAGACTCCAAAAAACATCTTGCCTAATTAAGATAACTGGGAACACGTATGCCTACCTTTTGATGAAAGGCAGATGTTTTAGGCAATGGAGCTTGGTTGTTTGAGGTTGTGGGACATTGCTGATGTTGCATTTGTTCTGTGTGGATTGGAAGTGTTGTGCGAATCGAAGCACAGTTGGAGGAGGAATCTTCACCAGAGGACCCAGCAAAAGCAAGCAGGATCAGAAATAGAGATATGTAGAGTGGAGTGGCTGGTGGAAAAGACTGCTGCATTTGGAAAAGACAGACTAGACATCAGCAAGGACAATTGGCAAAGATGCTGGAATCCCAAGAATTTGAGGAGAGAGTTGTTTTTCCCTCTTTCTGCCCTCCTCTCTAGGCTGAAAGCATGCCAAGAGGTGAAAGTACTGAAGCTGTCTAACACAGTGAATATATCAAAGAAATGATAAGGAACCCTTGTGGGAATCAGGGAGTGTAGTGCTGGTGGTTTCACCAGAAGATTAGCAAGGAGAAATTGGACAGTGGTGAGTACCTCTTTCCTTTATGTGCATGGTACATAGAGCTCTGTATGATTTCATATTTTCATCTAATGGTTCAATATTGTAGTGCAGAATTAAGCAAGCATTTATTTTACTCACTAAAGGGACATACTTGGGTTATACTTTCTTCTGCCTTGTCCTTGGTGAGACATCTGTGTAAGTAGGATTATCTTTCTCATCTTCAATCCAATTAACCTTGAGAAACTCTTTAACTTTGAGATGGTCTCATTGCCACCCGGTATAACCAAGGACTCATCAACCTTGATGGTCTGATTCCTGGCAGGAAGGCAAAGCATTCCAAGATCCTCCTTGTCCTTGGTAAAATCCAGTGAGATGAGATCACTGAAAAACAGGTGGGATTAATTATGATTCAGAACCCATAGAAGCTAGTCAGAAACCTCCATGGGATGGAACTTTGAAGCAGACCTTACTGGAAGGGCGCTATATGTTTGCTGGCTTTGAAGGGGTCCACCCACCGTCATCTCTCTTGGGTTCCCTGACTGGCAGAAGGTACATAAGGTCTTTTTTTTCTTTGTGTTGTTGTATTTTTCAGCATTCTTGAATATGATTTGATTGCTGTCTCATGTTATATTATTATGTCATTTTCTTTTAGTTCCTTGGAATAAAGCTTTAAGTACTTACTCATACTGTGTGGCCATTACATCCAAATCCAAAAGAACCTGTGACCCAACCCTGCTGGGCTTGGGATGAAGCAATATAGGGAGAGTGGGAGTAAGACATTTGAAAAATGGTGAAAAAAGCTCTGTAGAGAACTGTATTATGGTTTGTTAAGATAAGACCACTGTTAGATAAGCCAAAAGTATTTACTTGAAAAGTACTGTATCAATAAACTTCATGATAATTTAGAGGAGAACAGTGTGTGTGTGCATCTGGAGAGTCTCATTTTCCAACACTATTCTTGTACATGCATATACCTGCTATAACTCTTTCCACTGCTCATCGTTGTTCATAACTATTATGCCTCTTCCTTGGAAGTACAGAGTTTTTAGCAGGAGAAATGCAGTTATCTTATTCACTTTCAAAGGCCAAACTTTGCAGCCCAGCCCCTAGTTAATTGGTGAACTGTTTGGGACTGCAGGAGTTTGCTATGAATTTCAGAGGTGCAGTGTAGATTTCATGAACATTTTATAGAATGTTTGGAACATGGCTCTTGGGCTATATAGGGCTAGGGCTTGCATCTGATAGGTTGCACACTCTGTTCTTAGGGCCACAATTCTCTAGCTTTATTTGTCATAATAAATAAATATGACAATGGAGAAAGGGAAGTAAACTGTACTACCAGTGCTGCTACATGGATCCCTGTGTAACATGAACCCCACTGGCCATATATCTCCATGCCTTTCTAATGAGGGCATAGACAGGAGATATCTGCTCTCTTTGTCCTTCATACATCAGTTCTCTGTATCTGTACATGGGGTGAATGAACTGGTCCTACCACCTTGGGTCTTCCTTCATGTCTAAAGGCAACTGTCTATAGTGGAGTCCTGGGCATCTGCATGCTCCTGTTCCTTTCATCAAAACGATGAAAGTAATGTGCTATTGCACTGCAAGTTCTGTCTGTTTGGACATGGATGGGGATATCATGACACATGTACTGAAGGGGCTTGTATTGTGACAACATGAAGCTTTCATGCTGCAGATATTACTGGTGGAAGCTACCTTGGATCCATGGAGGTTCTCCACATACTGTAATTGAGAGATGGAGGGCAACATGTGATGATGTTGATAGTGTGTTCATCCATCTCCTCTAGAACACAGGTATGCTATTGTTGGTTTGAATAATTCTTGAAGAATGTTGCATTAGGTTCCACTAGGTATTGAAAGAAAGTTTGACCCAAAAGAAAATATTGTTACCTCTGTATGAAAGAAGTTCAACCTAATCCACACAAATACACTCAAGAAGTAAGTTTCCCTGGATAAAATGTGTAATACTTAAGTATTGTGCTCAAACTTTTATCAAAATTATTCTCCAGCATAGAATATAGGATCTCCATTAAATCATGCACACCTGGAATAGGTGAGATGAAAATAATACTTTGCTGTTGTTAACTTGCATGGAAATCAACTATCTTGTTGGGACATGGGAAGATTGATAGGCAAAATAGCTTACTTTTTCACCCACAAATGGTACTCAAAATACCAGCTCTAATCCATCAATCAGGTTGTTGAAAGTTGTTTCAGGTTTATGCACAGCTAGGCTTCCTCACTACTCTGTTACTTTGGGAAATGAAATAACACTCTTAGGACTTGTATTTATTTATATGCCATGAATTCAACATTTTAGGAACAATGGAGGATAAAGATTTTTTCTGTGAACAAAACCACATGTAGGTAAAAATGTCAGTCCTTTCCAAAAGTGTTGATACTTATTTTAATCAAGAATGAAATAAATTTGGACTGGACATTTCAAGTATAGTAACAAGACTCCAAGACTTTGGTAGAATTGATAGGTTATACTACAATTTAACAGTGCAGCCTGAATTGAAATTCTGGACAATGAGGAGAAAATAAATGTGCTAACTGTGGATAAACTAAGCAGATAATACTCCTTAAGTATTACATTTTAGAAACAAATCCAGCCAGCCTGAAAACAAGATGTTAGAAGGATTATAGGCAAGATTAAATGACTTCAAAATATAGTATTGAAATATTCAAAGTAATTCATAACTCAACAGCACAATAGCTACTATTTTCATTCTGATTATTTTTAAAGCTGCTTTGGCCTATCTTTTCAGTCCAGAAAGCCATCTCATGCTGGCTGCCAAAAAAGGAAGCTGATCCAATGAATGAAATCCTGATTCAGAGAAAGAAGAAATGCTTTCCATAATAAGCACTGAAACTTCTTAGAAATCCTCAAAACTGCACTTTGAATTGTCTTTGGTCAATCACAGAAGAAGCACAAGTACAGAAGGATTGATCAGTCAGGTTACTTTCCCTATCTTAGGTAATATTCCATGAATGGGGAATATATTCATTTAGTTCCCAGAGCTGTCTGCAGGGGAGGTTAAAAAGTCAAGATGTATCCTTGATCATGTGAACCAAGCCCTATGCCCTTTTTTATGTGTGTTGCATGCACAAGGCTTGTTAAAAAGGGACATGGATTTGATTGTGCAGTTGCAGCTGCCATCTTGACTTTTTTGACACCTTCCCCTGATGTCCCTTTTAGTTCCTATTGTAATGCAAAGTTACTTAATTCACATTCTCCAAACTAATGCACAAATTGGAACACATAGGGTTGCTACTTTTTGTCCTTCTCCATATGTTGCCACACTCCTCTTCAATTAAAAGATTTACACAAACATGCAACCATTTAGGAAACTGCACACAAAAAGTGCATCCCTTAGGACATTAATATATAAAAAGGGACATATCTAGCAACAATTGATAGGTGAAGACCCACAACGTTTGTTTCTACCTGTCCGATCTGGTCCAGCAGGATGGGCATGCATCAGCTCCTGTTGGCTAAGGAATGCTGTTTGGTGGGGCCTAGAAGACGTGCCTTTTCTGCTGTAGCGTCTGCCCTATAGAACATTCTCACACCGGAAAGCAGGATGGCCCTGACCCTCCCAGCTTTTCATAAGTCCTTAAAAACCTGGCTCTGTTCCTGGGCTTGGGGCCCGAGGTGTGTTCAAGGACCAATTTCTTGGTCGTATTAGTCATTATCGTGTATGATATATTCTTGGCTGCTATGTATTTTAATTTTTGTATTATTTTGATTGTATTGTCTTTATTTTTAATTTTGTTCACCACCCAGAGTCACTTGCTGACATGGGCGACCATACAAATAGAATAAATAAATAAATAAATACCTGCATATGTATATATACAGAAATACATTTAATTTTGTGCAGATTTTTTTTAAAAAATGATGAGGAAATGGGATTGAATGTATGCCCAGAATTGTGTTTCAAGACCCTATGCTTTCCCTCTTGATTCCAATTGCAGATAGCAAGATACCCAAAGTGTAACGACTGCTATACTCAGTTTCCAATTAAATCAAAGTCATACAATAGAACTGCAGAAATCTTATTTAATGGAAAGTAGTACACAGAACAACAATAAAGTTGCGAATGGAAATTCCCATTCTTTTCCCCCAGTTAACAGTTCGAAGAGCCAGGCATCTCCGCCCCCTCCTCACTCACAGCCCCCCTTCATGCCAGCCAGCAGTGCTTCGTACAGACGTCTCCAACCAACGGTTCGTCCTTGGATGCCTGAGATAGTCCAAACAACATGCTTTCACACTTCTGGCCTGTCCCCCCCTCCCAACTTCCTCTCTTGACTCGCAGGTTCTAACACAGATCAACTCTAACTTCATTCATGCAGGCGAACACGATCTGGGAACGTTTGATTGAGGAGCATGACACAAAGTTAACAAGTGTTGGTTAATTACTCAGGCCTCCAAATGACTGCCCAGAGATGTTATCCTAAATATAATGTTAGAATTCAGCTGTGCAGGTACCTAATGTGTATATATGGTGCGAATTTTCCTAGCAGCGAGCTAATCTAATCAAATGCTGCCTTGAGTACCCTCATTATCCACATTCACCCAAGGCATAGGCCTATTGGATTAACTCCCTGCTAAAATAAAGAAAATATGCACATTTCAAAGTGGCACCCAGCCCCTTGGTTGGAGCTTTAGTCAGGCGACTAACAATTCCATAGGCCAGAAGGTGCCCCGCAAAACAAAACAGAAAATTCCTTCTCTAATGTAATCTAGCATGTGGAAGCAGTCATAAATCAGGGAATAGCAATGCATGGAAGGACTTTCACAGCTGAGTGCTTCAGTACTTTTCCATGTGACATAGGTGCCTAAAGCCCCTTCCAAATATATCTAGGGTCCATAATTACCCAACAGCATCACTTTTTTTTCTGTCCGTCTCAACTCTATGGGTTAGGGTTAGGGTTAGGGTTAGGGGAAGCTTCCTCCCTTGTAGCCCTAAACCATCCCACTCAACAATCACTTTGGCTCCAATATAGTATTTTTACTATAAGTCCTGAAAAATGCCTGCTCTTATTAAGGAAAGAGAGATGATTTCTCTAGTAAGAACTGAACCTTTTCTCCTAGGAAATGCAAACTGGCATGTTTCTTCTCCTCCTGCCTGAGCATTTAGGGTGCTCTTGCTCTGCTGCATTATTTGCTATATTTTAGATACTATTTTGATGTGTCTGGATATCACCTCAAGTATAAAGTGCATTAGGAATGTCATCAAGTTAACGACCAGAACTGATCACAAGTAGTTTTTGCTTCATGGCTGATTCGGTTGTCAAACCCATATTATTGCCCAGATTTTTCTTTATACTTACCAGCAATGTTACATTATTTCAAAACACTTTCAGCTGATATCAGTAGAAATCTCTTCAGCAAGGAAAGCATGAAAAGATTCCTTCATATATTTGAAATGATTTTTGCATTTTGCATGGCAATCATCTGATTTTTAAAAATCAGAACTTACCAAAATTCACTTACAATATTAGCAGTTGTTTATATTAAATATTTCTGTCTGAAAAATAATTACTCTTGACAGATAACAACAAAGTAAACTACAAGAATCAAAACCAACACACTTTGGATCCAACCATAACTAATAAAACTGAACAACATTAAATAACCAATGATGACTGATGGAAGGAACTTGGGTTTTTCTTTTTTTTAAGGGTGGAAAATTAGAACTCACAGATTTGTCCTAGGCAGAGGATTTTGAAAGCTTAACCCCCAAATATCTGAGTTAAATCCCTCTACAACAATATTATTATTGTTATATAACATATATATGACAATACTGAACCATGCTTTGAACATATTTATAGGTGTTTGTGTGTGTATGCATATATGTATGCATATAGGTGAAGTAGTATATACTGTTTTAATATATGCACAGAACATTTCCTTCCTAGTGCTTGAATGCAGCACCAAATCCTTGCTTTGTCAGTAAAAAGAATTGCTTCCATAAATTTGATTATCTGGATTGTTGCCTCCAATCTTTGCTCATAGTGGCTTGCTAATCAGTGTCTCAAGGGTTGGGTGCCAGTATTTTCAGGCCATGTTTGGTCAATGGCATACTTTAGTGTGTCACAACACACAGTTTAGTGTGTCGTGAAACAACCCAGAAGCACCGGCAGTGGCATGCATGGTGGCGGTGCGGGGGGGGGCATGCGGCGGCAGTATGCATGGCGGCGGCAGCAGCGGTAGCCTCACTAAAACGCGGAAGAGCTGATGGTGCGCCGCCACCGCCATGCACACCCCTGCCGCCACGTGCCCCCTGCGCCGCCACCGTGCATGCCCCCGCCGCCGCTTCCGGGTTGTTTCGCGACACACTAAACTGTGTGTTGCGACACACTAAAGTGTTGCGACACACAGTTTGGAAAGCTATGCTCTATAGGCTGTGGCTGGGGACTTTATGACTCCCTCCTTTTTTGTTAGTTAAGAAGATTAACATTCTCCTTTGTAGCTTAGCCTCTTGGTTTCTTGGCAAACCTGGCCTTTTATTGCATTAGGTGTCATCCAAAACTTCAAGAGTATCTTCCTGAAGCAGCTGTTTTCTGCCTCATGGGTAGGCTGCCAGCAGTTTCTTATTGAGATGTTTTCCTTCCTGCTTTTTTTAGTTCAGGAACAACAGGGAAATTCACAATCCTTCTGAATTTAAAATATGATATTATATTAGAAAAAATAATAGAGGAGTCTGGCTACCCTCCCTAAGTAAATTGGTATTAACCCAATTTCAGAAGAAATGATGATATTCACTGCAAAGGAGCTATTGAGCTTTTTTTTCCCCTTCAGGAAAATATGAACCACAGAGCAAATCTTTCCTATCTAACCAAACTGAAATCTTAATATGTTTGCCTAAATATAGTCCTTTATTGAATAAAATATATCTAATATCTTTATCCTCATTAAGAGCTAATAGTTAAATTTCTCTCTAAAGCAGAACTTACCCTCCTCCCATCCCCTCACACAGAGAGAAGAAGAAATATTGTTTGCTAATATTTAAAGCTAATGGCTGCTAAGAGAAGTGAAATCTTATGTTTGGAATATACAGTATGTATTGAATAAACATCTGAGTGTCATTCTATGTTAGGTATATAGGACTCCAGGAAGAGAGATGAGTGGAGGAATTTGGTTTCGGGTTAGGCCAAGAATGTGCAACTTTTCATTGGTAAATAATTTTTGTGGAGGTGCCAAGGTTGCAATGGGCACCATAATGTCATGACACCATATAAGTGGGCATTTTGCTGTCTTTGCTTAGGCTGACCATATTTCCTTGAGACAAAAACGGGACCCTAACCTACCCACGGCTCACTGGACAAAGTGGGTGTGCATGCGTGCGTGGTCACCGCAGCGGCAGCGTGGTCCCTGCGGCGCCCTGGCAAACGGGGCGGGTGGGCGCTCTCTCATTGAGAACGGGACAAAGTGGACATTTTTTATTAAAATGACGGGTCGGTCAGGAATTGTTTAAAAAACGGGAGTGTCCCGTTCAAAACGGGACGTATGGTCAGCCTATCTTTGCTGGTAGAAAGAAGATTCAACAACATCCATGCATAAAAGAAACTCTGTCTGGAAGAAATAGAAACACTCTCTCATGTGCCTTTGCACTGTCCCTTCTATACAGTGTAGTAAGTGTGCTTAATCTTATCTTTCCTAGCCCAATCCCACACCAGCTAAGAGGCGAGTTCCCTTTTTCACTTAGAAGGAAATCTTCCTTTCCAGAAGTCATTTACACTAATCACAGTACCTGTTGCCATTAGACATTCAAGTATCTAGCAATTTTGGTAATTTCAATACCTTTTTATATAAACATTTGTCTATAGTTTTCAGTTATCTATAATGTTTTTGCTTTGCTTTGCTTTGCTTTGCTTTGCTTTGCTTTGCTTTGCTTTGCTTTGCTTTGCTTTGCTTTGCTTTGCTTTGCTTTGCTTTGCTTTGCTTTGCTTTGCTTTGCTTTGCTTTGCTTTGCAGGATTCTTGCATTGGTCTCTGCTGCTACAGTTAAATAAAATTAAATTCATAAATAAATATTTTTATTTCTCTCTCTTTCTGTAGATTCAAATTAAGTCAGTCCCTATGCTAAAAATGGGATCCCAAAGAATTAAAATGACTCCTTGTCACTGCATATGAACGTGAATTCTTCTCTGAGCTATTGCTTGTACATTTCTGAATGGGAATGTTGTCTAATTCTCCAAATTAGAAGCTAAAAACAACTAATCCCCAAATAGTTAAAACAACAACAGTTTTTTCTGGTGGTATGTGCATCATTTCTCCTAGTCCAAACCCTAACAGAGTTAGAGTTGGGTGGTATACAATTTAATGTTGTTGTTGTTGTTGTTGTTGTTGTTGTTGTTATTATTATTATTCTCAAGAAATCAGGACATGGTCTTGACCCTGTCACCTCTGTGGCCTGAAGTTGACATATAAAACTGAGTGTCCTGATACCCTACTGTGAGATTACCTTCCCAACAGTTTCATGTAAATGATAAATAAAAGCAAGGAGAGTGTTGACTCTTGTGGCACTCCATAACTGAAGAGTTTGACATGTGATGTCTCCCCTCTGGCTGGTACCACCCCCCTTAGGAATGAGAACCACTTCAAAACTCAAATCCCAGCCCTTGGAGGCAATCCAGAAGAATCCATGGCTTATAGCAGTGTTTCTCAATCTCAGCAATTTTAAGATGTGTACACTTCAACTTCCAGAATTCCCCAGCAAACATGCATGGCTAGGGAATTCTGGGATTTGAAATCCATACATCTTAAAGTTCCTGAGGTTGAGAAACACTGGTCTCTTGTATTGAATGCTAATAAGGATGATAATTGTCCAATATTTTTGAATTGAACAATGGTTTCTTGAGGATGGGGTGTACCACTGCCTCCTTCGAGGCAGGTGGCAATACTGCCTCATTCAAGAATGCTTTCACCACCACTCTGATCCAGCCTCCTATCATCTGCTTGGAAGATCTCACCATGACAAGGGCAGAGGTCCAGATTGCAGATGGCTGGGCTGATATCACACAGAATGGTTGCTGAGGCTGACAGGAGTTGATCCAAAACTCCTAGTTACCTATCCTCAATTCAAATAAATGGAATTACTTTCACAGTGAATCAAATGGAAACCACCCGGAGTCACTCTTAGTGAGATGGGCGGTGATGAAATATGAAAAATAAATAAATATAAATATAAATTTCTGGAGGGCAAAATCCAATCTTGAGTCAGCCATGCCTTTGTCAGATCCTGAGACTGATTTTTTAAATAATTGTTTAATGGTAAGGATTTTAAAAGAAGAGAGAAGGGGAGACATTAATATATTTTACCCTCACTTTGGCCCTGTTTATCTGTGCCAGTAAAACATTAGACACCTTGGCTTCTCTGACATCAGAATGCTCTGAGAATAAATTTAAGATCACCCTGTAAAATTATAATCCTAAAGAGATTAACAGACTAACAATGTGAAGATTTATTTATTTATTTATTTTTCATATTTCTATCACCGCCCATCTCCCCAGACGGGGGACTCTGGGTGGTTTACAATTAAATCAACAATTAAAAAACATATAAATATAAAATCCACTACTATAAGTACAAATAAATAAATATAAATATATTGTAAATGTAAACTCCAAGTGGCAATATGATATCATATAGTAGGGAGGATACTACGGCACTAGCCACCCCAAGGAGTAGCTGTTCCTTTTCCCATCCCCAGCAAGGCGGCAGAACCAGGTCTTCAAATTCTTCTGGAAGGCCGGGAGCGAGGGAGCCCGCCTCACCTCTGAGAGCAGAATATTCCAAAGGGCGGGTGCCACTGCAGAGAAGGCCCGCCTCCTGTACCCCGCTACATGAAACTCCTTTTCCAATGGGGTCCGTAGCATGTCCTCTCTGCATGACTGGGTGGGGCAGGTCGATGTTATGGGGATGAGACGGTCCCTCAGGTAACCTGGCCCATGTCATATAGGGCTTTAAAGATGATAACCAACACCTTGAATTAGACTCGGAAGCAAACCGGTACCCAATGCAGATCACGCAGCAGTAGTGTCAAGTGTGCCGATCTTAAGGCACCAGTAACTGCCCGCACGGCCACAGCTGAAGCTTCTGGATACTCTTCAAGGGTAGCCCCATGTAGAGCACATTGCAATAGTCTATATGGGAGATGACAAGGGCATGAGTGACTGTTCAGAGGGCCTCTTGATCCAGGAATGGGTGTAGCTGGTGCACAACCCGAAGCTGCATGAAGGCCTTCCTGGCCACGACTGCCACCTGATCTTTGAGCAGGAGTCATGAGTCCAGGAGGACCCCCAGGTTCCACATTGGCTCTGAATGGGGCAGTGCCACCTCATCCAAAACCAAAGATGACAACTTCCTGGATACAGAGGGACCATCAATCCACAGCCACTTGGTCTTACCAGGGTTCAGTTGAAGCCTGTTGTTCCCCATCCAGACCCCCACAGCCCCCAGGCACTGGGATAGGGCAGCGACCGCATCACTTACTTCACCTGGGATGGAGATGTATACTTGAGTATCATCAGCGTATTGATGATACCGCATCCCATGGTGATAGATGATCTCACCCAGTGGTTTCATGTAGATGTTAAATAGGAGAGGAGAGAGAACCAAACCCTGTGGCACCCCACACAAGAGGGGTTGCGGGTCGGATCTCTCATCCTCTATCACCACCGATTTTGATCGGCCCTGGAGGAAGGAGGTGAACTAGTGCAGGACCATGCCACCCACCCCCAACTCCCTGAGCCATCCCAAAAGGATACCATGGTCGGTATTTAAAGCCGCTGAGAGGTCCAAGAGAGCCAGGATGGATGCACTCCCTCCATCCTGCTCTTGCCAGAGATCATCCATAAGCATGACCAATGCAGTCTCTGTCCCATATCCTGGCCTGAAACCTGACTGAAAGGGGTCTAGATAATCCATTTCATCCAGAATCCTCTGGAGTTGCAGAGCCACCACCTTTCCCAAAAAGGGAAGGTGGGAGACAAGATTAAAATTCTCCAACACCGTAGGGTTCAGGGATGGTTTCTTGAGGAGGGGGTGCACCAGTGCCTCCTTAAATGCAGGCGGAAACACCCCCTCCCTCAAGGATGCATTAACCATCACCTGGACCCAACCACAAGTCACCTCCTGGGCTGATTTTACCAGCCAGGAAGGGCAAGGGTCTAGATGACATGTAGTGGCATTTACAATCCGGAGGATCCTGTCCACTTCCTCAGGTCCAACAGGGTCAAACTGTTCCCAGAACTGTTCCCATATATCCATGGGAATCTGCAGGATAGGGATAAGGGGGGAAGTGGGTCAATGATAAAATGTGTGTCATGATGTTATGGTGCAACCACATGACTTATGTACTTGTGTGCAATGTTGGTCACAAAATGTTTTGTCATCTTTGCATCATTGAAGTTTTTATCAGACAATAAGCATATGTCTTCTAAAAGATAAAGCCCAGTAACTTCTATTTCATTTAGTCACAGGTAATTGGGCACTAGGATTCAATATAAGAAAAAAGGCAAAGTATACTTTTAGTCTTTTATACTGAAGAGGTTTTTGAGGATTTTTAAAAATTCCCCAAATAATCAAACACTACTCTTAGGAAAACTCAGAATTAAATACTGGTTCTCTGTGCTGGCTATTTACATCAAATACATGCATAGAAGGAACTAAAGAATATGTTGGTAGCCTTGGAAGCTAGTCCGTAGAAAAACTGTGTTTGAAGAAGCCTTTAGAGCATAACTATTAATTTTTCACTTCTATCCCTAGAAGCAGTAGGAGTAAATTATAAGCGTTCTATTTTCTGGGAGGTGGGGGGAGTCACTTCTGAATTTGTCACATTATAAGAAGACATTTCTAGTGATGAAATACAGTCTAAAACGTGTATTTACAGGAAGCATGGATGGCTGACCATAACTGGCATGGTGATGAAAAGTTCAGAGAATAAAGTTATGGGGAAAAAATGTAAAAAAAAAAAAAAAAGATCACCTGAATAGGAAGATTATGAATTCTGAGCCTAAAATGCATATTAGGCAAAATGCTAAATCTACATAATGCCTGCCATTTAAAGCATGAAAATTAATGAGCTGAGAAAATGGGAAACATTCTCATACTAAAGAATGTGCATAACATCCCAAAGCAGATGGGTCATCAATGTAATGATTAAAATGATGAATTATCAAAGATTTCTACAAAGAACATCTTAAAGTTTTCTACAGATCAGTAAAAGCAAAAGTGATTTGAGAGATTTAAAAGTCTTGCACAAAAACTACACACCTCAGAAATCATCATTCAGTCTACAAGCAAGATGTTCACCAGTTAAAAAATACATGACAAGTCTGCCTTCACAAAAACATGTAAAGTTATAGTTCTCTAAAATGTAAGATCAAGCATGAATGTGAATGCTAATATAGCTTAAAAGTCACCAAGGAAGAGAAATATTAACTCAGTTGAATTTGGAAATGAGGAGTGAAAATAGGAAAAAATATCTCAGGGGAACTGCCCGAAGTCCCAAAACATCCCAGTGACAATGTGTCCTGTTTAGACTATGAGCCAACTCTGGAGATTCTATAGAATGTTCTTTATTAAACAAGAAGTTGTTACAGAAATTTAGTCCATTAATTCACACAAATGTAGAGCATCTCCAAACACTCTGGATGAACTGGAATGGTTACTCTAGGCCATCCTTCTGGCCACAGCTATACTGGACTGGCGTACTTGACAAGATTCTCCTTGAAGCAGCAAGGCGAAACTGGGCTGGAACTGTTAAACAGTACTTGACTAGATTCACAACTGGACTGGAACTACAAGGCAGGCTGGACTGGAACCACTAGGCGACTGGACTGGAACTGCAAGGCAGACTGGACTGGCTCCACTTCGCAACTGGACTGGAACTGCAAGGCAGACAGGACTGGAACCACTAGGCAACTGGACTGGAACTGCAAGCAGACTGGACTGGAACCACTAGGCAACGCTGCCTGAAATACTAGGCAGTACAGGACGCATTATACTAGAAAAAAACCCCAACAGCAGAACACAGCTGCACTGGTTTAGTGTGACAAAACACATGAGGACGAATGGAGTACTTAACTGAAGCGTCTAAACGCTGCTTTGCCATGGCTGCTGAACACTGTGAAGCTAATGACGTGAGCTGACGAACACCCGAAGTGACGGACGCTGAAAAGCAACGAGATAAGGCTCTGTTCTTCTTGATGCTGAAGCGAACTGGGCTTCTGACGCAGCGGGGGTCAATTCCGAAATGGTGAAAGACTGATTCTGATTCCTCTGTGGCTACAAGAGAGGCTTCCAAACCAGACGCAGGCTGGACGCCTCTGGACAAGGTTGGTTTCTCGATAGGGCGGCTGCTTGTAGGGTGGCTGTTGTTAGGATGGTTGTCTCCGGTGACTGGTTGCTTGCTCTAACATCCTTTTATCTTCCTTTCTCTGCACTTTTTCCCTTCAGGAGCCAATCGGATTTCTCTTTGTTTGGCGCGCTTTTCAGCATGCCTCTCTCTTGCACTGATTGGTGCCTTTGAACCTGTTCCTGTTCCTGGTTCTGGACCAATCAGCTCCTCCGAATTCTCCCGCGCAGCTGAGTCATCCCCAGGTTCGTTAAGACTGCACCTGCTCCTCAGGCGCCTGACTGTCTAACACCTGCTCATCATGAGTTTGTCCGTTCGCCCTGTCCTTTTGACCCTGCTCAGCACAAGCTTCCCCCAGCTTAGAGTCAGAGTCAGAGTGGACTCTGACACAATGGAGAAATTTCAGTAGCCATGTATCATATGTTTATTGGGGTCAGGGTTAGGAAGAATAAAATAGGTCAGAGATGACTGTGATGGAAAAAGGCATGTTGCAGATGAAGTGGGACTGGTCTTACTGATGTTGTTCTTCTATGCTTCTCAAAGGGGAAGAATAAGGTGCAGGGGTGAGTTTGTCCAGAAATGGCCTCACTTTGGAACCTATTGGCTGACTGGGATCCACTGCTATAGACAATCTTCAGTTGAATAGATCAATGGTATGGGTTGCTTAAAGTAATTTCTTATCACTATATGGAACTTCTGATAGATTTCAGGAGAGAGGAGGGGAGAAAAAAAGGCAAATGTCACAGAATCAGTTGATTTTACCTGACTCCTGAAATCTACCTAATGCTTCTGGCTAATTTCAGAACCTTCCAGTCTGTAGCTGGTTGTCATTGCTATAAAACAAAACAAGAAGCACATCTGCTTCTCCTTTAAATATGTCTAACCCAGAGACTTTGCTAAAGTTCTACCTATAATTCTAAGCATATTAATTGGTATAAAATACTTTGAAGTCAGGGGAACTTACTTCTGAGCAAATGAATAGCAAATATCCTATTGGGTTAAGAAATTAC
This sequence comes from Charina bottae, assembly GCA_023362775.1. Lineage (NCBI taxonomy): Eukaryota > Metazoa > Chordata > Lepidosauria > Squamata > Charinaidae > Charina > Charina bottae. Next base: position 243,960,655 of record JALMGJ010000002.1, read on the forward strand.
AGTAGATGTTGCCATTTATTAATTCTTTAACAGAGACTATTTGGACTTGATAAATATAAGGATTTCAGATTTCATTTCTCTTGTCCTGCTGTCTATACAATTTTTCCAAACATTACATTATCATTTGCCTCTCATTCCAATTCAAGCAAAATAATTACCCTTCTTAGTTGCAAGAATAACAATAGCCCCTTCTCAGCTTTAAAAAATAATATTATCAAGGCTATATCATGGTGGAAGAGCCATAATAAGAGAACTAAGCAGTTTTAGCAGCCTATTTCTACACGAGGCCAATTCTAGACACTCTACTCCCCAACAATGAATTTCACTGTTGAAAATTTAATTTCACCCATTTCTTTACAGCTGAATAAGGGAGCCAGAGGAATTAGTGTGGCTGGCTTTTTTCCTGTTCCATTACAAAAACAACTGGAGCTATTTAAAAGAGATAATAAGCTTTCCCAAAAGAGAATGAGAACTTGATTCTGAAATATTATTCAAGAAAAAGCATTTTGGAATAGATTTAATAAATAAAACCAAGTGCATTTTATCTTACCTGATGTCTTTGACATTAACTGGGAAATGTTCCAGCAAAAAGCTATCAGGGAGATAGCAAAAACAATGAAAACTCTGGTGGGACTTAGGCTCTCTATTTGGAGAGAGTGGATTATTGATCCTGTAGGTTAAAGTCAGCTTCATCAATTTCATGAGGTATTCAAAGCTAAATTATTCTGAATTCTCCAGAAAAGGGTGGAGATACAGCAATACTGAAGCCTCATAACTTCCTATGAGCACTCCTATCTTTGAAGAAAACTTGTATCTATGTCTAGATTCATGCCTTGTGATGTTGATGTTCAGTGTTGTTCAATGACTCACTTGCTTCCAACTCTTTCTGATCTGATGGACATCATTTCACCAATACTGTCTGTCAATAACTATTTCTTTGAGTTATTGTAATGATATATATGGTGCTTGTGTCATCAGTGATAGTATCTGGCTATCCTGTGTTCTGTCAATCTCTTTTTTGATTGCTTTTAATACTGTATGTCCAAGCATCAAGGTCTTCCCCATCAGGGTCTTCTGATCAGATTATGTGTCCAAAATATCAAAACTTTTCTTCATTATTAGTGCTTCCAGTGAGTAACTTGATTTTATTTTATCCTAGTGTTGAATACTTTTTCTTGTGGTCCAAGGTATTTTGCAATAGTTTTCTCCATTAACGCTTTAATTTTTCTTAATTCAGCCTTTCTGATGATCTAGTTTTTCCAGCCATGTGTTACAACTGGGAAAAGCATAGCTTTCATAATCTCCCAAATGGCAGACATCTCTTGATTTCATGGCTACAGTCACCATCCCTGTGAATTTTTGAGCCCAGGAATATAAAGTCTGTTACTATTTCAACTAACTCACAATTTGTTGTAGTCCATAAATTCAAAAGCCTTTGTATAATCAATAAAGCCAAAAAAGGGGGAATGGATGCATAATGGAATGCCTTTTCCATTATGCATCAGATGTTAGCAGTGATATTTCATGACATTTCATGTGTTCCTGCCTCTGTTGATTATACCTCTGGCAATTTTTGTTCCATGTATTGCTGAACCATGAATTGCAAAATCTTGAGCATTATCTTACTAGCATGTAACTTAAGTGCAGTTGTTTGACGGTTTGAGTAATCTTTAGTAATACCTTTTCTTTGGAATTGGGATATAAATTGATATTTTCCAGTCCCAGGGCCACTGTTCTGTTTCCCATACCTGCTTAGAAACTTAAGTACAACATTAACTGCCTCATCTGCTGGTATTTGATCAACTTCTGACGCTTTGTTTTTTGCATTTTTGTCATTAGTTTCACACACACACACACACACACACACACAAGTATCCCATAGTTTCAGTTTTTGTTGGGATATTTTGTTTAGTGAGCCACCCTATTCTTCATTTCTTTATTACAGCATTTTTATTTGAGGGTATATTTAATAAAATTAAAGTAGTCACTTTGCTTTGCTTTGCTCACAGCCATTGGCAGAAGTGAGGGCACTACTGGACTGGCCACATTTCAAGGCATTGTGCAGCATTCTGCTCACCAAACTAAAGCATCAATGGAGAGTACACCTCTACCACATCAAGTCCAGTGTTGAAGCAAGCAAACTGGCTTTGCATATCGCTATCATTTACAGGTAGTCCTATTTAGTGACTGTTTGCAGTTATGACAGTGATAAAAAGTAACTTTGTGACTATCCTTGCATTTATGATCTTTGCAGGTCTCTAAAGCAAAGAAAAGCTTCACTTAATGATTGAGTTGCCGGTCCCAATTGTGATCTCTAAACGAGGACTACCTGTATACGCTTAGACCAGAATATCATCCATCCATCTTGCCCTTTGTCGGCCCCTCTTCCTTTTGCCTTCCACTTTCCCTAGCATCAGCTTCTTCTCCAGGGTATCCTGTCTTCTCATTATGTGGCCAAAGTACTTCAGTTTTGCCTTTAATATCATTCCCTCAAGTGAGCAGTCTGGCTTTATTTCCTGGAGTATGGACTGGTTTGATCTTCTTGCAGTCCAAGGCACTCTCAGAATTTTCCTCCAACACCACAGTTCAAAAGCATCTATCTTCCTTCGCTCAGCCTTCCTTATGGTCCATTAGATTATGGTCCATTAGATCATATAGATTTATATTAATCAATCTGGAAGAATTTGCTTCACATCAAAATCTGTTAGAATTCATTGTTAGTAGATCAAAAGATTCCCTTTGCAGGCTTGTGTCAGAACATCATCTTAGTACAGCTGAATGCTGAAAACATGTACTGCAACATTGTATGCTAAAGACCTTCAGCCAACTACATGATCAGTCAGGCCTGGCTGGAGATAAATCTCTGTGCAAATTACCTTGGAGACTTTGAGACACAAACTCAGTTGACAGTTTGGAGAGCACTAGACAACCCCCTCTCATTCTGAATAACACACAATTTTAACATCACTTGTTTTTTAATAGTGAAACATTGACATTTGCAAATATGTTACTGAGAAAAGAAACTATAAACAACTATTTACCACAAAAGGGCATTTCAGTCAAATATGAGGAGAAAAGGGCACACATTCGATCTCATTAATTAATGCTTTTAAAATGTTTAGACATACACAAAATAAGTAACTTGACAAAATTCTACCCATTCAAATTCCTAGTTTACTTTCTATTTCTACATTACTAAAGAGCCAATAAATGGTTTATATTACATTCACAAGCAATTAATCACTTCACAAATTTTTGTTTATTTATAAAGTCTGCCTTAAAAATTCATTAAATCGAATTTACTATTATAATTCTTCTAAATTAAAAATTATATGTATTTTATATACATTACAGTTTTGTAAGTAGGTGTGTGCATATAGATAAAATGAATTTGGAAATATTTATTTAAAAATTTGCAGGTACATATACAAGCTAAATGGTTGATAAAGGCATGTCTGAATTTACTTGTTGTCATAAAACTGTGTTCTGTAATTGAAATTCAGATTCTTCCTTTCTTAATTTAACTTTGCCTAGAAAGGTCTTTGCTGACTTTATTTCTACCAGTGCCACCCATCTAAAATTATATATTTTATCTGTAGCAACTCCTTGTTAAATGATTTAAAGCGTACCTCATTCCAAGTACAGGGCATGAACAGAGTTCTGTACTGGTGTTTTATTTTTTATTATTATCCTGATTTTCCGCTTCAATACCCTTTCCAAAAATGAACCTGGATTCTCCAAGGTAGGGACACCATTGTTAAAATTTAGAAGATAAGACTGCATTTTACCTTGAATGTATTGCTACCATTACAGAAGTACATGATTGGTCCAAGGCTAAGTAGAAAGTTGCCTTTCTCCCTTTCTCTCTCTGCCTAGGAGCCTATCTTTTCTTCTGATGAAATAGCAGAGCTTTTGGGATATTCCTCTAGCCGTGTCAAGTCATAAACCTACACAGCACACTTATTGCCACCACTTAGAACTGCCATGTGCATCCACTCTGCTGTTACTACCAATTCAGTCCATGTCTACCCAACCACTGTTCTCTCACTATGTTTCTAAATTCAGAAACTATTGCTCTCTCAGCGGGGCACTTTTCCCATTGCCATAATAGTTCTGTGCTCCAATGCAGAGCATTTCAAGCATCCAAACCCACCCATATTTGAGATTCTTCATTGCTCACTGCTGCCCCCTCCATGCTTCCATGATGATAACCATATTATATTGTTTAGGAATACGTGCCCTGCCTAGAATTAAATATGTAGTCCCACCTCAGTCAATATAGCAGACTCATACATGATTATCAAATGATAGTTGGTAAAATATTCAAACATGAGCAGTATTACTTCTCACTCCCCTCATTTTGAGCTTAAGTTTCAATTTGAATCAAATTCTGCAAATAGGGAAGTGGTTTCTTTAAAGGAAAGTATAGAATCTCAAGCTCCATTTTGGCTGAGACCTCCACTAAAAACCACATTTTTTTTTTTAAAAAAAGTGATGATTATGTGCCATCAAGTCATTTTCAACTTGAAAATGACTAATGACAACATAGTCAAATTTTCTCCATGATGATCTATCCCTAACCGGATGTTTCAGGTCTTCCAATGATGAACTTATCACCACTGTAATTGAGTCCGTCCATCTTGCTACTGGTCATCCTCTTCTTCTCTTTCCTTCCACCTTTCCCAGCATTAGAGCCTTTTCTTGTTCAATGATCCATTTGTTTTCTTGGGTGTCCATCATATTCTCAGGGGTCTTCTCTAACACTAAAGTTCAAAGGCATCAATATTCTTCCTATCCTACTTCTTCAAAGTCCAAATCAAATCAAATCAAATCAAATATTAGACATCACCCTGCCTACTTCTGGGAGTGTCCCCTCCCTGGACATCGCTCAGAGGCCAAGCTTGGTCCTTAGCCAAAAGAAGTTGTGCACTGTTGTGTAAAAGTGTTGTTTTTTGGGGAAACTAAGAGACACAACTAAAGAGCCTCTTGATGAGGGTGAAAGAGGAGAGTGCAAAAGCTGGCTTGAAACTCAACATTAAAAAAACTCAGATCATGGCATCTGGTCCCATCTCTTCCTGGCAAATAGAAGGGGAAGAAATAGAAGCAGTGACAGATTTTATTTTCTTGGGCTCCAAGATCACCGCAGACGGTGACTGCAGCCATGAAATTAAAAGACGCTTGCTCCTTGGGAGGAAAGCTATGGCAAACCTAGACAGCATATTAAAAAGCAGAGACATCTCCTTGCCGACAAAAGTCCGTATAATTAAAGCTATGGTTTTTCCAGTAGTAATGTATGGCTGTGAGAGTTGGACCATAAGGAAGGCTGAGCGCCGAATAATTGATGCTTTCGAGCTGTGGTGCTGGAGAAGACTCTTAAGAGTCCCTTGGGCTGCAAGAAGGTCAAATCAGTCAATCCTACAGGAAATCAACCCTGACTGCTCATTGGAAGGACAGATACTGAAGCTGAAGCTCAAATACTTTGGCCACCTAATGAGAAGAGAGGACTCACTGGAAAAGACCCTGATGCTGGGAAAGACTGAAGGCAAAAGGAGAAGGGGACGGCAGAGGATGAGATGGTTAGATAGCATCACTGATGTAATGAATATGAATTTGAGTAAACTCCGGGAGACAGGAAGCTCTGGCGTGGGCTGGTCCATGAAGTCACAAAGAGTCGGAAGCGACTGAACGAATAAACAACAACCGGGAGACAGTGGAAGACAGGAAGGCCTGGTGTGCTATGGTCCATGAGGTCATGAAGAGTCGGTCATGACTAAACGACTGAAGAACAACAACAAAAAAGAGACACAACATTGTTTTTGCTGACATTGTCAGCCAGCTTTCTCATCCCATCTCCATTTCTCATTTTAAAAAATCTTCAAATTTTTGTCTATAGTCTTAAAATAGTATTTTCACTTAGTTGTCAACTATATTTCAGATTCTTATTTCATATTATCTTCCCCATTCCAATTCAAATTTCCTGTAGTTCTTTACTAAATTCTGTTTCCATTCCACAATCCATTGAACAATATTTAAATAGCTTTTCATTGACTTCTAATGCAACCACTGAGTAGCAGTAAGGAGACCAATTCATTTTCCATTAAAAGGGACTTTGACTACACTGAGACAAAAGCTCCCAACTGTAATTCTGTAATATAACTTTTCTGTTAGGTACAATAGCAACTATTTTCATAGAAATTGCTTATCAGGCAAGGAGGGATCTTGGAATTTTTTAAAAAAATAATACCCACAGTATAAATTATCCCCTTACATATAACTCCAGCACTTTTTCATTTGAAATTTGAATGGTTTTGTTTATCAGAAATTATTCTTCTAGGACAAATCTCTTAAAAACTTAAAAGTTGCAGCCATTTGTTTTTATTTCTTATGATAGACAGTGAAACAAAAAACCTTGGGTTTCTGAATCTCATGTTGTATTAGGCCCTTAATTCAATCAAGTAGCCTCTAGATCAATCCAAGTCTAATTGATTTATTTTGGGAACCATCAAACTGAGGTCCAAATTGAATCTTATGGTAAGAGCTTATCCCTATGACGGATCATACCAAAGGAACACTTCATTTCACTCTGGACTATTTTAAAGAAAATGAGCTTTAATTTGTAGGAAGTCAAAGTATTCCCAAAGCTTCCAAAGAAACCTACTTTGGGACTTTTGCCAAAGCAGATTCTCACTGAAACTATAAATTACTATTAGTCATCGTAATATGTAGGATTTATCAATGCTGACTACAAAAGTTCACGAGAGAAATGCTCTACTCTATTCTATTCTATTCTATTCTATTCTATTCTATTCTATTCTATTCTATTCTATTCTATTCTTTATTTAATTTATATAGACAGCCGCCTATCTCACTAAATGTGACTCTGCACACCTTACAGTGTGCATTATAAGTGCATTTAATAGTCCATGCTGGAGGTGACCAGAGAGTGAATAACTGTGAGTAGAACCTCGTGATCCAGGAAAAGGTGCAACTGGCACACAACTCAAAGCTGTGCAAAGGCCATCCTAGCCATGACTGCCACCTGCTCTTCAAGCAGGAGTCGTGAGTCTAGAAAGACCCCCCAGATTGTGCACTGGGTCTGTCTGGGGTATTGTACCCCATCCAGTACCAAAGAAGGTAAAGTCCCAGATCCAGAAGGCCCATAAACCCAGAGCCACTCAGGGTAGGCTGAAGCCTGTTGTTCTCCATCTAGACCCCCACAGCATCCAGGCACCGGGACAGAACATCAATGGCATTGCTTAATTCACCAGGGGCAGATATCTCCATCTCCATCTCCATCTCCATCTCCATCTCCATCTCCATCTCCATCTCCATCTCCATCTCCATCTCCATCTCCATCTCCATCTCCATCTCCATATCCATATCCATATCCATATCCATATCCATATCCATATCCATATCCATATCCATCTATCACTGGATATCATCAGAATACTAATGATACCTCACCCTATGGTGACAAATGTTCTCACCCAGTGGCTTAGTGTAGATGTTAAATAGGAGTGGACAGAGTACCGAACCCTGTGGCACCCCACATAGAAGGGTCCAAGGGTGGGAACTCTCACTCCCAATCAATACTGAATGGTACCAGCCCCGCAGACAGGAAGGGAATCAGCACAATACTGTGCTGCCCACTCCCACCCCATGGAGCCAGTCCAGAAGAATACCATGGTTGATGGCATTGAAGGCCACCAAGAGGTCAAGTAGAGCAAGGACAGATGCACTACCTCTTTTCTTCTCCTGCCAGAGATCATCCAAAAGTGTGACCAATGCCATTTCCATCCCATACCCCAGGCCTGAATCCTGAGTGGAAGGGGTCCAAATAATCCACTTTATCCATCTATTACGCTCACATCTAGAACATATAGTACTGGAAGAAGGGTGCTAGACTAGTTGGATCTTTGGTATGATCCAAAAACACTACAGATAAACCTAAAGACTAAAAAAGGTGTTTTTGATATTTCTTCTAATCAAAACATAGTGGATGGCAATAATTAATTAATTAAATAAATAAGATTATTAATTATCTGTAGCAGAAGATTTTGAATAAAAAAAGATGTTTTAGGAGCAAAGAAAATGACAAAAATCAGGAACAAGAATGTGACCTAGGTACATAGCATGGACAATCTCAAGGTCAAGATAAGAAGGCAACAGCAGCAGAAATGAGGATATCATTTAGTATAGTACAAGAGAGCTATTTCTATACTGTGGCCAGAACAATACTTTGATTAAAACCAGTCATGGGTATTGTTGTGTGAGAAGTGATTTCAGAGATGATACAAGGCTACTTTCCCAAACACTTTTCACAGAAAGGGAGTTAGAAAGTGATGTTAGTAAGATAAATGGCTGGCAAGGTCAGGAGAGTAATTCTGGATACTGTATCTCACCCTATTCCTTTAAAAAAAAAAGAAAAACAGTCTGTGTGACTGATAATGCTGCATTGTTCAAAATAAGGAAAATTATTCTACCAGGAAGATTACTGAATATATCAGGGTGAGAAGATAATTGGATTTAAAAAAACAGCGCTAACAATTGGATCCAGCTGGGTGGGATGTTCAAAAGAAGGTAGGAAGAAGGAGGTAGGTTTCAATATAACTGTCTCTGTTTTGAGAAAAGACATAGAAAAATGAAATCGAAATCCATTACAGTATAAAGTTCTGCAATTAAAAGCCATTTGTTTTTAAAATGATACTGTATCTACACCTTACAGTTTATGTGGAAGGCACCAATAGGAATTATAGAAAATTACTTACACTCTCTATTGATAATAATGTCTCTAAGCATTTCCAGAAGGAGACAGAGGGAGAGGGAGAGTGGTGTGTGTGTGTTGGGGGGGGGGGGAGATTCACAAAGAATAGACTGATTTCTGACCTGAAATGCTCAGCAAAGGAAGCAACATTTTTGGCTAGGCTCTTAAATTTGATTTTGATTTTGATTTAGCAGTGGTCCTCATATATTTTCCCTAGTTGTTGACCCATCAACATGAGTATCTACAGTGAAGTACTACTCACACCCAGGCTTCTTCACTGCTCCCTACTACCACAAAGACATCTTGATGCAGGTGCTGGCAATTGGTCTGACACCAAGACTTTGATCAGAACTGCAACTTAGTAGTTAGGCAGTGGCTGCTTTACTCAGTAATATCTGATGAAAGGAATTTTTGTGCACAGGTTGAGCAATGTTGAATTATATATTTATCAATTGCAGGGATTTGAAGTAATAAGGCCAGACAACAATAACAATCACACTTTATTGAGTGCTAGGCTACCTCTCTAGTGACAGAAGTCTGGCTGCAGAATGTGATTGTTCAGTAATGGGTAGGGATGATCAACTGACATTCCCAAAGTTAGCTGAGTATGCTTTCTTAATGATGTTCATAATCAGAAATGTCCAACAAACAAAGGGGAGCTGATGCCTTTAAAGCCAGAAAACATGCAGCACCCTCCCAGTTAGGTCTGCACCAAAGTTCCATCTCATGGAGGTTTCTGACTAGCTTCTATGGGCCCTGAACCATAATGAATCAAACTGCTTTTCAATGATCTCATCTCACTGGATTTTACCAAGGACAAGGAGGATCTTGGAATGCTTTGCCTTCCTTCCAGAAATCAGACCATCAAGGTTAAGGAGTCTTTGGTTATACCGGGTGGCAATGAGACCATCTCAAAGTTAAGGATTATCTGTTTCTCAAGGTTAATTGGATTGAAGATGAGAAAGATAATCCTACTTAACAGGGGTCTCACCAAGGACAAGGCAGAACAAAGTAAAACCCAAGTATGATCCTTTAGTGAATAAACTAAATCCTTGCTTAATTCTGCACTACAATACTGAACTTGCACTTAATTTTGCACAACAGTACTTGCTTAATTTTGCACTACAATACTGAAATATAAAATCATATAGAGTTGTATGTACCATGCACCTAAGAAAAAGAGGTATACACCATTATTCAATTTCTCCTCACCAATCTTCTGGTAAGACCCCCAGCACTACACCATGTCACTTCCTTCTTGTTCTTGTTGTTGTTTTTTTAATTCATATTTTTGGTGCATGGACATCTCCTTCCATCTAGCACACAATTCTTGAACTATATATAAGGGATGGAAGATTTTGAAATGGGGCAGGGAGTGTTAGACAACTCTATGTGCCCTGAGTCAGTTAAGAAAAAAACCACACACACCAAATACTTCATTTCTACCTGGGCTTGGGGTTTATAGCAAGTGAGATCTCAGTTCTACTATCTATATCACTTACATCTGCATTTTTGTGACTACAGTATGCAGAAATATCATATAAAGGGGAGAGTAAATATTGTTCTGTTTCAATTGGGAAAATGCAGGATTAAGTCACAGTATTTAATACCTTTTATATGTTTTATATGTTCAGGCATGCCTGAAAAGAGATATGTTTTAAACAAATAAGAAGTACTTGCATTCTAACTTAAGAATTATTAAAGAGGAAGTTATTAGAAGAAGATAATTTCTTCTGAGTTGCAAGACAGTTATCTGGGGAAAAAAGAGATTAGAGAACATTATTGGCAGATTATAAATCTCTAATAATACTAAACTAGTTTGTAATTATAGCTGTGGGAATTAAAAATATAACTACAGAATTAAATAATATGAAATAAATAAAAGAGACCGTAGTTTGGGCAATCAGTTTATAAAAGCCAATGCAGTGCAAATATTTTTTATCTGATTTAGTATTAATAACATTTTGTAATTCAATCCATTTTCCTATGCCTTTTTTAAATTTACAATTTTTTAGGGAGAAACATACTGGAAAGTAAACAAATTTAAAATGTGAATAAAATGTGGGTATATGAGAACATGTATGGAATCTTACAGAGAAATACAACACATCTAATATTCTACCCAGAAAGATGTTTATTCAGATGACATTAATTCATTAGAAACAAGTCTTGTTTATTTAATACTACTATGAAATGAAGGTCAGCTATGATTATTTGTAAGATTCTTTCAAGTTATTTTTTTTGCTGTTGAATAAAATGTTTCAGCCAATGCAATTTCCAAAACTGTAGTTTGTGTGTGAAGTATATAGGCATCCTGGTAGACCACATATTCAGCATGAACCAGCAGTGTGCTGCAGCTGTCAAAAGAGCTACTGCAGTTATAGGTTGCATCAACAGAGGTATAATGTTAACATCACTACAAGTGATAGTTCTGCTCTTTGTGGTATTAGTTAGTTGGTGCCTAGAATATTGTGTCCTGTTTGGGTCACCACAACGCAAGAAGTATACTGAAGAATTAGGAAGAGTGCAGTGAAGATGAGGAATGGCTGGAAGGCTAAATCTTATGAAGAATGGTTAAAGGAGCTAGCTATCTGAAGAGAGACATACAGTAATAGCAGTCTTTCAATACTTGATGGGCTATCACAAGGAAGAGGATGTGCATTTATTCTCCATGGTGCCTGAGGGTGAAATAATGGATGGAAGCTTAACAGAGAGAAATCTAAACTTGAAATAAGGAGGAATTTCCTGACCATGATGGGTATTAAGCAGTTGAATAGCCTGCTTCCTTGAGTCATAGATGCTCCATCACTGGAGTTTTTCAAGTAAAAGTTGAACCGCCATCTGTCTGGGATGCTATGAGGATTCCTTCCCTTGGCAGGAACTTGGACTAAAAGAGCTCTGAGGTCCCTTCCAACTCTATGATTCTATAAGCCACTGAGATTTCTAAGTGGCCCAAGAAGAGTGCACTCCTTTATCTCAATGAAGATCAAATATCCCATGCCAGAGCTTGAACTCTTTAATATATATATATATATATATATATTAAAGAGTTCAAGCTCTGGCATGGGATATTTGATCTTCATTGAGATAAAGGAGTGCACTCTTCTTCTATATATATATTTTCCATTTAATCATGTCCAATTCTCAGAGACTGCCTGGACAAATCCCTGCAGTTTTCTTGGCAAGTTTTTTTCTGAAGTACTTTGCCTTTGCCTCCTTCCCAGGGCTGAGAGAAAGTGACTGGCCCAAGGTCATCCAGCTGGTGTTGTGCCTAAGGTGGGACTAGAACTCACGGTCTCCCAGTTTCTAGCCTGATGCCTTAACCACTAGACCAAACTGGCTCTTTACAATCTATAATAAACTGTTTCATTTAGAATGCTCTGCTGCTGTATCCCCCTCACTTTCTCAACACCTTTGCCAAAAAAAGGAAAGTTCGGAACTGGGTGGTAGTTGTCTAAAATGTTTGGTTCAAGAAGGCTTTTCAGGAAGGGCACACCACTTCAAGGCACCATTCTTCAACCTATGTTAAGATCTTTAATAGACAAGATCTGGTAAACCCAAGAGGGGAAAAAATAGAATTTCTCTCTTTGAAATCAGGTTGGAATTTGTATCCAGTTCTCTTGCAAAATATATTCAGTTACAGTTTTTTAAATCAATAATCAAATCTCTAGTCTTATAAAATTCTCTATCATCTCATTCATTGTTTTGGACAATCATGTACAAATCTTTATCTCCATGTTTTAAAATAAAAGATGATCAAGCAATTGGAAAAGGTAAAGGCCATAAAGTCTAATTTTTCCAACTTTCTAAATAAATTTCATATACAAATCCTAATTTTTTCATAGTTGTATATATATATATAAACAATTGAATCTTTGCCTCCAAAACAAAGTAATGGGAAGTGTTTGATACAATTATTGATATGAAGTAGTTGTTGTAGCTGTTCTACCAAGCAATGAGAAATAGACCTTATTTGCTTTGCAAACAGGAAATTATCAGGAAACTGTAACACTGAAATTTGGCAGCTTGATACTGAATGTTGACAGTATGATTCTGGAAGACTGCATGTGTCTTATGGACTGCGGACTCCCTGCTCCTGTGTTATAGCTTTGGAAGCAAAGGATACTTTCTCTGAAGATTTCAAGTGTGATCCTGGGACTTATCTCTGTGAAAGAGGAATGCCTCAAGAAGCTCAAGGGAAGAAAAATCAAAGAAATTCAGGGAAGAAAGTATTAAATCAGATGACTCCAGAGAATTAATATAATTATAAGTAATATGATTACTTAGCAGATAGAACGGTTGGCAAAAGCCAGATTGAAAATGCAAACACACAGGGAGAGATAACTTTCTCCTTTCCTTGAGCAAGAACAATTATTGTGATCTCCTGAACTTTCCAGTTCTCCTTCAGTTTTCTCTCCTGAAGATTTCAGCATTTATAATGTAATTTATGTACATAAAAGGAATAATCATTCTTTAAAATACTGGTGAGAGAGTTGTGAAACTCCAGATGTTGTTGGATTACAACTCTTAATGTTCTTGATCATTGGCCCTGTTGATCAAGAATGTCAGGAGTTAGAGTCCAACAACTAGAGTCTAAACCTTTACAGATATCTCAGAGCTGATTCAAAGCATGCTTTCATAAGAGTAAGTTGTAACTGTTATAAATTATATTTTTTGGAATCCCTCCTCCCCCTCCCCCTCCCCCTCCCCCTCCCCCTCCCCCTCCCCCTCCCAAGAGCTTGTTTTAAACATACTACAAAATGAAATGGAAATTAAATGGTGAAGCTGAAGATGGTAGCATGAATTATAGACTGAAACATAGATGTCATGTTTCTGGATGGTTCATTAGGGAACAATAAATTAAAAACTAGCATAGCAATTAGGAGGTTGAATGAGGAACTCCCAATGTATGAAAGAAATCATGAACAACAGAAACAGGTTATAAGCAAAGGCTCTTGGAGTAATGGAGGAAATATGTAGCACAATCTGAACTCTGAATGCAGGTCACAAACTTTTCTATATGATCTTGGTTTGTTTGCAAGGCCTGATGAGGAAACTGTACTCAAAGAAATGGTACAATAGAGAATAGAAGACATAGGTTTATCACTTTTCTTTCTAGAGATCAGTCAGCTCAGGTGCATCTGGCTCATTGGGACAATAAAAAGTCCCTCCCTGTCTGGCAGCCAACCTTTACATCTTAAATAAAATTTCATTTTACACCTTTAGTAGGACTCAGTAGCTCACAGAACAAAAGAATCCATGAGTCATGCACATATCCCTGCTCAACAAAAGAGTTCTTTTTACACTTGAAGTGCTAAAGGAACAAAAGAACTGCAGCAAATGGGTCAAATTAACAAGTTCAGGCATGCAGCTGCATGTTCCGAATTTAAACCTTAGGGCATACACAGAGAACCAGAATTTTAGCTTTTATAGAAGCCTCTCTTCATTGTTACTGAGATTGTTTATATCTGCACTAAAGCAGCTCACTTACTCAAGTGGAGTTCCTGTCTTCCTGTGAAAGCACTGACTTCCAGAGAAATAATTATTATAGAGGGCCTGGGGTAGCTTTTGACAGCATGGGACTTCAAGCACAAGACTGAAGCACTCCAATACTATGCTACCCTCTCGCCTGAATCATAATCACTTGGGGTGGTAGTTGGGGTGGGCTGCTTGCATGCCTGGGTCACTACTATCTCATATGCTGTGGATCAGGATTCGGGATTGGCAGCTTCTTCTCTCCTGACATTTGCTCTCAGTTCCCAGTTGTTACTGGATGGGAGTGGGCTTACTGGCTGCAGCCTCAACACCATTACCTCTTCCACCCCCAGCCTTACTTAGGACAACGCCAGCTGGTGTCACTACTGCTGCCTCAAGATGAGCAGGCATGACATGAGACTTAAGCTGTCCTTCAGCAATTGCTCTCCACCTCTCTTGAGCAGGAAACTTAGGCACTGCTCTCCCTCAGGCTAGCCACTTTATGGCCTAGCTTTCCCAACCACGGTTTGTTCAGTAGGGTTTTTATACAATGTTGTAGCTAGCTAGTCCTAAACTTAAAAAAGAAGAAAAACCCCTAATATAAAATGGGCTGTAGAGGTTGCCCCAGAAACAGGTAGCAATCAGATACTTTCCTCCGGTCACCAACACTCAGCAGAAGCACCAGTCCAGTGCCAAGTCCAGTGTTCCGTGACAGCAATTCCTGCTTCGGTAATTCATGCTCCAGTTAGTCTACAGTGCAATTAGATCCAGAATGGCTCCCTCGGTTTGCCACGTGCTCCTTAAATATCTCCTTCTTTCACTCAAATTACAGTCTACTGAATAAATGAATAGCAGGAGGGACATGACCAGTCCCTCCTGTTGTACTGGTACATGGAATTTCAAGCACATCCCAATTGCAAAAGGCAAGCAGCTAAAACAGAATGGAACCCTTGAAACACTTCTACCTGGAACATCCCTACCAAGAATCTATCAAAAAGCACCAAAACCACATATAATCCCCTGTACATGCACGGAATGGTTTATGCACAAAATGTTTTGCATATCTCTAATGTGATTCCAAATTTAAGCAGGACTCAAAGTAGCTCAAAAAGAAACACAAAGCAGAAATGTCCATGTAATTACAAGGCTTCATTAAGTCCTAATCTTTATATTTACTAGTTAACTGTGTTAAATAAACCATTTCATTTTATTAGCAAAGCATGTTGTAAAAATTACATCCCTATTAAGAATACGTCCTCTACTCTACGCGAGTTGAATAGTTTGGTTGGTGCACTTAAAATTAGCTTTTCCTTAAAGAAATACATCCATCAATATTATGTTTTTTTCTATTATTTTCTATTATTGGACTTCAAGAGTTGTGTGTTGACTTCTCATATGGTCCATGATTATAGTAGCCTTTCATTAATACACTATATAGATCTTTTACAGAGAAATGAACTCTTTTCTGAAGAAAAAAATGAAGAATAATGAACTCTTTCTTTTCTTCTAGACAGAATCCTCAAGGACCAGTGCTTGGAAAGAAGATCTCTTGAGAGGACAATTTATTTTTAGAAAGACTATTGTCCTCAATTCTTTTCTACTTAGCTGTGCATTTATTTGAATAATCTGAATAGATGTTTTCCGTGGTTTCTGACTCAGGATATCATGACACATATTTCTAATAAAACACTGAGTTCTTGCATAATAAATGTAATATGCACAATGCAACACCAAAGCAATTATATTGATGCATATTTTTTTGCCCCCAATATACATTTGTCTTTGTGTACAGATTGTAAACATTTTTTCCATATATGTTCAAAGGTACATATAAAATGGGGGGGGGGAGTAAAACTTGGGCCCAGTTTTGCTTTCTCCTGAGTTTGTTGTTGAAATTAGTTTGGAAGCATCAGTAATCCCAAGTTACAGGCCAAGTCTTTGATCACTACGATCAGATGACTCTCACTCATGGATCTCCATTTTTGGCAGCATTGGTACCAATGCATCATGCCGCTGGCAGAAACAATTATTAGGGTGTCATATGGCAGAATCATATTTCCAGAGTTTTGACATTTCCAATACAAAGAAATCAAATTGATTTGCCATTCATTCCTTCTGTCATTCTTGTTCATTGTGCCAAATTTATCCATGTCTGATGTTTATCTCTTTTGCAGGTCGAACAGGATGGAGGGGATGAATGTGAAAGAACTTTGAGGGAGGTTTAATTATAAACTACCTGTTGAGTTTGTGATAAATTTGAAATTTAGTTCTAAAAGTACTGATCTGGGAGCTGCAAATAACCCACAAACCAGACAGCTTTTGCAATTAGGAACAACTCTTTCATGTGGATAAGTATTTCTTGCTTACATCATGACCTCTGAGAAAAGTCATCATCACAAGATATATGAGAAATCCATTTCAAGACAGGCAAGTTATGCGAATATTTAACCTCTTCAGTCCAACTCTCCATACTAGTTGTATTACTTGTTAGATTTATATCCTGTCTTATTTCTCCAGGAGTTAAAGGTGAGATATATACCATTCCTTCCTTCTTTCCTTCACAACAAAAGTCTGTGTTTGGTCTGAAATATAGTGGCTATCCCCCTTAGCTTCCATGGCTGAAGACTGACAAATCTGGGTTTCTCTGGTCCTGATCCAGCACCTTAACCATCATATCACATTAGCTTTGTTTAGGTTTGTAGCTATCCCGAATGTGCCTTTCACAAGTCTCTTGGTGAAAAGAGAAAATAGCAACATAGGAAAAAGTTTCCATAATCTTGTTTGTTAGGTTTGGGCAACAAATATAACTGTCTAGAAGTGTTGGGGTGTTCTTGTCAATGTATGCAAATTTTAATGGTGCTACAAGAGGCTTCTTTAAAAAATAACAACTTCTACTTCTTCATTCTCAGTTAGTCCTTCTTCTAAGCAGCTTTTCTTTAAATGTGACCATCAAATTACCACTCTACATATATTTCATATAACATGCAGCTTGTCTAGAAATGTAATAATATCAATCAAAGCTCTGAAATCCACCCAAATGACCTCTGATGTGGGACAAATCGTGGCAATGAATGGATTCTACTGTCATCCATTGTTCTTGACCGACAAAGTTCATAAGGGAACACTCAGGAAAGCTGCATAACTTCATTTGGGAAAGCTGGATTTTTAAAAGTGTGCTAGAGCAACGTTGCATTAAAACAGGTATATAATAAAGCAAGTTGCAGCAAAAAACATATATTAAGTGCTGTTTAAAAATGTGTTATATATTTATTGATGCAATTATATAAATGGCATGAAAAGACATACATTTAAAATGTTTTAAAAATCAATATACAGTAACTAGAGATTTATTTCCTGGACTTTTCTTAAAAAATAGCATTTGTGTTGGAATCTGATAGTAATGAATGAATGAAAAATATTTAAACTGATCTGAAAAAAAGGATCTAAGTCCTTTTCCCAACCATCTTCATTTCCAGTATGAATGTAGATTTTCCCCTACATCGCTCAGAGGGCTTTTATAGTTTATAGCCTTATAGTAGAATTTTCAAAAGTATACCTTATCCTTTAAATATTGGAAACATTTTTATTATTAAGCTCTAAAATTGTGATGTGCAATATATTTCCCCATAGTGAAATAGATGCAGTATAGCCTAATTATGATTACATTAATTTCTACCTAAGGGAAATGAGGAAAACTTCATTTTGGACACTAACAGTGGATGAATGTAGAAATTGTGAGTCACATTTTCTTCTACTAGTTGCACATTTTATTTACAACTGAAGACACTTGTGACTTGATGGGAGACAAATTCTTCTGTAAGTCATACTAGGCTTCATCACTGGTAAGATTTCCAAAAGTTTAGCTCTGATTTTTTTTGTAAAAAAAATGAACTGTCAAAGGAAGCTCCCTTGCTACATATCAGAGGTAGTTCACTGATCACTGAGAGATGGTGTGCTGCATGTTTTGTGGAATGACAGAAGTTCAGGGGCTGAAGTTTGTAATACACATAAATATGCTATGAGCTTTCAGTTTTATTGATGTACCTTACTGACACAGATACACATATTTTATATACCACACATTAAACCCCACATTTGTACGTATATATACACTATAGTCTCACCCTAACCAACATTAACTTGAAATGTTGTCTTGTGTTTGCATGTGAATAGTAAACATCTCAAAGATAACAAAAGGAAAAGTATTCACCTCATTTCCTCTAGAGAGCTTATTCTTCATATTCTAACTAACAAACAAAGGCTTTCCTGTGTAATGAATCATTAATGACAGAAATCATGTTTTTTGTCCCTTCACATTACATGGAAGATACATATTTTAAAAAAGGATATTTTGTTAAAATGTCCTTGTAGCAGAAAATGAATTCAAAATATTTACAATTTCAGTGCAGCTTAGTATTATTCACTCATCATCATCATCATCATCATCATCATCATTACTATTGTTGTTGTTGTTGTTGATATTCCACCTGACTCTCATCAGCTGGGCAGCTCATAAATAAAAACATTAAAAAATACAGTAAGTGATAAAAAATAAAAGAATAAAAATTGAAAAAGACGACAAGAATTGGACATGAATGAAAAAGAAACCCACACAGTCCAACTTTACTCACCCTCATCAAAGGCCTGGGTAAAGACCCAGGTTTTCAAGCCACTTCAGAACCCCAGCAGAGTGGGGGCCATCCAGATCTCGGGGGGAACCTCACTCCAGAGGGCAGGCGCTGTTACAGAGAAAGCCTGTTTCCTGGCTCCTGATAGCTACATTGAGGGAGACAGACGGTGCCTCAAGTAAACAGGCCCTATGCCATGAAGGGCTTTATAGTTACATAAAAAGTTATTTTTTCAGCTCCTTGAAATGCATCTGGAAGCAAACTGGCAACCAGAGCAGCTCATGAAGCAGACGTGTTATATGGGCATACTGAGGCATGTCATCACTGCACACCCCATTGCATTCAGGTCCAGTTGAGGCTTCTGGTTGGTCTTCAAAGGCAGCCCCATGAAGAGCATGTTGCAGTAGTCAAGCCATGAGTAGTCAAGCCTATTTAACATCTACATGAAGCTACTGGGCAAGGTCATCCATTGGCATGGCGTGCAGTATCATCAGTATGTTGATGATACCCAGTTGCACATCTCCTCCCTCAGTGACCAAGCAATGTTATCAAGGTTCTTTCCCAGTGCCTGGAGGCTGTGAAGGTCTGTATGGGGGAGAACAGACTTTAGCTCAACCCTGGAAAGATGGACTGGCTATGGGTTTTAAGGCCCCTGGCTCCAGGGATTTTCCATTTTTAATTCTGCATGGGGGTAAACTTCTCCAGTCATAACTGGTGTGCAATTTGGAGGTCCTTCTGGATTCTCAGCTCCTGTAATGGTATGTGAGAAATACCTTGAGAGACAGGGCAAAGAAATGCTGCCTAGGGAATAGTCAGATAAGAGAGGGCATACCCACAGCTGCATAATGGGCAGAGAAAGCAGCTCAGAAGGGATCCTCCCTAACTTGGATTACTTTATTGTGCACTATATGCGACTGCCCTTGAAGAGCACTCGAAAGCTGCATATGGTCCAGAATGCAGTGGTGCTGGCAGTTTTTGGTATTCTTCATTATGCTCAAGTAACACCACTGCTCCACAAGCTGTATTGGATCCCAATAGGCTTATGGGTGCAATTCAAGGTGCTGGTTATTGCCTATGACGCTCTCCATGGTATAGGGCCAGGTGAGACCACTTGCGGGGCCACTTTTCTTCCAGTGTTTCTGCTTGTCCCACCAGACAAAGTAGAGAGGGCATGCTCCAGGTCCCTTCTATTAAACAATACCATCCGGTTGGACCCTGGAATCATGCCTTCTAAGTGGCAGCATATCGCCAGAGATTCGAATGGCCCCAACCCTGTTAGCCTTTTACAAGGTGTTGAATATCTGGCTGTTTCCCCAGGCATTTGGTCAAGTGGTGTCGTGTGTAGATGCAGAAATAACACGCCGAGGCCAGGAATCTAGTCTCTAGTGTTTATTGCATACCTACAAGCAGAAATCCTGCTAAACTAACAGTGCCTGAAGATTCCCAAGTATATCAGCTCAACCTAGGGTGGAGCTTTCTTCTGACGTTTGGGGAAATAGGCTAGGCTCTCTGAGCTGCATGCTCGCTTCTTATCCAGTGCTTCGCCCTCCTCTATGCTTCCCCTGACACCACCCCCCTCCCCATCCAAAAACTCCATAGCAACTCCCTCCCCCCGTTCGTCCTTGGTGCCGGGCAGGATCCCGTGTGAAAAAGAGTCTATCTGCTCTTCTTCCTGGGAGCTGGGCAGTGAAGGGAGGTCATCCAGGAAAGGAATGTCGGGGGAAGGCTCGCGTCTCTCTGTTTGATCTGATAGTCCGGGTGCAGCTGGCGTCTCCTGAAAAACAGCTAAATCGTTAGAAAGGTTCTCCCTCCCCCCTCCTGGGAGCTGGCAACCAGAGGTGGAAGGATGCGAATCCTCCTCCTCCCCCCTCGCTGGGTCTGACGGGGGGAGCAGGAATGGTTGCTGGCAACTCACGAAATCCTCCGGCTGGTCGGCTTCCTGGTCTTCAGCCGGGGGCTGTAGCTCTGGGAGTCGCGCTGGCCGTGGCTTGTGAGGGAAAATCTGATGAAACCTATGCACTAGGAAGGGTGCATGGACATCTTTGGCATTTTCCCAGGAGCGCTCTGTCTGAGAATACCCCTTCCAGTGTATTTATTTATTTATTTATTTATTATTTCAATTTATTCCCCGCCCATCTGAATCCCCCTGCCCCTCCTTCTGGAGTCCAAAATCTCTTGCACTTCGTACTCCGGTTCCCCTTGGGCCAGTACTGGAGGTGGGGGGGGGGGTCTGCGACCGCAAGGCACTTGGAGGGGAATCTTTGACTAACAAGGACTTGTGAAACACCGGGTGAATCCTCATGGAATGTGGAAGCTGTAACCGATAAGCCACAGGGTTTATTTGCTGTATCACTTGAAAAGGGCCAATTAACTTGGAGTCCAGCTTCTTGCAAGGTCTGTCAGTGGGCAGAAACTTAGTAGAGAGCCAGACCTTGTGTCCTGGTGATATGGGGGGTCCTTCCTGTCTGCGTTCATCTGCGTTCCGTTTATAGGCTGCCTTTGCCAGCTCTAGCTGCTCTGCTAACAGGTGATGGGCTGCCTGTCTTTCTGCCAGGAAATCCGTGGCTGCAGGCACAGCTGTTTGTTGTGAGGAAAGGGGCAACACTCTCGGGTTTGTGCCATAGAGAGCCTGGAAAGGGGACATCTTGGTTGAGGAATGAACTGCATTGTTGTAAGCGAACTCTGCCATGGGGAGAAGTTCTGGCCAATTGTCCTGCCGGTAGTTAATGTAACATCTGAGATATTGCTGCAATAACTGGTTAGTTTTCTCTGCTTCGCCATTACTGGAAGGATGATTCGCAGAGGACAAGTGTATTTTGACCCCCAATGTCTGGAAAAGCGCCCCCCAGAACCTGGAAGTAAATTGCGAACCGCGATCTGAGATTAAGTGGTTAACCATACCTCTATATCGGAAGACATTGTCCAAAAAGAGCTGTGCTGTAACTTGTGCTGTTGGTAGGCCCTTGCAGGGAATGAAGTGCGCCATTTTCGTAAAGCAGTCTACCACCACCAGGATGGAAGTGAAACCCTGTGCCTGTGGCAAGTCAGTGATAAAATCCATGGAGACAGTGTCCCAAGGTTGGGGGTGTGTGGGCAGGGGCTGCAAAAGGCCTGCTGGTCTCCCTGCAACCGTTTTAGCGCATCTACACACGTGGCAAGAGGCCACATAAGTCTTGATGTGTGCTGCCATCTTGGGCCACCAGTAGTCTCTGAGTGTTCTGTGCAGCGTTTTGAACACCCCCCCGTGTCCTGCCGTAGGGCTATCATGACAGAGCTGTAATACTTCTTCCCTCAGGGTCTTGGGAACATAAAGCCGCCCACTATGCCAAAGTGTCCCTGCCTCCGCTGTGAAAGGGGACGGTGTACCATGCTGGGCCCCCTGGAGGTCATCCAGCCTAGCCCGTGCGTAGGGGTCTTGTTGCTGCTGCGCCTTGATTCTTACAAGGAGATCTTCTACTAGTCTGACTGCTGCCAAGTTCTCTACTTGGACCCCTTCGGGAGGCTTCTCAAAATTTTGAGGGTGCAAGATGGTGGCTTTGGTGGCTTGGTCAGGTTCTGCAATGTCCTGCAGCTGCCTAGACAAGGCGTCAGCCAGCTTGTTTTGTTTGCCTGGCAAATACGAGATGACGAAATCGAAGCGTGAAAAAAATTGACTCCATCTGACCTGACGGGGGTTGAGGGATCCCGAGCTCTGCAACAGTGCTAAGTTTTTATGGTCTGTGTAAACCTTGATTGGCAAAGCTGCTCCCTCTAACCAATGTCTCCATTCTTGAAAGGCTGATTTTATGGCAAGCAGTTCCTTGTTAAAAACATCGTAATTCCTCTCTGCTGGTGACAGCGTGCGAGAGAAATAGGCACAGGGTAATAAATCTTCCCCCCTTTCGTCCGCCGCTTGGAGTAAAATGGCGGCGACGGCAAAGTTAGAGGCGTCGCACTGGACGTGGAACTGTTTTGAAGGGTTCGGGTGCCTCAGGAGTGGTGGGGAGGTAAACAGCTGTTTAAATTCTTGAAAGGCCGCTTGCTGCTGTTCCCCCCAGCAAAAACGTCTGTTTTTCTTTAACAGCTGAGTAAGGGGACGCGCTTTCTCCGCATATGAGGCAATAAACTTGTGAAGAAAATTTGCATACCCCAGAAATTGTTGGAGCTCCTTGACGTTACGGGGAGGCTTCCATGACATAATTGCTTGGACCTTTGCAGGATCCACGGCTACGCCTTCTGTGGAAATCCTGTATCCCAGATAGTCTAATTGCGTTAAGTCAAAAGCGCACTTTTCTAATTTCGCAAACAGCTTGTTCTCTCTTAATCTCTGCAGAACATTACGCACATGGGTAATGTGGGAGGTGGGGTCCTCAGAATAAATCAGAATGTCATCCAGATACACAATGACATATTTATCTAACAAGTCTGAGAAAATGTGGTTCATGAACCTGGAAAATACTGCCCCACAATTACTTAGTCCAAAAGGCATGACTAAATACTCAAACTTACCATATCTGGTGTTAAAAGCCGTTAAGTATTCATGGCCTGGCTTTATTCTGATCAAATTGTAGGCATTCCTGAGGTCTAGCTTGGTAAAAATGCGAGCCTTTTGCAGGCGATCTAGCAACTCCGATATCACTGGAAGAGGGTAGTGGTCTCTAACGGTGACTGCGTTGAGTGCGCTGTAGTCATGCACCGTGCGCATGGGGGGTCCCTTATCGCCAGCCTGTGCCGCCGGGGCGAAAGGATCGGGCTTTTTAGGCACGAAGAAGGTAGGGGCAGATGCCGGTGATGTCGATGGCCGAATGAAACCCTTTTTTAGGTTGGTATCCAAATATTCCTTCAGTATAGCTAGCTCCTTTGGGGACATTGTGTAATGCCGTGCCGCTGGGATCTTGGCCCCAGGCTTCAAATCTATGGTACAGTCAAAAGATCTATTGGGGGGCAACACTGTGGCCTCTTGCTCTCCGAAGATGTCTGCAAAATCTCCATACTTTGTTGGTAGTGGAGCCTTCCCTGCTTCCCGGCTTGCAGCTGCCGGCAGGGCTTGGGTAATGCCCTGCAATTTGTGGTGCCGACAGTCTTGAGAGGGAAAGGAAACTGCTCCAGTCATCCAGTCCAAATTGGGGTTGTGAAGTCTCAACCAAGGTGCCCCGAGAATGACTGGGACTTGCAAGGAGGCAGTAACGTACAGTTGGATCCACTCCGAGTGATCTGCGATGTTTAGCTGAATCGGCAGGGTGCAACGTTCGATCGCGCCGGCCTTGAGAGGTTGCCCGTCGATGGTTTCAACCTGCATGGGGCTTGGTAGTGCAATAGTTGAAATGTGAAACTTTTCCACCGCTTTCCCATCTATAAAATTGGTTGTCGCCCCGGAATCAATCATAACCTTTACCGGTAATAGTTGCTTGGAATCTGTAGTCAGCGTGGCTGGAACAATATAAAAATCTTGGCTGTGATCTGCCGCCTGAGCCCTTCTTAATTGCTGGATGGCCGCCCTGCGGGGCTCTCATGAGGGGGGCCGTTGTAGTTTAACTGCTGAGAAGAAGCGGCTGGAATGTGGGTCTGCTCCATGCCTTGGGTTGTAAATCTTACCGGGGCTGCCTGGCGTCTGGTCGGGCACACCCTTGCAATGTGCCCTGGCCCCCCGCAATAAAAACAAAGTGCACTGTCCCTTCTCCTTTGCCTCTCGACTTCAGAGAGCCCCCTTCTTATGGCCCCTATCTGCATGGGTTCTTCCGCGCTCAGGGGAACAAACGTGTTAGAGGGGGTAGCAAAACCTGGAAAAGCCGGTCGGGTTCCTGCCCTGTTTCTCCCTGGCCGAAGCTGCTTTAACTCCTCCAATCGAGCATCTATGACGACTGTTAACTGGTATAGGTCTTCTAATGTCGCTGGAGTGCCCTGCCACACTAACTCCGTCTTAATCTCTTCGTCCAGTCCTTGTTTAAACTGATCCTTCAATGCCACCTCATTCCAGCCCAAATCTCCTGCCAGCAGTTTGAAATCTGCGATGTACGCTCCTACTCTCCTGTTCCCCTGTCGGAGCAGCCGGATCTCTCTGCTGGCAGTGACCTCTCTGATTGGATCATCAAAATGGGCTCTGAAACGGGCCATAAAGTTCTGGTAGTTGTCCAGAATTGGGTCGTTAGCTTCCACCATGTGGATGGACCATCTTGCGGCTGAGCCTTTCAGCAAACTTAAAATGAACGTGACTCTGGACCTCTCCGTCGGGAACTCGGCTGGTCTGCTGTCGAAAAACATGGTGCACTGGGCGACGAAGGTCCTGAGCTGTGCCGTCTCTCCCCCAAATTTCTCTGGTAAACACCCTGGGGATCGCAGAACAACTGGTGGGGGTGCAGCCATTGGTGCCGGCTGCTGGACGACCGGGGCTGGTTGTTGGATCTGCTGAAGCATCGCCGCCTGTAAGTTATTAATCTGGTCGTCGACCTGCTGCTGGTGTTGTGTCAAGGCCGCTGCTAATTGGATTATGGCCTGCTGCAATTCCTGTGTCTGAGAAGCCATTCTCCTGGTTTATGTGTTCCTCCCTCTTCCGATGGGAGTTTTGGTTTAGCAGGATTGATGTCGTGTGTAGATGCAGAAATAACACGCCGAGGCCAGGAATCTAGTCTCTAGTGTTTATTGCATACCTACAAGCAGAAATTCTGCTAAACTAACAGTGCCTGAAGATTCCCAAGTATATCAGCTCAACCTAGGGTGGAGCTTTCTTCTGACGTTTGGGGAAATAGGCTAGGCTCTCTGAGCTGCGTGCTCGCTTCTTATCCAGTGCTCCGCCCTTCTCTCTGCTTCCCCTGACAAGTGGGTAGATGACCTCTGTTGTTCTTGATGAGTGTGGTTATTGTTTATCATTGGGCACTGGGGGGTGGGGGTGGGGTGTTGTATGTGAAAGGTTTTTTGTGTTTTAATCATTGTAAACTGCCAAGAGTCATTTCTGTGAGATGTGCAGCTATAGGAATCAAACAATTAAATAAAAGCATGAGGTACATTGTAGAAGTAACAAATAACTCATCTGCCTGTAACATTTAACATTTGCAATGGTCCTGGTTTAGCAAGCCAATCCAAAATCCTAACCGAGAAGATTTCAGCATTGATTATGCTTCCTAGGACTTTCTACAGGAAGGTCAGTAAGGCGTAATTGAAGATATAGAGATATCCCTGTGTCTCCCTATTCTTTTACTGGCATTCCAAATTCTCCCATTGTTTGCAAAATGTCATACTAGCTTGATGGCATGGAGGATAACCAGGAAAGTTTAGGATCATTTCACTCTACAATCCCTTTCTGCTTTTCTGACCTCAGAGTTTCCTGAGACCAAGGCAAAAAAGAAAAGAAAACAGTCCAACCACCAGGACATGGGAATACTTCTCACAATGAACATGCTAATCACGCTCATCAGCCACTCGTTAACATTTCAACACAACAAAAAAAACCCACCTAATCTCCTATAATTTAGCTCTATAAATAGAACATTGCCACTCTACCTGGGCACAGAGATTTTGCTTCTATCTGTGCTCCTGCCCTCTGAAGATGCTGGCCACAGATGCTGGCGAAACGTTAGGAACCACAACTTCCAGAACACGGCCACACAGCCCGGAAGACCCACAACAGCCAAACAAAACAGACTTGGAGACTAGCAAGAAGGTGAGAAGGAATCCCATCCTATGGCTCCTGGGACAATTTCCAGAGCTATGGATAGAGGCCTAAAATTAATTAAGAATTATCTTTACAGATATGGAAAGCAACACTGTAGGGCTTCTATCATTTCAGTTGAAAGCACTGAGGTAGTATGCCTCATTTTTCCACATCAAGGCAGTGCCTCAGAGATCCCAGCAATCACTATCAAGCTGGCTTCATGAAGCAAAGCGGCATTACTTTTCACAGGCCAAATAATTAACTGATGGAATTTAGGTCTACAAGTTGTAGTAATAGGTTGAGAACATTTTAAAGAAGTATTAGACATATTGCTAAAGCCTTAGCTGCTTTCATGTCAAGCCAGTGGGCTTCCTAAAAGCAACAACCAGGCCACCGTGGGTAACAAGGTGCTGAACTGAATAAATCCTTGATCTAATCTCATTAGCCATGCTCTGATGTTCATGCTAGGCATTATTCAGAAGCATGGCCAGAGCACAGCTGTTGCCACAGGCAACAATATGTCAATGCTGTTCAGAAGGCAGCAAATCATCACTTGTTGTTCTGCCATTTAGAATTGCTGTCTTGGACACAAGGATGTCCTGAACTATATCTTCATGGCAGAGATTATAATGTAGGGTGGGATGGTGGGAGAATAATTCATGTACTGTATGTGAAATGGTATATATGACCACACTAGTAGATTACAAAACTAGTGGGCAAAATTTTAAGATTTCCGGGCTGGGAAGTAATCACAACAGTAGTACTAATGTTATTAAGACAGGTAGTCCTTGGTAAACGGTGGTAATTGGGACTGAAATTTCCATCGCTAAGTGATGCAGTTGTAAAGTGTGAGATCATGTGACTGCATTGCTTAGCGATGGAAATCCCAGCAGTCCCCATTGCCATTGTAAACCGAATCCCACCGGTCGTTAGATGAGGACCCACCCCGATCCAAGCCATTCCCAGCTTGGTCTCTCCCAGCCCCAAGCTTTGGTAAGGTAAGGGACTGCCTCTTCTTCAATTCCCCCCACCTATCTCTGGGGAACGCATCTCTGCCTTTTGGCCATCCTCCACAGTGGCACTCCTTGGCAGTGGTGGCGGCGCTGGCACTCAAATAGAGGCCTGGGGCCTTCAGCAGTCTTAGTTGCCTTCCCCGGGCCTCTACTTGAGCCCCAGCACCATCAGCACCACCATCACTGTCTTTTCTCTCTTTTTTTAGCATCATCATAAAAACTTTTATTTTCAAAATAGAGTTAAGATACAAAAAAGACTATAGAACAGATAGAAAACAGAACTAAAGAAAAAAGAACAAACTATGAAGTGTCAATAGAAAGAAAAGAAATGGAAAGCGACTTCTGACTTTCTCTGATACAGATATAGGTAAATTTACAAATCTAATCTCTTACAATTAATTAACCCATAATAACATTATTTCTATTACAACAAACCATTTAATCTCTAAAACCCAAAATCAAAACCTCATTTTTTTCTATTACAAGCAAGTATTCCAAAAGTGGTTGCCAAGTTAACATAAATGCAAAAATAGAGTGCTCTCTTATTAAAGCTGTTAATTTAGCCATTTGAGCCAAGTCCGTTAATTTAACAATCCATTCTTCAACCGTAGGTATTTGTGGATCTTTCCATCATTGTGCATATAACAATCTTGCAGCCGTACTCATATATAACATCAAAACTCCATGTTGTTTCTCTAATTCCTTTTCCAACAAAGCACCACCATCACTGTCGAGGAGAGCTGCCTCAAGCCCTGCACCATGGCCAGACACCACAGTGCAAAGCCTGTTGGTGTATGGAGTAAGTCACAGCAATGTAACCTTCTTAGGTAATTACCTACAAACTTTAAAAGGCCAGGCAGCACGTGATCCAGGCGGAAGAGTATAAAAGAACCTGCCTGCCCCACCCTGCCTTCCTGCTCACTGCTCCTTTCTGTTTACTCCTGTTTGCTTGTTACTACTATCTGGTATATGTGGAATTGTAATACTTCCAGGGACCTGGAAGATAACTGTAAATATCTGTTTGTATGAGCAACTAATATAACTGCAACTAAGTTACTATGACTGGCGTCATTTATCGGTCTCCAATGCTAATCGCTTTCTGAAAACACACATTCCAACAAAGCCCCAGCCGCCCCCACCTGCCGCCCCCACCTGACCTTTGCTCTCTTCTTCTTCTAGGTGCTGATGAGGCGCTCCTGGCCTGGCCCTATGCAAGGCAGCTGCTGGCCACACCAGGCCACACAAGCTCCATTCTCCAAATCGCACACGCTCTTCTCCCCATGCTTCGGAAGGTCTCAGAACCCTTCCGAAGCATCTTGAAATGGTCGTGCACAATTTGGAGAAAGGCGGGTGTGGCCTTCTCATGAGGTTTCAGAAGGCCTCTACTTCATCCCTAGTGTTGCCAGCTCTACCACCACTGCTGAGGAGTGACGCTGTGCAGGGTGGCCAAAAGGGCAGAGATGGGGGGAAGATAGGCGGGTGGGGGGAGTTGAAGTGCCCCTGTGGTCATAAGTGCAGGTGGTCTGTCAAGCGCCCGAAGTTTGATCACATGACTGTGAGGGTGCTGCAACAGCTGTAACTTCAGGGACCAGGCGTAAGTACCATTTATTCAGTGCTGCCGTAACCTTGAACGGTCGCTGAATGAATGGTTGTTAACCGAAGACTACCTGTACTCATTATCTGGATAGCTGTATAGCTGAAATATAGTTATTTTCACATGTAACTTGCAATGTTCAAACAGCCTGATTATTTTTTTTTTAATTATTGAAATAGGCGGGTAGGCCTTTACAGACCTTCAGATGTAATTACATGCTGTTATTATGTATGATATGTGGGCAGTTTGATGCTTTCAACATAATTTATTTCTTTTTTCCCTCCTCCAAAAAATAATATAGCTATTTTTTAATTTAAAAGTGAAGTGTATTAAATCACTGTGCAAAGAGTATAGGTTTTAAGTTGATAATAGGCTGTGCTGTACTAATGGAAAACAATGGCAAGGTAGAAGAATTTGTAAGGCTTCAATAAAGCTTTATTTTAGTGAAGGTTTTACTGTTTTGTGGCTAATCCACAACTCCATCAACTCAATGAGACAAAATAGTGCTGGCAGAATGCATTGGCAGAGATCCCCAGGACTGATTGCCATTAGTTACTCTTCAATATAAATCTGATCCTTGTGGTTCAAAAATCCATAGATGATTACAAAGACAAATGTATGCACTAAAAGCCCAAATGGGCTTCAGGCCACAGATTATATTTTATCATGTAAGTCAGGCATACTTGAGCAAAAAAAAAAAACTGTCCATGTGTCACCAAATGCACACAAGGAATCTGTGTATTCTATATTACTTCGCACCCCAAGACTGCATTGGCAAATTGCAATGGCAAAATAGCCAAATGTCAATAATGTGATTTTGCCCCAACTGCCCAAATTATGGGGGGGGGGGGGGGGAAGTGGGACTGAAAGATCTCTAGAGAGACTCCTTCTCCCATTCCCACATTTAAACCAGCCCCAAATCCCCCAAATCCATTGCCATGTGCAGACCAAATTTGGTTCATTCTGTTGAAATTGGGGTGGAGGGTGGGATAAAGATGGAATAGGAGCCGTCTGAGTTGCAAACTACTCCCTTCCTCCCTTTACACCATCAACCCTCCAAAACTGACCTAAAAGTCTGATTTGGGGTTGTTTTATAGGGCTTTAGGGTTGGCTGGGGAATTCTGGGAGTTGAAGTCCACACAGCTTAAAGTTGTTGAGGTTGAGAAACACTGCTCTAAATAGTCCTACCTTCATTTGAACATCCCTTAAAGCTCTCTGAATCAGCTCCATTTGAGATTTGTCCAAATCTAATGAACCCCTTAATTTTAAGGAATATTTTTACATGCATATTTGTCCTTTGACCATCACAGAACTTCATGTTTCATTTAGCCTAAGAGCTTTTCTTTATCTTTGAGATTATGCTTGTCAGTAAAAGGAATTAAAATATTAATTAAGCCCTCAAACAATCCCTCAAGAGCTCTTTTTTTTTCCACTACAGAAGGCAATATTATATGCTGGCCATCATAAATTATAACTGCATGATTTGATTGCCTATTTTGTTTGGCTTGCCAAACAAATGAACACTCAATGCCAATACCCAGCTGAGCTTATAAATATAATATTAAGTATAATGGTTTTGTGGGGATGCCTAATAGCTAGTCATATGGTGCTCACTAAAAGAATATTAACACAAACCCTGAATGAGAGAAACTTATCAGATCTCTTGAAGCTCCATTAGACTACCAGCTGTGACGTACGTTTTAGGGCCATACAAAATTCTGTAGAGGTGCTTTGCTTTGATAAAGGTTCATGAAAGGTTCTCCTGTGAAGCTGCTTAGTAAGGCAATAGGCTCCCTGCTAAAAGCAGAACAACTATGTTGTTTCATTTGGCCTTGCTCTTAGCCCTTCCTCTGGCAGAAGATGTTTCTGATTCTTTCAGGTAGCCATTAAATGTGACAGAGGAGGCTTTTGTCCAAGCACAGTGCATGGCCAGGAGCCTGCATTGCATTGCATTGCATTGCATTGCATTGCATTGCATTGCATTGCATTGCATTGCATTGCATTGCATTGCATTGCACTGCACTGCATTGCATTGCACTGCACTGCACTGCACTGCACTGCACTGCACTGCACTGCACTTTTTTAAAAGATTTGTATGGTCACCCATCTTAGAGCAGAACTCTGGGCAGCTCACAACAATAATAAAACTGCAAACCATAAAAACCATTAAACCAAAAACTAAAACCCCAAAACTAAAACACCCAGTGCCTCAAACATCTCCTAGGATGCCCCAACAACCATCCATAGGCTTCTATCACTCTACCCCAGGGCCT
This sequence comes from Charina bottae, assembly GCA_023362775.1. NCBI lineage: Eukaryota > Metazoa > Chordata > Lepidosauria > Squamata > Charinaidae > Charina > Charina bottae. The sequence continues at coordinate 243,992,032 of JALMGJ010000002.1, forward strand.
GGGTAAAGAACCAAGTCTTGATGGCCTTCCAGAAGGCTAAAAGGGTGGGGGCCTGCTGGATCACTGGGGGGCAGGCTGTTCCATAAGGTGGGGCAGCCACAGAAAAGGCACACTTCCTAGGTCCCGCTAGAAGGCAACATTTTTGGGAAGGAACCTGGAGCGTGCCTACCCTATCTGATCTGGTGGGACAGGAAGATACTCTCAGGGAGAGGCTGTCCCACAAATAAACTGGTCCCTTGGCATGTAGAGCTTTAAGGGTGATAACCAGCACCTTGAATTGCACCCAGAAGAAAAATGGGAGCCAATGCAGCTCACGCAACAGGGGTGTAACATAGGCAAACCTAGGGGCATCCAACACTGTATGCTCTGCTGCATTCTGGACCAGTTGTAGTTTCTGGGTGGTCTTCAAGGGCAGCCCCATGTAGGGTGTATGGGGAAGTGACCAAGGCATGAGTGACCATGAGCAGGGCCTCCCAGTCCAGGAAAGGGCACAATTAGTGCACAAAATGAATCTGTGCAAAGGCCCCCTAGCCACAGCTGCCACCTGCTCCTTCTATTGCTTCTTATCCAAAGTTGTTTTGAGCATAATTATGTTCACAAAGTATTATACAGAATGGGGAGAAGCCATTTTTGATGATCTTCTATTCCCATGCTCCTTCTCTCCCAACAAAAAACTGCACTGGAAAGTTGAGGGTAGAGGTATGCAGAATAGTTTTGCATTTTTCCCTTACCAGTGCTTTTCCTATTTGATGAACCAAATTTTGCTTTAGAAATTCTTTCAAAGGAAAAGACAATCTAGTGAAAGTTTCATGCGTACAGATTTCCTCCTGTATTAAGTAATGAAATAGCCAAGGGACAATCAGGGGTGTGCTGTCTTTATTTGTTGTGATTTATATCCTACACGACTGAACGACTGAACAACAACAACAAAAATTTCATTCATAGTACTTCCTCCTACTTTTTCCCATAACAAACACCCTGTCAGATGTGTTGGGCTGAGAGAGAGAGTGATTGTCCCAAAGTCATCCAGTGAGCTTCTGTGGCAGATGGTGGCAAGAACCTAGATCTTTGCATTCCTAGTCTAACCCTTAATTTGTATTGGCTCTCTTGCAGGGCTGGAACTGGGGGGGCAAGCGGGGCATGTGCCCCAGGTGCCATGCTGGGGGGTGTGCCAAAATGACACCTGGGGGGCACCAAAATGACAAAATAACTAATGGGTGTGTGTGCGGAATCCATGTTTGCCCCGGGTGACACAGACCCTAGTTCCATCCCTGCTCTCTTGTGCAAACATCTTTCTGGCTGTCTGCAAGCTACCTGGTTTCCCATGCTTCAATTAAATCCCAAGGAATGTCACCCAGAGTCGTTCTGGAGTTGGTAGTGCCAAAATTGAGTTAAATCAATCAATCAATCAAACATGAAGATTTTTTTTCCAAGGGTCTTTTTTAGACTGAGAAGTATGAGCAGGCAGGGAGGCCTTAGCACTAACAATATGCCACTTTCAATAATGAACTAAGTTTAAGAATTCAGTCAAGGGAACACAGATCAAAGAAATTCTGAACTGCCTGGAGAGAAGGAACAGTAACAAAAGCTTCCTTTGCAGGGAAGAAAAGTTTTGATAAATTACAAGAAGATTTTGCCACAGCATTACTGGAAGCCTCTCAGAAATGATACAGATAACATGCATATAGATTGTTTTAGAAAAAGGAAAAATGTGAAAGTCGCTGTCTTTTTCATTTCACTTACCAGATTGTCACAGTGTCAGAATCCCTTCCAGGGCATCTGCAAAGGGGTCAAAAGATGGTGGCCACAACTACATGATCAAAACTTTGTCCCTTCTGTATGTGCATTGCACATGTGATGCATGCAAAAAAAGGGTTGTAGTCATCATCTTGACATTTTAACCCCCTCGCAGATGCCCATGATTCCTTCCATGAATTCAGGGAAACCTATTACAAGTTTTTGCAAAGGCAAAAAACAAACAAACCACTTTTCCCAGCAGAGTTTAACTTTTCTGTATATTTGTAGGTTTTCACCAAGTCACTCCTACTGATGGAAAGAATGAGAAGAGGCTATTAAACCTGCAGCTTTCAACCACTTACATTTGAATGGTTTCCTTAACTTCAGTGGCATTATTCCAGAATAAGGTCTGAAAATGGCTGTTTCTGATCTGATACTATACTGCTAGGGCCTGGGGAAAGCAGTTTTCTATTGTTGTAATGTGTTGTTGCAGTCCAGAGATACTGTAATCTACCAGATGCTATTCTTTATCATCTGGGACCTTTTTCATGCATGGTAGGAAAAGATAAAAGGATGATATATTGCTAATGTGTGACCCTCTTGTTATAATATGTATCCTTCTTTACTTCTCTCTATATAGTGTGACACTTACGCTAAATTCCAATCAAATAACTATGCTGCTTCATTAAGACAAAAATCAGAATGCCAGTATAATAATGCAGGTAAATATGTGGTCTAATAAAGACTATTTTTCTCATCCAGCAAGCATTGTTTCGATGTTTCTTTTCAGCTAATGTTAGCTAGTAGCTTCTAATGATGGGTAGTTTACTGATGGGAATAAAATATTTCATTTGTGGCTGGACATGGAAAGTGTGTAAAGGAAAGGGAGTGGGTCGTGAATGGATTCTAGCTCAGATGTTAGGTGATTTTCCCCCCAGAATGTTTAGATTTTGTTATGTTTCATAGCACTGACCTTCATAACACATAATAAATATAAAGCTTGAGCTGTAATAATCACTTATGTAATAGGCTGAAGTATATTATTCAATGATGAGCCAAAACTTCCTACTAAGTTTATAGCTCCATTCTCAGTCTCTGAAAGATTACACTTTACACTTAGCCTTTACACTTTGGGGATTTTTTTTTTCTTTTTAAATGGAGGAGGGAAAATATTTTTGAACAATGTAAAAGGAGGCTACCAAAAAAGTGGCATTGGAAATGATAACATCTTCATAGCACATTTTTCTTGAATTCTGTTGTAACAATTTGTGGATACCGTTCCCATCACTTTCTCCTCCTACTCCCATGCAGCAACTTTCTTGAAATGATACAGCAGTGTGAGATTAATGAGCAAGGGCTGCCATAATTTTTCCAAACTACTGTAGCTCCTGAAAAAGGCATTATATGGTGTACCTCCGAGGAACACATTTTGCATGAAATTAGCAGCTAGGCTGCCGCTACTGACTGCAGTTTGATCAAACGAAGGAACCCTATGTTATATAGATAAATGATATCTTCTACTGTCACTTTAATGCTTAGCAAGTGCACTTTTAAAACATGTTTTGCATTCCTCTTTGCTTGATTTTTTTCCTCTTCACCTTTTTTTCTGCACCATTGCTTCCCCACCCCCCCAGGAAAAAATGGGCTCAACCCTACTATACCATATGAGTGGCTTTTAATGACTACTCCTGAAGATCTCTTGGAAGGATCTCTCTACTACTGGGCCAGCCTCACCCAACAGGATTGCCTGAGAATCCACCTAGAATCCCTGGAAGTTTGGCTGCCTACAAATTTAATAAAGAAATACATCATGACCAGGGTGGAGCTATTGCCTTCAGCTAGTATTTGCCATTGTCACCCCTCAACTCCTTACAGGAGTGATTCAACCCACCAGTGTGCAATGTCAAATTGCTCTAGCAGATCCCTTTTTCCAAGGGCTAATTACAGCATGCTGCCCCTGTTGTTGTTGTTGTTTATTTGTTCAGTCGTTTCCAACTCTTCGTGACTTCATGGGCCCCATGCCAGAGCTTCCTGTCGGCCGTCGCCATCCCCAGCTCCCCCACGGTTGAGTCCGTCGCCTCCAGAATATCATCCATCCATCTTGCCCTTGGTTAGCCCCTCTTCTTTTTGCCTTCCACATTCCCTAGCATCAGCATCTTCTCCAGGGTATCCTGTCTTCTCATTATGTGGCCTAAGTACTTCAGTTTTGCCTTTAATATCATTCCCTCAAGTGAGCAGTCTGGCTTTATTTCCTGGAGTATGGACTGGTTTGATCCTCTTGCAGTCCAAGGCACTCTCAGAATTTTCCTCCAACACCACAGTTCAAAAGCATCTATCTTCCTTCGTTCAGCCTTCCTTATGGTCCAGCTCTCGCAGCCATAGGTTACTATGGGGAATACCATTGCTTTGACTATGCGGATCTTTGTTGTCAGTGTGATGCCTCTACTCTTAACTATTTTATCAAGATTTGTCATTGCTTTCCTTCCAAGAAGTAGACGTCTTCTGATTTCCTGGCTGCAATCAGCGTCTGCAGTAATCTTTGCCCCTAGAAATACAGTTTGTCACTGCCTCCACGTTTTCCCCCTCTATTTGCCAGTTACCAGTCAAGCTGGTTGCCATAATCTTGGTTTTTTTGAGGTTCAACTGCAACCCAGCTTTTGCACTTTCTTCTTTCACCTTCGTCATAAGGCTCCTCAACTCCTCCTCGCTTTCAGCCATCAAAGTGGTATCATCTGCATATCTGAGATTGTTAATGTTTCTTCCAGAGATTTTGACTCCAGCCTTGGATTCATCAAGCCCAGCACGTCGCATGATGTGTTCTGCATACAGGTTGAATAGGTAGGGTGAGAGTATACAACCCTGCCATACTCCGCTCCCAATCTTAAACCAGTCCGTTGTTCCATGATCTGTTCTTACCGTTGCTACTTGGTCGTTATACAGATTCCTCAGAAGGCAGGCAAGATGACTTGGTATCCGCATATCACCAAGAACTTGCCACAATTTGTTATGATCCACACAGTCAAAGGCTTTAGAATAGTCAGTAAACAGAAATAGATCTTTTTCTGAAACTCCCTGGCTTTCTCCATTCTCCACCGGATATTGGCAATTTGGTCTCTAGTTCCTCTGCCTTTTCTAAACCCAGCTTGTACAACTGGCAATTCTCGCTCCATGAATTGCTGGAATTGCTGCCCCTTGTCAGGCTGAAAGTCCTGGCATCCCTAGTCTAACCAGCTAGAAAGTTCTTAATGTTTGACCCAGGAATTCTCCTTTCATCCCAGCTCTGAGGGCCCCTCCACTCCACCTAGTTACCCTGTTGCCAGAACAAGGAGACAACTGTTTCTAGGTGGCAGAAACAAATGATGTGGCCTCTGTTAATCCCCACTCACTTTCAAACAAACCTCAGAGCATGTTTCTCTGCTCTGCTTTTAAGTACACTTCTTCCTGCTATGTTGGCTTGAGTGGTCCTCTCTGTTCAGGATAGAGTGCTTCTGTTGTCTGTAGCTTGAATCATGTCAACTGGATTTCTATTTTCTTAATGGAAACGTTTCGCTCCTTATCCAAGGGGCTTCTTCAGTCTGAGCAAAGTTGGTAAGGGAATCCTAAATATGTTCCTAGGTAGCTGTGTGACCTTACACCTGGGGCTAGGTCATGGTTATATTGAGATGTAATTTTTAAGTCCTTTTATCATCTAATGGAGGGTCGTTAAAAACACCATGCTGCTGTTGAGCTTCTGAAATGGTCTTAATCTTCCTAGGCACAGAAGACAACACGGGGAGGAAGATGGGGGAGAGTTTGTGCCTGAGGCCCCCACCTCTATTCAAGGAAGGATTTTCCAAGTTGGCATAAATGGATTCCTTGACCCCTCTCTCAAACCACCTATCTTCTCTGTCTAAAATGTGAACATTAATGTCCTCAAATGAGTGTCCTTTTTCTTTTAGATGAAGATAAACTGCTGACTCTGGTCCTGTGGTGTTATTTCTCCTGTGTTGTGCCATCCTCCTGTACATAGGTTGTTTGGTTTCTCCAATGTAGAGTTCAGAGCACTCCTCACTGCACTGGATTGCATAAACTACATTGCTTTTCTTATGTTTTGGAGTTTGATCTTTGGGGTGTACAAGCCTCTGTCTCAGTGTGTTGGTTGCAGGGTAACCTCCACAATACATGGGCAACTCTGCAGAAGAGGGACTGCCCCTTCAGCTTCAGCCAGTGCTTACCATTAGCTCTAGAACCCTTCAGGCTTCTTTATGCTCAACATTTCAATACTGTCACACAGTCAGTATATCTCTTGTTTCATAAGTCAAATGTTGCTGATTTGAAACGTAGAAAGGATTTTTTGGGTGGTGGGTGTGTAAATTATTTTACTTTCCAAACTCCTTTTGTTTTATTTTTTTAAATAACTGCAGTTCTACCATTCTGCCAATTTTCCAGTCAGCTGCGCAGAAGGGTATAACCCTCAGCTCCCAAGCAGCCATAATATTTTGCAATTATTAAACTGCACTTAGTAAAATGCGTGGCTATGCCCACATACAATAGAAAGCTTTGGATCTGCCTGCCCCAAATGCAGAAATATAGAACCATGTGCTAATCCTGAAAAACAAAGAATAGCTAACTATGTGGTTTTGCATATGGAGAAGTTTTTAATGCAAAATCCCTTTTTAAAATGAATGACATCTATAGGTATATGAAAAATGGGAAAAGGGAAATACTATTTCAAACACAGATTTCCAAATAAAACTACTCAGCCTAGCTAAACTAGTTACTTACTATGTCCTTGAGTTTCAGCATATGTTCATTGAAAAGAAGATGGTTGGAGAAAGATCATTAGGCCTTCTGCTTGTAGGCAGTCCCTCCTTTCTGTTATAAAACATGTGGGAGATAAGTGAAACCCAGGGGAGACTGTTGCTTTGTTCAGTCCAGCCAGCAAAATAAATTATCTTGGGATATACCCACCTTCCTAACAAACCTTGATGGAATTATAAAGGAACAGCCTGGTTTTCACTAGTTGTGCCTTTGAATAAATGGGATTACAGGGGAGAGGCACCTTTGAGAAACAAAAGCTTTATTCTAGGCCTCTCAACATGAGATCAATTCATCTGATGCTGTAGGAGACACTGTGGTGCCTTATCAAAACTAAATACCTGCGGAAGGAGCAAGGTCAATAGAAGGAAAATGCCTTCCTCTTTCTGCTAATTGAGACACACAAGGGCAATTTAGCTTGGTATCTGGTAATGAATCTGGAGAGGTTTAGGCCTTCTGAAACTTGTTACCAGATTACAATCCCCCCAAATAATTTTTGTTACCAAAACTATAACTTAAAATAGTATTTACAATTTACACACAACAGCAAGGAATAACACATTTGGTTTAAAACAATCATTAGACTTCAAACGAGGCAGTCTGAACAAAAAAGGCTAAGGCGGCTAATTAAGCCACACCGAAAGATTAGCTTTGAAGGAAACCAGACATTTGCCTTGAGCCCATACAAACTAAAACCCTAAACTACTATCTAGTTTCTCCATGCAGTTAGAAATGTGGATTAGATTCCTTTTTGTATCCTGGAAAATTTCATCCTATAGCTTCATAGGGGAAATTTAGATTTCTTTCTTTCCTTCCCCACAGCCAGCTGCTCTTCCCAGGGAGATTCAAGGAACAAAAGCCTCTGGAAAACTTGAGGGAGAAGAATTATTCTTCCTCAGGGATTTGGCCATTAATTTATTTTACTAAAGGTAGAAGGATTTACTTTACAGATCAATTGTGCATTCTGACTTGCCAGGGATATCTAGAAATATGTGTTTCTAGAGATTCCCATTATATCTTTTCCTGATTCTAGGAGTTACATAGAGGATGTTTAGCCTTTCCCCTTGTAAATAATTTGTATTAAATTATTTATGTTTTACGGTGGTTGTTCTTTAACGATGCTAATTAAGTTTCTCTAAAATGTGTTTTTAATTCACTTGTTTTGCATTTGTTACTCATATGATATTTATTTGGTAGAACAGTGGAGCATGAATCTAATAGCAGTAATAATTAAGGAGAAATGCATTTTCCACCTTCCAAATGGCTCCTCCAATTCTCTTCATTTTTTTTCTCCTCCCTTTCTTACCTACTTCCCTTTCTATATCTGTTCTCCTCCTATCCTGATACATGCTCTTTATTTCTTTTCCTTTCTTGTCCCATTCTAGAGGTCTGCTTTTCGTTCTGCCCCTGACTCTCCGCTGGGATTCCCACAACATGTTGAGCCACAAACTAGCCAACCCATTTTAGTCTAGTCTAGTATGCTATGAAAATTCTGCTTTCTTTCCATTTGTTCCTCTACATAGACATAGTACATATTTCTATTTAATATTACAAATAAAAACTTAATATTTGCCATATCACCTTCTGGAAATGCTACACAACAAGCATACTGAATGAGCTATTCTTGGCTCATTTTTCAGGGTTTTTTTAATTCTTGGCTCTAATACACAGAAATGAATCTCTTACCAACAATGTTTCCATATCCATTAACTTCCAACCAGATTGCCAAAAGAATATAAGGAGATACTGATTGCCCCACCTCATTCTTCCCACAAATGTTCTACAGAGGAACATTAATGCTCATGAACAAGATGGGCTATAAGGTGGAGGGCCAAGGATGGTGATCTCCAACATTTTGTGAAGGATTAATCCATTAGCAGAGTTCTCATCCATGTAATGTTCCTCTTCTTTTCATGCAAATTTTGGTGGGGTGGGGGGAGAGCGAAAGAAATTTTACAAATTGAGAGAGGTCAAAATGAACTTACTGTTGAAGAAATGAAAAAGTGTTAGAACCCAAAATTGATAAATACATCCTTCCCTAGCTGTACCAGCAGAGGGAGAGTAGTAAGAATTCCAATGCCTTTTTAAGAGGATGGCATCAGAAGATGGACATCCATTTCATGTTTATGTTCCAAGTAACCCTGTGCATGTACCTCTACCTCTGGACAATGAAACCTTTCAAATGTAAAGCCTCATTCTTTTAATGTAGATTTGGTGACATACATGCCATTTTGATTGTAGACTTCATCCATCTTAACTACATTTTGATATTGAAGCTATATATTATGTAGAAAATTACCTTGAATTTGTATTGAAAATCTGGGTTGGAGTGGGTCTTCCTCAGAAGGAAGAAAGAATATTTGCTGTGCTTTCTTTACAATTACTGATTTCAATCATATAGAGAAGTGTCTTGACAGTAGCCAAGTCTTTTCCTTGAGTCCTTTTTATTATACTTTTTGTGCTTCTTTTTAATTAAGCTTCCTAAAGTCCCACCTCATTTATTTCTCTAGGAACATTGATGAAAGTAATTTTTTAATACCTCAGATGAGAAGGCAATGGTATTATTCAAACATTTTTCAACAAAGGGATTTTTTTTAATAAAAGGGAATCATTACAAAGATCAAAACTCTTTCAGGTTGATGCAAAATGTGATTTCCCCCCCTCCTTTCATAATTCATAGTAGAAAGTAAATTTTCCTTTTGGATCCTGAATCAAGTTATTAGAGGTAGCAGCCAATATTTTATCATTGTCATCAGCAGGCGAAGGATTAATTGCTGTCACTGTTCATACTATGGCACCTTGTGGGGTACAAATTACATTTTTGTAACCTCAGGACCTTAATCAAAAACAAGATGATCAGAGCTCATATTAATCTCTTGCAGCCAGAAGCAGCCTTTCCATTGCAAACGAATGCAAGGTCAGCAGTGCAGCCTTCAGAAAAAGAGGGAGCAGACTTATCAGGCATGTACACATGGCATGGGCCAGAAACAACGACACTGTGAAACTGAAGGGAACATCAAATTAAATGGCACATTCAGTCAATGGCCTTTTCAGTCAATTTACTGAAAATAGAAGCCAAACAATTGCGGTGATTTTTCTTTGCTTTTTTTGCCCACAGAACCCCATGGATTCATCTAGCAAAGAAATAGCTATAGGAAGAGGGGGAAGAAACTGAACTTTCATTAAACTGAAATGGTCATAATGCTTTCTCATCTATAGAGTGTTAGAAACTTCATGGTGATAGCTACTAAACAAAATTGTGTGAATTAAATTTCATCCGGATGTGCAAGTTTTTAATGTGCAATATAGGTTTCGAAAACGTGTATGGCATATTATCTCTTCCCCTTTTTTTTGAAGTGTAAACTGCAACATATCTGTATCATACTGAATATGTAGTTCAGTATACTGAATATGTAGTTTTAGTTGTCAATGTATAGATTCTATACTTTTTCAGTTGTAGTTGTACTGTTCATAACAATCCAGTGCAAATGTGAATGCTCTTAACATTAAAAAAAGTATGTGAGAGAATGAGAAAGCACTAACTGGAGCCAACACCTCCATAATATCTCTGTCACTTGGTCCCATCACATTCTATGCACTAGGGGAGAAGATATGCATTGGGATATTAGCAGTATTCATGTAGGTTCTAGCTGTTCTCCTCTACCTGATCAACCAAGGACTGTCAAAGGATGATGGGGTGTTGTCATCCAACTGATTTTAGCCAAATCTGTCTCTTAAAATCATACAGCTGAGTAATTGGTCAGGGTTCAGACAGGACAGATACTGTATGTGTTTCAGTGCATTTAAGGACATCAGTATGTATCTAAACCTTGCATTAAAAAACCCCCCAAAGTTGGTCCAATAAACAATATCATATTTCCAGTTGGTTAGGGATTGCACTGAAGATGTATGAATGCTGCTGTGTGACTGGTGGGTATGCAGTACACAACTGATCAGTTGTATACAGTACACAACTGAAAATAATGTAACATTCCCCAAGATAATGTGTTGAAAAATGAAACTACTTAGACAATGTGTTTCTTGTGCACTGTTGGAACTATTTTTTAAAATACATTATTATTAGATATTTTAATATAGATATGGAAGGAGAAAAGAACAAAAGAAAGGAGGAGTAGGATACAAAGAGTAACAAGGATTGTACAAATGTCACGGAGATTATAATTTTCTAGTATATCATTAATTGATTGTGAATAACTGAATTTATTGTACTATATTGTTTTAAAAACTTAAAATTGCTATTAAGCACCAAGTAAAGCATAAATATTTGGAACCATGGTCAACACAATATAAATCATAAAATGAAACACTGAACTGCAATAAATTATGTCCATATTACTAGAAGTCTATACAATTAAAATACAGACTTTATGCAGAGAGAAACCCAAGTATTTGATGTGGTACAAATCCATTTTTGAATTATAATCTAGGAATGGTTTCTAAGTTGAATCAGATTTACATTTAAGATACAAGGTTATTCTAGACATCAAAGCATACCCTCACAACTTAGTTAAGCATTCTTCCACAGAAGGGTTCAAACATCCAATATAAAGCATAACTCGTTGCAGCAGTTAGCATCTGCAAAGCTAATTCAGCACACTTTGTGGATATATAGGGTTTAGTGAAGTTTTGTAAAAACTTCAAAGGTTGGGTGTGGGAATTCAACTTTTAAGTTTTGTTTCATTATAATATGAATCATTTTTACAATATTGCCACCAGATATGACATTATTGATGCTGATCATTGTATTTCCACCAATTTTTAGAAAATGAACTATCCATTTTAGCACTCAGGATTGGAGTAATATACCAATGATAAATTATCTTAATAGTGTTCTTTAATATTCCATGTCACTGTTGTAATTTATAAAGGTATTTCAGATTGTGCTCGAGATGAACCTCAGCATTTAGATTTTCTACAAATAGTTCATAAAACACTCTGACAAATATCATTTTTGTAAAGATCCTTTTAAGGATTAAACTTCTCAATATCTCTTGATTGTCCATGAAACTAAAGTGATATGGAGTTACCATCACTTTATAAGAAATGGAGAACAAGGTCATGTCTTCTAAAAAATGAATTCATTTCTGTTGTTGTTGTTTGATACATCAGAAAATGTAATCCATTCTGAAAGAATCATTTCACACTTCGTAAATGTACCTGAGGCAGCAAGATAATCACTTTAGAGTACTGAAACTATTAAGCTTATTGTTAATTCATTATTTCACTTTAATTCAGTTGAGCTTTTTGCACATCACACCTAGGCCAAGTGTCCTGTTCTGACTAAGACTTGACACAGGAAGTGATGGTAACGTTCTTTATTTAACAATAAGGGATGCAGGAAAGGTTAAGTGGTTGATAACTAACAAATGCACGGTGGCAAGGCAAGGCTCTGAGGCAAGAGTTGGTGCAGTAGCAATGCAAGACTCTGAGGCAAGGTTTGGTACAGCAGCAAGGCAGGGCTCTGAGTCTCGATTCACTCCAGTGGAAGGCATTAGTGTCGGGTATTGTGAACGGTTGTCTCCGACCACTGGCTCTGGCTTCTGGCCCTTTTTATGTCTTCGGCTTTCCCGCCTTTTACGCGCAGAAGCCAATCGCCTCTCTCGCTGCTCAGCCCGCCTTTCCAGCCTCCTTTCTAGCGCGCCAATAGGTGGTGGTGAATCTGCCTCCTATCTGTCTTCAATCGGTGGCTCTGGATCTTGCTGCTCATGGCTCTCTCTTCTTTTTTCTGCGATCAGCTGGTCCTCCTCCTCCTCAGACTCAGCCTCCATCCTGACACCAAGCTAACAAGCTTTACAGGAGGCAGTTATTCAAAAAATGGTGGTCAGACAATTCTTGTCTTAAATTTCAGTTGGACAAAAAAGTAGGTCTCCCAGATTTTCTTTTCCATCAACATTTCCCACAGCCTTATGTATATAGCATGGATTATACAAGTTATAGAAAAATTCACACTAGGTAAAGTCCAAAACCATTCCAGTATGCTTTTATAGAGTAAGTCATATTGAAACATAATTATGAAGCAATATATACCACCATTTTCAATGTTTCTATCTTTAAAAATTAACAAGTGTTCATAAATTTGTAATTTTCCAAAAGCAGGTTTCTACCACAGTATAATCAACATTTGTAATGAAAGACTTCCATCATGTTGTCATGAAAAAGAAATGTATTTAAACCTAAGGAAGGAGAAGTATGTTGTGGAAGATGTTACTGAATAGCAAAAATCTTTTTTTTCCAGTAAATGATGGGAAATAATACCTTGAGTATCACACAATTTGCTTCACTAAACAAAATCTTAAATAACTTGCAGAATGCCTCAATCTTATTTCTAATCTTACACTTATTTAAGTCTGCAGGTTTATTTTGTTTGTGGGAATCACATTTGTTCATTGTGCTTTCAGATCACGTAGTTTAGGTTACAGTATAAAATGTGGTGTAACTCTATACAGTTAACTTGTGTGTGAGCCCCATTGAAATCAGCAGGACTTATTTGTCCAAACAAAAGATGATGCTGAAGGAAACAAGTGGCACTGATTCCTTGTTACTGCCTCCTCTCAGTGGGGGTCCTATCATTAGTCCAAATAGGATAGGTGGCAGAATCTAAGGTGGCAGAATTGGAGGTTATCAGTGAAATGTTGGAGGGCAAAAGTATTAACCACTCATAGTATGTTTGTATACTATAAACCAGGCTTTCTCAAACTGTATTCCATTCAATGTTATGGATCCGTGAAAACATGAAGGAGTTCCTTGGGAGACTAAGGGCAAAAAACCCACTAAAGTTTACATAGACACAGCCATTTTTTAAAACTCACAAGAACTTTGTGTATGTAGGATTAAAAAAAAACCTAACAGGTTCTGTGGCCTAAAAATTTTTTGACCCTCACCACACCCCCTGGCACTAAGCTATCTTGTTAACTTCAAGTGTGGTAGAGGTTCCAGTGTCATTGTGGAAGCCCAGTTCAACTATCATGTGGGTTGGCTTCTGTGTGAGGATCCTTTGTTTCATGAAGGAATATGTCTTGGTCTGGTCCTACCTTTAATCATTTAGTTATGTGGAGTCCATGGTGCTCTCTGAGCCTTGTTGTTTTCTTGCAGATGTTTCATTGCCAGGCTAGGCAACATCTTCAGTGTGAAAAGGGAGTGGGATCTTCGCACTGAAGGTGTTGCCTAGCCTGGCAATGAAACGTCTGCAAGAAAACAACAAAGCTCAGAGAGCACCAAGGACTCCACAGTTCAACCCTGAGCTACAAATATTCTCTTCGATTGGTATCATTTAGATATGCCAACCTTGTCTATGTTATGGTATTCTTTTGATATTTGCAGATCCCAATGTTAAAATTAAAGCTGGGGCTTTAATTCTCATTCAGCTGTTGTATATCTTTTTTTAATATATGTGTGTAGGGAAAAAAATGAGGTTGGAAATGCTGGGGGCTTGAAGATAAAAATGGCTGTGCATCACAGAGAAAATATGTTGGCAGTAATATAAATGTTGATAATTTATAAACATATCACCATATTTTTTCTCACTTCCTCTCCTGGTCCTTTAAGTCTCTTAGGACTCAACCCTTTAAATATTTATAAAACTGTTCCAAGGTTTGAAACTGTTATTCTGATAGCAAAGGGAGAAGATTGAAGTATAGCTGCTGAAAACCTAATAGCATTATCAGCAGTGGCAACATTTCCACCATGAATGTGGAAACCAAGGGCTCTAATATACCCTCTCATATCATCCCTGGCACTTACCAGTTTTTCTTCTATACCTGTTTTTGTTTTATTAAATATTGCATATATAAACAGATAAAGAGGAAACTAGCATGCTGCAAATCTCAGACATATTTTATATTTCCATCAATTTATCTAAACCTCACATAGGCTCTAGAGGCATTCTTGGAAAATAAGTGTAACTGGCTGCAATCCTTTGGAGTGAGCCTACCTGCAATGAGAAAAAGGTAAAGGTAAACTGGGAAGGTAGAAGGAAGAATGTCCTCCTTTTTGTCCTCATGTCTTCCATCTGGCAGCAATCAAATATTGTCCAGCTTTTTGAGTATCTTTTTTTCTTTTGTTTTTTTAAATTTGGACTGTTTTCACAACAGCAGTCCTTCATATGTTCGTGTATTGTGACCTTGTAAATTGTCTGCTTCTTTCTTTCCCTTGTCTGTTAACAGACTCGACAACCTAGATTTACGTTATTTAACTTATTTCCTGATTTCAGCAATCAGCTTCAATCCAGCTCCTTCAAATCTATGATCACTGTAGTATCTAAATCACATGACTTGTCATGTTTCTGTGCTGAAATTTTGAAAGTGCATCGTCATCAGTTCTATATTATTGCTAGCATATGTTCTTGAAAATAAAGATTTGTTGGAAAAATATTGTGATTGGAAAAAAATCTGATGCTGGAAAAGGTAATTTCATATACATGTAGGCCTTTTTCAGTTTACTGTTTTTCACTGTAATTTTTGTCACAGATGCCAAGAAAGTTAAACCATTAGCATGTCCTCCTTTCCTCCCCCATCCATTTGTCCTCCTTTCCAATTGTCCATGTCCTCCTTTGCTTGTTCAAATATTGGGTAATCCTAGGTGGAGGAAGTAACTTTTGCTTTCTGATAAATGGATGTTAGTGGTTGGCCGTACCCATCATGGCTGCCCTTTTGTGAGAGTACCCATAATGAACTCTCAAGATTTCAAATGACCTATAGGGTCAAAAAGGTTGGGGATTCTTAATGAATACCACATATCTGGCTCTTTTGTGTGTGTGTGTCTGTGTGTGTGTCTGTGTCTGTGTCTCTGTGTGTGTACCTCTAAACACAAGTTTTGCTTCTCGGTTATTTCAAAACATGATATATCCTAGCAGTTACTGATTGCAAATACATATTTTCATCTTCTTTAACTACTGACATCAAATAAATTTCAAATAAGACTTTGATGTTGAAGACTGTAAGAAACTTAAAGCTCTGCTGGGCCAAAAATATATTTATATCTATATATTCCCTTTTTTGTTTGTTTTTATTTTTTTGTTTCTAAGAATAGGCTGCTTTGAATCCAGGTCTTCCCAGCCAATTGTGACCATGCTTCCGCAGGGTTTTTCCAGGGCAACTTATATTTTAGGAAATGCCTTTCTCAAAGTATATAAAATTTCTCTAGCATATTTTTGGATAGTTTATGCAGATTTATTTTTAACTATCCAAAATTATGCTAGAGAAATGCAGGAAAACACCCATGATATAGAAGACCACAAGTGGGCAGCTAGGACCACTGAATGGAGCAGAGCTTAATTGCAGTGAAACAATAAGCACACACAGAAAGGAGTTTTTATCTTAATAGCATTAATGAGCACACTAGAGAGATATAGGATATTGATCTTAAGCACATAGCCCACCCAAGCATAAAGAATTACACGCTTAGACAACGTAGGTTACAAAAAGAGTTCTTACTGTTTATTTGGTCCAGTTATATTTTTGTTCATGAAAGATGACTTCTTGTTCTTCTTTTGTCCCTAAACTTAATTTACCCTCACCCCTCATTGCTAGTGAAGGCTGCATGGAGTAAAGGGGAAAATTCTGGAGTTGAGGCCTAGCACATGGCCTCTCCATGGAAGGACCAGCAGCCGCATGGTCCTTCTTCTCTGGTGGAAGAAAGCAGAGAGAGAAAGATAGGAAGTGGGGGGGCAACAAGCAGCTTCCTCTAGAAGCACAGTTTGCCTCCTAGAGCAATCACCCATATGCTAATGAGGCATGCTGATTTGCTGGAACGTCCAACAGATATAACTATAAAAATAGATATCCATCCAATCGTAAATGCACATACTGTATAAACCAATCAAAATTACTCACTTGTAATAATTTCATGTGGCAAAATTTAAAGAGCTTTCTTACCTTTAATCGGGATATTTGAATAATAAAGATGTACCACTTTGAGCAAAAGAGGTGTTGGTCCTGGAGGGTTAACTACTTGCACTGTCTTCTCATACAGTTGCTGATTATCATTGTAACCTCCCACTGTGTTTATAAGGATAATTTCAGAGTTAATATTTATAGCAGCTTTTTAAAACAGTCTAATTGGAAACTGTCATACTGCCTTCTGTTAATGTGTTCTCATACACAGCTTGAGGCTGCAAAAAATGAAGAGGTTTGAAAAGTATAAGCCTTGAACTTTTACATCACACAGCAATATCAGAGAGAATACTTGTGGGATAGGATATAAAACAGTGTTTCTCAAACCTGGCAACTTTAAGATGTGTGGACTTCAACTCCCAGAATTTCCTAGCCCCACTCCCCAACTCCCAAGGGAATTCTGGGAGTTGAAGTCCACGTATCTTAAAGTTGTCAGGTTTGAAACACTGGGTATAAAAGAACCTGCCATTGATTTGTTTTACTATTTCTGATTTCCAAATATGGACTCTACTGGAGCATAGACAACAGCAGTAAATTGAAGCCATTGACATTCATTGTTCACAGAAGGGAAATAAAATATGAGCGCATCTTGAGAATTTTGTACAAAGCCATGTTAAGGAAATTTTCATGGAAAAAATGTATTCTGAGTGGGAAAGAATGGATTAAAATATAAGCTATGTAGAAAACACATTCATGTAGTCCTTACTTACCTCACTTACCAGCCACAATTGGGACTGGCAACTCTGTCACTAAGCAACACAGTCGTAAAGTGAAACATCATGCCTGACGTATGATGTTAGTTTGTCCGTTTCAACTGCAGTCATTAAGCAAATCACCCACAGTCATTAAGTCCGTGCCTGTGACTTGTGATTTCCTGCCAGCTTTCCCATTGACTTTGCTTGTTGGAAGCTGGCTGTAACAGTCTCAAATAGCAAACATGTGACTGCGGGACACTACAACCATTGTAAATGCGTGCTGGTTGCCAATCATGTGAGTGTGGGGATGCTGCAATTGCCACACATTCGAGGACCAGTTGTAAATCTTTTTTAGCGCCATCGTAACTTTGAATGGTCGCTGAACAAGCAGTCAGTTAGTGAAAACTACCTGTACATTGCAGAAAAACACCTGAAATTCATACAATGGTAGGTTCTCAAATATAAATGAAATGATTTATTGAAACAGAACAAGATATTATGTCAATATATGCATCACAGATACAGGCCAGATTTACAATGAACTGTACAATCTACTAGAATGTATTTTAAATATAATCATTAAAATCTGTTTTTGGTTGGGTTGGGTTTGGTCTGGTTACCAACTTCTGAGCATAATTTAAAATATTTGTGATTATTTTTAAACGCAGAAATTGTTTGGATTTAGGGCATCTGATTATCTACTTTCATATCACCTTATGTGCTTCCTAAGATGAGTAGGCAAGACTCACCTATGTGACCCAGCTGGAGTGGTAACAATAGACAGTAACATCTTAGTAGCCAGACTGTGGAACTTATTTTTCCATCTCTGGGTGACTTTTGCTAGTTCATTAAAAATATTTATATTTCAGAATATTTTGCCTATTAAGTGTTTGCTCGTTTTAACTAAGGCATGCATGGTGGGCAAACTTAATGGCATTCAGTCTTGTCTAATATAAAAAGTTCCATACTTCTGTGACCATAAAAAGTAAGTTGGGCCACAAAGATAGAACAAAGGTTCAAAGGTAGAGCAATAAAACTGAAATAGTACATGCATTATGGTATGCAAGCTTCAACAGTGATTTGAAAGAAATGCTTCAGACTCCACATGAGCACAGAACTTCTACTATTCACCAAAGCAGCCTGACTTTTTTCAGGGTTTTTCACAAGCCTGAAAAGGAGGAGGAGGGGGGGAAGAGGAGGAGGAGGAGGAGGAGGAGGAGGAGGAAGAGGAGGAGGAGGAGGAGGAGGAAGAGGAGGAGGAGGAGGAGGAGGAGGAGGAGGAGGAGGAGGAGGAGGAGGAGGAGGAGGAGGAAGAAGAAGAAGAAGAAGAAGAAGAAGAAGAAGAAGAAGAAGAAGAAGAAGAAGAAGAAGAAGAAGGACAAGAAGAAAGAATTTTAAGGGTCACATTAACTATAATGGGTCAGTTCCTTAAATAGCAGCAGTGCTGGTGTGAAATCTGAAGCACTATTCAAAATCATTTTTGAAGAGCACACAGCCAGAGTATGCATTAAGATAAATCTAAATAAATATTCAGCTTCTGTTAATACCTCACCAGCAGAAATGTGAAGGCTATAGCAAATAGCTTCATATGTGTTTGCCGCTGCTGCCCAATTTCATTTTCTAAATAGTGAAGCTAAACTACCATGCATTTTGTCTGTGGGTATTTATGCATTAAAAAAGGAACACAATATATCACAACTCATTTTGTCTTCAAATGAGGCATTTGAAAAGATGAAAAAGGTACATTTTAAAACACACACACAATTCAGTTCTAAAATATTTCTGAAATTTAACTTAATATAAAGTTAACATAGGATACTTACATTCATATCATTTCAATATTTTTTTCATTTTTCTGCTTCTTTTTCACTCAGCCATTTTAGATCTGTAGCTCTAAGCATTTGTGTAAGAAGGACTGAGAGTAAGAGGGAGAAAAAGATTGCTGCAGTATTCATTTAGAGAAAGAGAACAAGAAAAAATGCATAGCCTTCAATATTACTCCCCCAAATAGAAATCCTCTACTGTCTTTTGAAAGTATTGTAATACTTTTGTTCTTTTTATAATATCAACAGTTTTTTGGATTTTTTTTCATAAGCATATTTCATGAAAAATCAGGATTATACAATTCATGGAAATACCCTCATTTTGGGGTATTTAACTCTCCTGATGAAATATGCAGCAGGGTTTTATTGCTTATTAGTGAAAATAGCAAAATGCCAGCATGGATTAAAATTAGAATTCTTTCATATCCACAATCACCTGTATCATTCCCCCATAAATACTTTGAAAGTGAAAATAGCTATTATTCTCCTCAATCCCTGTAGGAAATGACTTGCTCTTGCTACTGTACTTTACACAATCTCTGTTAATTGCTGAGAGGAAGAGACAGATGTTATAAATGCAGCAACATTTATAGAGCATCCATGCTAGTATCATATAAGGTGAAGAAACCAAAGCCAATATAGGGACCGCGGTGGCTCAGTGGTTAAGACACTGGTTAAGACGCTGAGTCAGAGGCCATTAAGGCTGACAGCTCGACAGTTCGAATCCCAAGAGCGCGAGCCATGTGCCAGAGTGAGCTCCCGGCAATTTGTCCCAGCTCCTGCCAACCTAGCAGTTCAAAAGCATGCAAATGCAATTAGATAAATAGGTACCACTTCGGTGGGAAAAATCACAGGGACATGAAAGGAGCCTCCTTGGGCATCCCCCGGGCAACGGTGATGTCACCGGCAAACCCTTTCACTACAGAAGCGCCTTGGTGCTTCTGACACACACACAAACAAAAACCCCAAAGCCAACAAACTACCAATGATTGAAAACCTTTTGACTATGTACTATCATCTATAAATGTCACAGGCCTGGTCTCAAAAAGGTTAAGCAGGTTCAGGTATTACTTGGATGGGAGGCTGTTAGGTAATCCCAAGACTGTAAACTAAACTGGGAGTCAAAAAGAATCCTGGAAGATGACAATGGCAAGCTACATATTTGTATTCTAGTCTTTCTAGAGAATCTGCAACATGTCTCAGTGTAGTCATATTTGACTCAAGGGAACCTTTTTAATTATATACAAGTCCTTCAGGAATGGTTCATCAATATGTAAGCCAAAGATGGGGGCATGGGTGTCTGCTCCCATCCTTAGCTTACATATGTGGTCAAAAATATCAAGATCACATTTACAATGGCACAATTATTTTTATGTGTGTTGCACATAAAAAAACAGATGGAGCTTTGATTGTGTCACTGTGGCCACCATCTTGACATTTTTGACCAGATGCCACAGACACCCCCGGATGAGAGGGTTTGCCGGAACCTTGTTGTTGTTGTTGTTCTTGTTGTTGTTGTTGTAGTAGTTCATGGAACTCCCTCCATAATTGTTGAACACCATTGGTGCAGTTTTACCCCATTTTGAGGCAGGAACAAATGAAAAGCATACAGTAAAGCCTAATGTAACATTAACACAATTTTAAAAAGAAATTTAAAAACCCTTGCTCCACAAAACCCAGGGAAACATCATGAAATTTCTTGGCCTGACATGGCCTCACCAACTTTGCATTAAGTACTTGTCCCCCAGTCTCCAACATGGCACCCGTGATTAAGGCATCTGAATAAAGCTGTGGATTCTACCCATTTCTCTAACTTTCACTGTAATTTATTTTGTTGGAATAAGGAAATCAATAGCAGGGAAATGTGATGCTAGGTACTGTATATGTATCCTACATTAAGTACCAAAGTTTGGAGTGTTGCTGGATATATTGCAGTCATTGGTGGCAGGTAAAGAATCTTGCTGGAAGGAGGAAGGGGGAACCACTGCAGCTGAATTACCATCTGTGAGGAATAGGATTTGATTTCTCAATTGGTGCAACAAAGGAGGCAGAACTGACACTGGAAGAAACTAGAGTAAGCATCATATAGGACTGTGCAAGGTTATTGATAGGTTGATATGCTTCATGTGAGTTGCAAAGAATAGTTGATGCCTATTCTTTTTGCTCCCAGGGGTTAGGATTAGGAAGTGGTATATATGGATGCTGGTTTCAATTCTATGACAGATGTAATGCTGTCTGGCCTTCTCAATACTGAGTGCTAGAAATAAGATATCGGGAGATCTTGATTAATGGAATTTGAACTTGAAGAAAAATGCAGATGTGCAGAAAGCAAGGAAGCAACAAGGCCAAGTCCGGTTATCAGCTACCAGAGATAAGAACTGCCATACAGCAGGTCACATCCATCAAGATTAGACAAGGTCTTGAATGACAGCTACCAAAGATAAGAACTGCCATGCAGCAGGTCACATAATGGCCAACAAAAGGCTGAGACAATGTGAAAAGAAACGGGTGACAGATACTGCTGAGAAGGGATTAAAAGGAAAGTTGTAAGGGGCCCTATTTTGAGAAAGTTCACCATTTGTGTACTTTAGCATCAGATTCTGGAACCTCATCTCTCCCAACACCCTTTGTGAATTTATCCAATTCATAGTGGGCAAATATAAGTATGTGAGCAATTTTAAATAGCAATGCTTTTGTGGGTTGACAGACTCTCCATGTGCTGTGATCCCTTGAGCATTCGTTACTACATAAGATCCTGAACTCCTTCATCCCTGTTGAAAATGTGCAACTATAAAGGGATAAATTTGTAACATTGGGAAGGAAGAAAATATATCTAGGTAATATGATTGACAACGTTGCATGCCTTGGTGTTCTCTAAGGTGTTAACCGCCACTGAGGTCCCAAATAATTTGGGAACTTAAAGTTTATCAAGGGTGCTGAGAATTCACTTTAAGCTTCCTCTCCCACACACAGTTGTACTTCTTAGGGTTCTATAGAAGGAGAGGCCATCGTTTTTAAGGATATTTATTGTTTTCTATTTATTTATTATTCCCTTTTATTTATCTGAGGTAATAGTAAGATAAATCCACTTACTATTAAAAATACAGTACATACCACCCAGCACTCTACACTTCCACCCTGTGCTACATAAGGATGGTGAGAATTCTTTTTTTTAATATGATGCTATTGTTTATGTATTACTTCATAAACAGGATGGAAGCAGTATCAAAATCTGGAGGAGAAATCCAGCATGGACTAAATTGTAACTGACAGGTTAATGTACCCAGGCAGACAGCATTGCATGCCCAGATTTTTGGATCCTTGTGCTTTCAGCCAAGTTTCTGTTGTTGCATTAAGACTGCTACCTCATCATTAACAGATGTACAGTGGCCAAGTACAGCTTAGTATTCTCCAAGCTGAAAATGTACCTACTGAATTTGACAGGAAATGTAAAGGAGAATTTAAAGCCCATTCTCCCTCTCTCTGCTTAAGATCTTACAAAGTTTCATTAATTTCTTCATAAATGGGAAAATTCAAAAGTAGAAAAAAAATGGAAAACTCCATCCCTTGAGGATTTGCTGTTTGGGGAAACAAAATGATATACAGGTAGTTCTCGACTTACGACCATTCATTTAGTGACCATTCAAAGTTACGACGGCACTGAAAAAAGTGACTTATGACTGGTCCTCACACCTATGACCTTCCAACATCCCAGCGGTCACATGATCAAAATTCGGGTGCTTGGCAACTGGCATGTATTTACAATGGTTGCAGCATTCTAGGGTCACATGATCACCATTTGCGACCTTCCCAGCCAGCTTCCAACAAGCAAAATCAATGGGGAACTGTGTGATTCACTTAACAACCACATGGTTTGTGTAATGACTGTTGCAAAGAATGTTGTAAAATCGGGTGCACTGCACCACTTAAAGACAAATTTTCCGGTTCCTATTGTGGTCATAAGTCGAGGACTCCCTGTATGAAGATTACTTCTAGCACCTTCTTGAATCTCAAAGGAGAATTTATAATCAGGAGTGGCTCAGGATGATGTGAAAGAAAAGTCACTTGAAAATCCTATTGATACTGGTGAGCTGGGAAGGAACCAGGGGCATCCATAGGTGTTGTCAAAAAAAGTCAAGATGGCAGCTTGACCTGTTATGGAAACAAGCAAAAGTAAAACATATCTCAAAACTGCTAAGGGTGTAATGGACATCATTCCCAAAACAAGACTTAAGAAAAGCCGGTAAACTTGCTGATGGTGAGTCTGGCACATTTCTGAAGTGATATGATGTCTGGGGTCCTTTGGTAGGAAATTAATAATAGCAATAGTGATATTAAACTTTATTAGATTTTCAGGATAAAAAGATAAAAACTAACAAAAAATAATAATTGAGATAGAAAGTAAAATAGAGAAACAGAGTGGAGAAAAAGAAAAAGAATAAAGTCAAAAGTGCAGAAATAGAAAAGGAAAAGAAAAAAAGAAAATACAAAAAAAGAATGACTCCCGACTTTCTTTACAACAGATATAAGCAAACATTTACATTAAACTCTTACTCTAAGTTTACATCGCTTTCATTATTTCTATTGTCCATTATTATTTCTAATAACCAAATCCATAGATCATGATTTCATTTTTTTTGTTTCATGCAAAAAGTCCAAAAGGGGTTTCCAAGTAGCATTAAAGTTACTCAGTGTCTTTTCTCTAACCAAAGCTGTCAGTTTTGCCGTCTCAGCTAACTCCATCAACTTCACCATCCATTCTTCCATTGTAGGTAGTATCAAATCTTTCCACCTATGTTCATATAAAAGCCTCGCTGCTGTTACCATATATAAAAACAAAGTTCCATAATAATAGCAATAGTGATGATGATAATGACGACGATGATATCTGTGAATTTTTAATTAGGTCCTTGTTAGAGGAATCCATGGGATCCGGTGGTCTAATCCAAATGACAAAAGTAGTGTTGCACATTGCGCCTCAAGCACCACCACCCCCGTGTATGTTATCTCACATTGTACTTCTAAAAGGAGCAGAACTTGCATGGTGATGGTGCAGAACTGCTTCCATCACCTGCCCTCCCTGACCATCCATTTGAAGTCTGGTACTTGCAAGATCAAGCTGTAGGAATATCATCATTCATTGGCGATCACTCGTAGCTGAGTAAGATTGTCTTCCAAAGGTAAAATTTTAACAGTGGATCCGTAAGTGGCTATAAAGGCTAATTCTGGATCCGCACAACCTCCCACAGTGAGGGCATAGGTTTCCGGGTGGGAGACGGTCATGATGAGGGTTTGCCTGACGTGCCTTCCTTTTAGCTCTTTTCTCCCTTTCACCCTGTACTCGTGCTTCTTCAAAGTCCATAGCGCCATTAATAAAGGCTGACCTCCAGTTGAAACGCTCATGAGTTAGTGCTTCCCAGTTCTCAATGCTGATATTACATTTTTTAAAATTAGCTTTGAGAGTGTCTTTGAATCTCTTTTGCTGTCCACCAATATTCCGTTTTCCATTCTTAAGTTGGGAGTAAAGTAGCTGCTTTGGAAGACAATGGTCAGGCATTCGAACAACATGGCCGGTCCAGCGAAGTTGATGTTGGATGATCATTGTTTCAATGCTGGTGGTTTTTGCTTCTTCTAATGTAGGAATATAATGCAAATAGAATACTCTTATTCATTATATTACAAAAAGAAATCTGCATGTAACCACCAACAGTGGGACTATATCAACAGTATATAGCACTAAGAGAACAGTAAGTTTCCAAGATATTCTGAAGTTATGTTTGTTTTGTTTAACCAATTCTCAAGCCATATATTCAGAAACGGTCTTGTATTAATTACTGTACATTCGTAAGTACCTGCTAGGAACAATTCTGACTCTTCACACTCATAAAACATCTCCAACACTGTACAGTGAATGAATAATTGCTAATTCATCTAATATTTATTAAACCTTCTGTGGATTAATTTCATATTTATGAAATTGCCAGAAAATAAATAAATAAATAAAACATATAAACATTTGATTGTACCAGCAATGATATATAATGTATAAATCTGAAAAGGATGGGATATGTTAAACTTCTGAAAATATTAATAATAATAGTTAATAAGAAATAACAATCAGTACAGAAAGATGTTTGCTTGGAAGAATATACTCTTAACTATGAATAATTTAGAGAGTGATCTTGCACATTTCTGCTAGTGAATGTAATGAGGCTTACTCCCAAACAAGCCTGTAAAGGATTGCAGTTATAATTAATTAAATATTTAATAATATTTGTTTATGACTGATGATAACTCAGCAAATAGTATTACATGGATATTTTTCCTGTTTGTTTTTCTTTCTGAAAAATTGTCATATATAAGAATTTGTATTTTTAAGCAGAAAGGATTAAAATTCTATAAGTTCAGCTAGCTCCTGCCCTTGCATTGGTATTTATAATAGTCTTGTAACATTATTTTTAACTACTTCATGAGAAGGAAGAAAGCTTTCACTGTCCCAGGTCTGGAGAAACATGACTGTACACACCACTAGCAACTTGGAAAAGCCCTATGTGCCAGTTTCCAGCTTTTGTTGTTGTTGCATAGTTTTATAATTCTGCTCCATTTTCTCATTAATTTGCACTTCTTTTTTTTAAGGCAACTCTTTCAAAATATAGATTTTGAATATGTGTAAAGTGTTGGGAACTCTGTTGCAATATTTATAGGAATTAGAGAAATATGTGGTTTGTCAAATTCTGATCTGCATATCATTATAAGAGCCTTATGGTATGGTACTTCTTATAGAAATTAGGTTTTGTATGAACTCTGACATAAGTCTACTCCAACAAATTTCTGCATTGTTCTGTGATTGAAACAAAAAACAAGAAACTATAGTTTCCCATGCAACATTTCCAACTGTAATATGTATATGTAGCTTTCTCATGTTTGATCAACTTTCTCTATGATGAATATTTAAATATGTAACAATGCTGGTCAAAGACCCTAATAAAGAAATTTGAATTTGAATTTAAATTTAAATTTAAATATGTAACTTTTGTAATATACATTGTTCTGTATGATTTTATATGAAATGTTTGAGCCGAGACCTGTATTAAACATTTCAGAGAATGATAATATTCATTGGATAATGAATTCACAGAACAAGTCAATAAGTGAGAATTACTTCCATTTGATTAAGCATGCATGTTACATAGAATTCTCCAACATCTTTAACATAAATTCACAAAGATTGCATTCCTCAAGCATCCTTATTGGCCACATTCCTCTCCATGAGTTTCTGATACTTCGTAACATGCATTGACAATGATTCTCATACCTTCTCATGATTATTTGGTTTATATTTATTTATTTATTTATTTAATTTGTATGACCGCCCATCTCCCCCAGCGGGGAACTCTATATATTGTAGCTATTGTTGAATTTCTATTATTCATATTCAAAGAGGACATTAACATGTTTAAACTATTTCACATGCATTGTCTTTTTGTTAATCTATACAACTATCCTTCCAAAAGAGGTTACAATTAAGAAGAGTGGCTTGCCTAAGGCTACTAGTAAATGAATAAAAGAACAAGTTTGAACTGGGAACTTTACAATTTGCAAGTTGCAAGTTGCCACTATAATATTCACCTACCTTAGCTTTCCGTTTTTTTTAAAAAACATGTAGTTTCAAAACCTATGAAATTATATATTGTTAGGGTTTTCTTTCTTCCTTTCAATTATTCATATATAAAAGGACCTCAGTAAATGTCTAATTCTTAAAAATCTGGTGTTGATAGCATACAAAGGAAAGTCACTTTAAGTAGTTAAATGGTAATAAAATCCCACAAGCCAAATATTTCAGATGGCTAGCCCAATGGAAGGTTATTGCAGAAAATACTGTATATGTATATGCAGGACTTCATCCACAGTGTAATACACTCTGGGAGTCCAGAGTGAACATTTTTCAATATTATGCCCTTGTGTTTACCTTCCTCTGAAAACAAAATAGAATTACCAGTGACTTCTTTAAATAATCTCTTTACTGTTTTTTACTGTCTTATTCTTAGTTCAAACTCTTAAGACGGTTGAAGTATTTCAGCAATATACATCTGTACTTCCTTAACCCATTTTTGTTTTTGTTTTAAAAACTGAATTGATGTAAGCTATGTGTTTGTTGTTTATTTATTTATCGTATTTATACCCCACCTATCCCCTCCCTAACGGAGGACTCTAGGCAGCTTACATACATATATATTTTTGACAATATACATATATATATATATTTCATTTTTAACATTTCATACATATACCGCGCGCTAAGGGAAGGGGTAAGGGAACCGGCTCTTCCGTGGGTACTGGACTACATGTCCCACAGTACCTTGTGTCGGAGCTGGCTGCTGACATCCTGGATGTTGCTGTTTTCGGGATCCGTCGTCAATGCTTTTATATTGAGAAGTCCCACCCCCCTGCCCACCCAAGTCCTGCTACGTATGCTGCTTCATTGTGTTTGGGGAGAGGGGGGAATTGTTCTTGGGAGAGATGAGTGAAGAACACCAGGAGTGTACGCCAAGAATATATACTCATAGAAGGATCACCCCAGGCATAAAAATCACCCCAGCTGCCCAGCTAAAGCAAGCAGGCACTGTATTGGGCAGCAGCAATATAGGAAGATGCTGGGTGCAGATGATCACTTCAGTGACAATAGTAAAGACCTCAATTCCTACTGCACAGAAAAAGACATCATTTCTATGGATTTGGTTATTAGAAATAATAATGGACAATAGAAATAATGAAAGCGATGTTGTAAACTTAGAGTAAGAGTTTAATGTAAATGTTTACTTATATCTGTTGTAAAGAAAGTCGGGAGTCATTCTTTTTTTGTATTTTCTTTTTTCCTTTTCCTTTTCTATTTCTGCACTTTTGACTTTATTCTTTTTCTTTTTCTCCACTCTATTTCTCTATTTTACTATCTCAATTATTAATTTTTGTTAGTTTTTATCTTTTTATCCTGAAATGATGGGCCTTCAGGTCAGACTGTACTCAACTTGCTACCAAAGAAGAGCTGAGGATCTTTTGTATTATTAATGGTATTTATGATACAGCTAGATTAAAGCCTTCCAGATGTCTAGTTACTGATACTCTCATGCAGAAAAAGAATATACCAAGAATATACCAATACCAAGCTCAGCACAGGGAAAGATTAAATGAATCAGCTATACATTGACATATTAGGCATCAGCAAATTCAAATGGACCTGAATTTGACACTTTCAGACAGAAGATCACACTGTTTACTACTCAGGACATAGCAAGGACAAGACTTGGGAATACTGCAGCCAGTGACTGAATAATATCAATTAGACTTCACAGACAATCCTTTAATGTGACAGCTATCCATGTTTATGCTCCAACTACTGATGCAGAAGAGGAGGTTGATGAATGTTATGGTCAAGTTACAGCTGAAATGGACAAAATATGCAAGCAGGGTGTGTTGCTTGTGGTTGCAGACAGAATGCCAACATTGGGAATAGTAAGGAGGAAAACAAAGTTGGACTGTATGGTCTAGGAAACAGAAATGAACAGTAGAACAACTTATCAATTTCTGCCAATTCAAGATCTTCATTGGTGTCACAGTTTTCAAACCATCAAAACAACACCTACATATGTGGATATCACCAGATGGAGTACACAGGAATCAGATTGACTGTATATAATTGGCAGAAAGATGTGGAAGAGCTCAGTTATAACAGCAAAGATGTGGCCAGAGGCTGACCATGGAACAGATCACAAACTGCTTGTGTGAAAGTTCCAAGTGTAGGTAAAGGTGAAGAACAAAAATATCCAGTTTCTACCACATGATCTTGAGCATATACCTAACATTTTCAAGGAGAGTATCAGGAATTGCTTTGAAGTCCTGAACCTCATTGATAGGAAATGAACTTAAAGAAGTTGTTAAAAATGAATGTGAGAAGAGACTGGTAAAGACCAAGAAAAATAAAAAAGCAAACTTGATATCATTATTTGGGACTAAGATTAAATTTAAAGAAGACCAAAGAAGTACAGTAACCACCCTAGAATTAGTAATGAATATGTTGACCTGGTGGAAGCTTCTGCTTTTTAGGATCATTTATCAACAGTAAAGAAACCAGCAGTCAATAAATATGCCACAGATTAGCACTTCGTAGGGAAGCAACGAAAGCTTTGGAAAAGATATCCAGATGCCATGATTTATCAGATATAGAAGGTCAGAATATGAAGGTCAGAATAATGAAGGCATTTTCATGTGACTATGGAAGCAAAACTTGGACTTTGAAGAAGCAGGATAGAAAGATTATTGATGCTTTTGAACTTTGGTGTTGGAGAAGACTCTTGAAAATACTATATAATCTATAGCCAAGAAACAAATGAATCATGGAACAAATCAATCCACTTGAGGCACAAATTAGCAGGTTCAGATTATCATATTATATGAAGACCTAACTCTCTTGGGAACTCTATAATTGCTGGGAAAGATAGAAAGAGGAAGACAACCAGCAGCAAGATGGATGAGACTCTATTACAGAGGTGATGAGTGCACTGAAGGGCCAGGTTAGGGAAAGATCATCCTGCAGAAAGTCTATCTATGTGGTTGTTAAGAGTCAACACTGAGTTGATGTCACATAGTCAAGCAATTGGTCATTAATTTCATCTGATCATCTCTTGGAGCTGAAGGGTGTGTTTCAAGTTTTGAGAAAGTGTCATAAGCACCTTAGAATGGACAACGAAAGAGAGATCCAGTCACAAATGGTACAGCAGACCAATGACAAAATACTCATTTCAGAGAAAGACAAACAGATGCAACTTTCCCTTGAGCAAGAATCCAAGACAAAGTGATTAATGAACCTCTGAACACCGCCATACCCCTTTGAATGGTCCAGCTGATTCAACTTTATTCCTAGCTGTCTCTTGTCCTATTTCAACTGACACAAAAACTACCTGGTGGGTTGAAAGGAGGAGTGGCTGCCAAATTAATCTGAAATTTAATGATGTTAGAAAGGAATATGCACTAGCAGTGTTGCTGTGCTTATGTCTTCCTCAAAGATCATTGAAATCTCCTCTTTGTGTATAATAATGCATATGGCTCTCAACCCCCATTTTTCAGGGTTCCTCAGATTCCGCCTATAAAATTCAGCTGTGCCTTTCCATCCAATATGGGATGGAAAGTGGCAAGAAACAGCTGTCTTAAAATGTTATCATTCTTAATATATCTGTTAATCTGAAAGGAAAAATACTGCCCCAAATTCTCCAAAAAGAAAGAAGAGAAGGAAAAGGAGGGGATCTAGCTCACTGCCCTACCCCCGAAGGCCCAAAGAAAACTCATGAAAGATTGCCTATGCCCAGTATATGGTCAGGAGACATTGATTTAAATTCTGTAAATGGTATGAGAAATCCAGAGCTGAAATAAGAACCAATAATATACTTACCTGCAATTAACTGGTGGAGTCATTATCCCTGATGATAGATTTGAAGGCTGACAATTGTGACAACCCCCTCTAGGCAGTGTAGAACAAGATACATATGCTATGTATAAGAGTGGAATATGTGCTTAGGGTGTCTTCATTATTGTCTGCATTGGCTTCTTCCGTGTCTGGGTGGGACCAGGCCCGCAACTAGGTTCTGTGTCACCTGGGGCAAACATGGATTCCGCCCCCCCATGGATTCCGCGCCTCTCCACAGGGTCGAGTCCCTTGTCCCCCGTGGGGAACAGCATTGCGACAGAATGTGGGAGAGGAAGGGGACCCTCCCCATCCCTGGGGATGCCAGGGCTCCTTCTGGCCAGCATGGATGGGGCAGGGGAGGGTGCCAGGGGCAGCCCCGGCACAGCTGAGAAATGCTGCCTTCCCCCTGGGAGTGCCCCTGCTGGCTCACCACACAGCCCAGTGGCTTGGGGGCTGCTCCAGGCAACGGCGGCAGTCGCCCTGGAGCATTGGAGTGTCAGGACCACCCTGTGCCTCCATCCCACCGCGGCGAGCACCGGTGAATCAAGCACGGCAGGCGGGAAGAGGCGCCTCTGCAGAAGCGCTCGGCTCAGCTGCCAGGGTGCGCCTGTGCAGAGGCAGGCTGGGATTGAGGGCGGTGCTTGGCGGACGTGGATTGGCTGTGGCCTCGGCCAATGGCGAGCGAGCGTGTGAGCCACTCGGCCTCCTTGGGGCAGGGGGTGGGCCGGCTGGCCTGTCTCCATGCTGCCCTGCAGCCAATTACCACTGGTGGGGGTGGTCCCCCACCGTTGCATTCTGCGCCCTATCGGTGATCGCTGTCAACACGACACATGGTATTCAAGTGCCAGGAAACAGTCAGTATAGAAGTACTATTTTGTCATTTTGGCATCCCCCATCACGGTGCCTAGGGAACATGTCCCGCTTGCCCCCCCTAGTTGCGGCCTTGGGTGGGATATAGACATAAATGCAAGTATAGCCCCTAATTGGTGGGCTTTGTTGCTGTTTCTGTGGATGCCAGAGGCATGTTTGCCATTTCTGATGGTATATTTCCTCCTATTGACTTGCATTAGTGTCGATTTTGCAGTCATTCCACTGATTCGTTTGCCTATGGGTTGTAACAACAATTGACAATAATATAGGGACATATTGTCAGAG
Organism: Charina bottae; assembly: GCA_023362775.1. Classification (NCBI taxonomy): domain Eukaryota; kingdom Metazoa; phylum Chordata; class Lepidosauria; order Squamata; family Charinaidae; genus Charina; species Charina bottae. The sequence continues at coordinate 244,023,608 of JALMGJ010000002.1, forward strand.
TTCAGCAGACCTCTGCCATTCAGTTCGACAGGGATGTGGATTAAGGGTAGTTAGAAACTGACACGGGGGAGAAAACAGCAACGATGTGTGAAGCGGAACTCAACACTCCAGGAATGACTGTCTGAGCACCCGGGAACCTGCAGGTTACACGTGTCAACAAACATGGACAATGGGGAGGGGATGTTTAAATATACTGTAATCTGCCATGCTTAGCCATTCAAGTCTTTGTTCGTGTTAAGCCTTCGTGCACCGGAATAAACCCTTTTGCTTCTTAGAAATCTCGCGTCTGTGGTTTACTCAAGAGAAAGGGGTTTTAGGGCATCGGAGAGGAGCACTTTACATAAAGACTTGAATCAAAAAAATTTTTTGCTACGTTTCCCAAGGATTACTCTGAATTATCAGTGAGCTCCGCGGTTGAGAGTAGCATCCTACTGTAAGTCTAAAACCATGACCTACAGAAACAATGGAACAAACTGGAGCAGTGACGGCAATGGCAGATGAGCCCGGGTCCAGTACGGCTCCAGTCCAAACCATTGGACAGACTGGTGGCCAGAAAACGGCGAAAACCAGAGGAACAGAGGTAACCAACCCCCACCCCCCCCCAGCCAGAGACTCAGGGAACTCGGTTGGCGGATTGGTTGTTTGGGGTTGGAGAAGGGATGGAAGAAAAAAGGGGAAAGCATCCCAAGAAGCGTGTTACCCACACGCAGCATATTGGGGTGGTGGAAGAGAAATTGTCTCGCATGGACTGTGACATAGAGACAATTAACAAGAAATTGGGCATGTTACTAACCCTCGTGCAAGGGAAAAGTGGGCAAGAATCTACGGAGAACCCGACCTCCTCCAAAGAGGAAAACGAACTCGATGAATCCAGTGAGGAATCAAGCGAAGAAGATGAAAGGGAGGAAGAGGCTTATACCTCTCGCTGCCAGCCATTAACCACCCCATCAGCTCAGCAAAGGAGGACTTGGCCAGTAGCGTACGCACCATCAGGGGTGAGTGAATTAAAAATGAAGTTTGACGGCGACTCCAAGAAACTTGCGTGTTTCCTGACACATATGAAAGGATTTATGGGGGAATTTGAGGACAGTTTCCAGACAGAGGAGACGAAGGTCAGGTACGTTTCCAGCTTTCTGGAAGGGGAGGCGGCAAGGTGGCTTGTAAAATTGCACAATGCTAAGGCAAGCACATTGCAGGACTTTGATAAGTTTATGTGCGCCTTACACAAACGCTTTGAAGACACCTTGTCGAAAGTGTCGGCTAGAGTACGTCTTCGAAACTTTGACCAGGGCAAAAGCACTGAAGCTGAATATGTCTTAGAGTTTAAAAGAATACTCAGCGACTTGCCTGATTGGCCAGAAGAATTCCAAATTGAATACTTCCAGTATGGCCTGAGACAGGATTTACTCGAATTAATGGTTGGGAGGAGAGAACCGAAAACCCTGGAAGGATGGATTAAAATGGCAGGGAGAATTGAACAAAGTCAAACACAGTTGCTGACCATAAAAAAGTTCGAACACCTGCAGAAAATACCAGGGACTGATCCACACACCCCCTCCCCCCCACGTAGACACCAGGCAGAAAAATTGGGAGGAGGAGAAAAATTGGAGAATGAGAGCAGGATTATGCTTTCGATGTGGGCAGGTTGGACACCTTATTAGTAATTGCCCGCAGAATGGAGCTACCGCCAGAGTCAAGGCACCCCCAAAGAACCCACCAGATAGGAAGGGTGAGAAGGAGTAAGCGCAAAGGGGCGGCAGCGGCCATGGAGGACTGGAGAACTTCCCACTACCTGGAAGATGAAAGCGATGAATTGGACATTGAATTCCAGCCAGCAGGAAACGACAAAGGTCTGTTCTAAAGAGCGCCGCGGGACAGGCCTTTGGAAAGGGGCGCAATGGAAGGGAAAATTACAGTCAATGCCCGACAATGCATCTAAAGGTACAGCTACAAACCTTTGATGGGAGGGAGCAATTTTTGGGGGTGGCAATGCTGGACTCGGGGTGTTCAAGGTGCTTAATGCACCCATCCGTAGCAAACAAGATGGGGCTTAAATTGCTGAAATTAAATACGCCCATTACATTTTGCCAATTGGACGGTTCAGAAATGAAAGGGGGGCCAGTGGAACATTTTACAGAAGAAATTTGAATGACTCTAGGGACCCACGTAGAGACGTTGCGGTTCATTGTGGCTCCTATTGCAACACAACCAATTGTTTTAGGACTTAAATGGCTGAGAACAAGAAATCCCATGGTGGATTGGGCTTCTGGGGAAATTGAATTCATTGACGCGACTTACCTAGGGATGGACAATGATAGAAATCTGGGCTGCTTGGAAGTGGGGACAGCTGGGACTGAACTTGGGTAAGAGGACCAGGCACAAGGGGGTGGAGTAATCCCGGAAAAATACCAACCCGTGGTAGAGATATTCAGCAAACAGGAATGTGAGCAATTACCCCCCCCCCACAGACAGTTGGATGCAGCTTTTGAACTCATCCCAGGGGCACCCTTTCCGAAGCCCAAAATGTATGCCATGACACAAAAAGAATTACAAGAACTGCGGAAATTCATTGATAAGAATTTGGCACGTGGATTCATCGAACCAGCAGATTCCCCCCTAGCAGCTCCCGTCTTATTCAGAAAGAAAAAAGACGGGTCCCTCCAACTCTGCACGGACTATAGGGGGCTCAATGATATTTCGGTTACCAATCGGTACCCCTTCCCGTTGTTGAAGGACATGTTAGCCCAACTGTCCAAAGGGAAAATCTTCACAAAATTAGATGTAAGAGAGGCATACTATCGTGTACTTGTGCGGGAGGGGGACAAGTGGAAAACAGGATTCAATTGCCCACTTGGGTCATTCCAATACCGAGTGCTCCCGTTCGAGATTGTGGGAGGCCCGGGGAGCGCTTCCGGGTGCTGAAGACACCGGTGCGTTGAACCGAGCACTCCTGGCTTGGCTCAGCTTTTTGCCTGCTTGCAGCGGTTTTTAAAGAAATAAAACTGCTGAAATCTCCCCTTTGAAGAAAAGGGGATCAGAAGATAAACCACAAGGGTCGCTGGAATCGTCGCTCTTTCCCAATTCCCGTTTTTCCACCACGGGAAAAAGGAAATTGAAGCGACGAAAGCGACTGGAAGGACCATCGTTATTGCTCTACAGGGAACAGCGAAATCTTTTCAGATGAGTAGCACCTAAATTCAGCACTTTTAGTCACTGTTTTATATTTGTGTTTATTTAAACTTTACATATTATCGGCTAAGATCCTTCTATGGACATGACCGATGCTGCTGGTGATTGTGTAACTTTCTTGCTAAAGACGACTTGAGAAATGGTGGGAGCTTAAAGAACAATGACTTTACTTGGAAGTGAAATGGAGTGACATTGACTATTGACGAATGGCTTATTTACTGAAGTGGGACTAATCTATTTTCCTCTCTGGTTTTTGAATTTAAATGGGTTAATGTCTGCCTTTTATCTTATTTCTTTGCTTTTCTGCTTTTCATCTTGAGATGGTTTTTTTTTTCCTTCTTTTTTCTGTAATGCATTTGGAAATTATTTGGATTATAATGGGTATTTTTGGAATAATTTTGTTTTAAACAGTTTTGGGAACTTTCTTATTATTTGGGATTTTAGTGGACTTTCTTGTTGCTTTTTGTCTTGGAGAGTGAAGACATTTGGAGTTGGGGCTTTTTCCTATTCCCCGCCCCCTTCTCTTTTTTTTTTTTTCTTCTCTCTCTCCTCTTTGGGACTTGTGATTATAAGCTTGCCTGAGAACTGGATTGTTATTACATTTTCAAGGATATTTTGACTACAGCTAAAGGACTTACCCGTTGTACTCTTATCTTTTATTTTTCTTTTATGTGAGAATTGTTGATTTTACCAAAGTACATTTTGCCCTTTTTTTTATGCAATATCTATTAAGAAAAAGCAGTATTACTTTTATTTTTTAATTTTTCATTGTATTTGGATTTTTTTCTCTCCTCTCTTCCCTCCTTTTTTCTTTTGAATCCTTAATAATTTTTTATCCCTCCTCTTCCCTTTTTCTTTTTCTTTTTCTTTTTCTTATTGTTTATAGTGGTTCTCCTTTGTCTTTTGTTATTTTTCTTTTCTCTTTACAGGAATATTATATACAACCTGGTTACTGCGGTTGCAAGAGTGAAGAGGGATAGATATAAGGAAATGGAGTCCATGGCTGCACCTTCAGAAGTACCAACATCAGATATGGGAAAAATATTGGATGCGATTACAGCACTGAATCAAAAAATGGATGATTTAACTACTGCCTTGGAGGAAAAGATGGTTATTTTAACTGTTACCTTGGAGAAAAAGATGGATGACTTAATTACTTCTTTTGATATAAAAATAGATAAAAAGATGGACAATATTCTAGATCAACAAGTAGAAGAGAAAATGGAAGTGATGAAGGAAGACTCAGGAAAAGAATTTAGAAATGAAATACAGACTGTCAAAGAAATTGCAAATATTCTTCCAGGGGATTTTAAAGAGACACAAGGCCAGGTTAAGAAATTGGAGATTAAATCAGATTCTATTACTATGGAATATAATTCAGATGCTATTGTATTAGCAGAAATGAGAGAAGAAGAATGTATTTTGAGTCTGATAGGAGCTCTGGAAAAATTAGATGAGAATATGAGAAAATATATAGTTGATACTTTAGTTCAATATTTAGAGACAGAAGAAGAAGACATGGACTCTGAGATAGATAAAATTTTTAGAGTTGACTCACGTTATGTTAGAGATAAGAAATTGTCAAGATATTTTGTGAGAAAAGTTATAAAAGAGCAAAATCTGAAGAAATATTACAGCGAGAGATCAAAAATAGTAGGGTTGGGTATAACTTAAAAGAATTAAATCAGAATTTTTTCTTTTTGTTTGGAATCTGGGTTGTACAAATAGAAAAATTCTTTTCTTTTTATTTCTATATGCATAGTATAATAGTATAGTTGGGTATAAATTAAAAGATTTAAATTAGAATTTTTTCTTATTATTCGGAATTTGGGATGCATAAATAGAAAAAAAAAATTCTTTTTACTTATATATGTATAGTTTTGGGAAAATTAAAGTGTACCAACAATACAGGAATGGATGTTGAAACTATTAGAAATGGCAGAAAATGACAAATTGATTTGCCTACTAAAAGAAAATTTTAATTATTATTCTTTAATGAGTGGAAATCTTTGATGGACTATTTGCAAAAAGCAGGAGGAGTAAAGCTAAATATGGAGTATTTGTTGATTAGATTATAGATAAATAGTACATAATAGACAAGGAAAAATATATGAATGTTATATGAATAGCCAGCATGTTAAAACAAACTATCTATTTTATTCTTATGACCATAGACGGATCGGAGGTTATCTAATTTCTATGTATGTCTTTTTCTTTATTCTTTTTTTCTTTTTCTTTACTGCACTTTTCTTTTTCTTTTCTTTTAATTTGTATTTCTTTTTCCGTTTCATCTTTATTTTTTAGCTTTGTATATTTAAAAACCTAATAAAACTTAATAATAAAAAAAAGAGATTGTGGGAGGCCCGGGAATCTTTATGAGACTAATTAATGAAGTGCTGTATGAGTTCTTGTACAAAGGGGTGATCGTATATTTAGACGACATCTTGATTTTCTCGGAGAATTTAGATGAGCATGAGGAATTGGTCAAGAAAGTATTGGAAAAACTACTTGAGGCAAAATTGTATGTCAAGCTTGACAAGTGTGAATTTCATAAGGAGAATCTAGACTTTTTGGGGTATCGCATATCTCATAAGGGGATCGAAATGGACCCAGAGAAAGTAAAAGCGGTCTTGGGGCGGCAACCCCCCAATACCCGTAGACAACTGCAGGCGTTTCTCAGGTTTGCGGGGTTCTATAGGCAATTCATTCAGAATTTTGTGCAAATTGCCTTGCCCCTCACAGACTTGTTAAAAAGTAAAGGCAAAGTCATGGGTGCAAAGTCTAAATTGCCCAGCACCAAAGTTGTGTGGACCCCGGAATGCCAAGAAGCATTTGAGAAACTGAAAGCATTGTTCATGGAGGAACCTATCCTCAAACACCCAGATTTAGATAAACAGTTCGTGATTCACACGGACGTGTCACACAGTGCGGTGGGGTCAATACTGCTGCAGGCTGACGACAAAAACATACTACGCTCGTGTGCATACATATCCAAAAAGTTCAGCAAGACGGAGAAAAGATGGCATGTGTGGGAGAAGGAAGCGTTTGCGGTCAGACATGCACTAGGCACATGGCGTCACCTGTTGGAAGGGGCATCCATGCCGTTCCAGGTCTGGACTGACCACAAACCCTGGAGGCATTAAAATCCCCTAGGAAATTGAACCCGAAACAACTTCGTTGGGCGGAATTCTTCAGCAGGTTCAATTTTAAGTTAAAATACTTCCCAGGGGGGAAGAACTACCTGGCTGATGCATTATCGTGTCTGCCGCAACACGAGAGTAAGACAGAGGATGTCATTGAGTCCCTCATACCGTCCCACACAGATGAACCTCATGGGGGAATGCCTCATCCAGAAAGACAAGAGGGGAATCTGGCAATCACGCGCAGCCGTGCTAAAAGCATTGCTGAGGGCGACCCGTTTAGGAACGAGCTGAGGGCTGAAACAGTAAAAGACACATGGTGGGTGGAGAATAAACACACCTTTCACGAGAACGACGGGTTGTGGTGGAAAGATGACAAGGTATATGTCCCAGATTGCTTACGAAAAGGGGTTCTAGAAAAGAATCACAATCATAAAACGGCGGGGCATTTTGGATTCGTAAAAACAATTCACTTAGTCAGGCGAAAATTTTGGTGGCCAACACTGTGCACAGATGTGAAAGCGTATGTGAGAACTTGCCCAGTATGTGCAACAGCTAAGCGGAAAATGCGTAAACCCACAGGACTATTGCAGACAGTAGCAAACCCAACACAACCATGGAAACAAATTGCCATGGATTTTATCGTTGACTTACCAGTAAGCAAGAAGAAAACGGCAATATGGGTAGTCACAGACTTATTCTCTAAACAGGCACACTTCATTGCGTGCAATGGGATCCCTACAACTCCCAAATTTGCTAGAATGTTTATCCAACATATTTACCGGGCCCATGGAGCGCCTGAACGCATCATAAGCGATCGCGGTAGCACTTTCACTTGCAAATTCTGGAAAGCCTTTTTGAAGTTGATTGGGTCGGAACAAGGACTCAGTAGTGCATTCCATCCTTGCACGGATGGTGCGATGGAACACCTAATTGCAGTACTGGAGCAGTACCTCCGATGCTACACCAGCTACCAGCAAAATGACTGGGCGGAAGTGCTACCATTTGCGGAGGTGGCATACAACAATGCACTCCATCAAAGCACGGGGTTTGCACCATTCAAAGTAGCTATGGGTCAGGACTTTGTAACTATCCCTGAGTTGGCAATGAACCAAAGCACGGAAGTAGTGGAGCCCCTGAAAGCAGACGAATGGATAGCAAAAGTAACAGGTAGTTGGCCAGTAATGGTAAAAACGCTGCAGGAAGCTAAATCCAGCTACAAGAAATACGCGGATTGCAAGAGAGAACAAGAATGGGAGTTGAAAATAGGGGACAAAGTATACCTGTCTACCAAAAATTTAAGAGCCACGCAACTGTCACGAAAACTGGCGCCAAAATTCATAGGTCCCTTCCTGATAATAGAAGTAATTAACCCAGTAACGGCAAAACTGCAGCTCCTGAAAGCATTGCAGAAGGTGCACCTGGTTTTCCATATCAGCCTACTAAAAAAGCACCAACCCTTGACACAGTGGCACCCAGAACCGGTGGAACCGGAGCCATTGGTGGTAAATGGGGAACCACACTTTGAGATAGAAAAAATTCTGGACTCTAGACGACACAAAGGACAGCTACAGTACTTAGTCAAGTGGCAGCACCTGCCGATTGGACTCAAGGAGTGGGTTAGCGCAAAACACACTCACGCGCCCAAACTTGTCAAAACCTTTCATAGGGAGTTCCTGGAAAAAACCCATTGAATAACGGTTGATAATTGTGTTAATAAATCTTATTTTGTCATTGCAGGTTGTTGAAGAACCCAAAGTGTAGAGAAATCATTGAGTAGTTTTACCTTGAACTTGGGGGTGGGTAGGAAGTCTTGGGCAGGTCACATGTCAGAGTTCAGCAGACCTCTGCCATTCAGCTCGACAGGGATGTGGATTAAGGGTAGTTAGAAACTGACGCGGGGGAGACAACAGCGCGGAAGGGAGAGCCACCAGCAACGATGTGTGAAGCAGAACTCAACAGCTCCAGGAACGACTGTCTGAGCACCCGGGAACCTGCAGGTTACACGTGTCGACAAACATGGACAATGGGGAGGGGATGTTTAAATATACTGTAATCTGCCATGCTTAGCCATACAAGTCTTTGTTCGTGTTAAGCCTTCATGCATCGGAATAAACCCTTTTGCTTCTTAGAAATCTTGCGTCTGTGGTTTAATCAAGAGAAAGGGGTTTTAGGGCATCGGAGAGGAGCACCTTACACATATTGCATCCATGATAAAATGTCAACAATTTTAAATTCTGGAAAAGATTTCCCAAGCAGTTTTTAGTTTACATCAGATTCAGTTTCTTTGAAGAAGGACATTTAGAAGCTTGCCTATAAATTCATGTATCCGGATGGCAATTAATCATGAGGATCAAAATGGATTTGACAATGCTTTTAAATTGCCACAACAAATGTGACTGCTTGCTGCATCATTTTCTTATAACCAGTATCATACAGGAATCCATTTTTTAAAGACGAAAAACATTTTTATTTGTACTTCCTGGAAAAAGTAATGCCCCTCTCCTCATTCTCATGCAACGTACAGACAAAGCTGGTGCTGAGTTTGGTGGAGAGTTTCTTCTGGCAAAATGTCCTCCAATGGCAGCTTCTCCCATTCTGTCTGCTACACCGAAGGAAAGTTTAGGCTGTTGCCATGCCAATAATCACTTTCCTAAACTGGGAACAATGCAAAGATCAGCAGTACTTGTCTGCTGGCTGGGGGAATTCTGGGAGTTGAAGTCTCACAGCTTAAAGTTGCGGAGGTTGAGAAACACTGCCTTAAACCAAAAACACATTTTTCCAGGATAGCATGGATGTGCTATCCTGTGCTATAGCAGCTCCATGATTATGGAAAAGATGTGGCTGCTTTAAGGAGTTGCACAGGGATGCTGTGTGTGCATATCTGCATACTCTGAAGCACCTTTTTCCATTTGAAACTGGAGCACTGCACAATCCTGGCAACTAATACTGGCTCACTCACTTGCCCTCTCCTTTTGGGTGGCAGTTGCTGCTGCTCACCTCTTCATGTACTCACTTTGGTAGGCAGGCAGGCAATTGGTGATAGCAAAGAGTAGCAGGCGCTTTTGCTGCCTAGAGATAAAGTATTTAACCATTTACTTGAAGAGAGTGATTGTCCTATTTTAAAATAAAAATTCCATAGAAAAATTATTTGGACTGATCATTTAGGGATTTGAGATGGACTTATTTGTCCATCATATCCAGTGGCTGGAGGGATTTCCCATTTTCTTGCCTTTGACATTTAAAATATCTCATATTGCTGTACTTAGAGACACTTCAAATTTTAGTTACTGCATTCAAAATATACAACAACCAGATTTTCAATTTATATCAATATATTTTTTAATTTTTTTCCTCAATGAATATGAGTCAACTGAGTCTCCTACTTTTACTGTATTTATGAAAGCTACCTGCAAATTAGTAGCATATGAGACTCACTCTCGTTATGATTGGTGTTTATTGTAAGTAACAGATAGGATATACTAGTCTTGCTTCAGATCATTTCTTTCCAGATCTATTGTTATGCTGGGTGTTTTGCTTCCAGGTATATTGAGCATGGCTTAGATCTGTCACTGTCAGTCTGGAGGCAAGTGATTGTCTGCTAACTTAGCTTCAGTGTAGTCTGTTTAACCAGCTGTACCTAAAGCTGTGAGCAGAATTGTCCTTATTTTGAAATAAGCTCAGATAAAATCATATGGCCTCCATGCTGATGGCTGGGTTTGCACGACATGTTAAGACAGAAAGTCCAGCTTATGACCCTATCCCTACCACTCTACTGCACAAGTCATAGCAACCAAATCCAAAAAAGGTTGCCATTTGGGATTTATATCTATGATAATTCTTGATGATAAAATCTGATGTCTGCAAATCAAAAATGGTGACTCTTCCAGGTTCAAAGTTAACCTAAGACTCTGGTGAAAGAACAAAGTGCAACAAAAGGCAAAATGGGGTTGTGCGTGTACTTTTGGTCTTAATGTAGCCTTCCCCAGCCTGAACAAGCTAGATGTCTGGATTTGAAATCCACAATTTCATTCAAATCTACAACACCCAGGTTGAGGAAGCCTGGTTTAGCATGTCATGCAAATATAGCCATTGAGTTAGAACAGGTTATAAATAGCTTACAAATGAAACAGTTCCAATAAATTGATATTTGGAGTTAGGTGTGTGTGTGTGTATGTGTGTGTGTGTTTCTATGCATGGGTGTGTATACATAAATTTACTCTTTTAGCCATCCAGAATTACCTACCATCAATTTGAATGAAATAAGTTCATGAAAAAAACAAGAATAAGCTAATATTGCTCTCTTAGGGTCAGAAGCATAACTGATCTACTCTTTGCATGTTTCTTTACTATAGCTAACATGAGAAATCAATATTTTGGTTTACCTGACCAATAAAGACACAACTGAATCATAGTTACTATACATTTAACAGCTAACCACCAAGGGTCAATTTGGATTGTAGCACAATATAAATGTAATTAATTAATTATGAGTGCCAGGTAGGACAGAAACAAAACTTCAGGACATACGTTTATTTATATTAATAAACATATGCAATAAAGCAGGACTGGCTGAGTTTACAGCCAATTTCCTGTAGGTCCAAGAAAAAAAAAATCAAAAGAACTCTTGAGTAACTTCCATGTAAATAAGCTTAAAAGTAAAAGACTAACATCATATTCCATAGCCTCAGCAAACAGCAACAGAGACAGGGCTTTTGGGTTTCCTGAAATAAAGGTATAATATTTTCACTGAATTGAGTGAAAACAAGACACTCCTCTAAGGTTGATGATCTCCCGAGTACTTGCTGACCCAAATCTTTTGCCTTGAGTACCTGCTAGCATGCAGGCATCTTGACTACAGAAGTCTTGTGTTTGTACTTCTACCTAGGGAGGGATATTTGCTTAGCAGATGTTGGGATGGCAGTATAGGATGCAGCATGGGGCCCCCAGGGATTTGCTGCTTCTCTGTGACTAGTGAGACACATTGCAACCTACTACTTCCTTTGTCATTGTGTTTCAAGTTCATCCTTATTACCTTATAAAAGCAGATGTTTACCACTATCAGAACATCTTAGCAGCTTGCTTGCTCTCCATGGAGTTCCATGAAATATAAGTCTGACAGCAGTCCCAGGATCTGCCTAATGGTTATCTCAGCACTCATGGGTGGAATGACATTGGATCTGGCACAATGTGATAGAATGTCTCATAATGACCTGTCTCACAAACTTTTAATTGCATGAAGTAAATTTCAAGAGCACTCTAATGATCCTTCTGACTGGGTATGAGCCATTAGAATGCTAGTTAAGAAGTGTGGAGGCACATTCCCAATATGCAAATGTAATCATTTCTAATTTCTTGTGCTACTTAAGGAATATAATTTTATAGTACATTAGTGTTGTTTATATTGAGATCTGCTACAGTACATTCTTTTACGAAGGAAATATACAAATACTTCAGGAAATTATGAGTTTCAATAAGCTAAGATCTATAATCGAGCTGACCAATAGAACCATAACAGACCATCCATATAGTATTCACATAAACATTAATATTGAACAAATATTGTTTCTCTGTTTTACTGTTAAAATTGCCTTCTTAGTGCATTAAAATTTGCGATCTACTATTATTAGTCTCCATACATTTTATAGGGCTAATAAACAAGAAGGAAGACAGATAAATATTCTACAATATTTGCTTAGAATATAAGCTTGAGCTTCTTGCATTTGACCCCTTCCCTACTGCAATTTAAATGCTTTTATGCTGTGTGGGAAAGTATAGTCTTAACTTACCCTTTCCCTCACGGAGAAGAGGTCTTAGATTTGTCAGACCACTGCAGTCAGTGATGGCAATATAGTGGAAATTGCCTCCTTTTTTTCCTATGAGTCAGCCAGCCAAACACTGCTGTCAGTATTTTTGTGTATGACTATGTGGGGAATGCTAGGGACAACAAACTGACAACAAAGGTCCGCATAGTCAAAGCAATGGTATTCCCCGTAGTAACCTATGGCTGCGAGAGCTGGACCATAAGGAAGGCTGAGCGAAGGAAGATAGATGCTTTTGAACTGTGGTGTTGGAGGAAAATTCTGAGGGTGTCTTGGACTGCAAGAAGATCAAACCAGTCCATCCTCCAGGAAATAAAGCCAGACTGCTCACTTGAGGGAATGATATTAAAGGCAAAACTGAAGTACTTTGGCCACATAATGAGAAGACAGGATACCCTGGAGAAGATGCTGATGCTAGGGAAAGTGGAAGGCAAAAGGAAGAGGGGCCGACCAAGGGCAAGATGGATGGATGGTATTCTGGAGGTGACGGACTCAACCATGGGGGAGCTGGGGATGGTGACAGCCGACAGGAAGCTCTGGCTTGGGCTGGTCCATGAAGTCACGAAGAGTCGGAAACGACTGAACGAATAAACAACAAATGTGGGGAAGCATGGGTGTGTACTAAGGTTGTACAAAACTCTGTGTGAAGGAGTGTTTTGTTTTAATGATGCTTCAAACAAAGCATTCTTCAAAGCTGCTTTGCAAAGCAATGTTCTCCTCTGCTTCTAAAAATGAAGCAGAAATGTTGTTTTACTTCATCTTTTCTGACTGGATTCTTTGGTCATTTCATTAGCCAGGAGAAGCTGGCTAATGGAATGGTTGGGCAAAGGTTAGAGTTGACTCCTCAAGAATAATCTTGTCAATTCTTTGTCTTAGAGAACTACATTTGCCTTCTTGAGGCAAATCTCACACTCTTACAGTATATTTGTCCATCTAGGTTTATGTGTTTGTGTGTATGAAGGAGGTTGTATGTCCCCCCCAAATTTCTATCCCTTCTTTATAGGATAGATATGCCATATTTACTCCTGCCATTTGTCAGATATTTAGGAATACTAACTACTGTATGCAAATGTTGCAGGCAAGGAGCAATGATGAAATGACACAAGAGTTTATTTGGTGACCTAAATTTCATCTAGCAACAGTTACAAAAATGCTAATTTTAAAGGAGGGAAATAGGGGTGAGTGTCTTCACATTTGGGGATTCCCACGTCCTTATGTCCAGACAAGACTTATCAACACATTCACAGGAGAAACTTTTATTTTGCCAAAATAGTTGCCCATATCTCTATTAGCATCAGACTGGAGAAATTGAAAATTCCAGAGCAGATGACAACACAAAACAATAAATGACTATATTTTTGCCAGCTCATTCACAATGTCAGACCAAAAGCTTTATTTCTCAAGAAAAGGCTTTTTATGAGTTAGATGACAGATAAATGGGTTAGACATATTGTAGAGATAACTTATAAAATCTAGTTGTCGGTTAATCTTTACTTTTACAGTCACTGCATTATGGAGACATTGCAGGGAAATTCTGTCAAATGTTTATGATAATATATGGAGCATTTGTGATTAAATGCATAGCATGTGAGGTAGACATTAAAAGTTAAATCTGAACTCGATTGCATATCTGTCTGTTGGGAAATATTACTAAGCAAAATAAGATGTGCACAACAATATATATTGATTTTGAGTGATATCTTTCCTTCACTGCTTTTCCCCCCCTGCAACCTAGATATGGACTGCCCTTTTAGATCATAAAAAATAACAAAAAATAATTTCTTCTGTATATTAAAAATGTCCGTGTAGTTTCAACAGCTATCCAGAAGTAAAGCAATGGTGGTTAACTGGAAAAACAACAACCCTCTCATGGCACATTTAGAATGTATTATGGTAAAAGGATTTAAGGGATAAACCTATTTCATCTGATGTACTTTAGTTCATTTAAAGATTGTCTATAATAAATCTATTGATTTTAGGTGCTATAACACCCTTTGGTATTCTCATGAATTCCAATTTCTTGAAAAGAATTTTCTATTTATTAGTACATTTTTAAATAAAACATTTCAAGAGGAAAGATAAAAATAAAACTTTTTCTTCAAGGATCTCAAAATATCTGGGATTTATGCATGAGTATAACAAATTCAATCCTAAGTTTCTTGAAGAGAGGAAAGTCTCATCGTTTTCTGAGACGTTTTCTGAGACGTTTTTCTGGAAGCTTAGATTCTCTCCTGAACATTATGGTTTGAAAGTCAGGATCTGTAGGGGGAAGAAATAAACATGAAACTTTACTTCTGTTATTTGTATCGGTTTGACTCCCCTTGAAGTACTGTGTCCATTTCTGGGCACCACACTTTAATGGAAATGAAGAGGCTAGAGTGGGTTCAGGGGATAAATACTAGGATTATAAGAGTTCTGGAAACCAAAACTTATAAGAAAATGTAATGAAGCTGGTATATTTACCTAGCAAAAGAAGATTTAAAAATATATGATAATGGTCTAGTGATATCTAAAAGGATATCAACAGCAGATAGACATGCTTTCTGTTGATACTGAGAGAAGCAGTAAGACTAATGGGTAGAAATTAAAAAAAAAGAGGTTCATGCTGAACATTAGCAGGAATTACATTACGGTAAATTTTGTTAAATAGGGCAATAGTTTGCCTAGAAAGTGTAGACTCTCATCCACTGGAGATTTTCAAATAGGGCTGGATGACTACCTGATTGGGAGCTTGACTAGATGACCTATAAGGTCCCTTCTTATTCACATTTCTATGATTTTGTCTTTTAACTTTCTGTATTAGGATCCAAGCCAATATGAATATAAAACCATTTATTTAACATTAATTTTAAGGACAATCACATTTTCTCTCATGACACCTCTGCTTCATTCAACTGTTTACAAATGTTTACACCCTGTTTTTCCCTATTCTCTCACTGTAGAAGAATCTATAGATTAAAAAAAGATACAACCAACTACACTTACTATTGTTGTACATGGTACACCACTGAACTGATGGAACACTAATTTTAATAGGACTGATATCAGATGGTAACCCCTGTTCTGTAACTCAGAATCTAATTCCATCAGAGAATTCCCAAGCAAGAAACTTTTCAGCTCCTATACAATTTATTCTAAACAAGCTGGAAGGTTTTAAGGGGCTATTTTTCTCCCTTCTGGGGTCAGGTAAAGGTAAAGGTTCCCCCTGCACATTTGTGCAGTCTAGACTCTAGGGGCCGGTGCTCATCTTCGTTTGTTATCTGAAGAGCCAGCATTGTCCGAAGATGCTTCCACGGTCATGTGGCTGGCATGACGCACGCGGAATGCTGTTTCCTACCCATTGAAGTGGTACCAATTAATCTACTTGCATTTGCATGCTTTTGAATTGCTAGGTTGGCAATTGCTGGGGCTAGTGCGGGAGCTCACTCCGTCACGCGGGGCTAGGGATTCCAACCTCCGAACTTTCAATCTTCCAATCGACAAGCCTGGAGTCTTACCCACTGAGCCACCACGCCCCCATTTTTCTCCCTTCTGGGGTACTTAATAAGAAAAAAAATCCCACCTCTAATTGTGATTTTTTTTACAGCTTTTACTTACATCATTAAGAAACAGAATATAGATACATGAACAGTAACACACAGGGACAATAACACCTTTCAGCATCACTAAGCTATTGAACTCAGTGGGATGAATCCCTGTCTACCATAGAGAGGCTTGCTCACACCTAGAGTCAGAACGGCAGATTCAACGTGTAGGAAAAATGCTAAAATCTTCAAAATTAGCACAAAAATAATAACAGGGAGATGATAACATACCCTCAACCCTCCTTAGTATTGTACGGAAAGCAAAATCCAAAGCTTTAAAAAACTTTTTTTTTTTAAATTAATCACAAAAATAACTATAAGCACCAAGAGAGATCGTTTCTCCTTAATGTAGAAAACCTCTCTTAGGGTACAAATACTTAAAGAAAAAATAAATTGAATGCTTTAGAAATGGGGTAGCTGGAATTAATGTCCCTTTAAGGCTGCAGCGCGGCTTGGAAATGGTGTCTTCCCAGCCTCCCGGTGAAGTCTTACCTGTTGATCGTGCACACTGTTTACGATCTCCTGGCTGCAACTCGCCATCTGGAGGACGAATGGGTAAATTCTGAGCGTTTTCCTTGATCTGAAGAAACACTCCTGGATTTCAAGAGAAACCAGCCTGAGCCCGAAAAAAACTGCCACAATGCCAGTTTTGCCCACGGAGCTCACGGGCAAAGCTGTTCAGCCCGCCATGTTCCTACCGGAAGTCAACCAAGCAGTCTCCTTAAAGGTGAAGTACACTTAAAAAGCACAGTAGATAGTGAAAGAAACCAACTCTCCTGTCCTTGACAACACACTGACTGCAACAACCATCTCTGCGTAGCAGTATCTCTCAATTTCTCCCAGGGTGCTTGATCTCACAACCTGGGTAAAATATCCAGTCTGCTTTTCCTCCTCGCACTTCTCCAAGCCTCATTTCTTCCCCAGGCAGTCCATTGGGTCATTTCCTAGCTGGTGAAGCTGACAGCCTCTCCTTCCACACTGGCTGAGTTGCCAAGAAGTTCTGAATCCTTTCTACCTCCCCAAGCTATCCCTCTCTCCCAATTAGCTGTAGGAAGTAGAATCCCAGCTGGGTAAAGCGAGAAAAGCCTTGTGTTCTCTCCCTTTTGCCTGTTGCTTACTCACAAGTAGTACACAACAGAGGCAAAACACCCATCTGCTGGTTCAAAACTTTTCTCCCCACTCCCCAAAGTAGCTTTTTTTCCCCTATCAAAACTTTCCTATTCCCACTCCCATCACCTGAATTTAGGGGACTGTTAAACAATAACCTTAGACCCCAGGATGTCTATAAGCAAGGGCAAGCCATACCTAGTTTTCATTACCTGCAACCTAACATTTGGCCAGGTATTTTAATATTTTCCTGGCTTGTTCCAATTTTACTTCTCAATTCATCTGCAATCAACTGGGTTGCAATATATTTATCCAAATAGAAATGTGGGAAAATGATGGCAGCTCTTTGTTTAGATCACAAGACTATAAGATGTATGCTGTGAGATAGGATGTAATTTAGTATAACAGAAAGAGCACTTAGATCTTTTTCAAGTGGAAGGAAATCAAAGAACCTTTATGTCTTTACCTACAGAAAAACACAGAGCAATTTTATAAATGTTTACTTGGAATTATATCTCATTGTGTTCAACAGAGCCTGATTGCTGATAAAGGTTTTTAGCATTGTTAGTCATCACAATCTGAACTATCTGTGAATTTTTGATAAATGCTTCTCAAAATCAATCAACAAAATGGTTACCTATTCACACTAATGATTCAAATTCAGTGATAATTCCAATTCAGTATTATAGATTCAGTTTTTAAGAAGTCAGAACTGAAAACTCTTTCCCTCAATGTGCTTAAATCTCAAGTTTTCCTCATTCCAGCAGTAAAGACAAACCTGGCCCTATTTTAAACTGCCAAATTAGTGCCTGCTAAGCAATTAGCAACTAGTGCAGATCTTTCAATGATAGGCACCATATGATCTTTGTTTTTTCCACTAATTACCAGCCTAGCCACTGCATTTTGTACCAGTTACAATTTCTGGACACTTTTCAAAGGTAGTTCCTTGTATAGCATGTCTCATGTAAAGCACATTGAAGTGGGCAGCAAACAAATTATGTTAAACAAATAAAGTATATAAAAATCGCTGGCTCAGGAAGGATTGCACTTGGTGCACTGTGAATCCAGCAACAGCTGATGTTTAAAGAACAATCCTAGACAATGCACCTGCTCTTTCAGGGATAGTACAATAGTACCCAAAACAGGCTTCACTTAAACCCTTGAAACCAGTTTTATCTTTTCCACCACCTCTATTTCATTTGAATTAGATTTCACCTTCCTTTACTTCATCCAGCCCATTATAGGTTAGGCCAGAGCTTTCCAAACTGTGTGTCGGGACACGTTAGTGTGTTGGCTGCAGTATCTGGGTGTGTCGCGGCTGCTGCTGCCTCCTGACTTCCACGCAGGTTCTAGTGCCTGCCTTGTGCCTTGCTGCCTCCAAACCTGCCCTGCCAGGATTCTGCACAGGTCCTAGTGCCTGCCATGTGCCTTGCTGCCTCCAAACATGCTGTGATTCCGCACAGGTCCTAGTGCCTGCCTTGTGCCCTGCTGTAAGAGTGTGTCGCAAAATGATGCCCTGCTGTAAGAGTGTGTCGCAAAATGATGCATGTCTAAAAAGTGTGTCACCAACATGAAAAGTTTGGAAAGCTCTGGGTTAGGCAATATTCAAGGGTATTGATTTATTTTGAATTAGGTGGTAGAAACTAGGCATTGCCACAAACTTATGGCACCTCCCTCCAAAGCTCTCAATGACTTCCCCAGTGTTGGAATCCGGCAAATCAAGCATGCCTCATTAGCATATGGGTGATTGCTCTAGGAGGCAAACTCTGTGCTTCTAGAGGAAGTTGCTTGTTGCCTCTCCCACTTCCTCTCTCTCTCTGATTCTTCCATCGGGGAGGAAGTAGCACATGGCTGCTCCTCTCCATTGAGAGGTCATGCCTAGGCCTCAAGCCCCCTTTTCTCCATGCAGCCTCTGGCAGGAAACAGGGCCAGAGGTATACAGTTTAGGGAACAAAAAGAAGAACTGAAAACAATTTTCTATTAAAATGGCTGTACCTGGACTGAATAAATGTAAGAACTCTTTTGTACTTACTTTTTGTACCTGCAATGTCTAAGCGTGTTTTTCTTTATGCTTGGGTGGGCTAAAAGTGTAAGAATAAGAACCTGAATCTCTCTAACGTGCTCACAGGCTGTGTTTTTAAACAATATTCCTTTTTCTGCCCACAAGTTTATACAACGTTAAGCTCTGCTCAATTCACTGGTTCTAACAGGCCACTGGGAGGCAGGGTCCGGCACGGCAGCAAGGCAAGGCTCAGAGGTGGGATCCAGTGTGGCAGCAAGGCAAGGCTCTGAGGCATGGTCCGGCGTGGCAGCAAGGCAAGGCTTGGGGTCTCGATACTTCTTGGCGGGAACAGGCTTTGGCATAGGGCTGCATGAACAGTTGTCTCCGGCAACCTGGTCTGGGTTCTGGCACCTTTTAACTCTTTGATTTTCCCACCAGTTCTGTGTATGGCCCAATTGTGCCTCTCACTGCTCAGCCCATCTCTCTGCCCTCCTTTCTTGCGTGCTGATAGATGGCACTGAATCTGCTCCCTGGCTTTCACCAATCAGCGGCTTAGGATCTTGCTGCCTAAAGCTCTGTGCTGCTCCTTCCCCTGGTTCAATTTTCGCGCCTTCCCCAACCTTTCCCAACTTTTCAATGCTCGGCTCCACCTCCTCCACCTCGGACTCAACCTCCATCCTGACATCTCAAGGGGAATGTAAAATAAAATCAAGAGAAGATTTGATAATGGAAGGATATACTTGTCAATGGTTATCTTATGTACAATGATCAGAAAGGTTTAAGGTGGGTAAAATATTTTATGGTTTTGAACAATGTAAGACTGAGTTTGAAATAGAATTATGTACAAATGATGAACATGTTATTGCTAAAATGAATAAACATTTGTTGAAATTTGAGACAGAAGAACAAGTGAAAAAATGTATGATAAAATGGGCTAAAACTTTGGTTATAATATACAAATGGATCAATGGGAAAATATGTGATTGAAAGGATTGAAATTCACATTATGTTCTAGTCTTAAAGGGAATTTTTTATAAAATGATGTACTGTTGGTATTTGTCACCAGAGAAATTGTCTAGAATGTATAACAGTACCTTGAATTTATGCTGAAAATGTGAACAACATGAAGGGACATTTTATCATGTCTGGCAGACATGTAAAAAAGCCAAAACATTTTGAATACAAAGACATACGCTTTAATTTCTTCCTAGTGTTTTCCTGCAGGTGCAAGGTCTGCTTTTCAGATCAAGTGAATGTTGATCCATTGGTTGTGACAAGAATTTGCCAACTGGCTTGTTGCCCGAGCCTGATGTCGCGGGCTGAGAGAGAGTGACTGGCCCGGATTTCATGCCTAAAGTAAGACTGGAATTCACATGATTATGTCATTGGCACTTTGGGATTAAATTATGGGTTTTTCTTTTTTAAGAACCGCTTAGATTTTTCCTCTATGCATGTTTATACAGTAAGACCGTGGAACTTGAAAAAAATTGGGTATTGTGGCTGTAGGATGGTTTAAATGACATTACTATTTCTGTAACAGGAAAGAAACATATTCAGCTCTACATTATACCACATTAGGAAATGGAACAATTATTCTGTATTAAGAAAAGTTTTAACAGACTTGGTATACACACCCAGACACACACACACACAGAGAATCATGAACTCTTCTCGACACCCACCACCTGTCCAAGACCACTAATTCAATGTCCTCATTCCCATCTCTAGCAGCAGAAGAGGCATCATCAGAAAACTAGGAGTCACATATGTACAACTTCAGAGAAATTTTGCTACTCTTTTCCAAGTGGAGAAAACCCAGGTCAGGTAATAATTTATTTTTTATATGTCAACTTTTATTACCGCACCATCTCCCCCAAGGGGACTCTGGCCGGTAATAATCTTGTCTGGGGTGCAGCCTCCTGCCTTGCCAGCTTCAGCATTCTGTGACCTCTGTGCCTGCCCAGTGCTGTCCAAGTTCTATACTGCTACTTTCTCCTCTTATGTTTCTTCATCTTTAAACTGAACTTCAACTAGCAGATATTGAACTAGAGAATATCTTCAAACAGAGGACTGTCCTCTGACAATTCTGCATAACTTTAGGAATGAAGTGAAAGTATCTTGCTCTGGGAGTTGAGAGCCAGAGTTTCTCAGAGCAGAGATGTCAGTCATGTTATCCATCCCACTGTTATCCAGATTCAAGGCTGAAAAGCACAGGGGGAAATGGTCCATTAATCTGTAGAAAACTTTGGAAAATGAACCACCAAAATTAAATTACAGCGGGTATAAGAAGGGATTGCACTTTCATGTTACTTTTTTTTTTAATCCATTCAATCGTGTCCAATTCTTGGAGATTGCCTGGACAAGTCCTTGCAGTTTTCTTGGCAGGTTTTTCAGAAGTGGTTTGCCATTGCCTTCTTCCTAGGGCTGAGAGAAAGTGACTGGCCCAAGATCACCCAGCTGGCTTTGTGTCTAGGGCGGGACTAGAACTCACGGTCTCCTAGTTTCTAGCCTGATGCCTTAACCACTACACCAAACTGGCTCTAGAGGGCCCACACGCACATTTGTGCAGTCTTGTCCAACTCTAGGGGCTGGTGCTCATCTCCGTTTGTTAGCTGAAGAGCCAGCGTTGTCCGAAGATGCTTCCACGGTCATGTGGCCGCATGATGTGTGCGGAATGCTGTTACCTATCTGCTGAAGTGGTACCTATTAATCTACTTGCATTTGCATGCTTTCGAATTGCTAGGTTGGCAAGAGCTGGAGCTAGTGCGGGAGCTCACTCCGCATGCAGGGCTAGGGATTCGATCCTCCAAACTTGCGATCTTCCAATCAACAAGCCTGGCATCTTACCCGCTGAGTCACCACGCCCCCTCTAGAGGGCTTTAAGATGCAAAAAAAATTCTCATCTAGTCCTGCCTAGTCCAATGTCTTAGAATCTTCAGCTGTTGAATCCTAAGAGCCTAGTCAAGCCATGCCACGCCCCGTGTATCAATATCCATTGTCCAGAAGCCTAACACTTGATGATGGAAAAATTGCTAAGGCAGATACAGGTGAAGAAGAATATTTGGCCAAAGCTAGTGCTGCAAGATCTGCCCTGTAAATCTAGATGATTATGAGAGAGCAGCAAAGAAATACAGAAAACTCTACCTATTCCTTCCATCCAGATCTGCAGCCCAAATATGGTAGCCCTATCCAGGACAAAAGGACTAATTAGAATATGGGTTAAAATATATTTTAACAAGAGGCAAACTATATTTAGATTTATTCTACTTTTTCTTCAGCCTGCCTTTACTTATATTGCTTTTTATAACTGGCAGCAGGATTTAACTATTAGATAAAAGATTTAAATGGATAATTTCTTAAATAGAAGCTAATTACTTACTATATGCACTTATTTGAAAATACATTGAATTCTAAAGAATGTGTTTTTTTTAATTTGCTCAGAACTTGCCATCTCACAGCTCTACAGATCAAAAACATCTTTACTTAAATCAACTGACATTATCAGCAAAACAATGATACTATATCTTTTGTAAATTTTAAGTAGCATATTATATTCATATTATTTAATCAGAAGCAGTATTCATCATGGATGTTAATTAAAACTAAGTTTGGGATTGGACTGTATGCCAAAACAATTATAATTGATGTTAAAGGCCATATGAGCTTCAACCTGTCTTTATGATTGAGGGGGAAAAAATCAGAAGACCAAAATAGGTGCAAAGAGGATGGGAAGAATCTCTGATGGACAGATTAAAGTGACATTATGTATGTTCCTCCAGTTCAGAGTGTGCCTAGCAATCTGGTGAGAAGACTCAACCCAAATCCAGTATCACAAGAGTGAGATGTCATTCCTTTTATTATACAATCATAGAATGTAAGGAGTAGGAGGTACCTTGGAGATCTTTTATGTAGAGTAGTATTTCTCGACCTTGGCAACTTGAAGATGGGTGGATTTCAGCTCCAAGAATTCCCCAGCCAGCATTGCTGGGGAATTCTGGGAGATGAAGTCAATCCATCTTCAAGTTGCCAAGGTTGAGAAACACTGATGTAGAGAATTACAGAGATGACCTTGGAGAAGGAATGAGTCAGTTAGTAAAACATGATTTAAGCTTGGAAAGGAAGAGAAGATTAGAAAGAGCTCTGCTTTAACTCTCTTTGGTATAAGAGGGAGGGAGGAAAAACATGGTCAGGATTTCAAGATTCTGTTACTAAAGCCTATTATTAAAAAAGTAGAGTTTCAATATTTTTTTATTATTTTTTTAAAAAAAATTATCCTGCCTTTATTATTTTTATAAATAACTCAAGGCGGCAAACATACCTTATACTCCTTCCTCAGAAAAGCTGACTTGTAACAGCAAACAAACACAGGTAGAAGGAAAATGTAGAAAAATCTGCCCCAGTTTATTCTTCCCAGACCCTTAAGCATTCAGGGTCAGAGGTTGAAAACAAGCGCAGTCTCTTTGGAGCAGTGTTTCTCAACCTTGGCAACTTTAAGATGTGTGTGGACTTCAAATCCCAGAATTCCCCAGCCAGCATGGCTTTGGAGTGTCAGCAGTCCAAAAACTCAAAAGTAAAATTTCAGAATAAAATATCAAACCAAGGGAGAAAAATGGGACAGCCAGCAGCACTTTGAGGCTTGTTATCCTCCTTCGCACCAGCAGACTCATTGGGCATCCCAGCTTCAGCATACAGACAAGTCCCTACTTGTGAAGACTCTGGCCCCTTCCTTTCCTCACATAGAGGAACCAGCTCTATTTAGTGCCTGACAAATGATCCAGGTCCCAACCAGGCAGCACAGACAGGTGGGGGAATCTGTTGGTAAGGGCAACTTCCAGCATTTCTTCTGCAGGCTTCTCTTTGGCATCATCCTCTGGTACCTACCGTCTCCCTCAACCTTCTTCTCCAACCCCCACACCTGGCCTTTAAGCTTAGCCAGCCCTGAGCCTGCAGGCACTGACAGTCAGGAGCGTGGCTTACTTACGAGGAGGCTGGTGTTTTCCTTCACCACACTATTCTATAGTTGAATAGCTCTTAGTAAAGTAAAGGTTCCCCCCGCACACTTGTGCAGTCGTGTCCGACTCTAGGGGCTGGTGCTCATCTCTGTTTGTTAGCCGAAGAGCCAGCGCTGTCCGAAGACACTTCCACAGTCATGTGGCTGGCATGACGCACGCGGAACGCTGTTACCTATAGTATTTTGGAAAAGGGAAATACATTCCAAGACTAATGGTCAATGTGGCTTTAGAAGATATTAGAAACTGTTACAACTGTTGTCTCAGTTGAGGTGTATTCCTGTCTCTGCAAAGTAGTCAAAGTGCAGGAGTTTAGCCCGGAAGACAGTCCAGTAATGCACCACAGGCAACATGGACAGCAGAGCTTGAAGTGACATGAGCAGGATAACAATACTTTGTAAGCTGAGCAAGAAATCATGCCTTCAGGTTACATTCATGATGAGTTACCAGTTCCTGCCATCCAAAAACACTTGTTGGCCCATACTGATGGCAATGAACCAGGCAATGTGGATAAGCCCTAAGGCTAGATCCAATCCAACAATTAGGATATATATTTTAACCCAAGCAAGAATGACCTTTTTGTTGTCACCTTTCTTTTATCTTTCAAAAGAAATTTAAAAAATCATAGCTTCAATGTTATTTCAAGTATCTTCAATTCAGCAGTGGAGGTGGGGGGGGGACTGGTGCAACAGTAAGAACAATTATTTGGATCATAAGCTAACATTTCAGGTCTAGTGCACATTGTAATCGACAGCTCTGCAACAGTGTACTGAGAAAAATAGGTGTCTTGTTTTTCTTTGCTTTCGTTTTTCTGTTTGCCTCAGTTCTGCTCAGGGGCACATCATAAAATCTTGACCTGCCAAGCACTGAGAATTTTCCAGCATCAGCTCACCAGAAATATGCCAAAGCCAGTGGCATTGCAATACAAGGGAAATGAATACCATAATAAAGAACAGTTTACCTAATATTTTTCTTGGCTACTAGGTAAATCCATGGGGCCATTTTCTTAGGTGAAGCAAGTCCTCAATGAAAATTCTTATCTAGCTGAATAAAAAATAAATAAATCCTGAACCCAGTGCACTCTAGGTGTGTTGGACTACTACTCCCATAATTTTTGGACAGCATGTTTTTAAGGAATTATGGGAGTGATAGTCCACTGTTTCTGGAGCTCACCAAGTTGGGTGAGTCTTCAGTCAAATAGTAGCAGAGAATGATAACATTTGAAAAGGTTGTTTTTCACAATAATAATTTAAAAATGAACAAGAATATAGAATTTTGATGATGGCAACAAAAGCAGTTATCTAAAGTTACAACATAACCCAAGAGGTATCAGTATAAAAATATGTAAAAGTTTAAAGAATTAAAATACTGATGGTGAGGATATGTAGACAAGGTCTCAAATTTAGATTGCACTGCCTGAGTGATTTTGATTCAAAAGAGACTGCTTCCACAAATGCCTATAGGATTTGAAGATAAGCACTAAACTTTTTATTGAAGCCAGAAATGGACTGAATGAACTATAAGCAGTTTATATTTCCATGAGAATAAGAGCTGTTATTGGAAGCCATCAGTGGGATGTGAATCAGCCAAGATTTCATTCAAATTTGAGAGTGAAATAACAATCAGATTAGCTAGAAATACCGAAATATATGAACAAAAGAGAAGATAATTAAATAGAGATAAAACCATTAATAATTCTAAACAGCCCAGCCAGATATATTAAATTAATGAAGATTTGGGGACAGATAACTGTGGATTAAAATAGGGATGGAAGAAATGATTGGCAAGAGGAAGAAAAATAACTGATAGTGTTTAAAAATAAAGGAAAAAATAGCTGGACAGAGAAAAGATAAATCAGTTGACTTTTTTTTTGAGAAGAACTAGGCTCAGGTAAATTAAATAAAAGGGGCTGTATAGATACAGTGATCATATTTTCTTGGAAAAACTAAAGGACAAATCTGAAAAAGGGACAAATCTGAAAGAGGTTCATAAGGATGAAAAAAATATTTTTTATGTTTATAACTTTGCTTTACAAAGGGAAATTTAAGAGCAAAATCAAGAAAAACTTTATAAAAATGCGTATCCTAATAAAAATATCTAAAATCAAACAGTATATGTAAATTTATTTTAAAAATACAATTCAATTTCCATACTTTTCACATGAATGTGAAAGACTGGTAAATGTTAGATGACTAAAATAAAGGACAAAAGTGAGTTTTTGAAAAATAAATAGATCTAAAGGAGAGCTTTCTGAAATAAATGACTGTCCTTTATTATAAAAGGTGTATGGTCACTGTAAGAATAGAGAAAGGAGTTTTCATTTCAACCATTTTTTACATAGTTAAAAAATGTAAACATAATCTAAGAGCCAACTTTAGACAGGAGAAACTGTTATCTACAACAGCCAGCTAAGAAGGTGGAACAAATCATACTGAACAAGCAAATACAGAAAGCAAACAAGTGTTTGGGAAGAAGATTGGTAGGGGAGGTTCCTCCTCCTCCTCCTCCTCCCCCCCCTCCCCCTCCCCCTCCTCTCCCTACCTGAGGACCAGGAAGCCTCTTGTGTGCTGCTGGGAATGTGCCAGTTTGGTTTTCTTCTTGAAGAAGATAGGAAATATATATGTAATAAGTGCAGACTGATTTCCCTCCTGGAAGAGAAGGTGGCTTTTAAACCTCAGAAGAGAAACCTATGCCAACCTATTAGTTATGTTTTAAAGCAAATAATGAAATAGGCTAACATAGGCTTCTCTTCCCTGTTTTATATTCCTCCAGAAGTGTTGGACTTCAATATTCATCAAGCTGAGCCAGCATGGTAAATAGCTAGTCTAATCTGTCAACTTCTATATCAACTGTAATTGGCACTGATTTTCTATTCTTTTAAAATATTTAAAATATATTATATTTATAACTAAACATTGATTCTATTGAAAGTAAACCAGCTGTTGGGATACCTGAGTGTAGGTATGCAGATCTTCAATCTGAAAAAAAAATTAGAGAATATTATATGGAAAATTGTGCATTACTAATTACAACTAGAATTAGAAGATGAAATTGAAAGATATGTGCACCATTTTAACACTTCTATAATTAAAATATTAATAATACTGTATTTTTATATTTTATATATTATTAATCTTTTACAACATGCTAGCATTTTTAAATTAATATTTGAGTTCTATATATCTGCTGACAAAGTAAATGTTTATTTATTTATTTATTTATCTTATTTATACCCCGCCTATCCCCTGCCTAAGGGGCATGATGGCTCAGCGGGTAAGACACCAGGCTTGTCGATCGGAAGATCGCAAGTTCGGAGGTTCGAATCCCTAGCCCTGCATGCGGAGTGAGCTCCCGCACTAGCTCCAGCTCTTGCCAACCTAGCAATTCGAAAGCATGCAAATGCAAGTAGATTAATAGTTACCACTTTGGTGGATAGGTAACAGCGTTCCGCGCGCATCATGCCGGCCACATGACCATGGAAGCATCTTCGGACAATGCTGGCTCTTCGGCTAACAAACGGAGATGAGCACCGGCCCCTAGAGTCGGACACGACTGCACAAATGTGCGGGGGGGGGACCTTTAACTTTACCTTATCCCCTCCCTAATGGAGGACTCTAGGCGGCTTACAACCTCATACATATTTAATTATACATTCATATATATACATTGCAGTGCACTGCGCGCAATTAGGGAGGGGGTAAGGGAACCGACTCTTCTTTTTCAGGCATCGGAACTACAAGCCCCAGAATGCTTTGCTTTCCGAGCAGGCTGCTGACGTCCCGGAAGTTGTAATTGGATCCGTCGTCCTCAGTCTCCGTCCTCAGCCACCATCATGGGCTTCTCCAGATCTTTTGTCTTCGACTCCGAGGGCGACTCATTGACAAGATGCCAGCATATTGCCCCACGTTAGTGGTACCCATTTATCTACTTGCTTATAGCTTTCGAAAATGCTGGGTTGGCATAAGCTGGGGCTAGTGATGAGAGCTCACCTCGCCACGCAGATTCGAACTGCAAACCTTATGGTCAGCAGACTAACAGCTCAGTGGTTTAACCCGCTGAGCTACCGCACCCCAGTATATACATCTGTTAAGAGTAACCAAGTAACATTTGTGGTACAGTATGATAATTTTATATGTTGTTATAGAGTTTTAAAAAAGAAGCATACACACTGTCTAGTCCAGGGCTTTCCAAAGTTTTTCCCACGGCGACACACCAACCGGCGTTGGTGTGTCACCTCGGGAAAACCCGGAAGTGCGGCAGCGCACAAAAACCCGGAAGCGGGGCTGCGCTTTCGGTTTTTGCACGCTGCAGTTGGTGTGTCGCCGCGGGAAAACCCGGAAGCGCTGATGATGATCAGCGCTTCCGGGTTGTGTGGCGACACACTTTTGTGTCACGACACACAGTTTGGAAAGCTCTGGTCTAGTCCTATGGCAAGCTGATCACTTTAACAGTCATGAATGAAAGTGGATAATCTTGTTTTCCAATAGTATGCAACCTAGCATTTTCTTTGTTAAATGAAAGTATTGTGCAGAAGTCTTTGCGCTGAATATTATGGTTTGGTGAAGAGATTGGTATTGCATGTGTGTGTGTGTACTACACACACACACACACAAACACACAAAGTATATATAATTTATTTATATTTCAAATTTCATCACCGCCCATCTCACTCAAAGAGCGAATCTGGGCAGCTATATATACTGTATATAGCTAATGAGGTTATCAGAATGAGCAGGAACCAATTTTCCCTTTAAACAAACTATAAAAGAAGCATGAACTAGAATTCAGCCTTTGATAAAACACCAAGCTATTCTGTTTTTTTTTTAATAAGAATTTTATTAAGTTTAGAACAAAGATAAAAACTACAAAAAAGCAAAAAACTACAAAAAGAGAAAAAAGAAAAAAGAGTGAAAAAACACAAGAAAAAGAATTTTTAAAATTACATAAGAAATGACTTCCGACTTTCAAAAACAAGAATATACAGCAATTTCCATAATTAGTCCCTTACTCTTTATCAAACCAAGATCACATTATTTCTATAATTCAATCCATCAGCACACATAGAAATCACTAAATGGTTGCTTCTTCCCCTTATATTAAAGATATATATATGTATGTATGTATGTATGTATGTATGTATGTATGTATGTATGTATGTCTAAACGAGCTTCCCTCCCCTAAATACCACCTATATTCAATTATTTCCTTCCTAACACTATTCTATATATTTCTGTCCACTATAATAACAAAAATTATAAAAACATATGCTGTCTACTTTTATAATTAATATTACAATTTTAGCCCTATTAAACCATATAAATCTTAAAATTCTAACAAACTTTATAAAGAAACCAGTAAATCATAGTCCACATCATTAGAAAGACATAAAATCATTAAAAAAAACTCAATGTCAATCCACTTAAACATTCTTAATTTTTTTACCCCTTCTCGAAATATGTCAAATCATTTACATAGCTCCATTTTACACACAAGGCATTTTTCATACAGAAATCAAACAGCCCCCCTTAAAAATTCGGACTTCTCAGTAAATTTCCCACAAAACAAGTTCTCTTCTCTCCCATAACAATCCCTCAGAAAGCCATAACAATGCCCCAGAAAAACTTTCTGTGTAATCTGTGTCTCAAACTGTTGCATTAACTCCTTTATCACCAAAATATAGTCTTCGCCTGGCATTACTTCAATCTCACGGTCAGTGGAAAAAAACCCATCTTTGCCAAAAACTCCATCTTCCTCCATAACATCTTCACCCAGATGTCACAGTTTAGAAATAATCTGTTCCCCAATGTCCCGAATATTCTGCAAAATAGCTTGATGACACTCTGAGAAAGTCTCTTTATAAATCTGCTTAAGCTCACAACGGAACTCTGAATCTCCTTAAAATCCTCCATTTTTCAGGCAGTAAATTATGGCACCCCCTGCATACTTAACTCATGCAGATAGGAGCTAATGGGTTAATAGAAGACTCTGAATGAAATTGGCAAGAGAAAATGCACTAGCCAACAGATCCCAGATAAAATGAACAGAAAACTGAAGATTCAAAACAACAAATCCAGCATGCAGGAAAATACTCAATCCTTCAATTTCAGTACAAAAATAATGACAGGAAGGCAATTATATATTCTCAGTCTTCCTTAGTATTTAAATGGGAAAACAAGTCCAAATTTAATTTTTTTTAAAATTTAATCCAGAAATAACGATAAGCACCAAGAGATTCACTTCTTCTTGATGTAGAAAGCCTCTCCTGGGGTACGTAAACTTAAAAAATATATAAACTGGGTGATTTAGAAATGGGTGGTCTGACCTACTGTCCCTTTAAGGCTGCAAACGTGGCTAGGAAATGATGGCATCCCCCGCCTCCCGTCGTCTTTTACCGGATCGTCGTGAACTGAGATTCTCAGGCTGCAAGACGGAGTTCAGGAGAACAAATGGGGTAATTCCAAGGTATTTCTTCACATGAAAAAGCTCTGGGCTCCAGACAAAAGCCTGTTAAGCCCGGAAAAAAAAGCATACCTTGCCAGCTCTGCCCACAGCCCATGGACACAGCTGCTCGGTTGGCCATGTTCCCACCGGAAGTCACCAAGCTATTCTGTTGAATTCATATATGTTCACATTCTACCTCCTGAAATAATGTTGGGCTTCAGTAAAGCTGAAGCAATCTATTCTTCTCATTATTTAATGTTTCAGGTACATTTTGTGTGTGTGTGCCTTTGAGGCAGTCTTGACCCCTGGCGACTGCCTGGGGAACTCCCTGTAGTTTTCTTGGTAGCATTTTCAGAAGTGATTTGCCATTGCCTTCTTCCTAGGATTGAAAGAGAGTGACTGGCTCAAAGTCATGCAGCTAACTTCATCATGCATCTGGCCTCATATTTAAGGCAGAAACTCATAGTCACCCAGTTTATAGCTACTGCCGTAACCACTATACCAAACTGGCTCTCTTCAGGTACTAGTGATAATAATATTAAAAATACTTAATGGATGCTACCCTAAGAATACGAATGAAAGAGGAATCAGAAAAATAAAATAAGACAAAATGATTTGGCAAAGAAAAATGCAGTGGGTTTGATGTGATTAATTAGTTTTTAAAGAACAATTCACTTATGTGTTTTCTTTTTGCTATTATTACATCACACAACTGCTTTTATGAATATGTGGCATAAAGGATGTGTGAGTTATCACTATAGCAGGGTTGGCAACATTTGAAAGACAAGGACCCCAATTCAGCCTCTTAATTTCCTGGAGGTCTGCCAGAGACAATCTAGTGATATGTTACCATAAGGTGAGTTCCAGCTTCTCAAGTTCCTTCTGTCTTCTGAATTGCTTGCTATACTCCTATCTGTCCATCACATGCAGGTTTGATAATAATATTTTCTCACCTTTCATCCAAGCAGAGGGCTGAGAAGTATTATTGTAATTATTGTAACCCGCCCAGAGTCCCTTGTATGGGAGATGGGCAGGGAATAAATTGAAATAATAAAAATAATAAATAAAAAGTAAGCCCTGCAGCATTTCACTCAACTCTTCCAGCTTGACACAGAGCCACTGATGTAAAATAATTAGGTATCATTGGTGATATGCAACACAATGAACTAATGGTACACAAGATGGCTCACATTTCGCCATCTTGTCTACTAGAGCTTTATGAAAGGCTTCATTGAGAGCTTTGCTGATGACCACTGCATATCTGTGGCCAGCTAAGTTGACCATTCATCAAAAAGTAAGATCAGGCTAGTTTGACATGACTTATCCATGATAAATCCATGCTGATTCTATAAAAAATGCATTCTTTTCTAAATGCTTATACTGTATGTCAACTGCTTAACAATCTATTTCAGAATTTTGCCCAGTATTAATCTCAGTAAGGAACAAGCCCTATGTTAGAATGCTTTTTCCTGCATTTAGTTAAATTAACTAATTTCAGCCAGATTTATTAAGCTTTGTGGGTTTGTGGGTTAATGAGTGAAGTGGGAACAAGAGTCCCTAGCAGGCAAACTGTTCGTATCTCCATTCTTTAACAACCCACCCTCAAATCCTCAATTGCCCAAGATTGCCACTGAAGGACCTATTTTGGACCACTTGGGAAGGTTTAGGGATGAGGATAGGAGCAATTTGGCTTCCAGAGGCCTCCAATTTTCTCTTAACGTCCCCAAAATTTTTTTTAAAGGAGCTAAATCTACCCCAAATTGCACTTTTACAGCATTTGAGTGGTTACTATAGAAAATGGGAGTAGTTTGCTTCCCAGAAGCCTCCTGCTTCTGTTGCCATTCTTAATTTATAAATCAAAAAGCAAGAATCCATGCCTCCAAAATTTTGATTACAAAATAGCGCCTTTCTTCAATGGCATATTGTGTGACAACAATCCCCTCTGATATCTGATACGCATCAGATATTATGAACTTATATGGTTACATAAATATACATACATATTTTTAAGTACATATTCTTACAGAATAATCCTCCTCCTCCTCCTCCTCCTCCTCCTCCTCCTCCTCCTCCTCCTCCTCCTCAGAACAGAATGTCGGTCAGTCTGTCATCTATCTATCTATCTATCTATCTATCTATCTATCTATCTATCTATCTATCTCCTCTCCATAGAAGGGTAGAATATTAAGAAGAAAGATTTTGTATTTTTATAAAATTTGTGATCAGAGTTATGGAAAAACCAAGAGATAAGTTTGTAGTAAAAAAACATTGTTTTATTTAAAACAGAAACATAGGAACAAACCTTGAATCTTCTTCTTTAGCCAAAGCATGGCATGGTTGATTAACATAGCTATTTTCATTTAGATAGCAGAGTGCAGAGTGCAGAGAACAAGAGAACAAAAGGCATTTACATTTTAAACCTTAACTTGATCAGCATCTGAGTGGACAGGATCCAGCATGTGATCAAAACACCTAGGCAACAGATTCCCAATATGGGCAAAGCTCTAACAGCTAATTCTGATTGGTCAGAACTCCCAGACTGGCTGGCTCCTAAAGGTAAATTAACATTCCTGAGTGGGGGTGAACATGTGCTCCTGAGCCCAAACAGGAAAAAAGTTTTTGAGGCCTGGCTTTTTAAAAACTCATCCACATATTCTACAGACATAAAAAATATATACAACACTCCCCTTTTTTATGACTAGAAAGAATATGGAAACAAACCCAGCTTGGTAATCAACTCATTGTGCCTACTGGCAACTAGAGGCTTGGTTAAGATATCAGCCAACATTAATTTAGTATCACAGTATTTCAAAATAACCTTTTTCTTGGCTAGAAAATCTTTAATAAGATGAAAACGCACATCAATGTGCTCTGTGCGATTTCTGGAACTTTCAGATAAAGCCAAATGGATACAGGCTTGGTTGTCTTCATGAATTGTTACAGGCTGGCTTAAAATGACTCCAATGTCTTGCAACAATTGTGTAAACCAAAGTACTTCATTGCACAGTTGTGCTAAAGCATAAAATTCGGCTTCAGCTGTGCTGATGGCTACTACAGTCTGCTTTCTGGAAAACCATGCAATAGTGGACTTTGCAAATTGAATTACACTTCCAGAAGTAGACTTTCTATCACTGAGATCTCCAGCCCAATCTGAATCACACCAGCATTCTAACTTTTCTTCTGTGTCTGTAGCAGACAACCTTAAGCAAAAATCTTTGGTGCCTTGTAAATAACGAAACAGCCTTTTTAAACCAGACTTTGCAGCAGATGTGGGATTTTCCACAAACCTGCTCAAAATGGACACACTGTTAGAAATGTCCGGACGGCTATTGTTTGCAATGTAAAGAAGAGTGCCAATGGCTGACCTGAAACTATCTCCTTCAGATAACTCACCATCCCCCTTCTCCCCCTCCTCTTTTAGAAACTCAGGAAGCATGGGGGAGGAGACAGACTTGCAGTCCTGCATTTTAAAATCCTCCAGCAGTTTCTTAATTTTACTGCTCTGGCTTATGAGAAAACTGCCATCTTTTTCCCTCTGAATTTCCAATCCTAAGTAATTGTTGACTGCTCCAAAACATTTCAATGTGAAATTGTTTTTCATACAAACCTCAAAGGAATGCTTCTGTTCATCAGATGAAGTGAGCAGCAACAAATCACCAACATACAAGCACAAGTACATTACACCTTGCTTATCATTTTTTACATAGACACAAGGATCAGCAATTCCCTTCTGAAACCCAAATTTTTGCAAAATATTATCTATTTTAATATTCCAACAACGCGCGGCCTGCTTCAATCCATAGATGGATTTCTGCAATTCACACACAAGATGTTTTTCTTTTTCATAACCAGGAGGTTGTTGCATAAACAATTTTTCCTCCAAATCACCATACAGAAAAGTAGTTTGAATATCATAGTGATAAACAGACAGTTTCTTCATGGCAGCAACCTTTAAAAGCAACCTGATAGATTCAGCTTTTGTCACTGGAGCAAAGGTTTTGTCATAGTCCACATTTTTTCTTTGAGCAAAACCTTTTGCTACCAACCTTGCTTTGTACTTCTGAATCTTACCATCAGAATCTTTTTTCAGTTTGAACACCCACCTACAACCTAAAACCTTCTGATTAGGAGGCAAATTTACTAGTTTCCAAGTTTTATTTTCCTTTAAGGAATCCAACTCTTGTTGCATGGCTTCATGCCAACACTAAGCTATTTCAGCTGGCATTTCTTTAATTTCTTCCAGAGACTCAGGCTCTGTGTGAATGTGAAAAGCCTTCACAACATCTACTTGATAACGATCAGGAGGAACTCCCTTATTAATCCTTTCAGACCTGCGAGGTAGGACAGGACTTACACTCTGATTCCCACCATTGTCCTCAGAAACCTCTGACTTTCCAGACAAGTCAGCTTCCTGCTCAGTGACTTCACTAGGTGATTCCTGCAAATCACCATCAGCAAGACTTTGCTGCTCCCCCATGGATAAATCAACTGAAGAACTAGAGTTTATTTTATCCCAATTTTGCTCAGCAAAAGAAGCACTTTTACTAATTATCAGTTGATTATCCAGTATGAACCTGTAGCTCCTCTGACTTTGTTCATACCCTACAAAGATTGCTTTCTTTGTTCTGGAAGCCTCCTTGCGCCTCAGCTGTTTGGGAATGTGCACCCAAGCTGTGCTTCCAAACACTCGGAGGTGGCTTATTTTAGGCTTGACACCATAGAACAAATGAAAAGGGACATCCTGAATTGCACTGCTAAACAGCCTGTTCTGCACATAACACACTGTAGAAACAGCTTCTCCCCAATACCTAAAAGGCAAACTAGCATCCTTCAGCAAACACATCATTGCTTCCTGCAATGTTCTGCCTTTTCTCTCTGCAACAGAATTCTGTTCAGGAGTGTAGGGGTTAGCTAAAATGTGTTCTATCCCTTTTTCTAACAAAAAGTTTTTAAACTTTGAGGATAGATACTCTCCACCTCGATCTGATTGCAAAGAAGACACTGGCCTTGGGAATTTTCCATTCGCCCAAGCCACAAAAGCTTTAAATTTACCAAAGACCTCATCTTTGTGTTTCAGCAAATAAATGAATGTGTACCTGGAAAAATCATCTATGAAGGTCAAAATGTACCTTGCTCCCCGAAGACTAGGAGAAAAGGGGCCTATTACATCAGAATGAATGATCTCTAGAGGTCTAGAGGTGGACCTATCAGAAAACTTCTTCACAGGAGCCCTTGTGGTTTTATTCTCCTTGCAAACTGCACAATCTAGATACTTAGCACAAGGTTTCAATTTTAAATCAGCAGAATAACTAGGCATTTGAGATATGTACTTAAAATTAGCATGAGCAAATCTCCTATGTAATAAATGGATGCACTGATCGTGTATAGGCTTATTTTCAAAAACAGCCTTAGCAGTTTGTTTTTCAGCATTTTGTTCAATGTACAGAGAATCTTTCTGCAAACACTTTGCTACCACTTTACCATCCTTTCTAATATCACAACCCTCTTTCTTAAAAGTTATAACATAACCTGAGGCAACTAGCTGCCCCACAGACAAGAGATTGCTTTGAAAATTAGGCACAAACAAAATATTTTGAACAGTTTCCCCCAAACATGGAAGATTAATCTCACCTTCACCCACGATCTTGGATACAGATCCATCTGCTAAGGAAACTTTTTGTTTGTTAGTTTTAGACAAAGACAGAAAGGAATCTTTATTGTGACATATATGAGAATTGGCTCCGCTGTCAAGAACCCACAAATCTTTATTATCAGAGTTCTCAACAACTTTTGCATGAAGAATCTTCTTTCTAGAAGTTTCTTCTTTCTTCTTAGAAGTCTTCTTTTTAAACTTGACACAGTCCTTTTGCAGATGAGCAGGGGATCCACAGGTAAAGCATCGCCTGGTGGAGTATGCAGAAACTTGGAATTCAGAGCTCTTCCGCTCCCTCTGCTGGCCACGAGAAGACTTTATTGTAGAAATGGAGGCAGCTTTGTCTTGTCTTTTCTCCCACTCAGCAAGCAGCCGGGTAGACACGACCAATGGAGTTAGATCAGCTTCTGAGATTCCCTCCATGGAGCAAATTAAAGTGTCCCAGGACTCATTCAACGAAGAAAGCATGATGTAGGCTTTCATCAGGGGGGTAAATTCCATCCCACGCTCTTGTAATTCCACAAAATAATTCTGAAGCTTGTGGAGATGATCTGGCAAATTTCCATTCTCAGGCAAGTGAGCCTTGTACAGTTTTTTCGTTAAAATAACCTTGCTGCCTGGATTAGTTTTCACATATAAATCATGCAAATAGTCCCATAAGTCTTTGGAAGTTTCTTTGCCTCTCACGTGTATAAGCTGATCATCCTGAACAGCCAAAATAATGGAGGCTTTGCATTTCTCATCTTTCCTCAACCAGGCTTGATCTGGATTCTGAGGAATTTGTTCAGAAATTGCAGACCATAAATTTTCTCTCCTCAAGAAACTTTCCATTTTCAAAGACCAGTTCAAATAATTAGTATTAGAAAGCTTTTCCAGGGGCATACCTTGAAAATTTGAAGCTCCAGCAGCCTCCATTGCTTCTTCTCTCCCCTGTTGTAGTAATCCAAACACGAGGCTTGCACGAGGCTTAAAACTCCGCCTCCAATTCAAACTTCTTGCAACTGCCAGCAAGTTTCAAAAAAAACAAAAGAAGCCTCTTTTCATTTTTCCATAAGTTTTGTCTCTGATCCAGAAGCAGTTGCTGGGCACAGAACCTTTTGTATTTTTATAAAATTTGTGATCAGAGTTATGGAAAAACCAAGAGATAAGTTTGTAGTAAAAAAACATTGTTTTATTTAAAACAGAAACATAGGAACAAACCTTGAATCTTCTTCTTTAGCCAAAGCATGGCATGGTTGATTAACATAGCTATTTTCATTTAGATAGCAGAGTGCAGAGTGCAGAGAACAAGAGAACAAAAGGCATTTACATTTTAAACCTTAACTTGATCAGCATCTGAGTGGACAGGATCCAGCATGTGATCAAAACACCTAGGCAACAGATTCCCAATATGGGCAAAGCTCTAACAGCTAATTCTGATTGGTCAGAACTCCCAGACTGGCTGGCTCCTAAAGGTAAATTAACATTCCTGAGTGGGGGGTGAACATGTGCTCCTGAGCCCAAACAGGAAAAAAGTTTTTGAGGCCTGGCTTTTTAAAAACTCAGCCACATATTCTACAGACATAAAAAATATATACAACAAAAGGAAGGACCATTTTATTAGTCTGTGGAGAGACCACCTCCATTAGTTTATGCTTTTTTTTTTGCTATCATTTTTGTAGTATTAAATGAGGTTACAGCTGCACAGCAGTAGGTGGGAAACTAAGCTTGTTCCATCAACTGGCTCAGTATGGTTCCAGCAAGGAATAGCAGACCTGTAAGCTAGAGTGAATAATAATAATAATAATAATAATAATAATAATAATAATAATAATAGAAGAAGAAGAAGAAGAAGAAGAAGAAGAAGAAGAAGAAGAAGAAGAAGAAGAAGAAGAAGAAGAAGAAGAAATAATGATCAGTAGAAAACAACTTCTGTACAGTACAGCTTGATTCAAGGGCATGAAGCTGAGTATAAGAATTGTGTAGCTTTAGTAAAGTTATGAAAACCACTGCTATTATTTGCATTTATTTTCTTCTTTCCTTAACCCTTTCCCTTCTATACTTTATAAGCCTGAGATCATAGCTTGTCTACTTTTGTAGCTGTGTTTAATTCTTAATTGGCAAATCTTTTTTTTTTTTTTTTTTTTGCATTTCCCTAAGTATCTGCTAAAACTCAGAAGGCTAATGACTTTTATTAAAAGGCATTAACTTTTCTGCACTACAGCTCACTTCATCAGATACATGGAGAGGCTAAACTGATGTTGGATTTAAATTTGGATAGGCAGGTGGGAGAAGGGGAAGGGAAGACAGGAGAGGTATACAGATGCAGGTGATATGTGAGGCAATTTCACACACAAGATTAGAATGAGCTTATTAGAGTGAAATCATGAAAGCTTATACCTTTTAATAAGTTTTTAGTCTGAAAAAGTTATGTCAGACTCCTGATTTTTGGCTTCCATAGACTAACACAGCTCCCCTTCTACAGTGCTCAAATATCAGCATTTTTGTAGATAACTGTCATTGGTCTAATATAAGCTAAGTTAGGAATCTTTTTATCTAGAGTACTAGGGAAAATGTTTTTTAAAAAATTACATCAAGTAGTAGTGGATTCCCCTTAACTGGATGGTTTCAATTGAAAGCTAGACAGCCATCTCTGGGAATGCTTTAACTTGGATTCCTACACTGAGCAGTGGGTTTTACGTTAACATAATAGTTTATGTTATTGATTGCCAGTTGATTCAGACCAATAATTCATACAGCCCAAGAGACTATATAGAATCTATTGAGAATTTCCACTGCACTGCACCTATAATTCATGGAGCCTACTACTATCTGTCTTGAAATATTTTTCTCCTGAACAGCTGTCTAGAAATATTGAGATATTTGGGGAAAGTAATGCGAGAGAAGGAGAAGGGAAAGGAGAAGGGAAAGGAAAAGGAGAAATTTACAAAAGTCTGCTTAACACAGCTGCAAAACTACGAAAGTTACACACCTACCTAAATGAAGAGTTTTGCTTTACATTATCAACCAAGAGCTCTGGTCATCCTCCATGAGTTTATTATGAGTGCTGTCTAGAAAGGAAGCCCAGTTAGAAACAGTAAAGGCCAGAACTCTCTTAATGGTGGATCCAGTATTGTGGAACTCCTTCCCCCGTGGGTGCAGATGTCACCCTCACTGGCTGATTTCAAGAGATCCCTATTCATTTCTATGCATATCCTCTTGCCAAGTGTGTTTGTACTTCCATTCTTCAATTGTCCCCTAATATAAATGACAAGGCTGCTGAATTGTGTTGCCTAAAGTTGTATAAGTAAGCATTCCCATTTTAATCTTAGCACTTTTATAATTTGTATGATGGCTGGATTTATTTATGGTTCTTATTGTTATTATTTATTGCTTTATTTGATGCTTTTTAATTAATGATAATTATTGTTATAGCTTTTCATATTATATTGTGAACTACCACAGACTGACCTACCAGGAGCATTCACATATACATTCAACAAACATGCATGCTATCTTGTACCTTGTATTTTAAACTGTATTTTCTTTTATGCAGTCTGGGTCTCTAATCTATAGGTAAAGGTTCCCCCCGCACATTTTGTGCAGTCGTGTCTGACTCTAGGGGCCGGTGCTCATCTCCATTTGTTAGCCAAAGAGCCACCGTTGTCCGAAGACGCTTCTGCGGTCATGTGGCCGGCATGACGCACGCGGAACGCTGTTACCATCCCACCGAAGTGGTACCTATTGATCTACTTGCATTTGCATGCTTTCGAATTGCTAGGTTGGCAAGAGCTGGAGCTAGTGCGGGAGCTCACTCCGCACGCAGGGCTAGAGATTCGAACCTCCGAATTCCCGATCTTCCGATTGACAAGCCTGGCATCTTACCCACTGAGCCACCACGCCCCTATAATAAAGTTTAAAATTGGCAATAAGTATATTAGAAAAAGCTACAGTATGTATTTTCTTCTTTCTTTCTTTTTTTTAATGTTTAAATAGCAAAATAAGGGAGACTTTGGCACTAAGCTCAGAGGTTCAAAAATATCTTTAAAACAATGATATACTGAGCATAAACTGTACAACTTTGGTAAGTTCTTTTCCACTTTCTGATATTTTATCTCTACGTTTTTTTTTTACTCATTCAATTTTTTTTCTTCTTAATAAAATAAGAAGAAAATAAAAATAAAAAGCTATGTACAAATATTGCCTTGCAAATCAGATGAATTCCATTTCAAATCATCAATTTGATTTGCGTAATTAATCCAATTTGATTTTTGATTTGGACATTTCTTTTGATTTCAACATTCAACTTAAATTGGGTCAGTTCAATGTACATTTCTTAAATGATTCAGAAACAGGTGTTTCTATGCATACATGTAAGTATTCAAATCAATTTGGAAGAATCCAATTAGATGTTATTACCCTATTTCTCCAAAATTGTTGATGCAATCAAGCTATGAACTCAGTCAAACATCTTTATTGATGATATTGGCAGCATACATTCACATTAACATAGTAAAACATAACAAAAAAAAATCACTCTTCTAGGAAAATACTGCCCATGCCTTTTATTTATTTATAAGATGTATATGCCTCCCCCCCCCCGCATATTATACAATACAACCCTGGGCATCTAACAACAGCAACATAGAACCCCAGAGAATAATCCTAATATCCCATGAGTCCTTGCACTAGGACAGGACTAGAAAAGTTTAATGATACCACTAGAATAAAAATTCCCATTGGCCACAGCAGCCAAACAGTATTTGGAAAATATGTTCATTATTTAGGATTAAATGTAATCCCACTTGGGTTTTTTGACTGGGCTAGCTAAACACTTTTTGGTGTTTCCACAATGAATTAAGACTTCTGTTTACCCAGTTAGGTGCATTGTGGGAACAAAAGCAATGATTCAAATTGATTTTCTAAGGTAGTTCTGAAAGTCCACTTGATTTGGAGATCCAGTTCTGTCATCTTCAAACTGAAACTCCATATGCAGCATTTACATATTCCTTGCAAAAATGCATGTATAAACAAAAGATACAAAAACTGTTCATGTGTTACAGAAAGTTATGAATGACTTTTGCAAATTTGTACATCAGTACTTCAATGATTCACTGAAAATTTGGCACAATGGATTAATAATATTTAAATGTATACTACACTAATGAAGATTAAACGTCAAAAAAACTTATTGAAATAAATATTCAATGACATACTTTCAAATTATTTTACTTTAAACATGGGCACAGTCTACATAATATTTCTGTTCCCCTATAGAAAACAACAGCAACAAAAATGCAGTGTCACCATGTGATTGATTAGGCAGAAGTTCTCAATGGACTATGCCTGAAAATAGTTCTGGAATCTCAATATAGCAGCAGATACAAAATGTTTTTAACAAGGGTAGTGTTGAGCAAAGGCTATTTCATAAAAAACAGTCATGCTGGATGGTTTAACTTTTTAATATAAAAAAAATCATTTAAACTTACTCTTTTTAAAAAATGTTCACCAACTCTTTTAGAGTTCACTAATCCTATCCTGGTTTCTTAGTATGAACAATTTATTGCTTCAGCTCCCCTCTGTTCTGCCATTTCCATCTCCCTGCTCAGTGCTTGCTTGTCTTTTAGCTGCCAGTTAGTGTTATTCCTGTTCCCAGATTTAACTCTAAGTTCCCATTCTCTTGAAGCTATAAATAACCAATATACAGTAGCTCAGGGAATTCTTATGTAAGCATTGTAATCAATATATACCGAAGTGTTGGCAAGGTTTTGAGATCTTGAAATCTCTTTATTGGACAAGCTAAAAATTACAAAAAGAAAGTGGACAAAAGAAAAAAGGGAGAAAAACGTTGCTTTTGTTGACATTATGACGGTACTCAGAGCATTAATTTGGAAAGAAGATTTCTAAAACTAAATGGATTAGACTTTACTACAGCTCTATTCAGTTGTTCTCCTTGCATTTAAGTTCTACATACAGGGAGGTTGAATATGGATCAGTGCGCTGGTTCCATCTTCTTCTCTTGATATTCTCTACATGCTTTGAATTACTGTATGCAGTAGAAAACTAATATCCAAAAAGGCTCTTTGTGAAATGGTAGCATCTTAATTCTCTGGGATGTTAAAATCACTAGGGAAGCTTCTGCAGCTGGAGAATGACCTTTTCTATAGACCATTGCTGTCCAGATGGAGTGAGGAACCTGATATGGCTGGGCAGATCTTTGGACGACCACCTCTAATCAATGGACAATCCCTCCTAGACATCATTTTAAAGCATTTTGGTGCTCTGTTTCAACCAGCAAAGGAGGCAGAGTGCTTCACTTTTTTCCCCCAAAAGAACATGTGCAGAAACCACTCCCACTGAAATTAAATGAATTATCCAGATGGACCCTTTGAGGCTCTTTGCCCCATTAATGCAGAGCAACTGCCTCTACCAGGAAAAGCACCTCATTAAATGAAATCTGCACAACCATAATCCCTGATCTCCCTCTTGCATGTTCAGTTTCTATATGAAATGAGTGACTAAATCAGACTTAGGTGTCCTGAAGATTTCAGGTTATCTCACAGTGCAGAGGCACATTCAGAAAATGCCAACCACTTTCTCTTTCTAATAACAGAAGCTGCCCACTAGCAGTCTTCATTTTCTCTGGTCCTATATTCAAGAAAATACTTTTCCATCAATATCACATTAGACAGGACTCTTTCTTGGAATTCACAGGCTACTATGAGCCAGTGATTTCAAATAACAAAACAGTATAGCAAAAATCAATATAGATCTCAGCTTGCAAAACAATTTGAAGGCTGCTGCTGTTTTAATGGTAGGATCACTCCTCTACCTCCTCACACAATATAGCTATGTATCTCCTTTACAAAATCAGTACATTCTGAACTTACTGCCATCACGATTCTGAAGACAGGCTACAAATGCATAAAAATACAGCCACAGTGTCTTTCCTCATGTGCCACTGACTGCTGAAATTTGGTAGTCAAACATTATGACACTAAGACCAGAATTCTGCCTGACTTTGTCTAAGTCAAGTGATCATTCTTTATTTAATTTCACAATCCCCTTCCTCAGGTATATCTATTTGCCTGAGGGAGAGGACTAGTTCTAATAAATTGCAGTAACATGGGGACAAGAATAAAAAACAATCAAGTCTGATTTCTTTATTATGAATTTTCACAGGTGATCATCTATTTTAGCACATGAGGTTTGATGTGACCTTAATTAGACAAATGTAATTAACATATGCATTTAAAAAGGGAAGAGCAACAACAACAACAAAACCCTGAGTGCTTTCTGGGCCATAGAAGGTGGGGAGATTTTGAAAGCTTTATCAAGTAATGTCATTTTAATAGTTCCCATAGCCTGAATATTTTCTGTTATGAAAATATCATTAAAAAATGAAAGAAGATCATGAGAGCAGTCACAGGGACTCTTCCTTCTCATCGTGCTCCCAGCTGAAGTTGTCCTTTGCAGCTGAAGGGAATTTAAGTCTGAAAAATTAGGAAATGGGCAAAATTGAAATTAGCATATTTTCCCCCTGCCAACATACATACCAGTAATAAATAAAAGAACACAAAGTTCAGTTCAGAAAATATGGAGCACTCATACTGTTTCTGATTTTTAAGTTAACCATTTGATAATTTTGTCCTCTTTCACCTTCTTTTTGAAAGGATAGTTGTCATAATCATTTTGTTTTATTTCAGAAACTGAAAATAATGTTACAGCCTATCTTAAATGGAAGCGAGCAATCGTTGATAGTTAAAAATAAACCTCTGCTTTCCATGACTACACTAATGTCAGAATTCTTTATTCCACAATTCTTTGGAAAGCCAAGGGTCAATGCATTAA
Source organism: Charina bottae (assembly GCA_023362775.1). Lineage (NCBI taxonomy): Eukaryota > Metazoa > Chordata > Lepidosauria > Squamata > Charinaidae > Charina > Charina bottae. The sequence continues at coordinate 244,067,385 of JALMGJ010000002.1, forward strand.
ATAATATAATACATTATTTTGTAGATTGAATATCATCTTTTTTCCTAGGAGAAAACCAATTTAATGAGATAATTATCATTGACATTCACGTTTCTTTCCATAATTATTACAAAATGTGCCAAACCATGTAAAGGAATTAACCTTGAGGAAGTAATTATTTGCTTAAGAAATCATGAAGGCTTTCTTTGTAACAGATATAAAAATAATTAATCAGATTGGTTTCTGCAGTTGTTAAATAAGAAATCTTAAGACAATTTATTTACTGCCCACAGAACTCTGGGAGCAGTTCATATTGGGTATAGCCCAAACTGTGCCCATTCAGGAGAAGAAGCTAGAAATCCTGCACCCCCTGGGGTATTATCCTGGGCACCACAAGACAGAGTCAAGTGCTTTCTGAAAAGCAAGTGTTCTGATTGAAAGGAGAGAATTCAGTCTTGGAACACTCATGTTTGTTTCCAAAGAAAGTTCTGTGGCTGTGATGCAAACCTCCAACATTAGGAGAGGGGAAAAGGAACAGAATTCCAGGCATCTTGGATGGAACTTGGGTGACTCTGGATCTGTAAAATGCAAAACCTTTCATATCCTCTAAACTGCTCCTAACTTAGCAGAAAAGTTCAGCTAGGACTAGGGCTTGCCTCACTCAATTCTTTCCCACTGTGGGCTGAATTTATCGTATGTGTTGGAGATTTCCATTAATAATCCATAACCTGACCATTTGAATTATTTTTATTACATTATATATATCTATCTATATCTATATCTATATCTATATCTATATCTATATCTATATCTATATCTATATCTATATCTATATCTATATCTATATCTATATCTATATCTATATCTATATATATATATATATATATATCTACATTATTTTCCTCACAGTACAGACATCTGTAGTCTTTTTATTGTCTTTCAAAATGAAATAAAAGTAGAGTCCCCCTTGGGACTCTATAAATTTGATAAATAAATAAATAAATAAATAAATAAATAAATAAATAAATATTAAGGAAATGTTAATTGGCAGTTAATTAGCTGATATGGATTAAAGCATGAGCAGTTCTAAGGTAGGAATAGTACAGATAATGAAGAGATGCCTCCCAAAAAGAGGGGATAGATCTAGTCCAGGAAGTGGATCTAGCCCCCCATTCTTCAAGCAGAACTGCTAGAGAATACATGGAATATTTCAAGCAGTACAGCCAAGACATACCAGCTGAAAACAGGAAGAAGAGCTTGGGGAAGCTGAGGTTCACAGGTTGGAAGAGCCTCTCCTCATAAAAAGGATGAGAGATTTTAAAAGAATATCTTGGAACTAAACTGTGTAGTTGGGAGCATGCTTCACTGCTTGCAGGACTGGGAACATGGATGAGAGAAAATTATGATCGTGAGAATAAAATATTATTATTTAAAATTAGACTATCATTGATGACACTTTATCAAATAGTTCGCTTTAGGCAGAGAATGGGAAGAGTAAACCTCAACATGCATCACTCTTGTTAAACTGAAAGGTTATTCTGAGAGAATAGTGAGAAATCTGCATAACAGGCATCACTGGAGAATGACAGTTTGCATTTACAATCTAAACAAAAGGACACGTTTAGGACATTGTAAGTTGTATCATGCAAATATGGGTGGTAGAACAGCAACATTCTCTGATTTATTATGCATATTTTAAAACTAAAAATTTATAACTCATGCCAAGCTTTTATTGCTAAGCTATACAAATTTACTTTCTTGACTGCTCAGATTTTTTTAAAAGAAATTAATTTTTAGTACTGAGCTAGAACAAGATTTTGCCAATTATTATTTTTCTTAGTGAAACTATATCCTGACTTCTCTAAGGACACATACTGCAACTTTTCTAACAAGGAGATAATAAATGTTCAAACTACTGAAATAATCCTCTGTAAAATAACAGTATGGTAGTATAGCACTATTTAAAGGGTTTAAGATCTTTTATCCTATCTCCTTTGGAAAAGAAGTATAAGAATCAAGTAGTGTTCAATGAGTAATTCTCCCCTTCAAGGCAAATGATGGTGCATCATGTATTTACGCTGACAATCCTGAAAATTGGTGCAGTTGTTAAAGATGTCTTTGAACATGAACAGTGAAATGACTTTTTCTATATTTTTGCAGGTAAAGTGAAAGGGGCTACCATTTCTGTAGATAGAATGAAGCAGTTATTCAGGTAGGGGGTCTGGGGTACCATAAAAGGATACTGCTGCTGCTGCTACTACTACAAATAATAATAATAATTTATTGCCAAGACTTGGAAAAGCATTCCAACGTGATAAATCTGGATTAAAACTCAGCCATTTTCTTTTTTCTTTTTTTATATTCTAATATATTCTTTTTATTATCTCTTCTAATATTTTTTCCATTACAATAGTTTTATTTTATATTCTTTTTGCAAAAATTCTATAAATGGGTTCCATATAAGTTCATAATCTCCCAGATCTTTTTGTTTTATTAAAATTGTCAGTCTGTCCATCTGTGCTATTTCCATCGTTTTGATTATCCATTCTTCTATTGAGGGGGTAGCTTCTTCTTTCCAGTGTTTTGCGAAAATAATCCTCGCCGCTGTAGTCAAATGGTATATTTTCTGATAGGTTCTGCTATTATGCTAACCCTTTGTAACTTGATAGTCCACAGTATTCTTTTCCCCATCTAAATTGAATTGGGGATGGGGGAAGAATACTTAACAAATACTAATGCTCACACCCTGCTGGGGTCCTCACTATATAGAAGTCAGTTTATATGAAATACCCCTTAATTTAGTCTTTGTTGCCTGGTGTCCTTTAGAGATGCTAGACTATCATTCCACCTATTTGATTCAACATGACAAATGGGCATGCAAGTTAGCAGTTATGGAAACTGTTGTCAAACACCTGGAGTGGCCAAAGCTCTTCTAAGTGTATGGTCAATGTACGAATGGAATGAGGTTGCCCCTGAGATCCATATGGCTCCCACCCTGATGATGTTCTGGAAGGCCTTGAAAAACTAGCTATTTACCCAGACTTGGGTAACTCCCCCGTTTGTGATGTTTCATGTTTGCTTTGTTGTTTGGATTGCCATCTCATAATTATTTTAATTACTTGTACCATTCTCGTTATTTTTTGTATCTTGTTGTGCTCCCCAAAGTCAGTTGAAGTTGGGTGACATCTAAATTGAATAAATCAATAAAAATAAATAAACATGCAACTGCTGTAATATAATTCAGCCATCCAGACCATTTTGTAATTCATTAAACATATGATTAAAAGATTTCCTGATTGAATATAGCTAGCCAGGCTAGAAAACAGGAGACTGTGAATTCTAGTCCCGCCTTAGGCATGAAGCCAGCTGGGGACTTGGGCTAGTCACTTTCCTTCAGCCCTAGGAAGGAGGCAATGGCAAACCACTTCTGAAAAACCTTGCCAAGAAAACTGCAGGGACTTTTTCAGGCAGTCAACAGGAGACGAGACTGACTTGAAGGATCTATCTATCCCCCCTCCCTCTCATTCTCTCTCTGTCTCTCTCTAGGCCTCAATCCAATCAACTTTTTGTAAGTAAGGAACAGGTTCCCTTCAAATGCTTAGATTTGTTGCATACAACAACAACAACAACAACAACAACAACAACAACAATTCATGAAAAATATGAAAGTAGATATAAGGGAGACATGAAGAGCTGTGATACTGGTCACAAGAGAATTAAATAAGATAATGATAAATTTCTTTTATTTGCAAAGATAGTTATGTAAAGGGGAAAATAATTTATCATGATGGAGTGAACTGAATAATCCAATGGCCTACAGATTATATAATTGTGTTGAAAAGTCTGAGGAATATATCTATCTAGGATCTCTCTCTCTCTCTTTCCCTCTTTCTCTCTCTCTTAGAATTATATATAGCGAGGGTTTTTTTTCACAAGAAAAATGTAAGGGGAAAATGTGTTTTTGCTGGTGAGCAGTTTCTGTTGTATAAATGTAACAAAATGACAATGCTGTCATTTACAGATATTACATTACACTGTTACAACATGACTTTGCCATTACTGAAAATTCCATTGTGCATGAAAAGAGGTTGTACATGCTATTTCAATTGTTGCAAAATGTTTGCTGTTTGGAGTTTAGCACTATACAATGCAATGATAAAAAATTATGTGGCAAGTATCTCCCAAAGTATAAACATATCTACTTTATGGGGGATATAGTAGAAAGTATGAAGGGAATACAGTACTGCTTTGTGTGGCTTGCAATAAGGGAATTAAAGCATAGCTTATAGGATGGACGGGCAACCGATCACCTGCCAGCTGTTGCTGTATTACAGATCTTCGTATCTCTCACCATAGGCCAGTATGGCTGTAGAATTGTAATTCAAAAACATTGGGAAAACCACATAGTGTTCACCCCAAGCTTAGAGTACACTGATCATTCCTATTCTTCCTTTCTCAGTTTCTAAGCTAACAGAATGTGGTTAGAAAAACAAAAGCATAAAGCATGCTTGTCATCCCTTCCTCCCAATAACTGCAAATGGCTTGCATTTTATAGCCATATGACATATTTCTACATTTAATTGGACCAGCTAGGAACTTATGGGGCCATGTCTCCCAGGTTGTATCTACCTGTCCTGTAAGATCCAGCAGGAGAGGCTCACTCAGGGTCCTGCACTTTAGGGAGTATCATCTGGCAGTCCCAGAAGACAGCCTTTTCTCTTGTAGTACCCACCCTCTGGAACATCGTCCCCCTGGAGATTAGATTGCTACTGGCTTTCTAGAAGGCTTTAGAAACCTGGTTTTGTTGCTGCGCCTGGGGCCCTAGGTATGAGGCTGAGCCCGTACCTTGGTTATGTTGACTGTGTTGTTGGTTTTATGTCAGCTCCTATACTTCTTTATTGTTTTTCTATGATGTTTTTATCTTGTTTTTATTCTCTGTTAACCACCCAGAGTCATATGATTTAATTAATATTAATTCAATTTATATGCGGCCATATAAATTGAATTATTAATAATAATTATTTACTACAAATATGATGCAAACAAACAAGTACCATAACTATGAGATGGGACATAGATTTCAAGTGCAACACTGACTCAGTTTAATAATAGTGAACAGTTAAATGCAGCCTAACATTGAATGCCTGGATGCCAGGTTGTAGGAGACCCTAGAGCAGGGACAGGCAACCTGAAGCCCTAGAACAGTGTTTCTCAACCCGGGTAACTTTAAGATGTGTGGACATCAACTCCCAGAATTCCCCAGCCAGCGCATGCATCAACATTCATTTACTGCAGCTCTTAACCCCGTCTAAAAGAAAGTTAAATGTACCCTTGACCTTCAAAAGGTTACCTGCCCCTACATTCTAGAATTATATGTATTGGGATATATCTTCTGTTTCTTTTTTTGAATACCATGAAACAATGGACTCTACTTTTCATAGATGTGCTATTTGATTATCAGCATTAGTGATACTGAACCAATTTCCCTAAAATATTGCCCTTTCATTGACAAAGTGACTGTATCATCTGCCTGTCAATTTCATTTTTTTCTTCTACTGATACTTGACACAAAACAGTGAAAGAACAGCAGCAAGAAAAGCATACAGGAAATAAGATTATTAGGGTATACAACCATAATTAATTCCCATTAATTGGCTATGTTGACTGGGCATAGTGGGAGTTGTACTTTAGCATAGCTGGAGGGTATCATGTTGTAGAAGTCTAATTAGTATTTGTGGTTTAAGACATTATTTATATAATGCTGACATGTCATCAATTGTATCAGTTATGAGAAAAGCAACACTGTTGTCTTACGATTGAGCTAAACAAAATCCTCAAAGTGCATGAGTTACAAAAGAAAATAATGGCAAGGGTGGCAGGCCAGCGATGCTATCTTGTTATGATACAAATATTGGATATTGCATTTTTCCCCTTAATTTCCCTTCAAGAATGAAATCTTTGGGACCAAAAGAATGTCAGAGTCAAAATCTCTTTCTTTCTTCAATTTGATATTATTACAGGTCACAACTGCTCTGGATACTAATTCTTTTGATCATTCAATGAATTAAAGGTGGCCAATTGAACCCCATAGCAGTCTGTTTTACCAGGAACAGAAATTGTATCAGCTGTCCAATAATGACTGTGCATGAAGTACAGAAAAACCTTCTACAGATGTGGAGCATTAGTTTGCAATCTATGCATTTAGCCACAGAGGAAACTTGGTTGTCAGTGATCCAGCCAAGTGTTGAGGAGAATTTTATTTCATATTCACACCTAATCAAGAATCTGGTGAAGTAGGAGAAAAGTAATTCATCTCATCACTTGGGTGGATAACACTAGCTGGTAAAAAATGAGAAAGGTATTACGAAGGTTTCAAGAGAGCAGAGATTAAAGAGACCAAGTATATTTTGCCTGAGTTTTTTTCACAAGGATAGTAGTACTTGCCCAACTACCCTTCCCATGCTTACTTTCAAGAGCAGTATTTCCTATTACCTTAACTTTATTATCCTGGAAATCAGAGGATGGACAGATTGAGTGCTAATTTGCAACCCAGGAGCCACCCCGAGCACAGGTGCTGAAAATTGGTGGCATTTTTTATTGCCATTGCTTAGATGAGATATAGATTGTAGGTATAATGTAAACCCTAAAAGGAGTTTAACATTTTTAAAAAAATGTGGATTTCCCCAAACTGAGAAAAAACCCTGGCCCAGCCACCAGCCTGCTTTGATCCTGCCTGCCTGCCTGCCTGCCTTCCCCTCTCTCCCTCTCAGTGTGCTGTGCAACCCAGACCATTGGTTCAATGCATTGTGTGAATCCAGAAAATTGGTTAATTGGGTAACAAGGTGAAGTGTGTGAATGAAGTGCTTGAGCAGCTTTCGACTAGTCTTTTTATCTGAACCTAACACACTGCCCTAGTCTAATAGGATAGCTGTTACGGCCATCACTCATATATATTATGGCCTTTATCCCTCCAAAACAGGTTAAGTGCAGACCCAGAGTCACAGCTGTATATTAACAGGAGGGTTGTAGAGGGTTGTGGAGTATTGATTCAGAGCTTGGAATCAAAATGGATTTGACTGGCTCTCCAGATCAAATTGACTTTCTGAACTGAATTGGAAAATCAAAGTGAATTGTCAAAGGAAATGCACCAAAAGGACTTGACAATTCAGAATCAATTCAACACTTCTTGATTTTCTAATCTGCACATTCATAACGAATACATTATTCATTTAAAAAAAATGATGTAGAATTTCCATCGTATTTGAATCCTTTGGCCCACTTCAGGTGAAATGGGAAACGACAGCTTCCTGTCTTTTGAACAAGCTGTGCTGAGCCTTGGGTGTGAATATTTTCCTCTCCCATTTTGGGAATAGGACAAAATTAGAAGTTTGTATTTCATAAGAAACTACATTGATGGAGGACTGTGATTTGTTGGTTCCCAGTGTGCATGCTGTTATAGTAGTGAAGATGAAGTAGTGCAGGGAAAGAGAGAAAATATGTGATCTTCTAGATCTGGTAGGTCTAGGAGATAAGTAAATGTACGATGAAGAGTGTAATACATTTATGAGTGATCTTAAGTATTAGAAATAGTTGCACTTTTGATATTCCTTGAAATATAAATTTGATTTTCATCAGCCATAGGCTATAATAAAAATGTTTAAGGTGGCTTTCTTAGATTGTGATCTACAAAAGCTGTCAGTGGCAATACAGTAGTCTTTATTTTTTATTTTTATTTTTTTAAAGTTGAGCACTATTTGTTTACACCATATCTGCCCAACATATGGCCAGCGGGCTGCATGCAGCCCACCAAGAAAACTTGTGCAGCCTGCTGGCATTTTTGGAAAAATAATCCACTGTCTCCAATCATTGCTGCCCCCCCCCCCAAATGTTTTCACAGCCACTTCTGCCCTGAAAGACATGCTTCAGAGCACCTCCAATGCATTTGCCAAACAGCTGATGGGCACGGTAGGTATTCCTTTGTGGCCCGCAATTGTTTTTAAGGTATCACTCTGACCCTTTCTCCTCTATGAGATGTGCAGGCCTAGTTTACAATGTGAGAATAATCTAGAATCAAATAATATTTCAGATCCTGACTTCTTGTAAAACCGGACTTGGCAGAGACAAGGAGAAGCAGAGAAGGAAGCAGGAAGCATCTTTGTCTGAATTTTACCTCAGTTCACATGTTTAATAAAGCCAAAAATCATTCTCAAGTGAACATTCTAGTATGACCAATTCTTAACATGATGGTTATCTGGATTTTTGTAATTTTGAACCTGTAGCCCTAAAGATATGGATTGTCAAATGGAGATGGATTCATATGATAACCATTAGGTACATCTTCACTGAAAATTATAAATATGCTTTATATTTGAAACATGTTGCTTACCTTTGCTCCATTTAAAACTCATATTGGAAAATTTGTATTAATTAAAAATCTGTTCTACAGAAATCTTTCTTTTGAGTCTTGCAAGACTTTATATTTTATTCTTGGTTTTTTTCCTTGCCAAATAAATTTGGAAATATCCCATTGCCATTGTTTAAAAGGGTCTTCTGATGCTATTATAGATAGTGTTTGAAAAAGATGTAAAATTCGTGGCAAAATGTTCATTTTAATTACTGAAATTCTACCTAACAATGATAATTGTAACTTTTTCCATTGATCCAAGTCTTTTTTAATATCTATCCAAAGTGGAATATAATTATTCTTAAACAACTTAACATTTTTAGATGTCAAATATACTCCCAAATATTTTACTTTTTCTTCCATTGAATATCCTGTTATTTCTTTCAATTTCTCTTGTTGATAGTGATCCATGTTTTTAGTCAAGACTTTTGTTTTCTGTAAATTCACTTTAAACCCTGCTAATGACCCAAAGTCTTTTAATTTCTGTATCAATAATTCAATTCCATCTAGTGGATTCTCCAAAGTAATGACTAAGTCGTCAGCAAAGGCTCTTAATTTATAAACTTCTTTTTTAATTCTAATACCCTGAATACCATCATCTTGTCTAATGTCTCTAAGTAACACCTCTAGTACCAATATAAACAAAAGTGGAGATAATGGACAACCTTGTCATGTGCCTTTTTGGATTTCACATGGTTTACTAAATTCTCCATTTACAATTATTTTTCCAATTTGGGAGTATATATTGATTTAATCCACTTAATAAAATTTCCTCTAAAATTCATATTTTCCAGTACTTTAAACATAAAAGGCCAATTTAAATTATCAAAAGCTTTTTCAGCATCTATAAATATCAAGGCAGCTTGTTTTTCATAATATTGTTCCAAATATTCCAGCACATCTAATATATTTCGGACAATGTCTCGGATTTGTCTCTTAGGTAAAAATCCAGCTTGATCTTGATGAATAAAGTTCTTAAGGATATTTTTCATTCTTTCTGCCAATATAGTTGTAAATATCTTATAGTCGTTGTTCAATAAAGATATTGGTCTATAATACTTAGTTAAAGTCAGATCTTGTTGTTCTTTTGGGATCAATGTTATATGCGCTTCTTTCCAAGTCTCTGGCATGTTTCCTGTTTCCAAAATCGAATTCATAATATTCTACAAGGGTAAGCATAGTTCATCCTCGAAGCATTTGTAATAGGCTGCTGACAGGCCATCAGGTCCAGGTGCTTTTCCAGTACTGATTTTCTTAAAGGCCTTTACCATTTCCTCTATTGTTATCGGGTTGTTTAGTATTACTCTTTGTTGATCATTAAGAACAGTTAGCTTTTGTTTACTCAGATATTCGTCCATATCAACTAGATTAAAATCTTGTTTTTTTATATAATTTTGAGTAATAGTCATGAAAGGCTTCTTGTATATCTATATTATTCACCAAAACTTTCCCTTCATGTTGTATATCAACAATTGAATTCTTTTGTCTTTGTTTCCTCAATTTGTAGGCTAACCATCTACATGGTTTATTTGCATGTTCAAAGTATTTTTGTTTTGTAAATTTCATTTGGGTTTCTATTTCTTGTGTCAATATCATTTATATTTGTTTTTGTAGAAATTTAATTTGAGTAAGCAAATGTCGTCCATTGACTTATCTCTAAAACATAACTCTTTGCTTTTAATTTCATCTAAAATCAATTGAATTCTCTCTTGTTTCTTTCTCCTCATTTGAGCATTATATTGGATAAAATAACCCCTTATATATGCTTTGCTGGCATCCCATACAGTTTGAATATTCGTGCCTTTGTTTAAATTCAATTGAAAATATTCTCTTAACTTTTTTTTACATACATCAACTATATCATTTTTCCGAAGGATTGACTCATTCAGTCTCCATCTAAATACATTCCGTTTTCCTTTAAAGGTCAACATTACAGGAAATTGTAAAGACTCAAAAGAAAGAGGCGGACTAGGTCTACCGGATTTGAAGTTATATTATGCTGCTTGTTGCTTGGTATGGATTAAAGAATGGATAGTTTTGAAAAATGAAAAATTATTGAATTCGGAGGGTCATGAATTAAGATATGGATGGCATGGATATTTGTGGTACGACAAAGTTAAAGTTAATGTGGACTTTAAAAACCATTATATTAGAAGATCATTATTAAGAATTTGGAGTAAATATAAACAAACTTTATGTTATAAAAGACCTTTATAGATTTCCACGCTAGAAGCATTTCATAGAACAGAAGTAAGAAATAAAGATAAATGGCTTACATATAAGGACTTCTTAAAGAAAGAACAAGGACAATATATAATTAAAACAAAAGAAGAACTTGCTCTAGAGGGATATACATTCCAATGGCTTTCATTTATGCAACTTGTAGAAAAAATTAAATTAGATTAAAAAATTGAATTTGAACAAACTAAACCGGAATTTGAGATACAATTATGTGAGACAGATGATCATTTAATTGCTAAAATGTATAAATTATTGCTAAAAGGAGAAATGGTAGAGGAACAAGTCAAATATTGTATGATAAAATGGGCAAAAAATATTGGACATAATATACAAATGCAGCAATGGGAAGATATGTGGAACAAAGGGTTAAAATTTACTTTGTGCTATAATTTGAAGGAAATTTTTTATAAGATGATGTGTAGATGGTATATGACCCCACAAAAACTTGCTAAAATGAATGGGAATGTTTCCAACTTGTGTTGGAAATGTAAAAAAAAAGAGGGGTCTTTTTACCATATGTGGTGGACGTGAAATTGCAATGAAGTTTTGGACTCAGATACATTCATTGATGCAGAATATTTTACAAATTCGAGTCCCATTTAAACCGGAACTATTTTTATTGGGAATATGGGAAGAACAAATGGGAAAACAATTTGTAAGAATTATGCAATATATGATTACAGCAGCAAGACTTGTATATGCCCAAAATTGGAAAAATCAGATTTTACCTACGATACAAGATTGGATGTTAAAACTGATGGATATGGCACAAAATGACAAATTGACATGCTTATTAAAAGAAAATTCAAACTGTTACTTTCTTAAAGAATGGAAACCATTAATGGACTATTTACAACATGCAGGTGGGGCGAAGCTTATCTGGGGTTTTGAAGAATAAAATATATATGGATTGATATATTAGACAGGAAATGTTTTTGTATGTTATATGTAGAGCTAGCATGTAAGAAAACTTTTTTTTTGAATTACTAAGACCAGAGATAAATCGGAAGTTGACTATATCTATGTCTTATCTTTTTTCTTTTTTTCTTTACTTTTCTATACACTTTTACTTCTTTCTTTGATTTGTATTTCTATTTCTTTTTCATTTTCACCCTTTTAACTATGTATATTTAGAACTCTAATAAAATTTGGGGGAAAAAAAAAGAAAGCATGCAAATGCAAGTAGATTAATAGGTACCACTTCGGTGGCAAGGTAACAGCGTTCCGCGTGCGTCATGCCGGCCACATGACCGCAGAAGCCTCTTCGGACAGTGCTGGTTCTTCAGCTAACAAACGGAAATGAGCACCGGCCCCTGGAGTCGGACACGACTGCACAAATGTGCAGGGGGAACCTTTACTTTACTTAATGCTCCACAAAAAAGGAAAAAGATCTTCATTATTTAACTAAATTAAAACAAGATGTGATTTGTCTACAAGATACACATATTAAGAAAAAAGATGTAAAATATTTGGTAAATAAGAATTTGGGGAAAGAATTTGTATCAGCTAATTCAAAGAAAATAAATGGGATTGTAATTTATGTTAAAACTTATTTGAAACCAAACTTGTTACTTTCAGATGAGCATGGTAGATATGTAGTAATTGAAATAGAAATATATGGAAGTAAAATGATAATAGTCAGAGTTTATGCTCCAAATTAAGATAAAAACAATTTTTATATAAAATTATTAGATGAATTGTCAGCTTTCACATATTCAAGCTGGTGCCTGATGGGGGATTGGAACGGAGTCACCACACAATTGATAGAAAGTCAGAAGAACAAATTAAAATTAAACAAGGAAAATTACCAAAGTCCTTTTGTCACAAACACAGAAATCAATAGTTAATAGTCCAATAATGACTCAGGAAATAAAGAAGCTATAAAGAAAGCCAAATTGGGGAAAGCACCAGGCTGAGATGGAATAACAGCGATATTATAAATATCTTATAGATCAGGTTATCACACCATTAAAGGAATAAATGAATTCAATTATGAAGGGATCAGAAATGCCGGATACATGGAAAGAAGCAAATATTTCACTTATAAAATTTTCACTTATACCAAAAGAAGGACAAGACCCATCCTTGATTAAAAATTATAGACCAATATCATTATTAAATAATGACTATAAAATATTTACATCGGTACTAGCAGAAAGGCTGAAAGTAATTCTACAAGAAATTATTGATGATAATCAAAGTGGATTCCTACCTAAAAGATAACTAAAGGATAATGTACAAATTGTATTGGATTTTATAGAATATGCACAATATCATCATGAATGTCAGATAGCCCTTATTTTTTTAGATGCTGAAAAAGCATTTGATAATTTAAATTGGATTTTTATGTTTAAGGTTTTAGAAAAGATGGAATTTGGAGAATTATTTGTAAAAGGGATTAAATCAATTTATACAACTCAAAGTGCTAAAACTATTGTAAATGAAGAATTAACGGAAACTTGTAAAATTGAAAAAGGAACAAGACAAGGATGCCCTTTATCACCTTTGTTATTTATTTTAGTTTTAGAGATCCTTAATAGAGATATAAGAGAGGATAAGCGAATAAAAGGTTTAAAAATCAAACAAGAGATTTTTAAGTGAAGGGCATTTGCAGATGATTTAATTCTAATATTCCAAAATCCTTTAGATTCAGCTGAATACTTAATGAAGAAATTGAAAAACTTTGGATTATCAGTGGGTTTTAAAGTAAACAAAAAAAATCAAAAATGTTAAGTAAAAGTATGACACAGAAAAATCAAGAATTATTGGTGGAAAAGATGGGTTTTAAGATTGGAAAGAAGATTAAATATTTAGGAGTAATTATGTCAGCCAAATATTTCAAAATAACTATGGTAAAATCTGGAATGAGGTTAAACAAGATATGACAAGATGGGAAAAATTTCATCTATCCCTTTTAGGAAGGATTTCCATAATTAAAATGAATGTATTACCTAGGATGTTATTTTTATTTCAAACATTACCAATTTTTATAACTGAAACAATATTTAAACAATGGCAAAAAGATATTTCAAAATTTATTTGGCAAGGAAAAAAACCAATAATTCAGTTTAAACTACTACAAGATGCCAAAGAAAGGGGAGGGTTGAAAGTACCAAATCTATAATTATATTTTGAGGCATGTTGTCTTATGTGGATAAAAGATTGGATAACGCTTAAAAATAAAAAATTGTTACAACTAGAAGGTCACGAATTGAGATTTGGATGGCATGCTTATCTATGGTATGATAAAGCTAAAATAAATAAGGAATTTAAAAATCATATTATTAGAAAGGCCAAATTAAAGAATTGGGATAAATACAAAATTAGATTAACACCAAATATACCCTTGTGGGTTTCACCACAGGAAGCATTTGCAAGAAAGGAAAGTATAGGGAAAAAATGGTTAAGATATAAAGATTTATTAAATTATGAAGAAGATAAATTTGTGCTTAAAACAAGAGAAAAACTAGAAATAGAAGGTCACCCATGCCATTGGTTTACATATATGCAACTAAATGAGTGTTTTAAATTATATAAAAATTATTATACATTTGTAAATGAAAATATTTTGAAAAGCAATTATGTATGAATGATGAGCATATTATTTCAAAAATGTATAAAATGTTATTACAATTGAATTTAGAGGATGAACAGGTTAAGGATTGTCTGATTATGTGGGCTAGGAATTTTGGATATACCGTATTTTCCGGCGTATAAGACAACTTTTTAACCCAGGAAAATCTTCTCAAAAGTCGGGGGTCGTCTTATACGCTGGGTGTCGTCTTATACGCCGGAAAATACGGTATTCGCCGTTTAAGACCTCTCCTGGCCAAGTGCAGCTGCTCGCCGGAACGCAGCCCCCAAGGAAGAGCAGGAGGACGAGCGCGGGAGAAACGCGGGGAGGGGGGAGCAAGCTCCGTTCCCTCGGAGCAGCCTTGGGAAGGGAGGGGGCAAAATGCAGTGGCTCCATGACGGGCTCCAAAGTCGCCAACAACGCTCAACGGGCGCCTCACCTCACCTTCCCTTCCCCTCCCAGCCGCGCTTTAAATGGAGCGGGGCCCCAGAATTGGCCGCGTTTCGGGAAGCCTGGTAGGAAACGCGTTGTGGGCGACTTTGGAGCCCGTCGTGGAGCCAAACGGCGAGTACCGTATTTTCCGGCGTATATCCCAAACTCTATATTTTAAATGGAAAAGTTGGGGGTCGTCTTATACGCCCAGTCATCTTATACACCGGAAAATACGGTAATACTATGATGGATCAATGGGAAAAGATGTGGACAAGGGGATTAAAATTTACATGGAGTTACAATTTAAAAGAAAACTTTTATAAAATGATGTATCGATGGTACTTAACACCAGATAAATTATACAAAATGTTTAAAAATGTATCAAATATATGTTGGAAATGCTCACAGGAAGAAGGAACGTTCTATCATCTTTGGTGGACTTGTAAACAAGCAAAGAAATTCTGGGAGCAGATACATATGATTATTCAAAAAATTCTTAAAATAAACGTAACGAAAAAAACAGAATTATTTTTATTAGGATTGATGGAGTAAGAACTTGAGAAAAAATATGGAAATTTATTATTATATATGATCACTGCAGCAAGAATATTATACGCTCAACGTTGGAAGGAAGAAACAATACCAAAAACAGAAGAATGGATAATTAAATTACTGGACATAGCAGAAATGGCAAAATTAACGGTTTTGATGAAAGATAAAAATATATCTAGATTTAAGGAACTTTGGCAGCCATTTCTTGAATACCTGCTTGTGACGGAAAAAACAAAGCTATGATTATACGTTTTGTATATTAATTAATTAATTAACTAAATAGAAATAATGGTAATATAGGTAAATGAGACAAGAGACTACCATAGTGAAATTATAAATATACCTATAGTTGTGATAGTCAGGAACCATTTTTAATATATATATATATATATATATATATATATATATATATGTGTGTGTGTGTGTGTGTGTGTGTGTGTGTGTGTGTGTGTGTGTTTAGATTTTATTCTTATTGTATTTTTTTCTCTTTTCACTTTTGTATATATGTATTATTTCTTTCTGTAATATGGGTCTTTTCATTTTTGATTTATTTTCTACTTTTTGTTGGTTTCTTTTTATTTTGTTGTATTTTGATATATTTACTGTATTATATGTAATATGTAGTTTAGTATGTAAATTTATTTTATATGTAAGTATATGTGGAAATAAATAAAGTTTGGTTTTTAAAAAATTAAAAAAACAGTAATGGGGGGAAAATAGGGGGAAAAGTGTGATGGGGTATATGCTGGCTTAAAGGGGAAAAACCGAGGCTTGAGAATAAACATACAAGAATGCAGCTTGTTAGGGCCAACAGTGTTTACTGTTTAGCATAAGGCAATAATGCAGATACAATCACATTATCGCAACAATGAAAAAGATGAATATACAGGATACATCATTGTAAAAGGAAAAACAAAACAAACTTATAAGCAGAGTTCCGTGTATTGATCCCAGGGCCAGAGTTCCTGCCACGGCCTATACCCAAAGCCAGGCATAGCTCACTCTGCCCAGTCCATGGGAAGTGAACACGTGAAGAACTACATAGCTAAAAGACACTAGAAATCAAGAAGACATAGAACACCATTTTGCATGGTTGTATGTTCTTCTAGCTTTCTGATTGGCTGGAAGTTAGCTGTGACACGCACTAGGCCTCAAAGCACACAGCATGTGCTGCATCTACGCACTGAGTTCCCCCCTCCTTGCTCGGGGGGGGCAGGGGAAGGCTTCCCACGGAAGGATTCAGGAGACCTTGTTCCCATGCAATCTAGTCAAAACAATACACACGTGACCGTTGTTATCTTGCACCTGCACTTCACGTCACCATGAGAAGGCTGTGCTTTGTAAAAGATGCAATTTGCCAAAACACTTTTGCTTTGTAGAGAAACCCAATTTCCAATTTCATATAACCCAATAAGAAATCTGACAAAGTGCCCCATATTCAGCATTAGGATAAAGCACTCACAAAATAAATATTTTGGGGTTATGGAAAATATGATGTATATTTCATAATAATTTTTAAAATTATAAGGTACATATATACAAATAATGGAATCTCAGTTGTGCATTTATTGATAAAAAGCAAGCTGAAATTTTTTTAAAAATATGTAAAATAAGGTGATTAACGTCCTAGCAACAGCACAACCCTCCATTTATGTGCAAGAAATGTTGAGGTCATATTTATTTATTTTATTTATTTATTTATCACATTTGTATCCCGCCCATCTCCCCCACAAGGAGGGATTCTGGGCGGTTCACAGCAAAAATTTAAAGTCAATAAAAAATATAAATATCAATAAAAACAAAATGTACATATATATATTACACAATTTCATCCAGAATGGTAGGTTTCATCGCATCGGTCGATAAGGCTGGATATGGCAGATCTAAGGGGCCAGCCAACCCCAAGACTGGCTGTTCCCCTCCCCTCCCCAAGCATGGTGACATAACCAGGTTTTTAGATTTTTTCTAAAGTCCAGGAGAAAGGGGGCGATCTTATTTCAGGAGGTAGAATGTTCCAAAGGGCGGGGGCTACCGCAGAGAAGGCATGCCTCCTAGACCCCATCAGATGGAGCTCTCTTACAGACAGGGCTCGTAGCGTGCCCTCTCTACAGGACCGGGTGGGATGGGCTGATTGAACGGGGATGAGGCGGTCCTTCAGGTAACCTGGTCCCATGCCATGTAGGGCTTTAAAGGTGATAACCAACACCTTGAATTGAATCCGGAAGCAAACTGGGACCCAATGCAGCTCACGGAGCAAAGGTGTTATATGTGCCGATCTTGAGGCACCTAAAATCGCCCGCGCGGCTGCATTCTGAACCAGCTGAAGCTTCCGGATGCTCTTCAAGTGTAGCCCCATGTAGAGCACATTACAATAGTCTATCTGGGAGATGACCAGGGCATGAGTGACTGTTCGAAGGGCCTCTCGCTCCAGGAAAGGGCGTAACTGGCACACAACACAAAGTTGTGCAAAGGCCCTTCTGGCCACGACTGCCACCTGCTCTTTGAGTAGGAGTCGTGAGTCCAAGAGGACCCCCAAGTTACGCACTGGGTCTGTCTGGGGTAGTGCAACCCCATCCAGAACTAAAGATGACAGATTCCTAGACACCGAGGGGCCATTAATCCACAGCCACTCCATCTTACCAGGGTTCAGCTGAAGCCTGTTGTTCCCCATCCAGACCCCCACAGCCCCCAGGCACTTGGACAGGGTAGTCACAGCATCACTTACTTCCCCCAGGATGGAGATGTATAACTGTGTATCATCAGCATATTGATGATACCTCATCCTGTGGAGACGGATGATCTCGCCCAGTGGTTTCATGTAGATGTTAAATAGGAGAGGAGAGAGCACTGAGCCCTGCGGCACCCCACAAAGGAGGGGCCGTGGGCCCAATCTCTCCTCCCCTATCAACACCAATTGGGACTGGCCCTGGAGGAAGGAGGTAAACCAGTATTTTTTCTGTCTCTCATTCCAGTGGAGCTGGAATAGATAAAAGGCTGGAACAGGGCTTCTTTCTGGAGAACATAGCAATTTTGGATTCAGGAAAACCAAAGCTCTTGCTGTTCTAGGTTTTCACCTGTTCTCTCTAATCATAACTTTAATTTAATTTAATATTACTATCAGTAATGGCAATCCATTATAGTTAAAGCTATGGTTTTCCCAGTAGTAATGTATGGCTGTGAGAGTTGGACCATAAGGAAGGCTGAGCGCCGAAGAATTGATGCTTTTGAGCTGTGGTGCTGGAGAAGACTCTTGAGAGTCCCTTGGACTGCAAGGAGGTCAAACCAGTCAATCCTAAAGGAAATCAACCCTGACTGCTCATTGGAAGGACGGATGCTGAAGCTGAAGCTCAAATACTTTGGCCACCTAATGCGAAGAGAGGACTCACTGGAAAAGACCCTGATGCTGGGAAAGACTGAAGGCAAAAGGAGAAGGGGACGGCAGAGGATGAGATGGTTAGAAAGCATCACTGATGTAATGAACATGAATTTGAGTAAACTCCGAGAGACAGTGGAGGACAGGAAGGCCTGGCGTGCTATGGTCCATGAGGTCACGAAGAATCGGAGACGACTAAACGACTGAACAACAACAACAAATCAGTAATGGCTTTGCAAAGCAGACTAAGATGGCATAGTTGTGAAGGTGTTGGAATGGAGAGTGGAGCAGAATGGAGCAGAGTGGGGACATGGAGGTTCTAATCCACCTTCAGCTATAGGTGGACTTGTGTTGACTAAAAATGAAATTAATCAGGACAAGGGATTGACACAAATAATACCATAATCTCCAGAGTGTCTTGAACTGGGATATATTTGACTTAAGTTGGGTTACAATAGCTGCACGACCAGTATGCAAATTGAAAAGTGTCTGTGTATTTTTGGACACAAGGCTGGTTGCTGAGCTGTATTAAAAAGAAGAAAGGAACTGGAAGAAAATAAGCCATCCCTGCTTATGGCCTGTCATTCCTCCCCTCATTTGGAATATTATTCAAAATAAACTGTAATTCAATCTGTTCTGAAGAAGCCATATTATGCCTGGATCAACAAGAAGCTTAAAGAAGCATACTAAAACATACTTTTTGTTGGTAAAGTTGTCATTCCTATTTTTATTTACAAAGCATAAAGAAGCAATCTAGTCAATTTTAAATACATTATACAAAGCATCGTTTCAATGACTCCTAGCATAAAATATAATTTAAATATAAATGAAAAGGACACATATCTTAAACCTAGGAATTATCAACTAGACATTTTAATTAAAAATAAATGGGTTGCTGCTTCTCATTATATAGTGCAATTCAACCAGTGCTATCAAATGAACAAACAAACAAACAAATTAGTGTTACTTTCTTACTGTTACTGTGCTTCTTCTAAACATCTCCTTCTTTTAATATTATGGTAAAAAAAATAAATATTGTTCAAAATTGCTTGAAGCTTGCTAATCTTTTCTAGCCTGATCATCCATGAACTGAAACTAGAGTAATTTTGCATCTGTTTTTCACAAAATACTTCTATTTTATTTTATTTTATTTTATTTTATTTTATTATTTTATTTTATTTTATTTTATTTTATTTTATTTTATTTTATTTTATTTTATTTTATTTTATTTTATTTTATTTTATTTTATTTTATTATTTTATTATTTTATTTTGCTTTATTTTAAGATATACTCTACTAGTATTGCAGTCTAAAACTCAGTGTAAAATAAAGTTCAGTACAAAGAACTGTAGGAAGAATTAACAAATTCTTAAATTTGAATTAACAAATTAACAAATTAACAAACAATTAACAAATTGTTGAAGCATCCCTTTAAACCAATGTCAAGAAGCAAAGCAGCATCCTGCTTCTGAAGTTCAGAACAGAGAAGCTACTCTGCTTCGCTTTAAACCAGTAAGAGTGGCTTCTGCGCAGGTACTTTTACAGAGGAAGCTGATCAAATTCAGTCTGCCATGTTTTGAGGGCAGCCTAGTACATTACCTCCACAAGGCAGATCAAGTATGATCTGCACTGGCCTAACAATTATGGCAATTTATCTGTTCATATGAAATGTATGCTGTTTCTTTGCTGATCTGTGTTCAATTTTTTCTATTCTTCTTAAATGAAGAATCTGTCTCATTTGAAAATAACATTCTAATTGAATTGTAAATTAGGGGAAGGTCTTAGATAGCATCACCGATGTAATGAACATGAATTTGAGTAAACTCCGGGAGACAGTGGAGGACAGGAAGGCCTGGCGTGCTATGGTCCATGAGGTCACGAAGAGTCGGACACGACTAAACGACTGAACAACAACTCTATCTCCTAGAGAAATGTCTGCAGAATACCATAGTCATTGTGATGGAATGTGTCTCTGAGGGGGAAGGTGATGTTATGGAGATCGCAGGCGAGGAGGGAGGGGGTGTCTTCCAGGGAGAGATGTGCGTTCACAGTGTTGAGGACCTTGGGCGCCCAGCCAAGAAAGTCAGGCCAGATCTGCCTTAGAGCGCCTGGGGTTTTTCTCCAGAGAACTGGTTAGCGTAGCTTACTTGGCAAGATTCTGTATAAGGTAGAACAATAAAGATCTAGAGCTTCATTCTGGGCTCAGCGTTGTTCTTCCCCTAACCACGACAGTCATCTCTACCACAAGGGGAAGTGAGAATGTATTCCAACATATACTTGTTGATTATATAGTTGGAACTTTAGGATTTTGTATGTAGGCTTAACATTCATGATCAGGAGCTTTACAGAGTCTGATGTAATACAGAACTTCTATCACAGAGGTGGCTTCCCGTGGGGAACATGGCCGACTGAACAGCTGTGTCCACAAGCTCCGTGGGCAGATCTGACAATGCAGCATTTTTGGGAGGTGCAGGCAGGCTTTTCCTGCAGCCCTAGAATGTTTTCATGGTTAGAAAATGCTTGGAATCATCCCATTTGTACTCCAAAACACTGTCTTGCAGCCAGAGAATCGCAAACAGTGTTCGCAACGATCTGGTAAGAGATGACAGGAGCTGGGGATGCCACCATTTCCACGCTGCGCTGTAGCCTTAAAGGGACAGTAGGTTGAGCCACCCCATTTCTAAATCACTCAATTTATATATATTTTTAAGTTTTGTACCCTAAGAGAGGCTTTCTACAGTAAGAAGAAGCGGATTCTCTTGCTGCTTATTATTATTTCTGGATTTAAATTTTTAAAAATCTTTTTAAGTTTTGGCTTGTTTTCCCATTTAAAGACTAAGGAGAATTGAGAATAAATAATTGCCTCCTTACTATTATTTTTGTACCGAATTTCAAGGATTTAATATTTTCCTACATGCTGAAAATGTTGTTTTGAATTTCTAGCTCTCTGTTCACTTTCTCTGAGAGCTGCTTGTTAGCGTACTTTCTCTTGCTTCAGTTTCACTCGGAAGTTTTTTATTAACTCACTAAATCCTATCTGTGTGAATCAAGTATCTAGGGGGCGCCATAATCTACTGCCTGAAGCATGGAAGATTTCAAGGAGACTGTCTCAGAGTTCCGTGGTGAGCTTCGCTCTGACTTTAAACAGAACTTTTATGATACCTGTCAAGCTATTCTGCAGAATATTTGGGACATTGGGGAAGATATTATTTCTAAAATGTGTCATCTGGCTGAAGATGTTATGGAAGAAGATGAAGATTGCAAGCCAGACAATGATTACATTTTCATGCTGAAGGGGTTAAAGAAACAGTCTGAGCTGAAGATGACAAGGAGAGTTGTTTTTCTGAGGGAATGTTATGGTTTTCTGAGGGGATGTTTTGAGAGAGAAGATAATCTGCTTTGTAGGAGTTTTTTTTCTGGGAAGTCTGAGTTTTTAAGGGGGGCAGTTGGGCAGTTTGATTTTTGTAAGAAAAATGCATCGTGAGTAATAGGGAGATATGTGAATGTTTTGGTTTATTTTGAAGTGGGTTAAAATTTAAGAATGTTTAATTTGAATGACAATGAAGCTTAAATGATTTCATTTTTCTCTAATAATTTGGATTAAGATTTATTGGATTTTTTAAAGGCTTGTTTGATTTTTAGGATTTATAAGGTATTTATAAGGTATTATAATAATTGCTTGGTTTTTAGGTCTAATAGGGTTAAGATTGCTGTAATATTATTAATTATGGAAGTAGATAATTTATATTTTTTTATAATTGGATTTTTATGATAGTGAATAAAATTTATGAATGTTTAATTGAATTGACAATGAGGCCATTATATTTCATTTTTCTTTAATATTTGGATTAAGATTTACTGGATCTTTTTAAAGGTTGGTTTGATTTGTAAGATTTATAAGGTATCTATAAGGTATAATAATAACTGTTTGGTTTTTTAAGTTTAATAGGGTTAAGGTTGTTGTAGTATTATTAATTATAAAACAGACGATCTATATGTTTTTATAATTTGATTTTTATTACAGTGGACAGAAGTATATAGAATAGTGATAGGAAGGAAATAAATAAATGTTGTCTTTTGGGGGAGGGAAGTTGATATATATATATATATATATATATATATATATATATATATATTCTTTTTTATAAGGGGAAGGAGCAATTGTATTAGTGACTTGTATATGCGTTAATGGAAGGATTTATAGAAATAATGTGATTTTGGTTTGATATAGAGTAAGGGATTGAATATGGAAATATGATGTATATTCTTGTTGTGGAAAGCTGGAAGTCATTTCTTTATTTAATCTTCAAAATTCTTTTTTCTTGTGTTTCACACTTTTTTAGTTTTTTCCTTTTTTGTAGTTTTTATCTTTGTTACAAACTTAATAAAATTATTGCAAAAAAAAACCCCCAACTTCTATCACAGAGTCATGGAATCGTAGAGTTGAAATGGTGAATTTTGTCCTGTTCCAACTTCTTCTGTTATAGGGCACAGTACTGTATTTTACTTCAATCTGATGGGTTTTGGGATCTGGAAACAATACAACAGGACAGGAACAAGGCAAGTCAACACAAGCAAGACAATCAGTACAATCAATAATAAATATCAGACTGGTTCTGGAGATTAACTAGCAAGACAACTTACACAACTACTAATCTACTAGGTGGTAATTACATCAAGAATTAATTCAGGCAATGTACAGTTTAACAAGAACAAAACAGACAGTTATGGTTTTTTGTCAAAGGTAGGCAAAAGGTAGGATTAGGAGGAAGGTGGAAAGGACTGGGTATTTTAAAAGGCTGGCTGGGTTTTAATAGGAAGGAATGGGAAGGGTTAATTAACTGGGTTGTTCGGAAGACAGGTAGTTGGGAGCTTGATAGAAGATCCTCTGCTGTAACAGACTTTCCAATAGTTGAGGTCTGAGGCAATTTAGGGTCAGAGTAATTCAGCCCAGCAACAGTATGCTGTTTGGCAGGTGATAAGCGGTCTTTGTTTTTAACAAGGGGGGGGCTTGAAATAGCCGGAAGGCACTGGCAAGGCAGCAGCAGCGGCAAAGGAAGACAGCCCATAGACAGATCCGTCAGCGTAGACCATGCTCAGTACAGGAATCTGAATTATAGTATCCCTAGAAAATGTCTATCTAAAATCCATTTGAACACATCCAGTAAAGAGTAGCCCACCACATCTTTCTGCCATGTACAATTTTGACTTAACATCAATGCATATTGGTTACAGTTTGGGTCCTCTATGTGCACTCCTGTTTCTCTTACATATCATGGTGATCCTGTGTATGGTTATTGTGTTCTTGTTCTGTAAAAGACACTGCTGCTCTGTGCAAGTGTGTCATGTGCTTTCTCTTACTAGTTCAGTTTTTAGAGCATTGCTTTGAATCCTAGATAGAGAAATTTTATTCAAGAATTGAGAAATTATATAACTTTTCCTGAGCCAAATCTCTGAAAGAGAAGAAAGAACCTAGAATTGAAATAACCACAATAAAAACTTTCAGATGCAACCAAGACTATGTGGGAAACCTTCCTATTATGACAAATCCTTATGGAACTACTCATCATTTTTCCCCAACAGAGTTCTACCTAACTAGAAGATCTTCTCAATTACTTTTTAAAATCATGCTGGAGGTAAATTAAACTAAATGGGAATGGGACTTATTCTAACTCTACTAACAACTTTTTGTTTTTTGTGCCTTCAACTCATTGTTGACTCCTGGCAACTGCCTGGACAAGTCCCTGCAGTTTCCTTGGCAAGATCTCAGAAGTGTCTTGCCATTGCCTCCTTCCTAGGGCTGAGAGAGAGTGACTGGCCCAAGATCACCCAGCTGGCTTTGTGCATAAGGCAGGACTAGAACTCACGGTCTCCCAGTTTCTAGCCTGATGGGTATTTCTATCTTAGTGTATTTGACTAGGTCAGGTGTGTTTCATAGAACTGCTGCCATGGATTATTTTGCTCGTGCTGGGTCTATGGATGTAAAGAGTGCAATGACATCGAATGACACCACAATTTCATCTTCTTTTATTTTTAAGTCTTTGATTTTCTGGAGGCACTGTAGTGGGGAGTTGATAGAATATTCACTCTCCTCTGTAAGATGCCTAAGTTTTTTTTTGTGAGCTCTTTAGCTATGTTGTAAGTGGGAGTCCCTGGTAACAATAAAATTTGCCAAAGCGGTATGCCAGGTTTGTGTATTTTGGGATGTCTGTAGAAGCGTGGGAGGATGGGTCCCCTGCTTTTCATCCTCCTCTGTTCTTCTTTTGTGATTTGACCTTTCTTGGTGAGGTCATTAAGAGTTCTTTTTACTTTGTTGTCCAATTTCTGTATGGGATTGGTGTTTACTAGGATGTAGGTTTCTTTGTCCTCAAGTAATTCTTTAGTCTTTTGTATATATTGCGATCTGTCCATCTGTCCATGAAATGTCTGCAAGAAAACAACAAGGCTCAGAGAGCACCAAGGACTCCACAGTTCAACCCTGAGCTATAAATATTCTCTTTGATTGGTAATTCTATTAATGCAGTCCTGAACAGACTTCACCATGTAGGTACATTCTCTTACTACTGTAAGAGTAAACATTCAAGGTGCCTTGCCAAGGAAAATTTCATAAAATATGATACCTGGTCTTATTCTTCCAATTTCAAATCAGAATAACAAAAAAGACGGAGAAAAGTAATAGAATGAATGCTTTGACAGTTAATTCACAGTATTATTCTATCTTTTTCAGAGAAAAAAAAAGTTGTACATAATTGAAAAAGATTGGGGAAAAAAGAAATGTTTGTTTATTAAGGTGGAGGATCTTGAATGTTTAGCCTGTAAACATCTGATGATGAATCACAGTTATGCTATGCTGTGAATAAAGGTTGACACCTATATTTTTGAGGCTCCTCATATACAATATACATATACAATCTTCTGCTGGGATTAGCTGAACTTATTGATTTTAATGAGTGCAGATGGAAGACTATGTAATTCGGTTATTTTTTTCCATAAGAACTTAATTAAATTTGCAAATGTGGGATAGGAAGAGTTTAAGATTTTTAAAGAAAAGGAGAAAACAAAATTGATACATTCATTTATTTCCAAATAGAGGGAGATACTTTTACCTAGTACTTCTATTATATGAAAACTGATAGTTCCAGTATGAAATCATGTACATTGGCACTGAACGTTAACTGACTACTAAGTGATGTTATATCCCTGAAGATGGTGCTATGTATTAGTCCCATAACTACACTTGATGTGAAAACTGTCTTAATAGTACAGGCTTTGGATTCAAAATAAAGTACCTTCATTGGCCTTCTATCAAGGAACGCTCAGTATCTCCAGATTAACTGCTGGAATTGAGCACCAAGAACTCCATCTAGCTATGAGGCAGCAATGACAAGGCAAAAACATTTGGGAGGTATGAGGCAAAAGTTTGGCATCCATCTTACCTGAGGCTCATTCATAGGTTCCTCACTAACACAATGCACTGAATTGCTGCCCTGACGACATATATCAGCAAACTGCAGAAGGAGTATTTCTTTGTCACACTCACTAGTGGCAATTTGTCACCTGTTGTAACAAAAGGAACCACTGCAAAGACACATAATTCTGTCTAACAAAAAATATCTAGTGACTGGCTATATCTTTAATCTGCCCAACAATAAGAATTCTCTCATCAGGGTACAAAGCTAGTAAGAACAAAAAACAGTAAAATATGATAATATCCTGTACTAGAAAAAATAAATACAATAAAACATACAAAGTCGCTATCCCAATAAAATGCAGGCACCAAAAATTTCAAAACTAAACTCTCAAAATTTATATCTTCCTAAAATGAAAAATCTGTGCATAAGGGAACTATTTATTTCTTTAATGACTTACCTCATCACAGAATTTTACTCCCAAAGAAGACAATGCTGGAAAATCACAAGGCAAAACCTGTCCCGGTAAGAACCCCTGTATGATTTAAAAGCCTATTATGAAGTCATAATACAAGGAAGACAAATAATTGAGCAACACAGGGCCAACAAGAGCTAAGAAAGAATATTACGAATGTGCAGCTTCTCTAATGAGATTTTCCTTTGCTATTAGTTTTACAGTTGTTCAAGAATTGTTTCGTTATGAAGAACAGCAGCTCCTTGTCCAGCAGGCCTGAATGAGTTTTTGGTAGTATGAAGAAGGAACAAAGACATTTTTGTCGATTAAAAGCAAACAAGGAGGGCTGTGCTCCTTATTTCTCTAAACAATAAAACATTACAGAGGCAGCCTTGTATATAGCTGGTTCTTTCTGCAGGAGACTGGGTGAACGTAAGATGAAAACTGTTTAAAGGTCAGTCTAGTTCCACATCCAATTTCTAACTGGGGCAGGGCAAATGATTCTGAATCAACCAGCTGCATGAGAAGGCAATAGCTTCCTTCCATTCCTTGTCCCTTAGCAACTCTATTAAGAAGCAATCTGTAATTCAGAAAATGAAGGTCTTTTTTAGCTCAGTCGGACAACCATTAATTTATTTACTTACATGTGGATTCTTCAGTATGTTTCCTTATTTATTGTCAATACATGTATTTCACCAACATTTGATTTTCGTTTGTTTTCTTCATTTTGGGTTTTTTAAAAAAAGTTCTTACTTCTTGTGGCTTCCTTGACCCTACTCAATAACCATGCTTCGCACTCTGAATCCTTTGTGCCTTTTGTAATTTAAATATATTGTAGCTTGTTCTGCTAGAATGGCTTTACATAATCTAGAGTTGTGAGGTCAGGACTATTGTGAATCTATAGTGTTTTTTTATAATATCTGTTTGAGATTTTTTTTTTTTTTAAAAAAGCTAGGTTTGAACAGTAAGGACCTGGTAACATCCATCCATCCATCCATCCATCCATCCATCCATCCATCCATCCATCCATCCATACATACATACATACATACATAGTATGTGGTGATACTGTCTCCTTTCATTTGCATCTAAGCAGGTAAGATTTCATGCAGGTAATATCTAGGAGCTGTTAACAAAACCTGTGTGTTTTGCTGCACCAGAAGGAAAATCAGCAGAACTCAAAACAGCATTCTGTCTACATACTTTTCCTACCTGAAATGTATACTCTATCCCTAAAATTTCTAATTTTAGACTATGCTATAAATTCATTATTCATGTTTTCAAAAGGTTGTCCTCTAGACTTTCAATCAATCATCTAGTACATCCCATTTAAGGTCAGACCAAGTATTCCTCAAACCTCGTTTCCTAGGGCTGTGAAGGCAGGCAGTTTCTGTGATTTTTGAATTAAGTAATATGAATGCTAGAGATGTACAGTGTTGATTAGGGTCGGGATGTGCCATCATTCTGTGTGGCATTTCAGTGGGCTACAGAATTTGAGATGAGTTGTACTATCATGTGTAGCAGTAACTCTTTTCTGTTAAAAAAGGGAGATAAAGAATCCCCCTGAGTATCTGGGGTAAGGTAAATGTGGTCAAGATGAATTTCTCTCCAAGGTTGATTTATATTTTAAGAGGTCATCCTATTTCTATTCCTTTATGTTCTTTCATGCAAGCTAACTTTGACAAGGACACCCACCTAGGTTTTCATGGCATAAACTTCAATTACATATAGAGCAAGGAAGGTTTAATCTTCTACATTTCCAAGCTTATCTCAGAACATATATCTCAGCTCCTGTTACAGGCTGGAATAGAGTTCCAGAGTTCAGCTCCCCTTTGGGCTCATTGGAGAGTTATTACTCTTGAAATCTTGGCAGATTCTATGTTCCTTATTTGCTCAGGGTGCTGTTTCATTATCTGCTGAAAGATATACATGGAAAAAAGATTAGGTCATAGGCTTTGTTTTGAGGTTTTTTACTCATGAAAAGCTTCTACTCTGGTTGAATCTTAACTTAAAAATAGATTATAAATATTTTTGACAGGCGTTTGAGCCTCCTATAATATTCACATTGAATCAACTTTTTAAGTTTGATTTATTTAAAACTTTTGATATCATTAGTAACTTAATTTGATATATCTCATTTTCCAGCAATGTAGTCAACTTAATTAGTTATCTTACTCTTTTTTATACATTTATTGCTTCTGAAGTACCAACTTTGTAATTACCTTTGGATCCTGTATTAATCTGTAATTTATCTTTAAGAAATGCAAAGGTGTGAGTAAATGGTATTAACTCCTTGAAAGGGCTGTTCTTTTAATTCAATACTGGATTGCTCTGAAAGCAGTAGAATGACCATAACATTTTATATTTATTTATTTAAGCATTATTTGTTCCTTCCTATAAAATGTATTGAAGCAGTTTTAAACAGATTTAAAACCAATAATGAAACACCAGTGTTATAAATGTTACTGCTAACTGGCTAGTACACAAGTTAAACTTGAGCTAGTAGTGTGATGAAGCTGCTGAAAAGGCAAATGCTATCTTGAGATGTATGAACAGGAGCACAGAATACAGATCATGGGGGAAGAATGTTCCATTCTATTCTTTCCTAGTTAGATCCACTTGGAGTACTGTGTCCAGTTCTGGGCACCACAATCGAAAAGAGACAGTGACAAATTAGTGCAAGTTCAGAAGAGAGCTACTAAGACGATGAGGGGTCTGGAAATCAAATCACATGTCACATAACAGAGAGAGAGAGACTGAGATTTATTTATTTATTTATTTATTTATTTATTTGTTTGTTTGTTTGTTTGTTTGTTGCTGTCATATGTCTACCACGGTAGAGATGGGCGGGGATAAATCCAAATAATAAATAAATAAATAAATAAATAAATAAATAAATAAATAAATAAATAAATATGAAGCGCTGAGTTCTCATTCACTGGAGGTCTTCAAATAGAGGGTGGATGGTCATCTGTTAGAGATGCTGTAGTGGATCATGCTCTGAGCAGAGAGTTGGAGATCTCTAAATTCCCCTTCAGTTCTATGTGATGTTCATAAGCTTTAATCACAAAGCCTGTCCTACTATTCAGAGGATGTAAGGTAATAACCACATTAGAAGACAGTGCTGGCCTCCTACAGTAGGTATTTGAGTGTCCTAGTGAAGAGGTCTTCTCACTGTTAGCCTTGGCTGGTTGAGTGTTAACAGATCACGAGATTAAAAAATTAAAAGGTGGCATTCCTTAGTCTCTCTTGTAAGCTTCTGTACGGGACTGTACATTTCAATAGTCAAACTGGGATGTTGGCAAGGCATGATAACTGTTGTCAGGTATTTCTGGCTCAAGAAAGCTCACAGCTGATACAGTATGTTTATTTATTTATTTTTTTATTGATTAATCGAATTGACCTTATCAATACAGCAAGATAGAATTAAAATATAAACAAAGCATTATCAAATGATAGGAAGGGATACAATAATAAAATAGGATACTTATATATCTTATTATACTGTATATAAGGAGACAGTAATCAGATGAGAGAGTCGCCTTTACAGGATACCCCAATTTGTTCAATATATTGGGATCTTAAAGCCCCAGCCTTCAATATGAACATAGCAATTCCACATACATTATATACTGTATATTAGTACCCTGGAGAAAATAAGACAATCTAAAATTCGGGTCCCAGTACGCTGTTCTTTCCAATAGTGGAGATAAATATTTGAGCCTGATGGATGTACATAGTTGGCAGTTAAACAGGATATGAGAAATATTTTCAATATCAGGCGAACCGCATATACAGGTTGATACAGGCTGATACTGTAGGTGCACTTGTGCAAATGCAGATCTTGCCAACATAGCCATCTTGGAATTCTGAGACAGCTAGGGGTCAAGGAGCACTCCCAGACTGTGTAGTAGCTTTCTGGAGAGAGTTTAGCTCCATTCAAAACATTCAGAGCCCCATTCCTACATTCCGGTTTCCTATAACCCAACAGCATACCTCCCTTTGCTTAATTTCCATTTGTTCATCCTAATCTAACCCTTACTGAATTTAGTCAATGGTCAAGATAATCAACTGTTTTCTTATAATCCAACAGCATATTTCCCTTGGCTTACTTTTCATTTGTTCATCCTAATTTGGTCATTGCTGAATTTAGGCAATCATCAAGATAATCAACTGCTTTCTTGAAGTTAGATGTCAGGGAATAATAGGATTAGGATACTGACAGCATCTTGCTCCAAAGCTCTGGATAAAATTCCTAGTAGTTTCATGAAGATTTTGAACAGCATAGTTGACAAGATGGGTTTCTGTTGAACACAACAGGGCAATTGCTTAGATGTAGTAGTCTCACTGTATTACTGTCTGGATATATCTTTATAGGGAAGATTGGAACCACTATAAAATAGTGGCCTCAAGGCCCAAGACTGCCAAGTGGTTCGCTTGGATAACATGGAAAATGGATCAAAAGTCATCGAGAGATCCAAGAGAATTAGGAAGGTCACATGCCCTCCACTTCCCATTGCACATTATCCATCAAAATTGTCTCAGCCCCATATTCCATTGGAAAAACCACTTGAAATGGGTCCAGTTAATCAGTATCCTGCAGTTACATCTAGAGTTATGAACTCTACCACCTTTTCCTTCACCTTATCTAGAAATGGCAGCTGTTTTCCCTTAGATTAAGGGAACTCCATGAATATTTACATTATGGCTTGAGAGCTTGGGGTACCAGCTCTCCTTTGTTGTATTTTTCACTAGCATGCCATGTGGAACCATTCTGAGCTATTATACAGATAGCAATCACAAAGGGCAACCTTCCCATCCTACACAGAATGCAAAATTGTTTTGAAAGCAAAAAATAGGAAGGACGAAGGACAAAAGAAAAAAAAGTAATTACATTTTCTTTTCACCTCTGAGATACAATGATGATTTGAACAATTATGATAAGTAAGTTGATTACTTGTGGGGATTTATCCATTCTTTAATTATCCTTTAATATTATTTGAGTAATGTGTAATTGTGATATATTTCACTTAGGGTCTCCGTGACTAATACATAAACTTTGAAAATAAACTTGTATCTTGTTTGTATTTGTTAACACCCTGTGCTAATCAGAATAAGCTATATTGTGATAGAAGGAAAATATATCTCTACATTAGTTGCAAAATATATAGACTCACAAGTTATATACTTTAACTGTATATTATATATTTATACAGTCCCTACAGAGCCAGTTTGGTGTAGTGGTTAAAGCACCAGGCTAGAACTGAGAGTTCTAGTCCAACCTTAGGCACAAAGCCAGCTGGTTGACCTTGGGCCAGTCACTCTCTCAGCCCTAGGAAGAAGGCAATGGCAAGCCACTTCTGAAATCTTGCCATCTCAGATTTCAACCAGTTTTACAATTGTTTTTTTAAAAAAACTTAACCTATAACCCTCTATACATATTTTATCACTGAGATACAGTATAGCTCTCCTCTTAATCAGGAATGTATCATTTTGTCAAACAGGTATTGATGATATTTGGCTGCCTCAAATCCCTTTTGTTATGATTTGTCTACTAAGAAACCATATTCTTTATATTTTGCCCAACAGCTTAAAAAAACTTTAAAAAATCTGTCCCCCAACCCTGCCCCCAATGTACAGGCTTAACAAAAAATCCAAATGACATTTAAATGTTTAGAGAGAGCTATTGTAGAAAAGCAGCTTAGAAATATATAAAGTATTGGAACAGATGGAAACGATGAATTTAAATGGTGGTTCTCTTTAAAGAGAAAGAAAAGATAATGACAGAAGAGTAATTTGAGAAAGAACAAGGCAATGATTACAAACTTAGTAACAGAATGTCATCTTAAAAGACATTATAATGAGCTGGATACAGAAAACTGCAAGCAGAGGTTAACCTATACAGTAGGGACTTTCCTACTTTACCTTTCCTACCTTCTCCTTCTTATTGTGACACACACATACACATTCACAAGCCATTCCTCCTATTATTTGGGAGACTGAAGCTGGAGAGCTGACAGGGTATAAATTGAAGAATGATGGCAAAAATACCTTTTGCTTACACAAAGATTTCCTGTTCTCTATAGAAAATATCAGTTGAAAAATACTGTCAGGAGGAGCAGTCCCCAATTCTAGAATCTGTCTGAGGCAGATTACGATGGGATGGAATTGGTCAGGCAATTGGATGAGTCAGTATCTCTTAGCAGCCTTGATTATGCATGAAGAAAATTCTGTATTTATTTATTTAGGTTTAGGCACCGCCTAACTCCAAACCAACTTTGGATGGTATACTGTATGTTACAGGAAGAAAGATGCCAAGTGAATCTTAGAAACAAAAATTCAAGAGTGAAACTCATTGCTGAGGTATCACCAGTGGTATTTAGGTGGAGGCTACCTAGCCATCAGTTAATCAAGAAAACTTTAATTTGGATCCTGCATTGAGCAAACAGTGGGCTCAGTGGTAAATGATACTTTCCAAACCTATGACTCTATTCTATTCTGATCTATGGAGCCAAATGAAAGAGGTAATCTATTTGGTCTATACAGAATCAAAAGGAAGTGCCAGATCACTGCTATCCTCCAGTCTGTGAGCCAGCAGAAAAATTTGACACTGGAAATAATAAGGTGGGATATGACCACAGCAGATGAAGTGGAACTATTAGTTCCTGGGATTTGTACAGTACTTTTCCTGACATGTCCTAAAATTTTATTTGCAGATACATCATATTGCTGACTCATATACATACTACTATTCTTCACCAGTACTATTACCAAAATACAGTAGGTAACAAAAATACTGAAGAACAGATGGCAAAGCGCTGAACATTATGGCACCCCACTTGATATCTCTCTCTGGTAAACCCAGAGTGTTTATGCAAAGTGATTGACATCTCTCCCTTATCTTTCAAGCCAGATCTCAGAAAACAAAATGCACATCTGATTTGCTAATGTAACTCGTTACTAGGAAAGATGAAGCAAAACACACACAAGCTCCAGGAAATACACAGAGGATTGAACAAAATATCCACAATTTCTTCAAAATACTCTGAGCAGTGTATGCATATCTGAACATCCCTACTTCAGCTGGTATAAAATCTTATTCTACCATTACAAACAGAATCAATAGATAGAATATTACAATTAAAAAAAATTAAATTGAGGAAGATGTAACTGCTCCCCCCCCCCCCAACAATCCAACACACACACACATCTTTTGCCTTGGGAGTAAAAGCTGGGATTTTAAAGCTTTGGAAGTGCAGTAGACACACAACTTCATGGTCCCACAGCTTCAATTAGTATAATGATGAAATTCACATCTTTCCAAATTACCTTTAATTAACACATGCCCCCAATGGAATATGAAAATAAAGATGGAATAAAGTTAGTATAATTCAAGGAAGAGTGTTTCATAGTTTCAGTTCCTCAACAAGATTTTTTATTTCAGTGGGAAATAAATTAGATTTTCATTCTCCATTGATACCAATGAGACTTAAAATTGCTTTACTTTATGTAAGCTGCTTTTTATATTCTGAGCTATCTGAATTTCAATGGTGAGTTATTAATACATTTTATGAAAGTTTCTAAGCTTTATGTTGATGAAGAAAATAGCAACTTGTATTTTTAATAACTATTATTGTGAATATGGATACATTGCCATTCATATCTGAAACTTAAATCATAATACGTTCTTAATTTTAGTGCACTTTCTTCCCCTCAAGTTTTCTAATTCGACTTTTGAATCTAAGCAAGTTTATACATAAGTATAAGCTATGAGAGGTTGGATTCATCACCTGTTTGTTTTTCCTATATTGTGAATTCCTACTCAAACAGTTTGTGAACAGAAGTACAGTATTTTCCATGTGGATGCCCTCCTTAAGCCTATCCCTGCTAACATTGCTAAAATGATATCAACTTCAGTGGAGGGATTCCAACCCATCTGGAAGGTGTCACACTAACCCAGTAGAGGAAGTGAAAAAATGTGGAAAATAATCAAGCAGATACTACATACCTCTTTCCTTTTCTTTCATGGAATTCCTATTTTATACCGGAAATTTAAATGAGAACATTTCTTTGCAAAATTAGTTGCATTTTTAATTAGAAATGAATGTCCATAGCTGCTCTCATTCTTTTATGAAACCTCTGTTTTTCACCCTATCATCATACATACATACATACATATAAATGTTAGTAAGTACAATGAAGCTTATTTCCAGCAACTAAGAGAACAGTTGGAGGGCGTGGAAACTTCCACTTTTGGTTTATGTTTGTTATTCTAGGGGCAAAAAAACTGAGTATGCCAAATGAAAAAATATGAAAAGTAGCCATTCTAGATAAGCAGTATTTATTATCTGCATGCAAGAATTGACAATTCAGTGATACACTTTGGGCACCATTACTCAAAACAGTTGGTCAACCTGAGGAAATACTTAGCTTTATTTGGCAGGAAAAAAAGAATCATAAGATTATCTTTCAATGCAGCAAGATAATGTTGGGTTTTATTTGCTTAATCAGAGTAATTTTTTAACAATTACACATATTTTAGCATAAGCTCATCCTCTCAAGTTTCATTCTTCTGGTACAGGTAAAAAACTTAGTGGCCCAAGTGGAATTCTCATAACATATAATGTTTTGATCATCATCAGACATTATTTTGTACATCAGTTTAAAGACTGTTGTTATGCTGAAAGGTTGGGAAGTTGAAAGGAAGCTATTTTTAATAAGGTTGCATGGCACATTACTCTGTTCTTCATTGTCACTCTCTCAAGCCTTTATGGATAAGGAGGGCAATCAGGGCCCAAGGTTGTGGCAAGTTTTAACATTTAGATTTCTGCCAGCTTTCCCTTCACCAACATGATAATTGCATGCATCTCAGAAAAGAAGAAATCTATCAGTATTGTTTTGAATCTCACAATGGCATAAGTCTCTAGACTGGACTTCACATGATAATATACAGTAGGACAGCAGTAAATGGAATTCAGTGTTGCCCATTGTTCTTGTGCTGGCAAAGTTTCTAAAAACGAACACAATTTGGAAAGTAGCAGAAAAATCATATTATTATAAATGTTTGATGGTTATTTAAATGCTAAAATAACCAACAAAAGAAAAGTACATATGCAGCACCAGTAATACATCAATGCAGCCTCAAAATTGATAAATATAGCAGTAAAGAAATTTTAAAAAGGAAAGGGGAGGAAAGCCTAGAAATTAGGTTATAAACAGGTAAACCTCCAAAATCTTAATCATATTATTCCAAAATCTTTTTTCTAATTAAATATTGATATATCAGCAATCCATTGCTGCAAATTAGGCATAGACTTCTTCTAGTATTACATAATAATAATTTTAGCCAGCCCCATGTGTGATGTCTCTGATTCTAAATCCCCAAATTAGTCTTCTCAATCCACTTCATTTGAAATGCAGAAGATAGCTTTATTGGAGATATACAGATTGAAGCATAGCTAAAGACCCGAATGAGAGTTCCTGCCTAAAAGTTAAACGTTCCTTTCTCCCGCCGCTGTACCAGCCCCCTCCGTCCGATGAGGTCAATCCCTCCTCCTTTCCCACACAGTCCCCCTCCCAGTGGTGCTTGTCCTCGAGACGATCCCAGGTGGACAACCTTGGTGAGCTGCAAAACAGTCTCCCTGGAATGCTCTCCCCCTGCACACCGCTCCATCTCGCTGACATGCATCTGTCTCAAAGTCTCTAAAGCTTCATGGCAGGATTTGCACTGGGGCAAACCTGACACCATGCCTGTAAAATCCACAATTCATGATACCTTGTTAGATTTCAAATGCTGGGGGATACAGTCAAGAACATATAGTATGTGTTTTTAATATGCAGTAATTGAAGATCATTTTTACAATCCAATTGTTGTTGCCTCAAACACAACCATAACAGGAGAATACCAAACCATATGTTTAATATTACAATTCCTGACTAACGTCTAACACATCAATGTGATTGTACCCAGTTGTTATTGAACAATCTCTGTGGTGGTCAGTACACACAAAATACTTTCTGTTGTTTTGTTAATCTCATTTAACAACATAGAAAACTATCTGTTAATCCTGCCATTGGTTTAACAGAACAAGATATTCAAGTTCATTATTCCAAAGGATGCATAAATAATATCCATTTCATAAACCACACAACAAAAAGATATGGCTAAGTTGAATTAAAATAAAAGACCAATGAGGGGCATTGCATATAAAATACATAGGAGAAACATGAATATATATGTATATATGTATTACTGTATGTATGTGTGTGTACTGTATGTATAGTGTATACTGACAGCTGAAAATGCAAAGGATCTGCAAGCTCTAGTAATAAACGTCAAGGAGCACAATGAAAAAATGGATTTTAAATTAAATATAAAGAAGACCAAACTAATGAAAACAGGTAGAACAGCCAGCCTTAGAACTGACAATGAAGATACTGAAGTGGTAGATAGCTTCTTCCTTTTAGGATCAACCATCAACAGTAGAGGAACCAGCAGTAAAGAAATAAATTGCAGACTAGCACTTGAAAGAACAGCATGAAGGCTTTGGAAAAGATATTCAAATCTGAGGTGTGTCTACACCTACAAAAATCAGAATTTTCAAGCCATGTATTTGCTGTGACACTCTATGGAAATAAAAGTTGGACTTTGAAGAAGCAGGATAGGAAAAGAATTGACACTTTTGAACTTTGGTGTTGGAGAAGACTCTTATGAATACTATGGACAGCGAAAAAAACAAATGGATCATTGAATAAATCAACCCAGAGGCGCAAATGACCAGGCGCAAATTATCCAACTTTGGACACATTATAGGAAGTTCTAACTCTCTAGACAAGGTTCTAATGCTGAGAAAGGTGGAAGGAAAGAGAAAAGGATGACCAGCAGCAAGATGGATGGACTCAGTTACAGTGGCGATGGGTGCACCATTGAAAGACCTGAAAGACCAGGTTAGGGATAGATAGTCATGGAGAAAATATATATATGTGGTTGCTAAGAGTCAATACCAACTTGATGGCACATAATCAATCAGACTTGGGTGGTGATATTTGTCATTCGGACAATGAACTCTAATCCCTTCTTGTAAAACAAGAGCATGCAACCTTTTTTCCATGATGTATTGCTTTAGGAGTAATCTTTTGAGCTTGCAAAAGCAGATGGTGGCTTGGGCAGAATGAAAAGGGTTATGCTGAATTGTGAGGTAATGCTGAAGCAAGCAGTAGGTAGAACCAAGCCAAAACAAGGTTTAGAGACCCATTATCTTTCTGACAGAGAGACAGTTTGGTGTAGTGTTTAAGGCACTGGGCTAGAAAGCGGGAGACCATAAGTTCTAGTCCCACCTTAGGCACAAAGCCAGCTGGGTGACCTTGGGCCAGTCGCTCTCTCTCAGCCCTAGGAAGAAGAAGGCAAGGGCAAACGACTTCTGAAAAACCTTGCCAAGAAAACTGCAGGGACTTGTCCAGGCAGTCTCCAAGAATCGGACACGATTGAAAGGATTTTAAAAAAAATCTTTCTGACAACACCTTTTTTCTTTTTCTAACACCCTCTTTTCTCTCTCTTTATGTTACCTTCTACTTCTTTCCCCTCTTCATGAAGTACAGTAGACTGCTAGAAAAAAGACAAACTGTTCTTGACAGAGGTCTGAATTGACTGATTGGTTTTAAAGATTTTTGAATTTAGCCGAGAGTTTTTATTTTATTTATTTTTCAATTTCTATTACCGCCCCATCTCCCCCGAAGGGGACTCTGCTTACATCCATAGAGCTACAGATTGCCTAGCCCTGATAAGGGAAATCATTTTTCTTTTCTTACCACAATTTGATGTTATGATTCTGTTCTATTCATCTCTGAAGTGTAATTTAAAGTTTATTTGAATCCTGGGCAAAGGGACAAAGGAAGACTAAATCATAAACTTTGAAAATATGGCTTGCCATGCTTTTGATAAGATTGTGTAGCTGTTATGGGTATGTGCTGAAAGGGTAGGATACTACCCTTCCCTCAGTCTTGAATTCACTTGCTATGTTCACACAATATGCTTAAACATGTCAAGTTAAAGATCTTTTGTTGTTTGTTGTTTATTCGTTCAGTCGTTTCCGACTCTTCGTGACTTCATGGACCAGTCCACGCCAGAGCCCTCTG
Organism: Charina bottae; assembly: GCA_023362775.1. Lineage (NCBI taxonomy): Eukaryota > Metazoa > Chordata > Lepidosauria > Squamata > Charinaidae > Charina > Charina bottae. Next base: position 244,105,938 of record JALMGJ010000002.1, read on the forward strand.
TCGGCCGTCACCATCCCCAGCTCCCCAATGGTTGAGTCCGTCACCTCCAGAATACCATCCATCCATCTTGCCCTTGGTCGGCCCCTCTTCCTTTTGCCTTCCACTTTCCCTAGCATCAGCTTCTTCTCCAGGGTATCCTGTCTTCTCATGATGTGGCCAAAGTACTTCAGTTTTGCCTTTAATATCATTCCCTCAAGTGAGCAGTCTGGCTTGATTTCCTGGAGTATGGACTGGTTTGATCTTCTTGCAGTCCAAGGCACTCTCAGAATTTTCCTCCAACACCACAGTTCAAAAGCATCTATCTTCCTTCGCTCAGCCTTCCTTATGGTCCAGCTCTCACAGCCATAGGTTACTACAGGGAATACCATTGCTTTAACTATGCGGACCTTTGTTGTCAGTGTGATGTCTCTGCTCTTAACTATTTTATCAAGATTTGCCATTGCTCTCCTCCCAAGAAGTAGACGTCTTCTGATTTCCTGGCTGCAGTCAGCATCTGCAGTAATCTTTGCACCTAGAAATACGAAGTCTGTCACTGCCTCCACTTTTTATCCCTCTATTTGCCAGTCATCAATCAAGCTCGTTGCCATAATCTTGGTTTTTTTGAGGTTTAACTGCAACCCAGCTTTTGCACTTTCTTCTTTCACCTTCGTCATAAGGCTCCTCAACTCCTCCTCGCTTTCAGCCATCAAAGTGGTATCATCTGCATATCTGAGATTGTTAATGTTTCTTCCAGCGATTTTAACTCCAGCCTTGGATTCCTCAAGCCCAGCATGTCGCATGATGTGTTCTGCGTACAGGTTGAATAGGTAGGGTGAGAGTATACAACCCTGTCGTACTCCTTTCCCAATCTTAAACCAGTCCGTTGTTCCGTGCTCTGTTCATACCGTTGCTACTTGGTCGTTATACAGATTCCTCAGGAGGCAGACAAGATGACTTGGTATCCCCATACCACCAAGAACTTGCCACAATTTGTTATGATCCACACAGTCAAAGGCTTTAGAATAGTCAATAAAACAGAAATAGATGTTTTTCTGAAATTCCCTGGCTTTCTCCATTATCCAGCGGATATTGGCAATTTGGTCTCTAGTTCCTCTGCCTTTTCTAAACCCAGCTTGTACATCTGGCAATTCTCGCTCCATGAATTGCTGGAGTCTACCCTGCAAGATCTTGAGCATTACCTTACTGGCATGTGAAATAAGTGCCACTGTTCGATAGTTTGAACATTCTTTAGTGCTTCCCTTTTTTGGTATGGGGATATAAGTTGATTTTTTCCAATCTGATGGCCATTCTTGTGTTTTCCAAATTTGCTGGCATATGGCATGCATCACCTTGACAGCATCATCTTGCAAGATTTTAAACAGTTCAGCTGGGATACCATCGTCTCCTGCTGCCTTGTTATTAGCAATGCTTCTTAAGGCCCATTCAACCTCACTCTTCAGGATGTCTGGCTCTAACTCACTGACCACACCGTCAAAGCTATCTCCAATATTATTATCCTTCCTATACAGATCTTCCGTATATTCTTGCCACCTTTTCTTGATCTCTTCTGCTTCTGTTAGGTCCTTACCATCTTTGTTTTTGATCATACCCATTTTTGCCTGGAATTTACCTCCGATGTTTCTAATTTTCTGGAAGAGGTCTCTTGTCCTTCCTATTCTATTGTCTTCTTCCACTTCCGCACATTGCTTGTTTAAAAATAATTCCTTATCTCTTCTGGCTAACCTCTGGAATTTTGCATTTAATTGGGCATATCTCCCCCTATCACTGTTGCCTTTTGCTTTCCTTCTTTCTTGGGCTACTTCCAGTGTTTCAGCAGACAGCCATCTTGCCTTCTTGGTTTTCTTTTTCTTTGGGACGTTTTTTGTTGCCGCCTCCTGAACAATGTTGCAAACTTCTGTCCATAGTTCTTCTGGGACCCTATCTACTAAATCTAGTCCCTTAAATCTATTCTTCACCTCCACTGCATATTCCTTAGGAATATTAGTGAGCTCATATCTAACTGATCTGTGGGTCTTCCCTATTCTCTTTAGTCTGATTCTAAATTTTGCAATAAGAAGTTCGTGATCTGAACTACAGTCAGCTCCAGGTCTTGTTTTTACCGACTGTATAGATGTCCGCCACCTTTGGCTGCAAAGGATGTAGTCAATCTGATTTCGGTGTCGACCATCTGGTGAAGTCCATGTATAAAGTCGTCTTTTAGGTTGTTGGAAGAGAGTGTTTGTTATGCACAGTGAGTTGTCTTGGCAAAATTCTATCAGCCTATGTCCTGCTTCATTTTGTTCTCCCAGACCATGCTTTCCTGTAATTCCAGGTGTCGTCTGACTACCCACCTTAGCATTCCAGTCTCCTGTAATGAAAATAACATCTCTTTTTGGTGTATTATCTAGTAGGTGCTGCAGATCCTCATAGAACTGATCTGCTTCTTCAGCATCTGTGGTTGGGGCGTATATTTGGATCACTGTGATGTTAAATGGCTTACCCTGAATTCGAATTGAGATCATTCTATCGTTTTTTGGATTGTATCCAAGCACTGCTTTAGCCACTTTATTATTAATTATGAAGGCTACTCCATTTCTTCTGTGGTCCTCTTGTCCACAGTAGTAGATCTGGTGGTCATCTGATGTGAAGTGGCCCATCCCAGTCCATTTCAGTTCACTGACACCTAAAATGTCTATATTTAATCTTGACATCTCACCAATAACCACATCCAATTTGCCCTGGCTCATAGATCTTACATTCCAGGTTCCTATGGTGTGTTGATCTTTAGAACATCGGATTCGTCGTTCACCACCAGCACCGTCGGCCGCTAGCCGTCCTTTCGGCTTTGAGCTAGCTGCGTCATCACATCTGGGGCTAGTTGAACGTATCCTCTGTTCCTCCCCAGTAGCATTTTGACCATCTTCCGACCTGGGAGTCCCATCTTCCGATGGTATACCGACATATCTTTGGTTGTACTGATCCATTTAGTTTTCATGGCAAGAATACTGGGGTGGGTTGCCATTACCTTCCCCAGGGATCATATTTAGTCTGACCTCTCTGCCACGACCTTCCCGTCTTGGGTGTCCATTCACGGTTTAGCTCATGGTTTCATTGATGTGCTCAAGCTCCAGCACCACGACAAGGTAACGATCTCCTTTGCTGGAGAGTTAAAGATCTAGAAGGCTTCATTCACACACTTAACCTTGCTACTGAATTAACCTATTTTCTGGGTTCACACAATACATTGAACCAATGGTCTGGGTTTGCACAGCACACTAGGAGGGGAAGGAAGGAAGGAAGGAAGGAAGGAAGGAAGGAAGGAAGGAAGGAAGGGAGGGAGGGAGGGAGGGAGGGAGGGAGGGAGGAAGGAAGGAAGGAAGGAAGGAAGGAAGGAAGGAAGGAAGGAAGGAAGGAAGGAAGGACCAAACCAAAGATAGGATGTGCAAATGCATCTTCTAGTTAAAGATCTAGAAGATGCATTTGCACATCCTATCTTTGGTTTGGTCCTTCCTTCCTTCCTTCCTTCCTTCCTTCCTTCCTTCCTTCCTTCCTTCCTTCCTCCATCCCTCCCTCCCTCCCTCCCTCCCTTCCTTCCTTCCTTCCTTCCTTCCTTCCTTCCTTCCTTCCTTCCTTCCCCTCCTAGTGTGCTGTGCAAACCCAGACCATTGGTTCAATGTATTGTGTGAACCCAGAAAATAGGTTAATTCAGTAGCAAGGTTAAGTGTGTGAATGAAGCCTTTGAGTAGCTTTAGATTAGTCCTTATATCTGAACCTAACACACTGTTCTAGTCTAATATGGGAGCTGCACAATATTTTCCCATTTCTAAATTACTGTTTATAATCAGTAAAAACACTAAAAACAAAATATATTATTTTGCATTACTTTACTTCTTCATAGACAACTGCAGAGATGTAGAATGCAGATGTATTCATCTGATTTTCAAGACTGTTTTAAAGGCATTTGATGTGCATATATTTATTGTAGCTCCACCTGAGTTTGTCACTTGTGTTTTTCTGAAAAAATCCATATAGTACTATGACAGTATTCCTGCCAGCCAAATTAGACTATAAAAATGCTATGTGAAAACTCACTTAGTTGCATTGCTCTCCAGGGGCCAAATTAAGTTTTCATGTAGCAGTGTTACAGTGAATGAAATTACATACTAGGAATGTAGTCTAATGTTTTCTAATATTCATCTTTCTTAAAGCATGAAAAATTCTAGATGGAATGCTCAGTATTAAAGTCGCAATGCCAAACTCTCTTTGATACTGCCATACAATCATTGGTTATTTCTGTTTATTTTAACATGCCTTTTAATTTTAATTATTATTACTCTGAGAAAGGATGCTTTTGGAACAATTTTGATCAATAACAAAAGCAAGCAACAACTACAATATACAGTAAATGTTTCATGTTTTATTTTCTATGGAGTGAAAGTTAAATCTGCTTTGCTTGACCTCCAGTCAAAAGAGCAGTGATATCCATATGTTCAGTGCTGAGACATGCATTTCTGTCACAAAATAAGTATTGATTTCATTGAGCTTTTTTCTTTTTTAAATAGCTGAAGGATCCTTTGAGAAAACATTCACTCATAGGGGGAAAGGATTCCAGTATGTGAGTAGAACAAAATATTTATTCTGTTGAATTTCTGAGAGTTGGCCAAATTATATAGGACTGTTGTCCCACCTCTATTTGAATCCTGAATGAACTTTTTTCCAAGAAATAGCAAGGTCTTACTTTTGCAGAAACACAAGCCTAAATGGTTCCTCCTTGAATGCTGGGTCAACCTTTTACAACATAAATAATCAGACTATAGTTTCTTGCCAGATTTATCCTCTCCTCTTCTACTTCTTTTTTTTTCATTATGGCTACAGTCCTTTGCACATTTGCCTATGAGTCAGTCCCAGTGAATTTAGTGAAACTTCTGGGAAAATGGGTAACATTTTTACTGCAGCAGATTTTTCCAGCACATTAGGGAAAACTCTCTAATGGCATGAGTTGTTAAAATTGGAACAATTTTGCTATGGAAGGTGGGAGAGTCTTCATTAAATGTATTTAAACATAGGTTGGATGGCCAATTGTCAGGAATGCTGTAGTTGCATTTTGTGCTACAAATTCTGAACTGAGGTTGATTTCATAGCATGCAATATTCCTTCAAAGTTTACAAATTTATGAATAGACCTTCATAAGCTTCCTTTATTTACTTGGTTTAAACATTTTATCAAGACACACAACAGCAAAGAGGAACGTGGATTGGTTCTCCAAGTTAGGGAAAAGGATTTGATTTAAAGCCTAAGTGGAAACAAAGTGGTAATGGGCAGACTCATATAAAATGGAGATTAAGCCTTGGGGAAAATAGCTGTGAAAGGATTTAGGCGAAGCTTTCAGGACATCCAGAAGTAACTAAAACACTCAATCCAATTTACTTCTACATCTAGAAGTATGAGTGTGTATGGGTGTGGTTGATTCTTTCTTTCCTGAATATTGGAAGACTTCACTGTATGAACAACTGTATGAACTGTATGAACTGTATGAGCAAGTACCTTTTTTTCTTTCCCAGAACCACATTGTTTTTTCCCCAGGGAGGCTTAAAGACAAAAGCCTCTAAGCAAGCTCATTCCTGGTTAATTAACCTCAATTGGGCAGGGGAGTTGTACTTATACAGGAATTAGGCACTTACTAAGGAAAAATACTAAGTTTCAATTGTTCTGGTTTAGTAGGGACCTCTAGAGGCTTATCTATCTAGAAAACCAGTTATAAATGAACTAGGATCCCCACAAATTATTTTATATATTGCCAGGCTGATATGGGAAGAGTTACTCTATATGGAGAATATTTATTGAGAACTCTCATAATGAAATGGCTAAGGGACAAAATTGGGAATTAGAAAATCCCTGGTTCAGATTCTGCTTCTGCTATGAATTTGCTAAATAGTTTAAGGCATACCACCAGATGTTATTCCCTTTAGCAACATGGGGGTAATAAAATCCTGATTTGGCCAACAGAGTTACTGTAAGCATTGCAACTAGATAAAGAAGTGGCGTATTTATTATTTTAATGCATTATACAGATACTAATCCATGGTGCCTTATAAGGGAAGATTAGATTCAGTGGCAGGATTAGTTCAAAATTTTTAATGAAGTACATAAAGTAGAGAAGTCTGACATAAAGCAAATTTATCTGCTAGAAAAATGTAAGTTTGGAAGAAAGAAGAGAAACATTGAGTCAAGGAAGGTTAGAGTGGGAACCTTCTGGCCATGTTGTCCTTCACGTGAAATTAAGACCAATATGGGATATGCTCAGAAGCTTTGTAAGTTTAATACGGATTATCTAGACACCTTCCAGTCAGGGTTCAGGCCGGGATATGGGGTGGAAACTGTATTGGTCGCAATTACAGATGATCTCTGGTGGGAGCGGGATGGAGGCAGTGCATCCATCCTGGCTCTTCTTGACCTCTCAGCGGCTTTCGATACCATCGACCATGGTGTCCTTTTGGGGCGGCTTGGAGAGTTGGGGGTGGGCGGCGTAGTTTTGCACTGGTTCGCCTCCTTCCTCCGGGATCGGTCCCAATCGGTGGTAATAGGAGATGAGAGGTCTGACCCTCGGCCCCTACTTTGTGGGGTGCCGCAGGGTTTGGTTCTCTCCCCTCTCCTATTTAATATCTACATGAAACCACTGGGTGAGATCATCCGCCAACACAGGATGAGGTAACATCAATATGCTGATGATACTCAATTATATATCTCCATCCCGGGTGAGTTAAGTGATGCAGTGGCTGCCCTTTCTCAGTGTCTGAAGGCTGTGCGGGCCTGGATGGGGAACAACAGGCTTCACCTGAACCCTGGTAAGACGGAGTGGCTGTGGATTGATAGCGCCTCGGGATCCAGGGAGTTGTCATCTTTAGATCTGGATGGGGTGGCACTACCCCGTTCAGACTCGGAACGGAACCTGGGGGTCCTTCTGGACTCACGGCTCCTGCTTGAACAGCAGGTGGCAGCCATGGCCAGAAGGGCGTTTATGCAACTTCGAGTTGTACGCCAGCTACGCCCTTTCCTAAACCGAGATGCCCTCCATACAGTCACTCATGCCCTGGTCATCTCCCATATAGACTATTGCAATGAGCTCTACATGGGGCTACCCTTGAAGAGTATCCGGAAGCTTCAGCTGGTCCAGAATGTGGCTGCGCGTGCAGTTATGGGTGCCTCAAGATCGGCACATGTGACACCTCTGCTGCGTGAGCTGCACTGGTTACCAGTTTGCTTCTGGGTCCAATTCAAGATGTTGGTTGTCACCTTTAAAGCCCTACGTGGCATGGGACCAGGTTACCTAAGGAACTGCTTCATCCCCAGAACGTCGACCCGCCCCATCCGGTTATGCAGAGAGGGCTTGCTACAGACCCCGTCTGTAAAAGAATTCCATCTGGCGGGGTCCAGGAGACAGGCCTTCTCGGCAGTGGCACCCGCCCTTTGGAACATTCTGCCCCTGGAGGTGAGGCAAGCCCCCACACTCCTGACCTTCTGAAAGCAATTGAAGACCTGGCTCTGCCACCTCGCCTGGGATGTGAAGGGTAATAGCTCTTCTTGGGGGTTGCTGGTACCATAGAGTTCCTTTAAACAACATCATAGCCTCTTGGATTTTATATATTTATATATTTATGTCTAATTTATTTAGAATGATGTATTGTATTTTATATGCTTTTAATTAATCAATTTTGTTGTAAACCGCCCAGAGTCCCCTTGTGGGGGGAGATGGGCAGTGATATAAATTGAATGAATGAATGAATGAATGAATGAATGAATGAATGAATGAATGAATGAATAAATAAATAAATAAATAAATAAAACCTTTGGCCAGAGGTAGAGAATGTTTGGGGGGGGGGGGGGCTGAGTGCCACAACTGGTCTTTAAGAAGAATGCTGAAATCTCCTGATCAGTCCAGGATAAAAACAGTGATTTAATTAATTACTCCCCACATAACTTACAATAATTTGCCCATTATTAAAAACTAGAGTTTAGTAGGTTTCTGGGGGCTACATCATAGGCCTTTGGGAGAGCATGTAAGAAGCTCTGGGGTACAGGTATCCACCTTTGGCCTAAGTGAACTCATTTGTCACATTATGATTTAAAACTGAATGGATTTCAATGTTACTTGTGACAATGGGCACCTTAGTTCTTTCAAAGAAATTAACTAGTATTTTATGCTTCACCTAATTATATCTCTAGTGGATATTTATTTAAATCTTACTTCAACTTTGTAGGATAAGCTTGATAAACTTCCATTAAGTGTTTGCATAAATTTATTAAGGGCTGTCTGTAGCTTGAATCATGTCAACTGGATTTCTATTTTCTTAGTGGAAACGTTTCGCTCCTTATCCAAGGAGCTTCTTCAGTCTGAGCAAAGTTGGTAAGGGAATCCTAAATATGTTCCTAGGTAGCTGTGTGACCTTACACCTGGGGCTAGGTCATGGTTATATTGAGATGTAATTTTTAAGTCCTTTTATCATCTAATGGAGGGTCGTTAAAATCACCATGCTGCTGTTGAGCTTCTGAAATGGTCTTAATCTTCCTAGGCACAGAAGACAACACGGGGAGGAAGATGGGGGAGAGTTTGTGCCTGAGGCCCCCACCTCTATTCAAGGAAGGATTTTCCAAGTTGGCATAAATGGATTCCTTGCCAACTTGGAAAATCCTTCCTTGAATAGAGGTGGGGGCCTCAGGCACAAACTCTCCCCCATCTTCCTCCCCGTGTTGTCTTCTGTGCCTAGGAAGATTAAGACCATTTCAGAAGCTCAACAGCAGCATGGTGATTTTAACGACCCTCCATTAGATGATAAAAGGACTTAAAAATTACATCTCAATATAACCATGACCTAGCCCCAGGTGTAAGGTCACACAGCTACCTAGGAACATATTTAGGATTCCCTTACCAACTTTGCTCAGACTGAAGAAGCTCCTTGGATAAGGAGCGAAACGTTTCCACTAAGAAAATAGAAATCCAGTTGACATGATTCAAGCTACAGACAATTCCACCTGGATGACTGAGAACCTTCATAGACTTATTAAGGGCTGGTTTTCAAGGTAACTTTATTCTGTGTTCTTCCCTGACAGAATACAGAATATCGACTTCATGTTCTTTTCCAGAATGCTTTTAACTGGACATCATTATATCATCTCCCATGAAATCCTATGACACTATTTTGACACTGCAGCATTATTAAAAGTGACATTTATTGAGACTAATTTTCATTTTAGTTTCATTTAGTATTCAGAGGAACATCTCCACAGGTATACAGGTATACAAGGACATTGTTTAGTCTTGATGTTATAACATAATCTACATAAATTTGCATAAAATAATTAGGCAGGGCTTGTGAATCACAAGCAATTATTGTATGTACTCTGTCATGTAATCTCAGCTGACAAAACCTATATAAATTTTTCATTGCTGTTGAAAGGTCACAAAGGAACTGAAACTTTATTTCTGAAGTCTCCTTTCAGAAAGCAAATATTTACAAAGACTATGAGGATATTTGAGGATGGTGGTGAATATAGCATACAATAGAAGAGGACAGTATGATAGCTAACCCCAGATACAAGTGAAGCAATTCCTAAAAAGTAATAATTTGAATCATTTCCAACAAACAAACAACAAATAAATGGGATCAAAGCAGTCCTTGGGGAAACCTGTTGGATGTCATAAACCTATATGTAGTTCTTAAAAGCTATCACATAGAATGAGGTACCACATACAGTGCATGTTCCACCTCTGTTCTTTGGAATTCACTGTTACTTTTAGTGAACAATACAAATTGTAATTATTTCGTTGTGTCTTGTGTCCAGAGAAAAATAAACAAGTAGGTCTGGAGATGTCATAAAAACTGTATTTATTATTATTTATTTATTTGGTAAATTTATATAGCCGCCCATTTAATATATGTGACTCTGGGTGGCAAACAAAGTTTAAAAAGAACAGTACAACTAATATGTCGGAGTCAGCGGTACTGGGGCGGCCCAATATCCAAGAAGCCTTAGAGCAATACATTCTTCCAGTCCTGATAGGATTAAACAGACTCACACGAAATGAGGTTTAGGTAAAAAGTCTATTTACAATTATACATACACAGTCTTCATACACAGCAGTCCAAGTAATACAGATACGTTGTCCAATGGCACATCAAATGAAAGAGAGAGAATAGCACCTTTACACAGTACTTTTATACACATATCTGTCCAATCAGGACTCACATTACAGTAGCATTGCATCAGCCACATAATACATTTGCATACTCTTGCCAGTAGGTGTCATCATCTTTCACCTGATAGAATGACATAGCTGTTTCTATACCCTTTCACCTAGATACACTGAATACATTTCCAGTCTGTTCTATCTGTAAATTCCAGGTTTTATTCTCAAACCTTAACATAATAATTAAAAAAAACATAATACCAAAAAGCATTAAAAACGTTAAAAGCAGTAAAAACATTAGAACCATAAAACATAAATTTGTGGGAGAGCACAGTCAGTTTCCCTAACAATATAACCATACCTACATTACTTGTTACCCTCTTGGTTTCACTAGTTGACAAACAGGCCAGGGTCTACAGTAATGGGCCACAGCTTTACTAATCCCTGGCCAATAAAATCTGTCTAATATTCTAAATGTTGTATGATCTCTACCCATATATCCAGACCATGGATTTTTATGTGCTAGTTCCAATATAGCAAGGGTTGGAAATGGCGGCTCTTGAGCCAGATCTGGCTCTTTGGCCCCTCGGCTCTGGCTCTCTCTCTCTGTCTGCCGCCCGACATCCGGAAAGCCGGTCTCCGGAAGCAGCGCGAACCCTGGGGAAGAAACAGACGCTGATTGGTGGAGGCTCAGAAGGAAGGACGCCTCCACCAATCAGCACGCGCCAAAGGGGAGCAGAGAGGTGGGCTGAACAAGGCGAAGCCCGATTGGCCCTGCTTCCCAGAGGCGCGAAAAAAAGACCGGCGTGGGGCCTCGCTCAGCTGCGCTGGGCTGTGAAGCTGGATGAGCCGCCGGACCTGGAGCACTTCCGCGCGCAGTTGAGCGAGGCCCCGCACCGGTCTTTTTGGAGCACTTCCGCACGCAGCTGAGCGAGGCCCCGCGCCGGTCTTTTTGGAGCGCATTTCCACAGCCCAGCGCTCAGCTGCGTGCGGAAGCGCTCCAAAAAGACCGGCGCGGGGTCTCGCTCAGCTGCACGCGGAAGCGCTCCAAAAAGACCGGCGCGGGGCCTCGCTCAGTGGCGCGCGGAAGCGCTCCAAAAAGACCGGCGCGGGGTCTCGCTCAGCTGCGCGCGGAAGCGCTCCAAAAAGACCGGCGCGGGGCCTCGCTCAGCTGCGCGTGGAAGCGCTCCAAAAAGACTGGTGCGGGGCCTCGCTCAGCTGCGCGCGGAAGCACTCCAGGTCCAGCGGCTCATCCAGCTTCACAGCCCAGCGCCAGCGCGCCCGGACCGGCTCAGAGACGCATGCCGCCAGCACTCCCTTTTTCTGGCTGTTCTATCTTCTTTGTTTTAACTAGTGGCTTAGACTGGACACCTGTCTCTACCAGAGTAGTAGCCTCCTCTGTGTCCAAAGGAGAAGCAGCCCCTTCTACCTTTCCAATCCCTGTTTGTTTGGTGTTGGCTCTAGTGAGGGGTCTGGTTTTTGCAACCAGAATGTTGGCTATTGCCTGCAAAGTCTGATTCCCTTGTTACCAACATACAGAAAATAGTAGCATGTTCTTAACATGCATATTAGGAAAAAGGAATGGGGTACATAACCATAACCTCAACCAAACTATGCTGTAACTGCAAGTGAATAAAGAATAAGTTATGTGGGATATTTACTAAAGGCTGAATTTTGAATGATTGTATCTTTTTATGATATGACAAGATTGTATCATGACAACAGAGCTAAATATATTACTGTGTTGCCTTGCTTAATTTATATAACAATATTCTATAGCAATATATATTGTGTACAGGAACATGGCAATATTGTGCATTGTGTACAGGAACAAGCAAAGGAAGTGCCTAAATAGATGTCAAGTTTGCATTCCTACATTTTCCTTAAAATAATGGAACATAAGATCTCATTTTTCTTCTGTCCCATTTATTGGTTTTTGTAAATTGTGTTTAAAAATGCATCCTTCCCTACACTGTCTGTGGAAAGATAATGACTTTTGGCAGGGGGAATGAACTAGAAGGGTGGAACATAAATGGAATAAAGTGTTCTACAAGACATGGTAGGCTATGGTGGTGGCAAAAAATTAGTCTGGTAGCAGCTTTTCTGATTAACAAATCTTATTAAAAGGTATAAGCTTTTATGAGATGCAGCTGATTTCATCAGATGCATAGAGTGGCTAGAGTGATGTAGGATTTAAATTAGGTAGGGGGAAATGGAGGGGAAAAGGGAGAAGATAGGTTGGTTATGCTGATGCAGGTTACATATGAGACAGATTACACATGCCTTATTAATTAACTATTGTAATGTGTAAAAAACCCATTGTGTTTGTTGATACCTGTTAAGACTGTCTGAAACCTTTTGCTGTATGTATTCTACAAGTGTGTAAGTTATTGAATGAAACCCTGAACAGACACATTTCACAAACACTTCAGAAATTATAGTGTAGACCCTACTTGAATAACTTATATGGAAGCATGACATATAAGTTATTCAAGTAGGATCTGTTAGTGTTATGCTTGTTTCAGAGCTGGAAAAACAGAGCTTCAGAAACGCTTTTGCAATTGAGAGATCAAATAAAGACACAAAAAACTTTTTCAGCAAACTATATATATATATATATATATATATATATATATATATATATATATATATATATATATATAAAAAAAACAACAGAGAATATAACTACAAATTCTCTCCCCCCCACACAGAGAGAGATAGCCTCAGCATGACTCACAGAGGCAAAACGCAGAATAGTAGAGAACAAAGAAGACGGTTTACAAAACAAAAGACATGCTAATATATACCTTTTTACATATAGGTCAGGATAATTAATCACCATGGTAACTGAACTCTGAACCCAGCCGATACTTAAGATAAACAAATAGAATGCCTTGGGAGCATAAACAGGATTCAGACTTCTTGTCTCCTAGCCAGCAGAATATCTTGTGATCCAAATTCTTTTAAATCATAAAACAACAATACTCCCCTTTTTATGTTAAAAAGAATTTGGAATCAAACCTACCCTGTTAGTGAATTCTTTGAATTTCACTACAGGTAGAGGTTTTCTCAAACAATCTGCAACCATATATTTTGAGTCACCATATTTTAGCATTATCTCTTTGGCTATAAAATCCTTAACATGATGAAAACGAATGTCTATATGTTTTGTTCTATTTCTGCACCCATCAGACAAAGTCATATGAATACATGCCTGGTTGTCTTCATAAACAGTTAAAGGATGGTGTAAAATGATAAACAAATATAATGCCTTGGGAGCATAAACAGGATTCAGACTTCTTGTCTCCTAGCCAGCAGAATATCTTGTGATCCAAATTCTTTTAAATCATAAAACAACAATAGGATCTACAGTATAATTTTATAATTTTGAAGGCAAAGCCTTCAAAAGACATAGTTCACAAAACTTGGAAAGAAAGCAAATAGAAGTGTCTGTGCATGTACCACACAAGTACACAAGTCTTAGAAATGGTGCAGCTACTTTAATGATTCAGAAAACTGCTTTGTATGTGCATCTGTGGGGCTTTGCACAGCCTTGGTAGCAGATTCCACATTTTAAGAGGTTGCTATATTGTGGTGCTAATGGATAGAAGTTGATGAGCACATTCATACTCCTCTATACACAAATTAGAATAATCCAGGAATATAAAATGTATAACTATGGAAAGATGTTACAGGTTGCTGAAAAATTGAAAATGTGGCATGATGTTAATTCAGCTAGCAATATGTAATTTTAAGACTTTGTAATTCTCAAGAACACAAGTTGCATCTGGTGAAGTGAGTTGCAGCTCATGAAAGCTTATGCCTTTTAATAAAATTTCTTAGTTGGAAAAAGTGCTATCAGACTCTTGATTTTTTGCTTCAAAAGAGAAATGCTTAAAGCTGTGATGAGATATCAAGATTCAGCATGGGGGGGAACCACAATATATAGGCAGTTGCACATGGTAGGAGGTCTCCAATTAAAGATAATAACTCTTCTGTGTTAATCTGTCCAATTCAAACCTAGCTTTATTTAGTTCAACTTATATTCTGTGAGTTCTATACCAGTAAAGCAGCAGTCCTGTAGTCTACACTGAATGTATTTTGTGTTCTGTATGAAAGCACTGTTTTTGCCAAGGTCTACAAAGGATCCAAAGACCACTACAAGGGTTCAGTGTAGAACATATCTATTTCTACCAATCAAAGGAATATTTGTAGCTCAGGGTTGAACTGTGAAGTCCTTGGTGCTCTCTGAGCCTTGTTGTTTTCTTACAGACATTTCATTGCCAGACTAGGCAACATCTTCAGTGTGAAAAATGAGTGGTGCTTGCTCTCAGTTTATATATGGTGGTTTGCCCTGCTTGTGTTGGTGGGGGTGTTGTTCTCCCCTTAAGAGTTCCTTGATTGGGCTGTTGTTTGCTGCTTGGTTGATTGACTGATATTATATTATTATATTATATTATTGATTGATTCAATAATCAATAATAATATAATAATCAATAATAATAATATAATAATCAATAATAATAATATAATAATAATATATATAATATATATAATATATAATAATAATATAATAATCAATAATATCAGTCAATCAATCAATTATATTATATTATTATTATATTATTTGCTATAATACTGCAAATTACTTGGGAAGATAGGCGGACTAATGTTAGCGTATTAGAAGAAGCGAAAACCACCAGCACTGAAACAATGATCATCCAACATCAACTTCGCTGGACCGGTCATGTTGTTCGAATGCCTGACCATCATCTTCCAAAGCAGCTACTTTACTCCCAACTTAAGAATGGAAAATGGAATATTGGTGGACAGCAAAAGAGATTCAAAGATACTCTCAAAGCTATTTTTAAAAAATGTAATATCAGCATTGAGAACTGGGAAGCCCTAACTCATGAGCGTTTCAATTGGAGGTCATCCTTTATTAATGGCGCTATGGACTTTGAAGAAGCATGAGTACAGGGCGAAAAGGAGAAAAGAGCTAAAAGGAAGGCACATCAGGCAAACCCTCATCATGACCGTCTCCCACCCGGAAACCTATGCCCTCATTGTGGGAGGTTGTGTGGATCCAGAATTGGCCTTTATAGCCACTTACGGATTCACAGTTAAAATTTTACCTTTGGAAGACAATCTTACTCGGCTACGAGTGATCGCCAATGAAATGGATGATTGACTGAGTTAATAGTTCCTTGGTTAGGGTCTATTGTGCTGTTTGATTGTTCCTCTGGTGCTAATCCTGGTGTTAATCTTTGCATATCTGGGTGTTGATTGCTGGCAAGAAGGTTTTCTGGTCTTTTGGCTTTCCTATTGTCTCTTATGAATGGTATGTAAATATTGTTTACCTCTATGTGTCTGTTGATGGCTGCTTTGTCTGAGTGCCAAGCTTCCAGGAATTCTCTAGCATTTTTGGATTTGGCTTGGTTTAAGATGCTCACAGTTTCCCAGTTGAAAGTATGGTTGAGTCTATCCATGTGTTGTGAGATTAAGGAGTTTTCATTGTGTCTTCTGACTGCTAGTTGGTGTTCATGGATGCGCTCTGCTAGTCTTCTGCCCGTCTGTCCTACATAATGGCTGCTTGTCACGGGATCTTTCGTACCCATGGTTGATTATTCAGACTCAACCAAAAAGTTCCCCAATGAAACACTGCACACGAAAAACTTTGGTCTCCCCTTATATGTTGGGGGGATTATTTTACTTATTAACATCTATTCACAGTAGAAAAGTGCTCTTGTTACCTATGTGTCTAACTAATACAATTCTGGTTCCTACTAAACTAATCTATATTCCTAACAAACTTAGACTATTTAACTGTACCTATTCTTATCTAATACATGTAAGAGACTAACTACGCTATCACTATTCCTATAGTAGTAGTAGTAGTAGTAGTTTATTGATTAGTCCTGTGACCTTATCAATAAAATAAAATAAAATACAATACAATACAAAGATAAAAATACAATAATAAAATACATATGTGATAATACATAGAGACAGAAATCAGATATATGAATCTCCCTTACAGGATACCCCAATTTGTATTGAGTTCTAATTACCATTGCCTTAGTTATAAACTTAGCAGTCCTACGTACAATATGCACATTTGAGCCCAGGAGGAAATAAGACAGTCTATGGTTTGGATCCCAGTGTGCTGTTCTTTCTAATAAAGATGGTAGATATTTATGCCTAATGGTTGCATATAATTGGCAATTGAACAAAATATGAAAAATATTTTCAACAGTTGGAGAACCGCATATGCAGGTTCTCTCATGATATGGCAAGTGGTGGAAACGCCCATATTTGGCCATGGAATCCAGCAAGTCAAATCTAGCTCTAGAATAGGCCCTTCTTAAAGTTTGTGGAATACTCATTGATAGATACTTTTCAGGTTGAAATATAATTTTATTCTTAGCCAACCATCTTAAAGATCTATTTTTAGTTAATAATTCCAAGTCAGTTTGTGCACTAATATCCAGGACTCGCTGTTTAAAAATTTCCGTTGCCTGTGAGACCGTTGAAAGCAAATACTGAATAGAAAACCCATGTCTTAAAATAACTTCATAAAGTTGGCTGATCCAGGAATTGGGCTGTGCCATATTTATCTGTTCCGTTAAGCATATTTTGGGAAGTCTATCTGAATCCATTTGTTCGATCTTCAGCCAATATGTAAAAACTTTAATAACTAAATGACTATGTAAGGAATGGATACCTAATTCTGCTCTGACTGCAGGGGCAGACGTATTTTTATCAGTTCCCAATATGGGTCTTAAAAAGCAAGTTTGAATTTGTTCAAGAGGGGTAGCTTTATTTAAACCCCGTAATTCTGCACCATAGGTCAGCATTGGAACTATTTTGGCCCTAAACACTTTCAATATAGGAGTCAGAGTGCCTGGATAATTGTAATTAAATAATTTATATAATCTTTTAGTACTTGCCGCTGCCCTTTCTGAGCTTCTTTTAAAGTGATTTAACCACAAACCTGAACTGGTAAAAACCACTCCTAGATAGTTAAAAAAAAATAACTTGTTCAATAGACTCCCCATTTAACTGCCAATTATATTTCACACCTTTTCTGCTGAAAACCATCACTTTGGATTTACTTTTATTGATGTTTAAACAATTGAGAGAACAGTAAGTGTTTAGTTTTTTCAGCAGTCTTCTCAGGCCTATTTGGGAATGTGCCATTAGAACCATGTCGTCAGCATATAGTAAAATATTACTAAATTTATCAAGGATCTTTGGCATATGCGTGTCTACATGAAACAGGAATCCTGGTAGATCATTTACATACAGGTTAAAAACCCATAACCCAATCTTCTATTTTGCTCAACAGATGTTTAGCATACATTTCCTATAGTATATAACTATAAATAACACTATTAGATACTACTACCTCTGCTACTCCAACTAGCACAAGGTCCCTTTAAGGGGACAGCTTTCTCACTTGCCCCTCTTCAGACGTTGGCTTTTGCTTATCTGTTTCTTCAGGCCTTCCATGTCTTTTTGGAAAAACAAACTTCCCTTGATTGCTGCTTGTCCCTGCTCTGGCTGCCAGCTGCAAACTCCAACAATACACCAGCTCTTTTTGCACATTTTGTTCTCTCCCTCACTTCCTCCTCGCTCTCTCCTCCTCCCAGCTGTTCTTAACAAAGCCCTTTTTAACAAACTCATTGCCGTCCTTATGTTGAGGAATGTTTGAAGTAGAGAGGGAGGAAGATGAACACAGGTGCCTGCACTCTGCTGCAAGCCTGTCCTTCCATACTGCTACAGTCCTTACACTGTATGTTGTAGATAATGCCTGTTTTTTCTTCTTGGGCTACTGGGTCTTTTGGGTTACTTAAGATGTTCTGAAGGGTTTTGGTTGGTTTATATGCTACGGTGATGCCATGTGGTTGTAACAGTCTTTTGGTAGTTTCTGAGATGTTTCTGATGTATGGCAGTGTTATCCTTTTCATAGCTTCTGTTGGTTGTGTTGTAGTGGTTTGGATAGTCAGGCGCTTTTGTGATAAAGCCTTGCCACTAGCCGATTGGGCACAACAATGGGAGTGGGAGCAACCTCTGACTTCCTGCTGGCTTCCCCATTGACTTTGCTTGTGGGAAGCTGGCAGGGAGTGTAAAAAATCACTCCTCCTCTTCCTCCTCCTTGGCTGACCTGCGGAACTGCTTGCCACTTTGCTGGGATGAGCCAATTGGGTGCAGGGGCCAGAGGGAGGTAGGAAAGAGGGCAAGGATGCACCCCTCCCATCTTCCCTTGTGCCACATAACTTATGGGTTTCTGTGAAGTGTAGTTGGAAGGCATGCTGAAGCTGCCACAACTTTGCCAAATTTCAATCCCACAGGAGTCATGAGTCCCAGATTTTGGATGCATTCTTTACGTTAGCCCATTTGAGGTACCTTGGTTCAAAAATTGTTGCTCTGTGATGCACCATTCTGCCCAATTGAAGGTTACAAACAGACAAAGAGACATGAGAGTTTTAGTATTATATAGATTTCTCATGTTTAAAAGCTGGCCATGAGAAAGAGTTTGATTTATTCCTTTGTTGATCATCTATCATCTACTCTATCTATCTATCTATCTATCTATCTATCTATCTATCTATCTATCATCTTTTATTTATAATTTGTTCAGAACTAACGATTAGGTCCTCCTCAGATGTAATATTTAAAATTTCATAATTCTATACTCATATTTTTTCTTTGAATAAAATATCTTAGTTGGTAGTTATCTTTTGTTTTGTTAATGAATTTGGAATTTAGTGTGCACACTCTGGTATTATTCATTTCAAAATAGTTCCCTGCTTCTTCCAACAAAATAAATGAGATCAATTGGAGTCAGGAGCTGTATCCATGCATCAGAATGCCTAAACCTGCAACAGATCACTTTCATCACATGCACCAATTCAAAAACCAGACCCCTCTTTCCTGAGAAGTCTTGAAGGGTCAATCTATCTTCTCCCAAGATGGCATATGACATCAATTAGACATACTGAAATGGAATTTTGAACAGAGACCTATTTGTGATAATAAGGTGTGACAAAAATCATCTACCAAGCTAAGGCAACTATTGTCATTTCCCTGAAGGAGCAGGAATAAAATTTAGATAAACTTGCCAACAGACAGCCATGATGATTAAGCAACTTCTCATTCCATAGCAGTCAAACCTAATTTACTAAAATGGTTGGAGGAAACAACCACAAGGGTGTATTTTCTCTAAACAGGAAGACATTGTCAGACATTGTAGTGCCTCTTGCCATTCTACATTCTTCTGACAAATTATGCAATCTCAGCTTCTTCTTTTACTGACTAAAGTTAGATTTTTGACTCTTTCTTGTGATCAAAGGGAAATAAAAGCACCACTTCTGTTGTTGGAATAACTTCATTAAACTAGTACATAGCTGTCCCATGTATGTAAAGAAACATATCCTATAATATAAGCTGCTCAAAAAAATAAAGGGAACACTGATATAAGACATCCTAGATCTAAATGAATGAAATATTCATATTAATTACTTTGTTCATTACATAGTTGAATGTGCTGACAACGAAATCACACAAAAAGCAATGGAAATCAAATGTAAGCAACCCCTGGAGGTCTGGATGTGGAGTTACACTCAAAAATTAAAGTGGAAAAGAACACTACAGGCTGATCCAACGTTGATGTAATGTCCTTAAAACAAGTCAAAATGAGGCTCAGTAGTGTGTGTGGCCTCCACGTGCCTGTATGACCTCCCTACAACGCCTGGGCATGCTCCTGATGAGGTGGCGGATGGTCTCCTGAGGGATCTCCTCCCACACCTGGACTAAAGCATCCCCCAACTCCTGGACAGTCTGTGGTGCAATGTGGCGTTGGTGGATGGAGCGAGACATGATGTCCCAGATGTGCTCAATTGGATTCAGGTCTGGGGAACGGGCGGGCCAGTCCATAGCATCAATGCCTTCATCTTGCAGGAACTGCTGGCACACTCCAGCCACATGAGGTCTAGCATTGTCTTGCATTAGGAGGAACCCAGGGCCAACCGCACCAGCATATGGTCTCACAAGGGGTCTGAGGATCTCATCTCGGTACCTAATGGCAGTCAGGCTACCTCTGGCGAGCACATGGAGGGCTGTGCGGCCCCCTAAAGAAATGCCACCCCACACCATTACTGACCCACTGCCAAACCGGTCATGCTGGAGGATGTTGCAGGCAGCAGAACGTTCTCCACGGCGTCTCCAGACCCTGTCATGTCTGTCACATGTGCTCAGTGTGAACCTGCTTTCATCTGTGAAGAGCACAGGGCGCCAGTGGCGAAGTTGCCAATCTTGGTGTTCTCTGGCAAATGCCAAACATCCTGCACGGTGCTGGGCTGTAAGCACAACCCCCACCTGTGGACGTCGGGCCCTCATACCACCCTCATGGAGTCTGTTTCTGACCGTTTGAGCAGCCACATGCACATTTGTGGCCCACTGGAGGTCATTTTGCAGGGCTCTGGCAGTGCTCCTCCTGTCCCTCCTTGCACAAAGGCGGAGGTAGCGGTCCTGCTGCTGGGTTGTTGCCCTCCTACGGCCTCCTCCACGTCTCCTGATGTACTGACCTGTCTCCTGGTAGCGCCTCCATGCTCTGGACACTACGCTGACAGACACAGCAAACCTTCTTGCCACAGCTCGCATTGATGTGCCATCCTGGATGAGCTGCACTACCTGAGCCACTTGTGTGGGTTGTAGACTCCATCTCATGCTACCACTAGAGTGGAAGCATTCAAAAGTGACCAAACCATCAGCCAGAAAGCATAGGAACTGAGAAGTGGTCTGTGGTCACCACCTGCAGATCCACTCCTTTATTGGGGATGTCTTGCTAACTGCCTATGCTTTCCGCCTGTTGTCTATTCCATGTGCACAACAGCATGTGAAATTGATTGTCAATCAGTGTTGCTACCTAAGTGGACAGTTTGATTTCACAGAAGTGTGATTGACTTGGACTTACATTGTGTTGTTTCAGTGTTCCCTTTATTTTTTTGAGCAGTGTATATTGAAAAACAAGTGAATTGCTGTAAGGATTTATTCAGAGAGGAATGTATAGTATTCAGCTTAATTATACTTGACAGTCAGTTGATTACTACTAGATATGAAATACTACAAGTCATATTGAATTCAGTTACTCCCAGGAAAATATGTACAGCTATTACTTAACTTACAATAATTTGTTTAGCAATGATTGTTACAAAATTACAATGGTGCTGAAAAAAGTGACTTACGACCAGTACTCACACTTATGACCATCGCAGCATCCCTGCAGTCACATGATCAAAATTCGGGTGCTGGCAACCAGCATGTATTCACATGATCACCATTAGCAATCTTCCCAGCCGGCTTCCGACAAGAAAATCAATGGGGAAATCCAGATTTTCTTAACAACCGCGTGATTCACTTAATGACCATGTGATTCGCTTAACAGCTGTGGCAAAAAAGGTCATAAAATTGGTCATGGTCATGTGATGCCTCACTTAATGACCGCATCACTTAGCCACCAAAGTTCCAGTCCCAATTGTGGTTGTAAGTCAAAGAGTACCTGACTGCAGCCAAAATTGATGTACTGATTATTCCAAAAATTAAAAACTAAGTTCCAGATAGTTTTGAGATAATTTTCAGATTTTATTGAAGCAAAGATCCTGGGCTGGAATGTGGAATGGGTTTTCCAGATTTCCAGAAAATCCAGAATTACTTTTTATCCCCTCCTCCCCAGTGTCACTTTTGTAGCTGTGGCCCCCCCAAAAAAGTGATGAGGGCTCTCTACTGAATTTCAGTAGCTGACCCTGAATTTCAGTACTGACCCTTCAGTAGCCCCCCCTCTAATCATTCTATAATTATGAATGTTAATATTATTTAATATTAGTAGGCCCACCTAATGGCCCAGGAACACCTCACGCCGGCTTATTATTGAAGCTTAATTCACATACATATAGGAAATTATTGGAAGACACACTTAAAACTGATTTGTTTCTCTGAGAGGGAAAGAGAGAAAATGTGGAGTACAACTGCAAGAAATCCTGCCATATAGATACTTAGAGCAAGATCTATAGTTCTATAAATAATAGTGGTGCAATAAAGTTTATACTGCAATGCGCTCTACATGGGGCTACCCCTGAAGAGTATCCGGAAGCTTCAGCTGGTCCAGAATGCGGACGCGCGGACAGTTATTGGTGCCGTAAAATCGGCTCATGTGACACCTCTGCTGCGCGAACTGCATTGGGTTCCAGTCTGCTTCCGGGTCCAATTCACTTGGATTTTATATTTATTTTTATGGATGTTCTAATTTTATATTTATGTTTTTAATTTGTTTTATTGTGAACCGCCCAGAGTCCGCCGGTTTGGGGGAGATGGGCGGTAACACAAACTTAAATAATAAATAAATAAATAAAAATACTGCATCTAGGCTGATCCCTTTCAATGTCCAATCTGGATTGAGATTTGGGGAAAAAACAGTTTTGTTATCCCCATATTCTAGCATACAGAAATCAGTCTTATTTTTGCTTTGGATTTTTTTCCTAGTACCATGGGATATACTTATTAGACAAACTAAGCTTTTTGAGGAGACGTCAGAACTTCAGTAGCTGACAGTTTGTGATTACTCTCATCTTTCTACTAAGAGTACAGAAAGGCTATTGAGGAAGGAAACCTATTTTTTTTACATTTGTTCTCTCTAACTGTGCTTCATTATCACTAGTCTGATGATTTTTTTCCCTCCTGAGCTGCATTAGCTACCTGACTTGGCATAGTGATGGATTCATGTTTATCAAATCTTATAATTTGTTCATTAGCCAATATTTCTACTCTGATTGGCTGAAATTTCAGGAGGTCGCACAGGTGTTTTTCCATTTAACTGAAGACAACAGGGGGTACATGTATTTCAGACATTCAGAAATGTGTATAGAAATTAAGGCTTTCTTCGTAGTTTTAAATTTTTGCTTTAAAAAGGGAAAACTGTCTACTTCCTGGTAGTAATGTTTGAATTGTCCATTTAGAGCATTTTGTTTGTTTGTGTTTCCTTAAGCATATTCAGATGTCCACTTGCACTGACATGATTCTCTGGATCAGCCTTTCTCAACCTAACCCTTGAAATATTTTTCAGGCCTCGGGAACCCCTGCACATTCAGGCTCAAATATAGGCCAGAAGCTACAAAATTATTATATTTGTTTCTTGTGTAGGCCTGTATATATGCATTAACAGTGTTCTTAAACTAAAAATAAAGAATGAAACTTACCTCTTTAATGTGAAGTTGCTGATTTTGAAATAATTTCTTAAATAAATCGTGATCTCCCAGGGAACCCCTAGTGACCTCTCGCAGACCCCTAGGGTTCCATGGAACCCTGGTTGAGAAACCCTGATCTGGATTGATCTTTTGACATGGTGAGTCTTTCCTCCAATGCTTTATAGCTCTATCATATATTAAAGACATGTGCTGTGAGACAATATGAAACTTACAGCTTGGATTCCTGGAATCTCCACATAGGGCTCAAAAAGAGTCTCATGTCGATCACTGGAGGACTACTGCCAACTAAAAAAATATTAATCAAAATGGAGCAGTGTTTTGACTCAGTATTAGATTCTTATGCTTTACAAAACAGTTTATGGAGATCAAAACAGACATTTCAATATTCAAGCAGTGGGCATGAAAGTTACACTAGTTTTTTTTTTTTTTAAGAAAGGTGATTTAAATGATGTTTATGCTATAAAAATGTAACATTCCTTTAATAAAGAAATTGATTTTAAATGCAAGAAAACAAACCAGATTCTTACTTGGAGAGCAGATTGAGCAGCATATCTGAATCATTTTACAGCTTAACTTACAATATTTTGTGGAGTCCTTGGTGCTCTCTGAGCCTTGTTGTTTTCTTGCAGATGTTTCATTGCCAGGCTAGGCAACATCTTCAGTGGCACATACCTAGCCTAGCAACGAAATGTCTGCAAGAAAACAACAAGGCTCAGAGAGCACCAAGGACTCCACAGTTCAACCCTGAGCTACAAATATTCTCTTTGATTGTTACAATATTTTGTCCTAAATTTGCATCTGTGTGTATATGATATCACATGCAGATTTTATAAAACTCTGCCATTTTTATCTTCCTCCTCCTCTCAAATAACAACATTCACCTGATTATGTCTTACTGAATTCCTAACTTCTTTGACTCACGTTTCATGATGCCACTCTGCTCCATAGTCAAGCGATGTCAGAGAGATAGTCAGAACTGGTCATTTGGATTCTACCTAAAGAGACTAATGTCTCTACTGCTTTCTTGGTAGGAATGAGTAAGGAAAGCTAGAAGAGTGACAGCCATGAGGTACCATCATGCTTCCGAGACTACACCTCAACTTTACATTCAATTCCAGGCCTGAATTGGAGGAGAGTGGCAAAAAATATTTTGGTAATCTAATTTAACTGTTATAGAGTGTAAGGTAAAGGTAAAGGTTCCCCCCGCACATTTGTGCAGTCGTGTCCGACTCTAGGGGCCGGTGCTCATCTCCGTTTGTTAGCCGAAGAGCCAGCGTTGTCCGAAGACGCTTCCGCGGTCATGTGGCCGGCATGACGCGCGCGGAACGCTGTTACCTTCCCACCGAAGTGGTACCTATTCATCTACTTGCATTTGCATGCTTTCGAATTGCTAGGTTGGCAAGAGCTGGAGCTAGTGCGGGAGCTCACTTCGCACGCAGGGTTAGGGATTCGAACCTCCGAACTTGCGATCTTCTGATTGACAAGCCTGGCGTCTTATCCACTGAGCCACCACGCCCCTGTTATAGAGTGTTCATGAGTGCAAAAGACCATGCAAATATCCAGTTTTCACTTCACTGCCCAGAATACAGTACTAGGCAGTGTACTGGGCAGTATAATTATTAAATGGGTTGTCTGAAGAGATCAAGAGTCTGTCTGTCTGTCTGTCTGTCTGTCTGTCTGTCTGTCTATTTATCTCTCTATATCTATATCTATATCTATATCTATATCTATATCTATATCTATATCTATATCTATATCTATATCTATATCTATATGTCTCTATCTATATATCATCTCTCTCTCTCTCTCTCTCTCTCTCTCTCTCTCTCTCTCTATCTCTATCTCTATCTCTATCTATATCTATATCTATATCTATATCTATATCTATATCTATATATCTATATATCTATATCTTTATATCTATCATATCTCTCTCTCTCTCTATCTCTCTATCTCTCTATCTCTCTATCTCTATCTCTATCTCTATCTCTATCTCTATCTCTATCTCTATATCATCTCTCTATCTCTATCTCTATCTCTATCTCTATCTCTATCTCTATCTCTATCTCTATCTCTATCTCTATCTCTATCTCTATCTCTATCTATATCTATATCTATATCTATAATTATATCTCTCTATCTCTATATCATCTCTCTCTCTCTCTATCATCTCCATCTCTATCTCTATCATCTCTATCTCTATCTCTATATTTATATCTATCTATCTATCTATCTATCTATCTATCTATCTATCATCTATCTTTTTATCTCTCTCTCTCTCTCTCTCTATCTATCTATCTATCTCTATGTATATCTCTATCTCTATGTATATCTCTATCTATATCTATCTGTTTATATCTATCTGTTTATATCTATCTATCTATCTATCTATCTATCTATCTATCTATCTATCTATCTATCTGATGATGTTTGAACATCCAGAAGTCATCACATTTATGCCTTCTTATGAAACAAAACAACAAAGCCTAGTTCCTCTTTTAACAAATTTCTTTTCCTCTTTCACAGTACATATTTAAACTTGTCAGTGAGATACATTTGTTTTGCCAACAGCTAATTAAATAAAATTGAATTAAAATCACTGTGTGATATAAATAATTCATTGGAAAGGCACTGACTTAAAAGCAAAGCATAACTGCCTCACTTTCTTGGAATATAGGTAGAATGGACTTAACCTACATTTTAGAAAATCAAACCAAAAAATCCAATGGAACAAAGGATCATGAAACATATACTGCATGAGGGCTGATGCATCTGGGGAAACAATGATAATGCTGAGCAAGGTAGATGGAAGTAGAAGAAGAAGCTGACACTTAGTGAGGGAGATAGCTGGAGTACTGGGAGCATCTACAAGAATTATTTAATGCGGCAAGAGACAGGATAGCTTGGAAAGCTTTTATCCATAATCACCAGAAGTTGGCTACAACTCAACACAACCTAACAACATTTTTCTGAATGGTTGGGAATCTTGCTATTTGCAAGCTCTTGTCACCCTGTGTGTGCAGTGTTGTTATAAATTTAGTCACACATTCAATTTGTAGAGTTCTGGCTTTTTGATAGTTGGGAATGAGCACTTTCTTTTTAAAAATATGATTAGACATAGAGAGACCACAGTAAACCTGGCAATGATCTAATGATTCCGCTGGAGGATAGAGTTATTGATTTATTTATTTTTATAAACATATATATCCAACAGATAAGCACTACACACAGCAGCTAAAAGCAATTAAAACTAGTACAAATTTAAAATAAAATAAAAGTAAAACAGAGACAAGGCTAATAAAACAATTAACTAAATTAACTAAAAAGGAAAAAAAATATTGATAGCATAGGACTTCCGGTGAAGATGGACGGCGGCTGGGGCAAAGTAGAAGAAGCTCCGTAAAGAAATTTAGAGACCCTGTGGAACTGAGCCAGCTTTGCGAATTTAAAAACCAAAAAGCGGCGGTAGAAAGAGTGGAGAATGTGGCTCTTTTGAAAGAAAAAAACTTTCGGCGGCTTCGGAAGGCGGGCGAGTCATTTGTTTGTCCGGTTTAAGTGTCTTCTTTGACTCGCGGAGAAAATCAAGCCAGGAAGCTGGAAAGCGAAAGTAGGTTCCGCGTAGGGAAAGTCTTTGAAAGAGATGAGCGCCGCAGATCGCTTCATCAAGACAATTTGAAAAACAAATTAATCAAAAGCAATTGTTTCTAAACGAAGAAACTAAGCGAAAGATATTTGGGTGAGAAGAGAAATAATTTCCCTACTGAAAACTTTTACAAAGACGGAATTAATTAATTAATTTAAACAAGCAAACGAAGCCATTTTGTTCTTATAGAAATAACTTAAGTATAAGTATATAAGTATATAAATATAAGTATATAAGTATATAAGTATTAGATAATTAAGATATTAGATAAAATGAGTGTTAGTACTAGAAGCAAGGTTAGAAGAGGATCTGATACAGGGGAAGGAGAATGGTTAAAATCTTTGTTTGAAGATTTTACAGTCAAGACCACTAAGACAATTTCACAAACAGTGACAAAGGTGCTAGAAGAAAAACTAGAAGATTTTGAAACCAGATTAGAACAAAAACTAGGAAAGATAGAAAAGAGATTAAAAGATGATATACTTGGAGTTAAGAAACAGATTGAGAAATGTGAAGAAAACCTTGACAAAGAAGAAGAGCGCATAACAATATTAGAACTAAAAGAGAAAGAATACTGCATAAAGTTGAGGGGTGTGCCAGAAGGGAAAGAAGAGAATACGAGAGAAGTAATTGTTCAAATGTTAGCAAATTTAATTGATTGGGAGGAAGAAAGAATAGAGGAGGAAATTGAAAGAATGTTTAGAGTAAACTCAAAATATGCAACATTGTATAAAAAACCAAGGGATTTAGTGATTGAATTCTCAAAAAAAAAAGACAAGGAATATAATAATACAAACATCATACAACAAAAAGATAGAAATTGAAGGGAAGGACATTACTATTTACAAAGAAATACCAGCAAAAATATTAAGGAAAAGAAAAGAATATAGATTTCTAACAGATCTTTTGGGAAAAAACAATATAAATTATAGGTGGGAAATACCAGAGGGTTTAAGTTTGATGTTTAAAAACCAAAGATTCAAATTAAACTCAATACCAAAAGCAAAGGATTTTCTGAAAAGATTTGAAAAAGAGATAGTTAATCCAGGGGATCAGAGAATAAGGGAGAAAGAGACACTCCAGTTTTCAAAAGAAAAAGGAGCATCAAACTCTAAAGAATTTGTTTCGCTTCTAGTAAATGAGTGAATTAAAGGCCATCACTTGGAATATTAATGGGGCCAATTGTCCTGTTAAAAGAAAACGATTGTTCCAACTACTAAGTAAATTAAAACTTGATATTACATGCCTCCAGGAAACGCATATCAAAAAAATAGATACAAAATACTTAATCAATAAAAAACTAGGAATAGAATTTATTACAGCAAATGAAAAAAAAATGGAATAGTAATATATGTAAAACCCTATTTAAAGCCCAAATTAATACAAAAAGATGAAAATGGAAGGTATATTATCATTGAAATTGAAATTCAAAATTCTAAAATATTAATAATTGGAATATATGCCCCTAATAACAATCAAAAAATTTTTTACAAAGAATTATTAAATAATTTTACAGAATATACACAAAACAATTGGCTAGTAATGGGGGATTTAAATGGAGTAATCATGCCAAAATTAGATAGGAAATCACATTGTCAAATTAAAGATTACCAAGGCAAATTACCTAGGGAATTTTTTGATATGACAAAAAATGTATCTCTAATTGATGCCTGGAGAAGCCAAAATGGAAACGCCAGAGAATTTACCTTTTATTCAAATAGATATAAATCATTCTCAAGAATTGACATGATATGGACATCAAAAAATATGGAAAATAAAATCAAAGAATGTACAATTCTACCGAAGACTTTATCAGACCATAACCCTGTACAAATAACTCTGAAGATAAATTAAAAAAATTATAGATGGAGACTAAATGAAAATATCTTGAAAAATAAGAAAAATTTAGATGATCTAAAAAAGAAAGTACAAGAATTTTTCATTTGGAATTTGGATACAGAAGTTAAATTAGAAACAGTCTGGGATGCTAGCAAGGCCTTCATGAGAGGACACTTCATATTGGTGAATAATTACCAAAAGAAAAATAGTAATAAAAAATTACAAACAATTTTGGACCAAATAAAAGAAAAAGAAAAAGAAATACAAAACAATAATAAAAAGGAAGAAATTTTAAACCAGATTAAAATATTACAATTACAAGTAAAAATTTTAATGACAGAAGAGATTGATAGAAAATTAAAATATACTAGACAGAGAAATTTTGAACATGCGAACAAACCAGGTAAATGGTTGGCATATAAATTAAGAAAAGAAAGAGAAAAACAAATAATTTTAAAAATTAGAGAAAATGACATGGATTTAATTCAAAATGAAAAAATTAAAAATGCCTTCCATACTTACTATACAAAATTATACAAAAAACAAAAAACACAATTGGACAAAATTGAACAATATGTTCAGGAATGTGACTTAGAAAAATTAACAAATGAACAAAAAGATATTACAAATAATTTGATCACATCACAAGAAATAACAGAAACAAATACAAGACTGAAAATAGGTAAAACCCCAGGACCCGATGGGCTATCTGCGGGATATTATAAATATTTTAAAGAACAATTAACAGATCCACTTAAAAAATTATTTAATTCAATTCTCGAGGGCAATGAGATACCAAAATCATGGACAGAAGCTAAAATTACTTTAATTCCCAAAGAAAACCAAGACTTAACAAAATGTCAAAATTACAGACGAATTTCTTTATTAAATAACGATTATAAACTATTCACTAGCATTTTGGCTGAAAGATTAAAAAAAATTCTACAAAATTTGATAAATCGTGATCAGAATGGATTTTTACCAAATAGACAAATTAATGAGAATTTACGTACAATAATAAATCTGATAGAATATGTAAATGTACATAATGAAAAATCTATAATGCTACTATTTCTAGACGCAGAAAAAGCATTTGACAACGTAAATTGGGATTTCATAATTAAAACACTAGAACATAGAAATTTTGGGGATAAATTTATAAAAGCAATTCAGGCAATTTACAAGTTACAGAAAGCCAAAATTATAGTGAATGAAGAAGAAACGCAAGAAATTAATATAGAAAAAGGTACACGTCAAGGTTGTCCATTATCTCCGTTAATATTTATATTAGTATTGGAGGGTTTATTGCAAAAAATTAGAAAAGACGATAATATTGAAGGCGTCAAAATTAAAAAAGAAACTTACAAATTAAAAGCCTTTGCAGATGATTTGGTGATAATTTTACAAAACCCACTAGATTCAATAGAAAACTTAAACAAAAAGTTGCAAGAATTTGGAGAGGTAGCAGGTTTTAAAATAAATAACCAAAAAACTAAAATGATAAATTTGAATATGACAAAAGAAGAGGGAGAAAAATTGGAACAAAAATCAGGATTCCAAAATGTTAAACAAATTAAATATTTAGGAATACAGATAACTGCTAAAAATATAGACTTATTTAAAAATAATTACGTTAAAATATGGAAAGAAATCAAGAATGATCTGGAAAAATGGGAACCTCTACAATTGTCGCTGTTGGGTAGAATAGCGACAATAAAGATGAATATATTACCTAGAATTTTGTATCTGTTCCAGACGATCCCTATAACAATAACAGACCAGACCTTTATAAAATGGCAAAGAGATATAACAAAATTCATATGGCAAGGGAAAAAACCCAGAATAAAATTAAAATATTTACAAGATAATAAAGAAAGAGGAGGATTGGGATTACCAAATTTAAAATTATATTATGAAACTTGTGGTATGGTCTGGCTAAAAGAATGGATAATATTGGAAAATACAAATATACTAAATTTAGAAGGACATGACAATAGATTCGGTTGGCACGGTTATATGTGGTACAATAAAAGTAAAGTTAACAAAGCATTCAATAATCATATAATTAGGAAATCATTATTAAGAATATGGAGCAGATACAAAAATTCTTTATTACCTTCACTTCCACTGTGGACATCATCTCAGGAGGCATATGCCAGAAAAGAAAGTTCAAATGATAAAAAATGGTTAAGGTACAAAGATTTGCTTAAATTTAGTGGAAATAATTATGAATTTAAAACAAGAGAAGAATTAGAAAAAGAGGGTTACAAATGTCAATGGTTCATATATTTCCAATTAAAAGAACAATTCAAATTAGATCAAAAAACGTTCAAATTTCTGAAATCAACAGAAAACTGGGATAATATATTATGGAAAGAGAATGACCATTTGATTTCAAAATTATATAAAAAATTATTAGAATTAAAAACTAATGATATAATAACTAAAAATTATATGATAAAATGGGAAGAGAATTTGGGCAAAGAGATCAGTTACGAAGATTGGCAAACCATTTGGACTAAAAACACTAAATTTACTTTAAGTAATAACTTAAAAGAAAACAATTATAAGATGATTTTCAGATGGTATATGACTCCTGAGAAATTATATAAAATGAAATGTTTAGGATCAAATATATGTTGGAAGTGTAAAATAAAAGTGGGATCTTATTATCATTTATGGTGGTCTTGTAAAAAAACAAAAAAATTTTGGGAAAAAATCCACAATTGTATTTGTAAAATCATTGGAATTAATATGGAAAAGAAACCAGAATTTTACTTATTGGGACTTATGGATACAAAGTGGACTAAAGACTGTAAAAATTTACAATTACATCTGATCGCTGCAGCAAGGATAACCCTAGCGAAACATTGGAAAGAAGAACAGACTCCATCAATAGAAGAATGGATTTTTAAAACAATGGAATTAGCACAAACGGACAGATTAACGAACTTGGTAAAAGGTAAAGAAATCGGAAATTATGAATCAACATGGAACCCCTTTTTAAATTTCATACAAAAGAACTATAATATAAAACAAATTTTGTAAGATAAAAAAGATTAAAGATAAAAGAGAAGGATGAAAATGAAATCAATAAAAGAGATAAAATACTAATATAAAGACAAAATATCAAAAAGGAAGGAAAGATACAAAGGAAATAGTTTTGTTAAATATATATTATAAAAGTTTTTTCGTAAAAGAAACAGGAAGTCATTCTGTTCTATATGTAACTATGTATGTTGTCTTTGTTTTGTGTTATGTGTTTTATGTAATTATGTTGTGTATATGTTGTAAATCTTTGTAAATGTAGCTATTGATGTGATGTGTAAATATTTTAAATAATAAAACTTTATTAAAAAAAAAATACTGATAGCACGGAGGAACACAAAATAGGACCTTAAAGGAAAACGTATCCTGTCCATTCCCCTTTTATGATTTTAAAAGGTATTTTAAGCTTTTAGAAATATGTTACAAATATATTTCCTATAGTTTTCTGCTACAGGTTGGTGGGAATTGTGCCACCATTATTTGGTTTGCAAGTGATTTTCAGTGGGACTTGTGGTGTGAAGGAGTTCAACTTGTAATCCATTAATTATCTATCATTGTTCTACATGAGGGGGTTATTTATTATGTGGTCACATTACTTCTAGGTCCATCCTTAAAATTCATTACAGAAACTTATTCACAGGGGTTTTTTAGGTTATGGGTTGAGACTTGAACCTGACAAGATAACGTATGCAGGAATAGTACAACTTCAGAATATTCACTCAGAAAATTTTACCATTTATTCTTTGAATAAGACCATATTTATCCTAAAAAGAAGACATCCATGAATTTAATATGGTCCTCAACAAAACAGGTTTGTAGCCACTTGAGTAATATAATGACATTAATCCTGAACCTTACAAGAACTAAAAAGACTTGCATAATGGCAGAATACCAGCTCCCCAAATATTCATGGACTGTCAAAATGAGACATATCAGCAAAGGGAATAAAAAGAAATGCATGCGTCAGAGACAGAGATGCGGTTGGGAAGAGTCACTGGGATGAATCATGGGTCAAGTGCAACAAAGGAGAAGTAAAAATGGTGTGAACAACTAGAATATGGTATATGTGAGAGCATATTTTCAAAAGCAAAGAGTCTAATACCAGATCAATCCATTGGCAAGACAAGACAAAGAGGGAAACTGTCTCTCTGCCAAAAGAGAGTGGCTTCTAGCCCTTTGCATTGTGCTGGCAGAAGAAAGAAAAAATTGAGTGTTGAATTCACTATAAATAGAACTCATATTTGATACACCAGAATCCTTTTGTAATGGTTTTATAACTTTTCTACAATAAAACCTCTAATCTGAACTTTTGTGTCCCTAGAAATCTATAATAATTTAATTTAATTTAATTTAATTTAATTTAATTTAATTTAATTTAATTTAATTTAATTTAATTTAATTTAATGCCCTGCCCTGCCCTGCCCTGCCCTGCCCTGCCCTGCCCTGCCCTGCCCTGCCCTGCCCTGCCCTGCCCAGGAGAGCACACAAATGTGGGTGGGGGAACCTCTAATACAGGTATAAGAGAAACAGAGGAAGTGAAAGTAGCAATTGTTATTGTTTTGTTAGATAAAGAGCTCCTTCTGTTCTCTTTTGTTTTATATAACAAAAGCATGTTTAAATTATGATTGTTTTGTTTCAATAGGGATAAAGTATATCTTTATATTAAACCAAAACCAACATGAAAAAAGATAATGTATTTTTCAGATCAGATCAACAAGTATCGGGATCTCATAGTGCACAGACTATGATTGTCCAGCAGCCCCATAAACTGAGACAAATTTCTACAATCTCGTTCAGTGTGCTTAACTATTACACCACACTGGCTCATGATTACATTAACAAACAAAATGTACTGTATAAACCAAATCCCCCCATACTGTATGTTGGGCCCATGATGACTTGGGAGAAGCCCACGGTGGCCATGAAATCTCAGACTTTCTCAGATCTCACCACCAGTGCCATCATAATGTGAATAACCACCAATCATAAAATTAGATTGAACAGCTCAGGCAGGGATGCCACTGTGCAAATAGGAGGACAGTACAATAGAAGCATCTCCCACTTGTCCTTTTAGCCCAAATGCATACCTAGAGCCCCACATCTAGCCATTTGCAGAACACAGCTTTCAGTAATCATCAGGATCTCCTGATGGACAAGTGCCACTCCTCCCTCCTGCCCTGAAGTTGAGGCCAATGCAATATCTGAAAGCTATGTAAGCTTATCTCAGTCAAGCACATTCATCCCATCCTCCCTGCATGTCCACCCCCTGATTCAATAATATGCCAGGTCTAGCTTTTTGTCTACAATCAAAATGTGGATTAAGATGCCTTGATTAGATAGAATGCCCTTCTCATGGATAGAATGAAGATAGATAGAATGCTCCTTCTCTCTGTCCCTCTCATGGTGCTGTCCTCCTGTTTACAACCTCCCATCTTTGCTTCATCCCTCTCCTACCCTAGACAGTACAGTGGCTTGAATGCCAGCATCAGTGTTATCTCACAGAATCTTGGGGAAAAAAACTATCCACTTCAATTTCTACAGTTCCTACCAACCACTTTTTACCTGTCTTCCCCACCATTCC
The DNA here is from genome assembly GCA_023362775.1 of Charina bottae. Taxonomy (NCBI): domain Eukaryota; kingdom Metazoa; phylum Chordata; class Lepidosauria; order Squamata; family Charinaidae; genus Charina; species Charina bottae. The sequence goes on from JALMGJ010000002.1 coordinate 244,140,479, forward strand.
CTTCTCTCAGCTGGGCAAAATGTTCCAGACACCATTTTTATCACCCTGTTCCCTTATTCCAGAGATCACTTCTAACTCCGCGCTCCATCAGCCATTTGAGGGTATCAACTTTTCCTTAACCACCCAACTTTCCAACACAATTTTTATTTATTTATTTAATAATACTCAATACTTCTTCAGTTATTTCTCCAATGCTTTTACTCGCTTCCTAACAAAATCCTCTAATCTTATTTTCTTGACTCTCTGTTCTCTACGTCTGTCTAACGCTGCTCTTCCATGGCCCTTCCACTTCTCTGAACAGCTGTACTGAAACTCTTTCAGATCTTCCTCAGGCCACTAGTTGACCTCTGGGCAGCAAGCAAGTTCCTGATCTAACTCTCTGTCTCCATTATCCAGTTTCCATTTATAATTTTTTTAAAATGTGCTTCTTGGCCCCAACAGAAAAAGAAAGAAAGCCCATTGACAGTTTCGTAACTGAATGGCCTATATGATATTTTAAAATAAGGTTTTAATTAGAAAATGAAGGACTGAATTAGCCTAGGAAAATTAGCCTAGGAAATTCTTCAGGTATGCAGCAATGATCCTTTACACAAAGGCAAATCAATTTTATTTATTCTTTTGAAGGACATTTTCATATATATGTCCTGATCTGGGTAAGAAACCATCCTTAATCAACCCTCCTCCCTGTAGTTGCTTTTCTTACAAAGTAAGAGATGGCCAGTTTGCTCAGGCTTTTGAAACTGGACAAGTAGCTTAGAAGTTAAAGGATCTCCCCTGGTCCTTCTGTTTCACTTCAGTAGTCAATTTCCTTTGCCATAGGTTTAACTTTTTTTTTCTATCCAAAAGGAAGGGTAGCTTAAATAATCCTGAGGATTAGTTATACATTCAAGCAGAATGTGCCATTTTCTGAATTCCTTCTGTATTATACCTTCAAATATTAACCAAGCAATCATGTAATTTTTATTTATTTATTAAACAGATTTATAAGGCCACCCAACTCACACACGGTGACTCCAGGCGGCTTACAGAATTAAAAACCATAAAAACACAACAAACACCGCCCCGGCGGCAGCAAACACATTCATACCAGCTACTTGATTGGCTCCGAAGCAGCTTGGGATCCCCAGGCCTGTTGACAAAACCACGTCTTCATGGCCTTTGGGAAAAGGAGCAAGGAGGGGGGCAAGCTTATATCTGGGGGGATGATGTTCCAAAGGGAGGGAGCCACTACAGAGAAGGCCCTTTTCCTTGGTCCCACTAGATGTACCTCCCTAACTGAAGGGACCCGCAACATGCCCTACCTCCCCGCTCTGGTGGGCCGGATGGATGTAACTGGGGAAAGCGGTCCTGCAAATAACCTGGCCCCAAGCCATGTAGGGCTTTAAAGGTGATAACCAGCACCTTGAATTGGACCCGGAAGCAAATCGGCAACCAATGCAGCTCCTGAAAAAGAGGTGACACATGGGCAAGTCTAGGCTTGTGCAAAACTATGCGGGCTGCTGCATTTTGAACCAATTGAAGCTTCCAGATACTTTTCAAGGGAAGCCCCATGTAGAGCGCATTACAATAGTCCAAACTGGAGGTGACTAGGGCATGGGTGACTGTGAGAAGGGCCTGTTGGTCCAGGAATGGGCGTAGCTGGCGCACAACAAGCAGTTGTGCAAAGGCTCTCCTGGCCACGACTGCCACCTGCTCCTCGATATAATCAAATGTATAATGATATACATTTGTGTGTGTGTGTGTATTATAATTGATATAATCAAATGTATAACGAAGGATTGTAGACTGGAAAGAATTTTGGCAAACATCATGGGCTTTCAAGTCTAGTCTGTTCCTGATGCTTGTTGTCCAATAATCATTTGGTTGCTTCAGACCTGCTGTGACCAAACGGATATCATTTCACCAGTATTGTCTGTCAGTAACTGCTTCTTTGAGTTATTTAATGTTAAACTTGCATCACCAGTTATAGTACCTTTCTTCTGTCAGCCTTTTTTTCAATGGCTTTCAATTTTTCCAAGCATCAGGGTCTTCTCCAATGACTCTTCCTTTCCCAGGAAGACAATAAATATTGTCTTCCTGATAGATTAGCTTTTTATTTGGACATAGGCACTGTTCAGACATTTGATGTCCATCATTATCAAAACAAGAAATGGTCAATGGGACTTCGCTGAGGCTAATCCCTGTTGAGTCAGTCATAGTCTCCATTTGAAATGCCATCTGTATAATGGCAGGAAGATAGGTATTTTGGTCAATCCATTAATTTGATTTAAAAACTGGATGTACCTTAAGTAATCCAAACTGCAGGAATCCATTTTGAAATTCTGATAAAAGGTTGATTAATATCCATCGTCACTAATATGAGCATGAAGGGGAAATTTATTATTTTGAATCACAAATATCATGATTAAGGTGGAGCTTCTTTTTATATTAAAATAAGAGAGTGTATTCAAGTTAATTATGATTTGGATATGTGGCATATGACTTTTGAGGCCAGGCTGTCTGCTGTTGAGCTGGTGTGGAAAAAAACAGTATACCTCATTTAGTTTTAGCCATGCTCACATAATTGCTGGTTGGAAGTGCAAATAATCTGAAAGCTCTAATAATGAAAGTCAAGGAGCACAGTAAAAAAATGGGACTAAGATTAAGTATAAAGACCAAACTAATGACAACAGGTACAGCAACCAGCCTTTGTATTCACAATAAAGATATTGAAGTGGTGGATAATGTCTGCCTTTTTGGATCTCCTGTCAACAATAAAGGAACCAGCAATCAAGAAATATGCCACAGACTAGTACTTGGTAAAATAGCAATGAAGGACTTGAAAAAGATTTTCTGATGCCAGGATGTATCTATACCTATAAAGATAAGAATAGTGCATATTTTCTGGCAGAAAATAATTTTCATGTTTTGTAATTAATAACACTGAATCATGTACGGAGGAGGTGTGTCCTCCACTGTTGCCTCCATGAGCAGGGGCTGTGGTTGAAAGAGGACATTAATAAAGTCTATACAAAAATGCTTCCATGCATACAAACGACTGATTAATTTCCCCATTTCTTTGGTGTACTGTATTTAAACCAAGAACCAAATTAGGTATGAGCAACAGGTTGTCTGCTGATGTTGTGGGATTACAATTCCCATAATCCTCTCTATTGTTGTTATTAACTTGAGCCTCATCTCTATTGCTGCTATTGACTAGAGACATTGAGAGTTGCAGTTTGATAGGCTTTAGAGAGCCATATCTCACCTCACAAGTAAAATTATAGCATCTACTAACCTTTTTCAGTGATGGTGGGGAAGATTATTCTGAACCAAATGTTAAAGAAATGCTTCAGAAAAACAAAAGGGCATTCTTTTTTCTACAAGCACTTAATATATTTTATGAATATTATATCTTAGTCTAAGATAATTTGACTGATCTGGCCATTTTGAAGATTTTGAATCAATCTAAAGATTTTTTTTTAATCTTACTGAAAAATTAAGATTTCCTAGTCAGTACCAAGAAAGATCAAAACAGTCAAATATATTGGAAGTAATGGTTCACTGCTCAATATCAAAAGGCAAGAGAACTTATGCATGAATCTAATAGCTGAAACACTTTCATCAAATATAAAATTGAATCAATTGAAATATCCTGCTCTACATTCAAAAGGCAATTGACAAGTCTTGGCAATGTCTAAAGAAATCAGTTTTATATATCCTACACCCAACACCAGAGCTTTCATATGTATGACATTTAATCCTACCCATAAAGTTGTGAATGAGGCAGTAAATCAAAGTATGTGGGGAAGCAGTTCTAGTACTTGCTGAAAGGAAAGGCCAAATATGATGAAAGTATAGGTTAGCAATTCTTATCTGTGTGTAAGCCTTCCTTGGCTTCTTTTAGCCATACATGTTTTATTCCTTACTTGAGCATGGCTGGTCAGAAAAGACACTTGTTTGGGGCACTTTAGAGTTCAGACTGGAAGCACTAATTTGTTTGGGGCTGAAGAGATCAGGAGAGAAGGATTGCTAAGGATTCTGTCTCCAAGGGAATGCCCTCTACAAGAACCTTGTAGTCAAGCTTTCACAATGAACAGCCTGCCCATGGAGATCAGGACCACCCCCTCTGTCAGTCTTCCAAAGGCTATAAATATGTGGTTCTTAAGAAAAAAAATTGGGAAGTGTTGAGGATTAATCTAGTCCCAGAGGATGGCACAATAATTGTTATATAATGGTTGATTATGTTTTGCTATTTTTAATTTCATGTATTGATGATTTTAGCCACTCAGAGGTTTCAAGAGTTTTAGTTACTTATCCTTGGTCACAGAACCACTAAACATATCAAAAATATGCCATTGAGAATTGAGCAGTGTTGGAGCCATGGTAAGTAAGCAAGTAAGTACATCAATAGAGTCCCCTTTGGGGGAGATGGTGTGGTGATAAAAGTCGAATAAATAAATAAATAAATAGTTATGGAACAGAGTAGTAAGCAGTTGATCTGTGAGCATTTGGAAAATAATATATTACTCAAGAAAAAGTCATGCCAAACCAAACTTTTTAATAGAGTGACATAGTGCATTTTCACTTCAGCAAAGCATTTGTCTCCCATGAAATCTTATTAAAGATAACAAAATATATAATGGAATATGTTACCTTTGGATGGATGTAGAGCTGGTTGAACAATCATACCAAGCAACACACATCAGTGGTTCCACAGTAAGGTGAAAGACTTTGCAAGTGGCATACTACAGGGATCTGATCTACGTCTGTACTGTTTAATATATTTATAAATGACTTGGATAAGGTGTTAGAAAATATGATTATCAACCTGGCAAATAACACAAAACTGGAGAAATAGAAAGCACCTTTTGGAACAGCATTGAGATTCAAGAGGAAGAAGCCAGTGCAATGAATTGGAAAATGGAAAAATGCAGAGTCCCTCATGTATGTAGGAAAAAATCAAAGGTATCACTGGACAGGAGTACATATGAAAAGGATATGGGTGTCATACTGGATTGCAAGCCAAACATGAGTCAACTGTGTGATGCAAGTGCAAAGAAATAAAAATAAAAAGCAAATATAACCCTAGTCTGTGTAACAAAAGTATAATGTTACAACTAGATGTCAGATCACACCTAGAATATTGCATCCAATTCTGGGCACCAGATTTTAGCAGGACATTAACAAATTGTAACATATTATATAACCAGTCCATACTCCAGGAAATAAACCCAGACTGCTCCCTTGAGGGAATGATATTAAAGGCAAAACTGAAGTACTTTGGCCACATAATGAGAAGACAGGATACCCTGGAGAAGATGCTGATGCTAGGGAAAGTGGAAGGCAAAAGGAAGAGGGACTGACCAAGGGCAAGATGGATGGATGATATTCTGGAGGTGACGGACTTGACCATGTGGGAGCTGGGGATGGCAATGCCTGACAGGAAGCTCTGGCGTGGGCTGGTCCATGATGTCACAAAGAGTCGGAAGCATCTGAATGAATAAACAACAAAAAACATGTTATAGTTGCATTAATGTCCTTTCCATTCTCCCTATAAACAAAAACAAACAAACAAACAAACATGCTCTATTTTGTTTCTACTTCTTGTCTGTCTCTGGGTTGTCATGTACTAAATGAATCTTTTACTACATGAGTGGGTCTGAAATACAGTAGTGTACTGCCTGTTATTCTGTTTTAGTTATTGTGATGATCTCAACAACAATGTCCCAATAAACACTTCTCCATGCAGTTCAGTGAAATGCAGATAAAGCTTTATTCAGGATACATGTTAATTGAAGCACTCCTAAAGACTTGAATGCCTATTCCCGCCAAACTATTCCCTCTTAACTTCCCCCCTTGCGCGCCAATTCACCAACCAATGATCTCATGAGGCAAACGTTCCCATCTCCACTCTGCTGCAGGTGCGCGACCTTGGCTGAGCCATCTCCAGCCTCCACCACCAGACATAACACTCAACTGCCATTCCCCCTCATAACTACTCTACAAGCACTATACTAGGTTTAATTCCAATGGCAGGATTCATAGACATGAACCCTGACATGCCGACCCTCCAAAAGAAAGAGTAATATGGCAAGCACAAGAAAGGTTAAAAAATACAAATGAACATAAAGACATATTGAACAATTCCAGAAATCTTCAGGCTGCAAAACAGAAACAAGAACAATTGTACAATTAACCAGGTTTAGCAGGGAACTGATTATGGAATTTCTGTAGTAACCTTGGAGCAGACACATGAATTTTATCAACCCATTCCTCAAACCCCACAGGCAAATGTTTCCATTGAACCAGATACTGCAATTTGCCCCTATGCATTCTGGAGTCCAAAATGTTCAGAATCTCAAAATGTTCGTTATCTCCCACCATGATAGGTGGAGGTGTCACTGGATCTGGATGCCACTGGGGAGCAGGTTTAGCTGGTTTCAATAAACTGATGTGGAACACAGGATGTACTCTACGAAGGTTTTTTGGCAAGTCCAACTGAGCGGCCACAGGGTTGATCACTTTCACAATAGGAAAAGGCCCAATAAACTTAGGACCCAGCTTTTTGGAAGGTTGAGTTGACTTCAGATGTTTCGTAGACAAATAAACCTTTTCCCCCACTACCAAAGGCCATTCTGGAGTTCGTTTACAATCAGCAAAGGTCTTGTAAGAGTCTTTAGCTTCTTGCAAGATTTTCAGCATCACAGGCCAATTTGATCGTATTTTTGTAATCCATTCATCTGCCAACACAGGATCAGAAGGCTGAATCATGGCAGGGTCAGGCAGTTCTGGAATAGGGACAAAGTCTTGACCAGTGGCCACTTTAAATGGGAAAAATCCAGTGCTTTGATGAACAGCATTATTATAGGCCACCTCAGCAAAGGGCAACAACTCCACCCAATTGTCTTGCTGATGACTGATATAACAATGTAAATACTGCTCTAATACGGAGTTAAGCCGTTCGCAAGCCCCGTTCCCCTGGGGGTGATGCCCGCTAGTAAGCCCCTGCTCAGTTCCAATCAATTTTAAAAATGATTTCCAAAATTTGGTGGTAAACTGACTTCCGTGGTCGCTGATAATCCGCAAGGGGGTGCCATGAGCTCGGAAGATGTGCACAATGAATAACTGCCAGTTGACCAGCATATGGCAACCCTTTACAAGGAATAAAGTGGGCTTGCTTAGAAAACAGATCAGTAACTACCCATATTACAGTTTTGCCTTTACTCTCAGGTAAGTCCCCAATGAAATCCATTGAGATTTGCTTCCATCGGCTCGTTGGCTCAGCCACTGTTTGTAAGAGTCCCACAGGCTTTCCTGGCGCCTTTTTCATGGATGCACAGACATGACACGATAATACATATTGTTTAACATCTTTCCTCAAAGTTGGCCACCAAAATTGCCTCCTGACCAAATGTAAAGTTTTTACAAACCCAAAATGACCAGCAACTTTACTATCATGGCAACGCTGTGAAATAGCTTTTCTCACAGTTTCAGGAACGTATAGTCTGTCTCCACTCCACCACACCCCATTAGTCTCTGTTAAAGTTTGTTTGTGAGCTTTCCACCAATCATCATTCACCATAGCTTCCCAAAGTTCTTTCTCTAAGGAAGGTTCACATGGGGGCTGATGTTGTTTGGCTTGGCGTCGAGTAAGAGCAACCTTCCCTTCTAACTGTACAGGTAAAGGTGAAGGTGCACAATCAGAACCAGGTTCCTCCTGGTTTGATAATCCCAATTGCTGTGGAGACATTATTGTAGATACCACTTGTTCCATTTGAGTGTCATGTTGCGGTAATCTAGATAAGGCATCTGCTAGAAAGTTTTTCCCTGCTGGTAAATACTTCAATGTGAAATTAAACCTACTGAAAAATTCGGCCCAACAGATTTGTTTAGGATTTAATTTCCGAGGTGTTTTAAGGGCTTCCAAGTTTTTATGGTCAGTAAAGACTTCAAATGGATGTGGAGAACCTTCCAGCAGATGTCGCCAGGTAGCTAAAGCATGCCGGACTGCAAAAGCTTCTTTCTCCCAAACCAGCCAACGCTGTTCTGCCTCAGTAAACTTACAAGAAATATATGCACAGGGCCTTAATTTATTATTATTGTCTTTTTGCAATAATACACATCCAATTGCTGAGTTTGACGCATCTGTCTGTATCACGAATGGACTTTCTGGATCAGGATGTTTTAGGATAGGTTCTGCAGTGAACAGCTGCTTCAACTGTTCAAAAGCCATTTGGCAAGCTGGCATCCATTTTAACTTCGTCTGAGGCTTATTTGCTAATACGCCATCAGCCGATTTCTTTGTTTTTAACGTATCTGTTAACGGTAACGCTATTTTAGCAAAAGAAGGAATGAATTGGCAATAGAAATTTGCAAATCCCAAAAAGGCTTGTAATTGCTTTTTTGTTCTGGGTGTTTCCCACACCAAAACATCTTTAACTTTGGCGGGATCCATTTCTATGCCTTGATGCGATATTCTGTAACGCAGAAAGTCCAGTTTTTCTTTATGAAATTCACATTTGGACAGCTTAACGTATAGCTTGTTTTCTAAGAGCTTTTTTAGGACTGCTTTTACTAATTGTACATGCTGTTCCATGGTCTCTGTGTAGATCAATATATCATCCAAATATACCAATACTCCTAGATATAAAAATTCATGCAGAACCTCATTAATTAAGCTAATGAAGACTCCAGCCCCCCCCCCTTAATCCGAACTGCATGACTTTATATTGGAAACAACCTAGCTGGCAATTAAAAGCAGTTTTCCACTCATCTCCCTCCTTTATGCGCACTCTAAAATACGCTTCTCTCAAATCCATCTTAGTGAAGATTTTTCCTTTTGTCAGCTGAGCAAGCATATCTTTCATCAAAGGCAGCGGGTACTGATTGGAAATACAAATAGCATCCAACCCCCGATAGTCAGTACACAGTCTTAAAGAACCATCTTTCTTTTTCCGGAATAACACTGGAGCTGCCATGGGAGACGTGGAGGGTTCAATAAATCCCCGCTTTAAATTTTTATCTATAAAATTCCTCAGCTCTTGCAATTCCTTATGAGTCATTGAGTACAGCTTAGGCTTAGGCAATACTGCCCCAGGTTCCAGTTGCAAAGAACAGTCTGTTTTCTGATGAGGGGGCATCTGGTCTGACTCAGTCTCTACAAAGATTTCCCCCTCCTCCTCGTATGCTGCCGGCGCCACAGCTGCTTGAGCTAATTCCCGTAACGAGGCTGTTAACTCCACACACAATCCTGCAGCCTCCCACTCAACTCCCAAATATGAACCATCTGCAAATTCCATTTCTCCAGAGACCCAATCAATATGAGGGTTGCGCTCCCTCAACCATTTAAGTCCCAACACTATGGGCTGACTGGATATGGGAGCCACAATAAATCTAATAGTCTCTTGATGTGTCCCAATAGTCATTTTCAAGGCTTCTGTGTAATATTCCACTGGGCCCCCTTTCATATCTGACCCATCCAACTGGCAAAATATGATGGGAACTTTTAATTTGTGCAACTTAAGTCTCAGTCCCGTAACAATAGCAGGATGCATCAAACATCTTGAGCACCCCGAGTCCAGCATAGCCATCAGATTGTTCTGATCCCTCCCATCTAAAGTCTCAAGTTTTATTTTAACTTGCATAGTAGGACAATCGCCACTCACCAACGAATCTGGGTGCCAATCTGTGAATGCCTGGCCACCGGCGCATCTTAGACCAGGCGTCGCTCGTTTCCCGATGGCAGGAATTATTCATCGGTGGAGTCGTTCTCTCCCCCAACTAACTCCAGCGTCTTGCTTTCATCCAAAGCATGGGCTGTTCCCTTGCATAGCGGCAACTTAGATGGCTTGGGAGGGTGACTTTCCGGCTTTATCTTTACTGCAGGGGTTGTTTGGGGGCAGTTGCTAATACGATGTCCCTCTTTGCCACATTTAAAGCACAAGCCCCTTTTGGCTCTGCATTCTTTTTCCTCTTCCCAAGCATTTGCTCTGAATGGTTTCTTTGCCTGGGGTTGTCCCAGCATTCTCTTCCCGGAACCCTGCAGCTTTTTATACGATCTCAGTCTTAATTGGGTGCTCTCTGCTTTGCCCGCTAATTGGATCCATTCCTCTAGGGTGTCTGGGTCTCCTCTTCCCACTGCCATTTCCAGAATCTCAGGTTTCAATCCCATCTGGAAATATTCTACCTGAAAAGATTCAGGGCAGCCAGGGACCATGCTTATAAGTTTTTTAAACTCCATAGCATATTCTGCGACAGTCCGGTTTCCCTGACTTAGTTGTTGCAATTGCACCCTAGCTGACATTTTTGATAGCGTATCCTCAAATCTCCTCCTCAATGCTAACATAAAGTTGTTAAAAGTTAGTAGCTCAGGAGCGTGTGAGTCATGTAACGCCACCAGCCATAAAGCAGCTTCTCCTTCTAAGAAACTTGAGACATACCTTACTTTGGCCTCTTCATTTAGAAAGGAGCTCTCAAATTCCTCCATAAAACCCCTGACATGGGTCATAAAGCAAGCCAACTTCCTGGGATCGCCGTCAAACCTCATTTTCAGTTTGTTGACTGCAAACACCCTGGCTTGACCCCTTTGTAATCCACTCATGGGAGGTTGTGTCACCTCCAGCTCAGGTTCTGACGAATCATCCTCTTCTTCCTCGCCGCTAGACGTGCCACTCTCTGCTGCCGTGGTCATCAAAGTAGGCTTTAAGTCTGCCACTGGCCCCCCTTCCTGCTTTGGAGCCAGGGCCAGTTGCTGCACGGATTGAATGAGAGTCTGTAGCTGTTGGCTAATAGTCTCCAGTTCAAAATTGATACGTGCAGTCTTCGCTTCCAGTGAAGCCATCCTTTGGGACTGGGTAACTCTGGTTTTAGTGTTAGGCACCAAAACTTACCATGCGCCTTCCAGAATAAGCCAAGTACACAACAGAGACTTTGGGAACGGATAACAGCAAATTTTAATTGGCCAAGCAAAGGTTGCCGGATGGCAGTCCTACAGACATCACACGCAGGTGACCTCTGAATGGAACAGCCATCCCGAGTACAAGAGTGCACAAACTTTTATACAGCAAATACAAACAGGAAGTGAGGATGATGATGGTATGCCCATATGTGGGTGAGGTGTCCTCTGACCATTCCCTGGGATTGGTTAGTTCTTGGGGATCAGGGTCCCTCCCAGAGCTGAAGGATTCTGGGATTCACCAGGTCAAGGGGTGACGTGGGTCATCAACATAGTTACAAAGGATAGAATTGGGAACATTTGCACCAATTGTCTTATGGCCTCTTGTCCGGAGGCCAGAGATTAACACTTACATCTTACAGAGATAATAGTAACACTTACAGGGACATTGGGTTATACAAGCATACTAAATTACAGAGGTCAGAAGCATAAAATATTCACATCTTGGGAAGAGTAGAACAAAGGATTTCTTACAAGGAAGTCAAGTAAACATGTTAGCTTGTCAGGAAGAAGATGCTGACCAGACAAGGAGAGCCCCAAGCTGGTATGCATTCTAAAGAGAGGTAGGATTACTTTGTAGCACCTAATATTGCTATGCAGAATTCTTTGGGGCCTTGCTGAGGCAGGCCTATCTCAGGGGTCGTCCCTGGGTTAACACTCTTTGGTTTAAGCACAATCTTTGGTTCAGTAGAGTTCTAGCAGCGTTGCACTATGGGAAACACTAAAGCAAGGTGTTTTCCAGGCCAAGGTCGGTGGCCCATGGTTTCTCAGGTCCCTTCAATAGCAGTTCGTTTCCCCATCCCTACCTGGAGGCCACCTCCAATTCCCACGGACCATTCTGCACCCGCTCTGGGGGTACGTGCCATGGGTAGTTCGGTAGCCTCTATTCCACTCCGCCGGGACCCCTTTTTAGATGTTTTCTTCTTGCCCGTTTCCGGCTCAAAAGCCACGATTTTTCCCTCTTTGAAAACCGCTTCCAGACCTGTAGAAGTGCCTGGTTGCTCTTCTTCCCCCGCCTGGAAACATTCCATAGATTCCTCCATGCTGGGAATTGCTTGGACGAGTCGATTCTCACTCAAGAGGCACTAATTGGGGTTAGCAATTGTAACCTCAGGATAAATCGACTGGATTGTAGATTCAAGTCTTTCTGTGATGATCTCAACAACAATGTCCCAATAAACACTTCTCCATGCAGTTCAGTGAAATGCAGATAAAGCTTTATTCAGGATACATGTTAATTGAAGCACTCCTAAAGACTTGAATGCCAATTCCTGCCAAACTATTCCCTCTTAACTTCCCCCCTTGCGCGCCAATTCACCAACTGATGATCTCATGAGGCAAACATTCCCATCTCCACTCTGCTGCAGGTGCGCTACCTTGGCCGAGCCATCTCCAGCCTCCACCACCAGACATAACACTCAACTGCCATCCCCCCTCCTAACTACTCTACAAGCACTATACTAGGTTTAATTCCAATGGCAGGATTCATAGACATGAACCCTGACAGTTATATGCAGTCTAGACGTTTGCATATTATACATTATTGCGTCAAGACTTAAAACAATACAAATACAGACAAAAATCTTGCACTATTTCCCATTTTGTCAACACTGGGTTTGCCAAGTACAGCTGAAACCAGTCCTGGAAATTTCCCCTTTTTAATAAATCTAATAAATGGGTATACCATACCAGTGCATGTGTTTGTGTGCCAGAAGCCACACTCTAAAACTGGGCAGAATCAGGACAAATAAATAAATAACCTTCATTAACAACTACTGAATACAATTAAGTGTGGGTACATAAGGTACCTCATTTATAAAATTAATTGATTTCCCAATTTGCATGTACCAAACATTTTCAGACCAAACAAAACATAAATTGCCATGAGAAATTTTCATAAGATACTTTTATCCAGAGGTTGGATGATTATTAAGCAAATAAATCTCCTAGCTGTTGCATGCTTAGAATCAATAGCTATCTAGTATAATGGGTAGAATATGGGTCACATGGGAAAGCCCTAGGTTTATATCTCTCCTTAGCCTGAATTACAATATGAGGAGTCTCAGCATGATCATGCTAATTAAAAGGAGATAACCTATGTATGCATGTTCACTAGAGAGCCTTGAAGGAAATGCAGGATGGAAGTGCAATTGACAGTTGCCTAGATGAGTATCTGTTGGAATTAATTCTCACAGGAATTGGGTATATATTCATTTAGGAATATATATGGGGCATGATGGCTCAGTGGTTAAGATGCCAGGCTTGTCGATCGGAAAGTCAGAGGTTCGAGACCCGAGTGCCAAGTGACAGAGTGAGCTCCTGCACTCGCTCCAGCTCTTGCCAACCTAGCAATTCAAAAGCATGCAAATGCAATTAGATAAATAGGTACCACTTTGGTGGGATGGTAACAGCGTTCCATGCATGTTATGCCAGCCACATGACCGCGGAAGCGTCTTCGGACAGCACTGGCTCTTAGGCTAAGAAACGGAGATGATCACTGCCCCCTAAAGTCGGACACGACTGTGCAGGGGAAAACCTTTACCTTTACCTAGGGTAGGTAGGTAGGTAGGTAGGTAGGTGTGTGTGTGTGTGTGTGTGTGTGTGTATATATATATATATATATATATATATATATTCTTTATTTCATCTTATTGTTAAAAACATTACATAACATAACATAATACATATATAACATATATAACATAAAATTACAAAGAAATACCAATCATACAACAAAACATTCTAAAATTGGGTTTTCGTCTATCTTAACTGTGATTATATATTTATAAATATAATATATATATCCTCTTGTCTTATTTATATCTAATTTTCCCCTATTTCTATTTACCTTAATATTTAATCGGTAAATCCCATATACATACATATTTATTTATTTATTTATTTATATTGATATTTATACCCCGCCTATCCCCTCCCTAACGGAGGACTCTAGGGGGCTTACATACACATATACATTTCATGTTATACATTTTCAATTTAACCGCACGCTAAGGGAAGGGGTAAGGGAACCGACTCTTCCGAGGCTACTTGGACTACAAGCCCCACAATGCCTTGTGTCGGAGCCGGCTGCCAACATCCTGTAGATGAAGCTGCTTTTTCCGGGATCCGTCGTAGCCACTGCTGTTCCAAAGATCTTCCGTTTGGTGAGCTACCCCCGACAGGACGCCAGCAAATTTACCCACTTAAGGTGGTACCCATTTATCTACTCGCAAAGCTTTCGAACTGTTGGGTTGACATAACTTTGTCTTTTTGTGTCAACTCAATGTGTTCTATAAGAGGTTGCCAATCTTTTTAAAATTCATTAATATTTTTATTTTTTAGTAAGTCCATTAGCTTGGCCATTTGTGCAAGGTCTAATATCTTGATCATCCACTCTTCTATTGACGGGATGTTTTCTTCCATTTTTGAGCATATATAATCCTTGCAGCAGTTATCATATATAACAAAAGTTTTCCATGCTTTTTTCCCAGATTTTCTTCCATCTGAAGGGGTCTAGTATAACCAAACTGTTTTCGTATTGATGATTTATGAACTGTATTTTGTATTGCTGATGTATGAACCTTTTTAGAATTGTACTGTTGTATTTATGATTTATATGCTGTATTAACAGAACCTGTTCATGCTCACAAAACCTGTTCTTGCTTGACATAACCCGCACCATCTTTGCTTATGTATCACGCTTGTGCTAGAGACTGCCATTTCACCAGACACATCCGGACACATATCAGGAACTAGGAGGCAGATACGTGGTAGGAACATTAACAGCTAGGACAGAGATAATTGCCCACTATTCAGTAAAGAATGTAACACCATCCAGTGAGAAAAGTATCAAAGGGAAGGAACAGGAAAGATAGTAGGGGCCATAAGCAATGCCCAAGCACTGGAAGGAGACTGAAAGGTGCCTTTCTTCTTTTGCTTATGTGACTGTTTATGACCTTGCTATGATTGAAAGTATAAATGCTTGTGGAACCTTTTTGTGGGTATGGTTTCCCTACACGAGAGTTCGTCTGTCACAACGCCCGTCTGGGATTCCATCCAGCTCTATTTGATCAAATAAACCTGTTCTAATTTCTTTACTATAACCAAGCCTCACTCAAGTTTCTTCTTTGGAACTTGGGAAATATAAGCAGGGGGACCTTTCATTTTGGCGCCCCATGTTGGACACCAGAAAATGTAAGGTACCTGGCTTACACTTTTTACCCAAGTTTCTGAGGTTGCCAAAAAGAGACTTGAGTCGAGGTTTGGAGGTTAAAGTAACAGTGTTTATTTGGCCAAGTAAAGCTGGGTGGGATCTCTACAGACACCATGGCAGCGAGTGTCTGGGAAGAGAACCACACCCCCACATCAGGCGTACCAAGTTTTTATACATTTCTTATCCTGAACAAGGTCATAAAAGAGAACAAAGGACCATACATTGCTCATCTGCCTATCTCTTATTTTCCTGTGTGCTGTTACATTTACTGCTAAATGGTGTTACATTCAATGTATTGTCAAAGGCTTTCACGGCCGGAGTTCAATGGCTGTTGTGGGTCTTCCGGGCTGTGTGGCCGTGTTCTGGAAGTTGTGGTTCCTAGCATTTCACCAGCATCTGTGGCCAGCATCTTCAGAGGGCAGGAGCATAGACAGAAGCGAAATCTCTGTGCCCAGGTAGAGTGGCAATGTTTTGTTTGTTTTCTATTTATAGAGCTAAGTTATAGGAGATTAGGTGGAGTTTTTTGTTGTGTTGAAATGTTAACGAGTGGCTGATGAGCGTGATTAGCATGTTCATTGTGAGAAGTATTCCCATGTCCTGGTGGTTGGACTGAGTTAGTTGACCTTTTGCAGGCTGTGTTTTTCAGGACTGGTAGCCAGGTTTTGCTACTTTTTAGACTTTCTTCTTTTTTATTGTAACTGTGCTGGTGTTTGTGAATTTCAGTGGCTTCTCTGTATAATCTGGTGTAGTGGCTTTTGGTGTTGTCCAGTATTTCTGTGTTTTCAAATAGGATTTTGTGTCCCGTTTGCTTGAGAGCATGTTCAGCTACTGAAGATTTTTCCAGTTGCTGTATTCTGCAGTGTCTTTCGTTTTCTTTTATTGAGCCATCAATAAAATCATCATGTTCTCTTGAGCCATCAAACCAAGAAAACAACATGCAACTGAAGAAAAACAGCCCCCCACAAACAAAGTATTCCTGCCCTACATCAAAGGAGTCACTGACCGCATGGGAAAACTGATGGAAAAACACAACTTTCAAACAGTCTTCAGACCCACCAGGAAAATACAACAAATGCTAAAATCAGCAAAAGACAAAAGGGACCCCCACACCGCTGCAGGAGTATACCACATACCATGCAGCTGCGGACAAGTATACATCGGAACCACAAAACGAAGCATTCACACCAGGATAAAAGAACACGAAAGACACTGCAGACTACAGCAACCGGAAAAATCTTCAGTAGCTGAAGCAAATGGGACACAAAATCCTATTTGAAAACACAGAAATACTGGACAACACCAAAAGCCACTACACCAGATTATACAGAGAAGCCATTGAAATTCACAAACACCAGCACAGTTACAATAAAAAAGAAGAAAGTCTAAAAATTAGCAAAACCTGGCTACCAGTCCTGAAAAACACAGCCTGCAAAAGGTCAATGAACTCAGTCCAACCACCAGGACAAGGAAAAAATTCTCACAATGAACATGCTAATCACGTTCATCAGCCACTCCTTAACATTTCAACACAACAAAAAACTCCACCTAATCTCCTATAACTTAGCTCTATAAATAGAAAACAAACAAAACATTGCCACTCTACCTGGGCACAGAGATTTCGCTTCTGTCTCTGCTCCTGCCCTCTGAAGATGCTGGCCACAGATGCTGGCGAAACATTAGGAACCACAGCTTCCAGAACACGGCCACACAGCCCGGAAGACCCACAACAGGTGTTACATTCCTCACTACATGGCTATTTCTGATTTACTAAATGGTGTTACATTTCTCATTAAATGGCTACCTCTGATTTCCTGTATATGTGCTGTTACATCTCTTGCTAAATGGAAGTTCCTAGCCCAAGTGTGTTACAGAAGCAAAAATGGCTGAGGTTATGCTAAATCAAATGGCTGAGGTTATGCTAATCCCTTCACATCAAACCCAAAAGATATAGTTCTGGTTTTTTTATTATGTCCATTTTCAAGATTTTTTGAATAGTTTTATGTATCATCTCCCAAAATTTTTAGCTTTCTTACATGTCCACCATAGGTGATAAAATGTTCCAGTTTCAGACATACATTTCCAGCAAGTGTTAGACATATTTTTATACATTTTGGATAATTTATCTGGAGTGATATACCACCTACACATCATTTTATAAAAGTTTTCTTTCAAGTTATAATTTAATGTAAATTTTAAACCTTTGGTCCACATTTTTTCCCATTGATTATATAAAATATTATAACCAATTTTTTTTGCCCATTTAATCATACATTCCTTTGTTTGCTCATCCTCTAATTTAAACTGTAGTAACAATTTGTATAGTTTAGCAATAATGTGTTCATTATTCGAACATATTTGTTTTTCTAACTACGTTGTTTCTTTTACAAGTTTATATTTCTTTTTGTCTAATTTATATTGTTTTAAAATTTGCATATATGTGAACCAGTGGCATTGATATCCTTTTTCTTCTAATTCTTCTCTTGTCTTAATTATTACTTTATCATTCTCAAATTTTAGTATATCTTTATATCTTAGCCATTTTGTATTTGTTGAACTTTCTTTTCTTGCAATCATTTCCTGTGGTGACAGCCAGAGTGGTATATTGGGGGTTAATCTTACCTTTACCTAGGAATATATACATGTTAGTTTAAATCCAATTAGTTTCATTATGGAATGTACACAGTCTTTGGTCCATTGCATATCTTCATCATTCTGAAATCATACACAAATTCACATTTACTTTCAAACACAGAATTCCCTAACATATTCCACTTGGCATAAAGCTTTCTGCAACATACACATTGTTACAATCAACTTCCTCTGACACACATGTTTTGATTCAACATCATAAGGCAACAGGCTAGAAACCAGGACTCTGTGTGTTCTAGTCCCGCCTTAGGCATGAAAGCGGGCTGGGTGACCTTGGGCCAGTCACTCTCTCTCAGCCCAACTCACCTCACAGGGTTGCTGTTGTGGGGAAAATAGGAGGAGGAAGGAGCATTAGGTATGTTCGCTGCCTTGAGTTATTTATAAAAATAATAAAGGCGGGATAGAAAATAAATAAAATAGAAGGCAGAAAAGTATGGAATTCTGGAGGACAGTTATGTTCCAATCTGCATAGCATAGAGCAGCCTTTCTCAACTTTTTGATCCTGGAGAAACCCTTGAAATATTTTTCAGGCCTTGGGGAACCCCTGCACATTCAGGCTCAAATATAAGGCACAAAATTATTATATCCGTTTCATGTGTGGGCTTCTACATATGCATTAACAGTGTTCTTAAACTAAAAATAAAGAATGAAACTTACCTCTTTAATGTGAAGTTGCCTGAATTTGAAATAATTTTTAAAATAAATTGTGATCTCCCAGGGAACCCCTAGTGACCTCTCACAGAACCCCAAGTTTCCATGGAACCCTTTTGAGAAGCCCTGGTATAGAGGAATAAATCAGGTGATATTGCTTAAAAAATGTAATCAGGCTGCAATTCTCAAACATACCAAGCTTAGATGGAAGATTAAATAACCTGATCACAAATAGTACTTTTTTTTAGCTATTAACAGGACTTCAGTCTGGTGAAGCAAGGGGATGCCTGTATTCCTCATATGGGGTAGCTACTCACTATTTTGACATCATTCTTGAACACTAGTGTTCAGTTGCTAGGCAATTGGGTTAATGGCTTTTGTACTGGTCTGAAGAAAAGAGTTGCCAAAAGGTTGTGGGTCTTAAAAAGATTTTCCAGAGTCCATCTGATTAACAAGAAAAGATTACAAGGAACAGTGGATGAGCAATTTAAAAGTCTATGGCTATAGCTCTAACTATTAAAAGGAATGGCCATTGAATACTCTATTGCTCTGACATTCTTAGTAATGCAGATATCCTCTTTGCTTACATCTGCCATCAGGGTTCTGCCCAGACCCAGCAATCGGTGATGCAAAAAGCAAGGCATGTCTGCACAATCTTAATTTGGAAAGTTCATCCTTGGGTCCCTTTAATATAACTTTTATTCCCTCTGGGTACTACAATTACTATACACAGAGGATCTTTAAAAGGGGCTAATGAAAGCACCAACTTTCCTTAAAATGGGAGTCCTTTTCCTGACTAGACATGTCTGCCAGATTCTTTCTAGTTCATAAAGGTATCAGTTACTGTAAAATAGAACTGTTCCATGAAATCAAGGTTTTTGAGCTCTTGGGGTTGGCCGTAGTATTAAGTTTATACAAAAACTGGGTCCTACTGGTGGTACAGTTTAGAGGGGGAAGCAAATCATGGAGCAGTTTTTATGTAAGGAGTGACAGTAATTTGGAAATATATTTACTGATATATTACACACATTCATAACATAAAGTCTCAGGTTCAGCTCATGGTATTTCCACTTACAGGACTTCCAACAGGGCTAAGAAATGTCAGAAGCTGCCAGTCAAGGCAGTCAAAATTTTACTAGATGGACCAGTAATTTGATCCAATATAAAACAGCCTGCTATATTGATTGATTGATTGATTGATTGATTGATTGATTGACTATATGCCATCAAGTCAGTGTCAACCCTTAGCAACAACATCAGGTACAAGATGCCACCATGGAAGGAAGGAAGGAAGGAAGGAAGGAAGGAAGGAAGGAAGGAAGGAAGGAAGGAAGGAAGGAAGGAAGGAAGGAAGGCATTATGTCATTTCATGACCACGTAATACACTTTATAACATCTGAAATGGGCAATTTTAAATTAAAGGGTTAACATAGTTGAGAGTGTCTTTTCCATTTGTTGAATCACAACAAAAAAGAAAATCCAGCTGGCTATGTATTGATCTTCTGTCATCCTAAGACATGTTTACAAAGTGGAAAGTAGCAAAGTTCTCCTCACACAGATTTTTCTCCATTTGCAGGTTTAAAGAATGGCCTTGAAATAACGCACTATTCTATGTATCCGTCTTACAAAAATTCATAGTTGGTCATCATCAAGAAATGAGCTCCACTGCTTTTAAACGTTTGATCTAAATGTTGTTGGGCTAATGTCCTACCAAAATAATGGCCCTCAGTCAGTGACATTACAGCCAACATTTCATCTAAATTGAAGTTATTTAAGGTGGGGAACTCTCCTCCAGATATAACATCTATAGAATTTTAAACAAAGATTAAACTATTTTCAATAAGGCTAGCAAAGTTTCACAGAAATACCCTACATTGTCACCCTCTTTTACCTGAACAAAAATTTGAAGCAAATCTGTACATTAAGAAACCAAAATAACAGTGGTTAAGGCAACGGGCTAGAAACCAGGAGGCTGTGAGTTCTAGTCCCGCCTTAGGCATGAAAGCCGGCTGGGTGACCTTGGGCCAGTCACTCTCTCTCAGCCCAACTCACCTCACAGGGTTGCTGTTGTGGGGAAAATAGGAGGAGGAAGGAGTATTAGGTATGTTCGCCGCCTTGAGTTATTTATAAAAATAATAAAGGCAGGATAGAAAATAACTAACTAACTAACTAACTAAATAAATAAATAAAAACATTGATAGGAGTAACAAAATTGTTTCAATGAATCTTTTATTTGATCAATCAACCACTTGGAAATAGTGGTCAGCAAAGCTGTATTTTCTTCAGACTGAATGAATAATCTGAACTGGGAGTGTGTTCATTAAAACATAACATAGGATGGGATGGGCTAGAATAGGACAAGACAAGATAACAACATAGCCATCTTTTGCCTATACTTGGTGACGTGCAGGGGATACATGTAAAGCTCTATTTGGCTTGTTGCATCACAAGTTAATAATTTGATAAAAGGCAGTTGAGAGGAGGTTAAGGGGGGCTGTCACAATACAAGCTCTGCTCCTTTTGTACATGTGCATGTCTTTAAAAGATGGTGATTGCATCATAATGGTTCAATGCTTCTTCTGTCATTTTGATGAAAGCTTCTGATCTTGCAGATGCCTTAATTATAAAGCTGATGGACAGTGAGTCCTCAGTCCAGCATGCACAAGCATCCTAAGGAGTATGATCTAATCATTGTGGCTTGGATTGTCTTAAATGTGCTATGGGAAAATAAAGAGCTGCTAATGGAGTCTATGCAATAGACAGAAGGTGACAACCACACTTTCATGAGTGAACAATATTAGAAAGATATGAGTAAATACGTGGAACCCTTTCTCCTCCGACAGCCAACAAGAAGCACATTCTGGGCGAGGTTTCTGCCATTCTGTTCTACAAATCAGTTAAACTGCTGCTCTTTTTATAAAGAATATATTTCTTAAGGAAGGAATAATCTGAAGGTACAAGGAAGAAAATATAAACATTATCAGCTGTGATTGTATCTGCAGTTTTTATTTGGATTAAAGAAAAGTAGAAATGAAAGGTTATCTCATTTTGTACAAAAAAAGAGAGAAAGAAATATCCATTTCCTATGCTATAATTACAGTTATTGAAGGAATTCCTTTCATGTTATGCTAACTGTGATAGAGGTTCCAGCAGCAGATAATGCGAGTTCATATGTTCTCAAAGCTTCTTTGCATAAGAATTATTCTTATTTATTTAAATAATTGGTTTTGTCCCACAAGGTGAAATTACATTTGATTATGGATAAAAAGATGTTATTTAAACTTTAAAATGGATAGTTTGAATTATTAAGACAACCCCCGCCTATCAATTTTCTTAATTAGCATTCATATTTTTTAAAAAACTTTTATCTAAAGTAAATTATCACAAACACTTTAACCATTCCTTCTAAGAAAAGAGTTCCAAGCTTGTAGTTTTTCTTTCTCTGCCTTTATGTATACATTTATATATTTATAATTACACTGCCATCCTCTAAGATGGAATGCCTTGAACTCCACCAAGTATTTCACATTTAGCTGCAAACCAGATTTAAATAAAGATATATTATCTTCTAAAGAAAGTTATCTTGATACTTTTTCCTTACTCTTTTTCCTTTCAGTCCACTTCCTTTCCTCCTTCTGAGCATGGTGTCAGGGAGATAACTGGCGGAGAAGGAGGGGGCTTCCTCCAGGGGAAGAAATGCATGCGTAGTACTGAATCCCTATCCTTTCCTCCCAAGAGGCTAAATAAGGCCCCGCCTTGATTTCTTGGACTCTTTCTCTGAGCAGCACCAGTTCATTTTAGTTTAGCTGGATTCTGTCAAGGAGAGTAGGACAATAAACATTAGAGTAAATGTAACAGCACACAGATCATTGTTGGTCAAGGAATCCCCCCCAAGCGCCTTGCATTCACAGATTCCCCCCACCACCACCTCCAGTTCTTGTAAACGGGGAAGAGGAGTATGAAGTTCAAGACATTTTAGATTCAAGGCGGCGGGGCAGGGGCATCCAATATTTGATACACTGGAAGGGGTATTCTCAGACGGAACGGTCCTGGGAAAATGCCAAAGACATACATGCACCTTTGCTGGTGCACAAATTCCATCAGCTTTTCCTTCACAAGCCAAGGCCTCACCAGCTCCCAGAAGTTGATCCCTCGACCAAACAAGGAGAAAACCCCCAAGCAGAGGAGTTCATAAGTTGGCAACTTTCACCCCCACGAGAGGCCCAGGGGCCAGATCCGCAGCCCTCCACCTCTGGCATGCATTTCCCAAGAGGGAGGGGGGAAAACTTCTCTAACCCTCTAACTGTTTTTCAGGAAGAGCCATCTGCAGAGGAGATGTTATCAGATCTGGATGACAGCAGCCCTTCTTCCTTTGAAGATCCTTCCATGGAAGAGCTGCCCCTGCTCCCCAGTTCCCATGAGAATTCGGAGGAGGAGATGGACTCCCATGAGAAAGTGGACGGAGACAAGGACACTGGAGGGGAGGGGGACTCGATGGAATGTGTTTTTGGAGGGGAAGATGGTGTCATGGAGATAACTGGCGGAGAAGGAGGGGGCTCCTTCCAGGGGGAAAAATGCATGCGTAGTACTTAATCCCTATGCTTTCCTCCCAAGAGGCTAAAGAAGGCCCCGCCCTGATTTCTTGGACTCTTTCTCTGAGCAGCACCAGTTCATTTTAGTTTAGCTGGATTCTGTCAAGGAGAGTAGGACAATAAACATTAGAGCTTCAACTCCAAGCCTCAGCGTGTTTTTCCTTCACTTGAAGTCAGGACACATAGTCAATGTTTTCCATGTGCTATCAATCAAAACACAAGATCTCTTTCCTGGCTAATCTGAACCAATCAAATCCCCTATTAAAATATATATGATTGTGATTTTATTTCCTTTTCCCCCCAACATACAATGATAATAATATGACAACCCATAAGGCTCAGAACAACATATCTTTTTACCTACAGGTCAGAAAGCTTAGACAACTGAATAGCTACCTCATCAACAAAACTTAGAATTCCATGTAAAGGCATTCAACTTTCTAGAAGCCCTGTTGTTTTCCTTGACATGTCATGTAGGCTTCTGCGTCTTTCCAAGGAGCTTCCCACCAATGTCAGTGGGATATTTGCAGCAATCAAATAAATAAGTGCTTGTTTTACATCAAGGGAAAAGACTTCTTAAGCAAGAAAGATTGGAGAGAACAATGTAACTGCTGGGGTCCAAACAGCAACTTGAAGCAGTGGTTGGGCAAACAGGACATATAGTTTAGTTCTCCAACAAAGATTAGTGTCGGTTTATGGTAGCTATAATTTTTATTTGATGACCTAGCCAACTATTCAGTTACAGATGATTGATATATAATTGTTAAAATCCTGGAACTTTGTCAGATAGAAGACTCTGTGGCTTGAATCATGTCAACTGGATTTCTATTTTCTCAGTAGAAACGTTTCACTCCTTATCCAAGGAGCTTCCTCAGACTGAAGAATCTCCTTGGATAAGGAGTGAAACGTTTCTACTGAGAAAATAGAAATCCAGTTGACATGATTCAAGCCACAGACTGTTCCACCTGGATAACTGAGAACCTTCATTGTCAGATAGAAGAGTTTCTACCATCTACAATCTGGGGTTGTCCTACTATGGACATCTAATAAAAATGATGACTCTAGGACTACCCCCAAAGTATTTAGCAATTTCTTCAAACCCAGGAACCACACACTGACTATTTGGACAGTTTATTGACCCTCATCCAACACATTACTGTATCTTGGCATCAGTTTAGGAAATGCACACTCTCTCCTAATTCAGATGTTATAGAGAAGAACTGGGTGTCATCAGTATATTTATGATGTCTGTTGATGACCATCCCAAGTGGCTTCACTTAGATTTTAAAAAGTATTGGGGATAAAATCTTGCCTCTTGGCATTCAACAGTACAATTACCAGGGTATCAAGGGAAAGCTATCCAGTATTATTCTAAACCATCCCTCCAACTGTGCCCCGAATCTCCATATCACTGAGGTAATTCAGAAGGAAATCATTGTCAGTGTTATCAAGGTCCACCAAGAGATCCAGCAAGATTAGCAAAATCAAATATCACCTGTCTTTTTCTTGCAGGAATCAACGCTAATTCAGCCTCCAAACTGAACCTGAAGCCAAACTGGTAATTAATTAATTAATTAATTAATTAATTGGTTTCTTCCAAGAATGCCTGCATCTGCCTGGACATTGACCTTTCCAACACCTTACTTCCAAAAGAGACATACTATAATTAGGCAAGATGTACAATGGTCAAAAGATATGCCTAAGGTTAGACAGCTCCAGGAATCTTAGGCATCAAAAACAAGAACAAGAAGTTATTTTCTTCCTGGCATATTTAACTAATGGGAAAGCAAAGAAGGCAGTTCCTACCTCAGCAGCTTGCTCAGATTATGGAAGTGAGTTCTTTGTAGCATAATTCATTGGCTTCATGTGGATGATGCAAATAAATTGTGCTTGCCCTAAAAATGAATCTGGTCCTGCGGGCAATCTGTTTGAAGACACAAAGTGTCTAATTCATTTTGTTACTACTATCAAAATATATTAAAGTAGTCACTAAATCTATCCTGTTCATTTGGATACCAGAGTAAGATGACAGGCTGTTGATACTCATTTGATATTATCATAAAGTATTGCTTCACTACATTCCCAAGACAGATCACATTTTTCCCCTGTAAATGCAATTACATTAAAATTAGTTAAAAATGGAATAAAAATGATGTATAGTACATAAAATCAATCAACAGAAGTGGCTTCTGCCAAGTTGGGAGATGCCATCTGAGACCTTATTTCCCCCATCTTTGGAAAGGTAAGGAATTAATAGCATACCAATGTTGGAAGTGATCCCACCATCCCACCCAAATTGTGTACAATTTCCCTCCCCTGTGAGGAGAAGGAATTGGCAGTATCATACCTTTTTATTGTTTATCTGCTGTCCTTCTACTCATGATATATAAGCCTATGAAAGAAATGAAGGAAGAAGGTACATAAAGCAATTGGGGAGATAGACTAGATGATCTCCAAGATGCCTTTCAACTCTTGTATTTTAAGATTCTTATACTCTATGAGGAAATATAGGCATGGGAAGGAGAGTTTCAACTACTGGCTCAAAATTGGGTTTTCTTTTTTTATGCAAGGGAAATAAGGTAAAATACTGAGGAACGTGAGGGTATGAGAACATATTTGAGATAAGTACAACCGTCTCACAGAAAACTATGACCATATTAATTCTCCTTGCAAGAACAGGTGTTTAAAAAGTAGAACAATCAAGCCAAATTTTCCTGATATTCCTAATACAGCAGACATGCAATAAATAAATAAATTTTATTTATTAATAATAAAAATTAATTTATTAATAAATAAATAAATAAATAAATAAATAAATACAAGAGCAAAAACACTATTAACAGGAGAGAGATGTTATTTTCTCTTTGAAAATACCATAACTCATTCATTCAGAGGATTCATATTTTTATTCATATGTCAAATTCCAATTTCTCTTTTCCTTTTTTAGCTTCTAAGGATGCCCATCTAAAATGGGAAACCAAATTCAGTTCATTAAAATTAAGTTATATTAAAGTTAAAGTTATATTAAAACAAAAGTTATATTAAAATTATAATATAACTATATAATGATAGCATCTTGCAGAAATCTTTTAAGGCACTGTGGAATTATGACAATTAGGAAAGATATTAAAAATAACTGTTTGTTTTTTCTAAACTGTCACATAGGGCAAGACTGAGGTATTGTTAGCAAACAATTCTGGATGACTTGAAGGTGTCAAAACAACATCATTAAGTACCTCCATATTGCCATATACATTACACACACACACACACACACACACACACACACATATACACACACACACACACACACAAACACACATATCTAAACATAGTGTAGGGACGTGGTGGTTCAGTGGGTAAGACGCCAGGCTTGTCGATTGGAAGATTGCAAGTTCGGAGGTTCGAATCCCTAGCCCTGCATGCAGAGTGAGCTCCCGCACTAGCTCCAGCTCTTGCCAACCTAGCAATTCAAAAGCATGCAAATGCAAGTAGATCAATAGGTACCACTTCAGTGGGTAGGTAACAGCGTTCCGTGTGCGTCATGCGGCCACATGACCGTGGAAGTGTCTTCGGACAATGCTGGCTCTTCGGCTAACAAATGGAGATGAGCACCGGCCCCTAGAGTCGGACACGACTGCACAAATGTGCGGGGGAACCTTTACCTTCACTATCTAAACATAGAACAATAATTAATTCAAAAGTGTTTAGATACAATTTCTGAATAAGGGAAGAACTGTGAATTGTAAGTGCTGAAGACATTGTGATGAATGGGCAACTTGCATTTCCTTGAAAAGAATGGTATACAGAGACAAATTACCAGATCACTGTAGAATTGAATGTAAGTTGCCCCTATTTGTACATTTGTTCTGTGTCTATTAAACAGTAGTCACACACCTAATTCTATTTGATACTAAGCTATTTGCCCTTACAACTTAATGTACAATTATACTATATGAATTCTTTTTACCCTCTCCTGCTATCTTTATTTATTTATTTATAAAAAAGATAGACCTTTCCCCCCCAGAATTGTATACATGTCTACTCGGAACTAAATTCTGAACTGAATTTAAGGGACCTACTTCCTTTACAGAACTATCTAATGTGAGTGGGGAAAAGGGGTCGTGATGTAGAAACTGCCAGATCCAACGCTCTGTTGAGTTTGTGTTTAGAGAATTAAAAAAAAGTGATTGTATTTATTTATTTATTAAACAAATTTAAATGGGCGCCGAACTCACACATGGTGACTCCAGGCGGCTTACAGAATTAAATTAATTAATTTCTACCTGGTTTCTTAGTTTTGGTCAACTTTTTTTTTAAATCCCCATTCCTTTTAGTTCCAGTTGGAGGAATATAAGTATGCCATCACCAATGTTCCTCATGTTCTGTTTCGGACATACATCAAGGAGCAGAAGAATTTGGAATCACACAAATCCAAAATGATTCTAAACCACCATATTCTGATGGCTCCCTTTTGCTCTGTCCTACAGTAGATATTGATGGTAGAGGGGATAATGAGCACAGACCTCCCCTTTACACTTGAGGAGGGAGAGAGATGTATAAATGCTTTGTATAAATAACAACCATGTGTTAAATATTTACTTAATAAGATCCTCATGTGAAAAACCAATGACCATCAGCCTTGTGGATGTACTAGGCCTTCAGATGCCTATGCAAGCATCAGATGGATGTGGAAATTGAGAAAATACTTTAGTATTGGGGAAAAATAGGAAAAATGAGTACTATTGGAAAAAGAAGGAAACTAAAACCATCCTTGATGGGTTCCTCCATGCCTCCCTACAGTATAAAAACAGGGAGACAGAAGTATCCAAGAAGCTGCTTCTTAAAAGTCAGGTTAAGGTCATGTTATCTCACAAGTCAGTGGAAGCAGATGAATAGGCAATTACATCATTTTATGCCTATCTCTAGTATTCAGCATCCATCTTAGATATGCTCATGAAATATTCATAAGCTTGTGATAATAATTTAATCAATTAATATTCTTTTTTCCTACTCTGGATTGGAGCACAGCTTTTTCTTTATATGAGATAAAATGCAAACATTCCCATGCTCATCTTACAAACTTTGAAGAGTATGATGTTGTCCCATAAGGTCTAGGCATAATGTGTTTCCCCCCATTTCTTATAAACATAACTCTAGTATAAGACAGCAAAATCATCTCTAAGAAATTACTCATCTCGCCAAAAGTAGATTTCCTTTGTTAAGTAACAAAGGAAAGCTACCTTTGATTTTTACAGAAGCTACACTGAGTACCTTCAGAATTACACTAGAAGATATTTCATTCAGCTTTTAAACTCTGCCTGCATTTTAACTTATTTCATTTTGCAAAAAAAAAGAAGATTGCTTTTTGATAACACTTACTTTTTTAAAGGGGGCGTGGTGGCTCAGTGGGTAAGACGCCAGGCTTGTCGATCGGAAGATCACAAGTTCGGAGGTTCGAATCCCTAGCCCTGCGTGCGGAGTGAGCTCCCGCACTAGCTCCAGCTCTTGCCAACCTAGCAATTCGAAAGCATGCAAATGCAAGTAGATTAATAGGTACCACTTTGGTGGGTAGGTAACAGCGTTCCGCGTGTCATGCGGCCGCATGACCGTGGAAGGGTCTTCGGACAACGCTGGCTCTTTGGCTAACAAACGGAGATGAGCACCGGCCCCTAGAGTCGGACACGACTGCACAAATGTGCGGGGGGTACCTTTACCTTTTTACTTTTTTAAAGCTTAAGGCATGTAAAATTGTAAACTTTTAACCACAATTAGTATGAGAAATGGCCAAAGGGTGAGTCTCTCTCTTCCTCTGTTCAAATCTGGTTTTCTCCTACTAGCTTATGTATCCGTATGACCCAGAGAAACAGAAATAACCTTCTGTTGACATTTACTGAAAATGTTAAATTGTCATGTGATCATGCTAGTGATCATTTGTAGCAACCCTTATTTACTGGTTTGTAAAGGAAAGGAAAGTGTTGAAATATATGACTGGATATGCCTGAGGCCTTATGCATATATGGGCATGTTGCTGTTGAAAATCTGAAGCAGAAATGTATTTTCAAAGTTCACAAACAACGAAGGAACAAACTTGCAGTTGGTTCTAAATTAAATGTGTGTACAGTAGCCTAAAAGCAGATTGTGAAAAGGTACAGAAGGTTTTCATAAACTAAACAAGAAAATGGGAGATAAAACTCAATCTTGATAAATACACAATGAAGCAAACTGGGAAAACTAACACCATTCTTGGCAAGTGTTGGTTAATACGTTACTGTGGCCATTCAAGACAGGAAAATTGAAGTAGAAAAGAGGCAGCTATTAATTTGAACGGGTAATCTATTACTAAATTATATAAAATGATAATGGGATAGCAAAAACAAATACTGAGAGCAGATACAGGGAACTCTGCAGATAAAATCAACTTCCCCCCCCCCCCAACATAATGTACAGTTGACCTTTAAAATATTGGTCCATGAAATACTATAAGCTAATTAAATAAATAAGAAGGCATACCATCTCTTTTTGGTCCTTAGAATTTTATACGAAGTTGTTAATTGAGAAAATTTAGTGAGCTGTATTTCCATTTAATCATATTCAAATATACGTGAAAATGATAGCACTGTACTCTCCAATAGCATGGTAAATTGAATAATAGCATGCCTTGAAATTTCTCTGGATTTCCAACTAGCCACACTATGTATTTATGAAAACTATTTATTGGCCATCATAAAATGAAGTGAACACAACTGCTATGCAAATGTGGAAATTGGAATTTGGCAATTCGAAATTAATGACTTCTAAACAGCCACCATGAGTAATTAGTAAGCACTTTTGCTAACTTATGTCCCCTTGATTCAAAATGAATGCCAATGCTATCTATTGCATGAGAACGTCTACAATTATGGATTTTTGCCCTGGAATGTCTTTCAACCTTCTTGATTAGATATGGGTTATGTGAATGGGCTGGATAGAAAGGGAATGTATGTTCCAGTGATGGATGGATAGAATAAGATGCAATTTTATTGTTAGAATGGGATATTATAATGGTTTGAATTCTATGCATAATCTTGTGGAAAACTATTTTCTGTCTTGAACTTTATTATGGTATGATAATTTCCTTTCAAATGAATATTCTTCTTCTGTGGAGTTTAACATACTGAGGCTGATATGAGCCATTGCAGTTTCCTTTCTGTCATCATTTTATAAGCAAGTTGGCTGACTCAGTATATACATGTTGCAGATGTTCATTTTATTAATATTTGTGTTATCTGTCATTACAGCATTACCTTCTTGTAGCTTTAATATCACTTTCTTTTCTTTTTCTTTCCACAACTTGTATGCCAACCATTTACCCAGTTTATTTGCAAATTCAAAATTCCTTTGTTTTGCATAGTTCATTTTTATTTCCATCTCTCTCCCTGTTAACATAGATAGTTGCCTCTGTAAAATCTTATTTTCTTAAGTACAATTACATCTGTATTATCAAGCCTCAATCTAATATTAAAATGCTGCTGCAAAACTTAAACTCTGGTCTTCTTCCTGACAAACTGCACAAGGACATCCCTTGGAACATTTCTGAATTTTGCAAAATGTGTACTAATCCTATAAACCTTATCAATCTCTGTCTCAGCATCATCTTCCTCCCAATCCAAAAAAAATTAGACAGTGACTTAACAATCTTTTGTCTAATATCTTCTCCATGTTGTTCTGGAATTGCTCTAAATCTTAAACAAAATTCTTTTTCTCTCAGTTCTAATAATGCCAAGTTATCCAAATCTTTCACCATTTGTCTATTTATAACTTTTGCCTTACTTTCCAAAACTTTTACTTTGTCAGTAATTTGTTTTAAATCTGCAGCCAGTTGCCCTACAGATTCTTCAATCTTGTTAACTTCTTCTTTCACATTTTTTTATTCCTGCAAATCCTTCTTCCATTTCCTTTTTAACTGTTGCAATCATCTTTTTGCCAAATTCTTCAAACATTGTCTGCAATAAATCTGGAGAAAGGCTGTTATCTGTAAGTTGTTCTAGTGAGCCCCTGTGACCTTCTCCTGATTTAGCAGCTTTTCTTGTGGTTGCCATTGTGAGAAAGTGAAAGTATGTCCATTAGTTTGGTGAAAGTAAAAGGCAGGCTTCTTTTCTTTTCTGTTTTGCCTTTCTCTATCTTTAGCACTTTAGTCCCAATTAGCTCTCTATAATCACAGTCTCACAGTTTAGTTCATATTATCCTTATCTTCTTGTTTTGTAAAATCCACCAATTATCTACTATCCTTAATAATAAACAATCAGCATTCCCACAAAGGTCCAGTCTGTTAGTCTAATTACTACTATTGCTATTTTCAAAGGCACTTTCATAAAAAGAAATCTTATTTTTTTAAAAAAAATCACTGTCCTCTTTATACATTTAAAACTTTCTTGAATCATAATCTTGTTAAACTTTTTGCTTTTAAATTAAAATCCTTTAAAATAGTGTTTTTCCCCTCTTCTTAATTTCAAAAAGAAGGCACTCACCAAGAGTCTTTGATCTTAACTGCCATTCGGAATATCTCTCTTAGGTTGTAAATTAAGTCATAAAAGGTTTAATAATGTGAGGCTTTTGCCGGTCAAATGCCCATTAAGGCTACACAGAGGTTAAGGGCACATTGTAAATCCCTTGGCTCCCAAGCCACTCAACTTGCAATCGGCCACAAGAAACTCAATTCCTGTGGTCTCCTCTTGAGGAGCAGTTCTTACAGAGTGCAAATGGGTGATCCTGACGATCTCTCCTTCCTCCGGAGAGGTTTTCGTCAGCCAGAACCTGGCTCCTGGCTGACAATTCCACTGCAGTGCTGTCCTCGCTCGCAGAGCTGCTCGCAAGGATGACTAATCCACCATCAGTCCTCACCCGGAAGCCCCCTTAGCTGTTGGTTTCCAGTTAAAGAAATGCCCAGGTCCATCTAAAGTGGAAGAAGATAGCCTTTTTTTTCTGATCAGTGTATAGTTGCTTGTGATCTTCCAGTTACTTCCTAGAAGGTAAAAGGGAGAGAAGAACGTTCAGAAGTGTTCTTGATTGCAACTGTTTTTGTCAGTTGCTTTAAAGGTTTATTTAGCTGAAAGATAGCAAAAGTCTCCAGAAACCCCTAAAATGTATGAATGCATACAGTATATATGAGGGAGCTGAATTTTTTTTCACGAATCTCTGAATGAGACACATCCAGGCCAAAAGATTTGAAATTTATTTGGGAATCTTCTTTGCAGCTTTTATAATCATGCTTAACACTACAGAACTGTCAAGTCAATTGTAGTTGTCCTGTTCACTTCAACTGCTCATCAGCACGATGCATAAAAATAACTGACTGCCTTCTGCGATTTTTTATCTTTCTCTTTTGACTTGAAAATGTTCTCTGAAGCTTACCCTCATGACTAACGCTTTAAAATACGTTCATCTAATGGAACAATAATATTAGACATTCTCTTTTTTACTCCTCCTTCTTTTATAACAGTAAAGTTCAGATATCATATTTTTCCAAAACAGGATAGCCTGCTGGATCATTTTAACTTGCAAAGAGACAGCTACTATAAATCAGCTGTGTAATATGCAATCTGAGAAAACAGCAACTGTTTTCCCTACATAACAACGTGAAGGAAGAAGCAATGTCACTGCTGAGAAAGTCGTAGCTGAGAAAGCTGTTACCATCTGCTTGCTTACTATTCTGTGCCACCTTCTTAAGTAAACCTTCTGCAAGAAACCTTGATATCTAGAAAGTAGTCATTTGGACCATGGTAACACCATGTCTTAGCACCTTTGTGATCTATTTCCAAGCCTGGGAGCAATAAAAGTTTCTCTGCAATAACAGTGGCTACTGTGGCACAAGCAATCTCTCTCATGGGTATATCCAAAATATCTGTGTCTGTGTCTCTGTGTAACACAGTTATTCCAAACCTTGCATTAAAGAGAGCTGTGGAGGCTTTGAGATCACTGATGGACATAAGCCATGATCCAACAAGACAAGTCAGAAATAATTGGCCTCTGCTAACAAAATACTTACAGCCCCCCATTCTGATTTAGTCTCAGAGCAAAAGTGATAAAAGGTAAAGGTTCCCCCCGCACATTTGTGCAGTCCTGTCCGACTCTAGGGGCCGGTGCTCATCTCCGTTTGTTAGCCAAAGAGCCAGCATTGTCTGAAGACGCTTCCACGGTCATGTGGCTGCATGACGCGTGCGGAACACTGTTACCTACCCACCAAAGTGGTACCTATTCATCTACTTGCATTTGCATGCTTTCGAATTGCTAGGTTGGGAAGATCTGGGGCGAGTGCGGGAGCTCAGTCCATCACATGGGGCTAGGGATTAGAACCTCCGAACTTGCGATCTTCCGATCGACAAGCCTGGCGTCTTACCCACTGAGCCACCACACCCTAGCAAAAGTGATAGTGATGTCTTATTGATTGAGAGGGCCGAGAGGCACAGAAACTTTGGCCACTTCAAGTTTCAGCCACCTTTGAGACTAATCCATATTTCTGGAACAGGACAGAGAAATTCACTCCAAGGCAATGTGTGCCTTTATTGGGTTTTTGAAAGTTCAACTTCAAAATCTTCAGTTCCAGACTGGTTGCTGGAACAAAATTAGGTCACCAGCTATCTGTTAGCATGGCTTAACCAACAGCTTGTTACTGTCTTGTACTTACTATGTTTTACTTTGATTTTGATTCCAATGATCACATTGTGCTTTATCCCCAACAGGCGCAAGTCATTGAACTAAAGGGCAGGAAAGAGTACTCTCAGAAGACTGCTTAAATTATCTTGATTTGGTTTGATTTAGCTTAGTTGGAATTTTTTTCAGAATACCTAGAATAGAATAACTACTGAAATTCTATACATAGAAAAACTATTGAAATTCTCCAGATCCAAAGGCCAATCCCCTTCTCTCAAAATGTGTCAATCCCTACTTTGAAACTATCCTCTTACTTTTGTAAGGCACAAAAGGTATTGCCAAATAATCATTATCCAACAACTCAAGGTCTTTGGGATATAAAAACTGTATCACAGAGTTCTCTTACAGTATTGCAAAATATCAAATCTGGTGCCTCAGTAACAAATATCATAAATTGGCTCTGCTGAAGCCTGTTGTTCTCTGTAAGGAAGATTCCTATGAATCATGGTATATTTGAAAATGTTGCATATAAAGTCAATGTACATATATTGGGCAAAGTTGTGCAAATTATGTATGTTAAGCTGTATTTAAACAAGATACCTATAAGGAAAGTTACATAGAAAAAAATATTGGGGATATCTGCATAGCAAAAAATGTATATTGGGATAATTTTGTAACCTACATAGAAAAATATCTATATTACATTTTTAAAATGGGTATCATTGATGTGAATTATTACCCTCTCACAGAAAAAAAGATGACCTACACAGTCTTGTTGCTACACAGGTCAATGTATGTACCCGAAAGAGACATTCCAAAAATATCTACATTGAAAAAATAATTGCAAATTTGTTTCTCTAGCTCCTAAACAGAGCAGCTGCTATGAACACCTGCAGTAGTCTGTTAGATAGTCCCCTGATACTGTCTCATTGTTGCATATCTGTACTAAGTCAGCTAAGCATATAATTATTATTGTAATAATAATTGTTAACTTTATACCAACTGTCGAGCAAGGTACATTTTTGTACTGAAGTCCTTCTGATGGGTGGAAATTCCTGTGCACTACAGAAATTCATCATCACAGCTTTATTGTTCAACCCAAAGGCCTCTTAACAGCAGTAATTACTACAAACTGAACATACAGAATTATAGTAACACTTTAAAGCAATATTATAATCATTTACATCCAAGGAAGCCATGGAAAAACTTCACTTGTTAAATGTGAATGTCATACTATTTTGCAGACAACCTTTAATTTTATAGAGTTTAGTAATTAATGAATGTCTTTTCTTAACTGACATGTCCATAAAGACCTCATCTCAAAATTGGAGATAACTGGTATGAGTCAAATCATAGGGGCACTCCTAATGTAAAATTAAAATTATTCTCAGTAAGATGCTTTATTGTGCCTGGTGTGATGACTGGGGCTATGTTTTGCCAAGTTATCTGGACTGATTGTGGTCTGTGGAATCTGAGGAAGTGGATGGGGTGCTCTCCAGTATGGTCTTGGTCACTTGTGGGATAATCTTCCCGGCATCTATGTGAGGCTGAGTGTAAGGACTGCTCCCAACGATCTCCAAAATCCCCTTCTCTAAAGGAAACCACGAACGCTGGTTTCTTAGAAGCAAAAGGATTTATTGAGGCACACAGGAGCAGGAACAAAGACGTGAATGAACTGGTATGGCATGGTATATTACATTTAAACATTCCCCCCCCCCCTTGTCCTTTTGAAGATGAGATGTGTAGTTCTTGGCTCCGGGGTACTCAGACAGTCTTTCCCGGGCTGATGCGTTCCGTTTCGCACCTCGTTGCTGTAGCTCTTGCTTCCGTGCCAGCTTGTCAGTTACGTGTCCATTTCATCGTGTCTTCCTGCACGTTTTCGTCTGGTCTGAATGGCAGAGGTCTGCCAGACTCTGACACTGAGTCAGTCTGCAGGGCAGCCTCTGCTCAGTTAGGCCTGCCGCCACTTAAGCCTTTGGGGAATATTGTGATTGTTGCTACTTGGATGTCTGCCCTTTTTTAGTACACATATAACTACAATGGTTGAATGAAAAATAATGCCTCCACTTCCCTAACGTTCACTTAAATAGGGCTATTTTAATAAATTAAACAGAAAAATATGCCTTGAAATGAACTCTTTTGTTACCTGTGTTTACTTCACCACCCTTCACTATACACTTCTACTGGCAATGGACAAGCTTCTTAAATCCATCACAAAAGAACACCACACTTTGTCCAGGTCCTGACAGTTCTTTCCAGCTCTTCATCTGAGTCAAACAGATGCCCACAAAAGTATTACTTCAGTTTTGGGAAAACATGGTAGGTCACATGGTATCAAGCCCAAATGGCATGGTGGACAGGGTAAGATGGAGAGATTCAACTTTGCAATTGCCTCTTAAGTAGCTTGTTAGGTGTGGTGCCTAGTGTTGTCATATTGCAGCAAAATTTCTTTCTTGTGCTTCTGAATTCTGCTTAATAATTCTTTCAAAGTT
The DNA here is from genome assembly GCA_023362775.1 of Charina bottae. Taxonomy (NCBI): domain Eukaryota; kingdom Metazoa; phylum Chordata; class Lepidosauria; order Squamata; family Charinaidae; genus Charina; species Charina bottae. The sequence continues at coordinate 244,176,644 of JALMGJ010000002.1, forward strand.
TTGAGTGTTGCAATGTAATGGTAGTGATGCCACATTAAAGAAATGCCATGTGAATAATCTACATCTCAAAAAACTATGAGTTTTCCTGCCAATGCCTGGATTTTAAAATATTTTTCCCCACAGGTATGTTGATATTCCATGGACTGACACTCCGTTTCTGGGTCATAATAATGAGTCCATATTTTAGCAGCTGTCATGATGCTGGGAAGAAATTTCATACTTCATTCTCATAATGTGACAACAATTGCTGGCAAATTACAACTCTTGAAGCTTCCATCTCTGCCATCAGCATACACAGAACTTGCAGAAACCTTCCAATGTTGAAGAACATCAATAATGTGACTCACATGTTCCTGTGGAATGCCAAGCTTGGCAGCAATTTCCCTTTAAGTGATTTGCCAATTGTTCTTAATCATTTCATCAACCTTTTTTCATGTGAAACTAATTGGTTGCCATTACAGGTTATTCACTTCATCCTTAATCACACAAATAAATTCTTAGTAGTTTACCATCTTTACATTTTTGGCCTTGTGATGCACAGTACTCATATCAACACAGTCATCACTGTAAACAACCAGCATTTGGCAGAGAATTTCAATTGGAGGGACTCCTTCAGCAAAATTTCAAGCATAGTGTGTTACTTACACTGATTAGTACTGATGCAGGCTTCAATTTCACAACAGAAGCAATTTCCCACTGGCTAAAGTGAAAGAACAGATGCTCAAGAACATGTCAGAGCTTCTAGCATGTCAGTACTGCCATCTGTTGGTGACTTATAGCATCAGAGCTATTATGTAACTTTTTGTTCAAAAATATTGCTATTATAGAGAATTGTTTTAATTCTTTAATTCTTTCTTTCTTTATTAAATTTATGTGCTGCCTGACTCCCAATGACTCTGGCTGGTTACAGATAAAAATGTTAAAAATGAGGAAAGTGAAGATGGGAAGAGTGACAAAAAATGGACAGGAACAAAATAACTGGGGAGTCTTTGGTGCTCTCTGAGCCTTGTTGTTTTCATGCAGACGTTTCATTGCCAGGCTAGGCAACATCTTCAGTGCGAAAAGGGAGTGGAACTTGCTGTCTGTTTATATACCCTGGCTTGTCCTGCCTGTCTTGGTGGGGGTCTTGTACTCTCCTTAAATAAATAAATAAATAAATAAATAAATAAATAAATTAAATAAATTAAATAAATAAATAAACCCACAAAGTCCAAAGGGTGGCTTCACATTCTCTCACAAAAGACCTGAGTAGACAGCCAGATCTTCAACGCCCTTTGAAACAGTGAGGGCCATCCAGAACTTGGGGAACCTCATTCCAGAGGGCAGGCACTGCTACAAAGAAGTAATTGTTTAATTGAAGGAACCCGGAGCATCCCAAGCCTGCCAGATCAAATCAGCCAAGCAGAGACTTGGGAGAGAGGAGGTCCATCTAGAAGCTGGAGCCTCTGCCTTGTGGGCTTTATAGGCAATGACAAGCACCTTGAATCACACCCGAAGCAAACTAGTAAGGGCATTATATGTATGTTTATCTTAAAGTTAAATGTTTTAAAGTTTTAAAACTTCAACTAAGAACTAGATTTCAGTTACTGAAAACAAAAAATAATGTACTAAAGGAAAAAATATCCATTATTTTATAGAGGATTTTTCACTCCAACCATTTGAATTATTACAAAACAGAATTATATATTTGGAAACACAGTTGTGTGTTTAAAAATATCACAAGGAAAAGTTTAGTCGTTTGGATACACAGGTAAATTATACACTACTGCACTATAAGTTTCACATTTCTCTATGAACATAGGGATTATGCAAGATAATTTACCACAACCTGGTCTCATTATCTGGCTCAAAGAATTGGTGTGATGACCCTGAGTTCCATTCCCCAATATACACTTCTCAATGCAGTTCATTTGAATTGCAGAATAAGGTTTATTAAGGATACATGTAACTCAAAGCATTTCTAAAGACCCGAATGAGGATTCCTGCCAAAAGCATACAGTTTAAAATTTCCATCTTCCCCAACGTGCCAGCCCCTTCTCCAACATCCATTTTCCCACTCCATGGCAACCCCCTCCTTCCTCCGTCTTGCAGGTGCGCGACCTTGACGATCGGGAAAACAGTCTCTAACAGTCTCGGGCTTTTGCCGGAATGCGCTCCCCCTCCCAAGTGCTGAAATCTCTTTCCGGCTGACACGCATCTTATCCAATGTCCCAAGCGTGTATTAGTAATGGCAGGATTCGCATCAATGCGATCCTGACAATTGGTTACCTTGATGAAGCAACTTCTTTTCTATAGTTCAGTGGGGAACCAGAGCAGAAAAGCAAAATCACCTATGAGCTTGCCTGTTTTGAACTGGCCATTCATTCAGCATTTTCCACTTTGTTTCACAGACAGGTAACATACATTAATTAATTTATTATTCATATTTATACCCACTGTAATCCCAAAAGATTGCAGTTTTCTAAGCAGTCCATAAAGATACAAAAACGCAATAAAAATACACAAGAACATCTATAATCCTAGTAAAAATAAAACACAGATTAGAAGATTTTATAAACAGAAAAGAGCCAGTCTATAAACCAGTGTTACTCAACCTCGGCAATGCTGGCTGGGGAATTCTGGAGTTGATGTCCACCCATCTTAAAGTTGCCGAGGTTGAGAAACACTGCTATAAACCTTACCAGGAGGAATATGTCTATGAAGGTTCTCAGTCATCCAGGTGGAACAGTCTGTGGCTTGAATCATGTCAACTGGATTTCTATTTTCTTAGTGGAAACGTTTCACTCCTTATCCAAGGAGCTTCTTCAGTCTGAGTAAAGTTAGTAAGGGAATCCTTAAATATGTTTCTAGGCTGGCTGTGTGACCTTGCACCTGGGGCTAGGTCATGGTTATTTTTGAGATGTTTATTTCTAAGTCCCTTTATCATCTAAAGGAGGATCGTTAAGATTTTCACAAGCTCAACAGCAGCAGGGTAATCTTAACGATCCTCCTTTAGATGATAAAGGGACTTAGAAACAAACATCTCAAAATAACCATGACCTAGCCCCAGGTGCAAGGTCACACAGCCAGCCTAGAAACATATTTAAGGATTCCCTTACTAACTTTACTCAGACTGAAGAAGCTCCTTGGATAAGGAGTGAAACGTTTCCACTAAGAAAATAGAAATCCAGTTGACATGATTCAAGCCACAGACTTACCAGGAGGACTTCACAACCTAAATGCCCTCCAGAAGAGCTGTATTGATCTACTTCCAGAATTCAGTCAAAGTGGGAGCCAGCCTGATGTCCACTGTGATGCTGTTCCAAAGGACTGGTGCTGCCACTGAGACACAGTACCTCCAAGCCTTGTCCCCCTTACCTCCCTAAAGTGGTAAACCATGAGCAGTTTCTCCTGGCTACATTGAACTGACTGGGCCAATGCCCATGGAAGAATGTGATCCTGCAGGTAACTTGTTGCCAAGCCATGAAGGGCTTTGTAGGTCAGCATCTGCACTTTAAACTGGACTTAGAAGTCTATTGGCAACAGTGCAGGGTCCTCAGCACTGGTATAATGTGTTCCCACCAGCAAATGCCAGCTAACACATAGACTGATGCACTTTGAACCAATTGCAGCTTTTGAGTGTTCTTTAGAGGCAGCCCCATGTAAAGCATGTTGCAGTGGGCTAAACAGGTGGTGTTGAGGGCATGAGTCACTCTAGTAATATCCTTCCACCCCATTTAGGGCCACAAGAGGCACACCAGCCAAAGCTGGAAGAAGGCCCTGTTGGCCTGAGCCTCCACCTGCTGTTCCAGCGGGCGCCATGAGTCCAAGAGGCACCCAAATCACAGACTTGCTCTTTCATAAGTCGTACCGCCATGTCAAGAGATAACATGGGGCCCAACAATGGAAAAGAGGCACTTTGCAAACAATATCAGGCTGGGGAACCAAACTTGGGGAATATGCAGCAATGGCAAAATGAACAGTATACATCCAGAACAGGAGTTTGACTAAATTTAAGCAAGAATGTCTCCTTTATATATCATATATCACACAAAAAGGCAAACTCAAACTACAGTTTTTTATGAGGAAATAATTGATGTGAAGGCAGTAATTAGAAGCAATTTCAATGTTTATAAATATTTAGATTCAATCACCAGTTGGGCACAATATGAAGGAATTTAGAACTTAATATTTTTTTACTGTTTTTTCTTCTTTTTTAATCATTTTTAAATCTTTTTCTTTTCTTTTTCAATTTTTATTCTCTCCAGGATCTCAGCAGATTTGCCTGCCAGATTGTTGGGAAACTAACTGGATCCATGAGATACCTGGGGCAGACTATTCAAATAGGTCCACCCCCACGGGGGTCACAAGTGGCTGTAATCACATCTGAACCAGGAAGTGATCTGACCAGTAACAGAGGTGATAGAAATACCTCCACATCCAGATCACATAACAATTGCTCCAAAGTAAGGGCAAGGACTACTGTGTATCTGCCCACCTGTGTCAGACCAAGGTCACCTGAGATAAACCCATGGTTGCCATGGAGACCATGAACTCCTAGATCTGTCTCGACCTGTCACTTGTCACGTGAGGTTGAAATCACCCAACACTAATAGGCTAAGGACCTCCACCACCACTATAACAATGGGCATCAGGGTGGCTGGTACACCAATAGGACCCCCAGCTTGTCTCTACAACCAAATTAACACATAGGCACTCACACCCTGCCACTGCAGGAACAGTGACCCTGGCCACAGATAAGATCTCCCCAAAGATCAAGATCAGCTCCAATAGCTCCAACACCTCCAGATGGGCCAAGAGGTGGTTGGTAAATCTCTACACAACAATCAGTCTCTGGGCCAAATCCTTCCACCATCCTCCAACCTCACAATCTTCATTATGCATTTTCCCTTATATACATTATTCACCCCAGCTCTCATTCCAAGTCCAACCCTCATATTTCTCAAACTATATTATTTCTTTCACACTTCCATTCTCCCAGTCACACTGACTACCCTCCCTGATGTCATCTTACCTCATTTATTTATTTATTTATTTGTTTGTTTGTTTGTTTATTGGCATTGCCCAACTCCAAATTAATTCATAATTGGCAATAAAAATACTGGCTTGCATCCTTACATGACCACTAAATTGGCAAAAAATATAATTTTGTGTATGGGAGGGAACAACACCTATTTGATTATTTCTAGAATGCACTTAGTACATTTAATTTTTAAATTGTTTCAGGAGGCATTCACTTTTCCTTGCTTTTTCCTCCGCTTTCCCTTCTTTTTCTTGGACCTTCCTAGCATTTATCTTGTTTTGTCTTTAGGTGAAACATAGTTCAATAACAAAAGCTATGAGCAACTACCCTTTATTTCCAACAGCTTCATTAAGAACCATTCAAGAAGATGTCAAGCAGGAGAGGTAGTCTGTGATAAGTTCAAAACACTGCAGAGGAGGTAGCATTAAAAAATGGCTGACTTGATATTGTTTCAGCAGTTATTAATATTTCAGTGGTCTATTTTCTTCCTTTGTTAATAGGCTTCTGGGGGTTTTATTTACCCACAATCTAAAAGAACTAAACTTATTATCCAGAACTGCACAACTATAACAACATGACCCTTGTCTACAATTAAAGTATCTAGAAAAACATGGAGCAACTTTCCCAACATTCTGTCACATTCTCGCCTAACCAAACCAAATCACATTCTTGCATGGCAAAGAAATAGAATTCAGGACAAAGTAAAGGAGAAAAAAGGGGTTGACTTGATTCTTCAGAGATCAGGGAGAAGTCTAGTTCTCACCAACAGAGCATCTCTGATTGTGTTTCTGAACTTTACCTTATATAGGTGGATGATGTCTTTACATCAGTGAGGCAAAAATATTTTTATTTATTTTTATTTATTAAACAGATTTATAAGGCCACCCAACTCACACACGGTGACTCTGGGCGGCTTACAGAATTAAAAACCATAAAAACACAATAGACACCCGCCGGTGGCAGCAAACACATTCATACTGGCCACTTGATTGGCTCCGAAGCAGCTTGGGGTCCCCAGGTCTGTTGACAGAACCACGTCTTCAGGGCCTTCCAGAACAGGAGCAAGGAGGGGGCCAATCTTATATCTGGGGGAATGATGTTCCAAAGGGAGGGAGCCACTACGGAGAAGGCCCTTGTCCTTGGTCCCATTAGATGTATGGTGCCTTGCTCCTAAATAAGGGTGAGGAGGGTAGTGTTTCTAGGGATCCTGTATATGCTGTGAAAGTAACATACTGTATCTTTGGGCATGTTCTGTCTTTGGGATTATAATATCCCACCCCTTCTTCTATTCTTCCCCTATCCATTACAGCAGTTGCTACTCCATAGATTGCTGCTCATACTGACACAAATGCAGATTACAAAGGATGTAGGTTAAAAACATCTAGCTAATATGAGTATTAACAAGTATACAGAAAAAGACAAGACTGGAAAATGCAAATATATTATAGGATAATCTGCCCCATAATGCAAATTGTAGTACAATAAAATCTTGATTTAATGGGGTGTCTGTTAAACACAAATGTCAGTTAAATTTAAGTTTATTTCATTTCTGTAAATTTATGTCATTTGCGTAATTAGATGATTATATCAATTACACCAACTGTCTGGAATAAATTCATTTTTAGCAGACCTTGTGGATTGGGTGTGATTGTCTGCTAACTGGGGATGAAATCCAAACTCAAGTTTTGCCTGTTATATCTGAAAGCCATTAATCTGAAGTTTTACTATATTAGTAATAGTATGCATCACTGAATCATTTTAATTTGTAGTGTTAATATCTGTTTCTACATGCAATTGAATAAAAACTGTCTTTGATTCACATCAGCTATAGTCATGATTTCTAGATGAAAGTCCATCAGGAACTTTCATCAGTGGCTTGTGATGAGCATTTACAGAGCATTTTTCACTTTAAAGAGCAGCATTCAATTATTCTCTTGCCTTCATTCCTGTGGTATTGAGTTTTGAATAGTCTGTGTGTTGAATTGAAAGAAGGGAGCAGTTGTTTACGTTTTACACATTTTACTACAGATGTGGAGATGCAATCTTATAAAACTGATCAAAGACAGTCACTTAAGTGAACTAACATCTTCCTAGATTATTAACTCTAGTAGCATTTAGAGTTTAGAGTAGTATTTAGAGTAGCATTTGTGTGTGTGCGTGTTTGTGTGAAGACTCATTAATGATCACATTTTTAAAGTAAAATATGACTAGCAGACAAAATATATCCAAACTGCACAGATTTGTAAAAGATTATTGAAAGTGAAAGGAAGAGTTGTTGTACAACATTTCTTGATCAACATATGGAATTATATTAATGGTCAATGAAGGCAATGAAAGAAACCTTTTCAATGAACAGATTGTAGCCTTCACACTCACTTTATCACTGTTTAGGTATCATCAATAAATAAAATGTACAATAAAACTGAGGTGCACCAAAATTGGATATGATCAACCATTCTGCTACATAAAAACAGACAAGGGCCAATAATGTGTTGTATTTATTCATCAAGGGAGAAATATGTCTTTAAAAAAATATGTTTTTCCTATTATAGGCAAAGTTCAGAAGATTCTCCTCCATAGGTATAGTCAAGAAGTGGAAGAAATTATATCTCCCTAAAGATTGGCTTAGCTCTATTATTATCCCAATTTACAAGAAAGGTGATAAATGTGACCCTGAAAATTATCAGCCAATTATCCTTTTATCTGTAATTAGAAAATTATATTTTACTAATAATATTAGTAAATTATTATTAGTAAATTATAAATTATATACTAGAGTTCTATATTATAAATTTCTGGACTGGATGTACTTGGAAAACATTTTGGCCCCAGAGCAAGCTGGCTTCAGGTCTGCACATTCAACCATGAATCAATGCACCTCCTACATCACTTAGCTCAGAAATATTACACTCAGCCCAAAGGTGCCCTCTATGTAGCCTTTATAGACCTGAGGGCAGCCTTTGACTCTATTCCATGAGAATGACTCTGGAGGAAATTAGCCACTACAATGATAGACTGCTGTTTTCTTAGGCTAATAATGCTATTACACCAGAGCACAACCACTCAAGTAAAGGGTAATATCCTTGATGGTTTAACTGAATCCATTTTCACTAGCACAAGTGTAAAGCAAGGCTGTATCCTTGCTCCACTATAATTCAACTTTTACACTAACAATATTGTTGAGATGTTTGTTAAGCCAGAATTCCATCCTCCCTTCCTAGCCCACCACCCTCTATGCTCCTTTATGCTGATGATGCAGCCATACAAGACTATAATACAGCCTATTTTCCTAAGGGCTCTATTATGACTTTGTCATCTTAGATTCTGGCTGAAGCAAGTCTACTGGGGAACTTCCTTGGTTCATCTCAACCTGCTGGATAGGTTCTCTTCCAACCTAAGAAGACAAATTAATGATGATTTGGCATATTGTGGTCTTATCTTGTCAGAACTTCCTGCTTTGGGACTTGATAAAAACCTGGCTGAACTAAAGAAGAGGATTTGGGATCTAGATATCCAAAATGAAAGTGCCAAAGTCTCCCATCCCTTTTATACCACATTTGGTTCTGCTCCCTGATCTGTCCCTAGATATATCTTGAACATCTTATATATTCCACATACAGTAGAAGACTATTTACTTTGGCCTGAATTGGGGCACTACCTATTAAGACAATAACTGATAGATGTATAAGCTCCCATACAAAAGTCAAACTTATTTCTGTTTAGACTCAGGGACAGGATCTGTCTCATATGCTACTAAAATGTCCATTGTACACCCAATGGCAATCAAGTTTAATACTTCCAGTTAATAACTCTAATTGCCATTATGACCAGGAGGCTGTTAACCTTCTCCTGAGTGACCACTCTTCAGAAACATCTAAGAAGGTTGCAAAATTCCTAGCAATAGCTATAGCTGTTAGAAAACGTAGATCCTCCCTCATGTTAGCTGCTAATTGTTTTAGGATATTCTTGCAATTTTAAATTTTCTTTGTATAGTTCTTCTATTGTATGCTGGTCTTGGATGATAAATAAATTTCGATTGATTGATTGATTGATTGATTGAAGTTGGTAATGATGAATGTGAAAGAGGCTGTCAATGACAATAATCAGAAGAAAGCAAACTGGACATTAGAACAAATGGTTGAAATTGCCAAGAAGTAATGAAAATCCAAAACTAAGAAAAAACAAATATTATTTAAGCTTTTGAGACCTCCATTACAAAAATCCTCCATTCCCCAGTTTCTGTTGTCCTGATTTTTCCTATTATTAAAGTGTTCAAGGCACAAAAATGTTACCCCTTAAAATCTACTAGGTCCTCCCCCCCCATGCCAAGAATCTGATTTTTGGCCTCATCCTACACTGACATCAACTCACCAGCCATGCTTGGGTGCCTCAGGAAGTAAAGAAACACACAGTATAGACAGGGGCATATGTGTGTGTGTCTGTGTCTGTGTGTCAGAATATGGCAGGTGCAATCATATGTTCAAAGTCTGCCCTCTTGTTATGAGTGTGTGATGTGGGCAATGCATGTTAAAGCGGGATGGGGGTTCAATCATGCTGCTGTGCCCATCATCTTGACCTTTTGACACCCTCCCCCATTAACACACAAACAACTTCTGGGATCAAGATCACAGGATTTAGCAATCTCCATGAACCCGGACATTTATAATACAACTTGATGGAAAGCATGGTAAATTCAAAGTTTAAAATATTTGATTGTACCAGAATCTTCAAAAATGAGATGCTTAGTTTCAATTATTACTTACAACAACTCTAAAAGTAGTTATATCAATTTACCTCTACAAAGGTTAACGGTAGACAATGCAAAACCAAGTGATACAGAAAAAGAAAAATATTCATTCTTTCATTTCACACACAATGCTTCTAATTAATCATCACTTAGAATTTTTTAAAATCAATTTACATTGAAAGGAACATCTGGCATTACAGCTTAATGATGTCAGTGGGATTAAGAGTGAGGAGGACAGGCACAATTTTATATTAATACAAATCTGTAGAAATGAAAATTCAGTAAGATTAATTCTATAAATCAATTGACCTGGAAACCTGCAGACTGCTAAACATAAATCACAATGATTCCAGTTGTTGATAGTCTTGATCTTGGTATATGAAAAATTAAACAAAAATGTCCATTAGCATCTGAGTGGCTAATTTTTCTAAAGTAGCACATTCCAGAAAGCCAATTGTATGTGTGTCTAGTCAGAAATAAACTTTATTGAGTACAGGTATGGTAGATAGCTTAATCTTTTATAGTTCAGAATCCATTTGTTTGCTTTTGGAGAAGTTTCTGAGCAAAACTGTCCCCCTGAGGAAATGATGCAATGGGATGTGAAAGAAAAGAAATTAAAGTTGTCCAGTCCTGAAAATGGGAGTTAAGTGACAGAGTAGAAGTTTTAAACCAGTTGACTTAACAACTCTAAGCAAACATTTAATTTTTATGCCAATATAGAGACTTTTGTTAATGCAGCTAGTACGTAGCAAGGCAAGGCAAAATAAGTCAGGGCAACAAAGATACAAGGATAGTTGTTCTTGGTTTTTTTTAAGTTATAAAGAGGCTATGCATGAGATCTTTGTATATCTCTGCTTCTGTTATATATTCCCCTTACACAGAACTTGTTTACTGTAACAATGTGATATTACAGAAATAAGACTGGAAAGGGATCAAAAGTTCTTGCTTGCTTGATTGCTTGCTTGCTCTCTTTATATCCTACCTTTCCTTGAGGAATTGCTTTGAATTCCTGAACCTCATGATAGAGAACCAGAGGAATGATGGAATGAATTTAAAGAAGTTGTTAAAGATGAATGTGAAAAGAGACTGCCAAAAATGAAGAAACAAAAGAAAGCACACTGGATGTCAGAACAAACTATGGAAAGAGGAGAGGAGAGGAGAGGAGAGGAGAGGAGAGGAGAGGAGAGGAGAGGAGAGGAGAGGAGAGGAGAGGAGAGAGGTTCTAATGAAACTTTGCCAGAAAATCTGGAGACTGATACTGTCCAACAGATTGGAAGAGGTCAATCTACATTCTAATACCAAAAGAAATGAGAGAGAAGAAGAAAGAGAGATTTAACAGGGTGTGCAAACTGCGAACAATATCCTTCATGTCACATGCTAACAAAATAATGCTTAGGATCATCCAATGGAGATTAGAGCCCTACATAGAAAAACATATGCCAGATGTTCAAGCTGGCTTTAGAAAAGTCCAAGGAACATGAGATGTTATTGTTGTTGCATGGTGCAAAATTGAGAAAGCCATAGAATACCCAAAAGAAGTCAATATGTGCTTTATTGATCATAGAAAGGCCTTCGATTGTGTCACAATCTTGTCAAGTTGTGGAATGTGCTAAAAAAATTGAGAATCCCAGAACATCTCATTGTCCTCATGAGAAACTTGTATGTAAGTCAGAAAGCCACAGTGTGGGTAGAACGTAGCAAAACAGGCTGGCTCCAGGTTGGCAAAGGAGTGTGACAAGGTGTCAGAAGTGCACCCCAGAAGCAATAGTTAATAGCCCTGGAATGCATCTACTGCCATGGGTTGTAAAGGGGGGGGAGGGGGGAGCACTGAACTGATTGTTACCTAGCAACAGAGACAAAAGAGCAAAGATGGAAGAATTGTTGTGGCGAGCTCTCTATCAGAAGTAACACCAGTAAAACCAAACACATTGCAAGGATTAAATTTCAAAGGGGAGGCGGGAAACCAATGTTCTGAATGAGGGGGAAAAGGGAATCTGAGTCACTTGTGACTTTGCAGAGCAATGGACTGTATCTTAATAAAGTAACTTTCCTATATCCAAAGAGGATTATATTCAGGGTTATTTCTATTGAGATATCTGAACCCACGATTCTCACACAAGGCTGTATAGTCTCCCCTTATTTATTCAACATACTGTATATGCTGAATATTAAAGGAAGCTGGATTGGAAGAAGATGAACATGGTTTTAAAACTGGAGGAAGAAACATCAGTAACCTGCACTATGCTGATAACACTACTCTGATAGCCAAAAATACAAAGAATCTGCAAGCTCTAGTAATAAAAGTCTTGGAGCACAGTGAAAAATGGGACAAAATTAAATATAAAGAAGACCAAACTAATGACAACAAGTAGAGTCATGGTATTCCCTGTGACACTCTATGAAAATGGAAAAAGCAGGATAGGAAGAGTATTGATGCTTTTGAACTTTGTTGTTGGAGAAGACTCCTGAGAACACTGTGGACAGCCAAGAAAACAAACGAATAGATCATCAAACAAATCAACCCAGAGTTCTCACTTGAGACACAAATGACCAGGCTCAAACGATCCTACTTCAGACACATTAGGCAAAGACCCAGCTCTCTGGAAATGGCTCCAATGCTGGGGAAGGTGGAAGGAAAGAGGACGACCAGCAGCAAGGTGGTGGAGTCAGTTACAGTGGTGATGAGTGTACCATTTGAAGACTTGAATGACCAGGTTAAGGACAGATTGTCATGGAGAAAATCTATGTGGTCGCTAAGAGTCAACAATGACTTGATGGTACATAATCAATCAATTGATTATGTGCCATCCTGTATAGCTCATGTATAGTATTCTGTCCTGCATGTTTTTCTCCACAAGAACCCTTTGAGGTAAGTGAGAGAGAATAACAGACCAAAGTCACCCAGTAGACTTGAACCTGGGTTTCCCTAGCCCTAACCCTTAATGCACATTACCTGAATGTACCCTTCTGCAATAGGGGAAAAGAATGGGTGCTAAAACGACCCACACAAACAGAGCTGCCTAATTTAAGCAACATAAGTGGAAAGTAATGGGTTGTGGCTAAAACCTGCATTACTGTCGTGGTTCCCTTTGGGCCAGGGGTCTCCCTTGCCTAGTTCCTATGCCTGCCTGCTGACTCCACAGCAGCAGCACTTCTCCCATCTTCCTTTTTACACCCCAAATTCTTTGTTCTGATCAGACAGAGAGGCGGGGCTGGGTGTGAGGGCCATGCTGGACAATGAAAATTGGCCAGGCCTTCTCACTTTAGTTAACAGATCCTTTTGGCCTGCTTTTGCACACAAAGCCAAGTGGTGAGTCAAGAATATATGTTATATCCTTAGTGAGGACACTCAGTGAGTTACATCCATAATTATACCCGTTTAGTGAGGGATAGGCTCCAGAAGAAACCTTGTTGAATATATTGGTGAAGTCAAAGAAACCATGGAGAGTCATAGGAGCAGTTGTTCTCATTAAACATAAGCAAATTGTTTTTAAAAGGGAATGCAGGATTTCTTTAAGATATGTGTGAATAATTTAATAGAAAAATCCAGAGCATTATGGTGTCAGTGTGAATATTTCAAAGAGAAATGGAGCATAGAATGGGGAAGATACAGGAGGAAAGTTATTTTGACTGAATGCTGTCTGAAGAAGAGTTAAATGGTATCTGATAAATTAGCCAGTGGCAGATTGCAGTAATCATGACTAGAACTGGCTGCAGTATGAACAAGGATGTATGCAGTAAAAATAAAAAAAAGGAAGCCTGTTCAAATTTAGTTATAATATACACATATATTGTGAAAAATCAATGAAAGACGTCTGAAATTAATTTTAACTAGATGAATGGGGAATTGGAGAACCTCTAGTTGTTACTAAGCTAAAATTTTAGCTGCCCCTGCCAGCATGACCAATGGGAGGGATATAATTCAGTGACATTTGTAGAGCTACAAGTTATCTTTATTTGATGTTGATCCCTAATCACGTTTACTCACAAACAAATCCTATTAAGTCCAATAGAATTATTAAAAAGTAAAGTCTCAAATGAGTCTTAACTCCTGGCTATTTACAAGAATGCAATGAGACATTATCCAAATAGCCCTTTAGACACAAATTCACATTATCCTTTTTGAGAAATGAAAAATAATTACAAGGCCTTTTTCAGAAGCAGTGTTCTATCTCAGATGCTGCTAAAACTCGTAAGTGCATAGTTCTAGAATAAAGCAACCTGTAGCTCTAGGTTATCCCCAGAGCTTTTTTCCCCTCCAACCACAGCCTATATTTTGGTTTTCAACCACTTTGAAGTAGGAAGCTCACAAAACTGACAGAAGCCTAAAATAGACATACATTTGGAAAGGGTCATTTAGGACCTTGGTTCAGTGCAGAAATCCAGATTCAGGATTGCTTTAGTCCACTGTTTCTCAACCTTGGCAACTTTTAAGATGTGTGGACTTGAACTCCCAGAATTCCCCAGCCAGCATGCATGAGATTTGAAGTCTACACATCTTAAAGTTGCCAAGGTTGAGAAACGCTGGTTTAGTCTACCTGCTTGAATACCTCTGAGGAAAAAGGAAGTCCCAATGTCCCTAGTAATTATTTCTACTTTCTAACATCCAGTAAGAATCTGCCTTCTTGTAACTTAAATCCATATTCCATTATCTTCATTCAGAGGGAATAGAGAACAGGGTTTGACCTTTTATATAATATCCTTTCTGGTATTTGAACAGGGCTATCATCTTCCTGCTCAGTGATATTTTCTTAAGACTAGACATATCCAGCATCTTCCATCTCTATTCAGAGGATTTAATTTCTTTCCTTCTTTCACCTGTTCCAGTTCGTCTAAATCCTTCTTAAAGAATGGTAGATTCTTTGGACACTTGAGTTTGGGTCTGCCCAAAACAGCATAAAATAAAATAATTGTTCCCTGTCACTGTAAATTTTATTTCTGTTAATGGAAACATAATTACATTTAGTCTCTTTTGCAGCCAAGTCACCCTGCTGGCCCATATTCAGTTTGCAATCAACTACTATTCCAAGATCTTTTTCACTATTACCAAGAACCTATGTAGTTGCATCTTTTGCTTGCTAAGTGAATAACTTTGGATTTGTCTCTGTTAAATTTCATATTATTACTTTCAGCCTATTTCTCTAGCTTATTAATAATATTTTAAACTTTATTTCTGATTTTCTATGGTATTAGCTATCCCATTCAGTTTTATGTCAGCCTATCCCATTCAGTTTTATGTCAGCTGTAGATTTGATATTCTACTTTTTCATTGAAGTTATTAGTAAAAATATTGAAGATTAAAAGAGTCTGATCTTTGTAGCATCCCGACTGATACTTCTTTCCAATTTGATGAGAAACCATTGATTTTTATAGTAATTTTATTAAAGACTACAATTACAACAATAAAAACTAATACAAAACAAAAAATAATAAAAAGAAAAAGTAAGAGGTACAGAAAAGAAAGAAGAAAAAAGGAAGAGAAAAATAGGAAGAGAAAGAGAAAAGAAAGAAAAAAGAATATAGTAAAGAAAAAGAAAAGAAATATATAAAGAAGTGATTTCCCCCTTCATCACAAGTATAAACAATTTTAGTAACTTATCACCTTCTCTTAAAATACAACAAATGATCTCTTCTTCCCATATCCTATCTCTTATCTACTGTATAAACAAATCCTTAAAACCTTGTCATTTCAATCCTGATGTCAGCAGACGTCCTGTCCTGTTCCAACTTAATACAGAGACTTGAATTGCTTAACAGTTTTATTAAGTACTATCAGATCAATTGGGTGGCAGGCTCCAAGATACTCTTCTTCTGTTATAGGGCACAGTACTGTATTCTACTTCAATCTGATGGGTTTTGGGATCTGGAAACAATACAACAGGACAGGAACAAGGCAAGACAACACAAGCAAGACAATCAGTGCAATCAAGAATAAATACCAGACTGGTTCTGGAGATTAACTAGCAAGACAACTTACACAACTACTGATCTACTAGGTGGTAATTGCATCAAGAATTAATTTAGGCAATGTACAGTTTAACAAGAACAAAACAGACAGTTATGGTTTTTTGTCAAAGGTAGGCAAGGCTGGATTAGGAGGAAGGTGGAAAGGACTGGTTATTTTAAAAGGCTGGCTGGGTTTTAATAGGAAGGAATGGGAAGGGTTAATTAACTGGGTTGTTCTGAAGACAGGTAGTTGGGAGCTTGATAGAAGATGAGGTCTGAGGCAATTTAGGGTCAGAGTAATTCAGCCCAGCAACAGCATGCTGTTTGACAGGTGATAAGCGGTCTTTGTTTTTAACAGCAGGAGGCTTGAAATAGCAGGAAGGCACTGGCGTGGCAGCAGCAGCAGGGAAGGAAGACAGCCCAGAGACAGATCTGTCAGCGGAGACAGGCACGGAGGGAAGCCACGGCTTTGACGCTGAGGCAGCAAGGGAAGCAACTGCAGAAGGAGTCTCCTCAGAAACTGCGACGGAAGACAGCTCCGAAAGGTAAGGAGAACTGGTTGATCGGTGGATCCGAGGGCTGGAGTTAGTCTGAGGATGGGGAGGGCTAGAGAGATCATTTAAGCAGGGCTTCTGTGGTGTGAGCAGCTGTGGAAGAGGTCTGGAGCTGAAGGTATGTGGTACTCCTGAAGAACGGTTGTCCCTGACAACCCGTTCTTCATTGTTTCTTCCTTTTATACTTTGTATCTCGCGCCGTTTGAATGCAGCAGCCAATAGGCGCGCTGCGTTCTTGGCTCTCTTTTTTTTGAAATTGAGTTCAACTCTGCTGCAACACTTTTATCGTTGCAATGGAGTTTTACCTTTTCCCTTTTCCTGTTGCCAGACTTGGCCCCTTTTGACCAGTCCTTCCTAACAAGTCCATTATGGGTTACCAGAGATAACAACATGTCTATTTTAACCTTGATCAAATAAACCAACCAAATATTCCTTCCTTTTACTTCTAACAATCTTAATCTTTAGTTCCTTCAAATAACATAAGAGAACTTGATTTCTTTTCATTTTTTTCTTTGTCCCTTCTCACAAAATTCTTCAAAACTTTAACAAGCCTTTTTTGTAAATCCAATATAGGAAAATTATCCAGGTCACTCTCTTGGTTTGTTATTTGTATATCCCTTTTAATTATTAAGACATCAGCTGGTTTCTTTTGAATGTCCAATGTAACATCTTTTTCTCTGTCTTCCTTGTAGCCTGTCATTTTTAAATCCACTTTCAAATCAGTCTTGATATTCTCAGGTAGAACTTGTTCCTTTTCCATAACATCTTTTAAACACGGTCTATCTATAGAGGCAAAATTAACTTCTGGGTCCATTGTTCAAAAATATCCTTCAATATGTCCAATGTTAAAATATTTTTCTTCATTCTGTAATTGTAAGTCGAGTTTAAGTGTTCTTCTCCTTTAATTATAATGTTTAGTTCCCTCTAGTTCCCTCTGGTGTCCAATTTTTAAAGTCTTCTTTTACTATGTTTTTTTTAAATAAATAAAAAAGCATTTTCACATGGGAAGGAGTCTTTATATTTAATTCCAAAATCTTATTTCAAATGTATCTGGACCCTTAGTCTGTTTGTAAGTTTTAATCACCCTTTTGCTGTGTATTCCAAAAAAACATTTTTTTAAGTTCTTAAACTTGTAGTCAGGACTTCAGACTGCTTCTGAACTAAGGATTGAAGGAAACTCACCCAGTGCTGTAAAACTTGTCAAAAACACTCTGAGTATGATTTTTCAGCCATCTATATATCTACTTGTAATCCAGCCTATGTTTAACCAGCTTGCTAATCATCATGACATTAAATATTCTATCATATGATTTTTTTTGAAGCCAAGACATATTATGGCACTACTGTTGTTCCAACAATCTTGTACAACAACAACAACAACAACAACAAAAACCAAAGTAAGTCTGGTCTTGTGTGAGTTCTGGCAAATCCATGATGACTTCTCATAATTACTGCATTGTTTTCAAGTTGCTTACGGATCAATTTTTACATAGTCTGCTCTAGAATCTCAGATATACATGTCAGACTGACTGATATGTAATTCATTGGATTTTACTTTTTTCTGTTTTTGAAGATAGGGACAACATTTGTTGTCCTCCAGTCATCTAACACTTCACCAGTTCTCCAGGAAAGCTTTTCCACATGTGTATATTGGGGGGGGGGGGGGATATAAGCAGCATGAGGCAAGCTATACCCCTTTTATATACAAGTGATGATACTGCATGCATGTATGAAAGTGGCAGAATTTACATTAAAACAGCATAGTGCTGTTTTTATCATTTTTATGAAAGCCTCTGATACTACAGCTGCTTCTACCCCAGGATTTTTCAAAACTAATGGTAATGTTTTTGCACATCATCAGTCAGATCCTAGAATAACCAAGGATAAAATTCATCTAGACCTGTAGTTTTAAACCTGTTCAGAGTAGAGATATTTTCTGACCATTTTCTTATTCTCAAGCTTCAAACCTGTACTTTCATTCTTCTCTTTACAATTTGCTGCCCAAACACATACTTTTTCTTTGGCGAAGACTGAACCAAAATAGAAACCGAATAGCTCTTCTTTGCTACCTGTTATTGCTTTGCTTTCTTCATTATGATTTTTTTTCATTTTATTTTGAACATATCTAAAAACAACCTTTCTTATTCTTAACATATTTGTCATTCTGATCCTTTGTTTTCTTGACACTGGCCATACTGTCCTGGGCTACCTGTCTATCCCTCTTTCTATTTCCCATATGCATCCTTTTTTGTTTGTTTTTGTTGTTTTGGTTTGTTTTCAGACTTTCCCTGCATTTCTTCCCCTGTTCCCCTTATTCTTTCTGTTGGAATTATGCTATTATGCTTTTAATATCTCCTTGTTTAGGAACTCCCATGCATACGGAGTTCCACCTGCAAAAAAAAAATCATGGAAGATCCCTCTTTCTGTGGCCTCTCTGCTCCATTCCAAATATCCCTTGACCCAATAGAAGTTTCCAAGAAGTCAAACAAAGAGTCCTTGCTTTAGATGACCAGAATGACATAGATAAAATTCCTCCTTACTGTCTCATAACCCTTTCAATATCCCCTATATAGTAAAGCATTCATCTTAGTGAGATTCAGTGCCCTACCC
Organism: Charina bottae; assembly: GCA_023362775.1. NCBI lineage: Eukaryota > Metazoa > Chordata > Lepidosauria > Squamata > Charinaidae > Charina > Charina bottae. Next base: position 244,195,524 of record JALMGJ010000002.1, read on the forward strand.
TCAATATCCTTTGTGCTGAGCGCTGCTGTGTTAGGTCACACCTGCTATTGAGTAAGTTGCTCATGTTTTACTCCCCTATTGTGGCCAAAACCTGGTTCACCTAAAGCAATCAAATCACTTTGAAGATATAACATAAATGTATTAGCGTGCAAACAACAAATGGTGTACACCGACGCCCAGCAAAGCATTGGCAGCTTGCTGAGCAGCCCTGAGCAAAAGCAGAACCGTAGCTTTTATATCTTTGTCCTACTATATTTCAAAGACAAGGCAAAGGCAGACTCAGTGTAAATTACCGCATGACATTGGAATGATTTGATAAAGCTATCTGGGTGACCTTCTTATTATTTATCCCTTCCTCCTAGGTCAGCATGGTAGCTATCTGTGAGATATACCCAGTGAATATAAACAATTTGGTTTATTGGACCACTGAACCTGTCTGATTCCTCCCCCTGTCATCACTCAGGGTCAATTCCGCTTGCTGTGAATGTTTTCTTATAAGGGCACTTTAAGCAGTTCACATGTATAGGGGACATTTCATAGGTTTCGTAGTGAATACAGCTCACATGTGTTTGTGTGGAAGGGTACACACTTCTCTATTCTACCTGCCACAAAGTCCTCATGTTTCTATCTCTCACCTGCTATGCCAGATGGTTAGAAATGGAAGTTCTCTACTTCCTATTCTCAGACAACACAGTGAAGATCTCTAGCGATGTAGCAAAGTTCTGTTCAATTACTATGGCCATTAAAGTTTCTGGGCTTAACTCTTACTCTAGTGGAGGATGTTTTGCTACTTTTTATAGTTTCAGATTACCATTACTAATCTTTCTTTGTTAATTATCTTTCTTGTATATTGAATTTATGTCTTTTGGGGTCTATGACCATAAACCAATAACATAAGAAAGAACCTGTTTTTCACAGAAGATGATGAGCAATTTGTGTGAAATACTAAGAAGCAAATTCAGGGTCAAGACAAAAAGAACTGAGGAAGCAGGCCCAGATCACATCCATGAGAATGAAAGAATGGCTAGCTGGTTTGTCAAAAGAGCTAATGAAGAATGTTTTTTTTCCTATACCTGAGTCTGATACAGGGTGACTGTGTGCATGTGCGTGTGTGTGTGTTTAGTCTATACTACCGTGACTGATATTTTATTTATTTATTTATTTTCTATCCCGCCTTTATTATTTTTATAAATAACTCAAGGCGGCAAACATACCTAATACTCCTTCCTCCTCCTATTTTCCCCACAACAACAACCTTGTGAGGTGAGTTGGGCTGAGAGAGAGTGACTGGCCCAAGGTCACCCAGCTGGCTTTCATGCCTAAAGTGGGACTATAACTCTCAATCTCCTGGTTTCTAGCCCATTGCCTGAAGCACTAGACCAGGGGTGTCCAACCTTTTGGCTTCCCTGGGCCACACTGAGTGAAGAGGAATTGTCTTGGGCCACACATAAAATATATAATATAGTTAATGTATATAAGTAAGAAAACTTCATTTATTTTTTAATATTTTTATTATTATAAAAATATTTTTATTAGTTATAATATTTTTATTATAAAATTTTAACAAAGAGGGTAACATAAAACTAGTGGGATATTTGACTTTGTTTTTGTGAAACTAATGCATCAATGTCTGGTTCGATGAAAGTGGTTGCAATTCTCAGTGAGTTCTCAAAGTGCTCCTCAGAAATTTTAATTCTAATTTTACTCTTTGTGTGCTTCATCCTTGAAAATACTGTAGTTGCTCACAAATGTACATCCTGCCAAGAAGTGATGTCATGAATAAGGCGTGATTGTGAAGCGAGGGATATTTTTCTCTGGGAAGATATTATTTATTTTATTTATTATTTCTAACTTATATCACCGCCCATCTCCCCCCACAAGGGGATAAGATAGGTCTTATAAAAGTCCAGTAGAGAGACATGATCAAATTTTTCTTTGAGTTGAATGTCTTTGCAACTCTATGCATTCCATTTGAAAATTTGGAGGTAATGTAGTTATGTCGACTGAAAATGGAGTCAAAAATATACCAAAATATCGATGATTTTTCCAGAAATCTTGAAACCTGTTCTCAAATTCCTGTACCAAACCGAAAAGCAAGGCTGCATATTTCTCGCTGTTCACAGGACTGTGTTTAGCCAACGTACTAAAATGTATAAAATTATTTTCCATAACTTGAGCTTGCCATATACATAGCAGTATATCAGTGGGCATTAAGATCCAAAACAATGTTAATTTGTGATTATTCCTACACAGGAATGTCTTTGTCAAATCTTACACAATATATTCTACTTTCTTTCTCCATATACTGCATTCATTCTACCCTATGAAAAATATTTTAAAGGGCCAGTTTAGGGAAATGGTTAAGAAGCTGGACTAGAAACTATAGGCATTAAAGCCAGCTGGGTAAATTTGGGCTAGTCACTCTTTGTCAGGCCAACCATCTCACTGGTAGTTTTTGTGGGAAAAAGAGGTGGCAGCAACACTATGTACACCACCTTGAGCTGTATAAAATAAAGGTGTGATATACATTTAATAATAAATTAATTATTTTGGAGGTTTAATGTGGCCCATAAAAAAATTGAGGTGGAATCAATGACAATTTTTCCAGAAAAATCCTGGGAAGCAGAAATCCAATAGCAAAATCCTCTAAAGATATAACCTTGTTTGAACTATTCCACTAAGTATTTAGAGTGGAACCTTCAATTAGTGGGGAGTGGGGGGACCTATTGAGAAACTATGGGGCTTGATTGAGCTCATTGCCTTGCCTAGAAATTGTAGGGAACGGCACCCCATGCATCTGTCTAAGTGACTAGCAGAGCTGAACTTGTGTTTTTGTACTCTGATGAAAGGTGGTTGTTTTTTATGTATCACATCTCATCCTTCATCTACAATGACACTGAAAATTTGCAAACATACTCTTGATTGTGTATGCCACTGAATTTCTGTTAGAAGCTGGATTGCATAATGATGGCACTAAGAATAATTTAGGGAACATCTGTTTCCTAAAGTTTAGCACCTGTACATAATTTGATTGGAATTATTTGGAAAGGCAATGCAACACAGTATGGTATCTACCACAGTTCAGGAACCTCAAGCCATCTTAATTCAGTGTAGATTTTTCAGTGCTGTCCCAAATTTCCCTGCTGACCTTTTTTGTATGTAACCTTATGATTTGCATAATTTGTTCTGATGTTCTGAGTTTGCTGCTTGGTAAATTAAACAGATGTAACGAACCAGTAAAATACATTCACTAAGAAATACCTCCAAGGTGAATTCTGCCTGTAAATAAAAGCAATTCTCCTAAGAAAAACTGTGCTAAACCAATCTAAATTACTATTACCAACAAAAGTGTTGGCTGGTGGAAGAGTACTGGAAGATTTTACTGCCAATCTCACTTTAGCCTCAAACATTGTTTTAGGTAAACTACGATTGTTTTAGCCTCAATCCCTCAATTGTAACATCTATGTAGATAGTAAGGAAGATGACTTTGACAGAGATATGCGAGCCCCATTACCAAAGGAAATGCGGGAACATATCTTAAGTCAACAACAAACAGAAAATGTGCAGAAGAGGCTCAGACAGACCCCGTTATAATTCACATGAGTATAAGAAGTGGGAAGGAGGTACAGCACAATCCAATTTACAAGACTCTGTTGTTATAACCACTCTCAATAGAAGTAGTTTTAGACTTTCTGTGGAGTTGATTCCTGGTATGGTCTACCTGGTAGGGCTGACATTGCAACTAATAAAATTACTCTGAATGATTGACACTAGAAATATGAAGATTTATCCTGTAGCACCCAGATAAGTATTCTGTTTCTCAGTGTAGAAAATTACCAGCACTAGGTACACTTTGGGATTCAGAGCTGGGGTTGGAAATGTTCTAGCAATTAATTCTCTCTCTGTGTTCCAGAAATCAACTGTTATTAATTGGTTCCAATAACTTCTATTTTACATTTGGAAGCAATACTAGATTTCAGCACTGCACTAAAGGGGAAATAATGTGCTGAAAGGTGTATTCAACTGCTAATATGCCATGACAAACAGAAATGTGAGATATTAAAACATTTTAATTCTCATTCAGGGTTGTACACAGGGCTGCAACTGGGGTGGGGGGGGGCAAACGCCAAAATGACAAAATAGTATTTGTATACTGACTGTTTCCTGGTACTTGAATACCATGTGTCGTGTTGACAGTGATCGCCGATAGGACACAGCATGCAACGGCAGGGGACTGTCCCCTCTGGCGGCAGGAGCCAGGGCAGCATGGAGACAGGCCTGCCAGCCCACCCCCTGCCCCGAGGAAGCCGAGCGGCTTTCACACGCACTCACCATTGGCCGAGGCCACAGCCAATCTGCATCTGCCGAGCACTGCCCTCAATCCCAGTCTGCCTCTGCACAGGCGCGCCCCAGCAGCTGAGCCGAGCACTTCTGCAGAGGCGCCTCTTCCCACCCGCCATGCTTGATTCACTGGCGCTTGCCGCAGAGGTAGGGAGGCGCAGGGTGGTCCTGCTGCTCCAATGCTCCAGGGTGGCTGCCGCCGTTGCCCAGAGCTGGGCTGTGTGGTGGGCCACTGGGGGCACTCCCGGGGGAAGGCAGCATTTCTCAGCTGTGCCAGGGCTGCCCCTGGCACCCTCCCCTGCCCCATCCATGCCAGCCAGCAGGAGCCCCGGCGCCCCCGGGGATGGGGAGGGTCCCCTTCCTCCCCCACATCCCACCACACCGCTGTTCCCCATGGGGGATGAGGGACTCGACCCTGCAGAGGGGTGCCTAATCTAATGGGAGGGGGTACAGAATCCATGTTTGCCCCAGGTGACACAGACCCTAGTTGCGGGCCTGGTTGTACAGAGTGAGTGTTATAAGGTATTCATTAGTGTTAGTGTATAAACCAGCCATCTATTAAAGAAACTTTAGTTGATGAATCATAGAGTTTTAAACAGTGCATACATTTATTGAGTAAATCCGCATCAATGAAAAAGTAATACTTCTAAAGAATATATTTTTAAAAAAACTGCACATCATTTTATTTGCTTTTTCAGTTTGCAACTTTTAAATATACTTGAATTAAAAATATTATTAAAATTCTTAAACTCTGTTATGGAGCCCTTGAAGTTAAACCTACAATTCAATTTTATAAGGAATTAAAATAATAAAACAGAATTAAGATTAGCAATAGTTACACATCTAAATTATGGAATGAAAAATTGAAATATCCAATCCTAGAAAATCAATGGGTCCAGTTATTTTTAAAAAGTAAAGCATATTTCTTATGATTTAAGGATGAAATTAATTCATGAGGAAATATTATTTAGTGTTTCTCAGATCCTTCAAAGAATGTTTAAAACAGATTGAACATTAGACTTTTTGTGTTGGCTTGTAAGAAATTTTAGGGAACCTTAACATATATGATCTGGTCTTGTTTAGCATAGCTTTGTTTTGGTTTCAAACTAGAGCAAAGTTAATACAACTTTGGAAAGAAATGTAATAGTTAAAGATGTAAATGTGATGTTAAACTATATATATTTAAAATATAGTATTTGTCATTGTATAAAGGGGATGGGGGCTGTCAAAGAGGATAATCTTACATAAATGGAAATAAACATTTATTCCTGATACCAAGGAATGGATTCAGGATATGAGTCCGTTATCTGTTTTTAAGATCTGTTTTTATATTCTAAAAAGCAGAAGATGAAGCAATGGTTTAGTGCATAGCTTTCCAAACTGTGTGTCGCGACACTTTAGTGTGTCGCAACACACAGTTTAGTGTGTTGCAACACAACCTGGAAGCAGTGGCGGGGGCATGCACGGTGGTGGCGTGGGGGGGTGCGCGGCGGCGGTGTGCATGCCGGCGGTGGCAGCGATGAAGGCAGCGGCACGCCATCAGCACTTCCGTGTTTTAGCAGAAAACATGAGGCCGCCGCCACTGCCGCCACCACCACCATGCATGCCCCTGCCACCGTGCGCCCCCCCCGTGCTGCTGCCTTGCATGTCGCTGCCACCGTTGGTGTGTCGCCAACGGCAGCAGTTTGGAAAGCACTGATTTAGTGGTTAAGATATTGGACAAGGAGTGTTGAACGGGACCGCGGTGGCTCAGTGGTTAAGAGGCTGGTTAAGACACTGAGTCAGAGGCCATTAAGGCTGAAAGCTTGGCAGTTCAAATCCCAAGAGTGCGAGCCACGTGCTGGAGTGAGCTCCCAGCAATTTGTCCCAGCTCCTGCCAACCTAGCAGTTCAAAAGCATGCAAATGCAACTAGATAAATAGGTACCACTTCAGTGGGAAAAATCACAGGGACATGAAAGTAGTCCCCTCAGGTGTCATGATGATGTCACCAGCAAATCCTTTTACTACAAATGTGCCTTGGTGCTCCTGACACACACACACAAAAGGAGTGTTGAGATATAAGGTCTAGTCCACCCTCAGGCACAGAAGAACACTTGGTGACTTTGGTCAAGTCTCTCTCAGCCCAACCTACTTCACACGTTTGCTGTTATGGGGGAAAATAGGAGGGAGCACTATTTTATTTTATTTTTATTTTTTATTTATTTTCTATCCCACCTTTATTATTTTTATAAATACCTCAAGGCAGTGAACATACCAATATATATTATATTGTCAGAGTTCGGCAGACCTCTGCCATTCATACAAGTACGTGCTAACCGACATGCGGAAATAGACTCGCAACTGACAAGCAGCCGAAGCCAACATAACGAGCTGTGAAACAGAACGTATCAGCCCAGGAAGGACTGTCTAGTGAAGCTGGAGCCAAGTACTTCACACATCAACTTCAAAAGGACAATGGGGGGAGAAATGTTTAAATGTAACATACCATGCCATGCCAATTCATTCACGTCTTTGTTCCTGCACCTATGTACTTCAATAAACCTCTTTACTTTTAAAGAAGCCTGCGTTTCGGAGCTTTCTTGAGAAAGGGGAATTTGATAGACATCGTTGGGAGCAGTCCTTGCATAAAGACGTGAATCAATCCTGACCACGTATCCTGAGGAATATCCCGGCAAAATTCGGTGAGCTCCCCAGTTGAAAGCGGTCACACCACCGGGAAAAAAAAAAAAAATTTTTCCACCCACGGAGCAGAATGGAGTCAGTAGCAGCAGCGGAGACTCTCGAGGTAGCCGGAACCAGCGCGGCAGCTGTCCGGGCGATGGAGGCAACCCAGCGAGCAGAGTCGTCCCCTACAGAGACTACTGAACAGCAAGAAAATAAGAAATCACAGAAGAAGGAGGTAAACCTCATGGCCCTCAGCAATCCCAAGCCTACCCCGGCGGGATGGTCTATCGCAGTCAGGGAAGGGCTGAAAGGAAAAGGAGGGAAAGCCAAGAAAAGGGTCACCCAGACCCATCGAATCGAAGCCCTGGAGAACCAGATGGCACACCTGAGCCTAGAGGTAGGGACGATGAACAAAAAATTGGACTCCATGGGGGGGGCATTGAACAGTTGTTAAGAGCCCTAGAGGGACCTAGGGAGGCAGAAAGGAGCCCAACAGGCTCCGACGAAGAGGAAGAAATCATAGAGTCAAGTGGGGAAAACGAGGAGAGGGAGGAAGAAACACTATTCTATGGGCAGCTTCCATACAGCCGAACTCCTGTAACCCCAGACTACGATCATCGCAGAACCTCTTTGAGAGCCCATGCCCCAAGCGGGGTTAACGAACTAAAAATGAAATTCGATGGGGACCCAAGGAAATTAGCATGTTTCCTAACACACGTTCAGGGGTTTATGGAGGAATTCGAGCATACCTTCCAAACGGAGGTGAGCAAGGTGCGTTATGTCTCCAGTTTTCTAAGGGGAGAGGCGGGTGACTGGCTAGTGAGTCTCCACGACTGCGAAGCCAGCGAGCTGAGGAACTTTCAGAAGTTTATGTACGCACTCAGACAGAGATTTGAAGATACGCTATCTAAAATCTCAGCGAAGACTCGAATTCAAAATTTAAGACAAGGCAACAGAACAGTAGCGGAGTACGCTATGGACTTCAAGAAACTCCTATCGAAATTACCTGACTGGCCTGAATCCTTCAAAGTCCAGCACTTTCAATACGGATTACGACAGGAAATTATAGAACTAGCCATAACGAGAGATGACCCGGGGACGTTAGAAGGATGGATTCAACTGGCTGGGAAAGTGGAAAACAGCACAATGCAGCTCCAGAACATAAAAAGTTTCAACTCCATGCGCAAGAAACCTGGGACCTCTTTCACTCAACCCCGCAAATTCACCAAGGAACGGAATTGGGAGGAGGAGAAAGAACGCCGTACGAAAGATGGGCTATGCTTTCGTTGCGGCAAAGAGGGTCACCGGATAAACAATTGCCCACAAACCAAGACGAACGCCAAAGAGAAAATCCTATTGAAAAAGGCACCTGACACCAAAGAAAGCAAGACTGCAACGGCGAAGTACAAAGGAGTGGCATCAGCAACCGTGGGGAGACGGGACTGGCAACAGGGGAGCAGCGAGTCCGACACCTCAAATGATGACCTGCCCCCCCATTGCGCCCAATGGTGAAGGCCTGTGCTAAAGTGCGCCGCAGGACAGGCCTTCACCATTGGGCGCAATGGGGGGGCAGGTGTCCCAAAATGCCCCACGATGAACGTTAAGGTACAGTTGCAAACTTTAGATGGGACGGGACAATTGTGGGGGGTGGCCATGCTGGACTCTGGGTGTTCCAGATGTTTGATACACCCAAAAATAGCAACCAAACTGAAACTCAGGTTGGTTAAAATGCAGACACCCATCACGTTCTGCCAATTGGATGGGTCCGAAATGAAGGGGGGCCCAATCAAATTCACCACTGAAGACATACAAATGTCTGTGGGGACTCATGTAGAGACATTACGCTTCATAGTCGCACCCATTGCTGCGCGACATATCGTGTTAGGACTCAAATGGCTCAGGAAAAGAAACCCTAGAGTGGACTGGGCGTCTGGGGAAATTGAGTTCTTTGATGGGCTTTACAAAGCGGTTGAAGAAACAAATGGAGTAAGTGAATTGGAATGGGGGGCGGCTGGCACGGTACACGAGGGGATGGAACAATGGGAGGAGGATCAAGACGAGGAGGGGGAGACGCTCCCAGACACAATCCCGGAGGTCTACACCTCCGTGGGTGAGGTGTTTGGGCAAAAAGTATGCGAACAGGAACCCCCCCACAGGGCTTCAGACGCAACGGTTGATTTGATCCCCGGGGCCCCCTTCCCAAAACCCAAAATGTATGCGATGACCCAGAAAGAATTAGGTGAGCTACGTAAATTCATCGATAAAAATTTGGCAAGGGGTTTTATTGAACCCTCAAACTCACCTTTAGCTGCCCCTGTACTTTTCCGGAAAAAGAAGGATGGGTCCTTACGGCTTTGCACAGACTACAGGGGGTTAAATGCTATTTCAGTGACCAACCAGTACCCTCTCCCACTCCTCAAAGACATGCTAGCGCAATTGGCAAAAGGCAAAATTTTTACCAAGCTAGATGTGCGAGAGGCATACTATCGAGTACGCATACGGGAAGGGGACGAATGGAAAACGGCATTTAACTGCCCATTGGGTCAATATCAGTATCGGGTTCTCCCGTTTGGGATTGCGGGAGGACCGGGCATATTCATGCGACTAATTAATGAGGTTTTATATGAGTTTCTCTACCAAGGGGTAATTGTGTATTTAGACGACATCTTGATTTTTTCTGATAACCTGGAGGAACACACACAACTAGTTAAGAGAGTGTTAGAGAAATTGCTTGAGGCTAAACTATATGTCAAATTGGAAAAGTGTGAATTCCACAAGGACAGCTTAGACTTCCTAGGCTATAGGATATCTCACAGAGGCATTGAAATGGACCCGGGGAAAGTAAAAGCAGTGTTAGAGTGGGAACCCCCCCGAACCCGCAGACAACTCCAAGCCTTTCTGGGTTTTGCGGGGTTCTATCGCCAATTTATTCATGGGTTCGCCCAGATTGCACTACCCTTGGCGGACCTATTGAAAACAAAAGGAAAGGGGGCCAAGGGGAAATCACCCAGTACTAGACTAATTTGGACCACGGAATGCCAGGAGGCATTCGACAAACTCAAGGCTCTATTCACAGAGGAACCCATCCTCAAACACCCGGAAGTGGAGAAGCAATACATAATTCACACGGATGCTTCCCACAATGCCATTGGGTCAATACTGCTTCAATTCGATGAGGCAAAGAAATTGAGACCGTGCGCTTACATTTCCAAAAAATTCAGCGAAACGCAAAAAAGATGGCATGTTTGGGAGAAGGAAGCGTTCGCTGTCAAACACGCACTAGACACATGGCGCCATCTCTTGGAGGGGGCGACCATCCCTTTCCAGGTCTGGACGGACCACAAAAACCTAGAGGCACTCAAATCCCCCAGGAAACTGAATCACAAGCAATTGCGGTGGGCTGAATTTTTCAGCAAATTTAACTTCACCCTGCAATACTTTCCGGGGGGAAAGAACCTCCTAGCAGATGCGTTGTCACGACTACCCCAACACGATGGTAAAGTCGAGGGGCTGGTAGAAACACTATTCCCTAAGCAAGCACACACATCTCAACAACCAGGCGAACCCTCGGAACAGGGCTGCCAGGCGACCAGGCTAGACGGTACAGCAAACACACTCACCCCCACGCTCGCACACACATCGCCACAGGCAGGTGAGCCAGCAGAACGGGGGGGGGGGGGAAAACGAACAGGTTAGAAGGGAATCTAGCTCTCACTCGCAGCAAAGCCAAGGCAGCAGAGGAAAACCCTTTTGAAGCTAAGCTACGAACAGAAACACTGTCTGACGACTGGTGGAGGGAGAACAGACATACGCTCACTGAAAGCAACGGGCTGTGGTGGAAGGAAGGAAAGGTGTACGTCCCCAAAGGACTTAGGAAGGGGGCATTAGAGAAAACACACGACCACAAAACGGCTGGCCACTTCGGGTTTGTTAAAACACTACATTTGATCAGGAATAAGTTTTGGTGGCCAACCCTGCACAAGGACGTAAAGGAATATGTAGCCTCTTGCCCAGTATGCGCCACAGCAAAGCGGGTGATGGGGAAACCCACAGGGCTACTGCAACCGGTGGCCAACCCTACACAACCATGGAAACAAATCGCCATGGATTTTATTGTGGACTTACCCACGAGCAGCAAGAAAACGGCAATCTGGGTGGTCACTGACCTATTTTCCAAGCAAGCACATTTCATTGCATGCAATGGGATTCCGAACGCACACAAATTGGCTAAATTGTTCATTCAACACATCTACAGAGCCCACGGTACGCCCGAACGCATAATAAGCGACCGCAGAAGTACCTTTACGTGCAAATTCTGGCGGGCATTTTTAAAATTGATTGGTTCTAGCCAGGGGTTAAGCTCTGCGTTCCACGCGTGTACTGACGGATTGTCTGAACGCATTAACTCCATACTAGAACAGTACCTAAGATGCTACATTAGCTATCAACAGAATGATTGGGTGGAGTTATTACCTTTCGCTGAAGTAGCATACAATAACTCCATCCATCAAAGCACGGGTTTCTCACCGTACCAAATCGCAACGGGGCAGGACTTTGTCACTATCCCCGAACTCGCGCTGACCCAAGTAATGGAAGGGTCCACCCCTTTACAGGCAGACGAGTGGATCGCTAAAATAAAGAGTAATTGGCCGGTGATGATGAAAACCCTTGAGGACGCAAAAGCAAATTACAAAAAATACGCTGACAGGAAAAGAGCGGCGGAATGGGAACTCAGAGTGGGAGATAAGTGTATCTCTCCACAAAGAACTTGCGCTCCACACAGCCATCTAAAAAACTCGCACCCAAATTCATTGGACCGTTCACTATTGTAACTGTAATCAACCCAGTGACGGTTAAACTGCAACTCCCCAAAGCATTGAAACGTGTCCACCCAGTTTTCCACATCAGCTTACTAAAACGTTATAAACCATCTGACTGGCACCCCGAAGTGGCCGAGCCAACACCGACACTAGTCAATGGGGAACCACATTTTGAAATTGACAAAATTCTAGACAGTAGATGACATAAAGGACAGCTGCAGTACTTAGTGAAATGGCAACACCTCCCGATCGGGGACAGAGAGTGGGTTGCTCAAAAACACATGCAAGCCCCAGAGATGATCAGAAACTTTCACAAAGAATTCCCGGACAAACCACGTTAACCAATTAAACGATTTACTGTACAATTATTGATCTGACCCAGAAGGTACCAAGTGTAAAAATGTATATACATTCCAAGGGGAGGGGGGATTTTCTTGGACGGGCGGCATGTCAGAGTTCGGCAGACCTCTGCCATTCATACAAGTACGTGCTAACCGACATGCGGAAATAGACTCGCAACTGACAAGCAGCCGAAGCCAACGTAACGAGCTGTGAAACGGAACGTATCAGCCCAGGAAGGACTGTCTAGTGAAGCTGGAGCCAAGTACTTCACACATCAACTTCAAAAGGACAATGGGGGGAGAAATGTTTAAATGTAACATACCATGCCATGCCAATTCATTCACGTCTTTGTTCCTGCACCTATGTACTTCAATAAACCTCTTTACTTTTAAAGAAGCCTGCGTTTCGGAGCTTTCTTGAGAAAGGGGAATTTGATAGACATCGTTGGGAGCAGTCCTTACATATATATACTATATATACCACTTTGACATCCTGTACAAAACACAGGATATAAATCAAATGAATAGTAAATAATAAGTAATAACATAAATAATAAATGTTTCCATAAACTTAAGGATTGAATTAATTCTATATTGAGAACATTAAATGGATCTTTTTCCTTTGTTATTTAATTAGCTTTTTCTTTCCTTTTTAAATTTTTGCTGTTTTGTTTACATTAATTTTTACAATTTTTGTAGACTTTTTCTCATTGTATAACTACTACTGTATTCTTTTTTCTTTGCTGTTGTAGTTGTTTGTATTTCCTCATCATCATCTCTGTTATTTAAATGTAGTTAGGTGCCATCAAATTAGACCCTTGTGACTGTGTGGACAAATGATTGCCATCTCAAACTGTCCCTAGTGATGAAATGCAGCTATTCCAAGAACAGCTGAGTAATCCCTTTAATCTGAAACATCAATGTTATCAGTTGTTTTTCCACTGTTCTATTTACCTCTATATTACCATGCATTTTTTCTACTTTGTCACCTGTCTGCATCACATGCCCAAATTATGTGAATTCTGCTTGTTGATAATTGCCTCAAGGAAGCAGTCACTGTTTATTTATCTGAGATTTATTGACTGGTTCTTCTTATAGTTTATGGTAGTCTTAACGGCTGTCTTTAAATCCATAATCTGAAGTCATCTATATTCTTTCTTTTACATGTTCTCAATGTTAAGCTTTCACAACTCTACAGTATAATTGGAAAGACCACGGTTTCACTATTTTGATCTTTGTCGTCATAGAAATATCCTTACCCCTCATGATCTTGTCTCAGTTTATCATTGCCTGTATTTCTAGGAGTAATCTATTTACTTATCCAGGACACTATTGATTCTTGAACCCAAGAAAATAAAATATCTACCACTTTCAGTTCTTTGCCATTAACTGTGAGATCAGTAAATATGTCAGTTGACATTACCTTTGACTTTTTGATATTTAACCTTAACCTAGATTTTTCACTATTGTTATTTTCAGAATGACATAATTTGGGCTTCTTTACCTTCAGCTATCAATGGAGTTGTCATAGGGACTCCTGTGAGTTCACAGGATTTGATACAAAACACAGAGTAAAACTCCTCTTGTGAGTTTTCTTCCTTTATTAAGACAACAAACAGCATTTGCTTTAAGTTTTCCTAGCCATTGTTGGCAAGAGTTACAGTATTTATAGCTAGTTAAGCACATCCTATTCTCTGCTTGTTTGATAACTGCCCACGGTTTGAGTTTTAAAGCACAATATGAAGGGGATTTTTTCTCTACTAAATATTATGCAGCCTAAGTGTTCTCTACCTGGGTACTTGTACATTCTGTATATAGGCTTAATATATGTCTACTGGATTAATCTAACTAGTTTCTATTTAGAGAGAAGTAAACCTTATGGCTAACATTCTTTCTTTTAGGGTGGTTCCGTCCAGAACCTGGTAAAACTTGGTCTGCCCATATCTTTTCAGCCTCATATACTTACAATTTTCTTTGGCAACAATTCAGAAATGGTTTCTCACTGCCTTCTTCAAGATTAGGGTCTGGAGTTCCTTCCCCTATGTGGCTTGGCTTCCCTCACATCTGTAGAGCCCCATCTGCCTTTACAACATCATCAATAACATTTAGTTTTTCTCCTTTTCTTTCAGTGCTATCTAATATAAAGAAGACCCTACCAGAAGTTCCCAGTCTTACTGCATCACTCTCAAGGTTATTGAAGCAATTGAGCCACCCTACCATGTCAAGGTGGCATTTTTGGATTTGGCTTGGTTAAGATGCTCACAGTTTCCCAGTTGAAAGTATGGTTAAGTCTGTCCATGTGTTGTGAGATTAAGGAGTTTTCATCGTGTCTTCTGACTGCTAGCTGGTGTTCATGGATGCGTTCTGCTAATCTTCTGTCAGTCTGTCCTACATAGTGGCTGTTACAGTCTTTACACTGTATGTTGTAGATAACACCTGCTTTTTCTTCTTGGGCTACTGGGTCTTTTGGTTTACTTATGATGTTCTGAAGGGTTTTGGTTGGTTTGTGTGCTACGGTGATGCCGTGTGGTTGTAACAGTCTATTAGTAGTTTCTGAGATGTTTCTGATGTATGGCAGTGTAATCCTTTTCATAGCTTCTGTTGGTTTTGCTGTGTTGGGTTGAGTGGTCAGGCACTTTTTGATAAAGTTGCGTGGATATCCATTTTGCTGGAAGATGCTATATAAGTGGTCTGTTTCCTTTTTCTGGTGTTTTGGGTTGCTGCAGTGCGTTTGTGCTCATCTGAATAGTGTTCTTACACAGCTCCTCTTGTGGGAGGTAGGGTTATTGCTTTGGTAGTGGAGCACTTGGTTAGTGTGGGTAGATTAGTTAGTGTGGGTAGATACAGTGTAAGGACTGTAACAGCCACTATGTAGGACAGACTGGCAGAAGACTAGCAGAACAGATCCATGAACACCAACTAGCAGTCAGAAGACATGATGAAAACTCCTTAATCTCACAACACTTGGACAGACTTAACCATACTTTCAACTGGGAAACTGTGAGCATATTAAACCAAGCCAAATCCAAAAATGCTAGAGAATTCCTGGAAGCTTGGCACTCAGACAAAGCAGTCATCAACAGACACATAGAGGTAAACAACATTTACATACCATTCATAAGAGACAATAGAAAAGCCAGAAGACCAGAACACCTCTTGGCCAGCAATCAACAACAATATATGCAAAGATTAACAGCAAGATTAGCAGCAGAGGAACAATCAAACAACACAATAGACCCTAATCAAGGAACTATTAACTCAGTCAATCAACCAAGCAGCACACAACAACCCAATCAAGGTACTACTAAGGAGAGTACAACACCCCCACCAACACAGGCAGGACAAGCAAGGGTATATAAACAGAGAGCAAGTTCCACTCCCTTTTAGCACTGAAGATGTTGCCTAGCCTGGCAATGAAACGTCTGCAAGAAAACAACAAGGCTCAGAGAGCACCAAGGACTCCACATTTATCAATCAATCAATCAATCAATCAATCAATCAATCAAATTTTCCCCAAAAGAGGGACTCTGGGCATATAATATAATGGAAAGTTGTTTTGATTTTTGTCTGATCTCAGACAGAATACTTTTCAAAAACTTTTTACTGCCAGATACATGTTAATGTACAGATAAGAAATCATCTATAATAAAATCTTGTTTGTACTTTGGAAAATAAATAACAACTTGCCTATCCATTTTGTGGCACAAAGCTATTGGTGGAAGGGCTACTTTAAATCATTTCAGTTCTCTTTTGTAAAATTATGAGGTTGCAAGAGATTTTTTAAACAATTTAATCTCATATTCTCCTCTGTTCAGGAAATCCATAAAATCCTAGATATCTTTGTGTGGATAAA
The DNA here is from genome assembly GCA_023362775.1 of Charina bottae. NCBI lineage: Eukaryota > Metazoa > Chordata > Lepidosauria > Squamata > Charinaidae > Charina > Charina bottae. The sequence continues at coordinate 244,211,544 of JALMGJ010000002.1, forward strand.
TTTAAACTATGAAAATACGTAGGAAATGATGGGGAAATGATATCAAATGATTTGATATGATAAATCAAATGGCAGGTGCAAAATAAGCACTACAAATTCACAGTCTAATAAAAAAATCTGTTAGTATGTGTATGTGTACAATTCTTAGTTCAGAATTGTGTACTAATTCAATATGTAAATAGCAGACTGTCTTATTCCATGTCTTATAGGGAGGGAACTGTGCGGATCTCTTGGAGGATGCTATTCCAGGCATCATGACAGAGAAGGCACGTTTCAGGGTCCCACTAAATGACTTTGATTGATAGAAGGGACCCAGCAGACCCCCACTTTGCCTGATCGGATGGGCAGAAACCACTGGAGGCAGGTAGTCCCTCAAATAACCAGCTCCTATGCCATAAAAGGTTTATAGGTACATCCAGCACCTTGAAATTGCACCTGGAAACAAACTGGCTACCAGTGAAGCTTCTGGAATATTGATTACACATGGGCATACTGAAGTATACCCATCGCTGCCCGCATTGCTGCATTTTGGATCAGCTGTAGTCTTCAAGGGTAGTATCATGTAGAGTGCTTTGCAATAGTTCAGCCATGAAGTGACTAAGGTTTATGAATGTGAATGTTTATCAGTCTGAGAAATAACCATTACATTGTCCCAGTAAAATGCCAGAAAATATAAAAGAAATTATATAAGATTTAATAATAGTCTATTATTATTAATTTACAATATAGCATATAATCATTAAGTTCATGCCTCCGTTCAATTATTATCTTTTCAGGTCACCCATGGCTACCACCTACAACTGTTTCTGAATGCCTCCCGGCCCCTCCCAGAGGTCTATCATGTTCACCTGGAACTTCCTGCTGCACGGAGTTTCCTGAAGGATAAATTCATGCCATTTCATCCTACAAGTGCTCTGCTGACCATCAACATCAGGAAGGGGCCCCAATTTTTCACCATTTCCTCCTGAGTCTATATTTCCTTTTTGTTTCTTGCACACTTCTGTTCTATCCCTTTTTTTCTTTTTTTGGTGTGTGGTAGAATTTGAGGTAGAGTCCATTATAGACTCTTAACACAAACTTTACTGTTTGATTGATTGGAAAGGACAATCAGATATAGGATGCTCTTGAGAGATGGCATATAATATATATACACACTCTTCTTCCTTTGACAGATCCATTTGTAATACCCTCGCAAGCCCAAGCCATATTGGCCACATAATGATGTTTCTGCAATGTTTTGCCAGCATTTCTGACTCTGAAGGGGAGGAAGACTTGAGAGAAATCCAGAGGACTGAAATCCAGATATTGCTCTATCCACAAATAACAGGGAGAATTCTGAGATGGGGGAGTTCTGATGAGGAAGAAATTGTGATGGGAGATGCCCTGAGTCAGGAAGGAGGAGGAATAAACAATTCAGATATGGAAGAAATTAGGAAATTCCTACCAAAGGAAAAATGAAGGTGGAAGAATTGGGGGAGATGGGGATGTCATTCCAGCTGATCAATACCAGGAGAAGGGGAAACACATGACATTTCCAGTCTCAGAGGAGAGGGGGAAAGGAGAATGGAGAAGGGGTTGTATAAGAGTTGAGCTGCATGAGGCAGGTTCAGCTGTTTCCAGCTGTTACATAAACATACAACAGGCACTCAGCTGTAGAGCCACCGAGCTCTACATCCGCTAACTGCTAATTCAGAAATGTTGGAGGAAAAACCCTTGAGTTTAAATCCAGAGAGTATAAAACCCTTTTACATCTTTGCACTAGGAATGGCCTAGTGACTGTTGTTTATGGCTTCATTCTTGTCTGCAATAAAGATTCTAATTTAGCCAAGTCATATCTGAGGATTTACAGCCAAGTCAAGCCAGGAGTCAAGTGAAGGAGACCTGTCTTTTACTGCCTAGCCCAGGTCAAGAAGCCTGACAGAACTACAGCAGCACTACTGTTCTACAATGGCTTAGAGAACCAATTTAAAGGACAATTTATTTCTGCAAAACTGTCAGACCACTCCTGGTAGATCAGCATGGTCCATAGGAAGAACAGAACATTCCAGGACCACATGCTTTGTAATGTTTAATATGAGTCTTTGCACATTTGAATTTAAATATGTGTGTATCTATGTGCATATACTTATGAGTGCTCTGAATAAGTACATGTGTGTATATGCAGGCAGTCCTCGTTTAGCGATTGGCTCAGACAGTGACCGTTCACAGTTATGACCGTTCACAGTTATGACCTTGGTCCCCTAGAAGTAGTGCATTACTGATTGAGATAAAATATTCTGGCAAATGTCCATGTCATACAATTTGTTTCCACAGAACAATGGGACATTCTTCTCTTTCCTCTTAAGTCCCTGCGTGATCTCAAAAGATTTGAAATCACAACTTAATTCTTCTTTGCCCTGTTGTTAATTGACTTATCAATCATAAATCAACTCTTTATTTCAAGGTGTTGCTATAATCATTGAGACATTCTCACATAAACTCGTGTAATCAGTGAGTGAAAAAAAATATAAAAGGAGTTTGTAAGATTACAGAAACTGAAACAGCACAAAACTTATATGTAGCTTGAATCATGTCAACTGGATTTCTATTTTCTTAGTGGAAACGTTTCGCTCCTCATCCAAGGAGCTTCTTCAGTCTGAGCAAAGTTGGTAAGGGAATCCTAAATATGTTCCTAGGTAGCTGTGTGACCTTACACCTAGGGCTAGGTCATGGTTATATTGAGATGTAATTTTTAAGTCCTTTTATCATCTAAAGGAGGGTCGTTAAAATCACCATGCTGCTGTTGAGCTTGTGAAATGGTCTTAATCTTCCTAGGCACAGAAGACAAAACGGGGAGGAATGTTCACATTTTAGACAGAGAAGATAGGTGGTTTGAGAGAGGGGTCAAGGAATCCATTTATGCCAACTTGGAAAATCCTTCCTTGAATAGAGGTGGGGGCCTCAGGCACAAACTCTCCCCCATCTTCCTCCCCGTTTTGTCTTCTGTGCCTAGGAAGATTAAGACCATTTCACAAGCTCAACAGCAGCATGGTGATTTTAACGACCCTCCTTTAGATGATAAAAGGACTTAAAAATTACATCTCAATATAACCATGACCTAGCCCCAGGTGTAAGGTCACACAGCTACCTAGGAACATATTTAGGATTCCCTTACCAACTTTGCTCAGACTGAAGAAGCTCCTTGGATAAGGAGCGAAACGTTTCCACTAAGAAAATAGAAATCCAGTTGACATGATTCAAGCTACAGACAATTCCACCTGGATGACTGAGAACCTTCATAGACACCCAAAACTTATACTTATGATATTTTACAAAAAATACTTCTTTATATAACATAATAATTAAATGGACAACTCATGACATTCTGTATTTTTTTGGAAGATCCCAAAAAATATTTAAATTTCAAGTATGGAGATAAAGATTCCATTCACTTATTGTTAATTTTAATTTAACATCTTAGTTCTAAAAAGGAATACATTTGCTGTGTTTTCTGTCAACAAACAGTTGTGTGTCTTTATACTTGGAATTCCATTTTCTTCATTTGTGCCACATGTTTTGAAGCTATAAGATTTTATTTATCTATTTAATTTTTACACTGCCCGACTCCCAGCAACTCAAGATCAAGCTGTCAAATCCAGTAATTGAACACCTTAAAATAAAAGGGATCTTAGAATAATATTTTTAAAAGAGAATTTGTAAACAGATGCTTTTCAAAGGATTTCAAATAGTTTTAGGCTTATAATGTGATACAAAAGCAGAATAGTGGAGTCCTTGGTGCTTTGAGCCTTGTTGTTTTCTTGCAGACGTTTCATTGCAGATGAGGCAACATCTTAAGTGAGAAAATGTCCTGTGCTGACAAAGCTCAACACAGGAAGTGGTGTTTAAAGACCTTTATGTACAAATCACAAAATGCAGCCCAATTCACAGTGGCTACCGGACCACTACTGGCTGGGTTCTCGAAGGCAGGAACCTGCACGACAGGGGAACAAGGCTTGGTATCAAGCGGATGCACAGTGGCAAGGCAAGGCAGTCCCACAGTAGGGCACAATTCTTCAGATTGTGGCGGGAGTTCAGGTGGACACGTGGTAGCAAGGCGAGATGATACCTCCCAAGAACAAGCGGCAGTGGACAGCAACTGGGATACAGGCAGGCGCATGGCAGCAAGGCAAGTCTGTACCTCTGGGGAGCATGTGGCAGCAGACGACTGGGTGCGGACAGGTGCGTGACAGCAAGGCAAGACTGAAATTCAGGGTCCGGAGTGACGATCGCAGGGCAAGGCTCGGATGCAGGAATCAAGGCAACGAGGGAATCTGGCTCGGAGGTGAGATCCGGGACAGCGGTAGAGCTCAGCTCAGAATTGGGTCGAGTGGTGGCAGCTCTAGGCTCCGGCATGGGATCACATGTGGTGATGGGGTTGCAATCCACGGAACACGTAGGCGCTTGGATTGAATGGTTGTCTCCGGCAACCAGCACTGGATGTGCTAGTCCTTTTATCATTTGAGTTTCACGCCATTTGCGACCAGGAGCCAATCGCCTTTCCCATCTCCTTTGCCGCGCGCTGATAGGCAGAGGTGTTTCTTCTTCCAGGCTACCTCCAATCAGCAGGTCTGGCTCGGATTCAACTTTCGTGCAATCACAACTTCTTCCTGCTATTGGCTCATCTTCCTCTGACTTGGTATCTGGCATGGTGGCAGGCCCAGGCTCGCTTCTGATAGAAAAGGAAGTGGGGTTTGCTCTCTGTACAGTGGCTTGCCTTGCTTGTGTTGGTGGGGGTGTTGTTCTCTCCTTGGTAGTTCCTTGATTGGGCTGTTGTTTGCTGCTTGGTTGATTGACTGAGTTAATAGTTCCTTGATTTGGGTATTGTGTACTGTTTGATTGTTTGTCTGATGTTAATCCTGGTGTTAATCTTTGAATATCTGGGTGATGATTGCTGGCAAGGAGGTGTTTTGATCTTTTGGCTTTTCTATTATCTCTTTTGAATGGTATGTAAATGTTGTTTACCTCTATGTGCTTGTTGATGGCTGACTTGTCTGAATGCCAAGCATCCAGGAATTCCCTAGAGTTTTTGTTTTGGCTTGGTCCAGGATGCTCAGTTTCCCAGTTGAAAGTATGGATGAGTCTGTCCATGTGTTGTGAGATTAAGGAGTTTTCATTGTGTCTTCTGATGTTTGTGGATGGTGTTTGTGGATGTGCTCTGCTAGTCTTCTGCCTGTCTGTCCTACATAGTGGCTCTTACAGTGCTTACAGTGTATGTTGTAGATGACTCCTGTTTTTTCTTCTTGGGCTACTGGGTCTTTTGGTTTGCTTAAGATGTTCTGAAGGGTTTTGGTTGGTTTGTGTGCTATGGTGATGTCATGTGGTTGTAACAGTCTGTTGGTAGTTTCCGAGATGTTTCTGATGTATGGCAGTGTTATGCTTTTCATAGCTTGTATTGGTTGTGCTGTAGTGGGTTGAGTGGTCAGGCACTTTTTGATAAAGTTGCGTGGGTATCCATTTTGATGGAAGATGCTATATAAGTGGTCTGTTTCCTTTTTCTGGTGTTCTGGGTTGCTGCAGTGTGTTTGTGCTCATCTGAATAGTGTTCTTACACAGCTCCTCTTGTGGGAGGTAGGGTTATTGCTTTGGTAATGGAGCACTTGGTTAGTGTGGGTTGATTTCTGGTAGACTTGTGTTTCTAGATTGCCATCATTTCTTCTACAGATGAGGATGTCCAAGAAGGGTAGTGTGTTGTTGTTTTCTTCTTCCCTTGTGAATTTTATTGCTTTGAAGATGTTGTTGATGATTACATGGGTCTCCTCCAGTTGTTCCTTTTTTATTATGATGAAGGTGTCATCTACATACCGGATCCATACTTTGGGTTGTATGCATGGGAGTGCTATCATTTCTAGACACTGCATTACAAATATTACAAATATTCTCTTCGACTGAAAAGCAGAATAAGTGTAATTTTAGGATTAAAAGGATGACAAACAAAATCCAACTAAGATTCTTTTGTTTCTCTTAAAAAAACAAGGCAATTGATCACTACCTGTTCTTGTCATTTTAGAACTATGTTATAGTTGCAGCAAGTTATTCTAAAAATATAGTGCTGTTGACATTTCTACTTGCTTAAAAATGTATCTTCAGTGTGAAATGGTCAAAAGTGCATCTAAAATGTCTAGCCTTCTGGGTTTGCTTTTAGAACTAGCATTGGTATTTCTAAATCCAGCAGAAAGGATCTGAAGCAGAAACAAAAGACACAAAATACCAAACCTATAAACCCTAACCCTAATTTAGTATTTTCAGGTAAATGCTAGCATAAGAGCTTTGTCAGTTCCTAGGGTGACTACATTAAAAAAAAAATTGGGCAAAGCTCCTCTACCCTTTTGAGTTATATCAGTGGGAAAAAATAAATGGTTAAAGCTCACCCATCATTGTGTCTGTGGTCTATCTGGGAAAAGAGAAAGAGAGGAAGGGAAAAAAAACAGGAAAGGGAAAGAAAAGGAAAAGAAAAGAAAAGAAAACAGTGGCAACAATATACATACATGTTTTATTGTAAAAAGGGGGGGGGATCATCTGCTCTAAGTATGAATTTCCAATACTCTCTTCTAGTCTTAAGAACCTGTTATCCCTCAGGATCAGGAGTGTGAACAAGGTGGAGAACATATTTTGCTTTGCGCTCAGAATAAAATAGCCTTACTTGAAATGTTTTGTCAATTTCAAGTTGGCTGGTTCCAAAGGACAACATTCAGATCAACTTGAGTGTTCCATCTGAACATCTGTTCCAACAATGGGAACATGGATAAGTATCTTGCTCCCTTGGTTTTCACCCCAAGGGCACCCAATCTAAAGAAAAATTTGACTAAATATGTTATTTAGAGAAACATTTAAAAAAACAGATGTAATAGGCAGTTCTAACAGACAGAACATAGAACTCTCTACTTTTTACCCTGAGATACTTGAACTAACACATTAATATAGGAGAAAAGACTAATCTCTCATCAACATTTTTCAGTTAACATCTTCCAGCCTGGTTTCAATTAATAAATTCTCAACAAGGCAAAGTAACATTTCTTCTGGGAGTCATATACATTTAATAAATTATTATTATTATTATTTGGTAATCACTGTGCTATTGGATGCTTTTAAATATTTCCCCTGCAAAATCATCCCTTTGTCTAATTTTTCTGCAATCTGTGCTGTACAGTTAGGAGGTATCTTGGACTGCCATCCCATCAATTAACAAGTTCAAGCAGGGTGGTTGTTGTTGTTTTTTGCAGCCTATCTGCCAGGTGGCTCTCCCCCTGCCCCCACAAAAGGACTGATGCTGCTATTTAAAATACAACTTTATTGAACCCCAAAAATATTTTATTTGCCAGTCAGTAAAATTCATACAAACTGTTATTTACACTGATTTGGTGACACAAGACAGTTTGACTGTTTCCTCCTTCAGGTTTTGAAGAACTATATCTTGTTAAAAGAAGCAAACCATCTAAACATTGAACAGATAACACTTTCTGTTATAGAATACCCTTTTGTCTAGAGATGGATAAAGGAATCTTTCTATCAGTATTATTTTATCATAGCATTACCATTCTCTTCCTTTATTTTCCTCACACACACTAGTATACTTGGTGACAGTTATCCATGTCTTGGTTACATCCCATTCATCTTAACTATTCCAACATTTGAGACTACCCTTGAAAAATGTAATTGCGCAGGGGCCATGCTAATGTTGCCCTTTCACTTCCGGGCGTTGATCGGAGCGCAGCGAAGAACCGAGGCTCTTAGCCTCGATTCCGCGGTTAGCTGTCTGCGGCGATTTGGAAGAAGAAAAATCGCCGAAAAATCACCCTCGAAGAGAGGGTGATCAGAAGATAAACCACAAGGGTCTCTGAAGTAGCTGCTCTCCCCCGATCCCCGTATTTCCACCACAGGGGAAGGGAGATTGAAGCGGTGAAAGGAGACTGGAAGAGAAGGGAAGCTCTACAGCAGCCGTGAATCTGAATAAGATAAGTACCTACCCAATCAACCTTTTAGACACACTTTTTTACTTTTAAATATTATTTTTCCTATTAAGTGCTAAGATTTGTCTCTGGACTTGGTTTATAATTGCTGGTGTTTTATTCTCTTCTTGTTAAAGGAAGATTAAATGGTGGGAAAAGAAATTTAATTGACTTTGCCATAAGTGAAAGTGACTTTCGTTATTATCTTCAGTTTGGTTTGAGTTTCCTACCTATGGACAATTATTGGTATTTTTCTTTTCGTTTTGTGGAAATATTATATTAGAGTTTGGACATAAATGGAGTGATTAATACTTTATTTTTTAAGACTTTTATGTTGGGACTGCTGCCTGAAAGGAAAAAAAAAACCCTTATTTTTTTTATATATATATAAGTTCCTCTTTTTTTTCTGAACTTTGAATTCTGTTTGGATTTGCTTTTTTTGGAAAAAGTCAAGCTGTTTAATGTTCAATTTGGATTATTATTTGGAATGTAGAGGGTTTTTTTAATATATTTCTAGTAACATTTTCTCTTTTTGTCTTGTGGTTGGATTGAAGAATTACAAGTGGGTAGGTGAAACCCTGGGAATATTTACTACTCTTATCTTTGATTTTGACTTCAGGAGAACAAAAAGTCCCTACTGGCTTTTTATCTTGGATGTCTGAAACACCATGGATTTTTATATATATAAGGGATTATAAATGAACTAAGAGGAAAAATTATTAAAGGAGCTTCCTTATTTTTTTTTACAACTTTTTGGACATTTGCTCCTTTCCCTTTTTCCTTTTCCTTTTATTGTTTTTTTAATTTTTAATTTCTTTTAATTTTTCCCCTTTTTTAAACAATTATAGTTGTGTTTTCTTCCCTTTTTCTCCCTTTTTTCTTCTTTTTTTCCGGGTTATGGTGTCTTTGGGAATGAGACAGAGGGAGAAAGAGAAGAAGAAGGAGACTGGAGGACCACCTATTGACTCTGCTACACCTGCTACATCTGCCTCAGAAACCTTATTACCAGAAATGAAAAAGATACTAGAAGCTGTTGCAGCACTTAATAAGAAAATGGATGACTCCACAAAGCAGATGGAAGATCAAATTACATCATTAGACAAAAAGATGGATGACATGAAGAAAGAAATAACCCAAGAGATTAAGCAAGATTTCAAAAAAGAAATTCAAACAGTTAAGGAAGTGGTGAATTCTCTGTCAGGAGAACTTAAAGATATGCAAAACCAGATGCAAAAATTAGAAGTTAAATCAGAATATGCCATTAAAGAGATTGAATATAATTTAGATATCACAGCCTTAGCAGAAATGAGAGAGAAAGAGCACATTTTGAGGCTTAGAGCTGTTCCAGAACAAGTAGATGAAGATGTGAGAGAAAGGATGATTTTTGAATTGGGTAAATTTTTGGAGATAAGAGAACAAGACTTAGATTTGGAGATAGACAAGATATTTAGAGTAAACTCACGTTATGCCAAGGAAAGAAAAGTTCCTAGAGACATATTGATATATTTTGTAAGAAAAGTGACAAAAGAGCAAATTCTGAGGAAACATTATAATACTAGATTAAATATAGAAGGGAAGGAAATAATTGTATTAAAAGAAAGCCCTCTGAGAATATTAAGGAAAAGAAAAGATTATTTTTTCATTATAGATAAATTAAAGCAACATAGTATTTCATTTAGATGGGAAAAATTGGAAGGCGTATTGTTTACGTTCAAAGGGCAGAGATTCAGAATAACTTCCATTTTAAAAGCAAAAGCTTTCTTAGAGAAATATAAGAAAGAAATGGGTTTACCAGATGGAGAATTGGCAGAAGGAGGAGAAACATCAAAAGATAAAGAGAAGGCAGAAGACTTATCTGAGAAGGGAGCTACAGGTGTGGACTTGACAAAGGGATTTTAAAGAATAAAATGTCAATGGAATATAAATATTTGACATGGAACATTAATGGGGATAATTTCCCACAGAAAAGAAGAAAGATATTTCATTTTCTGAAAAAACTGAAATTGGATATACAGTAAGTTGCCTACAAGAGACTCATATTTGCAAAAAAGACACTAAATATTTGATTCAAAAACAGCTTGGAGAAGAATGTATTTCAGCTGGATATAAAAAAAACTAAGGGGGTAGTTCTATATGTAGAACCAAAGTTAAATCCAAAATTGATATTAGCTGATGAAGAGGGTTGATATATTGCAGTAGAAATTAATATACAAGGAACTAAAACATTGATAGTTGGACTTTATGCACCGAATATAGATAAAGGAGTATTATACAAAAATTTGATGGATAAACTCTTGGACTTAACTTATGACAATTGGTGTTTTATGGGGGATTGGAATGGGGTAATTTACCCCAGACTGGATAGACAGTCACAAAAAGAAATAAAACAAACACAGGGAAAATTGCCGCAAACATTTTTTGACCTGAAAGAGATGCTGGACTTACAAGATATTTGGAGATGCATGAATGGGACTTCCAGAGAATTCACATATTACTCAGAGAGATTTAAATCACATTCTAGAATAGACATGATTTTGATATCTAAAAACTTGATGATGGATAACAGTAAAGTTGATATATTACCTAAGACCCTGACAGATCATAATCCAGTAATGTTGACTCTTAAAGGGAAACAGAATGTATTTAGATGGAGATTGAATGAGTCATTACTTTGGAATAATGATGTAGTTGATGTATGTAAAAAAAAGTTAAGAGAATATTTTCAATTTAATTTGAACAAAGGTACTAATATTCAAACCGTATGGGAAGCCAGTAAAGCATATATGAGGGGTTACTTTATTCAATATAATGCTCAAATGAGGAAGAAGAAACAAAAAAGAATTCAACTGATTTTAGATGAAATTAAGAGTAAAGAGATAGGTTTAAGAGATAAACCAATGGATGATACTTTGTTCACTCAAATTAAATTTTTACAAAAGCAAATATCAATGATATTAACTCAAGAGATAGAGACTCAAATGAAATTTACAAAACAAAAATATTTTGAACATGCAAATAAACCAGGTAGATGGCTAGCCTACAAATTGAGGAAACGAAGACAAAAGAATTTGATTACCAATATTCAACATGAAGGGAAAACTTTGGTGAACAATATGGACATTCAAAAAGCCTTTCATGACTACTATTCTAAATTATATAAAAAACAAGATGTCAATTTAGATGATATTGAAGAATATTTGAGTAAACAAAAACTAACTGTTCTTAATGATCAACAAAGATTGATACTAAACAATAATATAACAGAAGAAGAATTTCAAGAAAATTAGTAGTGGAAAAGCTCCTGGACCGGATGGATTGTCAGCAGCTTACTATAAATGCTTTGAGGATGATTTATGCCCACCTTTGCAGAAGATCATGAATTCTATTTTGGAAACAGGAACCATGCCAGAAACTTGGAAAGAAGCACATATAACACTGATCCCCAAAGAACAACAGGATTTGATATTAACTAAGAATTACAGACCAATATCTTTATTGAATAATGACTATAAGATATTTACAACAATATTAGCAGAAAGAATGAAAAATATTCTTAAGAATTATATTCATCAAGACCAAGCTGGATTTTTGCCCAAGAGGCAAATCCGAGACAATGTCCGAAATATATTAGATGTAATTGAATATTTGGAACAACATTATGATAAACAAGCTGCCTTGATATTTATTGATGCTGAAAAAGCCTTTGACAACTTAAATTGGCCTTTCATCTTCAAAGTACTGGAAAATATGAATTTTGGAGGAAACTTTATAAAATGGATTAAATCAATATATACTCCACAATTTGCCAAAATAATTGTTAATGGAGAATTTAGTAAGTCATGTGAAATTCAAAAAGGTACTAGACAAGGTTGTCCATTATCTCCACTTCTGTTTATATTGGTATTAGAGGTTTTACTGAGAGATATTAGACAGGATGATGGTATCCATGGTATCAAAGTTAAAAAAGAAGTTTATAAACTAAGAGCCTTTGCAGACGACCTAGTCATTACTTTGGAAAATCCACTAGATGGAATTGAAATTTTAATACAGAAATTAAAAGACTTTGGGTCACTAGCAGGGTTCAAAGTGAATTTACCGAAGACAAAAGTTTTGACTAAAAATATGGACCATCATCAACAAGAGAAATTGAAAGAAATAACAGGATATTCAATGGAAGAAAAAGTAAAATATTTGGGAGTATATTTAACAGCTAAAAATGTTAAGTTGTTTAAGAATAACTATATTCCACTTTGGATGGATATTAAAAAAGATTTGGAACATTGGGAAAAACTGCAATTATCATTATTAGGTAGAATTTCAGCAGTTAAAATGAATGTTTTGCCAAGAATTTTATATCTTTTTCAAACACTACCTATATTGGCATCAGAAGAACCTTTTAAACAATGGCAGCGAGATATTTCCAAGTTCATTTGGCAAGGGAAAAAACCAAGAGTAAAATATAAAGTTTTGCAAGACTCTAAAGAAAGAGGAGGACTAGGTCTGCTGGATTTGAAATTATATTATGCTGCCTGTTGCTTGGTTTGGATTAAAGAATGGATAGTTTTGAAAAATGAAAATTATTGCATTTGGAGGGACATGAACTAAGATATGGATGGCATGGGTATTTGTGGTATGATAAAGTTAAAGTTAATGTAGATTTTAAAAATCACTATATTAGAAGATCTTTGTTAAGAATTTGGAATAAATATAAACTAACTTTATGTTATAAAAGACCTTTATGGATCTCTACGCAAGAAGCATTCTATAGAACAGAAGTAAGAATTAAAGATAAATGGTTAACCTATAAAGATTTTTTAAAGAAAGAACAAGGACAATATATAATTTAATCAAGAGAAGAATTGGCATCAGAGGGATATACTTTTCAATGGCTTTCATATATGCAACTTGTAGAGAAATTTAAATCAGATAAGAAAGACTTTGAATTTGAACAAACCAAATCAGAATTCGAGATACAACTATGTGAAGCTGATGATCATCTAATTGCAAAAATATATAAACTATTGTTAAAAGGTGAAATGGTAGATGAACAAGTTAAAGATTGTATGATTAAATGGGCTAAATATATTGGTTATAATATTCAAATGCAACAATGGGAGGGTATGTGGACTAAAGGACTAAAATTTACTTTGTGCTATAATTTAAAAGAAAAATTTTATAAGATGATGTACTGATGGTATATGACCCCACAAAAACTTTCTAAAAGAGAGTATGGGAATGTTTCCAACTTATGTTGGAAATGTAAAAAAAAAGAGGGGTCTTTTTACCATATGTGGTGGACATGTGAGATTGCAAAGAAATTTTGGACTCAAATACATTCATTGATGCAAAATATATTACAAATTCGAATTCCATTTAAACCGGAATTTTTTTTGTTGGGAATAATTGATGGACAACTTGGGAAGCAACTTTCAAGAATTATGCAATACATGATTACAGCGGCAAGACTTATATATGCACAAAATTGGAAAAACCAGATCTTGCCTACAATACAAGATTGGATGTTAAAATTGATGGATATGGCAGAGAATGATAAATTGACATGTTTATTAAAAGAAAATTCAAATTATTATTTTCTTAAAGAGTGGAAACCATTAACTGACTATTTACAAGATGCGGGAGGAGCAAAGCTTATATGGGGATTTGAAGATTAAAATATATACGTATATTTTGATATAATAGACAAGAAATGTTTTTAATGTTTTATATAGACCTAGCATGTAAGATCCCCTTCATGGATCACTGCCTTGTCGTGGCGAAGGGGCTTGCGTAACTCAATGAAGTCAGGTCAAGAAGAACAGGTCATGATGGAGAGTTCTGACAAAACGTGGTCCACTGGAGGAGGGAATGGCAAACCACTCCAGTATCCTTGCCAAGAAAACCCATGGTCAGTATCAAAAGGCTAAAAGATATGATGCCGGAAGATGAGCCCCTCAGGTCGGAAGGTGTCCAAAATGCTACTGGGGAAGAGCGGAGGGCAATTCCGAGTAGCTCCAGAAAGTGTGAAACGGCTGGGCCAAAGCCGAAAGGACGCTCAGTTGTGGATGTGTCTGGAAGTGGAAGGAAAGTCCGATGCTGTAAAGAACAATATTGCATAGGAACCTGGAATGTAAGAACTATGAATCAAGGTAAGCTGGATGTGGTCAATCATGAGATGACAAGATTGAACATCGACATATTGGGAATCAGCGAACTAAAATGGACAGGAATGGGCGAATTTAATTCAGGAGACCATTATATATACTACTGTGGGCAAGAATCCCTTAGAAGAAATGGAGTAGCTCTCATAGTCAATAAAAGAGTGGGAAAGGCAGTACTGGGGTACAACCTCAAAAACGACAGAATGCTTTCAGTTCGAATCCAAGGCAAACCATTCAACATCACAGTGATCCAAGTCTATGCCCCAACCACTGATGCCAAAGAAGCTGAAGTTGACCGTTTCTCTGAAGACCTACAACACCTTCTAGAACTAACACCAAAAAAAGATGTCCTTTTCATCATAGGGGACTGGAATGCTAAGGTAGGAAGTCAAAAAATAACCGGAATAACAGGCAAGTTCGGCCTCGGAGTACAAAATGAAGCAGGGCAAAGGCTAATAGAGTTTTGTCAAGAGAACACGCTGGTCATAGCAAACACTCTTTTCCAACAACACAAGAGACGACTCTACACATGGACATCACCAGATGGTCAATACCGAAATCAGATTGATTATATACTTTGCAGCCAAAGATGGAGAAGCTCTATACAATCAGCAAAAACAAGACCTGGAGCTGACTGTGGCTCAGATCATGAGCTTCTTATTGCAAAATTTAGGCTTAAATTGAAGAACGTAGAGAAAACCACTAGACCAATCAGGTATGACCTAAATCATATCCCTTATGAATATACAGTGGAGGTGAGGAATAGATTTAAAGGATTAGATCTGGTAGACAGAGTGCCTGAAGAACTATGGATGGAGGTTCGTAACATTGTACAGGAGGCAGCAACTAAAACCGTCCCAAAGAAAAAGAAATGCAAGAAAGCAAAGTGGCTGACTGATGAGGCTTTACAAATAGCTGAGGAAAGAAGGGAAGCAAAAGGCAAGGGAGAAAGGGAAAGATATAAACAACTGAATGCAGAATTCCAGAGAATAGCAAGGAGAGATAAGAAGGCCTTCTTAAATGAACAATGCAAAGAAATCGAGGAAAACAATAGAATGGGGAAGACTAGAGATCTCTTCAAGAAAATCGGAGATATCAAGGGAACATTTTGTGCAAAGATGGGCATGATAAAGGACAAAAAAGGCAGGGACCTAACAGAAGCAGAAGAGATTAAGAAGAGGTGGCAAGAATACACAGAAGAACTATACAAGAAAGATCTTAATATCCCTGATAAATACGATGGTGTGGTCACTGACCTTGAGCTGGACATCCTAGAGAGTGAAGTCAAGTGGGCCTTAGGAAGCATTACTAACAACAAAGCTAGCGGAGAAGACAGTATCCCAGCTGAGCTATTTAAAATCCTAAAAGATGATGCTGTTAAAGTGCTGCACTCAATATGCCAACAAATTTGGAAAACTCAACAGTGGCCACAGGATTGGAAAAGGTCAGTTTACGTTCCAATTCCAAAGAAAGGCAATGCCAAAGAATGTTCAAACTACCGTACAATTGCGCTCATTTCACATGCCAGCAAGGTTATGCTCAAAATCCTACAAGCTAGGCTTCAGCAGCATGTGAACCGAGAACTACCAGAAGTGCAAGCTGGGTTTCGAAGAGGCAGAGGAACTAGAGATCAGATTGCCAACATTCGCTGGATCATGGAAAAAGCAAGAGAGTTCCAGAAAAACATCTACTTCTGCTTCATTGACTACGCTAAAGCCTTTGATTGTGTGGATCACAACAAACTGTGGCAAAGTCTTAAAGAGATGGGAGTACCAGACCACCTTACCTGTCTTCTGAGAAACCTGTATGTGGGTTAAGAAGCAACAGTTAGAACCGGACATGGAACAACCGACTGGTTCAAAATTGGGAAAGGAGTACGACAAGGCTGTATATTATCACCCTGCTTATTTAACTTATATGCAGAGTACATCATGAGAAATGCCGGGCTGGATGAATCACAAGCCGGAGTTAAGATTGCCGGGAAAAATATCAACAACCTCAGATATGCAGACGATACCACCCTAATGGCAGAAAGTGAAGAGGAACTAAAGAGCCTCTTGATGAGGGTGAAAGAGGAGAGTGCAAAAGCTGGTTTGAAACTCAACATTAAAAAAACCCAGATCATGGCATCTGGTCCCATCACTTCCTGGCAAATAGAAGGGGAAGAAATGGAAGCAGTGACAGATTTTATTTTCTTGGGCTCCAAGATCACCGCAGACGGTGACTGCAGCCATGAAATTAAAAGACGCTTGCTCCTTGGAAGGAAAGCTATGGCAAACCTAGACAGCATATTAAAAAGCAGAGACATCACCTTGCCGACAAAGGTCCGTATAGTTAAAGCTATGGTTTTTCCAGTAGCAATGTATGGCTGTGAGAGTTGGACCATAAGGAAGGCTGAGCGCCGAAGAATTGATGCTTTCGAGCTGTGGTGCTGGAGAAGACTCTTGAGAGTCCCTTGGAATGCAAGGAGGTCAAACCAGTCAATCCTAAAGGAAATCAACCCTGACTGCTCATTGGAAGGACAGATGCTGAAGCTGAAGCTCAAATACTTTGGCCACCTAATGAGAAGAGAGGACTCACTGGAAAAGACCCTGATGCTGGGAAAGACTGAGGGCAAAAGGAGAAGGGGACGGCAGAGGATGAGATGGTTAGATAGCATCACCGGTAATGAACATGAATTTGAGTAAACTCCGAGAGACAGTGGAGGACAGGAAGGCCTGGCGTGCTATGGTCCATGAGGTCACGAAGAGTCGGACACGACTGAACGACTGAACAACAACAAAGCATGTAAGATAAAATTGTTAAATTACTATGACCAGAGACAAATCGGAAGTTGACTAATTTCTATGTTTCATCTTTATCTTTTTTCTTTTTGCTTTACTACACTTTTTTACTCTCTTTCTTTCTTTGATTTGTATTTCCATTTTCTTTTCTGTTTCAAACTTTTATCTATGTAAATTTAAAAACTAATAAAATTTATATAAGAAAAATGTTATTGCAGGTGGTACAAAGTGCATTAGCTAAAGTGCCATGCAGTGCAAGTTAACATGGATCACTGAACTATACTGAACTAGTTTAACTGGTTGTTAGTTGGACCAATTTATAGTATTAGTATTGATCTTTAAAGCCCTGAACAACTTAGACTTGACTATGTAATAGACTGCATGTCTCATTAAAAACACATTCTGCTCTAAGATCTGCAGGTCAGACCTTGCTATAGATGTCTCAGTGGTCAGAGGTTCGTCCATCTGATTCACAGGAGAAGATCTTTTTTCTGCGTTGCTCCAGCTCTGGAATTCACTCAAAAG
Source organism: Charina bottae (assembly GCA_023362775.1). Taxonomy (NCBI): domain Eukaryota; kingdom Metazoa; phylum Chordata; class Lepidosauria; order Squamata; family Charinaidae; genus Charina; species Charina bottae. The sequence goes on from JALMGJ010000002.1 coordinate 244,228,995, forward strand.
TTGTATTTGGACCCATTTCATCAGGATTTAGAAAATTTATAAAGCAGCATCAGTTTTGCCAGGTTTTTAATTAATCATTGATTTTAGTATTAATTTTATAGAAAAAATTATAAATCCTCTGTGTGTGTGTGTGTGCACATACACACAGTTAGTAGGTTAGTTACCTTGAGTGTAACCTGAGGAGAATTGTGTGGTATAAATTGAATAAGTAAATATAAATAAATCTATAGTGTTTTAATTATGTTACACTCTCAAGCACACATTCATCTCTAACATGTCCCTGCCCACAAGAAGTTTTCAAGCTAGAGACAATCTTGTTTAGTAAACTATAGCTACTGTATGGGGGAAAGAAGTCAGAATTTTCAGTATACTCAGAATTGTAAATATAGTACAGCTTTTGTTGATCAGTTCCCATTTTGTCTTGCTGGTAAAATTGCAGGTAATTTTACATGGTATGAACAGTATCTTCATGATAAAAAGTATGCACTCTCCTTAGCTCTACTAGTTTTAAGTCTTTTATTAAAAATATCATTTATGCTTTTAACTTAGTTTCATGCCATATAAGATCCTTATCTAAAATTGATCTTGTTATGAATCAAAACCCTCCATGAAGTTCCAGGCCTATTGTGGAGTACTGATGCTATGGAGTACTGATAGCAAGACAAGCAAGACAAAAAATCTGGTGCTTGCAGTAAATGCCATGATGGGGAGTGGAGAAAGGAGAAGCATTAAACTCTTTGAGTAATAGATCTGACTCAGACTTCCGGTGAGGACGGACAGCGGCTGGGGCGAAATAGAAGAAGCTCCGTAAAAAAATTAAAGACCCTGTGGAACCGAGCCTGCTTTACGAAATTTAAAAACTAAAAAGCGGCAGCAGAAAGAGCGGAGAATTTGGCTCTTTTCAAAAAAAAAAAAAAACTTTCGGTGGCTTCAGATGGCAGGCGAGTCATCTTTTTGTTTGGTTTAAGTGTCTTCTTTGACTCGCGGAGAAAATCAAGCCGGGAAGCTGAAAAGCGAAAGTTAAGGTTCCGCGGAGGGAAAGTCTTTGAAAGAGACGAGCGCCACAGATAGCTTCACCAAAACAACTTGAAAAACAAACAATTCAAAAGCAATTATTTCTAAAAGAAGAAACTAAGCGAAGGACGTCGGGTGAGAAGAAAAATAATTTCCTTACTGAGAACTTTCACAAAGATTGAATTAATTAATTAATTTAGAAAAACAAACAAAGCCATCTTGTTCCTATAGAATCAATTTTGCTCTGTTGTTCTTTTGTATAAACCTTGCTATAGAGTATAAGAGTATAAAAATAAGAATAAGTATATAAGTATATTAATATATTAGTATATAAGTACTGTATAAGATATTTATTACACTATAGATTATAGATTGAAATATACAAACATAATTAGATAATTAAGATAATTAAGATTTTAGATTAAAAACTTTCTTTCTTCTTTTCTTTCTCTTTTTTATATAAAACTCTTATTTCCTGCTTTCTCTATATAAGATAGTAAATAAGCTACAACTACAAGAATTATAAAATGAGTATTAGTACTAGAAGTAAGGGTAGAGGGGGATCTGATACAGGGGAAGGAGAATGGTGGAAGTCTGTGTTTGAAGATTTTACAATTAAAACCACTAAGACAATTTCACAAACAGTGACAAAAGTGCTGGAGGAAAAATTAGAAGATCTAGAAACCAGATTAGAACAAAAACTGGGAAAGATAGAAAAGAGATTAAAAGATGATATACATGAAGTTAAGAAACAGATCGAGAAATGTGAAGAAAATTTTGACAAAGAAGAAGAGCGCATAACAATATTAGAGTTAAAAGAGAAAGAACATTGCATAAGGTTGAGAGGTGTACCAGAAGAAAAAGAAGATAATATAAGAGAAGTAATTGTTCAAATGCTAGCAAACTTAATTGATTGGGAGGAAGAAAGATTAGAGGAGGAGATTGAAAGAATGTTTAGAGTAAATTCAAAATATGCAACACTGTATAAAAAACCAAGGGATATAGTGATTGAATTTTCAAAAAAAAAGACAAGGAATACAATAATACAAACATCATACAACAAAAAAATAGAAATAGAAGGGAAGGATATTACTATTTATAAAGAGATACCAGCAAAAATCTTAAGGAAGAGAAAAGAATATAGATTTCTAACAGACCTTTTGGGAAAAAACAATATAAACTTTAGGTGGGAAATACCAGAAGGTTTAAGTCTGACATTTAAAAGCCAAAGATTTAAATTAAATTCAATACCAAAAGCAAAGGATTTTTTAAAAAGATTTGAAAAAGAGATAGTCAACCCAAAGGATCAGAGACCAAGGGAAAAAGAGATACTCCAGGTTCAAAAAGAAAAAGGAACAGCTAACTTCAAAGAATTTGTTTCATTGCTAGTAAATGAATGAATTAAAGGCCATTACTTGGAATATCAATGGGGCTAACTGTCCTGTTAAAAGAAAATGACTGTTCCAATTACTAAGTAAACTAAAACTTGATGTTGCATGTCTCCAGGAAACCCATATCAAAAAAATAGATACAAAATACCTAATTAATAAAAAACTAGGAACAGAATTTATTACAGCAAATGAGAAAAAAAAATGGAATAGTAATATATGTAAAACCCTATTTAAAACCCAAATTAATACAAAAAGATGAAAATGGGAGATATATTATTATTGAAATTGAAATACATAATTCTAAAATATTAATAATCGGAATATATGTTCCCAATAAAAATCAATTTTTTTTTTATAAAGAATTACTAAATAACTTTGCAGAATATACACAAAATAATTGGCTAGTAATGGGGGATTTAAATTGAGTAGTTACGGCAAAATTAGATAGGAAATCACATTGTCAAATTAAAGACTGCCAAGGTAAATTACCTAGGGAATTCTTTGATATGACAAAAAAATTATCTTTAATCGATGCCTGGAGAAGCCAAAATGGAAACGCCAGAGAATTTACTTTTTACTCAAATAGATATAAATCATTCTCAAGAATTGACATGATTTGGACATCAAAAAATTTGGAAAATAAAATTAAAGATAGTACAATTTTACCGAAGACTTTATCAGATCATAATCCTGTGCAAATAATTCTGGAGATAAACTCAAAAAATTATAGATGGAGACTAAATGAAAATATTTTGAAAAATAAAAAAAAATTAGATGATTTAAAAAAGAAAGTACAAGAATTTTTTCTTTGGAACATGGACACAGAGGTTAAATTAGGAACAGTTTGGGATGCAAGCAAAGCCTTCATCAGAGGACACTTCATATCGCTGAATAATTTTCAAAAGAAAAATAGTAGTAAAAAATTACAAATAATTTTGAACCAAATAAAAGAAAAAGAATTACAAAACAATAATAAAAAAGAAGAAATTTTAAATCAGATTAAATTATTACAACTACAAGTAAAAATACTAATGACAGAAGAGATTGATAGAAAATTAAAATATACTAGACAGAGAAACTTTGAACATGCGAATAAGCCAGGTAAATGGTTGGCATATAAATTAAGAAAAGAAAGAGAGAAAAAAATAATTCTAAAAATTAGAGAAAATGATATGGATTTAACTCAAAATGAGAAAATTAAAAATGCCTTCCATACTTATTACACAAAATTGTACAAAAAACAAAAAATACCGTTGGATAAAATTGAACAATATGTTCAGGAATGTGATTTAGAAAAATTAACAAATGAACAGAAAGATATTACAAATAATTTGATTACATCACAAGAAATAACAGAAGCAATTACAAGACTGAAAATAGGTAAGACCCCAGGACCTGATGGGTTATCTGCAGGATACTATAAATATTTTAAAGAACAATTAACAGAACCACTTAAAAAATTATTTAATTCAATTCTTGAGGGCAACGAGATACCACAATCATGGACAGAAGCCAAAATTACTTTAATTCCCAAAGAAAACCAAGACTTAACAAAATGTCAAAATTACAGACCAATTTCCTTATTAAATAACGATTACAAATTATTCACTAGCATTTTGGCTGAAAGATTAAAAAAAATTCTACAAAATTTGATAAATCATGATCAGAATGGATTCTTACCAAATAGACAAATTAATGAAAATTTACGTACAATAATAAATTTGATAGAATATGCAAATGTTCATAACGAAAAATCTATAATGTTATTATTCCTAGACGCAGAGAAAGCATTTGATAACGTAAATTGGGATTTTATAATTAAAACATTAGAACACAGAAATTTTGGGGATAAATTTATAAAAGCAATTCAGGCAATTTACAAATTACAGAGAGCCAAAATTATAGTGAATGAAGAAGAAACACAAGAAATTATTATAGAAAAAGGTACATGTCAAGGCTGTCCATTATCTCCGTTAATTTTTATATTAGTATTGGAAGCTGTACTGCAAAAAATTAGAAAAGATGATAACATTGAAGGTGTCAAAATTAAAAAAGAAACATATAAATTAAAAGCCTTTGCAGACGACCTGGTGATAATATTACAACACCCACTAGATTCAATAGAAAATTTAAACAAAAAGTTGCAAGAATTTGGAGATGTAGCAGGCTTTAAAATAAATAACCAAAAAACCAAAACGATAAATTTGAATATGACAAAAGAAGAGCGAGAAGAATTGTAACAAAAATCAGGATTCCAAAATGTTAAACAAATTAAATATCTAGGAATACAGATAACTACTAAAAATATAGATTTATTTAAAAATAATTATGTTAAAATATGGAAAGAAATTAAAAATGATTTAGAAAAATGGGAATCTTTACAATTGTTGCTATTGGGTAGAATAGCGACAATAAAGATGAATGTATTACCTAGAATTTTGTATCTGTTCCAAACGATCCCTATAACAATAACAGACCAGACTTTCATAAAATGGCAAAAAGATATAACAAAATTTATATGGCAAGGAAAAAAGCCCAGAATAAAATTAAAATACTTACAAGATATTAAAGAAAGAGGAGGATTGGGATTACCAAATTTAAAATTATATTATGAAACTTGTTGTTTGATCTGGCTGAAAGAATGGATAATATTGGAAAATATAAATATACTAAATTTAGAAGGACATGATAATAGATTCGGTTGGCACGGATATATGTGGTACAATAAAAGTAAAGTTAACAAAGCATTTAATAATCATATAATTAGGAAATCATTATTAAGAGTATGGAACAGATACAAAAACTCTCTTCTACCTTCACTCCCACTGTGGACATCATCTCAGGAGGCATATGCCAGAAAAGAAAGCTCAAATGATAAAAAATGGTTAAGATACAAAGTTTTGCTAAAATTTAGGGGAAATAATTATGAATTTAAAACAAGAGAAGAATTAGAAAAAGAGGGGTACAAATGTCAGTGGTTCTTATATGTACAATTAAAAGAACAATTCAAATTGGATCAAAAAACATTCAAATTTCTTAAATCAACAGAAAATTGGGATAATATATTATGGAAAGAAAATGACCACTTAATTTCAAAATTATATAAAAAATTAATAGATCTAAAAACTAATGATATAATAACCAAAAATTATATGATAAAATGGGAAGAGAATTTGAATAGAGAGATTAGTTATGAAGATTGGCAAACCATTTGGATTAAAAACACTAAATTCACTCTAAGTAATAATTTAAAAGAAAACAGTTACAAGATGATTTTCAGATGGTACATGACTCCTGAGAAATTATATAAAATGAAATGTTTAGGATCAAACATTTGTTGGAAGTGTAAAATAAAAGTTGGATCTTATTATCATTTATGGTGGTCCTGCAAAAAAACTAAAAAAATTTGGGAAAAATTCATAAGTGTATTTGTAAAATTATTGGAATTAATATGGAAAAGAAACCAGAATTCTACTTACTGGGACTTAACACAAACTGGACTAAAGACTGTAAAAATTTACTACTACATCTGATTGCTGCTGCAAAGATAACCCTAGCGAAACATTGGAAAGAAGAACAGACTCCACCAATAGAAGAATGGATTTTCAAAACTATGGAATTAGCACAAATGGACAGATTAACGAACTTAATAAAAGATAAAGAAATTGGAAACTATGAATCAACATGGAAACCCTTTTTAAATTTCATACAAAAGGATTACAATATAAAATCATTTTTGTAAGATAGATAAAAACAATGATAAAAGAAAAAGTTGAAAATGAAATTAATAAATGAGATAAATTACGAATATAAAGACAAAACATTAAAAAGGAAGAAAAAATATAAAGAAAATAGTATTATTGAATAAAAGTTATAAAAGTTTCTTCTTAAAAGAAATAGGAAGTCACTTCATTTTGTATGTAACTTTGAATGTTCTTATAGTTTTGTATTTTGTGTTTTGTGTAAGTATGTTATGTATATGTTGTAAATCTTTGTAACTGTAACTATCGATGTGATGTGTAAATATTTTAAATAATAAAATTTATATTTAAAAAAAAAGTAATAGATCTGACTCAAATCAGAAGACCATTGTTCACTCCAAGTAGGGCACAACTTCATCACAAAAATAAGAAATTAGAAGAAATAAGGAAGGGAAACAATGGTAGAACTAAGGCTTTCTTTCCAAGATCTTCCCCCATAAAATACCTGTGATTGGGATGACCACTGGTGGGCTGATCACAAGGCTCACTCTGATTAGGCCTACCTCTGCTTGTGGCAGCTGCATATTAATCTCTTTGAATTATAAACAAAATGTATCTGCTAAAAGGCAATCAGAGAAAGATGTATTGTTGACAGTATCATATTTCACAAACACATTTCCAAAAATCCATTTTGGTGAAGTGCATGCAGGAAAAAGTACATTAAAACCTTGCCATTATAGAAGACTTTTATCTGAGTTTATGATCCTGGATTTGCAAATTAGTGAGAAAATTATAAATCATGCTGGGATATCTTTGCCCATTATTATTCAGAACAGATAGGAAAAGCAACATGGAAGCAGTTCCTCAGGGAATGAAGATAACATTTAAACCAATTCTCTAACTAGAATCTATGTATTCTGAGCAACAGCTGATGATGAATTCTAGCTGGAAGGGCACCAAGGGCTAATGTGAACAATATCTCCTAACCTATATCAAAGATGCATTTCAAGATGCACAACTCTGGAGCACTTTGAATGGTCATCAGTACATCTAATGACACAGAGAGGGAAATGGAGAAAGACTGTTTTCATTTGGAATATGTTTTATGTTCACTCTTATTTAGTGCATGCTATTTGCTTTCTTGTATTTTGACTCAAATATTATTCACTGCTGCTACGTTTATAAAAAGAGAATGTATGTCTGCTATAAGTTCTTCAATGGGTGCTCATCAGTTCCTGAGTAAAGTCTCTTATCCAGATGTATATATTTGGTCTTAATCATAGTCTATGTAGGAGATTGGAAAAATCCCCCTATTTATTATTAAATTTTGATTTCTTAGACTCTTAACATCAGTTTTTCACTACAAGACCAGTTTCTAAAACTGAAAAGTAGAAAGCGCACAGACTGGTTGTCTGAACACATATACTTTTCTGGGGACCTTTGGATGCTTTTAAACTTGTGGAATTGAAACAGTTGAATATCAGCTGAATTATATGGCAGAGCTTATTGAGCATTAAAGGAAAAATTACTTGAGCATTGCAAAATGATTTACTAATGGATAGATGTTCCCACTGAGTATTTACAGTATGGTAAGCTTTATTGCTTTCATATGTGTGCACTGCCTGTAAATTGTCAATTTTTAGGGGTTCTAGTGATGTGTGAATTTGTAATAGATGAATTTGCCTTATCATCTCAATTTGCTATTGCCTGGTTTTCTGAAAGATCTCTCTTCTGACTCATAATACTCATACCTATGCCTAATCAGAGCATTGTTATATTACCTCCTGGAATTTGTAGTTATGTTTCTTTTTATCATATTTGGTTAGCTGTAAAGGAAGTAGTCAGTGTATGAAGCAAGACAAAAGAAGGACAAATAACAGATTATAATATTTAAAGCTTGTAAAAAATGAGTTGTCTTTACATTGTTCTTCAACTCTCAGGTAAAAATATTTTCTCTGTATCTATTACAAGGTGATTCCTCTTCTCAATGACTGGGTTAGTTACACCTCTCTACCTTCCCCATTCTTAATGCTTTTTATCCTTTACCACTCCTTTTCTTAAAAAAAAATCAGGATACTTTGAGAATATTTTCTTTCTTTCCAATGATGTAGAGCTTCATTGCAGTTTAGATGTTTGAAGTAACCAGGTATTCCTAATTCCCCATACAACTGGGAAGGTGATTCATCCCAATAGTTGCACTTAAGACAACCCAAATTTGTCTTGTAGGGCAGGCCACAATGATCTCAATAATGGCTTGATAGACAGAGAGGGGCAATAGGAACAGGAAGTAGATGAGATGGGATTCAAAATACACTAGAACAGAAATTTCTGCTAGCACTTTTGTTATGGCAGCCTACTAGTAGTCAAGAGAAGTCTACCAAGAATCAAGAATAATTGGGATTTGGGACAACCAGGCATGCTGACAATTTACATGTTCAACCAAAAGAATTTCAGTTCTAAGTTGAAAGTCTCAGAGCCCACTGTGAGCTTCTCTCACCCAATTATAGACAACAGTAGTGAGTAATATTAGTATTAATGTTGAAACATGTTTGCTATTACAGTGAATGAATTGTGTGTGTGTGTGTGTGTGTGTAGAGAAACAAAAAGGGCTATTTATGACATTTAAACATATAGGTATAGAGTGTGCACATGTGGAGTGTTAATTGGAACTGTTAATGAGAAGTGTTAATTAGCATACCAAGCCCTCAAAAAGATGACATCAGACAAGGGATTAGATCACAACGTTAAAGCACCAAACTCAGGAAGAGAGAATTCTTAAAGAAGCAGCCCAGATTTTTGGGGTGCTAATAGCCACAAACATCTCTTCAAAGACTGTTGGTTGAAGTTTTTAAGTAGTGGAAATAGTGCACAATCCCTTTGTTTCATTGTCCACATAAACTGAAGTCAGGTCAAGGAGACGAGAGAGAGAGATAATTTTATTTTATTCCCACTGGCCTCAGTTAGCAAGGCTAACAGGTCCAGAGGTGTCTTCTCCCAATATCTGTCAAGCTGAGTGGCAATGAATTATAGGCATGGAACAATCCATTACCTTCTGATAGATCAAAGTGTTTAAGCAATAAAACTATTGGTTACTTCTTTTTGCTGTGATTTTGTAATGCCAGTAAGCCAGCTAATATCCAATTAATGTCACCATACCTCAAGCAAGTAATAAGGAATACATTAAAAAATGCCACAAAGGCTAATCAGGAAATGTTCCCTAAATTCCTAATCAACCCATAAATAGACAACTAATCCCTTATCGAAGTACAAGGAGGCTGTGTGGGTTATTCACACTGTAGAAGATGATACATTCCATTAATAATCTTTATGTCGATGAAGGTTCTCAGTCATCCAGGTGGAACAGTCTGTGGTTTGAATCATGTCAACTGGATTTCTATTTTCTCAGTAGAAACGTTTCACTCCTTATCCAAGGAGCTTCTTCAGTCTGAGTAAAGTTAGTAAGGGAATCCTTAAATATGTTTCTAAATATGTTTCTATTTCATTAATAATCTAATTAGCTTGCCTGTGCAATGGTCAACAATCCATCATGAGGGCAAGTATTTTGTATCTTTTAAGAATTCTTCAAATGCAAATGAGGCAAAACAGGAGCAAAAGTGGAAAAGGTCCAGGGGAAGGTTGTTACCTGTGCATAAATGCTTCTTGATTTGAATCTTCCTTCTTAATTGAAGTGTTTCTTATAGTTTCAAAGTGATGAAAGATAATTTATTTTATTGTAATTGTGGAGATGTCAGGCATCATTAGGTATGTGTAATGTTTGAATGGGGAATGTTTCAGAAATGTGAACAGTGCATTCAGACCGACTGTTTTAAAATATATGTTCATTTTCAACAGTTCACTTGTGTTCCACAGCAGTCACTGCTCCATAATCAATGGCAGTATTGTTGAAAGTAAGTGGTTATCAGTAAACCTCTGGGCAACTGGTCTCCTGCATGGTACAGTGCAAAAGAAGAAGCTAGTTTAATATTTTGAGCCAGTATTGGCATCCCAATATCCAGTGAGGATGATGTACTAATTTAGTATGTATTTTATACCAAGGGATTGTGAACCTTGACATCATCATTTCCCTGATGTAATGAACAACCGGTCAGTTATATATATAAAAAAATAGCAAACTGCTGACAAACTGTTCTAATTGTACAGGAATGCAAAATCATCAAAGCAGATATAGCATGGTTTTAAATAAAGAAGAGAAAAGGTATTCTGTCAAGGAAATAGGAAGCAAGGAGCCTGCTGATTTCAAAATGGGAAAAAGGAGATTAATTGTGAACTAGTTCTGAGAGTCATAGTCATATCTCTTCTGTGATAGTCTCTTAAATCAGCCCATGTCTGGCAGGCTAGTTCTTGAGAGGAGGAGAGGCCATCGTGATTCAGATTACTGTGGAAGGCTGAGATGTCTTTATTTTATTATTGTATCTATTATTTTAATTTACTTTATTTTTTATTTTATTTTTTAAGCTTTATCTCTGTAGCCCAGAGGAGAGGCTGTAAATTACTGTAGTTTTAGAACAGCAGCCTCTGTGCAGGTGCCCTGAACCTTGAGGCAAACAGTAAAATTCAGAACAATAAGGGTTTGCCAGCAGGCAAATTACAACTTTTTAGTGTTCACAAAGGCTGCCATTCTCTATAGCTTTAGGCTGATTCAATCTCAGCAAAGTCAATGGAATTTAGGCAATGTAACTACCTGGGGAATTTCAGCCAAAGACATTAATGTAATCATTCCTTAATGAATACTAATAGTTTACCAACCAGCTTTAGTCACCTTTGAGCCTAAGGGCTTATTCATGGGCAGTTCTTATTTACCTTCAGTATTAAGTCTTCCCAGAACAAATGATAAATATCAATTTAGCAAAATGAATATTCAGTTTGGATCTAAAAACATGATACCAAAACCCTGCTGGAGCTACACAAGTGGAGAACCACTGCCTTAAATTCAATGGATGAAAGGATAATGGTAATGAACTACCGGCTGGTTTATGCGATGTACAGCCTTTGCTTAAGGCCTTGTTAATTCATTCAGACACATCTATGAATTCCTTGCTTCTGCTGATTCCCAAATGCGGAGAATAAGGGCAAAAGTAATTGTCCTGCCCTGAGCCCATTTGCAGCAATTAAAAAACAAACACCTGATCCCCACTCCACACAAAAGAGAAAGGACCAAAGCAAAGCAAAGCAAAGGAGACCCAGGAGCCAGGCACTAAAAGAAGCCAGGGTTGAGGGGTGGGGTGGTGGTGGCAGGGACGGAATAGGTCAGTTTGATACTTGCTAGCTAAGTGGCCTCTGTATGGCTACTGAGAGAATGCTACAAAGACATCGGGATAGCATTTCCTTTAGGACTCGAATCCCAGGTGCTGGAAAGGAAGGAGAGGCAAAATTGGCCTCCAATGGGGAAATAGAGTCATACCATCTTTGTGTATATGTGTGTATAATTATTATTATTAGCCCAAATAAATCCACTGTAAAATGAAGGCTTCCTCATTGAAGATTAGGGACCATAATCTGCCATGCTAATCCAAAATGGGTTGGTTTTTCAGCTTCCCAACCTAGGCTGAGAGAGAGTAAGTGGCCCAAAGTCACCCAACTGGCCCCTATACTCATAAGAGGACTAGAGCCTGAGGCCTCCCATTCCTACTCCAGCAATTTAAGCACTACATTATGTATGCATGCATGTGTACACACACACACACACACACACACAGAGGCTTTGCAGCAGTTTCAACTAAATTGCTGAATAGCAGGGAATTATCTCTCCTAGAACGTGAATGTGTACACAAGTATATGCCTTAAATCTGGTATTTGTAGTATGTGACTTTTCTGCTTGATGTACAAGCCAGTTGGTGGAAACCCGTTGTCATTTAATTATTTATCTATTGAGATTAAATCTTAAAGATCAAAGGTTTATAGACTTTTCCCGTATGATATTGCATGCATGGGATCATGATTTGTAAATTATTTAGATTATTAGGGATGTATACTGTAGCTATCCAGCTAAGGATGGCTATTAGCAGTAGCAATTTTCATTTTCACTAGCAAGAAAACTGAAGATGACTAAGCATCAAATTATAGTTGATTTTATTCACACTTAAAAAGCTGTACTTATCCCAGGGACTTTTATCAAGGAAAGAAAGCAGCTGAGCAGCTTCAATCCAGAAGACAACTTAATTTGGAAAGGGTTCCACATTATTTTCTGCATAAAATTATTCCTTGTTGTGATTTGCTTCAGTTTATTGTAGCAGGACCTAAGGGACAAACAGTAAAGAGAGAGGAGCATTTGTTTTTGCTGTAAGTCCAACTGACCTCACTGGTGCTTAAGAACAATAGAACTCAATGGGATTTTCTTCTGAATAATTATGAATAGGATTTAGGAATAAGTGAGAATTTCACTTGGTTTGTTATATAAATAAATTATCCATGTTCTGAAGGAAAGAACTTGAACTTAAGAAAAAAAGAACATAGAATAAAATAACCTGACAGTTTCACCCCTCAGGCAGAATTTGAGCACTTAAATCTGGCTTTGAATCCCAGTATATTGAACTGTGCTGAAGTGCTGAATTAAGGTTGGCATTATTCTTCCTCCTTGAAAGCTCTGTGGATGAGAGGTGCAGTGTAGGACCTTCCCCCACTACTGAGTTAAAGTGCTGTTTACCCATCCTTGAATAAAACAAAACTGACATAAAATTTGGTGTTTGCATGGTCAATCCCACTCTTGTCTCTGGTATGTTTATTGCTGAATGAAGTGCTCCTGATTTCTAACAGTCCCACTCAACAGAGACATGGGGTTGGTTTTCTCCTGCAGCTTTCCTGCCATCATCTTCAGCAGGTCACCAGCCGTGGGGAAAATGGCCCACCAATCTGGGCATTGGAGTTGTAAAAGTGAGAGTTTTACTTCCAGAGTTTGCTTCTTTAGGCTCTTTTGTCTGCAAAATAAAATAGTATGAAATAACGAAACATATGAGAAAATCTTACAGCAGAAATATCCCAGGGAGGAGGGAGGCAGACTCTGCCATAGCTGTGCAACCAGCTAGGCCCTAAGAAAATAGAACTGACACTGTCTGTTTGCTGGGGGGTATCCTTCTTGCCTCAAGGGGAGGGAAAAGAAAGTGGTAGATAAGGAAACCCCCCCCCCTCTTTACTTCCCTAAATTTATTTATTAATTTATTAAAGAAATTTATATGGCCATCCAACTCATGGTGACTCCGGGAAACTTACAGAAATAAAACCCCAAATACAAAATGAAGTAATAGAGAGTCTGCTCTCTTCCATTTTGTTGGAAACCTGAAGCACAATTGATGTCAAAAGGGGAGAAAAAGTGAGTCTGAAAGGAACTCAAGACTCAAGTGCTAATGGATGGGGCAAGGATTGGAAGAGGCAGGACTGAGATGGAAACTGAGTAGGGAGTGGCCATGTTTTTAAAGCCATGAGTGTTACTGGCAACCTAACTTCACCTCCAAGGTAACGGATAGAACAGTGTAACAGATTGAAACACCTTAAGATGTCTTTGGATTGATGCTGAAATAAAGAGGGACATTAGTATTTTATACCAAAAATCAAAAGGAGCCTGGTAGCAGTCAGCTGTTGCTCACAAAAATACATGCCTTTTAATAAAATTTGTTAGCCTGAAAAAGTGCTACCAGACTCCTTCCGATTTTGGCTTTTGTTGTTGTTCAGTCGTTTAGTCGTGTCCGACTCTTCGTGACCTCATGGACCATAGCACGCCAGGCCTTCCTGTCCTCCACTGTCTCCCGGAGTTTACTCAAATTCATGTTCATTACATCGGTGATGCTATCTAACCATCTCATCCTCTGCCGTCCCCTTCTCCTTTTGCCTTCAGTCTTTCCCAGCTTCAGGGTTTTTTCCAGTGAGTCCTCTCTTCGCATTAGGTGGCCAAAGTATTTGAGCTTCAGCTTCAGCATCTGTCCTTCCAATGAGCAGTCAGGCCATAGATTAAGTGCTCTCCTCCTACAATATCTTTTTTACTAGTATACTGTAGTTATTGGATGACTTCAGGCTGTCTTACTTATGGACTAGGGAAATGTCATGGGGACAAGGGGTACAATGGCTATGGTCAGAGCACAACTCTGTCATGCTTTAGTGAAAGTGGTGTTCAGGGCCTTAGGGGTATGAATTGAATGTGTTCAATAATATGGGTGAAAGTTTCATCCAGATTTACAAAGTCTTTCCTAATCTTTACACAATATGGAGGAGAGTGTGTGTGTGTGTGTGTGTGTGTGTTGTTTAAAATGCTGGCCAAAAAATTATAGACAATTCTGCCATCAGGCCAGGATTTTGATTTAATCAATGTGCATGTATTCTGCAGATATGATTTTAATTATTATGGCACATAATGGAATCTTGATATGATCCTGCTATTGGTGCCATTCTATACACAGGTAATTCAGAACCCCCAACTTCAGGCTCAAACTTACATGGAGAGAATTCCAGAAGGATCTCTAAAGTCAGTCTTTATTTGGATAGAATAAAAAGCACCTCATTTATGCATTATTTTCCCTCAGTATGCCTATTTGGGAAGGGAGAACCTTGTATCTCAAGGTTTAATCTTTTTCTCTAGATGTGCTTCATTGATCAAAAGCCAGACTCTAAGTACTATATATTAATAATACGAAGAAAACATGCATTATTCAGTAAGTTGACCAATATGCAAATATGTAGAGGAAAAATTAAAGTTATTTTCTATTAATCTTTTTTCTTGATGTCATGCGGGTATGTAGGTTTGAAACACAATCCATAAAATAGCTCATTTTGCATTGTCTGTTGCTTTGATTCAGAATGTACTTTATTTAATGTATGTTAGTGCTGCTTACTGTATTTCCTGAATTTAACCTTTCTTACTGGCTGTACAGCTTGAAGTGGCTGTGACTGAGCTCTTGCCTTGCCCTAAAATACAACATTGTTTGTTTCGTTTGGTTTAGTATGTTTTGCAGCCTCAACCAACTTTCTTCTAGACAACAAACTGTGACTGAACTAATTATATCTTCCATATATACAAAACAAGTCAATATAATTTGAATTTATGGTGTTCATGTTTTAAAATTTTAGAATCATAATTTTTGTAGTGTCTTTGGAATAAAGAATGATGCAGACCAAGCTACAGTATATACTGATTTCAGTTGAAGAAACATCCCATTAAAATCATGGGTCCTTGAAGTGATCTATGTTGACTGGGTCATGCCTCCTGAGATGATTTGAAATTATTTAGGGCAGCAAGATTTATAGTCAAATGCTATGTCTATTAATCCAGGAATAATTCCAACTGACGTTAGTGAGACTTAAAAGTAAGTATGTTTAAGACTGCAATCTTAGTTGCAGGCATCAGCAAAGTGCCTTCCTTTTCTTCCTCCTCCTGTATGTGTATCTAGCACTGACTGAATGCTAGGCTAAAATGGATTTTATTTCATTTCATTTTATTTTTTAATTAAATAGATTTACAGAATGACCAGCTTCAACTCCAGGTACTGTACATAGGAAAAAGTCAGAACAATAAAATAGAAACAGATGATATACTGTTCATTCAGAAGAAAAATGTATCAAACAACATAAAACTCTACCCAGATGAAAGAAAGGAAGCTGCCTTACTATCCAACGTTTGTCTATCCTGTCTGTCAACAGCTCTCACCTTTTCAGACATATTTCCCAATATTATCAGGTGCTATTGGACAATACACTAGGGTCTTTTTTTTTTGCATAGGCTTCCACCACATTGCCACAGTGACAACAAGATACCATGCTGTCACAAAAATTATGTGAATCATGTAATTTGTGCAATAATGTCATGACCTGCATGATGTCATTTACCGCACATGCTGCCCTCCTTGGATGCCTATGATGCAAAACATTTGCTCAACTTCTGCATGGCTGCCTTTACCCAGGCATATTAATAGATATAGAGGTGTAGATTTCATCTTCCAAAGGTTACATTCATATTTTTAACATGTGAAAATAAATTATCAATTAAAAAGAGATGAATGTTTTTTGTTATCTCACTGTACCATAGTGCTACAAAAGCATAATTTGTTTTGTTTAGTTTTGGCTTAACATAACATATAAACCAGGCACAAACCATGGTAGGTATAAATTAGCAATTACAAATTAGCAATTAGCAATTAAATTAGTGTAAATAAATTAGCAATTAAAGTGAAACAAACTTTTCTTTTATCTCACTGTAACATAGTGTTGCAAAGGTATAATCTGTTTTGTTTAGTTTTGGCTTAACATATCATAAAACAAGCAACACCCATGATGGGTGTATAGTTACACTATAAATTGTGCATGCTTTATGATATTCAAGTTTTACAAATAAATTCAGAAAGAAATATGTATAGCTTATTGCAAACACTTGATGTTACTTCATCACTTTACAATTTAGTAAACCATGTTTGCCTTAACACCAAAAATTTCCAGTTTATCACTGAAAAAAAAAGAATATTTGGTTAATTTAAAAAAATCAGAGCAGTGGAAATTTTTTAGCATGTCAGGTTGTACTACTTCATTTTTTAATCATTTTAGTTGGAGAATGTATTCTGTCCTCAATTGTCCAGTATTATCAAACTGATGAAATACGACCCAGGATTTTAAAAGGCTGTGCTACAAGGAATCTACTGGGCTTTTTATAAATGTGGCATTTACTGCACTTCTCTTATGGAGAAAAATATATGGGGGGGGGCATTTCTACATCCAGCAAAAATCTTTAATGGACAAGAAATGAGTAGCCCTTTAAATAGGCTGACCATACACCCCGTTTTGAACGGGACAGTCCCGTTTTTTAAGCATTTCTCAACCGTCCCGTCGTTTTCATAAAAATCTCAATTTTGTCCCATTTTTCAAACCCGGAGCGCGGACCGGGGGGCGAGATTTACAGGCGGGAGCCAATCACATGGGCTGGGGGTGGGGTTTGCAGGCAGGAGCCAATCGTGCATACCAGGGGGCAGGGTTTGCAGGCAGGAGCCAATCGCACTGACCAGGGGTGGGGTTTGCAGACAGGAGCCAATTGCGCGGACTGGGGGGCAGGGTTTGCAGGCGGAAGCCAATCATGCGGACCGGGGGGCGGGGACCCATGTCTTTTTCATGAATACAGAATATTACATAAGACCCCGTCCCGTTTTGCCATTCTGAAATATGGTCAGCCTACCTTTAAAGTGCCCTCTCAGTTAAGTGAATGCTATCACCCATCAGCTGCTGCCTTTTGTCCTTTTGCTAGACTTTGGTATTCATTGAAAGAAACTGCTGTTCTCAAAAGCCCTGAACTGTTTGGTTGTTTTCTCCCAATGCTCAAGAAAAGAATAGAGAATCTATATTGGATATTGGATATAACTGTTGCTTTTTACTTTACACATGACATAGAAATAGACTGGTCCAACACTGGATGCAGCATTCTTGCCATAGTTATATGTTCTACCGCCCTCACTTTAACCAACTGTAGCAAGAATGGTAATGCTGCTTCATTTTCCTATGATTTCATGGACCTGGCCCAGCAACAGGGCAACCTAAAGCAGAATTTAGGCTTTTCTAATGCATCAGTGAATTATTGTTACTAAAAAAGACCAATGAGAGTTTAGGAGCCTTTAGATTATCGTGAATCATTGCAGCATATTTTGCAATGTGCATTTTGACATTCAGATGCAAGTATGCATTTTAATGGATACTAATTTATTGCAAACCGGGCGTTTTATGCTGAAGAAACAGCAAGAATTGATTCCAGTTGCACATATTCTATGTTTAATTAATGGAATTAATTACATTTCAGTTCTGGCAGAACCTTAGATTATTGGCCAGCAGACTTCAAAGAATCTGTAGTTTGAGAGATCTTGGAGTTTAAAAATGTAAATTAATATATGGTACAACACTGAGGCTTGAGGTTGTAGTTATGATTTTTAATCTGTATCACTTAGACATGGTATCACTCATAATTTTAAAATATATATCACTTAGTGAATCAAGAAAGGGTGGAAGTTTAATTCCATCAGCGCCAATCAATAGGTTTAACCATCTGCATTCAATCTTACCGCTTTACATTTCACAAAAGAATTAGAAAAAAACAAGCAACCTGTTATCTGGAAAGACTGCAGATTACATGCAAGCTACTTTGGTCCTTTCAATAACTAGAGTTACTTATTTGTTAGCTAAAACAAATAAACAAACAATCCCATTAACCGGCCTGAATACAAGGTAAATTTTTATTATGGTATTGACACTTGTGCTTTCCAGTAGGTAATGCACAACAGTTTTAAGTTATTTTCAATAGGCAATTTCCCATATGCCCTATAACCAACTCAATAGCTCCAAAGGAATACAAAAGAGTAAGATATCAGGTTAGTTCTTTACCAAATAAAAATGCTGTACACTAATGGGAAAAACAGACATAATAATGGAGACCTGTGACAAGATCTATTGTCTCTTTTAAACTTCAGTGTGTATCAGTATGAAAGTATGAGAAAGGTATGTAGGAATTTGCCAAAAGTTAAAGATAAGGACATTTTTAGGATTATATTTAATCCCATGTGATACTGGCTCTTTCATAAATTAAGTTTTAAGCAATGTTTTCTTGTCATTTTTAACTGTCTGGATCTAATGGTGTCTATTTAGGAATTGGAAGGGTACTTCCAAGTCTATTACAGTTTCATTTAGCTGTTGAATAATGCAAGGGAGAGTTTGGGTGATCCAAACATGCATAGCCATGGGGATCAACTGAAATCTCCCTAACACCTCCTCAAAACTTGAATATTTTCTCCAAGAATGATTCAACTATTATGAAGCCATGAATCACAGGAGAAGTGAACTTGCAGCCTTCCAGCTGTTCTTGGATTATAACTTTCATCATCTCTGACAATTGGCCAAACTTGCAAGTCCTGTAGGAACTGAAGCCCAAGGATATCAAAAAGACTGAAATACACACACACACACCATCAAGTTTATAAATGGCTGCACACAGAGAAAAGGGAGAAGTAACCTCTTTTCTTTTCTTTTCTTTTCTTTTCTTTTCTTTTCTTTTCTTTTCTTTTCTTTTCTTTTCTTTTCTTTTCTTTTCTTTTCTTTTGCCAGTTTGTTTTTTCACATTGCACTTTCCTGAAGTTGAAATACATGCTCCAATGGACCCTTCAGAACAGTGTGGAAGTTGACATGGTGACAGTAATGAAAACAGGCATGGACACAAATTGGCTCCCCGTTTTCCTGCAAGAAAATGTCTCCCCTGGTTTGTCACTCTCTTCCTGTCATTTTTATGAAAAAGGCTTGGTATTATCCAATGTATTTTGTGAGCCATTCTGAGAGCCTTAAGAATGAAGGATGGAGGGCAAATGTTTAAAACAAACAAATAAATAATTACATTCAGCTTAACTTGACCACAAAAAAGAAAGTTTGGAGTATCATCATATCAGAGAGAAAAAATAAATCAATTTATTCTTGCTAGTTCACCTATCTCTTCATTTTCTGACAAACACTTCTTCCACTGCTATAATTCTTATAGATTTAGAGCACAGATGGCAGAATTTCTATTTCTTTCTCAAACAGCTTTGTGATCAGGCCACATTTCAAACTTGAAGTATACTACTTGCTATCAATGTGTGAACTGCATAGTATTTCACTATTTCAACACTTTGACTATATAGAACTGAAGAAATTAAATGTGCTGATTATCTGATTTCACTTCATTCAGCTAATAATCATACCTAGTTTCAAGGATGCTTGAATATCAGGAAAAACTCCTGTAATGTTAGTATTCATAAGTCCCATTTAGATGTTAAGCATTGCTTGGAAGGCAAACACACAAGCCACATCATTTAGATCTTCATAATTGAACAGATGTTAACACATGCACACATAATATTTGCACAAGGAAAGCTTTCACATAATAGCTTTCCACCTGAAAGCCCCTCCTTGTCGACTATGCAATGTACGTGTGGATATCAGGCAGTGTGTGACCAGCTGCATAACACTGGTAAGGTCAGGCTTCATAAGGCAGCTCTCAGTATCTCTACTTGATTCACTTCAGTGGGAGGGGAACATGTTACTTTTTTGCTTCCAAAACTCTAGTGATCCAGATGGAAATGGGTAGAAATGCTTAAAATAGTTACAATTCACTGACAGTCCAACTGCAGTTGGGCCTGATGCTAGAAAATTATCAAAGAGCCATGCTTGAAGAACAGAAACGTTTCTGTTTTTTGAAAACTTGCTTTTTCTAAACAGAGACTATAAATAATCTTCCACAGTCAAACCTTAAGGTTGATTAAAAACAATAGTTATTTTTATCTTATATTTATCTTCACACAATGGAGAAGATTTTAAGAGAGCTCTCCATAACTTTTCTCAGTAACAGACTAGCAGCAAAACCTCTGCTCTTAAGGTTAAATTTAGACCAATGTACCAACCTTTTTAGACAATAGATTTGTTTCATTTAACTAGACTACAACCTACCTAGGCTCACAGACCTCAGGAAAGTGTTTAGGAACCAAGGCCGAACATTAAAAAGTAAGGCAGATGCAACTTACTTAAGTAGTTTGATGTAGGACAAACTTTCTAAATTTCTATAGTTTTTCTTGTTAAAAGGATGACATTCATGATAACTATAACAATATTCTAAAGTAGTTGTATACATGGGATCTGGCAATTTCTATGTTTGAAATTAGGCCACTTTGGACAATTCTCTCACTCCATGAGGAATAGTTGGGTCTCTCTGAAGCAACTCAAATTAAAGCAGAACACTGAGGCATGGCAGAAGGGTTAGGTCTATCATATCTGGGCTGCAGAAATCTGGGTGGCCATTAGAAGGCAGCAATGAGCCTTATACATTGCAGGTATAAAAATGAAATGAAATGCATGTTATTTGTAGGTTTTCATAAAATGCCAATATGGGGAAAAGGGAGAGAGATGAGTGGTGTTGGGTTAGTGACATACATACACTCTAATATTAGAAACTAGGGCAGAGCTTTCCAAACTGTGTGTCACGACACGTTAGTGTGTCGGCTGCAGTGTCTGGGTGTGTTGCGGCTGCTGCTGCCTCCAAACCCTGCCAGGATTCTGTGCAGGTCCTAGTGCCTGCCTTGTGCCTTGCTGCCTCCAAACCTGCCCTGCCAGGATTCCACACAAGTCCCAGTGCCTGCCTTGTGCCCTGCTGTAAGAGTGTGTCGCGAAATGATGCATGTCTAAAAAGTGTGTCACCAACATGAAAAGTTTGGAAAGCTCTGAACTAGGGGGTCTCTAATCATGATGTTTTATAAGGGGCGCGGTAGCTCAGCGGGTTAAACCGCTGAGCCGGAAGACTGCCTGTAAAGATCTGATGGTCGGCAGTTCTAATCCCCGCGTGGTGAGGTGAGCTCTCGTCATTCACCCCAGCTTCTGCCAACCCAGCAATTCGAAAGCTAAGGCGAGTAGATAAATGGGTACCACGTTAAAGTGGGAGAATTTGCCAGCGTCCTGTGATCGGGGGTCGCCCTCGGAGCGAAGAAGATCCCGGGAATCCCGTTAAATGGTGGCGGAAGACGATGGAGCCCGATCGGCGAACATCCAGGACGTCAGCAGCCGACTCGGAAGCGAGGCATGCTGGGACATGTAGTCCAATGCCTACGGAAGAAGAGTCGGTTCCCCTACCTCCTTCCTGTGCACGCAGTTAAATGATATGTATATGAATTGTTAAATATATATTGAAATGCTGTAAGCCGCCTAGAGTCCTCCAATAGGGAGGGGATAGGCGGGGTATAAATATGATAAATAAATAAATAAATAAATAAATAAATAAATAAGACAATAATGTTGAGTCTTATGTTACCTTTTATCTGCTAAAGTCATCTGATTTGGTCCCAAAACAACTTGAACAAAAAGCTACAAGCTGATCTCTTAAAAAATGAAATTAAGAATTTGAATGAGCTGTTGGCATAAATTAAGAACACCGTCTGCCTCCATGTTGTCTCCCCCCCAGAACACTGTCTGCCTCCATGTTGTCTCCTTCCCCCAGAACAGGTAAAAGGAAGCCCAATTGTTAAAAGGTTACAAAATAGCATAAGAGTTTGATATTGCCAGAGATTAAGATGGAAAAGGAAGCCCAACTATTCAGACAAAGGGTTCCCTTCCGATTCAATTGGAAAGCTTGACACACAAAAGGTCAGCTCATTCACAGAAATTAGCCAGCCCATTCAGGTAGACCTTCTTCCTCAGCCAAACAGATCTCCATAATAAAATAACAATAGACTTCTTCCAAGTAAGTGGTCAAAGCCACAGCCTGCAGGGAACACAGACAGGAAACACAAACAGCAGGGGGCCCAACCACAGAGCGCCTCCTCTCTGAAATCCGGCAAATTACACTTATCTGAGGTTCCTAGGGGGCGGGAACACCTTTTGCATAGCAACGACCAAGCTCTCCTATATAAATGGCCTGTGGGGGAAATACAGGTGTGGCCACCTTCCAACCAGCATACTCTGTACTTTGCATATGCTCTTGGGAATAAACCTGCAAACCTCTGTTCCAGCAACTGCCTGCATGTCTATTCATTCCCGGCTTGGGACAAACCTTGGTAAGAATACCTTCTAACAGAGCAGAACTCCAAAACATTTAGGTCTACTCTTTGACAGCTTTCTAGTCGAAGAGTATCCCAACCATATCCAGAGTTTTCAAAGACATTTCCTAGTAAAAAGTAGCCGTCTATAAAAATCACCCTTTTGTTAAAACATTAAAGCTTATTCGGCTTAGGGAATTAGGCTTAATCCCCTCAGTAAGGGGCAACTATACCTGCTAATGCAATATAATTCTTTTTCCCCAAAGTTATAGGTCCTTTAAAAAAAAATTAAATGACCCTGAAATCAGGCAGGTTTCAAACTCTCAGAAATGTCTACTGTGCCTGTAAATTTAATCTTGCAGTTAAAAAAATAAATGCAGCCATTTATGGTTTCCCCCTTCTAATCAGCAAGAGATGAAAAGCTATGGTTTGTAAATCTTGATAAGACTTGTAGCCTGAAATTGATTTGGTCCTAGAGAACTGTGCTATTTTCCAAATTACTGAATTAGGCCAAAACCAATCTGCAATTTGAGTTGGTTTACACCTATAACACAAAGCAAATGATGTATACATCTCCTCACAAAGTTTTTATTAGATAAGGATGGGAAAGAAAAGAGTTAAAAGAGCATTGCTGCATAAGGGAAGGGTACCTACTACATTTCCCAGTGTTAGGGCTACACACTTGAACTCTTATGTTAAGAGGGCAAAATATAAATCATCCTTAAGAAACAACTCAAGAATTATTTGGTGTTTTTTTGCTTTCGTTTCAACATTCTTCAGGTGAAGGCAGCTGAATGTACTGGGATTCTTTTTCATGAAGAAACGATAATAAGATGAAATAAAAATAATTCTACAGGCATGCTTTTACTCTGCACCTCAGTTTAGCTTGTACTTCATTGGCAGCTGTCCATTTTAATGTTTTTGACATCAAGTCTTCTTGGAATTCATATAACCTCTTGGCACCCACATAGCAACTCACTGAATGAGATAACAGTATTGATCATACTGAAGGATAAAATGTTAATTAAAAAAAACTTGATGGTTTGGCTTGCAAAAGATTATTTACCCTTAACCTCAAATCTGCCCAAACCTCTCTTGCTTTTATCCCAATACTGCATATTAAAAGAAGCCATACATACAGTAAATGGGCACTTGTCACCTTTCCTGCATATGTAGTTGCAGTAAATGTCCTAAGGCAAAAGGCAGTATTTCAATGAATATAGGTTACAGATCCTCCTCCAAATAATACAAGACATTGCTTTAAAAATAAGTAAATAAATTTGTTGAAGAATAAAATAAATGAGAGGACATGGAGGACTTTAGGTTCAATGAATCTAATTATGGAACTAGGGAGTTTGTTATATATCTTCAAAACAGGGCTAGTCCAGTTTTGAGAGGAGCCTGGACAACAAGTTCTTGGAAAAATCTGTGCAACCACTAGTTGATAATGAAGAATTAGAGAATATTCTCTCTTTCTTTTGCTGCCTTTTTATAGGCATCTATATATTTGCAATCCAGATTTGGTAGGCCTATTTTGGTCCCCTCCTCAAATGTATTTATTTATAATTTGTTAATTTATAATTTACATTTCTGGGGCCACCTACTTGTTTAGGAAGCCTACAAGGATTAAAACAGAGAACCAATACATTAAAAGCCACAAATGAAAGACAGTTATACTTGGGCAGGGGGAGGAGATTGTAACTCACTGGAATTCTCCTGTTGTAACCTGAATCTTCCTTCTAATAATTATACTAGTCAGAATTCTGGGATTGTTATTTTTTGGATTAACTGCTTCCTGTCTAGACTACTAGGAGAAAAGCTCTGACACTAGTGGACTTACCAAATCAGGGAGCAGGGCAGGGAAAACAGTAATGCTACAGACAAGAGCATCAACTTGGCTGCATTATGAAAAAGCCACTATCTGATTCTTCCTATGCTGCAAAGCAGCATTTGCCTCAGAGCAATCCAGTATTGGCATCCCTAGTTATAGCAATTCAACACTATTGTTATTGTTGAGCAACATGGGGGAAATTATTTAAGGGGCTCATCCAGCCTAGTGCTCTTACCTATACTGGGTTAACTGAGCCTTTTAAGAGGTGTGAAATCAGAAAGCAGCTGTAAATGACTCCAGGAAACAAGGAAATAGGCTCTTTCAATCTGGATTTAGGTAAACATGGCCTTTCCAAATTCTTTACCAATTTGTTGGTAGAGAAATTAGATAGATGATTTCTACACATTTCTTTAGGGAAGGGGAAAATTTTCCAACAATTTCTCAATGGATATGATTCCCCTTAATGGTGACAATAGCAGGACAACTGAAAAAGCTCATTGGGAAGAATTCCCTCATGATGTCTTCTCTTGGGATGTTCAGAAGAGCCAATGAACCTCCAAAACTCCAAATGATTAAACATTTCAAATAATTCCATTTATATACTATCAATAATTATATAGCCTGTATTTCCACAGCTCTGAGACACTAGACTTCTGTTACCACTTTACCTGTATGTACTCTACTAAATAGTTCCACCTATTTGTGGTATTAATATGCTGTGTTGTTCACATATAATAGATCAGTTATGTGTTTTGGGGAGTATCCATCTGGCTTCTTCTGTGAGACATATTCATTAAAAAAAAGGCTAATTAAGAGAAATGTCAGTGGAGGGGAAAGTTATCATAAGATATTAATGGTCTCCTGCTGCTAGGTAAATGCTAAGACAATAATTGATGGAGATAAAATCATTTGCTCTGATAGGTGTTGGTACAGTGGATGACAGATTTCTCAGTGCACCAATTTCAGGGCTTCAGAAGATCATCATTGTTGCAAAGATTTTCTCTGGCTTTTCAAGGGCACATTTCATTATTGTGTTCATTCACAAAATACTTTCATCCTTCTCACTTAACACAGTGACTTATTACCTATCACTGATACCACAGAATTCTTGGACTGTGATCCATGCAAGCATAATTTATGGGATTTATTTCAAAGAAAGCTGTGAAATCTTGGGAAGATCTGATCTACTCCAAATGTTTCCCTACCAGACCTTCTCTATCCCTAATTTGTCTTGTGTATTCTCCCCCATTTTGAATTGGAAGTAGTTCTTGCAGACTCACTAGAGTTATTTCTTCTAGAAGTTTCAGCAAGAGCAAGAAAGCAAGCAGCAAGAAACAAAACAAAACAAAACCCTGACTGAAGTGTCTTTTGTCTGATCAGTAGAAACAATACCATCAATAAGAGTTGTAGCAAAACTCAAGAACAAAAAAAGAGTGTTTTACAAATAGTTATCATTCCATTATACTGTCACAAGCCGGAAATGGTGAGTTGTAATAGAAAACATGCCCAAGTAGCTTTTGTTAAAAGCACTGAATATTTTTTCCAGATAAAAAGTTTCATGAACTTGGGGTATAATAGCTATTTTCCTCCCTCCCTCCCTATTCAGAAGCCATCAACATCAGTAATCTTAAAGGAAGCATTCCTGGGCCAAATCAATTTTTAAGTACTTTATGAGTTGAGGGCAAACTTTCCATCTTACTGGGTAAAGAGATGCTTTGATTTTTTCCCCCAGATACCATTGGGAACCATCTGAAATTTTGTTCACATATTGATGACTTATGGATTACTAAACTGTAGCAGTTGGGTGGCAAGAATGTAATCTAACATAAAAGGTAAAGGTGATCAATTACTATGGTTTGACGTGGAAAAGTTGAAAAATGCAGGAGCCAGAGCATTGTCAGAAATTTAGCTTCAGTTTGTATCTGTCTGCAATGATTCTATAAGGTTCACTGATGTATGGTGATCATCGTGATATTATTTGCAGCTTGCAACCCATGATTGAGTTATGACTGCCTACCCTTCATTGACTACACCTGCATTTGATGTCTATATGTCTGCAACATTACTGCAGTCATCTAGAACTGTCAAACACTTGTATGTTCAGAAAGAATCCCCAATGTGTCTGTAGCTTGAATCATGTCAACTGCATTTCTATTTTCTCAGTGGAAACGTTTCGCTCCTTATCCAAGGAGCTTCTTCAGTCTGAGCAAAGTTGGTAAGGGAATCCTAAATATGTTTCTAGGTAGCTGTGTGACCTTACACCTGGGGTCATGGTTATATTGAGATGTATTTTTAAGTCCTTTTACCATCTAAAGGAGAATCGTTAAGATCACCATGCTGCTGTTGAGCTTGTGAAATGGTCTTAATCTTCCTAGGCACAGAAGACAAAGCCGGGAGATAGATGGGAGATAGATTGTGCCTGAGGCCCCCACCTCTATTCAAGGAAGGATGTTCCAAGTTGGCATAAATGGATTCCTTGACCCCTCTCTCAAACCACCTATCTTCTCTGTCTAAAATCTGAACATTAATGTCCTCAAATGAGTGTCCTTTTTCCTTTAAATGAAGATAAACTGCTGACTCTGGTCCTGTGGTGTTACTTCTCCTGTGTTGGGCCATCCTCCTGTACAAAAGTTGTTTGGTTTCTCCAATGTATAGTTCAGAGCACTCCTCACTGCACTGGATTGCATAAACTACATTGCTTTTCTTGTGTTTTGGAGTTTGATCTTTGGGGTGTACAAGCCTCTGTCTCAGTGTGTTGGTGGGTTTGAAATATACAGGTATGTGGTGTTTGCCAAATATCCGTTTTATCTTTTCAGACACACCAGTCATGTAGGGAATGACCAGGTTCTTTCGTTTATTCTGAGTCTCAGCCCTATCTGTCGCTGTTTTGGGTCTGGTAGATTTAGATTTGGTGAAGGCCCAATTTGGATATCCACAGTGTGTTTAAGGATTCTTCCTCCTAAGGAATTCAGCCATACAACACTATGTGGAGGAGCTTAACATTTCTTGTCTCCTTTTAAGATTTCTTTCTTTTGCCATGCAACACAAGTTCCAACTTTTTACTATTATATCCCAAGAATTTTTTTAAAAAAAATCTTAGCTCTTTGTTTTAAATAGAAATTGAACTCTGTGCACTATAGACTATAATCAAAAGCATTGGTCTGCAAGACCAGCTTGAGTGTTTTAGCTGTAATTTACAGGTCATTGACTTCTTCATTATGGGCAGCCCTTGGGAAAAGTAGTTGTTAAGGCACCTATGGCAGCTAAGCTGCAATGAGTGGGCACTGCAGCAGCTTGCTTAAGACTGCAGGGTTTGAATATGCATTTAATAAGCATTAGCATCTAGCCTGAGCTTCGTAAACAAAATTAGTTCCTACCGGGAAGGAAAACAATAGATGGGACAAATGAAGGCAACAAATTACCCTTTATTTCAAAGAAGGATACTTTGCAACATTAAACTTTACTGCCATAGAAGACCTATAGTAGTATTTTTAATGGCAGGAGCAGTTTTCAAAATGACGAATCTGCGAGATTGGATAGTCATTCTTTTGTTTAAATTCTCCGAGGATAAAATTGGCTTCCTAAATCACTTTGTAGGCAATAATAGGACTGGCAAACATTCCATCTGAACAAACTGCAACCTCTCCATTGATTCTCTCTCTCTCACTCACTCATTAACATGTACAGGCATCCAAGGAGGGCAAATGATGACATGTGGGTGATGATGTAATCATGCACATGCTGCAAGTTACATCCTTGCATCAGGCATCCTGACACAGGTATGTGATCATGACACATGCATAATTATGTCATCGCACGGGTGATCATTTTGGCATAATCACAGTTAGCTGCAGTTGCCACTAAACATACACAGTGTTTGATATCAATTTTTGTCCAAGATTACTTACAAATACTATAATAATTTTAAATGACTTCAGGGGAGCAATGAGACAATTTGTGCATCTGTGCATGTGTATTTTGCCCTTTAAATTGTTGGATTGTAAACATATTCTTACATTTCTGTATATATAAATACAAATATATTTCATATTCGTATATTAGAAACATATGCACTTGTATTATGGCTCTGAAACCATTTTGTATTTCCTTGAAGAGTTTTGTTAACTTTCTTACCCTTCCTTTCTAGCAGGCCTTGACAGATAGCTGTGCCCATAGAAAGATAAAGTGTACTTTCCAAGGATAGCTTCTCCAGGGGAAATATATTGTTTAATAACGGTCAAGGAGCCCTAGCAAGGATGGCAGGAAGTTCCTAATATGGAGTGAAGGAAGGAAATTCCTAATATGGAATGAGGGTAAGGTGGAGTATGGGTAACTGAGTAAGGGGTGGTCTTCTAAAGGAGGAGTTGAATGGAATCTATATAATGTGCTGTAGGAAGGGGGTCCTGCGCGGCCGCCCACCTAACAGCTTGCTGTCATTGCTTTTGCTCTTGGGTGAATAAACTCCTAACTTCATGCAATTGGTCAGTTTCTTTACTCCCGGCTCAGGAACGAACTTGGTAAGATAAAATTTACTTCTAACATTTTGGCACCCCAGATGTTTTAATGAGCTAACCCAATGGAGTGGGTCCCAGGGGGATAACACGCCCTGCCGGCACCAGGCCATTTGCCCAGAGGGTTTTAATTTTCCTGTGGGACCACCCAGAGGGTAGTAAAGGGAACTTTGGGTTTTTTATGCCAGCCGATTGCATGAACCTAGGACAACTCCACAGTGGGTGAGTACCTGAAAATTTTATTCCTTTTATAAGCCCAGTGAATGTGTGTGCTTGATTCCTTTTATAAAACCCGACTGTCGACCAGGGCTGTGTGTCAAACTGGTTCAAGACGCCCCCGGGCCTCTGCTAGCTCTTTTGGGCATTGACCAGAGTAACTCGGATAGCCAGTAGGACCAGGGCGATATGCATGCCCGGACAGGTTGCGATTAAATGCATGAACTATAACTGGGCAATTACCGCTTGTGAGCTAAAAGTAGAAAAAGGTGAATAAGTAATTGAAGACTTGGAAGCGCGCAGAGGGTCGGTACTCTAATAGGGAGTATCTGGGTGTTTAGACACACCCCAAATCCGACGGGCACCGGTGCCATGCTTAGGGACACAAGTGGTTATGGGGAATACTAAGTCGATGGTACCCCCATCTTCCCCCTTAGGGGTGTTGTTGAAGGCTTGGGATAAGGGGATTTTGCCCACCCAGCCAGGAATGAAGAAAAGACTTGCACGTGAGCTATGTATAGAATGGACTCAATATTTAGACACAAGCGGTAATGCAATCTGGCCTATGGGTACATTTCACTGTGAGAAATTGAAGCTTCTTAAACTTCTGCTGAAAAGAAATAACCCTGATCAATTATCCTAGTTTGTTGTTGTTTATTTGTTCAGTCGTTTCCGACTCTTCGTGACTTCATGGACCAGTCCACGCCAGAGCCCTCTGTCGGCCGTCACCATCCCCAGCTCCCCAATGGTTGAGTCCGTCACCTCCAGAATACCATCCATCCATCTTGCCCTTGGTCGGCCCCTCTTCCTTTTGCCTTCCACTTTCCCTAGCATCAGCTTCTTCTCCATCAGCTAGTATCCTAGTTTACAATCCAACAAAATCTTCACAAAATGGGGGAAAGAAAAACCTGCCAGATATGGGGTGGGTGGCGCTAAAGAATACATTGGGTGCCTTAAGCCAATATTGTCAGTTAACCCTTCCCCATCTTCCCCAAATTAAAAAAAAATGTCCAAAAAATTCAGCCACATCCATTTTAGAATTTCTAGGGTTTCTGGATGCTTCCAAAGGGAATTTTGGGTGTCTGTATGTGATCCAAGATGACCCACCTGTACTATAGAAGATAAACTTAATTGATTCAATTTACAAGAATATCAGATTTCTTGTAGGAAGAATTACCTGATGAGATTAGAACTTTATAATGAAGAAGTCACCACTCAAACTTCTTCTAACAGATACCTCTGCCAATGGGCAAAGCAGGCACTTTAATAAGTATCCTGTTCTCCAGATCTATAAATGACAAGCTATTCAGTGCGTAGCTGTTCTCCAATTAATATATGAAGTCTAAGGAAACCATGCAAGAGGAGGCAGATTAAAAGGAAGAAAAATTGAATTATCTTCAAGGGCCTAGGACACTTAAACTCAAAACTGTAGGTGAGCCATATTTATCAGGGAAGCTTCATTCCTAAGCAACACACACTAAAACTGTTCCTACCCAGTGTCTGCATGGTTTGCCATTAATATTCCTTCTTGGAACACAGACAACAATTAGACACATCTAATCAACATTAACCAAGACTATAGCTGTACTTTAGCATGCTGATTTAAGTAAAATATTGAAGGATGTTAAAAGCTCAAAGAACAAATGTAACCATATTATCAAATGCCAACTTCTTGTTGTGCCTCAGTGATACTTGGAAGAACCACTGAGAATTCAAAAACAGGGACATGGAGCTTTAAACATGGCTATATTTTCTGCATGAAATGCCTAAAACAAAATTTAGCTGCATCAGGTAACCTTTCATCTTTGTTTGGCTCCAGA
The DNA here is from genome assembly GCA_023362775.1 of Charina bottae. Lineage (NCBI taxonomy): Eukaryota > Metazoa > Chordata > Lepidosauria > Squamata > Charinaidae > Charina > Charina bottae. Next base: position 244,259,999 of record JALMGJ010000002.1, read on the forward strand.
AAGCAAGTGTAATTGGTCATTGGTTGTGCTTACCCTGCTTTAAATACACAAGTGCTGCATTCTCAGTTTAAGATAGGAAAAATCACTGTGACAGGGAGGCATCATTAACAATTTTGGGCATACATTCAGTCTATTGGCATCTCTTTTTAATATGCTGAAGTGGCTTTTGCTCAAGTTAATAATCTTTGCTATATGAATCCTCTGCTTCAAGTTTGAAGTGATCTGTCCTAGTACTATTTGTTAACATATTCCTCCAGTGAATTGTATTTCTGTGAAGAATAAATAATTGGAATTGTATTGCCATAGTAACAAAAGGCATCAATCTCATCAAAATTGGTTTTGTTCTTTGTTGTAATTCTGTGTGAAAATGCATCCCTCAGGTTCTAGCATACCTTAGCTTCATTCCTAAGCAATACACACTAGAACTGAAAATGCATCCCACAGGTTCTAGCATCCCAGAACAAGCAGCTTTATTCTTGGCTGCAGGAGACCAGGAAGGCAAGAATGGTAGTCCTCAGATCAGCATCACTTTTGTGCCTAGGGGGAGTTTTTGGCTGAGAAGCAGCAATCACCATATACCTTATGAAGGATTTGGGGTGACCTGAAACTAAACCTCTTTGTGGCAGCTGTGGCCAGAAAGGCCTTTGCCCAGCTTGCTCTGGTCACATAACAGCTTGACTACTGCAGTGTGCTCTACATGGGGCTGCCATTGAAGACCACCCAGAAGCTTCAGCTGGTCCAGAATGCAGCAGCATGGGCAATGATGGGCATGCCTCAGTATGCCCATGTAACATCTCTGCTTCGTGAGCTGCACTGGTTGCCAGTTTGCTTCCAGGTGTGATTCCAGGTCCTGGTTACTACCTACAAAGCCCTACATGGCATAGGGCCTGGTTATTTGAGGGACCACCTGTCGCTCATAGAATCTGCTCAGCTGGTTCAATCTGGCAGGGTTGGTGTGCTCCTGGTTCCATCAATTAAACAATGCCACCTATCAGGACCCTGGAAGCACACCATCTCTGTAGTAGTGTCTGCCCTCTGGAATGAGGTTCCCCCTAAGATTTGAATGGCCCCCACCCTATTGGTATTTCAAAGGGCCCTGAAGACTTGGCTCTTCACCCAGGCCTTTGGCAAGGATGAGACACCCCTTTCCTCCTTTTCCTTGTTCCCCTCCGAGTTTGCTTTCTCTGCCATCTTTGTTTTTTGTGTGTGCTGTTTTTGTGTTTTTCTATTGTTCTTTGTTTTTAACAATTTTAAACCATGGCATATAAGTTGTGATGATGATGATGATGATGATGACGATGACGATAACATTCTGTAGCTGGGGTACATTATTAACAGACTGATGACAACAGTCTGAATAGAAATAACTTGCCCCTAGGACCTGACTGATTGTGATGTGTGTTCTTTCTTATGTTCTGCCTTCCTTATTTGTGCTAAAACTTTCAGTGACATGGTACAACTAGATAAGAAAGTTGTAAGCCTGGTCTTTCCCCTGACATGCCAGCTTTTTGCATGCAAGGATGTGTGTTTAACATTTCTTCTCTGCAATATGAAGTACTGCAACTAGCTAATCATTTTGGAGAAGGTTAATTTCAAACAGGGCTATGTGAATCATCCAGACGAGTGCTCCTCCACCTTTTGTTTTGAATTCAGTGGCAATCCCAGTAGAAGTGTTATCTGTATAACCACACACATGTTAAGACAGTATAGGGAAGCCCTCAAAGGGACTGAGCTGAGTCTACAACAGGAAGCAGAGCCTCCAACTGTTTCATTAAGCAGCCCTCCAACTGATTTACAGAACTATAGTTTCAGTCTCTAGTGGATAAACGTTGAATAAGAATGAGTATAAGCGTGAGTATAGCAGATAAAGTTTGAGCAGGACTGAGTGTAAACTGCACATGGGTTATTTTTTACCACTGCAAATAAATATCATGGCATAGGCAGAAATCAGAGCTGGTGAACTCAAATTATGGGATCTTGTATCCTATATCTTTGCTTCATCTCTTTAATGAGCATCCGTAACTTTTTATTTAGCTATTTATTTATTTGAATTTGTATTACCGCCCATCTCCCCCATTGGGGGACCCTAGGCGGTTCACAATAAAACAGTAAAAACATAAATAAAAATTTACAATATTATATTATTAATAAATAATATAAAATCCAAGCATAGAAGATGTTAAGAAGATGGTAATACTGGGGAGCTTCATGGGACCAGCCATCCCCAAGAGGAACTGTTGGCATTACCCTCCCAGGCAAGTTGGCAGAACCAGGTTTTTAAGTCTTTTCGAAAGGTCAGGAGCGAGGAAACTCGCCTCAGCTCTGGGGGTAAGATGTTCCAAAGGGCAGGCGCTACTGCAGATAATTTTGCCCTGAAGACTGAATAGCTTAGGGAAGTAAGCTCTAAAGGCTTGGTATATATGGATTTGCTTACTGACAATGTTCACTTGAATATGAGTAGGTAAGTAGGTTAGGGTCTGCAGCCACACTTTCAGAGCCACTGCCACCACCATTTATGCTTCCCTAGATGGGTAATCTGCAATGTATAAATGGTACATTAAAGGAAACACCTGATTGTGCCTTTTGAACCAGTATCACGCAAAGGCAAGCTCATTCAAGAGATAATTTTTACCTTATTCTTCCATACCTCTGTCCTATCTTATCTGTCCTGTTTCCTAAGAACAGAGAGTTTAGTTTTACAGATTTTTTTTAAAAAAATCTATGTTCTATTCCCTCATCTTAACCTTTCTCTCCATAGTTATCTATTTTCATCAGTGTGATCCTTGTGAACAGAACAAGTGCTGAATATGCAATAGACACTTCCTTTAGAGTGATTCAGACTACGATTTCTTCTCCTTAATGAACAATTTGCTACAGTTTTCAGTGCCACATTCACCAAATAATGAAAAATGTGACCTTTCTAAACAGCAAAGCTACTTAACAATTCTCTAAATAACCCCCTAAAGTCTTATTAGCACATTTACTCTGCATTCTGCAATAAAAAAGGTATGTTGTTTGGGGTCCTTGTTCCTGCAGTTTATATTTACTTCAATGTCTCCCATGGGATAGTTGGTGTTAAGAGAAAAAGCATTTGATTTCTACATCCTAATTCCAAATTCAGGTAACCTAATTTAAATCTAAAGTACATCGTTAATATGGCAATAGAATTATCATACTTGAACATTTATATTTTTAACTTAAAATCAGTAGTTTAATTTCAATGTGAACCAAATAACATAAATGTACTTTAAATTCCTGTTAATTTCAGTGGAATACATTCTGTAATATAACATTGACCACAATAGTTCCTAATTCATTATATTTAACATGTGTGTGAAATCACATTCTATACAGCTATACTATGTCTAAATACATCGCTAAGCCTACTTCCTTCCTTTTTCCATTTCCGCTACTGATATTCTCACCAGCCTTCACGTTTTTTTTTACCATAAATTAATATAAAATTCTTTTAAGAAAGCATGGAATGCAAAACTGAAAGAGCATAAAATTTAAGACCTTTGTTTCTTGCATTGGCTCCAATGATCATGGATAATATAAATCTACTTTCATATTTATACTGTTTCTACTAAACTCCAGATGGATTCCCAAAATCAAAAATACAAGTGGAATGCAGTCAGACTTTTAATGGAAAGTTCACTATTTGTAATGCACTTGTTGCTGCTATCTAGCCTAGGCCATTATGGAATTCTGGAGTCTGCTCTTCCTGTCATTACTCCTAGGAATTGTATTGGAAAAAAGCTTTTGTCTCTTTCTGTATTATGTACATAATTCTTGTATCTAAGCCAGGCTTAAGGTTTGTTTATCTGTTTAACTCAAAAGCTGTGAGATCAGAAAGCAGCCTCTGTGCAATATCTTTCTTTTTTACCATCCACAGTCAATCAAAAACTGAATTCAGCCCAGATGAATTTGGTCAGCCATTTGTCAGGGCTCCTTTAGGCCTGCACTGACCAAGAAGGTCTTTGAAGGCTATAGGAATGCACTGACAGACATGGCAAAGGCATAATATTTAATAATGGCTGATTTCTCAGTTCTCTCACCAAGGTGGTTTCAAGAAGCACCATGATAATTTACCTGGATATATTTTTTCCCGGTCCCTGCACCTCACAATTCAGAAACAATTCATCTACTTGCATGTTGCTCTCAACATTAATTTGTGTATGAGAGAGGAAGGTTCCTGACAGTTGTCCATCATGACCACCCTAATTGAACGTAAGAAAGGAATTTTCTAAACACTGTACGAGATTATCCCAGAATATAAACAGGGTGATTTCATCTTCACTTGAAAAACTTGCATCTCCAATGTATTTTGTGTGGTAGGGCTCTAATTCTAAAATTCTATGCTTGCATGAGATGAAGAAGATTTATTCTGTGGAATACTTGGTAATATATTGCATTGCAGGGATATCACTGCTTCAGTAAGTTGGTGGGGGTAGAATACAAGCTCAGAAGTATCGCCTCAGATTGAAAGAAGACCTGCCTGCCCTCTTATGTATACAATTTGGAAGATGAAGATTCTATTTTCCTCAAACAAAGAACACCAGAACTAAGGTAAAATCAAATGATGAATCCATAGCAAATATTTAAACTGAAAGGAAATACTCTGTCAATAGTATCATTTAGCACATTCAAGGTTTATTTTTCTATCATTAAACAAACAACAATTACAGCCACCTCTTTCTCCTTCCCTCTCTTTTTCTCTAGATGCCTACTAAGCAGGAGTTCAATTTAAAATAAAGCACTGAGCAACAAGGAAGAGATTAAATTGCATGAAATCTTAATAAAACATAATAAGAGAGACTGGTTCAAATACAGATAATTATTATTAAACTTTATTTTTCTAGTAACCATGCAAGAGTGAAATTCTATTCTAATGGCACAGAAAGCAAAATCAAAATATTTCCTAGATGTTCTTAGTGGAAATGTCAGCGTCCTTATCAATTTAACAGTATCCTGTGTACTTGTCTTACTACATACTTTATCTCACCTTTCTTCCATGATAGAACTTTGGCTCATATACCTGGAATTCCTGTTGGATACAGCATCTCCATCCAGGAAAGTGTTTCTTGAAGAGGGATCACCTGGCCACTCCCTTTGGAACTATCCAAGCTAATTATCCACAATATTGTTTCTGTGCCTTTTGATATATAAATAATACAAATTCTTGCCTGGTCACTTCTCTCTCTCTCTCTCAATTTTTCCTGCCTTTATCCAATTTTCCAGTTAAATGCTTTTGGTATTTGCTCATGTCAATAACCCCTTCATGGATCAATGCCTTGTCGTGGCGAAGGGGCTTGCGTAACTCAATGAAGTCAGGTCAAGAAGAACAGGTCATGATGGAGAGTTCTGACAAAACGTGGTCCACTGGAGGAGGAAATGGCAAACCACTCCAGTATCCTTGCCAAGAAAACCCATGGACAGTATCAAAAGGCTAAAAGATATGACGCCGGAAGATGAGCCCCTCAGGTCGGAAGGTGTCCAAAATGCTACTGGGGAAGAGCGGAGGGCAATTCCGAGTAGCTCCAGAAAGTGTGAAACGGCTGGGCCAAAGCCGAAAGGACGCTCAGTTGTGGATGTGTCTGGAAGTGGAAGGAAAGTCCGATGCTGTAAAGAACAATATTGCATAGGAACCTGGAATGTAAGAACTATGAATCAAGGTAAGCTGGATGTGGTCAAACATGAGATGACAAGATTGAACATCGACATCTTGGGAATCAGCGAACTAAAATGGACAGGAATGGGCGAATTTAATTCAGGAGACCATTATATATACTACTGTGGGCAAGAATCCCTTAGAAGAAATGGAGTAGCTCTCATAGTCAATAAAAGAGTGGGAAAGGCAGTACTGGGGTACAACCTCAAAAACGACAGAATGCTTTCAGTTCGAATCCAAGGCAAACCATTCAACATCACAGTGATCCAAGTCTATGCCCCAACCACTGATGCCAAAGAAGCTGAAGTTGACCGGTTCTATGAAGACCTACAACACCTTCTAGAACTAACACCAAAAAAAGATGTCCTTTTCATCATAGGGGACTGGAATGCTAAGGTAGGAAGTCAAAAAATAACCGGAATAACAGGCAAGTTCGGCCTCGGAGTACAAAATGAAGCAGGGCAAAGGCTAATAGAGTTTTGTCAAGAGAACACGCTGGTCATAGCAAACACTCTTTTCCAACAACACAAGAGACGACTCTACACATGGACATCACCAGATGGTCAATACCGAAATCAGATTGATTATATACTTTGCAGCCAAAGATGGAGAAGCTCTATACAATCAGCAAAAACAAGACCTGGAGCTGACTGTGGCTCAGATCATGAGCTTCTTATTGCAAAATTTAGGCTTAAATTGAAGAATGTAGAGAAAACCACTAGACCAATCAGGTATGACCTAAATCATATCCCTTATGAATATACAGTGGAAGTGAGGAATAGATTTAAAGGATTAGATCTGGTAGACAGAGTGCCTGAAGAACTATGGATGGAGGTTCGTAACATTGTACAGGAGGCAGCAACTAAAACCATCCCAAAGAAAAAGAAAGGCAAGAAAGCAAAGTGGCTGACTGATGAGGCTTTACAAATAGCTGAGGAAAGAAGGGAAGCAAAAGGCAAGGGAGAAAGGGAAAGATATAAACAACTGAATGCAGAATTCCAGAGAATAGCAAGGAGAGATAAGAAGGCCTTCTTAAATGAACAATGCAAAGAAATCGAGGAAAACAATAGAATGGGGAAGACTAGAGATCTCTTCAAGAAAATCGGAGATATCAAGGGAACGTTTTGTGCAAAGATGGGCATGATAAAGGACAAAAAAGGCAGGGACCTAACAGAAGCAGAAGAGATTAAGAAGAGGTGGCAAGAATACACAGAAGAACTATACAAGAAAGATCTTAATATCCCTGATAAATACGATGGTGTGGTCACTGACCTTGAGCCGGACATCCTAGAGAGTGAAGTCAAGTGGGCCTTAGGAAGCATTACTAACAACAAAGCTAGCGGAGAAGACAGTATCCCAGCTGAGCTATTTAAAATCCTAAAAGATGATGCTGTTAAAGTGCTGCACTCAATATGCCAACAAATTTGGAAAACTCAACAGTGGCCACAGGATTGGAAAAGGTCAGTTTACGTTCCAATTCCAAAGAAAGGCAATGCCAAAGAATGTTCAAACTACCGTACAATTGCGCTCATTTCACATGCCAGCAAAGTTATGCTCAAAATCCTACAAGCTAGGCTTCAGCAGCATGTGAACCGAGAACTACCAGAAGTGCAAGCTGGGTTTCGAAGAGGCAGAGGAACTAGAGATCAGATTGCCAACATTCGCTGGATCATGGAAAAAGCAAGAGAGTTCCAGAAAAACATCTACTTCTGCTTCATTGACTACGCTAAAGCCTTTGATTGTGTGGATCACAACAAACTGTGGCAAATTCTTAAAGAGATGGGAGTACCAGACCACCTTACCTGTCTCCTGAGAAACCTGTATGTGGGTCAAGAAGCAACAGTTAGAACCGGACATGGAACAACCGACTGGTTCAAAATTGGGAAAGGAGTACGACAAGGCTGTATATTATCACCCTGCTTATTTAACTTATATGCAGAGTACATCATGAGAAATGCCGGGCTGGATGAATCACAAGCCGGAGTTAAGATTGCCGGGAGAAATATCAACAACCTCAGATATGCAGACGATACCACCCTAATGGCAGAAAGTGAAGAGGAACTAAAGAGCCTCTTGATGAGGGTGAAAGAGGAGAGTGCAAAAGCTGGCTTGAAACTCAACATTAAAAAAACCCAGATCATGGCATCTGGTCCCATCACTTCCTGGCAAATAGAAGGGGAAGAAATGGAAGCAGTGACAGATTTTATTTTCTTGGGCTCCAAGATCACCGCAGACGGTGACTGCAGCCATGAAATTAAAAGACGCTTGCTCCTTGGAAGGAAAGCTATGGCAAACCTAGACAGCATATTAAAAAGCAGAGACATCACCTTGCCGACAAAGGTCCGTATAGTTAAAGCTATGGTTTTTCCAGTAGCAATGTATGGCTGTGAGAGTTGGACCATAAGGAAGGCTGAGCGCCGAAGAATTGATGCTTTCGAGCTGTGGTGCTGGAGAAGACTCTTGAGAGTCCCTTGGACTGCAAGGAGGTCAAACCAGTCAATCCTAAAGGAAATCAACCCTGACTGCTCATTGGAAGGACAGATGCTGAAGCTGAAGCTCAAATACTTTGGCCACCTAATGAGAAGAGAGGACTCACTGGAAAAGACCCTGATGCTGGGAAAGACTGAGGGCAAAAGGAGAAGGGGACGGCAGAGGATGAGATGGTTAGATAGCATCACCGATGTAATGAACATGAATTTGAGTAAACTCCGAGAGACAGTGGAGGACAGGAAGGCCTGGCGTGCTATGGTCCATGAGGTCACGAAGAGTCGGACACGACTGAACGACTGAACAACAACATGTCAATAAATAAACATCAAGCTATATTTTTTGTTAGCTGCACTGAGTGGCAATGTATGCTTGCTCTGATCAGGACATAGGGATTGACTGGGAATGTGCTAGGTATAAAGTAGCACCTAGGTGGAAACAGTAATTGTCCATGAGTTCCCAGACAATCTCCTCTCCAAGCACCTTCCAGACCTAAAGCTACTTAGTTTTGTGAAGTGATTATATGTTATCCAATCGGGTTACAATTCAATAATAATCATAATAAAAATGCTACTGTTATATAATGAAACTGCTTGAAATTGGATCTCATCTTTGTATCAGGAAAATCATAAACAGATATATACTTGCAGAATTATAAGTTTTTCCATTTTTTTCTCTAAGTATTAGCTCTAGGCTGAATATTAGATCTGCTTACACTTCCCTCTCCCTCTTTCCATTATCTTTTAATCTCTATCTTTACCTTTCTTTATTAACCTTTTGGCTGCCAATGAACTTAGAAATGATTTTTGTATTTTTAAATCTGGAAAAACAATACAAGACAAGACAAGACCTGTCCCTAGTCAGACTGGTGGCTCCCAGCCACAGCACTGTTCCTAGGAATATTCCTGTGGGGTGGATGAAAAAGATGACTCTTCATATGAGCCACACCCAGGTGTTTCATTTCTTTTAAACTTTGTCTCTATGTTGTCCTAGTCCTAGCCAGGTGAGGAGGCCTTCCCGAAAATTGATTCCAAGATCCTCATCAGAATGATGGCTGTGAGAAAACTGAATATCACTCTATGAAGGAAGAAAATCTTTGGTCATTCATTATTCTTCCTGCTAATGAAGAATGTACAAGTAAAATATTTCTTAAATATTCCCATTCAACTATAGATATTTTGTTTTATTAATAGTTTGGATTTAGTTTTCTGACTTTCCTTTAAAAAATTGTTAAGATAATGAAATACAGAAAAAGAAAAAAAGAAAAATAGTATTTATACCAAGTATGAATAAAAAGCACTGTGGGAAAACTTTCCATAATTTATTATAATTGTTCCAGAATATGTCTCTGTTGCATCCTGTCAGATAATGTCCCAAATATTTCACTGAGGCTTTTTGTAATCTCACAACCACACTCTTTTTTCACAAAATCATCTTCTTCTGATTGACTTTCCTTCATAACAAAGCACTTGATTATAAAATACTCAGAATGTCCAATCAAATGAAGCAAAAGCCATTCCAGCTTTTTTAGTTTGGTTTAGAGCCTATTGTTTGTATGTGTATGTAAAAGTTTCAATACTTTTTAAATTATTCCTTCTAATAATGCTGTCCCTCAAATAAATAATGTCCCTGAAATGAAGCTTTCGACTTTACTATAAGAATTTACCAGTTGCTAAGGAAAATAGAAAAAGTAAAAGAACAAACTGGCAGTCACATATTGACTTCTTCCTTTTAACAAAGGTAAATATGTAAATAGGGGTGCAATGGCTCAGTGGATAAGATGCCAGGCTTGTTGATCAGAAGGTCAGCGGTTCGAGACCTGAGCTCTTGCCAACCTAGCAATTTTAAAGCATGCAAATGCAAGTAGATAAATAGGTACCACTTCAGTGGGATGGTAGCAGCATTCCGCGCACATCATTTTTATTTATTTATTTTATTTATGTTTCAATTTATATACCGCTCCATCTCCCCACAAGGGAACTCTGGGCGGTTTACAAAATACAACAATTAAAATCTGACAATTAAAACAACCTAATAAAATACTCTCATATAATAAAATTAAGTATAAAAATCCAAGATGTGATGGTTTGATGTTTAGATGTTTAAAAGGGCCCTATGGCACCAGCCATCCCCAAGAGGAACTATTCCTCCCCCCCCCACGCAAGGCGGCAGAACCAGGTCTTTAAGTTCTTTCTGAAGGCCGGGAGCGATGATGCCTGCCTCACCTCCGGGGGTAGCATATTCCAAAGGGTGGGCGCCGTTACCGAGAAGGCACGCCTCCTAGACCCCGTCAGGTGACATTCCTTTACGGACGGGATCCGCAGCATGCCCTCTCTGAATGACCGAGTGGGACGGTTCGACGTTATGGGGATGAGACGGTCCCTCAGGTAACCTGGCCCCATGCCATGTAGGGCTTTAAAGGTGATAACCAACACCTTGAATTGGACCCGGAAGCACACAGGCACCCAGTGCAGCTGTCGCAGCAGAGGTGTCACATGCGCTGATCTAGGCGCACCAATAACTGCGTGAGCAGCCGCATTCTGGACCAATTGAAGCTTCCGGATACTCTTCAAGGGTAGCCCCATGTACAGCGTGTTGCAATAGTCTATATGGGAGATGACCAGGGCATGAGTGACTGTACGGAGGGCTTCCCGATCCAGGAAAGGGCGTAACTGACGCACAACACGAAGTTGTGCAAAAGCCCTTCTGGCCACGGCTACCACCTGCTCTTTGAGCAGGAGCCGTGAGTCCAGAAGAACCCCCAAATTACGCACTTGGTCTGAATGGGGTAGTGCAACCCCGTCCAGAACTAGAGATGAAAACTTCCTGGATCCACGGGAGCCATCAATCCACAGCCACTCCATCTTACCAGGGTTCAGTCGAAGCCTGTTGTTCCCCATCCAGACCCCCACAGCCTCCAGGCACTGAGAAAGGGTAGCCACTGCATCACTTATCTCACCAGGGATGGAAATATATAATTGAGTATCGTCTGCATATTGATGGTATCTCATCCCATGGTGACGGATGATCTCACCCAGCGGTTTCATGTAGATGTTAAATAGGAGAGGGGAGAGAACCGAACCCTGCGGTACCCCACAGACGAGGGGGCGAGGGTCGGATCTTTCCTCTCCTATTACCACCGATTGGGAACGGCCCTGGAGGAAGGAGGTGAACCAGCGCAGAACTACGCCTCCCACCCCCAACTCCCTGAGCCGTCCCAAAAGGATACCATGGTCGATGGTATCGAATGCCGCTGAGAGGTCAAGAAGAGCTAGGATGGATGCACTCCCTCCATCCCGCTCCCGCCAGAGATCATCTGTAAGCGCGACCAATGCAGTTTCCACCCCATATCCCGGCCTGAAACCTGACTGAAAGGGGTCCAGATAATCCGTATCATCCAGGATCCTCTGGAGTTGCAACGCCACCGCTTTCTCAACCACCTTCCCTAAAAAGGGGAGGTGGGAGACAGGACGAAAATTGTCCAATATAGTAGGGTCCAGTGATGGTTTCTTGAGGAGGGGGTGCACCAAAGCCCCTTTAAAAGCAGCTGGGAACACCCCCTCCCCCAGAGATGCATTAACCATCACCTGGACCCAACCACATGTCACCTCCCGGGCTGCCTGTACCAGCCAGGAAGGGCATGGGTCCAGATGACATGTGGTGGCCCTTACAACCCGAAGGATCCTGTCCACTTCCTTAGGTCCAACAGGATCGAACTGTTCCCAGATAACCGGGCAAAGATGTTCCCTCGGCATCTCCCCAGACTGTGCTACACGCTTAGAGTCCAACTTAGACCGAATCTGAGCGACTTTATCCTGCAGATGCTCAGAAAATTCTTCCGCACAGCCCTGTAGGTGGGTCACAGACTCCACCTTACCCAACAGAGGTCATGCCGGCCACATGACCGCGGAAGCGTCTTCGGACAGTGCTAGCTCTTCGGCTAAGAAACAGAGATGAGCACCGCCCCCTAGAGTCGGACATGACTGTGCAGGAGAAAACCTTTACCTTTACTTAAATATGTAAATATGTCATAAAAGAGTTTAAACCACTATGAAAGCTAATTCAGTCCTAAAAGGCCTGGATAAAGATGAAGATATTGACTCTGTAAAAGCAGAAAGAATGGGAATGGGTACAATTCCCAAGGGAGGCTATTCCATAGTTTGCAAGCAATATAGGAGAAGGCTGTCATGCATGGAATGGTTACACATTTATATCATATTGATATATAGAGGTATTGAGCATTCTGTGTTGACCTTTGCTTTGCATTAGGAAAAGAAAAAGGAGGATTGAACACTGGTACAGGTTTTCATAAAGATGCATAGGCATGTAGGCCATAGTTATATAATTTACTCATCGGGTTTGTGGCATAGTTCAAAATACCCAGATAAGGAGAGTGTGGTTGTACAACTTGTTGTGCAGTTAATGGAGCAGTTTAAATTCACCAAATATGGAAGCATAGTTGAAAACCACATGAACATGATTCATGATCGAGTGGATTGATCAGAGGGGAAAAAACAGACTGATAAGGACCAAGAGTAGCACTTGGACCTCTTGGAGGCACAAGCAAGAGTTTATCAGGTTGGTCAAAACAATCATGGAAAATTCCAAGAGATCCTCAAGTGGGTTGAACAGCACCATCTGGGAAAAGGTTTAACTCTCAGAAGGCTCTCAGTGCTTTGAATAAGATTCATTTTTGACCTCATAATGCCATGTCTTAGCATGGTTGCTCTTAAGTTTGCAGAGTGAAAATTATTTAAAGGTGTAGTCGGCTGATGAAATACCAATCCCAGGAAATGTGGCTAAAAATAATACATCTTTGTGAATCATTCTTATTTAGCAGACCACCCCTTTAGAAAAAAATATATTAAAGAAAATCAGTGTAGGTGAACTTCTCTCCAGCACATAACAAGTTAATGGATCTCAGAAAGTGAGGGCCTGTCCTGATGACCTTAATACCTAGGCAGCTCATATTGAGATGGATGTCCCTGCCTGTTGTGAGCTATTAGAGTTTTAAAGGTTAAAGCCAATGCTTTAAATTATATCTGGAAAACATTTGGCAAACAGTGTAAGCCTTTCAACATATGTTGAAAGCACTGTGCATCGTTTAGCTGCCTAGCTGCTGTATCCTATATCAGTTGAATGCTCTAGACACTCCTCAACGATAGCCTTATATAGAATACATTGCAATTGTCAAATTGGCTACAACTAAAGTTTGAGGAATTGTTACCAAATCCACTAATTTGGAGACAGTCACAGTGATACCAAATATAGCTGTGTAAATCCATTCCTTCCTACCACCATCAGTTGAAAATATGGAGACAAGTAGGAATCAAGGAATATTAATGAGCTATGAACTGCTTCATCCCATCAAAAGCACTCTGAATGCCAATCCCTGGCCTTGCTTTCCTAGTAACTTACATGATCTCCATCTTGTCTGGATTAAATTTTAGCTTGTTCATTCTCATCCAACCCATTATTGAATGTAGGGACATCACAGGCCTTTGACTCAAATGGCAAAGAATATTCCCCAGTAATACTTACTAGATAAAAGGAAAGTCAACAATAGTGCACTCAGAACTCAACCCTTCTAATTGGTCCAGTTGGATGACCTAGGCTCCAATATAGGACATCACCCATCAGCCTTTAAGATATGTGGACTTCAATTCCCAGAATTCCCCAGCCAGCATGCAGGCTGGGGAACTCTGGGAATTGAAGTCCACATACCTTAAAGTTGCCAAGGTTGAGAAACACTGTTATATACCATTCCTCTATTCCAGAAATGAGATTTTAACAGTATCATCTCTCGATAATGCAGGAAAATTCTTAAGTTCATTATATTAAACATCAGAAACACAGCATTTTAACCCTTGGTTAATACCAGTGATCAATCTAAATCTGATTAGATGTATTACTTATTCACTGTCATGACATCATTGTATGATGCATTTTCCCATTTTTGTCAAGTGCAATAATTTTATGACATAGAAGCAGAGAGATACACAGTTCAACAGTATAAGTTGTTTTACATGTCATAAGGACAAGAGATAGAAAACTCAATCTGAGGCTGCCCCTTCCTCCCTCCCTCCCTCCCTCCCTCCCTCCCTCCCTCCCTCCCTCCCTCCCTTTTTCCCACATGTGCAGGGTCTGATTTTTTGAGGGGATCAGCTGAATGTTGATCTGTTGGTTGCGACAGGAATTGACTGACCAGCTTGTCACCTGAGTCTGACGTCGAGGGCTGGGAGAGAATGACTGGCCCAAGGTCACCCAGCCAGCTTTCTTGCCTAAGATGGGTCTAGAATTCACCATCTCCTGGTTTCTAGCCTGGAGCCTTAACCACTAGACCAAACTGGCTCTCTGCCATTTTCTTTTATACCTAACATAACTATGTTCAATATCTAGTAAAACACATTCCCAAGTCTCTAGCTTCCTATCATCACTTTTGTAAAGGCTAGCAAGTTTTAGATATATGCAGTTTTCAGAATTCAACAGAAAAAAATATTCTCATTGGCATTCATTATATTGCAGTTTCTACTAGTGAATAATGAGAGCATGGAAAGAACTTTATTCATGTTCACTTCTGTCTCCTTCATTTTAGCTTACCAGTTTTGATTCATGGCTTATCATTATGTAGGGTAAATGTGATTAAATTTCTATCAATAAAAGAAGAAATTAAATTTAAGCAACACATATGGACAGGTTTTGATTTAGTGAAATAAAATGATATCATATTAATCACATCTTATCTAGGAATCCTATATTATTTATGTTTGGAGTATTTATCTTCAGTGCACCAAATATTATGTGTGTGCATGTATGTATTGTAAGCACAAAGTTTCATATCCAAATACTATGTACCTTCTTTTTTGCAAGCATTTCTTATTAAATTTATGTACAGCAATAGCATCTATTATTTTTCTTCAACAGTAGTTTCAAATTTTTAATTTTGTAAACATCCAAAAAAATAAAGCTAGGAGCCAACTTACATTTAGATGAAAGTGGGAGAACTGCAAAACTAAGGAACTTTACGCCAAGGGTTCCCTGTCTGTGGTCCATATTGTCCTGGTATTTTTTACAGTAAATAGCTGGTCTAATGCTGAGGAGAGACTTGTAAGGAAGGACAAAGTGTCAGAAAGGAGCAACTGTTTATTGAATGTGCAGTTCATGGTTTGTAATGAGGTTGTATACTCAATTCAGAAAAGCAATCAAGTTGAACAGTGATCTAGAAATGGTGTCAAGTTCATCCTAGGGTCCTGGCATAGTTTTCTTGCATGAGATTTTGGTGTTCTCATCTGAAATCTCAGAGTTTCGGATGAAAGCTCCCCATTCTCACAATATTTGGCAATTACAGTTTATGAGATTTTGGCTATTTTTAATTTTAAAAACATCTTTAAAAATTACTTAATCTTGAGATCCCTCTAATGCCATGCAGAGGAATGTGTGTCATAACACTTAGGGATCCAGTGCTTTGGCTTACATAAGTAAAGGTAAAGGTTCCCCCCGCACATTTGTGCAGTCGTGTCCGACTCTAGGGGCCGGTGCTCATCTCCGTTTGTTAGCCGAAGAGCCAGCGCTGTCCGAAGACGCTTCCACGGTCATGTGGCCAGCATGACACGCACGGAACGCTGTTACCTACCCACCGAAGTGGTACCTATTAATCTACTTGCATTTGCATGGCTCACATAGTGGTCCACATAAGTTTCCAGGGAAGATGTAGTGGTCCAGCTAAAAGAATAGTCTGGGAACAGTTACTGTATGCCATACATACCAAATTGGTTTGAAAGTCCCACATGGAAAAAGGCTGGATGAAAGGGATGAATTGCACCTTGGGCAATGCTGGCCAGTACGATAATTCATGTGGTTAAAATATTGACCGTAACAAGATGGACAGGATTGGGAATTTATTAATTGTTTGTTTGCTTGTTTCAAATAAACCCACCAAATAAAAAACGCAGCTTAGAACAGTGTAAAACAAACTACAATAAAGCAAATTAAAAATACAGCAGCAATATCATTACTTCAAACAGTTCAAGCCAAAATAAATGTATAGACTCTAAAATCAGATTGAAAAAGTATATTCTTTGTCCTCTTCTAAAGGATGAGGAGTGACAAAGAGGGAGGGAGCCATTGAAACCTGGGGTGGCAAACTTTTCCATTGGATCAAGAAATAATTCCTGGTTTTATCTTGTCATATCAAGGAGCGGCATGCCTTACTGTTTGAGGAGTTCTGCAGTTAGTAGTGTGCATACATGCAGGTCTTTAATGGGGAGCCATTCCAGCACAGATACAGTTTATAGCTGGATTAACCATCTGTTCAGCAAAAATGTACTTGTACGGCTCTGGTTCAGTGTTTCTCAACCTTGGCAACTTTAAGATGTGTGGACTTCAACTCTTAAAGTTGCCAAGGCTGAGAAACACTGCTCCAGTTGCAGTCTATGCACTATTGCTAGTTTCCCAAGTGGGAAAATAATAGCAGAATGGCTCTTTTCCCTTCTACTGCCACTAGTGTCAGCCAGAAATCTTGCTTAGCAGATTGATTTCTTGGTTGGCACTGAATGAGCATCAGAATCTTTGCAAGACCATTTTCAATATAATTGTGTTATCATGTTACAAGTAAATATTATTGCCCCTTGGAGCATCCTAAAAGGCTGATGTCTACATCATTTTATACTGGTTAATTAGAAAGGGTGTTAATGATAATGATGATTGAAAGGATTGGGAGAAGTGAGAATAAAATAAATAATAATAGATCAGGAAAATGAGTAATTTATGATTCACCAAGCTTCATATAGCTTGGTAGGTTACAAATTATGCAAATCTCAAATATAATCCAACTTTTATGTATTATTTTCATGTGAATTATGAAGATATTTCTGTTTGACATTATAGTTAGTGAGATGGCAGTGCAATTTAGAGTTTGCTCAGCATTTATGTGGTATTACTGAATAATTCTTAGTAATTTTAAATAGAGACTGAATTTTTATATTGTCACAAACATTCATGTCTGTTTTGTCCACTAAATTCAAACACTGAAGAAGAGAGTCCTCCAAAAGGAGATTGTTAATGTTTCAAGAAAAATATGGATAGGCTCTGAGGTGATGGAGTGATTGATTGATTGATTGATTGATTCATAATTCATAATCCCTACTTCTAACCAGGGATTCCGGAAGCCCAGGAATGGAGGTAACTGGGCTTGGAGACTCTGGGGGCTGTAGGGCGGGTCATGTTATTGAAGTGGTGATGGGCCAGGGATGCTATGATGGGAGCTGGAGGGCGGGCCACCTTCAGGGAAGATGCCCCCAGTGTTTGTTACCGGTGGCGTGTTCCAGCCCTCTGGGCTCAGACCCAGGCCTTGGACAGCAGACTCGTGGGGGCCCTGGTCTCCGGCTGCTGCTGCTTAATGCCAGGTCAATCAACAACAAGGCTCCCCTCATACAGTATGTGATTTGATCACTGAGGAGGAGGCAGACCTGGCATGTATCACCGAGACCTGGCTGGGCCCAGAGAGAGGGGTACCCCTTTCGGAGATGTGCCCGGTCGGGTTTCAAGTGTGGCATCAGCCAAGACACCAGGGCAGGGAGGAGGGATGGTGGTTGTCATCCGGGAATCTGTAGTGACCTTCAGGGGCACTGCTCCATAAGTGGCCGGTTGTGAGACCCTGTTTTTCAAGTTGGGATCCTGAGAACAGTTGGGAGTTGGGAGTGTTGCTACTGTACCAGCCTGCCTCCTGCATAGCAACCTCCCTGCCTGAGCTGCTGGAGGCCGCCTCATGGTTGACGGTGGAGTTCCCAGACTTATGGTTCTGGGGGACTTCAACCTGCCATCCCTAGGATGTACCTTGGAGGTGGCTCGGGAGTTCATGGCTACCATGGCAGCCATGAGCCTGTCCCAGATTATCCAGGACCCAACCTGGGACAGTAGCCTCACCCCAGACTTGCTTTTCTTGTCAGAGCAGTGGCAATGTGATTTGGAGGGAGAGCTATATCTTGTGGGATAGTGCTGGCTTATGGGGTAAGGCGCAGAGTAATCAGACAGAGTGCAGCGTTTATGGCTAAAATGTTTACTTGTAATAGAAAGGCAATAAATGTATATACAGTTACATTATTGCAAAAAGGAAAAACATACATACAAGTAGAGTTTCGTGTTTGTTTCCAGTGACAGACATGAAGGCCCATGCCATGGCCTACACACACAGCCACGCATAGCTACGCCTTTCCTAGTCTTCAGAGGTAGAACACAAACACGAACATGGCTAAAAGACCGGACAGAAGTCAAGAAGCATAGACCCATAGTTCACAGCTGAGATATATACTTGTTTCAGCTTTCTGATTGGTGGAACCTTAGAATCATGGGTCACAAGGCTTTTCAAATTAACACTGCCCAAAGCGTTCAGGATTGCACATAGTATAAACCGCCATGAGATGGCAGTGTTGCATCTAACCAAGCATACTGTTTCACCCCCCAAAAGTGTGGGCTTTGGTTCCCATGAGATAGTTATTTCGGACTGAGACAATAACATCACATGATGCCTTGGCTGGCCAAGGCTACCCACCTGTGCCTTCCTTATCTATTGAAATGTTTTGAGAATGCTACAGAGGAATAGTAAACAGAAAGTACACAGACAGTACAGAAAGCGATTTGCTTTTCACAGAAAAACTCAGACATATCTGTCCCCATTGTCATGGTCAGATCACACCCTGGTGACCTTGAGATACTCCTATGCTGCCCCCCTCCACAGGGAAGCAGGACCAGTTTGATTGGTCCACCCCTGGCGACTGATGGACCTGGTAGGGTTTCAAAGGGAGCAGGGGCTTATACCTGAGGATCTGCTGCACGGTCCAGTGGAGGCCCTGGCTGCTGCCTGGAATAAGGAGGTGGCCGGGGCCTTGGACAGGATAATGCCTGTGTGACCTCTCTTGTCCCATTGAACCCAACACTCCCTGTGGTTCACGGAGGAGCTGAGGTTTCTGAAGAGGATTAAGAGATGTCTAGAGTGCCACTGGAGAAAGACAAACACCGAACCCGACCGAACACAAGCTAGAGCCATGATTAAGGCCTACCTTGTGGTGGTAAGAGTGGTGAAACGTCAATATTTCTCCACTCTTATTACATCCGCAGAATGCCGCCTGATGGCCCTCTTTAAGATCACCTCTTCCCTTCTAGGGAAGGTGGGCCCAGTTACCCACCTACAGGGCACAGCTGAGGAGTTTTCTGAGCATCTGCAGGATAAAATCACTCGGATCCGTTCCAAGTTGGACTCAGAGTGTGAGGCATGGTCTGGGTAGATGCCGAGGGAGCGTACTTACCCAGTTATCTGGGAAAAGTTTTATCCTGTTGGTCCCAAGGAAGTTGACAGGATCCTCTGGACTGTAAATGCCACCACCTGTCATCTGGATCCATGCCCCTCCTGGCTGGTGAACGAAGCTCGGGAGGTGACATGTGGTTGGGTCCAGATGATGGTTAATACATCCTTGGAAGAGGGGGTGTTTCCAGCTACCTTTAAGAAGGAACTGGTGCAACCCCTCCTCAAGAAACCATCGCTGGACCCTACTGTGCTGGACAATTTCTGTCCAGTCTCACACCTCCCCTTTTTGGGGAAAGTGGTTGAGAAAGTGGTGGCGTTGCAGCTCCAGAGGATTCTGGATGAAACGGATTATCTAGACCCCTTTCAGTCAGGTTTCACACCCAGATATGGGACAGGAATGGCATTGGTCATGCTTATTGATGATCTCTGGTGGGAGCTGGGGACAGTGCATCCATCCTTGCTCTTCTTGACCTCTCAGTGGCTTTCGATACCATCAACCATGGTAGCCTTTTGGGTTGGCTCAGGGAGTTGGGGGTGGATGGCGTGGTTCTGTGCTGGTTCACCTCCTTCCTCCCGGGCCAGTCCCAATTGGTGGTGATAGGGAGCGAGAGATCCAACACTCAACCCCTCCTTTGTGGGGTGCCGCAGGGTTTGGTTCTCTCTCCACTCCTCTTAAACTTCTAAATGAAACCACTGGGTAAGATCATCCATCACCACAGGATGAAGTATCACCAGTATGCTGATGATACCCAATTATACATCTCTGTCCCGGGTGAGGTAAGTGATGCTGTGACTGCCATTTCTCGGTGCCTGGGGGCTGTAGGGGTCTGGATGGGGAAAAACAGGCTTCAGCTGAAACCTGGTAAGATGGAGTGGCTGTGGGTTAATGGCTCCTCTGTATCTGGGAAATTGTCATCCTTAGTTCTGGATGGGGTGGCACTGCCCCAGACAGACCCGGTGCAGAATCTGGGGGTCCTTCTGGACTCACAACTCCTGTTTGAAGAGCAGGTGGCAGTCGTGGCCAGGAGGGACTTTGCGCACCTTTGTGTTGTGCACCAGTTACACCCTTTCCTGGGTCGGGAAGCCCTCCATACAGTCACTCATGCCCTGGTCATCTCCCATATAGACTATTGCAATGTGCTGTAAGGATGGAGAATCCAGCAGCAATGGTTAATTGCGGCTGGATGCTCCAACCTTACACAATGTAAATGAAGAAAGGAAACAGGGAAAAAAGGAAGATGGGGGCGGGGGGAAACACAAGCCTCCGAGAAAGCAGCAGCATCGCCAGATCAGGAAAACACAAGAAGCCACTGACAAAAGAACTACCAAGGCGGCGACCACAAGACCGGAAGAGAGCAATCAATATGAAGTAAAGAAGGAAACCAACAAAGAAAATAACTGAGAGGGAGGGGCGGGACAAAGTAAGAACCGAATGGTTAAAGGAGAGGTCTGGGGGGAAGAAACCCACTTGTGACTTTAACGGAGCACGATGCTGATTCACTAAACGAATTACACATATCCCTCATGGCTTGTGTTGTAGATTCATGGTTTTGGATCATAAAGATCGTGAACCTCACATGCGCTCTACATTGGGCTACCATTGAAGAGTATCTGGAAGCTACAACTGGTCCAGAATGCAGCCATGCAGGCAATTCTTGGTGCCCCAAGATCGGCACATGTAACACCTTTGCTGCACGAGCTGCATTGGGTATCAGTATGCTTCCGGGTCCAATTCAAGGTGTTGGTTATCACCTTTAAAGCCCTACATGGCATGGTTCCAGGTTACCTGAGGGACCATCTCATCCCCATTACATCGACCCGTCCCACCCAATCATGCAGAGAGGGCATGTTACGGACCCCGTTGGTAAGAGAATTCCGTTTGGCCAGGTCCAGGAAGCAGGCCTTCTCTGCAGTGGCTCCCACCCTCTGGAACATTCTGCCCCCATCACTCCTGGCATTCCGGAAGACCTTGAAGACCTGGCTCTGTCACCATGCTTGGGGCGGGGCGGGGAGTAGTTATTCCTGGGGATGGCTAGCGCCTTAGAGTGCTCCCCACATCTATACAATCCTTACTGCCATCTGGATTTTCATTTTATATTTATATGCTGTATTTCCTTGTATATTTTATATTGTTGTTTTTAACTACTTTTAACTTGTTAGCAATATTGTAAATCACCCAGAGTCCCTCTTCTGGGGAGAGATGGGCGGTGGCAAAATTTGAAAAATAAATAAAAATAAATAAATAATGACTTTTCTTTTTTCTACTAACAGGTCTGTTTGCTAGTTAAGTAAGTATTCATAGTAGAACTAGGTAATTTTGAATTTTGGTAATAGCACTACCTATGGCTTGAGCACTGCCTAAGGCACAATTTTCATATAAATCTGCAGTGAGTATAATTGCAGTAGTTATGTGCGCCATGAAGCACTGGAAGAGCAAACCTGGGTTAAAGGCCCATTTTCTTATCTAAATTTGAGGTTTAATGGTTGCAAAAATGGAGGGTACTGGCCCCCATTTTTGTTATGTAGTTAAGGAAATGGTTAATTTTGAAGTAAAAAGGAAACCTGCTGGACCTCAGGTTGGGAGCTATAACTTTAGTTTTCATAAAATACTTCATGGAAGGGGAGTTCCATTTTTACACAACTGTCACCATTTCCCCAAAATGTCACTCAGAATAGGTACTTAGGGAAAACTAAAATGGGGATATCAGATTAATACAGTTCTAGTAATATTCAGCTCCTGACAACCACCAAGCTGTCATTAATCTCTCCCAAACAGACGTATACAATTTTTCTTCTTGTCAGCCACCTCAGAGTTCTTGGGAAAGACGCATTTGAGTGGAAAACCTGCCTAATGTCTTGAGTTTAATCCCAACAGAGTCCAAATTTCCACATTTGTGTAATCCATAAACACAACCCAATTTTCTGATTAAGCACCAGAAATGACAGCCCACAGCCTAGGTCGGTCTGGTTTGGTTATATGTCGAAGTAGCAAATTTCATTTTAAAAGGAAGGAAATTCAAACAAAATAGGGAAGATGATGCCATCATTACTAGAATGCAGCCTTAACACGGCATGAATGTTGTGTTTTTCAGTCCCTATTACCTGAAAATTGATTTCTTCATACCACTCATCATTCAAGTTTGGTCTTACAGCAGGGGAAATATGCAGAGAAAAATGGAGCAGGGAAATGGAGATTAGCTGTAACTTAACCACAGAAGCATGAGATCTCAATTCAGATATTGCCATCAGCTGTTACCTGTCGGTTCTAACAAAACACCACAGTGGAAAAAAGAAAAGCAAACCTGGCAGATCCAAATTGAGTAAAGGGTCTGAAATGTAACGCATAAATGCATATATATACTTTCATTTTCAAAGAAAAGATGATTATGTACTTTAGGAAAAAAAATGGAGAACATTACCATATATAATCCAGAAAACTTAAGACACCAAGACTACAGTCCAAACAGTGTCATCTATCTTATTCTACATCTTCTTCTTTTATTGGGAGCTTTCTTACCATTGGCAAAACCAAAGTTGTTGTTGTTGTTCAGTCGTTTAGTCGTGTCCGACTCTTCGTGACCTCATGGACCATAGCATGCCAGGCCTTCCTGTCCTCCACTGTCTCTTGGAGTTTACTCAAATTCATGTTCATTACATCGGTGATGCTATCTAACCATCTCATCCTCTGCCGTCCCCTTCTCTTTTTGCCTTCAGTCTTTCCCAGCATCAGGGTCTTTTCCAGTGAGTCCTCTCTTCACATTAGGTGGCCAAAGTATTTGAGCTTCAGCTTCAGCATCTGTCCTTCCAATGAGCAGTCAGGGTTGATTTCCTTTAGGATTGACTGGTTTGACCTCCTTGCAGTCCCAGGGACTCTCAAGAGTCTTCTCCAGCACCACAGTTCAAAAGCATCAATTCTTCGGCGCTAGCCTTCCTTATAGTCCAACTCTCACAGCCATACATTAACACTGGAAAAACCATAGCTTTAACTATATGGACCTTTGTCGGCAAGGTGATGTCTCTGCTTTTTAATATGCTGTCTAGGTTTGCCATAGCTTTCCTCCCCAGGAGCAAGCGTCTTTTAATTTCATGGCTGCAGTCACTGTCTGCGGTGATCTTGGAGCCCAAGAAAATAAAATCTGTCACTGCTTCCATTTCTTCCCCTTCTACTATATTTGCCAGGAAGTGATGGGACCAGATGCCATGATCTGAGTTTTTTTAATGTTGAGTTTCAAGCCAGCTTTTGCACTCTCCTCTTTCACCCTCATCAAGAGGCTCTTTAGTTCCTCTTCACTTTCTGCCATTAGGGTGGTATCGTCTGCACATCTGAGGTTGTTGATATTTCTCCCGGCAATCTTAACTCCGGCTTGTGATTCATCCAACCCGGCATTTCTCATGATGTACTCTGCATATAAGTTAAATAAGCAGGGTGATAATATACAGCCTTGTCGTACTCCTTTCCCAATTTTGAACCAGTCGGTTGTTCCATGTCTGGTTCTAACTGTTGCTTCTTGGCCCACATACAGGTTTCTCAGGAGACAGGTAAGGTGGTCTGGTACTCCCATCTCTTTAAGACTTTGCCACAGTTTGTTGTGATCCACACAATCAAAGGCTTTAGCGTAGTCAATGAAGCAGAAGTAGATGTTTTTCTGGAACTCTCTTGCTTTTTCCATGATCCAGCGAATGTTGGCAATCTGATCTCTAGTTCCTCTGCCTCTTCGAAACCCAGCTTGCACTTCTGGTAGTTCTCGGTTCACATACTGCTGAAGCCTAGCTTGTAGGATTTTGAGCATAACCTTGCTGGCATGTGAAATGAGCGCAATTTTACGGTAGTTTGAACATTCTTTGGCATTGCCTTTCTTTGGAATTGGAACGTAAACTGACCTTTTCCAATCCTGTGGCCACTGTTGAGTTTTCCAAATTTGTTGGCATATTGAGTGCAGCACTTTAACAGCATCATCTTTTAGGATTTTAAATAGCTCAGCTGGGATACTGTCTTCTCCACTAGCTTTGTTGTTAGTAATGCTTCCTAAGGCCCACTTGACTTCACTCTCTAGGATGTCCGGCTCAAGGTCAGTGACCACACCATCGTATTTATCAGGGATATTAAGATCTTTCTTGTATAGTTCTTCTGTGTATTCTTGCCACCTCTTCTTAATCTCTTCTGCTTCTGTTAGGTCCCTGCCTTTTTTGTCCTTTATCATGCCCATCTTTGCACAAAACGTTCCCTTGATCTCTCCGATTTTCTTGAAGAGATCTCTAGTCTTCCCCATTCTATTGTTTTCCTCAATTTCTTTGCATTGTTCATTTAAGAAGGCCTTCTTATCTCTCCTTGCTATTCTCTGGAATTCTGCATTCAGTTGTTTATATCTTTCCCTCTCTCCCTTGCCTTTTGCTTCCCTTCTTTCCTCAGCTATTTGTAAAGCCCCATCAGTCAGCCACTTTGCTTTCTTGCATTTCTTTTTCTTTGGGATGGTTTTAGTTGCTGCCTCCTGTACAATGTTACGAACCTCCATCCATAGTTCTTCAGGCACTCTGTCTACCAGATCTAATCCTTTAAATCTATTCCTCACCTCCACTGTATATTCATAAGGGATATGATTTAGGTCATACTTGATTGGTCTAGTGGTTTTCTCTACGTTCTTCAATTTAAGCCTAAATTTTACAATAAGAAGCTCATGATCTGAGCCACAGTCAGCTCCAGGTCTTGTTTTTGCTGATTGTATAGAGCTTCTTTGGCTGCAAAGTATGTAATCAATCTGATTTCGGTATTGACCATCTGGTGATGTCCATGTGTAGAGTCGTCTCTTGTGTTGTTGGAAAAGAGTGTTTGCTATGACCAGCGTGTTCTCTTGACAAAACTCTATTAGCCTTTGCCCTGCTTCATTTTGTACTCCGAGGCCGAACTTGCCTGTTATTCCGGTTATTTTTTGACTTCCTACTTTAGCATTCCAGTCCCCTATGATGAAAAGGACATCTTTTTTTGGTGTTAGTTCTAGAAGGTGTTGTAGGTCTTCATAGAACCGGTCAACTTCAGCTTCTTCGGCATCAGTGGTTGGGGCATAGACTTGGATCACTGTAATGTTGAATGGTTTGCCTTGGATTCGAACTGAAAGCATTCTGTCGTTTTTGAGGTTGTACCCCATTACTGCCTTTCCCACTCTTTTATTGACTATGAGAGCTACTCCATTTCTTCTAAGGGATTCTTGCCCACAGTAGTATATATAATGGTCTCCTGAATTAAATTCGCCCATTCCTGTCCATATTAGTTCGCTGATTCCCAAGATGTCGATGTTCAATCTTGTCATCTCATGTTTGACCACATCCAGCTTACCTTGATTCATAGATCTTACATTCCAGGTTCCTATGCAATATTGTTCTTTACAGCATCGGACTTTCCTTCCACTTCCAGACACATCCACAACTGAGCGTCCTTTCGGCTTTGGCCCAGCCGTTTCACTCTTTATGGAGCTACTCGGAATTGCCCTCCGCTCTTCCCCAGTAGCAGTTTGGACACCTTCCAACCTGAGGGGCTCATCTTCCAGCGTCATATCTTTTAGCCTTTTGATACTGTCCATGGGTTTTCTTGGCAAGGATACTGGAGTGGTTTGCCATTCCCTCCTCCAGTTTTGGACCACGTTTTGTCAGAACTCTCCGTCATGACCTGTTCTTCTTGACCTGACTTCATTGAGTTATGTAAGCCCCTTCGCAGTGATCCATGAAGGGGAAAACCAAAGTGCTGTAGAATAATTATGCCACTCAGGAAGTACCCTGGAAAACATGGAAAATATTTTGGATACTTTTGTATACAATCTGACCAAAATTCGGAACAAGATGCTAAAACTGCCATGAATGTTTTAGAAAAAAGCTTTGTTTACACTTCTCCTACAGTAGAATACTAAAATAAATGGGAACTGCTTTTAATGTAACATAATTTGCAGTATGACTTGCAAATCTGCTCACAATAGAAGAATCAGATAAATTCTAAAACTTTGGTGTGTGCTCTTTAATCTGTAATTCATAACGTGTGTGCACTATAGCAACATGTTGTAGAAGCTGTAATTGGCCTAACATTTTCACATTATGTTTTCCTAAGATAATTGATGATGATAATGGTCATGATCATGATGATAATGTACCCATTGCAGAAGACAGGTAATTAGATACAAAATTCTATCTCTACTTCTGTTCTATTCTACTCTACTCATATACTTTACTGAGAAATGCCTTTCATCGTATTTACTTCTTTTCATGTATTTGGAAATATAAAATACCTTCTTTATAAATTGTGACCAATTTACAGTTTTAACATTCATATAATATATAAAACATATTAAGAATAAAAAGGAGAAGTGAGTAAAAACAGAATCAAGATAAAATAATTTTAAGATAAAAGTGGGAAAGATAAATAAAAAGATAATTAAAATGTTGGGAGTTTTCTATTTTGACTTGAAACTTAAAAAAAAAAAAAACCCAGAAAGGAGCCAATCTCTAGGGATAGAGTCCCAAGACTTATATGCTACAATAGTAAAGGCTTAAACTCATTACTGGATCATTTATGTGTTCTGATTTTGAACATAGTGGCAGGATTTTATCATATGTTAAATTTTCATACTTTACTGGTCAAAAGTGTAATACATTTTCATTCATTCACCTGTGGGTGACTATCACCCCCCACCAATGTTTGTGAGTAACTAAAGCCAACATATCTTTTATCCTTTTGTCATATCTTTTAGCCTTTTGATACTGTCCATGGGTTTTCTTGGCAAGGGTACTGGAGTGATGAGGGTTTTCTTGGCAAGGATACTGGACTGATGAGGCTTTACAAATAGCTGAGGAAAGAAGGGAAGCAAAGGGCAAGGGAGAAAGGGAAAGATATAAACAAAAAAGATATAAGATATAAGCAAAAAGCAGAGACATCACCTTGCCGACAAAGGTCCGTATAGTTAAAGCTATGGTTTTTCCAGTAGTAATGTATGGCTGTGAGAGTTGGACCATAAGGAAGGCTGAGCGCCGAAGAATTGATGCTTTCGAACTGTGGTGCTGGAGAAGACTCTTGAGAGTCCCTGGGACTGCAAGGAGGTCAAACCAGTCAATCCTAAAGGAAATCAACCCTGACTGCTCATTGGAAGGACAGATGCTGAAGCTGAAGCTCAAATACTTTGGCCACCTAATGCGAAGAGAGGACTCACTGGAAAAGACCCTGATGTTGGGAAAGATTGAAGGCAAAAAGAGAAGGGGACGGCAGAGGATGAGATGGTTAGATAGCATCACCGATGTAATGAACATGAATTTGAGTAAACTCCAAGAGACAGTGGAGGACAGGAAGGCCTGGCGTGCTATGGTCCATGAGGTCACGAAGAGTCGGACACGACTAAACGACTGAACAACAACCAACAAAAGCCAACAAGGTTGTAGAAAGTCATATGGCAGACGCAGATGGTTCAACAGCCTCACTGGCTACATGTCTTTTTGTGTCTGTGTTCTTTAAATGAATGCAGCTCTCCAGCTCATAGGAGCCCACAGAATATTTGATTGTCAAGTAAATAAACTCCAAAGTAAGGTCAGGGTTACATTACAAGAAAATCAAATGCCATATTGAGAGGTTTATATGTATGTCTCTAAAAGCAGCATTAATAATACTAAAATAGGCTGAAATGAATATGTTGCAAATCCTCAAAAAGCATTTGTAATTAATGATCTTTTTAAAACTAACTTCAGATTTTCTATATTATCTTTTTCTTCTTTCTCTGTGTATCATTCTAGTCTAACTTGTACTACCAGTAATGCACTGCAAGTAACATGGGAATTAAACACTCTATGTGGCATTTGTATGTCTGTGTGTGGGTGTGTGTACACACACAAATCTCAGTTTACAGGTACAAAATATATGAAACAGGTATTTGGTCATGCTTCCATCAGAAGTAGGTAAGCAACAGTCAGATAAATGCTCATCACATTGAAATGGTAAAGAAATAAGGAAGAATGGTTGATTGTCATGCTTCAGCTACTCAGTTCTTTTTCCCCCAGTGATGTAGTTGCAGAGCTCTTTGTACTTGCTGCTCAGTAAAATAAGAAACATAAATCTCACATAAGTCTCACATAAGCAACTTCTGCTTACACAGAAAAGTTTTACTTGCTTTTTTCCCCAACAGACCTATTCCACAGATCTTCTCCAAAGAGTCTGCCAAACCTCCTGAGCTGATTTGCAGGATGACTGGATAGAGAATAAAATCTGGTATATCAGTAATATATAGTTGGCTAGAACCCTATATTAATATATTAAATAGATTTTTTTAAAAAAAATGCTGCACTGTATCAGAATATCCATCACTTGATTAGACTTCAGAGACTCCCTTGTTTTGAACATTAACTAGTAAAAGATTGGGATTTTACGTTTCTATAAACTCTGAAGGGTGTTATACTGTTTAAAAAGTTTCTGATGTTTCCTTAATCTGATGAGTTTCCATGAAACTTTCCTAATGTTTGTTTCTGATTTACCAGCCTTCCTACTGATAATATGAGCATTTTTTAGAATTTAAAAAATGCTTTTTTTTCTCATTGAGTAGAAGTGAGGCAATGTTATGATTTTCTGAAAACCAAGCAACATAACTAGCAGAAAGCAAAAGATAAATTTGATGGAACTTGACAGCTCATTTCAAAGCCCAGTTGTGTAGGGATATCAACAGCAAACCATACAAGTCCTCTGCCAACATCACATCCATACAAAGCCATTTAACATTTTCATATTCCCATCTAGTCATGTTCAAATGAGCCTGAAAAACTCTATGGAGGCTGCTGTGTCTTGTTTGTGAAGCCCTTGCACAGGAAGTTATTAATAGTCAGTCTGATGTAACAGTAGGTTGGCTTAAGAATTGGATCCCTTGGGATATGCTAATCATCTTGATAAACTTGGGTTGGTTTCATCTTTCTGGCAAGATACTTTGTGAAATATTTGCCAAAAATATACTCATGCCACGTTTTTATTTCTTGGATCTCTGACTAGTTGACTTTGTCAGCAAAGCATTCATTGGCGATCACTCGTAGCCGAGTAAGATTGTCTTCCAAAGGTAAAATTTTAAAGGTGGATCCGTAAGTGGCTATAAAGGCCAATTCTGGATCCGCACAACCTCCCACAATGAGGGCATAGGTTTCCGGGTGGGAGACGGTCATGATGAGGGTGTGCCTGACGTGCCTTCCTTTTAGCTCTTTTCTCCCTTTCGCCCTGTACTCGTGCTTCTTCAAAGTCCATAGCGCCATTAATAAAGGCTGACCTCCAATTGAAACGTTCATGAGTTAGGGCTTCCCAGTTCTCAATGCTGATATTACATTTTTTAAAATTAGCTTTGAGAGTATCTTTGAATCTCTTTTGCTGTCCACCAATATTCCATTTTCCATTCTTAAGTTGGGAGTAAAGTAGCTGCTTTGGAAGACGATGGTCAGGCATTCGAACAATATGGCCAGTCCAGCGAAGTTGATGTTGGATGATCATTGTTGCAACGCTGGTGGTCTTTGCTTCTTCCAATATGCTAACATTAGTCCGCCTATCTTCGCAAGTAATTTGCAGAATTTTTCGGAGGCAGCGTTGATGGAATCTTTCAAGAAGTTGGAGGTGGCGTTTGTAGAGGGTCCATGTTTCACAGGCGTACAATAGGGTCGGTAGTACAATGGCTTTGTAAACCAGCAATTTGGTCTCCCTGCGAATGTCCCGATCCTCAAACACTCTACGCTTCATTC
The DNA here is from genome assembly GCA_023362775.1 of Charina bottae. NCBI lineage: Eukaryota > Metazoa > Chordata > Lepidosauria > Squamata > Charinaidae > Charina > Charina bottae. Next base: position 244,290,193 of record JALMGJ010000002.1, read on the forward strand.
GGGAGAAAGCTACACTCGCAGAGCTCAGGCGATGCTGAATTTCAGCGTTGATGTCGGCTTTTGTAGATAGATGGCTGCCGAGAAAAGAAAAGTGGTCGACATTTTCTAGTGACACACCTTTAAGCTGGATTGATGGCGCTGCGGAGGGATTGGTTCGAACTTGCTGGTAAAGCACGTTGGTTTTTTTAATGTTAATCGAGAGGCCGAGCTTTTCATATGCTTCTGCAAAGATGTTTAGGATAGTTTGAAGATCTTCCTCGGAGTGTGCACAGACTACGTTATCATCAGCATATTGAAGTTCTATAACAGAAGTTGCAATTACCTTATTTTTTGCTTTCAGCCTACTAAGATTAAACAGCTTTCCATCTGTTCGATATATAATTTCTACACCAGTAGGAAGTTTCTCTTCAACAAGGTGTATAATCATAGCAATGAAGATAGCGAATAAGGTTGGAGCAATAACACATCCCTGTTTAATGCCGGATTCCACTTTAAATGGATCGCTTTGAGAGCCATTGTTTTTCAGGATTGTTGCCATCATGTCATCATGGAGTAACCGCAAGATGTTCACAAATTTATCAGGGCATCCGATTTTCAGAAGGATGGTCCAGAGAGCAGTACGATTTACAGTATCAAAAGCTTTAGTCAGATCAATAAACGCCATGTACAGAGGGCGGTTTTGCTCCTTGCATTTTTCTTGAAGCTGTCGTGCAGTGAAGATCATATCCACTGTTCCCCTGGAAGGGCGGAAGCCATTTTGCGTTTCAGGGAGGATGTCTTCTGATACAGATAGGAGACGGTTAGCGATGATCTTTGCCAGGATTTTGCCTGCTGTGGCTAGAAGGGAGATGCCTCAATAGTTTCCACAGTCTGTTCTATCACCCTTTTTAAAGAGAGTGATAATTATGGCATCCCTAAAGTCTGCTGGAATCTCCTCCCTCGTCCAGATTTTTTCGATGAGCTTATGAAGTTGTTGTGTAAGTTCAGGCCCACCTTCTTTAAAGACTTCAGCAGGAATCCCATCAGGTCCACTAGCTTTGTTATTTTTCATTTGTTTAGTGGCTTTACTGACTTCCTTCAAACTAGGGGGTACTGCAAGCTCATCTCTTATTTGTTTTTGAGGGATTTGCAAGAAGACTTCATCAGCCACAGTAGAGTGACGATTAAGGAGATTGTAGTAATGCTCTTTCCAGCGCAGTGCAATAGACTCTTTGTCCTTTAGAAGTTTAGCACCATCTACTGAGCGTAAGGGATTTGTACCATGGTTTGTTGGTCCATAGATGGCCTTTATGGCATTAAAAAAGCCCCGTGCATTATGAGCATCTACAAAATGTTGGGTTTCTTGGGCTTTTTTTATCCACCATATGTTCTTAAGTTCTCTAGTTCTTCTTTGGACTTCTGCCTTTGCACTGGCATAGATTTTTTTCTTAATGGCACAGTTAATATCTTTTTGCCATATCTGGAAGGCTTTCCTTTTCTTGTCAATAATATGTTCAATCTCACTATCGTTCTCATCAAACCAGTCCTGATGTCTCTTAGTCTGGTATACGATAGTTTGTTCAAAGGCTGAAATAATAGAAGTCTTCAATTTAATCCAGTGTTCCTCAACATTTTCAGGAAGTTCCATAGGCAGATGTTCCTTGAGAGTTGATTGAAAGCAAGCTCGTTTAATAGGATCTTGAAGGGCCAGTGTATTCATTTTACGCCTTGGTTTTCTTCCTTGGAGCCTACGATGAGGGACAATCTTTATGGCCATCGTGGATCGAATTAATCGATGGTCTGTCCAGCAGTCATCGGCGCTCGTCATAGCTCTGGTGAGAAGTACATCATGGCGATCTCTAGCACGGACAATTACATAATCTAAGAGATGCCAGTGCTTCGACCGTGGGTGCTTCCATGATGTTTTAAATTTATTTTTCTGTGGAAAGAGTGTGTTAGTAATGACAAGGTTATGCTCTGCACAATTAGTCAGAAGTAAGATTCCATTTGTGTTGCTGTTGTCAACTAGTTCTTTCCCAATGATCCCTGGCCACAAATCAAAGTCACGCCCAACTCTTGCATTGAAATCGCCCAGGAGGATAATTTTATCCTCCTTTGGTATCTCTGATAAGATGGTGTCCAGCTGGGTATAAAAATTTTCCTTGATATCCTCATCTGCATCTAGTGTTGGTGCGTAAGCACTTAGGATAGTTGCCTGTTAGTTTTTGGCGAGTTTTATTCGCAGAGTTGAGAGTCGTTCGTTAATCCCAGTGGGAACTTCTGACAAGAGCTTCACAAGGTCGTTTTTGATAGCAAAGCCTACCCCATGTATTCGTCGTTCTTGTTCAGGCAGTCCTTTCCAAAAGAAGGTATAACCTCCTTTTTCTTCCTTCAACTGTCCTTCTCCTGCTCTTCGAGTTTCTTGGAGTGCTGCTATATCAATATTAAAATGTCTCAGCTCCCTTGCAATAATGGCAGTCCTACGTTCAGGTCGTTCACTATCCATATTGTCTTGCAGTGTCCGTATATTCCATGTTCCAACATTCATGTGTTTTTTACGACCGCTAGATGGTGACCCCACTGGTCGCGGTAATCCAGTCAGGGAGAAAATGAGGAAGACTATGTTTAGAGCACCTTTTCTAGCCCCCTCCCCATATGGGGTGAGCAGAGTGGATCCTAAATAGGGCTCCTCAGTCGTGGATGCAGCTGCCGAACTACTCAACTGCCTCGATCCTTGAGTCAGGGCGACTGAATCCGTATCCACCGCCCATGTGCTGGTCCATGACTAGGAGCTTCCAGATTTCACAGTCCTGCCCCCATTGCCATTCGTCAATCGCCATGGGACTTTTGGTTGTTTTGGGTTTGGTGTGGTTGGAAGACGCCTGTGCGTGAATTTGTTTTAATGTGTGGAGATCGGTGCACAACGATCAGCACACAACCTTCACAGAAAAAGGCTCTAATCCAATGGCATGGATACCATGACAATTGGTGACCTTTTGTCTGCTGCAGCCTTCATCTGCCTTCGCAGCCGTTGTAACAATACACCTTATTATCTTCCGCCTGTTCTGCCGTTGAGGACTTTCTTGGATCGTTCTTTGTCTGGTTCCTCCCCCTGGTCCTTACCGCCATGGGTGACCCTACCAGGAATACATGACTCCCGATGGCTTCACTCACAGGGTTCATTGGGAACACACAAGCCCACTCACCACAACAAGGTGACGATCCAGCGAGTGAGTCAGCAAAGCATATTCTTCTTACTGCTTTATATTAATGATTTAGGGACCAAACTCTAAGTTCCTACATACTGTAGCAGAAATAATAGAGCTTCCAGAACTGTGGTGCAAAAATGGAGACAACCACTAGATCAGGTTGTTTAGAATCAGACTAAAGAGAATAGGGAAGACCCACAGGTAAGTTAGATATGAGCTCACTAACATTCCTAATGAATATGCAGTGGAAGTGAAGAATAGATTTAAGGGACTAGATTTAGTAGATAGGGTCCCGGAAGAACTATGGACAGAAGTTCGCAACATTGTTCAGGAGGTGGCAACAAAAAATCCCAAAGAAAAAGAAAACCAAGAGGGCAAGATGGCTGTCTGCTGAGACACTGGAAGTAGCCCAAGAAAGAAGGAAAGCAAAAGGCAACAGCGATAGGGGGAGATATGCCCAATTAAATGCAAAATTCCAGAGGTTAGCCAGAAGAGATAAGGAATTATTTTTAAACAAGCAATGTGCAGAAGTGGAAGAAGATAATAGAATAGGAAGGACAAGAGACCTCTTCCAGAAAATTAGAAACTTTGGAGGTAAATTCCAGGCAAAAATGGGCATGATCAAAAACAAAGTTGGCAAGGACCTAACAGAAGCAGAAAAGATCAAGAAAAGGTGGGAAGAATATATGGAACATCTGTACAGGAAAGATAATAATATCGGGGATAGCTTTGACAGTGTGGTCAGTGAGTTAGAGCCAGACATCCTGAAGAGTGAGGTTAAATGGGCCTTAAGAAGCATTGCTAACAACAAGGCAGCAGGAGACAACAGTATCCCAGCTGAACTGTTTAAAATCTTGCAAGATGATGCTGTCAAGGTGATGCATGCCATATGCCAACAAATTTGGAAATGGTCATCAGATTGGAAAAAATCAATTTATATCCCCATACCAAAAAAGAGAAACACTAAAGAATGTTCGAACTATCAAACAGTGGCACTTATTTCACATGCCAGTAAGGTAATGCTCAAGATCCTGCAAGGTAGACTCCAACAATTCATGGAGTGAGAATTGCCAGATGTACAAGCTGGGTTTAGAAAAGGCAGAGGAACTAGAGACCAAACTGCCAATATCCGCTGGATAATGGAGTAAACCAGGGAGTTTCAGAAAAACATCTATTTTTGCTTTATTGACTATTCTAAAGCCTTTGATTGTGTGGATCATAACAAATTGTGGCAAGTTCTTGGTGGTATGGGGATACCAAGTCATCTTGTCTGCCTCCTGAGAAATCTGTACAACAACCAAGTAGCAACGGTAAGAACAGACCACGGAACAACGGACTGGTTTAAGATTGGGAAAGGAGTACGGCAGGATTGTATACTCTCACCTTACCTATTCAACTTGTATGCAGAATACATCATGCAATGTGCTGGGCTTGATGAATTCAAGGCTGGAGTTGAAATTGCTGGAAGAAACATTAACAATCTCAGATTTGCAGATGATACCACTTTGATGGCTGAAAGCGAGGAGGAGCTGAAGAGCCTTATGACAAAGGTGAAAGAAGAAAGTGCAAAAGCTGGGTTGTACCTGTCAAGACATTGGCTTGGTGGACTTCCAGTGAAGAAAAATGGCGAGCGAACGCTAAAATTAACAGCTCGTCAAATCTTTAATTCCAAAACAAAGACAGCAAGCCGATTCCGCAAAACAACAATCAAGCGGATTACGGCCGGGAAGCCAAAATAAGGGTGGACCCAAAGAAAAGAAAAGCCTGCAGCTTCTGGACGGAGGTTGCAAGAAAATTGGCCGCATGGAGGTTACTTTCACTTTCTCAGCCTGTTGACATCTTGCAGTGAAAGTAAGCCGGGAAGCCGGGTATGCGCTAATCTTCGTCTCTTCTCCCTAATTATATTAGGGTAGGCTGCTGTTTTTTCTTTTTTTTTTTTTTTGCAGATATAATTTTTTATTATTACATTCAACATTCAACATAAACAAAACATATAACACATAACAATGATCATATATAACACATAACAATGGTTACATTTATGTATATATATTTACATATATTTATATATATTTATGTATATATATTTAGGCTGCTGTTTTTTCTTCACTTTCCATCAAAAAAAGGGATTTAACTTATTAAAAAGAAATAAATACTTTCTCATCTAAAGGAACTTTAAATAGACTTTAAGAAGGCGGCTGAGACTTCGGATTTTTCTTTGAAGCAGGAGAAATGGACTCTTTATTTAATTATTTAACAACGCCATATTTACAGTAGTAGAGATTTTATTGAAAACTCTTGTTAACTTTAGAAAATAAGATTAAGAAAATATATATATTGTTGTCTGGTGTAAAATAAGTCTTAAAAGATGAATACAAGAAAAATGTTGAGGAGAGGTTCAGATTCTGGAGAGGATAAAGGTGAATGGTTAAAAACACTTTTTGAGGATTTTACCAAGAAAGCAATACAGAGCATAACCTCAAATGTAACTACGTTACTAGAAGAAAAAATTCAAGGATTTGAAAAGAGTTTAGACAAAAAACTAGATAGTATGGAACTAAAATTCCAATCAGAAATTAAGGGAATGAAAGAAAGAGTGAAAAAAATAGAAAAACAAAAAGAAGAGGAAACAGATAAACTTACCTTACTAGAACAAAAACAAAAAGAGAAATGTATCAGAATAAGATAATTAATTGAAGGTAAAGAGCTAGAGATTAAAAATACAGTTACACAGGAGCTGGCGGATTTGATAGACTGGGAAACAGAACAGCTAGAAGATGAAATTGAATCTATCTATAGAGTTAATTCTAAGTATGCCAGAGACCATAATGTACCCAGAGATTTAGTTGTTGAATTTAGTAGAAAAAAGCTTAGAGACATGATGTTGCAGACTGCTTTTGATAAGAAAATAAACATAGACGGCAGAGATATAAAAATCTTTAAAGAAATTCCAAACACAATTTTGAAAAAAAGAAAAGATTACTACTTCTTAACAGAGGTTTTGAAAAGGAGAAACCTTTTCAATAGAAACCTCTATTCAAGGAAGGATTTTCCAAGTTGGCATAAATGGATTCCTTGACCCCTCTCTCACCCATTGTGTCACCCATTGTGGCCAATTTATACATGGAAGAAGTGGAGAAGAAAGCACTCAACACATTCCAGGGAACGGTGCCCACCCACTGGTTTAGGTATGTGGATGACACCTGGGTCAAAATCAAAATAGAGGTGGGGGCCTCAGGCACAATCTTTCCCCTATTTTCCTTCCTGCTTTGTCTTCTGTGCCTAGGAAGATTAAGACCATTTCGCAAGCTCAACAGCAGCATGGTAATCTTAACGATCCTCCTTTAAATGATAAAGGGACTTAGAAATAAACATCTCAAAATAACCATGACATAGCCCCAGGTGCAAGGTCACACAGCCACCTAGAAACATATTTAAGGATTCCCTTACTAACTTTGCTCAGACTGGAGAAGCTCCTTGGATAAGGAGCGAAACGTTTCCACTGAGAAAATAGAAATCCAGTTGACATGATTCAAGCTACAGACAATTCCACCTGGATGACTGAGAACCTTCATAGACATTGAAAGTAAACATTTGTCTCCCTGTTATTATTTTTGTGCTGAATTTGAAGATTTTAATATTCTCCTAAATGTTGAAGCTGCTGTTTTAAATCTTCAGTTTTCTGCTGCTATTTTTCTCTGGGGAACTGTCTCTTATCAGCCTTTTACTTATATAAACAGTTCCAGAAACTTTCCATTACATTCTACTTTTGCTGGTTAAGTTCTTAAGGGGGTGCCATAATTTACTGTGTGAGATGTGGAAGATTTCAAGCAGACCTTCTCAGAACTCCATCAAGACCTTAAACAGATTTTATCTGACTCTTGCCAAGTTATTATACAAGATATTTGGGATATTGTTGAAAATATCAGCTTTGAAATGTGGCATCTGGCTGAGGAAGGAATGGAAGACCTTAATAATGATACAAAGGTTTCTACTGACAGCGAGATCAAGATTTTCGCTGAAATGCCAGAAGATGATTGGGTGGTTGATGGGAAGAAACTGAAGGGACAGATTACTGTTTTGAAGGAATGTTATGGGAAGGAAGGGGTTGTTATCTATGGGAGGCTTTTTGCTGAGAAGTTGGAGTATTTAAGGGGGGCAGTTGGGCTGTTTGATTTTTCTTTGAAAAATGCCCTGTGTCTATTTTGGAAATATGTGAATGCTTTGGTTTATTTCGAAGTGGGGTAAGGGTGAGAATGTTTATTTGGATTGCTTTTAAGGCTTGTTTGATGTTATTCTTCTTTAATGATTTGGATTGAGATTAACAAAGTAAAATAACTGCAGTATTATTAATTATAAGAGCAGAAAATTTATATGCTTTTTTTTAGTTTGATCTTTATTATAGTAGACAGAAATGTATAGAATAGTGGTAGGATGGAAGTAATTATATAAGTGTTGTTTTTGGGCGGGAGGTTGTTTAAGTGGTTTATATATTTTCTTTTTTTTTAATATAAGGGGAGGGAGCAATTGCATTTAGTGATTTTTATAATATGCTAATGGAATAATTTATAGAAATGATGTGATCTTGGTTTAACATAGAGTAAGGGATTGATTATGGGAAATTGTTGTATATTCTTGCTGTTAAAAGTGGGAAGTCACTTCTGTAATCTTCAAAAAAATCTTTTTTCATCTTGTGTTTTCTCACTTTTTTAGTTTTTTTCTTTTTCTTTTTGTAGTTTTTTTCTTTTTTGTAGTTTTTATCTTTGCTTTAAACTTAATAAAATTCTTATTAAAAAAAGAGAGTAGAGATAGCAAGCAATAGACTCTTTTTTTGCTCTTTTATTTGCATCTACTCTGATTTACCTAGATAGAAGAGTAATATTTTCTTACAGGAATAATTTAATTCTTCCTCCCTTCTTCTCTTTTCTTGCACTGTGTACAGAAGATGAGATCCTGGTTATCTATTAAAGCATGTAATGTTTGTAATAAGTTTTATTTGTCCCTTTCAGTCCTGAAGTATCTTTCTCTAGATAGTTTTAAGTAAGTAAGTAAGTAAGTAAGTAAGTAAGTAAGTAAGTAAGCAAGCAAACAAGCAAGCAAGCAAGCAAGCAAGCAAGCAAGCAAGCAAGCAAGCACACTCTGCCAAATGTGGACTTCTTTGGATGAACTGGATAATTCCAACTGGAGCTGGAGTTACTTCAAACTGATTTGTGCCCATAAATGCTCAAGTTAGGAAGAAGGAGAACCTTTCTAAAATAGTGCCCCATTCCTAACTCTTGTAGGCAGTCCTGAATGATTCCATGGTGAATATTACTGAAGGCTGCCAAGAGTTCAGGCAGAACCAGGATACCTCCCATATCCTTGTCTCACCATAGGACAGCCACAAACGTGATCAACATGGATTCAGTTCCATTCACTTCTTGACTTTCAACAGCATTGCTCTAGGCATCTCTTCTGTCACCTCATCTCCTGGAGTTCCTCACTAAACTTAAGAGCTTCCTTTGATCAGCAAACAGAGAGGGATTGCTCATGTGCAATTCTGGCCAAGGCTGCACCAAGCCCATATTCCAGGAAGTGACCATGGTCTTAGCAGAACTAATCAGTATAGTCTTGAGACATCCCTCAAGCACCATCTGGAAACCCAGAGGATTCATTAGATGCCTGGGTGCCATTGTCTCTGTGGTAGTTGGTGACACTAGTCACCATTACGTATAGCAATCAGAGACTGATCTGACCATGACAAAAGTCAGATGGTAATGTCTTCCACCCTCAGTTCATGTCGCATATACTTCAAGATTAAAAAACAGATCTAAAATGTGGCCTTCCATATGAGTCATGATAACCTGAGACAAGCCCATGGTTGTCATACAATCCGCAAACTCCCTAGCTCTCTCTAACCCCTCCGTTAAGAAAGATATGTTGAACTCCCCAAGCCTGGGGAATTTCACTGTCAACCCAGTGAAAGGGTCTAGTAGCTTGGGTAGAGATGCCACTGTACAGTAGCATTCCAAGAGAAGCAATCCCAACTTGTCCTACAGCCCGACTTCAAGAACAAGATCTCACTTCCCATTATCTGTAGAATAGTGCCTCTGGTCATCAGCATTTTCCTGCCTGACACCAGCTATCCCATCAACCTTGCCATTATCTGTAGAATTGTGGCTGATGCTCCACCCAAAACTTTTAAGTTCACCTTTCTGAAATAAATAAATCCCCTTCAAAACAATCCAGGCCTCAGTACAAGCCAGGTCATGCACAGTGGATCAGACTGAGCCCATCATGCAGATATGCATGTGAGCTACTTCATGTACATATATCTAGATATTCATTAAAAAAAATCAGGAGGACTTGGCAGGATTAATCCCTAGTCAAGTCACACAGAGTCATAATCTATAGATCATCATATGCTTACACTAAAATGAAATAGAACTATAAGCGCAACTGCAAAAATACTGTAAGTATTTTATATACTATGTAGTTTCCCTTTCAATAATCAGGGAATGAAAGAACCAGGAAAGTATAATCTGCCCGCAAAGAAGTTCAGGAGGAATGAATGCAGCTCATTTATGCTTCTGAAAATGAAACAGAGTTAAGGAAGCATAAAATAGAACTGAAAAAAAATGTGAACTGTTTCTAACTTTATTGACATTTCTCAATCCTCACAGTTTTAACATCCTAAATTATTTGTGAAAGTACGGTTGAGTTCAAAATTTTTTTACATCTGAAGGTACCAGGTTATCTCCTTTAAAATTTGCAATGTTCATAATTACTTGAGGTAGGCTGACCATACATCCCGTTTTGAACGGGACAGTCCCATTATTTAAGCATTTTTCAACCGTCCCGTCGTTTTGATCAAAATCTCCATTTTGTCCCTTTTTTAAACCCGGCGGGAAGGAGGACAGGAAGACAGGAAGGAGGACTGGAGCCGGACATGCCATTGGAGGCAGCCCGGAAGAGGCCCTATCAGCACGGCAACTGGAAACCCAGTTGCCACGTGCGAGCCCAGCAGCAGACACAGCACCACAGTCCACCCGGTTCCTGCCTCCTTACCTGATCCTACCCGTGAGCAGACGAGGCGGAGAGGCAAAGGGAAGACCAGGGAAGACGTCCCCCCCACGCACGCCAAAAGGAGGAGGGGGAGGGGGACGGACCAGGTCTTCCTGCTCCCCCTCACGGTTGGAGAATCTCCATGGCGGGCACTAGCCATGCCTGAGTGGGACCCGCACCCGGACTGAGGGATGCACATTGGGCACTTCCCACCGCCTGCGTTATTGTTCTGGACTGCCTTCTTTTTCCTTTGCTTTTTTCAATCCCCCTCATTGCCCTCCCTCCCTCTGCCCCCTCCCCTCCTTCCCAACTTAAAGTGAGCGGTTGGGTGGTTGTGGCGAGAAAGAGGCGCCCGTTTCCTTCCTCGCTGAGGAAGCAGTGGCGGCGGCAGCAGCAAGTTTGGTGAAAGCGAATGGTAGGGAGAGGCGAAGGAGAAGAAAGGCAGTGATCCTCGGAAGCCCCCAAGCAGGGCCGGGGGGAGCCGAGGGGAGGGGAGGGGGAGGAGTGTGGCAGAGGACAGCGTGTTTGTTTTCGGAAGGCGTGCGGAGTGTAAGGAAGAAGCGGCCACTCTCGCTCGCCCACGCGTGCACACACATTGCTTTCCTCCCTGTGTACATGCGCGTGCGCTCAGAGTAATCGCCCTTCAAGGCCAAATGCAATCTGGTCAACCACATCCGCGTACACATCCACGTCGGGGCGGCGGTGAGCCTCCATCCTCTGCAGGAGCCGGCCGTGCTGGGGGGCTTCAGCCGCACCACGCCACCCCTTGCCACCCGCCGGGCTGCGGGAGCTCCTGGCGGGCGGCAAGGGGCAGAGTGGTGTGGCTGAAGCCCAACAGCTCGCCCAGCTCCTGCTTTTTCTTTGCAGCGGCGGCAGCAGTAGCAACGCTCCTCCCTCCCTCGGCCAAATCTGAGGAGGCTGGGGCAGTGGTGGGCTTGCGTCCTCCGCAGGAGCTGGCCGCGCTGGGGGGCTTCAGCCGCACCATGCCGCCCCTTGCCGCCTGCCGGGCTGCGGGAGCTCCCGCAGCCTGGCAGGTGGCAAGGGGCGGAGTGGTGTGGCTGAAGTCCCCTAGCTCGGCCAGCTCCTGTTTCTACTATGCGGTGGTGGCGGCAGCAGCAGCAGCAACTGTCCTTCCTCCCTCAGCCAAGCCTCTCCTTCCTCCCTCGGCTAAGCCCGAGGGGGATGGGGCAGTGGTGGGTCCCCGCCCCTTGTTCCCCGGCTGATGACAGTGCTATGTGCACAGTGTGTGTGCTCTGGCCTTCCCCAAACACATCAGCTCTGCCGCACCATTTACTGCTAGAAGGAAAACAAAACCTTTAAAAATCGAAAAAAATATTAAAATCCGAGCCAATCGTGCTGATGGGGGCGGGGTTTGCAGGCGGGAGCCAATCGTGTGGGGCAGGGGCAGGGTTTGCAGGTGGGAGACAATTGCGTGGACTGGGGGGCGGGGTTTGGAGGCCGGCATGGTGGCATAAGACCTTGTCCCGTTTTGCCATCCCCAAAGTCCCGTTTTCGTCTGAAGGAAATATGGTCAGCCTAACTTGAGGTCACTAGACCTGTCATTTCTTTATTAATTCCTTTATTAACTTTTATAATGCAACATGCTTCAACAATCTTCTTGCTTAGTAGCAATGACTTATCACAGTACAGGGATATAAGAAATGGACTAATCTAAGGACAAAGATTTAATTACATTTATGTCTTGTTTCATAAGGATGTTATTTATCCACTGGAAATAGATCCTTATTGCAATTTCTCTTATTATTAGTTTCTGCTTCATTTTGAACAACCAAATAAAAAAATAATGTATATGGGTAGGTGAACCTATCAGCATACACTCCGACATGTGCCTGAATTAGGTTATTTCTTTGAATGTACTAACTGAATCCGTCAAAAGTAATCTAGAGATAGGTAGATCAGTCAATTTCAGTTTCTTTCACTTTCTCATTTTCTCAAGTACAAGTTCATTGTAGTCCCATTTCCTCATCATTTTGTGAATATGTTTTTTTAAAACATCCACAGAAAATGTAAAGTACATTTTCCTTTGATTTCTCCTAGTAAGTGCACTTCTACATTTGCTAATGTGATTCAATAAAAGATTTGATAATGGGAAAATATGTAAAAATCTTCAGAATTATTTTTGAAATTTCCCCTCTATTCTTTATTTAAGGAAAGGATAAGCTTTGGTGAGGAGAGGAAAACACTGAAGCATGCAAATAATCTAGCAAAGAGCATATTGAAGAACTGTGCTGAACTAATGCAGTAAGTATCACACTTCAGCTTTAAAATAAAATAAATTCAAAAACAATTTCAAAAACCTTTACTAAAAATCAAAGCGTCTCAAAGAGTCCACTACTGTTTGACCACTGGGTGTATTTCATTTTATTCATATAAATAATATGTTGAATAACATGTTATGTACTGCCTGTGCAACAATAAAACTAACTCTGAGAAGTGTCTGTGATGATAATAATTTGGAATATAACATAATATGAACTTAAGAAACTGTTTATTTATTCACAATGATTTAATGGAGCCACTGATGCAATGAAGAAGACTCAGTACAAGGTATGATGGAGAATCTTTAACAAAACAAAATTAAAAAATGGGGAGAGATTGAGAAGAATAAAAGGGGAATTAAAGAAAATGAAAGAGGATGGGGACTAAAAGAGCTAAACTGCTCACTAATTAGACACAAGAATTAATATTATCTCCACTATATGTGGTGCCCAATTCTTTTGGGGTCCAGAGTCTTCCATGTCTTGTTTAGTATTCTTAAAGGGTACCTATGGTGTCTGAACATAGCAAATTCACCTTTGTTCTATTCCAATGCACTTCTTCTGTTTTGTTTCTTTGTTTCATTCCATATAATGATTGAAAAGGATCTCTAAGGAACATCTTGTGGGGATGGTCGGGGTGTATTCCTCTGCAAACAATTTCAGTTCTAGCCTGACATATACTATAACCCTAGACTTTAAAAAAAAAGCATCTGAATAGTAGCTCTTTGTGCAAATTAAGCATTCTTTTTAATCCTGTGGAGGATTAAATGATAAAAATGACAAATGATAAAATAGTAGAGCAACAACATAATTTGCAATGAGAAGCGCTTACAATTTTTCACTAACTTTAGTCTAAGATTGGATTTAGATAGCTAATCAACATGGTCTTTAATTGCAAACAGAATTCTGGGAGCTTTTTAATGTTTTCCAACCTAAAGCAAACTTCATTTATGAGATAGACCTACTATGTAGTAAATCTGTGGCATTGTGAGTGGAATGCAGCCTCCAATGACTCCTCATATAACATATTAACTCTTAAAGTATAAAATGAGAACTATAATTCTTCTATATTGAAGTTTAAGTATTCTTGAAAATGAATGCACACAATGAAGTACATTTTATTTCCCATGTTGTTTCCTGTGTCATTGAGATGCATGAAAAATAAAGGTACTCAAGATAAATGTACCCCAAGCTGGCAAAGCACTAAGAGCATTAAAAATTTAACCAGGGATTTAAGTTTTAGATTTTTTAAAAGAACTAATATATATTAATATGTGTCAGATCTAACAGGATAGATTGTGATCCATTTCTTATTCCATGAATTGGCACAAATTTATATTGCTCACTATTAACAAATCTATATGGTACTAGCCTCAAAACACATTATTTTAGGATAAATCTGACCTTCTTAGAGTTGGTTCTAAATAAAAATAGTTGAGAATTTAACATTCCAGGTTTTCATTAATGACAAATTGGAAACTACTTGCTATTTGTTATTCTTATTTATACTGTAGTATCCCTGATATAAGAAGAGAAGAAGCCTGGCTGTGAGGACAGAGAGTTTACTGCTTTTTAATAGAAATACTTCTGTTTAATATGGGAAAATTAGAATTTATGCACTAAATTGTGTTGTGTGTTCTATGTTGTGTTTTCCTTTGGAGGCATGTAGTATTAAACAAATGCAAAAGCACATGCTGTATACTAAATGTAGCATACAAATGTTGTAAGATTTACAAGTTAGAAGTTGTAAAATAAGAATAGTACATTGCTTTGTTGGGCTTTATTGTATAATCTTTATATAGGCTCTTGTTGAAGTTGAACTATCAAATTGCATGCTAACACAAAAGCTATGTTTGTTTAATTAATTTGTTAAGCATTACTGGAAGTTTGCCAGGTGCTTCTCTGGTAGGAAGAGACAAAAATTTCAAACCACTAACCAAAGTATATTTTTCTTACTGTTCTTATTCATTCTCTGTGTTGAATTAAATCATGCTCTATATTGTCCTTTGCTGGGGTTGCAAACAGGCTAAGAAATAGTTTGCTTAAACTGCTACTTCCATTATTTTCAATATTTACAAAACATTGAAAAATGTTTTCACTTTTTTTGAAAAATGCTATTAATTCTGCTACATTATTATTTTTCCAGTTTGAGGTGAAAATATAATCTTATTGTTAGGATTCTTAAAGTGTTGAATAATATGCTTTATGATTATTGGATTAATATCAGTAGAATTGTTAACTGACCTTTGGTTTGAAATATGCTTATTTGAATTGGTAACAAAATCGACTGTAATTGATATAGTTAGGTTTTATATTTATGTTTTTATTTCAATTTATATGATTGCCCATCTCATGATAGTAACTCTGGGTGGCTAACACCATTTAAAATGGTGATCAGGTGAAACCCTTTGAGTATATTTTATTTTTTGGAAACACAATGTAAAAATAAACCAGCTGGGGCTATGAACAGCCATTTTTGCTGACACAAGATGGTGTAAGTGTATAAGTGTTTTTAGATTGACTTATAGGACATAACAACACAACTCCAAATTATCTGGAAGATCCTTAACTTTCAGTCCTTTGAATTTTGCCCCATAAGAAACTGTGTGGTGCAATACGTAAGATGACTAGCACTGTGGACAACCACGTTCTAATATAGTCTTAATCATGGAACCTTGTTAGGTGTCTTTGGGCCTGTCACTCTCTTTTAGCCCAATCTATTTCACAGGGTTGTTGCTGGTATATGGTATTGCATTTTGAATTGAACTCTCCTGAATTTTGAAAATGTACAACAGATAGTGGAAAGAATGGAACACGGGGTTTTACAAAATCCATAACATAACACTGAACAACCCCTATCCCAGCCTAATCTGGGTATGTAGAATTCAATTCCATTCAAGTTCATTGAAGATACAATCACAAATCTAATAACAGCAGTAATACATCCTTCTATATATGTATAAAACAGAAAAACAGTAAGTATAAGATCTAAAAATAATTAAAATAGAAATACTAAAATAAATCAAAATAAAATACTATTTTAAGAAATTTTAAACCTAAGTAATGGTGCAGCATATCATACAAATGGTAGTACAGAACTGGGCAACTTGGGAGGATATTTTTGAGTCCTTGTCCAAAAGAAGTAGCATTAAATAGAAATCATACTCCCTACCTGGAAATTTCTTCAAAATTGGATATATAAAGGTTTGTCTAGAGTCCTTATATAGGGAGCAGTATAATAACATATGGCTTTAGTCTCTATTGAGCCATCACCACATGGACATAACCGAAGGGGCATAGGGGTAACCTTGAAATGTCCAAAAAGACTGCTGAGGACAAAGCATCCAACCTGCCTTACAAAATTTCTAAATTGTAATGGTTGATAAATAAGAGGCTGGAACAAACCCTTTTGGAAGAAAATGATAAATATTGGGGTGCAGCACTTTACTTAAATTTGTTTGAAGATCTATATCCCAGATTCATTGTTTAAGAGCAGTTCTAGCATTATCAAATCCTAATGAGCAAAGACTTTCCATAGAAGAGCCCAGCAATTGAATTTTATCTAAGGCTTTTTAAAGCCACAATGATTTAAAATGATCTTTAAATACTAATGGGGCTAAACCTACAGGAAGTAGATATGTCTATGAAGGTTCTCAGTCATCCAGGTGGAACAGTCTGTGGCTTGAATCATGTCAACTGGATTTCTATTTTCTTAGTGGAAACATTTCACTCCTTATCCAAGGAGCTTCTTCAGTCTGAGTAAAGTTAGTAAGGGAATCCTTAAATATTCTAGCCAGCCTAGAAACATATTTAAGGATTCCCTTACTAACTTTACTCAGACTGAAGAAGCTCCTTGGATAAGGAGTGAAACGTTTCCACTAAGAAAATAGAAATCCAGTTGACATGATTCAAGCCACATACAGGAAGTAGAGTTAATTTTAGCCAGAAGGTAAGAAGGAAAAACCATGCTCTAGCATCCAACAAAACTATACATGTTTCTACCCATAGGATGGCATTTTTGATACTTTTTGGTGACATAAATATGGCTCTAATAAACTTATTTTGAATGGTTTCAATAATATTAAGCTTTACAATGGAGCAAATTTGGGAGCCATAGAGAAGCTGAGGGGCTACCTTAGCTTGGAAAGCCTTACAAGCTGCAAGGATATAATATATTTACCATTCTTTTTGAATGGTAAAGTCTTACAATAGCTGATGAGGTATGCTGTGCAACACTTGCCCGGTAAAAAAATGAGCATTCATTTTTTTAGGATAAGGAAGCATGGAACTGCACTCCAAGTTATTGATAGGTGCGCACCTGTCCATTTTGAGTCCCATTTGTTTGCCATTTGTGAATCTTATGGCAGTGTCAGGCAAAAACTAAGACTTTTCTGATAATTTATTGATAGTTTTTGTTCTGTGCAAAATAAAGCTAGTGCCCTAAGTGCTTTTCTCATTCCCACCTGTGAAGTAGACATAATAGGTACATCATAAGCATACAGTAGTGCTGGACTTGCACAATCAGCCAAAATGGGTGGCTGATTGGTTGAAACAGCAAGCGCTTGAATTATTGGATTTAGATATAAAGTGAAAAGTAATGGAGCTAATATGCAACCTTGTCTTATACCTCTAAAAGTTGGGACTGCTTTAGATAAATATACCCAAGGGCTACATCTAATTTTCAGGGAGGTGTTTGAATAAAATGACTGCATAAACGCAAGCAGCCTTTTGTCAATAGTGGAATGTCTCAGATTATCCCACAGTCTCTCTCTTGGTATTAGACCAAAAGCTGTCTTAAATTCAACAAAGGTTGCAAAAAGGGAACCATGAGGAGCAGAATATTTTTCTGCCAAATGGTGAAGAACCAAACAATCTAATGTTGAACGTTCAGGGGGTCCTCCTGGACTCACGACTCCTGCTCAAAGAGCAGGTGGCAGTTGTGGCCAGAAGGGCTTTTGCACAACTTCGTGTTGTGCGCCAGTTACGCCCGTTCCTGGATCGGGAGGCCCTTCGAACAGTCACTCATGCCCTTGTTATCTCGCATATAGACTACTGTAATGCACTCTACATGGGGCTACCCTTGAAGAGTATCCGGAAGCTTCAGCTGGTCCAGAATGCAGCTGCACGGGCCATCGCTGGTGCCCCTAGATCGGCACATATAACACCATTCTTGCGTGAGCTGCATTGGGTACCAGTTTGCTTCTGGGTCCAATTCAAGGTGCTGGTTATCACCTTTAAAGCCCTACATGGCATGGGGCCAGGTTACATGAGGGACCGCCTCGTCCCTAATATATCTACCCGTCCCACCTGATCATGCAGAGAGGGCATGCTACGGACCCCATCTATAAGAGAGTTCCATCTGGCGGGGTCCAGGAGGCGTGCCTTCTCTGCAGTAGCTCCCGCCCTATGGAACAACTTGCCCCCGGAGGTGAGATTAGCTCCTTCGCTCCTGACCTTCTGGAAGAACCTGAAAACCTGGCTCTGCTGCCTTGCCTGGGACCAAGGAAAGAATAGTCACTCTTGGGGATGGCTAATACCTTAGAGAGATCATCTCCTACATTGGATCAAGTAAGATCGTTTTACCATCTATGCCTCTTGATTTTAAGCTTGTTTGAATTTTATACTTTATATTTTATACATATTTTATGTTTTCTGTTTTTATTAATCTGCTGTAAACCGCCCAGAGTCCCTCCTGTGAGGGGAGATGGGCGGTGATATAAATTTTATAAATAAATAAAATATTTCCTTTATTTTTGTATATTGGTACAACAATGGCCTGATCCAGTCACATGGAAATTGTCCTGTGTTATTAATGTGTGTGAATATGGTGGCCAACACCAGGGCCCACCAATCTTAATTTTCCTTTATTAATTCTGGGGGGATAAAATCACCTCCAGATGCTTTACCTGGTTTTAATTGGGCAATAAGATCTTTAGTCTCAGCTATGGACACTGGCGGCCAAAGTTATGTAGAATTAATTCATATAGTTCTTTCAATCCAACTCTTTGCCTCTCAAGGTACAATGATTGCCTTTGATCACTAATAGAGACTGATGGAACTTCTGAGATCCACTTAAGGAAGAAAGGATGATCTAAGATAAATGTTGGCACACTTTCTTAGATAGAAAGACATTCAGTGATGGTCTGCATGGTCAGTGAATTTAGCTTATCAATACTTTGTTAACTGAATTCATTAAAATTGAGTTGATATTGTCAGGAATTAGTGCAGTAAATGGAAAGTCTGGGAATGGAAAGAGATGTTCTATAAACAATGTGCAAATATCTAAAACAGAGAAGCTTGGGGAAAATAAGGGCTGTTACTTGTCTGATAAATATAAAGACAGGAAAAATAAATCCATAATTTAAACTCTGAGCTTGACCTATATAATGGATAGATTCCTAGATGAGATATGGCACATATGGCAGGTTGTATGTGACTGATTTTTAGTTGTTAATTCAGGATTGGTCTGGAATGAATGAAATTTAACTGATCTGGTCACAGAGGGATTGTCTAATGAAATACGAGACACACTAATTTGATAGAGCAGCCTGGAGACTTTGCTTTCACTAATCACATCAGTTTGGGTATAGATGAGAGTCCTGAGGAGGTGCAACAGAGTAGGGCAGAAGAAGACGGGGATGATGCCCTTATTCTCTTTCATTCCCTCCCCATGTCCATCTAATCATCAGAGGCTACAGGTACAAAGGTACAGATCCCAGGTAAAACAAATTGTGTCTTTATACTGTAGTGAATCTGGCCATTTTGTACAAGATTACCCTGATGACTCCCGACTTGCAAGGCATCCAGCAACTAAGTGCCTTACTTATGAGGAATAGAGGCATTTTGCAAGCAGATAGGAAATTAATCAAAGGGCTCAGAAGCTGGAAATTAAGATGGGTCTAGGATGTGCAATGTGACACACATT
Source organism: Charina bottae (assembly GCA_023362775.1). NCBI lineage: Eukaryota > Metazoa > Chordata > Lepidosauria > Squamata > Charinaidae > Charina > Charina bottae. The sequence continues at coordinate 244,309,629 of JALMGJ010000002.1, forward strand.
TAGTTATTCCTGTTACCCTTTAGTCCCAAACAGGCCTTAGTCAATTCCAGAGTAGAATTTTCAGTTGCACACCTTGCCATTCATCCTGTTGAATCCACTGTGTGAGTAGAAAATACTTTGGCTACTCTAGCTATTCCACCCAGATTCTATCTCTGAATGCAGAGATTCTGTCTTATTCATTATCTCCAACCATCAAGAGTCCCTGCAATTTTATTTGAGTTCTCTATACATTCCCCATTGGCTTTGGGAATGGAGTGGCTTCAAGCTCACAATCCATGTATTTATTGGAACTGAGACAGAATTACATTTGACTCTCAGGAATGTGAAACTCATCTCTTGCAGGCCCTGAAGCCCTTCTGCCCTCATCATGACACAACAGAAACGTCCCTGTTTTACCTGCCAAATATACTAATTATGGTGACATATTTGAGGAGGAGGAAGAAACCCAGACTCTGTCCCAATCTGTAATACAAACTTTATTCATAGAGTTCATATGTTCCCTAAACACATACTGTATTTCCCATGTCTGAGAGAGAATTGAACTGCCTAAAGGAACTGTGAAAACATGCAAGTTTCTCACACACCCATGTTTATCCCCAGCCAGGACTCCCACCTTTTTTTTTTTCAAAAAGAAGGATGGCTGTCTTCACATTGTCCACAATTATAGACTTCAGAACTCCGTGGTCACTTGCCTTATCTATGAACTCTTAGAACACCTGCAGAGGGCACACATTTTTACCAAATTATTTCAGAAGAGACTACAATGGGATATTTAACTGTCTTTGACACTCATTATGGAAACCTTAAATATCCAGTAATAAGCTTTGGATTAGATAATTCTCCTGAAATCTTAGGGTCATTTATGAATTTTTTTTCCATGACACACAGGACAAATCTTTAAGTATTTGTTAGAATTGTTAGTGGCCATTTGATTACCAATGGAGAGACAGAGACCTCTCTGCTTACAGAGGAGGGGGAGGGTTTTGGTTTGGGGAATACTGCTGATGAGGTCATAGAAATGACCCTTCATTTGGTATTGGTGGCCAAGAGAAAAGGGAAACAGAAACACCACTAAGGGGAGGAACTCTTCTGCTTGCAAACCTCCCCCCCAAAAAAAATATCTATTTAAATATGAGCATCAATTTGGCCAGGGGCAGAAGCATATACTGCCTAGTTTTACATATGATGTAGGCAAAAGTATTTCTGAATCACAACCTTCCCCAAAACTCTGTTTATATACATAATAAACTAATGTTAACATTGGTTGTTGTTGTTGTTGTTGTTGTTGTTATTATTATTATTATTATTATTATTATTCATAACCAATTCCTCTTGTGGGATCAAAAGATAACTCCAAATTTTGATTTACAATTTTTTTTTGGAACACATGGGGGAATATTTAAAAAGGCCAAAGATGAAATGGGTTTGCATGTGGAATATAGCAAATAATATTATTCTAAATGTTATATTACATGGGAGACTGACATTTAAACAATATTAAAATGTTATTGTTTCCCAATAGCATTTTCAGAATGCTCTCTTATGTTCATTTAATCAAAATTTCAAAGGTTACTCTAGCGTCCCTTGAAAGTCTTCTAAATGTATTCCATTAATGCAAGGCAATAATAAATACCAATGACTACATTTCTAAACTCCCTTTTCTATTTTTTTTTCTGTAAAAAAATTAAAGTTTTTTTGTGGCACTGAACGCATTAAAGTTGTCAAGGCCTAGATTGGAAAGAGCAAATTGATGAGTCATTTAAAAATGTTAACAATTTAACCATATTCTATGTGGTTGCTTATGGGGAGTAGCTTTAACAAATATCCCAAGCTCCATTAGGACTTTTTAAATTTACCAGTCTAGTTTTCTGCCTCCCACCCAAGTATTTACCGTATCTAATCCTGCCTGAGTTTTCAAGATCAGCCAAAGTCAGCTAGGAGTTTCCACCTAACAAAGGATGTTAATTTCTTTCAACTGAGAAAATGATCCAGATCAGTTGGTTTGGAAAGCAAATGTTTAAAGTTTTATTATGATCATTTAGTGGAGCAACTCCATAATAAATATTTTCACTCTAGTCAGCAGCAGCTATATTCCAATAATATGAAAAGTACATGCCATTCCTTATGCTGGTCTTACAACAAAACCAGTGATGTTGTCTAGCTGGTTGAGCCTAGTTCATAAGAACTTTGTTGCACACATTACAGCTAACCCGAAACCTCACATTTTGTTGCTCTGCCTAGACAAGCTTAGAGTACATATGGCAGAGATGAAACTTTTAATGCATAGACATTAAAACCCAAGCTCCCACAGGACTGTGCGCTGAACTTTCCAGACAGCCAACTTGTCTAGGCAGAACTGGAAAAAATGTAAGTTTAAATTTAAGCTCCAGCTGAATTGAAAATACTGGAAAATAAGCACCTAAAGAAAATTTAATTCATACTGATTCTGTTTCAATAGAACTTGATCTACTTAGTTGTGGCTTACGATTGCAAATTTCTCCCAACTTTTCTATTATCCATCTCTATATCTATCTCTATCATCTCTATCCCTATTTTGTTCTGCAGGCATCTGGAGATAAAACTGTGTTACGTCAATCCAGTAAATAGAAGTGTGGCTACTGAGTTTAGGACTGCAGCTGATGCCTATTAATTAGTAATGCCTTTAAAATAATTTTAATTATCTAATTGTGTACCATGTCAGCAATGTTTTTAAAATGGGGGGAAGTTAAATAAGGGAAAAAAAACATTTTCCATAAATACTCATACTACGCACCACCCACATTCATATCAATTTATTTCCACTTATGTTTTCATTCTCTGAGTATAAAGCAAAATGTCTAATCTTCTGTTATTAAGAAATGCCACCCAGCTCAGAAGGAATTCTTCATATGAAAGATTTTTCTGTCAGTCTTTACATTCTAAAACTTATACATTTATCAAAGGTTTCAATTTAGCTTTAAATAAATGGTACTATTTAGCTTTAAATAAATGGTACTATTTAGAGCAGATTCCTGAATTTGTGATATCAAGATGATGAGAAAGGTCAATCCTACTTGAAATTTTAGAGAGTTATAAGACTGCAAAGTCTGAGAACTCCTGTTTCATTGGCAATGTTGTAACACTGTTTTGTTTTGATTGTATTTGTTGAAGTAACAGGTTTTTAAAAGTGTTTGCACATTCTGTACAAACTTCAGTATTTCTCATTTTGAAGGGTTACATGATGAATCATTTATGTAACTAGCTATGCTGGATTCAGACAGTGCCCTGAACAAACGAATATAATCCACAATATTTTGAAATACAAATAATAAAAAAAGAGATTGCAACTTTAAGAATAAAACCAGTTTTGAGTCCTATAGCTTCAATTTATCTATTCTCCTCTTTGTTTCCTATTAGAAGTGGTCTATCAATATTTGTTTGTTCATTTACAACAAGTATACCCCATCTAAAGACTCTAGGCAGTTTACAAGTTATGAAATAATATAGTCTGTAAAAGAAGAAACTCAACAATCCATATGAATTAAAATTTTAAAAAATCTTTAAAACAATTTACATAAAACTTACACACACACACACACACACACACACACACACGCAGCCCTGGGAAATGACTTTTCAGACATCAAACACAATGAAAGAGAATTGCCTTGGCTCTTTTTTAAAAGCAATCGGAGTGCCGGCCATCCTAAGTTTAGGGGCTATTCCACAAAAGAGCAGCTGCTATTGAGAAGGCCTGCCTCTGGAATCCCATTTCCCTACTCTCCCAAAGGGGGATCTGAAACATCCCCTACCTGGTAGAATGCACAGGACAGGCAGACTCTATTCAGAAAGGATGGTCCCCTAGATAATAAGGATCCAAGCCAGGATCATTTATAGATCATTCTCAGCACCTTGAAGTCCAGTCAGAAATTGGAAGCTTAGGCAGCAATTGCAACACAGATGTTATCCTACTGAAATATCTCTCACCTGCCAGCAGGAGGGCTGCTGGGTTCTGCCTGAACTGAAGCCTCCAAGAATTCAAGTAATCCAACCTTAGGTAATGAGGGCATGAGTCACTGTTACCAGGGCTTCCTGCTCCAAAAGGTGCGCTAGCCAAATCTGGACCAAGACATCCCTGGCCATGGCCTCCATTTGTTGTTCAAGCAGAAGCTGCAAATCCATATTAACACCAATTGCTCCCTTATGGGGAATATGATCTCTAGGAGCAGGTATAATGCCCAATGGCTAAGGGACAAACGGTAACTCCATCTTGTTCAGATTCATCATGACTTGTTTTGTCCCATCTACTTCCTCATGGTTATCAAACATCAGATACAAATAACCATAATATCTCTTGCTTAACCCAGATTGTAGATTTGTTTGTTTCTTTGCAGGGTTTATAGGCCACATAGGCCACTCCAATCAGCCAATTTTGATTGCTGTAATTCCCGAAATCCATACTTTGGGTTAAAACAAACACATGCTAGTCAAACAGGTAGTACAGATATGTACTCTGGGAATCAATAAAAAAAACACCATTAAGAAGTTAACAAAGTTCACCACACCATTCCAACTTCTAAAAACGTATAAACTGAACCACCAAATGCAACCTAAAAACTATTCGACTGAGATTACTAGAATGTTCATACAAGCTTATTTAAAGCACATTAAATGGCCTCTTAAAAAGGCATTTGATTTCCATAAACATATATTTAAATTAGACTCCAAAGAAAATTATGAAAAGAGGAAGAATAAAATGTGGCAGCCTGCCCCTTTTATCAATCGTGGAAAAATAAACAGCAAATAAAACTTACAGAAACAATTATGTGAAGTAGCTTAATCAATTGATTATGTGCAATCAAGTTGGTGTCAACTCTTAGCAATAGATAGGTTCTCTCCAGGAGGATCTGTCCCCACACTGGTCCTCTGGGTCTGCCAACAGTGCACCCATCACAGCTGTAATTGAGTCCATCCACTTCATTCTCTTCTCTTTCCTTTCACCTTTCTTAGCATAATAGACTTCTTCAGAGGGCAAGGTCTTCACATAGTGGGTCCAAAGTATAATAATTTGAGCCTGATCATTTCTGCCTCGAGTGAGAACTTTGGCTTGATCTGTTTGATGATCCATTAGTTTGTTTCTTGGGCTATCCATGATATTTTTAACATCCAGCCATTTTTAACATCTTTTATACTTGGATTTTATATTATTTATTATATTGTAACTTTATATTTATGTTTTAAGTATGTTTTATTGTGAACTGCCCAGGGTCCCCAATGGGGGAGATGGGCAGTAATATAAATGTAATAAATAAATAAATATTCTTGGGAATCTTCTCCAACACTAAAGTTCAAAAGTGTCAATATTCTTCCTATCCTCCTTCTACAAAGTCCAACTTTCATTTCCATTCAGTGTCACAGAAAAAACTATTGTCTGCACAGTTCTGATCTTTACCAGTATAGAGACATCCCTGTATCTAAATATCTTTTCCAGGACCTTCATTTCTACTTTACTGAGTGCTAGTCTGCAGTGTATTTCTTGACTGCTGGTTCCTTTACTGATAATAATCAGTCCTAAAAGGCAGAGGTTATCCACCATTTCAATCTTCATTGTCAATTCTAAGACTGGTTGCTGTATCTAATGTCATTAGCTTGGTCTATTTTACATTTAATCTTAGGAACATTTTTCACTGTGCTCCTTGACTTTCATTAATATAGCTAGCAGATCATTTGCATTTTCAGCAAAATGGTATCATTAACATAGTGCAGGTTATTGACATTTATTTTTCCAAATTTAAAACCATGCTCATCTTCTTCCAGTCCAGCTTCCCTCAATATATATTACATAAACAGGTTAAATGAACAAGAGAAAGTATACAGCTTTGTCTTACACCTTTTTTTTGTAATAATTTTATTAGGCATTACAGTTATACAGATAAAAACTAATGCAAACTACAAAAAATAAAGGAATAAACAAAAAAATGGAGAGTGCAAAAAAAAAGAAGAAAAATAATAGAAAAAGAAAATAGAAAAGAAAGAGAAAATAAGTATATAGCAAAGAAAAAGAAAATAAATATATAAAGAAGTAACTTCCCCTTTTGTCACAAGTATAAACAATTTTAGCAACTTATCACCTTTCTTAAAATACAACAAACAATCTCTTCATCCCATATCTCATCTGTTATCTATAAACAAATCCTTAAAACCTTGTCATTCAGTCCTGGTCAGCAAAAGTCCATTAAGGGTTATCAGAAATAACAACATCTATTTTAACCTTGATCAAAAAAACAACTTTATATTCCTTTACTTTTAACAATGTTGATCTTTAATCCCTTCAAATAATGTCCTAGTAGTTTATTTCTTTTCCTTTTTTCTTTGTCTCTTCTCACCAAATTCTTCAAAACATTAACAGGTCTCTTTTGTAAATCCAATATAGGAAAGCTATCCAAGTCACTCTTCTGGTTTGTTATTTGTATGTCCCTTTTAATTATCAAGACATCAGCCTGTTTCATTTGTATCTCCAGTATACCATCTTTTTCCAGATCATTCTTGTAGCCTATCATTTTTAATTCCACGTTCAAATCCATTTCAGTCTTGTCGGTAGAACTTGTTCCTCTTCCATAACATCATTTACACACAGTCTATCTATGATAGCAGACATTCTTAAAATTAACTTCTGGGTCCATTATTCACAAATATCTTTCAATATATCCAATGTTAAAGCATTTTGCTCCATTCTGTGTTAGCAAGTAGAATTTAAGCATTCTTCTCCTTTAATTGCAATCTTTAATTCCTTCTGGTTCCCTCTAGTGTCGAACCTTCAAAGTTCCATCCTATCTTTTTTGTTTTTTCAGAATTCAAAACAACAGCCATTTCCCACAGGAAGGATTCTTATAATTAATTTCCAAATCTTATTTTAAATTCATCTGGGCCTTTAGTCCATTTATAACTTTCCAAAAACAACACTCTAATTACCTTTTTGCCATTTATTCCCCCCCCCATTTTTTTCTAAGTCCTTAAACTCATACTTAAAACATATTTCATTACAGATAGAAGGAAACTCACCCAGTGAATGTGATAAAACTTGCTGTTCTGAAGGTTCTTAATATTTGAAAAAGAGTAAAAAAAGTAATTCCAAAAGTGAGTAAGAAATGAGGCTTGGCCGAACTTTATGTCCATATAGGCTACATTATGACTGTGAGCTTAGATGGAATCCCTCAACTACCAGCCACTCAGCTCACCAGCTGACTGCAAAAATCTCGGTTCCTGCAGTCTATTTGCAAGGAGCAGCTGTCCAGAGTAACTGTGGGTGATCTCAGAATCTCTCCTTCCTCCAGGGAGATTTCACTGGCCAAGATAAACCCTCTGGCTGCCGATATCCGCCATAATGCCGTCCTTCAGGGATATCTAGCTCACCATGTCCTCACCAGAAGTCCAGCCTTGTCTTACACCCTTATCAAACTTGAGTTAGTCTGTTTTCCCATGTTCTGTCTGTATTGTAGCTTCCTGATTTGTGTATAAATTTTGTCTGAGGTCAATGAGATGTTCTGGAATTCCCATTTTTCTAAGCACATTCCACAGCTTGACATAATCAACACAGTTGAAGGCCTTTTTATAGTAAATGAAATCTACGCTGACTTCTTTTTGGTATTCTTTGGCTTTCTCAATTATTCAGAGTGCATCAGCAATAAGGTATCAGGTTCCTTGGCTTTTTCTAAAGCCAGCTTGAACATCTGGTTTCTCCCTTTCCATGTACGGATATAATCTGCATTGGATGATGCATTATTTTGCTAGCATGTGAAATTAAGGACATTGTACAATAGTTTGCACACTTTGTTAAATCATCTTTCTATGGTACTGATATGTAGATTGACCTCTTCCTATCTGTTGGCTGTGTCATTTGCTGGCATAGCTTGATTAGAAAATTTACTGATTCTTATTCTGTTCCTTGCCATATTTCTATAGATTGATTATTTATTTATTTATTTATTTATTTATTTATTTATTTTCTATCCCATCTTTATTATTTTTATAAATAACTCAAGGCGGCAAACATACCTAATACTCCTTCCTCCTCCTCTTTTCCCCACAACAACAACCCTATGAGGTGAGTTGGGCTGAGAGAGAATGACTGGCCCAAGGTCACCCAGCCAGCTTTCATGCCTAAGGTGGGACTAGAACTCACAGTCTCCTGCTTTCTAGCCTGTTGCCTTAACCACTATTCCATCAATTCCTGTATCCTTCCAAGTTAGTAATGACAGAGAGCTGATCAAACTTCATCTTCTAGTACTAGAGGTTCTTGTAAGTAGGGAATATCTTCTAAAATATCTTGAATGTTGACATCTCTACTGTACAATATTTCAGTATACCTCTTCCATCTTTCTTTGATTTTCTTTGAATCAGTTGCTATCTATCCACTGATATCCTTTAGGACACCAATTCAAGATGAGAATCTCCTTTTAAGTTTCGAGATCTTTAGAAAGACTTTCCTTGTTTTTCCCTGTTTGTTTTCATCTTCAGCGCCATTACAGATGTTGTTGTAATGCTGCTTTTAGTCTCTTCTAACTGCTTTCTGAAATTCTTTGCTAAGTTCCCTCCTGAGACCTTTAATTTTTTGGTTTGGCTTTTCTTCTTGGCAATTTCCATGGTTTGTTCTCTTTCTTTGCTTTCTTCTGTTTCTTGGTCTTTGTCAGACCCATTTCACATTATTCCTTAACAATTTATTTGATTTCATTCCACACTTCCTCAGGTTCCCAATTAGAAACGTTCAGGACTTCAAAGTGATTCCTGATGTTCTCCTTGAAAATGTATATACTCAAGACCATATAGTGGAAACTAGTTGGCTTTCTTTTTCCACTTTAGCTTAACTTGGAACTTGCACATGAGTAATTTGTGATCTGGTCCACAGTCAGACCCTGGCCATGTCACCATCCAGCACTCTATCATCAATCATTTTATATTTTCTATCCATGAGGTTAGTACTGCCTCCTTCAGCACAATATGAAACTATATGTCTATGAAGGTTCTCAGTCATCCAGGTGGAATTGTCTGTAGCTTGAATCATGTCCACTGAGAAAATAGAAATCCAGTTGACATGATTCAAGCTACAGAAAATATGAAACTATGCTTTGGCTGTGGTCACTAAAGTGATCTTCCACCTCCAGCATCTTTCTTTATTGTTGCTACCCAATATAGGTGCCTTCTTGCTTTAGCTTGGATCACCTTTATGCCTTGGATGACCATCCATACATTATATACTCTTGGCATACACTCCTGAGGACTCCTTTCAGGAACACACATGTACATACGCAACCCACCACAATGAGGCAGCACAGCCGGACTTGGGGGAAAGTAGCTTAGTGATATTTATTTATTTAGGCAAGTAAGTAGCCTTAAAATCTGAGTGGTACTAGATGCATGATTTCTGTTTTATTAAAAAGTTATTCAAGACACTCTCACAGGATATAGCCAGTGACCAAAGAAAATCCCAACAGGATTTTCGATCACGTGCTCGGCCTTCCTACTTGTCCCTCAATTCTCTGGATAGATTTTGAGAATGGGTGAGAGATGAAAGGACAGGGAAATTACTTTTTCCTGTTCTTCTGATGGAACCAGTCCTCAATTGGATATTATAATCTTACTGGATATATAATATATAATGGGGTTTGCCAAATAGACTTCCTTTGATAATGAGCTGAAAGGGATGTGGAGAGAGAGAGAGAGAGAGAGAGAGAGAGAGAGAGAGAGAGAGAGAGAGAATGAATTTTTCTTATCAAATAAATTACAGAGCTTAATCATGTCTCACATTCAAACCTGTCATCTAAGAATTAGGTTTATTTTTAGTATCAACTTGGTAAAAAAAAATAATGTGATTGCCTACAAATCTCCATTCTCACAAATATCATTAATAGTCTGAGTGCTGTGCACGATAAAAGGACTGAAAAAAGTTCAACAAAGGTTATTGTAAAAAAAAAATATTGAGAAAACTGGAGATATCAAGGGCATTTTCAATTGGTGAGAAACAGATTCAAGCACTTTAACTGAATTGTGCCTGTAGTTTGCTTTTGTTTCTGTTTCCTTTGTTTTTGAAAAATAATACTAAACATCTGAAATGAAATAATAAAATGTGCATTGATACCATCCTGGTTCAATTTTCAGGAGTTTCATCTGATACTTACATTTCTGCCAGTAGGAAGTGCTTAACTTTAGATGCTTAACTAAATCTTTAGCTTTTATCATCTAACAACATTTTTGGTCTCCTCCACACAAATAAAAATTCTCCTAATAGGGAATGTGGTAAAATGGGGGTGGCTCAAGGACACATAACATCAAGACAGGGCTTCCATCTAAACTTGATCTAAAGCACATTTACAGATTACTCACTTATTGGTGGCATATAATGATCAATCACATCTGGTGGTCCATTAATTCATCTGATAAAGCACTGGCAGATTTAGGCAATTATGATACATGTACATTCCTCTGGGCAGGCATGAGTTTCAGACCTTTAAATGGCTCTTTTAATAAGCAGACCTTCAACATTAATAATAATTTTTAAAACCCTTGATTTAAACCATTAGGAATCATAATAAACTCTAGGTAGATCCTAACTCATTCTGCCTTTAAAATGGAGTGCGGCCATGACTTACTCTTGTCAGGCCATTCTCTACAAGCTAAGCCATGTGAAGAAATGTCCCCTTTCACAATGATGTATAAAAGTAAACCAGCTAAAACAAATGTTTCTTCACACTTCAGTGGACACTTGAGGTTCAGCTTGCTTAGCTTTCCACAAGACTATTTATTGTGACATTCTTAAAATGCTCTTTCCAGGGTGTTCTGTACATCATTTGAAGCTATCACAAATCTACCACTATTGAACCAAGGATTGCTGCACTGAAAGTCAGGAAGAATGTATGAAGAAGCACAAAACATTGTGGAACCAGCGTTAAGTATGAATAGAATTCAAAGAAAAAACCTGAAGAATAATTGCAAAGAGGTTTGAAGGCTCTTTTGCAGGTGCTGAACACATTTTATGCTTGCTGATGTAAACTGTTCTGTGAGAACTGTTTTCTTTTGGGTTTCTTGAAAAAAAGGATCCATATTTGATTACAAGTAGGACTCATTAATTTTCTCAGACAGCATTCTCAGACAGCAGATAAATAGCTTCCATATTAAAGAATAAATGTCAGGTACTGGTGTTTTCATTGAATTCTTCATTAAGTGAATATGTTACTAAGAAAAAGCAGAAAAAGCAAACTTCTTCATTGTTTTTTATTTTTATCTCATGAAGATAATGATCAATAGTGATTAAGCCACAGTTGTCACAACTAATGGTAAATAAGAGGTCTGCTGACAAAGAAATTGTTCTATATTTTCCCAAGATTTTTTTTGGGGTGGTGGTGGAAAAAGTCATGTAAGAGAAAATAGTTCAACATGCCTCTTTTGAGATGTTCACAACTATGAGTTTTTACTGTAGCTTAACTGACTGCTCAAGTCACCTAAGTGGCCTACAGTGTTTGGCTGTTTATTCCAGCTTTTCTTCTTAAGCTATAAATAGCTCATTTATTTCAGCTACCATTTTTATATGCTAAAAATAATTATAGGAATGACAAATTGCTTCTCTGTGTAGGTATTTTTTGTTTATAGGTGGTACAATGTATTTCATTAAAGACAAAGAAAAGCACTGGAAATAGTTTCATTTGTCACCCCCAAATTTTTCTGGATATTGGGCCTCTTTGTACGTAAGTTCACTATATTAGGCCAATGGAGACTAGGAATCATTAACACTGATTGAAAAAGTGGCATCATACATTTTCTCCAAAGTATCCAGATAGTAGTAGAGAAGAGACCACTGGTACCATCTTATGATATCAAGATTCAAGATTTTATGTTTACTTTGTGAACTTTGTGAATTATGTTAATGAAATGCCATTAACTTCTGCCAGGCAAGGGCTGAGTAGCACATTATTAACACTGTAATCACACTGTTTCTCTTCCAGATGCCTTGCTATAGCAGCAGGAGACTTACACATCCTGTGCCCATTTGCTTTTTTATAATGCTCCTTTTTCCAAATAGTAGATGAGCTTTCATTGCAAGGCCCAGGAAATCCAGATTTTTCCTTGCTTTGCTCAAAAGTTGATTCAGTTAGTGTCTTTTGCAAAACACAGTGTTAAAGGATAATGTACTTAGTATTGAATACTCTTAAGGTAAAGGAGCCTTTTAATGTTTGAAGTTAAAACTAGTGTGATATTGATTATGAAATTAATTATATAATTCAAGCTAGGTGTTACTGTGTATTCCAAAGAACTGAGAAATGCAATTAAGGCTTTCATTATAACAGCACAGCAAATTACTTTTAGATTACCATACTGATGGGGAGGTTGGAGCTATGAGTCATGCTGCTTTGGACAGCAGCTGCAAAACATGGTTTAGTGTAGAACATATTGGCTATTTTACTCTGATTCAGCATAGTTACTCACATAAGGATTTTAATGAACTGGCTTCAGATGGCCTATAATAAAACAACATGGCAATTCCATCTATGAGACTTGGATCTTCAGAACCTTATATTATATTGTTTAAGGAAGTAATCACATGGAACTTCAAGTCTAACAGCTTTGCTGCCAAGAAAAATAAGAAATTCAGTAACTTGCTTATTATGACATAGGGCTTTTAATTCCTCTAGATATAATGATGGACAAAAATAAGATTTTCATTAAGATAATTATTTATAATAAGAAATAAAACATTGCTATTCTACTGGAAATATAACATTAGGCCTGTGCAAAGCAACAAAGTGATTCAGGATGTGAAGATGACATGATTTGCTTTTCCATACTGAAGCGACCATCTGTTTTGCCTCAATAAAGCAATTTGGATGGCCTCAAAAAGCTTTGGATTAGTGCATTGCCAGCAATACTGTAGCATTAGCTGAAACCTCTCATCCTGGGAGTATTCCAGGCAGCAGAGTAGGAGAAGATTCTTCTTAGTATTGTCCTGAAGTTCCCACCAAAGAAAGTTGAGAGGAGCTCCAAAGCTGAATGAAACGAACCACCATAATCAGTGGTGTCCACAGGAGCTTATAGCTCTTATCAGAATGACAAAAACAATGTTGCACCCTAGCTCTGCCCATTTGGGGGTGAACATGAGACAGCACAATGCACAGAAAAGGGACAGGCCTGGCACTGCAACACTATGGGTGTCAGTCTGTCACTGTTCTTTTCCACTTTGCAGACTCCAGGGATCGTGGTCACTTTGCTTCACTCTTAGATGCAGAGAGTAAAGTTGCTTCATGAGGCAGCTTCTACAAGAGGCTTTATTTGAAGTTTCAGAGAAACAAAACCCCTTCAAAGAGTCACACAGTCCTAGATATCATTGTTTAAATGTACAACTTGACTGTGAAATATGCTGCTATAATTTCTAACATGTGAGAGAATCTAAACAAATTCAGAACCATTTTTTCCTCAGATATATTTCCCTAATGTTTACCCCCAAAAGCCCTTACAGCCAAATACGAATGTTTTCCCTCTGTTTCAAGTTTCTGTTTCCAGGATAAATCAGGCCTCTTGAAAGGAAGGATAGGCAATAGTGTGCCTGTGGGCATCAGTGAATCTTAGGTATATTGATACTGTCAGACTCCCAGTTTCAGGATTTAAGTTAAATTCCTTTTAATTAAAAAAAATCAAATATAAGCACCATGCTAGAAATCAAAGCAGCAGCCTTCCTCATCATCTTTATTTGCAGCAATGCTTTGGGTCCACAAAGGTTTCACTGGAATGGTGGAAAGCATGCTGGGGAGGGAGGACTAGTACGTCTTCCATTTTTTGTTACTAACCTTGCCCATAAGTAATTAATGAATGCACAAGTGTGGCAGCCATCTGGTGAATGCATTCAACACATATTCTCAAAATAACCAACCCAAAAAACTTGACTACTCCTGTCTTAAGGACCTTTTTCACCATCTTCTTTCCTAATACCTGACTCCCCCTCCAGGCCCTGTACCTGCTCAGGTGACATTTCCACTCCTTCACCTGAGGGGGCCTTTTTAACTAGGGTGACCATACGTCCCATTTTGAACGGGACAGTCCCGTTATTTTAGCATTTTTCATCCGTCCCGTCGTTTTGATCAAAATCTCAGTTTTGTCCCTTTTTTAAACCCGGCGGGAAGGAGGACAGGAAGACAGGAAGGAGGACTGGAGCCGGACTTGCCATTGGAGGCAGCCCGGAAGAGGCCCTATCAGCGTGGCAACTGGAAGCCCAGTTGCCACGTGCGATCCCAGCAGCAGAAGCAGCACCACAGTCCAGGTTCCTGCCTCCTTACCTGATCCTGAGATTGTCTGCCCAGCAGTGGTGAGGCCAGGGAAAGCAGGCACGGGAAGGTTGTGGGAAGAGGGTGCGTGTGTGTGTGTGTGTGTGTGCATGCAGATTACTTGCTCAGCGTAATCACGCGCACACACACACACACTAGGCCAGGGCTTTCCAAACAAAAACACGGAAGTGCCGGTGGCAGTGCTTCCGGGTTGCTGCTGCTGCCACTGCCCCTTCAAAAGGGCAGGCTCCGGGGACCCCAAAAATGCCCTCGGTTCTGGCAGGGAGGCAAAAGCCTCCTCCCCGCACGCACACACTGCCCTGGAGCCGGGGTGGAAATTCTCCCCGCAGAACAGCTGAGCGCCGCTTGTGCGCAGCCTCCCTGCCTAAACAGAGGGCATTTTCGGGGTCCCCGGAGCCTGCCCTTTCGAAGGGGCAGCACTGCTGCTGCTGCTGCCGCTGCCCCTTCGAAAGGGCAGGCTCCAGGGACCCCGAAAATGCCCTCGGTTCTGGCAGGGAGGCAAAAGCCTCCCCTCCCCACATGCACACGCTGCCCTGGAGACGGGGTGGAAATTCTCCCCGCAGAACAGCTGAGCGCCGCTTGGCAACATGCGCGCATGCACAGCCTCCCTGCCTAAACTGAGGGCATTTTCGGGGTCCCCGGAGCCTGCCCTTTCAAAGGGGCAGCACTGCTGCTGCTGCTGCCGCTGCCCCTTCAAAAGGGCAGGCTCCGGGAACCCCGAAAATGCCCTCGGTTCTGGCAGGGAGACAAAAACCTCCCCTCCCCACATGCACACGCTGCCCTGGGGTGGCAATTCTCCCCGCAGAACAGCTGAGGCAGCTTGTGCGCAGCCTCCCTGCCTAAACTGAGGGCATTTTCGGGGTCCCCGGAGCCTGCCCTTTCGAAGGCGGGGTTTGCAGGCGGGAGCCAATTGCGTGGACTGGGGGGCGGGGTTTGGAGGCCGGCATGGTGGCATAAGACCCTGTCCCGTTTTGCCATCCCCAAAGTCCCGTTTTCGTCTGAAGGAAATATGGTCAGCCTATTTTTAACACACTAGGAGACTGGGGAACAGAAGAAACCTGAACTGGTTTTTGCCCATCTACTGAAGCATGGACAGTAGGTTTTACACTAGCAATGCAGCAACACTTCTGCAACCTTAGCATACAACCTTTCCCAACCAGTAGGCTGCTTAAAAATAAAGCACTTCTGGAGATTTGGATTTGACCATGGCCTAATGAAACAATGATAAGCCTTGGATTTTAATTAACAACCAACAACCTGAAGCACTGTGCTTTTGGTTGGTTCTTCCTTCGCTGTGACCTGGGGATGCGAACACACGCAAATGTTCCACAGACATGCAGGTACATCAGTGAAGGGCGCTTGCCATACCAAAGAAAAATACTGAACTTCTTTTTACAGTTGAATTCTGCAACCTGTTAGTCAGAAACACACTGCAGTCAAGGTAGCCTCTCTCCAGACATGGGATGGCACCTGAGAAACTAACATCAGGCTATTTTTTAATGGTATTCACAACACCAACACTCAGTTAGAATTCCAACATTGGCAAGCCTTTGGGAGAATACTTTCCTACAAAGCCAATTCTGGAACACATGGCTCAGGAACTCTCCACTACAATCAGACTGGAACTGACCTACTAGATAACCATATTTTTATCCTACTATTGCTACATATACTTCAAAGCGAGCACAGACCTTCACTTTAGACTTCAACAAGAAGCAACAACACAAAGTAGGTATGATCATCAACCAGAAGGAACATGAAACTTGCACCCCACCATTACTTGGGACATGGGGGCTAACTAGATCTCTATGAACCAACTGAAATGGTCTAGTTAACATTCTGTCACTTTGCCTAGCAACAGATGCAGTTCTGATATGAGATTGTTTACACACAGTTTACACACAAGACAATCAAGGAACTTTTGCACATTTCCTGGGTTCTAACTCAGAATGCATTTGGCTATCTGAGACACACTCTCCCATCCTGGGATACCCCACTACTTTGTGAAAACCTTATGGATGCATTTATGATGTGGGGAAACATTAAACACACAATGTCCTGTCCACACAATCTCCTTCTTAGGAAGCATCTCACACACTTGATTTTACAGTTTTTCTCTAACACACTCAGCCTCTAACACTCTTAGTTTCACATTTCTCAATGAAAACATCCGGCACCTTTGAACACAACAAGTACACTTAGACTTGAACAGGGCTGGAACACTGAGGAGAGAAAAACAAGTGTACACATACACGTTTCACACACTAATCACAGAAATACCAGCTAAAATAACATGCTGAACTCAAGGCTGCAAGCCGAATTCAACAAACAAATCTCTGGAGAAATGTTTACATACAGCAGTCGGCAGAGTAGAAAACTTGGACTCGTTGTTTAGCTGACTTCTGGCTTCTGGCTTCCCCTCCCTTCGTACATCAGGCCTCTTGTGCACAGACAGCATCCGCTGGACGATACGGCAGGGAACAGCCTTCCAGTGATTTTCTGAGAAGAAGAATCACATCGAACCACAGCAAATGTAGATTCCATTCCAGGTTTCACTTCAGCTGGAACGCTCTGTTTGGATGTCTCAGGAACAACAATAACAGATGGCTTGCAATGTAGCTCCTGGAAATGGCTTGTAAAATAATCCACAGGAAGGTCGCAGGGAGATAGCGTCTTTGCTTTCTCAACCAGTAGATCAAACCTGCTGTCCAAGCTTGGCAAAATCACGCACGCTTTTTCATACTCCCAGAAAAACATGCCTTCTTGTTCAAATGCAGCAAACAAAGTCTTGAGCTCACCAAGGTGGGTCATCACAGTCTCAGCCTGGTTGCAGCTTCAAACTATAAAGCTGTCTTAATAGACCACCAAGGGCAACAGAGTTTTACTTTGTATAGCCTCCCAGCACTCATTACGTAGTCCTTGAGTTGCTGATATAATTCCGTTCAGAGGAGTTGAGTCCCAAAAGCAAAAAAGCTGTAAGCACGGTCCAAACACACTTGCACTTCTTCAGAGGGATCTTCTGGAGGTGGATTTGCCACATACTGCCACAAATCTTCTTGCAAAAAGAACAATTTCATCTCCACACACCAGGTCAGATAGCTTGTGCCATCGAAAGGCTCAAATGGCAGACTGACCAGACTCTGTTCAGCCATTGCTGACCACTCAAAGAAAACATGTTTACTCTGAAATCAGCCTCTAAAAACAAACTCCCTTTTACAGCCAGGTAACAACACAGCAAAGAAAACGCAGATTTCTCTCTGGGCAACATAACCTGATAGGATGTACGCTGGCTTATAGGGAAAAATCAAGGCTTGAGAATAAACAGACAAGACAAGAGTGCAGCGTTTAGGGCTAAAAGTGTTTACTTGTAGCATAAGGCAATAAATGCATATATAGTTAAGGCAATACAGTAAATGCAAATGTTACATTATTGCAATAAGGAAAAACAAAAACAAACTTATAAGCAGAGATCCGTGTATTGATCCCAGGGCCAGAGTTCATGTCACGGCCTATACCCAAAGCCAGGCATAGCTCACACTGCCCAGTTCTCAGAAGTAGAATACACGTGAAGAACTACATGGCTAAAAGACACAAAAAATCAAGAAGCATAGAACACCATTTTGCATGGTTAGATATTCAGTTCTTCCAGCTTTCTGATTGGCTGGAAGTTAGGTGTGACACACACCAGGCCTTTGTGTAGGCCATAGCACAAGGTGGCAGTGCTGCATCTAAGCAAGCACGTGATCTCCCCCTCCCTGTTCTCCCAGGGCTTCCCACGAAGGCTTCAGGGGGAATTGTTCTCATGGGAAGTTCTCATTGCTTGTGTGGGCACTAGCCATAACAATACACACGTGACAGTTGTTATCTGGCACCTGCACTTCACGTCACCATGAGAACGCTTCGCTGGTAAAGGATGCAATTTGCCAAAACAATTTTCATATGGGAAATCTGACAAAAACATAGTTAAAAACAAAGGTACCCTTCCTCCCAGGTGCTAGACCAAACATTCTCACGGCTCAACCCCCATCCTAGCCCAATGCTTGGAGGAAAAGCCAGGTCTTCACAACCCTCCAGAAGGCTAAAAGGGTAGGTTCCCTCTGATCTCAGTTGGGAGGCTGTTCCAAAGGGCTACGGTAGCCACCAAGAAGGGACGCCTCCTTAACTGCTATACTACTCATCAGTAAATCATATGGAAACTTGAGATGGTGTCTTTGCTCAGCCTGAAACAGGGTTTTTACTTTGGTAAAAAGCTTTGGAAGAAAGCCTAAAAGTTTACACACAATCTCCTTTCTGTAATACTAATGGAGCTTTGGAAAGGTTCAGATAGGGCCTTGGTCTACTATGAAGAGGCCCATTTTAATTCACAAATTCCCAGAATCAGTTTGATTCTGTAAGGTTAATTTAACATTCCAAGCTAAAAAAATGTTTAATTGAATCTGCAAATATAATAATTCATTAAACTTGTATGCCACCTGACTCTCAATTACTCTAAGGGCTTTGGCATATACATGGTAACTTATTTCCTTCTTCTTCCTTCTTTTTTCATATGGCACTCATATTGTTTGACTTATATAAAACATAGCAGTGTTTCCAGGGAAAAGGCAAGGTATAATCTCCACTAACAAACAGTAACCTTAAAGGAACTCTGATATCTCCAGAGATACTTTAAGTTTATTGTTTGTTTATTTGCAACAGCACTTATGGGATCAACTGTTGCCCTTGGACCCTATTCTTTGTGCTTGCGGTGATCCTTTACCTCCTCCAGTTCTTTATTACATACTTTTTTGACCCACAACTGTAGCAGGTCACATGGAAAATATTGACTTCCAGCCTCCCCACCTCTTGTTTTATGCTTCTCTAGAATGCCTCCGATCCAAGGAAGAGGGTAGGACAATGGTAAGGCATTTTCCCCATTGACTTAAATTCTTCCAGAGGAAAGAAGGGATCCCAGTATGGCCTGATAAACTTTAGGCCCTGGAGAGGACATCACCAACTTCACAGAGCTGCTCTCTGGTTTAAGGGGATGTTGCCTAGCATGTATGAGTGTTTCCTGGGTTTTCCCTATTTGTTTGGGGTGGACAGAGTTGCCTGGGTTATGTCTATATGCTTACTTGGAGGGGACTGTTGGATTTAAGAGAGGCTTGCAAGCTTTTTCTAAAAATTACTTTTTATGAAAGATTTAAACAATAGTAAAAGATAACACAAACTGAAATCAAAGAGAAAGAAAAAATAGAAAGAAAAGAAAAAAGTACGGGAAGAAAAAAGAATATTTAAAGAAGTGACGTCTGATCTTCTTTATAAGTACAAGCAAATTTAGTATTTCTCTACTCCCTTTTATATTATGTTACATAAATCACTTCTTCCCATATCTCAACCCTTATCCATCCACAAATCCAAAAATCATTAATGTTTCTGTCCAGTATCAGCAAAAAATCCATAAAGAAATAAAGCATTCATCTCCGGGGGAGATGGGCGGTGATAGAAATTGGAAAAAAAATAAACAAACAAACAAACAAACAAATGGTTTCCAGAACTTTATAAAAGTATTATTAATCTTCAATCTGGTATTAAAATGTTACTGCAAAACCTGGTCTCTAGTCTTCATCCTCACAAAGTGCACAAGAATATCCCTTGGGATCCTCATCAACCTTTTCCAAGTTTGCTGCTTTCCTAGTAGTCACCATTCTTTTATTTGTACTCCAGAAAGCAAAAGCGAGTCAATTACAAAGGTGAAAGTAAAAGGGAGGCTTTTCTCTCTCTTTTCTTTCCTCTTTGCCTTTTCTGTATTCTTAAGGCTTTAGTCCTTTCTAACACTTCATAGTTCTGGTCACATAGTCTGTCTCAAATTTCCTTTATTTCCTTATTTTATAAAATCCACCAATTGTCTTTTCACATCAACATTCCCACAAAGGTATGGTTTATGTATTTAATAATTTCAAAAGTATGCCAAAAAGTAGACTTCCTGGTGAGGAAATGATGAATTAGACATCTCTGAAAGAGCAGAGATGACAATATGGCGATGACCGATGGACCGGCGGTAAGCTCGGTCCAATGGAACCTTTCCAAATAAGGAGAGGATGAGAGATGGCCCACTTGGGCTCCAGACAGCTGCTCCTTGTGAAGAGACTGCAGAAAGCGGTTGTCCTATAGATCTGAGCGCTGGGAGATGAGGGAACCCTTCAAGCTCTCAACCATGGTGGAGCCTTTAAGGACACAGGGTTCATCTAACCCAGTGTTTCTCAACCTTGGCAACTTTAAGATGTGTGGACTTCAACTCCAATGCTGGCTGGGGAATTCTGGGAGTTGAAGTCCACAAATCTTAAAGTTGCCAAGGTTGAGAAGCACTGGTCTAACCTCACTTTCTAATTACTTTTGGATTTACAATTATTTCACAGTTAAAAGAAGTCTTCCAAACAACAAGTTTGAAAAGCTACCTGGTGAATAAAACTTCATCCCAAAAGAGAATAAAAATTAACTAACAGGGAGGAAAAAGAAAAGTGAAATTTACAAAATGACAGACAAAGGTATGATGCTTGAGACATTTCAAAGGATCTTTGAGGAATTGGGAGAGAAACTTATAACTAAGTTTATAAACTGACAGCAATAATTTTTGCACCTATAAATGCATTTTTTGAAGATGATTATAAAGAAGTGAAACATGTGACAGACAACAACATGGAATAATTTATAGATAGACAGGATGAAGAGGTGAAACAAATTCCATCTGATGTAGAAATATTGGAAAATAAAGAAATTGTGGATTATAAAACAGAACTGATAATCAGAGTGGAATTACAAAAGATAAACCAAGAGATGAAAATCCTGCTGGTCCAAAGATCTCTACTTAACTTTAAAATTATTATATCCAAATGTGTTCTTTTCAAGTGAAGTTCTGGTCAGACCCAGTGTCCTTAAGTGCTCCGCTGCAGCGGTAAGCTAGTTGTGTCTTCCTCATCTTCTGGCCATTCGAGTCATGAGTTGACTACAAGGACCTTCAAATCCTGCGGTCTCCTCACGAGGAACAGCTGTCCAGAGTGCAGTCTCTCCTTATCCAAAGAGGCTCTGCTGGCCCAGACTTGTCACCTGGCCACCAGTCTGCACCACAATGTCATCTCTGCCCCCTCAGAGACCTCTTAGATTGCCATAGTCCTCACCCGGAAGCCAAGAAGCTTGCAAGCCTATTTTTTGGGGGAACTGCATATATTTTGTCTCTTTCTTTGGAAGATGCCTCAGTGTAGTTGTGTTTCCATTACTGATGAGTTTGAGCTTGTACTTCTATATATATACTTACCTAGAAAGAAGTCCCACCAACATTCCTGGAATAGGGAGGCGGCGGGGGCCTTGGACAAGATTGTGCCTGTGTAACTTCTCTTGTCCCATTGAAGCTGACACCCCTCATGGTTTACAGAGGAGCTGAGGGTTCTGAAGAGAATTAAGAGATGTCTAGAGTGCCGCTGGAGGAAAACAAGGACCGAACACAAGCTAGAGCTGCTATTAAGGCCTATCTTGTGGTGGTAAGAGCAGCAAAATGTCAATCTTTATCCGCTCTTATTGCATCCACAGAATGCCACCCAGCAGCCCTGTTTAAGGTCACTCAATCCCTCTTGGGAAAGGTGGGCCCAGTGACCCACCTTTGGGTCACGCAGTGACCCAAGTGACATGCCCAGTGACAGGCAGAGGAATTTCCTGGGCATCTGCAGGATAAAATCGCTTGGATCCGTTCCAAGTTGGAAGTCAAACATGAAGCACGGTATGTGGAGATTCCTGGGGAACGTACTTACCCAGTTATCTGGAAACAGTTTGATCCTGTTGGGCCCGAGGAAGTGGACAGGGTCCTCCAGTCTGTAAATGCCACCACTAGTCAATTAGATCCATGCCCCTCCTGGCTGCTGAAGACAGCTCGGAAGGTGACATGTGGTTGGGTCCATCTGATGGTAAATACATCCTTGGGAGAGGGGGTGTACCTTTAAGGAGGTGCTGGTGTACCCCCTCCTAAAGAAACTGTTGCTGGACCCTACTGTACTGGACAATTTTCATCCAGTCTCCCACCTCCCCTTTTTAGGGAAGGTGGTTGAGAAAGTGGTGGCAATGCAGCTCCAGAGGATTCTGGATGAAATTGATTATCTAGACTCCTTCCAGTCAGGATTGAGGCCCAGATATGGGACGGAAACAGTATTGGTCGCACTTATGGATGCTCTCTGGCAGGAGCGGGATGGGGGCAGTGCATCCATCCTTGCTCTTCTTGACCTCTCAACAGCTTTGGATACCATCTACCATGGTATCCTTTTGGGACAACTCAGGGAGTTCGGGGTGGGCGGCATGGTTTTGCCCTGGTTCTCCTCCTTCCTCCAGGGCCGGTCCCAATTGTTTTTGATAGGGAGTGAGAGATCCGACCCACGGCCCCTCCTTTGTGGTGTGCTGCAGGGTTCAGTACTCTCTCCGCTGGGTGAGATCATCCATCACCATGGGATGAGGTATCATCAGTATGCTGATGATACCCAATTATACATCTCTGTCCTGGGTGAAGTAAATGATGCTGTGACCACCCTCTCTCAGTGCCTGGGGGCTGTGAGGGTCTGGATGGGGAGCAACAGGCTTCAGCTGAACCCTGGTAATACAGAGTGGCTGTGGGTTAATGGCTCCTCTGTATCCAGGAATTTACCATCTTTAGTTCTGGATGGGGTAGTACTGCCGAAAACAGAACTGGTACGGAATCTGGGGGTCCTCCTGGACTCACAACTCTTGCTTGAAGAGCAGGTGGCAGTCGTGGCCAGGAGGGCCTTTGCTCAACTTCGTGTTATGCACTAGTTACGCCCTTTCCTGGATCGGGAAGCCCTCCGAACTGTCACTCATGCCCTAGTCATCTCCAATATAGACTACTGCAATGTGCTCTACATGGGGCTACCCTTGAAGAGTAATTTTAGGTGCCCCAAGATCCACACATGTAACACCGCTGCTGCGAGAGCTGCATTTGGTACCAGTTTGCTTCCAGGTCCAATTCAAGGTGTTGGTTATTACCTTTAAAGCCCTACATGGCATGGGTCCAGGTTACCTGAGGGACTGTCTCATCCCCATTACATCAACTCGCCCCACCCGGTCATGCAGAGAGGCTATGTTACGGACCCCATCTACAAGTGAATGCTGTCTGGTGGGGTCCAGGAAGCGAGCCTTCTCTTCAGTGCCCCCCACCCTTTGGAACATTCTTCCCCCAGAATAGAGGCAAGCCCCTTCTCTCCTGACCTTCTGTAAAAAGTTGAAGACCTGGCTCTGCCATCTTGCTTGGGGTGGGAAGGGGAGTAGTCATTCTTGGGGATGGCTGGCACCTTAAAGTGGGTCTCATATACACATGAATTGAATTAGATCTTTTTACTGCCATCTGGACTCTATCTTATACTTATATTTTGTATTTATATTTATATTTTATGTATTAATTGTGGTTTTATTGTATTTTAATTTTTAGCTCTATTGTAAACTGCCCAGAGTCCCTCTTTTGGGGGGAGATGGGAGGTGGCAAAATTTGATAAGTAAATAAAATAAATATATTAGAGGATTTTATTTTTGAATAGACATGCACAGGATTGCATCGTAATATCTAAACGGGAAATGAATTGAAGGGTTTAACATTATTGATGAATTGATGTAATGAAATGGAATCAAATGTCTAATGGCTGATGTCCCTGAGTCCTTAATGCAAATGTAGTAATCAGTTTAACTTTAATGAAATTACATTAGTATAAATGAATACTGAATGTCCCTGAAAATAGCACATTGCCTACAAAGGACATGCTGGTAGACAAAATCTACATAAGGAAACAAGATTTGGGGAGGAGGATTTTATTTTTTAACTGATGGATTATATGGTTGTTTTTAACTAGATAATTGACAGTTTTATTCAAACAAATTGTTTGCAGTATAAAGAGCTTTGGCAATTTGCATTCTGAGAGGTATGAGTAATTTGCCATTTAAATTTAAAGGAACCTATGCCTATACAACATGTAAAGGTAAAGGTTTTCCCCTGTACAGTTGTGTCCGACTTTAGGGGGCGGTGCTCATCTCTGTTTCTTAGCCAGCGCTGTCTGAAGATGCTTCCGCGGTCATGTGGCTGGCATGATGCTCACGGAACGCTGTTACCATCCCACCAAAGTGGTACCTATTTATCTACTTGCATTTGCATGCTTTCAAATTGCTAGGTTGGCAAGAACTGGGGCGAGTGCGGGAGCTCACTCTGTCATGCAGCGCTCGGGTCTCGAACCGCTGACCTTCCAATCAACAAGCCTGGCATCTTAATCACTGAGCCAAGTTGCCCCTTATATTTGTACAACATATACAAATATAAAAATGAAAATAGAAATATTTCTTTCCTCTGGTATCATATGAGAAATTCATTTTAACAATAAAAAGCACATGAGGAAAATGACCATATTTTAAAATAATACTGTCCTAGTAATTTTCATTCTGCTTAACTCTAAGGAACAAGTTTTACCATTCACAATAAATAACACTACCAAACAGTGAAATTGAATTCTTTTTCCTTAGCAATTTGTTTTCTGAGGTTATATCACACCCCCATCTTTTTTTTAATGCAGACAACTAGTTTCTCTATATTTCTGCTGGGATGAACAGAGAAGTCTGTACAAATCTTATGCAATAGCTGACAAATGTAGCAAGATGAAAAATATCCCAACACTACATTAGTTAAATGTTGATTTTTTAAAAAATATTATTTCTTGCAACCTTTAAAATGAATACACAGTTGGGCTTTGACTCTCTAGTCCTTATGAGGCTAAAGTTCATGACTATAAACATGTTTTGACTGATGGGATGCTGCTCATAAACATCAGATGTGCTTGAACACAAATTTAGAATTCAATTAATTTTAATGCTCAGCGAAAATAGGAATATTTTATTTTATGTATACAATAAGTTCTTTCCATCTCCAAATGGAATCTTTAGGATGGTTCAGATCTTAGTTTAAAAATATCCTAAAAACAATATCCCCCTCTAAAACAAGCAATGCCCATAACGAGTAATTCATGCTTAATTCAGCAGCACACATTATTAGTTCTAGGCAAAGAAACTTCAAGAGGGCTAAACAATGAGTGTGTTAAGTATTACAACCTATGACAAAACCATATTTTTTAAAAAATTTCTCCAACGAGGAAATATTAGACCGAAAAATACAGTTTCTCTGCTTTGCTCAGTTTCTTTACTTTGTCAATTAGGGTTGAAAAGTCCCACTGAAACTGTTGATGGATATTGTTTCCTCCAACAAATGTGTGAATATAATACATTGTATGTTTCTATGTATATGTCTATATGTGCACTGGCCAGAGATCACATTCCAAAAAATGGCAGATACCACTGCAAAACTGTATGCAATGTTATAATAACTATTGATTAAATGCCTCCAAACCAAGGCAACCAATTTGTAAAACTGCTTCCCTCATTTGTAAATATGCCCCCAAACCATATTTTCACACAATTACTCTCTTGCATACACTTCCATACAGGTGCACATGGATGAACACAGAGATTGCAAAAACCCTATGCATACCTACACTGAGGTAAAAATTCAGAACTTCTTCCTTCCAGAAAAGTGTTTTTCTGGGAAAATAATCTTCAAGATCAAGGTGGCATTGGCAGGATTTCTTCCTCCAATTTTAATTTACAACCCCTCTGCGAAGTAGGTTGGGCTGAGAGTAAGAGAGGCTACCCAAAGCTAAACTGGGAAATAGCTTGGTTTTGCCACGCTTACTCTCAGTAATATGGGTAAAGAAACTGGGGAAGTGGTTATTGATGAATTGAGGCTTGTTTGTTTAATTCTGTTTGCAAGTGGAGGCCTTTGTGCTGGGCTGCAATTACAAGGCATCCTGTGTGTGTATGCTTACTCTGTAGTATGACCCACTGACTCAGGAGGTTTTTATTCCCAAATAAATATACTTCAGGGTAGTAGTCTTGTTCAATCAGCATGCCAGCCTCATTCTCAGAAGTGTCTACAGCAAGCTAAAATTTTGTCAAATGACAAAGGGTTCAAGCTCCACCCTTTATTTGCTTCTGTTGACTCCACCCATGCCCCTCCCTCCCCATAATTACCCTTATTCCCCTCAATGTATTGAGGGTGTTTACAATGGATAGGTAATTGTTTAGAGCACTGTTTCTCAACCTTAGCAACTTTAAGATGGGTGGACTTCAACTCCCAGAATTCTCCTGCCAGCATGCTTAAGTTGCTGAGGTTGAGAAACACAGATTTAGAGGGGGGAAGATTGTCTTACTTTCAGGTGAATGGGGTATTTTGTTAGATGCTGGTTTCTCCTCAGACAATTCCACCTGAGCCCTAATAACATTGTTACCAGTTTTGAACAATTGTTTTTCTTGTTGATTGGAACAGGATCCATGCCTTGACATGTCTTTTTGTTGTTGTTGTTCATCACATGTCTACCTGTTCTTTAATATATGAGTTTAGCAAATTTTAGGACTTAGGATAAAGATTATCTTACACATGCCAGCATAAAAATAGACATCCTGAAGTAGAGTCTTAGAAAGTAGAAATTCCAATAAGAGGTTTTCCTTGCATCATTTCCCCAGCTTTTCACTAGCTGATACTGATACTATAGAATCTTGCACTGAATCACTGGAGGTCTACTTTGTTGCATATATATTTAACACTACTGGGAACTGGCTTAATTAATTTTTTTAACAACCCCCCCCCCCCCAATAATTCAATGCTTAATTATTACTGGGTTTCATATCTTACCTGATAAGTCATCAAAACCAAGTCAATATGAATGTCTTTCTGTTTTCATTGAAAGATGCCTGACAAAGCAAGAGATGCCTTGCGCTTGGCTTCCAGATTCTGCTTCTGGAAGCATGGTGCCCCAACCTGCATAGTATTAGGAAAATGTTAAAACACATGTTAAATGTTAGTTAGTTTTTAATTTTACTGGTTTTAATCTTTTCAGCCTTATATATCAATTTTAATAATAATAATATTGGGTTTAAAAGGCCGCTAAATCCGAAGACTCAAGGTAGTGTAGAGAGTTAAAACATTATACAAATACACAAATATAATGCATTGGGAGAAAAAATGAAAAAGAAGTTCCTTCCATCCATCCAGTTAGACTCACAAGTCACCCTGGTTTCTTGCCTGTTTCAAAAATTAGGGGATTAGAGTTTATTTGAAGGACAGCATAGTCAGTCCCAGGGGATGATATTGCTGAAGGTGGGAGCTGCAACAGAGAAGACACAACTCCAGGGTCCCATATGATGGCACTGTTCAGCTGACATGTCCATCCTGTCTAATCTTATAAGATGGGAAATAAAGTGGAGGCAGTCCCATAAATAATGATTTAAATGTATTCCACCTTGACAGCTTACGTAAGAAGGAAGGAATACTATACATCTAATTAATTAAGCTATCTCTAAATTGCCAGCAGTATGAAAATAGCTGTATTTAGTAGGCATTCACTGTGATGTTAAAGTAGCTAGACTAATTAACTTTTGAAATATTTCTGTTCTATTAACTGAATTCTTCTGGGACAATATGTAGACACTACAAGAAGTTAATTTCAAACAATTATGGGTACAAACTTGTTAGCAGGGATGGTGTGTTTAATCGTATGCTGCCAGGAAAGAAATGTATCTCTGTACATTTCAGTTTAGCAATCAAACAAAAATAGACATTTTTGTATTGTTTTTAGTGCCTTTGTTTACTGTCTAATTTGCAGCTACTTTGATAGGATGGACAGATTCAGCAGTTATAGTTTCTTTGCCTTTTTCAGGGGCTTTATTCTTAATTTTTGGTTGTCTATTTCTTCAAATGGATACATTTTGAAAACAACTTTTCCTAATATTCAGGGATGTCCATGGGGGAGTGAAAACTGTCAAGATGGTGGCCATGACCATGCAATCAAAGCCCCACCCCATTTTATGTGCATCATAATGCACGTGAAAAAGGATGGAGCTTCAATCCCACAATTGTGATTTTTGGTCACTCTCCTGCAGTCTCTTCTGCTAATATTTATTTATTTATTTATTTATTTTATTCTTATCCCGCCTTTATTATTTTTATAAATAACTCTTGGGGGGTCTTGGGGGATTTCAATCTGCCGTCCCTGGGACGGACCTCTGAGACAGCTCGGGAGTTCATGGTTACCATGGCAACCATGGGCCTGTCACAGATTATTCGAGACCCGACTAGGGACAGTGGCCTCACCCCAAATTTAGTTTTCTTGTCTGAGCAGTGGCAACGTGATCTGAGGGGAGAGTTACATCTATCCCCATTGTCATGGTCAGACCACGCCCTGGTGACCCTGAGGGTCTCTTGTGCTGCCCCACTCTGCAGGGAGGCGGGACCTATTCAATTGGTCCGCCCCCGGCGACTGATGGACCCAATGAGGTTTCAGAGGGATCTGGGGGTTAAACCCGAAGATCTGATGCACGGTCCGGCGGAGGTCCTGGCCGCAGCTTGGAATAAAGAGGCGGCCGGGGCCCTGGACAGGATCGCGCCTATGCAACCTCTCTTGCCTCATTCGACCCGTCACTCCCCGTGGTTCACGGAGGAGTTGAGGGTTTTGAAGAGGGTTAAGAGATGTCTAAAGCGCTGCTGGAGGAAGACGAGGACTGAATCCAACCAGACACAATCTAGAGCCGCTATTAGGGCCTACCTTGTGGCGGTAAGAGCGGCAAAACGTGAATATTTCTCCGCTCTTATTGCGTCCGCAGAATGCCACCCGACAGCCCTGTTTAAGATTACTACATCTCTCTTGGGTCGCGAGGATACGGTGACCCACTTACAGGGCCGGTCGGAAGAATTTGCTGAGCATCTGCAGGACAAAATCGCTCAGATTCATTCCAAATTTAACTCTAAGCATGAAGCACAATCTGGGGAGATGCCAGAGGTATGGACTTACCCTGTTATCTGGGAACGGTTTGATCCTGTTGGGCCTGATGAAGTAGACAGGATCCTCTGGATTGTAAATGCCACCACGTGCCATCTTGACCCGTGTCCCTCCTGGCTGGTGAAATCAGCTCGGGAGGTCACACGTGGTTGGGTCCAGGGGATGATTAATGCATCTTTGGGAGAGGGGGTGTTCCCAGCAGTCTTTAAGGAGGCGCTGGTGCACCACCTCCTCAAGAAACCTTCCCTGGACCCCACTGTTTTGAACAATTTTTGTCCTGTCTCCCACCTTTCCTTTTTGGAAAGGTGGTTGAGAAGGTGGTGGCGTTGCAACTTTAGAGGATTCTGGATGAAACGGATTATCTAGACCCCTTCAGTCAGGTTTTTGGCCTGGATATGGGACAGAGACTGCATTGGTCGTGCTTATGGATAATCTCTGGCGGGAGTGAGATGGAGGGAGTGCATCCATTCTCGCTCTCTTTGACCTCTCAGTGGCTTTCGATACCGTTGACCATGGTATCCTTTTGGAGTGACTCAGGGAGTTGGGGGTGGGTGGTGTAGTTTTGTGCTGGTTTGCCTCCTTCCTCCAGGGCCGCTCACAATCAGTGGTAATAGGAGAGGAGAGATCTGACCCTCGACCCCTCCTGTGTGGGGTGCTGCAGGGTTCGGTTCTCTCTCCTCTCCTATTTAACATCTACATGAAGCCACTGGGCGAGATCATCCGTCATCATGGGATGAGGTCACCAATATGCTGATGATACTCAACTGTATATCTCCATCCCGGGTGAAGTAAGTGTTGCAGTTGACACCCTATCTCAGTGCCTAGGGGCTATAGGGGCCTGGATGGTGAACAACAGGCTTCAACTGAACCCTGGTAAGATGTAGTGGCTATGGATTGATGGTCCCTCGGCCTCCGGGAAGCTGTCATCTTTAATTCTGGACGGGGTAGCACTGCCCCATTCAGATTCAGTCTGGAGCTTGGGGGTCCTCCTGGACTCACGACTCCTGCTCGAAGAGCAGGTGGCAGTCGTGGCCAGGAGGGCCTTTGCACAGCTTTGGATAGTGCGCCAATTGCGCCCCTTCCTGGATTGAGAGGCCCTCTGAACAGTCACTCATGCCCTTGTCATCTGTCATATAGATTATTGCAATGCGCTCTACATGGGGCTACCCTTGAAGAGTATCCGGAGGCTTCAGCTGGTCCAGAATGCAGCCGCTCGAGCAGTTATTGGTGCAATAAGATCAGCACATGTAACACCGCTGCTCCGCGAGCTGCATTGGGTATCAGTTTGCTTCCAGGTCCAATTCAAGGTGTTGGTCATCACCTTTAAAGCCCTACATGGCATGGGACCAGGGTATCTGAGGGACCGTCTCATCCCGATTACATCTACCCACCCCACCTGGTCATGCAGGGAGGGCATGCTGCGGACCCCGTCAATAAAAGAATTCCACCTAGCAGGGTCCAGGAGGCGTGCCTTCTCTGCGATAGCGCCTGCCCTGTGGAATATCTTGCCCCCGGAGGTGAGGCAGGCACCCTCTCTCCTGTCTTTCTGGAAGTCCTTAAAAACCTGGTTCTGCCGTCTGGCGTGGGACAAAGGAAGAGATAGTTCTTCCTGGGGGTGGTTAGCTTAATAATAGCCACCTCGTATGATCCTACCATCCTCTGGATTTTTATACTTTTATTTATTATGATATTGTATTTTAATGATTATTGGTTTTTTAATTTTAATTTTAATATTTATTGTACACCTCCCAGTGTCTACTACGGTAGAGATGGGCGGTGATAAATTTGACTAATAAATAAATAAATAAACAAATAAACTCAAGGCAGCGAACATACCTAATACTCCTTCCTCCTCCTATTTTCCCCACAACAGCAACCCTATGAGGTGAGTTGGGCTGAGAGAGAGTGACTGGCCCAAGGTCACCCAGCCGGCTTTCATGCCTAAGGCACGACTAGTACTCACAAACTTCTGGTCTCTAGCCCAGCACCTTAACCACTAGACCAAACTGGCTCTCCTTATCCAGAGTCTTTTCACATTTTCTGCATATTTTCCCAATATAAAATTTTCCTATAATATATTTTGGTATGTTATTTTTTTATTGAGACATTTTTGTTGCATTGCATTGTAAAATTTGGAGAATTGCGAATTTTTGGAAAAAGAACAATTTTTCACATTGTTTATTACAGGTAGTCCTTGCTTAATGACCACAGATAGATTGGCAGCTCCGTCGCTGAGAGATCACAGACTGCAACGGACTTACGACCTCATTTCCACTGCTGTCATTAAGCAAATCACCTGCAGTCATTAAACAAGACATCAAGTGACTGTGACTTGTGATTTTACTGCCGGCTTCTCCATTGAGTCTGCTTGTCAGAAGCTGGCTGTGAAGGTCGCAAATGGCTATCACGTGACTGCGGGACGCTGTGATGGTCATAAGTGAGAGGACCAGTCATAAAGTTACTTTTTCAGCGCCATCGTAACTTCAAACAGTCATTAAACAGGGCAGTCATTAAGCAAGGACTACCTTTATTTGAAAGTGTATAATTGGGTAAATATGCATCAAATTGTTAACCAGGTGATTTTCTTCCCCATGCTTATGCTGGGCTACCAGTCACAGGTAGAAATTTCAAATCTTGTGTGTCCCAAAGAGACAGGCAGCTTGTCTCATTGGCTGAGTCATGTGCCTTTCTTTCAAGTACACATTTGGACTTCCTTTGCTCTTCTCTTCTTAATTTGTGGTGTGTTGCTGGGCTGGGGATCTTGCCAAGCTCAGGCTCTGGATCAGCTGACTCAACCTGCACCTGTGTCTCCTCAGGTGTACTTTCTTCAGCTAATTCCTATGGTGCAGGATGAGGCTCAGGCTGGTCAAGCTCTCCTGTTGCTGAATCTGAAGACTCAGACTGATCCCTAACATTTTTGCCTGGGCAAATAAGAATGCTTCCTAACAAATCACTGTGCTATACTTATCCAATTTGAGTAAACTCCGAGAGACAGTGGAGGACAGGAAGGCCTGGCGTGCTATGGTCCATGAGGTCACGAAGAGTCGGACACGACTGAACGACTGAACAACAACAACAACAAATACTTATCCAAGCTACTTTTATTTTTGCAGAATGACTATATTGGGTTCAGGGGCAACCTTGAAAATAAAGATTCTTTCTTTGGCTGTGTGGAAGAGCAGGCTGCTAGAACAATAGCAGGCACCTGGGCTGCCTCCCTCCCCTCCTATTTGGAACCTTCTCCCCAGCGTCAGGACAGCAGGGTGGCTGATAAAAGCTGCAGCCTTGAAACAGGTGGGAGTGGAGAAGGAGGAGATTTGATGAGATGTGTGTGTTCTGAAGCAGCAACAGAGAAAGCAGCCAAGGAAAAGGAGGTTTGTTTTTCCTCACAAAGTCTTTGGAGTCCAGAGGTTTGTTTTTCCTCACAAAGTCTTTGGAGTCCAGAGGAAAAAGAAAGAAGAGGCAAAGCCCAGCAGAATATTAAGAAGGGACAAGTGCTGTACAAACTGCCCAGTAAAAAAGTTCTATACTAGCAGTAGTAACAGTTGGCTAGTAATAGTAGTGGTAGAATAAGAATATCTTATAGCATAGTATAGCATAGAAGTAATAGTAGAGTATAGTGAGGTAATAATAGAATAACATTTTATAGTATAGCTTCATTAGTATAGTTTTCATTAGTAATAGAGATAGATTATAAGATAGGATATTGTGATAATAGCTCTAGAAAACAGTCACATAGATACTTGAAAAATTCACTTTTGTACTGTAGATATTTTTATTTAAAATAAACCATCTCCCTAACCCTTACAGCAGGGCTTTCCAAAGTGCTGCCGCTGGCGACACACCAGCAGCAGCGGCGGCATGCGCGCGCACGGTGACGGCAAGGGGGGGCGTGCGACGGCGCGGGGGCATGCGGCGGCGCGGGGGGCGTGCGGCGGCACGTGTGTGCATGGCGGCCGCCGTGCACGCGCGTGCCTCCGCTTCCGGGTGGTGTGGCGACACACCACGCTGTGTGTGGCGACACACTTTTGTGTCGCGACACACAGTTTGGAAAGCTCTGCCTTACAGGGAGATATAAAAACTCCAAGTGTTGTAGAGTTCAGTGCTTTTGGAGGGATCTTTTGAGCTTGAGGCAGTGAAATTTGGGTATAAAAAAGAACCTGTGACAAGCTGCAAGCTAACTTTAATTCAGAAAAAGTAATGTTTGATTACTTTTGATCATCATCAAACAACACTTTATTCCCA
Organism: Charina bottae; assembly: GCA_023362775.1. Lineage (NCBI taxonomy): Eukaryota > Metazoa > Chordata > Lepidosauria > Squamata > Charinaidae > Charina > Charina bottae. The sequence continues at coordinate 244,343,077 of JALMGJ010000002.1, forward strand.
TTGTGATGCAATCCCCCAAAACTTTCAAAAATAAGGGGTGTCTTTGTAAAACAAAAATTAATTTCTTAAATTTAGCCTTAATTCAGAAGTATCCTTCATATCACTGTATCCATTTGAGCTCCTTAAAGAGGAAAATTCTTCAAGTTCCTAGGGAAGAGAGAAGGGATGATGAAAACTAGACATTACATAAAGCTATGCTGCCATGATTTCCCTTTTGTAATCTAGCAGCATTTCTCTACACCAGCCTTTCTCTACTGGGTTCCCTAGGCTTCTACAAGGGGTGGCTGGGGGTTCTGCAAGAGATTGTGATTGGAAAAAAAATGTTTTGGACTTCATGTGTGCTGTGCAATGTTAGTGCTTGCTGTGCTGGGAATTTTATCTTCTGTGAGTCAGCTGCTGGCCTGCAGTTGTAAATGTTGTAAAACATGGATTGTGTAGGTTAGAAGTGAATTGTATTGTGAAGTTTTTGTATTTTTGCAACTTTTATGCAGGGATTCCCTGAGAGCTAAATATTATTTAAAGGGCATCTCCAGGCTAAAAAGATTGAGAAAGGCTGCTCTACACATTTGCCTCCAGTATACAGTAAATCACATCCACTCAGATTCATTACATTAAACACACACACAGAGACACACAAACAAAAAAGACTTGGAGCTACAGTTTGTGACTGAAAGCAATTAGCAAACCTCATGTTCACAGCACTGTATATTTTGCTACACAAACATTAAAACTGTGAAATAGTATGTGAATAAATATATTTTAAAAAGCAATTCTAAGCCATGAGAAGATATATTTCCATTCATCAAATATATATTACACTTAAACATATGGGCATTCTAGAAATTCAAGTACCCAAAAACATTAGAGAACTAGTTACCATGGAATTATACATAGGGCATCACACATTTTAATAACTTGGATGAAAGTTATTATATTACAAAGGCAAGTTATTATATTCAAAAGGCACATTGTAGGAGGAAAAAAAGCCTAATATTTTAAAGAAATAAAACCAAAACAGTCTTCCACAATGATTTTTTTTAAAAAATAGCAATATCTAGAAAATTCTGACTGTTTGCTGAGACTGATGAATGGGAAGATAGAGCTTTAACCCTCAGTGTTTCTTTTGTTATCTAGGGATGTTGTTGTTTATTTGTTCAGTCGCTTCCGACCCTTCGTGACTTCATGGACCAGCCCACGCCAGAGCTTCCTGTCGGCCATCGCCATCCCCAGCTCCCCCACGGCCGAGTCCGTCACCTCCAGAATATCATCCATCCATCTTGCCCTTGGTCGGCCCCTCTTCCTTTTGCCTTCCACTTTCCCTAGCATCAGCATCTTCCTCTGTTTGCCAGTTATCAATCAAGCTCGTTGCCATAATCTTGGTTTTTTTGAGGTTTAACTGCAACCCAGCTTTTGCACTTTCTTTTTTCACCTTCATCATAAGGCTCCTCAGCTACTCCTCGCTTTCAGCCATCAAAGTGGTATCATCTGCATATCTGAGATTGTTAATGTTTCTTCCAGAGATTTTAACTCCAGCCTTGGATTCCTCAAGCCCAGCAGGTCGCATGATGTGTTCTGCGTACAGGTTGAATAGGTAGGGTGAGAGTATACAGCCCTGCCGTACTCCTTTCCCAATCTTAAACCAGTCTGTTGTTCCGTGATCTGTTCTTACCGTTGCTACTTGGTCATTGTGCAATTTGGTCTCTAGTTCCTCTGCCTTTTCTAAACCCAGTTGGTACTTCTGGCAATTCTCGCTCCATGAATTGCTGGACTCTACCTTGCAAGATCTTGAGCATTACCTTACTGGCATGTGAAATAAGTGCCACTGTTTGATAGTTTGAACATTCTTTAGTGTTTCCCTTTTGTGGTACAGGGTTAAGTTGATTTTTCCAATCTGATGGCCATTCTTGTGTTTTCCAAATTTGCTGGCATATGGCATGCATCACCTTGACAGCATCATCATGCAAGATTTTAAACAGTTCAGCTGGGATACCGTCGTCTCCTGTTGCCTTGTTATTAGCAATGCTACTTAAGGCCCTTTCAACCTTACTCTTCACTGTCTGGCTCTAACTCACTGACCACACCCTCAAAGCTGTCCCCGATATTATTATCCTTCCTATATAGAACTTCCGTATATTCTTGCCACCTTTTCTTGATCTCTTCTGCTTCTGTTAGGTCCTTGCCATCTTTGTTTTTGATCATGCCCATTTTTGCCTGGAATTTACCTCCAAAGTTTCTAATTTTCTGGAAGAGGTCTCTTGTCCTTCCTATTCTATTATCTTCTTCCACTTCTGCACATTGCTTGTTTAAAAATAATTCCTTATCTCTTCTGGCTAACCTCTGCAATTTTGCATTTAATTGGGCATATCTCCCCCTATCGCTGTTGCCTTTTGCTTTCCTTCTTTCTTGGGCTACTTCCAGTGTCTCAGCAGACAGCCATCTTGCCTTTTTGGTTTTCTTTTTCTTTGGCACGTTTTTTGTTTCCGCCTCCTGAACAATGTTGTGAACTTCAGTCCATAGTTCTTCCGGGACCCTATCTACTAAATCTAGTCCCTTAAATCTATTCTACACTTCCACTGCATATTCATTAGGAATGTTCATGAGCTCATATCTAACTGATCTGTGGGTCTTCCCTATTCTCTTTAGTCTGATTCTAAATTGTGCAATAAGAAGTTCGTGATCTGAACTATAGTCAGCTCCAGGTCTTGTTTTTACCGACTGTATAGATGTCCGCCACCCTTGGGTACAAAGGATGTAGTCAATCTGATTTCGGTGTTGACCACGTATAAAGTCGTCTTTTAGGTTTCTGGAAGAGAGTGTTTGTTATGCACAGTGAATAGTCTTGGCAAAATTCTATCAGCCTATTTCCCGCTTCATTTTGTTCTCCCAGACCATGCTTGCCTGTAATTCCAGGTGTCGTTTGACTCCCCACCTTAATATTCCAGTCTCCTGTAATGAAAATAGCATCTCTTTTTGGTGTATTATCCAGTAGGTGCTGCAGATCTTCATTGAACTGATCTGCTTCTTCAGCATCTGTGGTTTGGGCGTATATTTGGATAACTGTGATGTTAAATGGCTTACCCTGAATTCGAATTGAGATCATTCTATCATTTTTTGGATTGTATCCAAGCACTGCTTTAGCCACTTTATTATTAATTATGAAGGCTACTCCATTTCTTCTGTGGTCCTCTTGTCCACAGTAGTAGATCTGGTGGTCATCTGATGTGAAGTGGCCCATTCCAGACCATTTCAGTTCACTGACACCCAAAATGTCTATATTTAATCTTGACATCTCACCAATAACCACATCCAATTTGCCCTGGCTCATAGATCTTACATTCCAGGTTCCTATGGTGTGTTGATCTTTAGAACATCGGATTCGTTGTTCACCACCAGCACCGTCGGCCGGTAGCCATCCTTTCGGCTTTGAGCTAGCTGTGTCATCACATCTGGGGCTAGTTGAACTTATCCTGTTTTTCCCCAGTAGCATTTTGACCATCTTCCGACCTGGGAGTCCCATGTTCCAATGGTATACCGACATATCCTGGCTCTCTTAGATCTCTCAGTGGCTTTTGATACCGTCGACCACGGTATCCTTTTGGGGCAGGTCAGGGAGTTGGGGGTGGGTGGCGTGGTTTTACGCTGGTTCACCTCCTTCCCCTGGGGCCGTTCCCAGTTGGTGATGATAGGGTAGGAGAGAGCCGACCTGTGACCACTGCTTTGTGGGGTGCCGCAGGGTTCGGTTTTCTTTCTTCTCCTGTTTAACATGTACATGAAGCCACTGGGTGAGATCATCTGTCACCACAGGATGAGGTATCACCTATATGCTGATGATACTCAGTTATATATCTCCACCCCGGGTGAAGTAAGTGATGCAGTTAATGCCTTGTCTCAGATCCTGGAGGCTGTGGGGGTCTGGATGCTGAACAACAGGCTTCAGCTGAACCCTGGTAAGATGGGGTGGCTGTGGATTGATGGCCCCCCTGTTTCCAGGAAGTTATCATCTTTGGTTCTGGATGGGGTAGCACTACCCCTCTGAGATCCAGTGCAGAACCTGTGGGTCCTCCTGGACTTTCAACTCCTGCTCGAAGAGCAGGTGGCAGTTGTGGCCAGGAGGGCCTTTGCACAGCTTTGAGTTGTCTGCCAGCTACACCCTTTCCTGGATCGGGAAGCCCTCCGAACAGTCACTCATGCCCTTGTCATCTCCCATATAGATTATTGCAATGCGCTGTACATGGGGCTACCCTTGAAGAATATCCCCTTGAAGCTTCAGCTGGTCCAGAATGCAGCAGCGTGGGCAGTTATGAATGCTATAAGATCAGCACATGTGACACCTCTGCTGCGTGAGCTGCACTGGGTACCAGTTTGCTTCCGGGTCCAATTCAAGGTGTTGGTTATCACCTTTAAAGCTCTACATGGCATGGGGCCAGGGTACCTGAGGAACTATCTCATCCCGATAATATTTACCCGCCCTACCCACTCATGCAAAGAGGCATGCTTCAGACCCCTTCAACAAGAGAATTCCATCTAGTGGGGTCCAGGAGGCGAGTCTTCTCTGCGATAGCGCCCGCATTTTGAAACATCTTGCCCCCAGAGTTGAGGCTGGCCCCCTCACTCCTGACCTTCCGGAAGTCTCTTAAGACCTGGCTCTGCTGCCTTGCCTGAGACAAGGGAGGTAATAGTACCTCCTGGGAGTGGCTGGCCCCATTATGTCCTCCTGTTGATTTTATCATCTTGGATTTGTACCTATTCTATATATTTATTGTTTTATTGTAATTTTATCTATAGATTTTAACTACTGTTATCCTGTAAACCACCAAGAGTCCCCTTTTCGGGGGGGGGGGCAGGGTTAAATTTAAATAATAAATAAATAAATAAATATCTCTGGTTCTACTGATCCATTTAGTTTTCACGGCAAGAATTCTGGGGTGGGTTGCCGTTACCTTCCCCAGGGATTGTATTTAGTCTCGCCATTCTGCCATGACCTTCCCGTCTTGGGTGTCCCTTCATGGTTTAGCTCATGGTGCTCATTGAGGTGCTCAAGCTCCAGCACCACGACAAGGTAACGATCTCCTTTGCTGGATGGATGGTAGAAATAAACATTTATTTTTGCTCAGTTTCTTGGTTTCCAACCACAAGTTTGTTTGAAATTTATTTGTGCGTAAGCTTCAGAATTTGGCAGAAAAAAAAATCTGGTTAAAAGTTTGTATTATATTTGTCTTCACCTCATATATACATTTTTGCATATGCTTTTCTTCACATGTATGCTTTTTTCAAGCAGCCTTCCCTCATATGATGCATTTATTTGCATTTTGTTAGGGTAGGTTGTACTTTCTCATAACATATGCATTTTTAGGCATGTTATTGAGATACAGACAGTATCATAACATTTTGGAGTCCCTTCCTAAAGGTGGGGTGAGGAAATTGAGATCACAGCTCTTGAAGCCTTTATTGAAGCAATAATTAAAAGTTACCTAGGAATTTCTGAACATACAAAATGAACATACCAGAACCTAGTATGATAACATCATTACAAACAGGCTTCATTTTCTATTTTAATTTAGTTATCATGGGGAAAGGGGGAGGGCAACTTGCAGTCCTATGTCATGGGGAAATAGAGCTCTTGACTATTTCATGTGGATTTTGGCATGATTGGAAAAACTTTCTGAAAGTCATCAGTTTATGTCCTTCCAAATGGCGCTGAACCAAAAATTTGGCTTTTCCCCATCATTCAGTTTGACTGAATTTGCTTTTGAGTTTTGTTTCAAGAGAGAGAAAAAATTTCAGTGGGCTGGGTGTTCTTGCACACATTTAGTTAGGAGGTGGGCAAGAGATATTCATAGGTCTCCTGTCTTGTTTTGTACAAATCATGTCTCTGCCGCCTCCTTCTTACACATGAATTAAATCATAAAGGAGCTCATCCCATTAGGGATTTTCAGACTGGCAGGTGTGGACATCCAGGGAGATAAATGGAAAATGGTAGCAATAGTAGTAGGACTCTATGCCATCTCCAGGTGGAAAGCAAAAGAAATTCAAAACACATTCTCTAGCACCGAGAATAAGGGAGGAAAACAAGAGGAAGAAAACTTTGAGAACTTGTGAGGCAGAGCATTATTTGCATGGATGCCAGAGAGAGGAGGAGAAGTAGATGTCACAATTTGTAGCTTTGCCCCACAGATCACTTGCTGTGGTCTTAAGCACTGATTGGCATGTGGTTTCTTACAGTTTATTCCGGACAGAATGCAGCCATCAAAATAAAATTTCCCAGAGTCCCTGCTTAAGAAGTTGTTTCTCTTCGCTGCATTATTCTTTTGTTGCCCTATTTCAGCCACAGCTCACTTGCCCTGTTGATAAAAGCAACGATTTCTGTTGTGAGAGATACTAAAGCAAATAATTTCTGAAGTCGCACCTTTCAGGCAGTTGTTGCCAACTGTTCAGAATCTGCATGTATGAAAATGGTTATTCTTCCCTGAGACTCTAAAACTGAATAAATGTTGTCTATTAAAATTCATATCTATCTAGTCAGTTCAATTTCAGTTTCTTGAAAGCTGCTTGGCACTATGGACCGGGGGGCAGGGTTTGCAGGCGGGAGCCAATTGCATGGACTGGGGGGCGGGGTTTGCAGGTGGGAGCCAACCATGCAGACCGTGGGCGGGGTTTGCAGGCAGGAGCCAATCATGCGGACCAGGGGCAGGGACCCCTGTCTTTTTCATGAATACAGAATATTACATAATACCCCGTCCCATTTTGCCATCCTGAAATATGGTCAGCCTAAGCAAAAACCACTTATAAAAAATTTGCTGATAAAAAGCGAACCCCTGAATGGCAACTGAAAATCAGAGAAAAAGTTTACCTTTTGACAAAACATCTTTGCACAAAGCAACCATCCAAGAAGTTAGGGCTGAAGTATGTGGGACTGTTCACAATCACAAAAGTGGTTAACCCAGTGACTGCTCAATTACAATTGCCCACAAATCTCCGTAAAGTGCATCCAGTGTTTCATATCAGCCTGTTAAAACCTTTTAAGTCTTCTGAAACATGGCAACCTGAACAACCAGAGCCCCCGCCTGTCATGGTGGAAGGGGAACAACATTTTGAAGTAAAAAACATCCTCAATTCCAGGCTTCACAGAGGATAGCTTCAGTACCGAGTTCAGTGGAAGCATCTACCAAGCAGCTTCAATGAGTGGGTAGAGAAAAAACATGTCTGCACTCCTAAACTCACTGCTCAATTTCACCGAAAGTTTCCAGACAAGCTACAATAGACTCTTCTCTTTATTAACATCTCTTTTTATTTCTCTTACAGGGCGATACAGCATAACTGCGGACACTGCCTAAACTGTCTCCTGTAAATTGTTCTGGGTTTGTTTTTGTTTTTGTTTTTTTGTTCTGTTTTGTTTTGGGTGGCAGCATGTCAGGATTGCATTTTGAATCCTGCCATCAACTTTCGAAGATACGTGTCAGCCTGTGAAAGACTCTGGAAGGGAGGGGGAAGCGCATTCCAAGAGACGCGCCAGACAGTTGAAGCCTGTTTTGCAGATCGTCAAGGTCATCCACCTGCATGAGTGTGGAGGGGGTTCGAATGGAGTGGGAAAGAGATGGACATTGACATCATTGGGTGAAGGGAGGCTGGACAAGGGAGGGAAAGGCAAAATTCAATCCTTTGGCGGGAAACGTCATTTGGGTCTTTAGGAATGCTTTGATTTACATGTATCCTTAATAAAGCTTATTCTGCAATTCAAAAGAACTGCATGGAGAAGCGATTATTGGGGGCATTGAAATCAGGGTCATCACACTTGGACTGCAAGAAGATCAAACCAGTCCATACTCCAGGAAATAAAGCTAGACTGCTCACTTGAGGGAATGATATTAAAGGCAAAACTGAAGTACTTTGGCCACATAATGAGAAGACAGGATACCCTGGAGAAGATGCTAATGCTAGGGAAGGTGGAAGGCAAAAGGAAGAGGGGCCGACCAAGGGCAAGATGGATGGATGATATTCTGGAGGTGACGGACTTGACCATGGGGGAGCTGGGGATGGCAATGGCTGACAGGAAGCTCTGGCATGGGCTGGTCCATGAAGTCATGAAGAGTCGGAAGCGACTGAATAAATAAACAACAACAAATCTATGTTCAGCCATACATGTTTGACAAAAAGTGAAAATGAATTAACTACTCTTGCTTGGACACACTGATGTATGAATATGAAAAAAGTAGTGGAACATTATTTGAAAAAAAAGCAAGGCTATTTAGTCATCCCAGGGTAGATGGTTCATATGCATGCATAAGTGTGCACACACAGACATAGACACAAAGGCAATGTCAATATGTAGAGCCTGTGTCCTACTTGATAGAGAATAATCCACTTCTTTGAAAAACGCCCATTCTAAGTTTGGTTGAAAGAAAAAGAGCTGTAAGAAAGGAAATAAAGAGGGATGGAGTTGCCCACCCATGATTAGCACATAGGGTGGTTGATCTTTATCTTTCCATGATGGTATCAGGTATTGTTTTTCTACAGAAATTTCAGTAACAATTTCTAAACTTATGTTTATATGCATAAGTCCACATTTGTAAATTTTGAGCACATGTAAGGTTTCTCTCATTGGTGAAAATTTTCCGCTCTTGTTTTACAAGTGTATTACAAATGCAAATGAGAAACAGGATGGACAACTATTGTAAATAAAAGCAAAAACTGTCCTCATTTGGATTAGTGCATGATGATAACCTGAGTGAATTCTGAACTCTTTTCTAACAGGAACTACTTAAAGCTGCTAGAAGCAGTAGTACTCTAGTAAACCTTTTAAACATTTGCTACGATTGTTTAGTCTGTAATTCCAAACTGATTCAGAGAAGCCAATCTAGTTATGTAAAATAAGTACGAAAGTTTAAAATTTTCAGTGGTTAGAATATAGGACAGAATAGTTCAGAGAAGCAGATAGGGAACAGAACAGGAAAAAGAATCTTATTTTACATTTTAATTTTCATTATATAATTTGCTCCATAAACTTCACAGGCCTTGTGGCATCCTTACCACTAATATTACAGTCTCTGTAGCCACTCCTGTATCACAGTACATAATTATTCCCTCTGATTATCTCCCCTTTTTAGAAACTACACCATTGTTGTACTCAGTCTTCTTATTTTGGATTCTGCAGGTCTATTCTAAGGCAAGAAACTTTCTCCTCCTTTGCAAAGCCCTTTTTAAATTTCTCTTCCTACCTAACTGCAAGAGGACACAATCTGTATTTTAAAGAACCCGGTGGCATAAATATTAATATATGGAAAATATGAAGAAGTAAATGTAAGGCCATTAGCAATAAAAAAAAAGTCTGTCACTAGAAGTATGAAGATTTACCCTGATATCTTTTTAGGTCACTTGAATCTCTTTGTTGCCTGGAGCTTTGCCTCTAGTCTAAACCTGAGCCACTGTGCTAAAGCTTATGATTCCTGCCATTACTGAGTTTCCCCACAGCTGAAATCTGGCTCTGACCAGCTAGTTTCAAAGAAGGGATTTTCATGGCTGAAAAGAAGAAGAAGAAGAAAAAAGGAAAGATTACAGTTGAGCTTTCCTATACTGGAAATAGGTACAAAGTAGATTTTACAGTTTCTGAACAGAGTAGCACAATATGTATTACACTTGTTTTCTAGATAATTATCTTTACTGTAATTCAATCTTTCTTGGTTTTCATACTCATTTTTTTTAAAAAAAATATTTAAATGTGTTTGAAATTATATCAATGAAGCAGATTTTTACTTATCACTAAATAATTAGTATTGCTTTGGATGTGATTTATTGCAGAAAAGTGGGATAATTGAGGCATAACTAGAAATTATTTTGAAATTTCTGACATATTTTGAAGTACTTGTTTTCACCAAATATGAAAAAGAGGACAACTGTATTCTAAATATTTGAGCTAAGCAAAAATTCAAAGGGATTCACTGGAAAGTACATTGCAAAGTGCCCCTTTTCAAAGTGTTAAGATAAGTCATTTCTACCTTGATTTTGGCTACATTGACCTTTCCCATCATCTATGCATACAGTATGTGTGTGTGAATGCATACCCACTTTGCTTCACCAGGTGCCCAACACTTGTCTTTGCATACATATGCATGCCCAGCAACCTGGGGAAATCCTTGAAGAACCCATGTCATGTCTTTCAGAGAACACATCTGCTTTAACACTTCAGGGACAAGGACTCTGAAAGCTTTACACAGCCCTTCTGATTATTCATCTCTGTGTGTGGGTGTGTTGGATACCATTGTATGCCATCTCAACAGTGTTCTAGAAGAACAGAAAATATGGTGCACTCTAATGGGTACAAAGCAAAGAATAATAAGAACAAAAAATACCAAAATGTCTCCAACTGAAATGGAAAGAAAAGAAAGGAATATAATATAAAAGAATAATCAAACAAAATAAAATCCTGGGGATGAAGGGAATAGTGGGAAATCATGTTAATAATGGGCTCAATCCATGATAAACAGAGAACTTCTCCACCTGGGGAAAGTCAGTAAAATAATCTCTTCCCGCTCCCCCCCCCCCCAATAGTAGAGAGAAATTTAACTGGTAGCTGGACATAATATCCTCCAATTTTGTATTGGGTCATCATTTCTACATATCTCAGTATATTCAAGGAACTTAATAGGCAGACTGATTAGAATGTTCTTTCTGAACATACTGGAGTATAACGCATTGTGAATGGATTTTGTGATGGGTGTTTTACACATTATATGATAAAACCAGGTACACACCAGAAATCTCTGTGTATTTTATATAAATGAATTCCATATTTCATTATACTTGTCCATACAAAGTCTACGTCTATAGGCAATCCACTCATGGTGGCAAGTGTAATCAGGTCTTTAATCCATGGAGTGAATGGGGCCATACATTTATCTTCCCAATGCTGCAATATCAGTCTTTCGGCCATAGTAAGGTCACAGAGTAAGGGCACATTTATGTTGTCCAGTTGTCAATTTCCTTGTAATTGATATGTAATTCAAAAAAGTATTATTCTCTGAAAATTGTAATTTTTGTTGCACAGTCATATTTATATAATCCACTACTTTCTCCCAAAATTTAGTAAGTATAGGACATTGTAAAAACATGTGTTTTAAGAAGCATTATCCTTATTACATCTCCAACAAAATGCTGTCTTAGACCTTTTCTATTCAACAACAGCAACAACTTTATTGATTAGTCTTACGACCATATCAAAGATAAAATGAAATAACAAGAGTACAATTTAACTGATAAAACTGATAACAATACACCAAAATATTCCATTTTGATAAAGGAAATGTGATAATTAAATAACCTGAAATAATGATAAATACAATACGTGTATATCTAGTCATAATTCAAATGAGTTCATCACCCCTACATGACACTCCAATCTGTTCAATATAACGGGCTCTCAGCTGAACTGCCTTGTCTACAAACTTGGCAGTCCTATTCACAATAAAAGTATTTGAGCCCGAAAGAAAATAAGATAATCTGTGATTAGAATCCCAGTGTGCTGTTCTTTCCAACAAAGGAGACAGGAATTTAATCCTAAGTGAGTCATATAGTTTACAGTTGAACAAAACATGGGCAATATCTTCTATGGCTGGGTCCCCACATACACAAGTCCTCTCATCATATGGCAAATGATGGAAATGTCCATATTTAACCATAGAGTCCAACAATTCAAACCTAGCTCTGGAATAGGCCCTTCTCAGATTTTGTGTTAGACTCATCGACAGGTATTTTTTGAATTTAAAAATAGTTTTATTCTTAGCTAACCATTTTAATGAACCGTTTTTTGCCAATGTCTCCATGTCCAATTGAGCACTGATATCCAGGGCTCGCTGTTTAAAAATATCCTTTGCCTGCGGTGCAGTTATGAGTACCTGTTGAATGGGAAGTCCATATTGTGTAATAACTTTGGTGAGATGTTTTAGCCAGGATGTGGTAAAATCCATACTTATTTGTTCAAGTAGGCATAATTTGGGAAGCCTATCATGGTCCATTGAATGGACCTTCTGCCAGTAAGAAGAGACCTTTGTTACTGTCTGGCTATGTATAGAGTGGATACCTGTTTCTGCTCTAATCGCAGGTGCTGATGTGTTTTTATCAACTCCCAGTATACTTCTTAAAAAGCGGGTTTGAACATATTCAAGTGCGGCAGAATTTGTAAGACCCCACACTTCCGCACCATAAGTCAACATTGGGACAATTTTTGCTCTAAATACTTTCAGAATAGGGGTCAAAGTGCTGGGATATTTATAGTTATACAGTTTAGATAGACTTTTGGCACAGACCTCAGCCCCCCCTGCGGTCCTTCTGAAATGATTGTCCCAGGCTCCAGTATCAGTAAAAACCACTCCTAAGTAAGTGAAAAAATTCACTTGTTCTATAGGCTCCCCATTTATTTGCCATTTATATTTCATCCTTTTTATTTTACTAAAAACCATCACTTTAGGTTTAGACTTATTTATAGTTAAAGAGTTATGAACACAATAGACATTCAACTTTTTCAGGAGTCTTCTCAGGCCAGCTTGTGAATGTGCCATCAAAATCATATCATCTGCATATAATAGGACATTCACAAATATGCCATGAATTTTTAACATGTGAGTATCTACGGTGGAATAAACCCTGGAATATCATTAATATAAAGATTGAAAAGCATTGGAGCTAAGATACAACCCTGCCTGACACCTTTATGAGTAGGAATACTTTTGGTTAAAGAGCCATTTACACCAGTTCTTACTTTTAAATAGGTATTTGAATAAAGGGCCTTTACCAGGAACAAAAGTCTGGGCTCCATATTTAAATTAATTAATTTCTTCCATAAAATGTTTCTATCTATGGAATCAAAAGCTGCGGTAAGATCTATGAATGCAGCAAACACTTTTTTGCCATTTGCCAATTGTTTTGAAATAAGATGATGTAAGGTGAAACAATTATCTATTGTGGAGCGATCTGGTCTAAAACCAGTTTGTTCCTCCACAAGGAGGATTTTCCTAATTACCCAGTCCTCTATTTTGCCCAAGAGGTGTTTGGCATACATTTTTGCAGCAATTCCTATAAGACTGACTGGTCTATAATTTTGTGGGTCAGTCCTATTTCCTTTTTTATATATAGGGACAACAATTGCTACTTCCCATCCTACTGGAATGAATCCTGTGTTGTTTATATAAGAAAACAAACCTGCAAGTAATGGGGCCCACCAGTCAGTATGGTTTTTAAAGAGTTCTGGTGGTAAAAGGTCCTCTCCTGGAGCCTTGTTGGGTTTCAAGGAATGGATGATAGATTTGACTTCTGCCACTGACACTGAGGGCCAAAGAGGGAGGTTTTCAAAATATGTAGAATCAATTATACTTTCCTGCAGGGGTCTTTGGTTTGACTCAGTAAATAAACTTGTATAGAAATCCTCCCAGACTGAGGCAGGTATAGAAATGTCAAGTTGAAAATTGCGTTCCTTCAATAAACCTGAGACGGAATTCCAGAAAAATATTGAATTAGTTCCTTTTGCTGATAATTCCAAGTCTGCCCATATTTTAGCCGTATAAAGAGCTTTTTTGGACACAATAAGTTTCTTACATTCACGCCTGATTTGTAGCACTTTGGAATGATTTTTTATGTTAGGATAACTCTGGGCCATACACATTGCTGCCCTTAAATGTTTCCTAGTATGTAGACAATCAGAATCAAAACAGTTCATACTGTTTTGAAAATGATTTCTAGCAAGAACTTTATCTATTGGAAATTTCCTCAACGAGCTAGACAAAAGAGCGTATTGTGTCAAGATCTTGTCTGGGCATTGAAAAGGAGTAGAAATAGAATTTCTCCAAGACTGAACCTGCTCTGAGTTTAGATAGGTGGCTAATGCCTTTGTATCTATCTTGACCCACCTAAGTCTTCTGTTTTGCCTAATTTCAATATTTGCTAGTAACCCCTTATCATATGGCATAAATGATCTAATATCTGATCTGGCTGCAAAATAAACTGTAATTGGCTGATGATCGCTGTCTTCTCTCACATGGGCTTGAATATCTGAGAATAACCCAGACTTATTTTGAGAAACACAAATATAATCTAGGACACTACTGGAGTTTCCTCTATGAAATGTAAACGAATATATAAAATCAGATTCTTTGCCTCCTAAAATATGAAGGTTACATTTATAAATTAGTGAGACCAACTGAGAACCCGCCATGTTCCTTTTGGAATCTCTAGAACGCCAGGGTGGGTTATTAATAAGGTAGTCCTCAGGAATAACACCCAGTCGTACAAAATCAAATAAAGAAGCCCCCACTCTGGCATTAAAATCTCCCGCTAAAATTACAATAGCATTGGGGTAATTAAGGTTTATCTTCAACACTAGATTTTCTAAATTTACCCAAATGTTGGGAGAAAAGCGTGGAGATGAATATGGTGGCAGATAAATGTTCACTACTACTACTACAACTGCTTCATAAGAAAATTTAACCGCCAAATAGAAAGGAGAATCAAAACCAAACACCAGTTCCTGGCCTTGCCAACCCAACTCACCCTTGGCAAGTATCAACAATCCTCCCAATGCCCTTCCTTTAGTCTTGTATTTCACTGCCAGGACTGACCAGGAATTAAACCCTGGAATGTGAATCCTTTCTTCCTCTTTGGTCAGCCAAGTTTCTTGCAGAGCTAAAAAATCAAAGCCAGAGAGAAATTCCAACAAGTCTCCATCAGATACTCGATTTTTCCAACCGGCAATGTTCCAAGTAAGTAGGTGGAGAAAAACCTTGCAATTAATGTCGGCAGACGGCCCCATTGGAGACTTGAAATTTTGGGTTAGAGTGCATGAGGCTTTTAGTCAATCAGCAGGGGTGATGTTGTCTAGAATGCCTTCTGTATCGAAGAAGACACATTGATTTACAAGTTGTCTGCCTTCGCCATTGTCTTGTTGATGAGAAGGCACCAACAGAGATTGGGGAGCAAGACAATTATGATGAAATACTTTAACAGGTTGAAGAGTGAAAGTAGAATCAGCATCCAAACAAATGAAGTCCTCACTAACTGGTAAGAATGTTCCAGCCTTGAGTTCTTTCCATAACCCATTTTGAACTTCTCCTTCAAATGCTGTAGATCTAGCATATGCGGGACTCATTTGAGACATTTGGTTGGAAATAGAATCCTTAGGACTCAATTCTACTCCACCACCAGCATCCGATTTTAACACACAAGATACTTTAACTTTCTGCAAATTATCTGAGACTGGATTGAGCAATGCCATTTCCTCACAATCGGCCTGTGTTTCTAGACTTTTCTTTTCTGTTGAGGTAGTAGTATTTTGTTGAACAGATATATTTTCACAGGCCTGAGTACTTAGTAGTGCCATATTTATTAATGGCTTTGCCATAGATTGCGTTGTTTTCAATGACTCTCTTAATTCATCCAGTCTTTGTATAACATTTGATTGCTCTGATTGTGGTAACTCCCCAAATAAGTCAATCAGCATTTCTTCTGGCATTTCCTCACTCAAGGTCATTGCTGTTGTAGCAACTTCATGATTATCTGTATGTTTGCTACTGCCATCAGAACTTAAAGCAATATTGCCCTCTTTCAAAGACTGATCTAGGAGAGGGCTCACTTTCTCTGAGCTAAAAACACGTATTGGAAATTTTGAAAAAGTGCTTTAAAAAGCATGCTGGGAACTATAGGCTGCTTAAATATTAACAAAACTCGGATATAGTCTCTTCTGGATGGCAGCCATTCAGCATGCACTAAGTCTATCAGAGAGCATTCACACCGGAGCAGCAGGCTCAACGAGAGCATAACAGCTCTATCGCCCCATCTCCCTCTATTCATTTTATTATCATAAATCTGCAAGGTAATCTGTTTGGTTTTTAAGTAATAACTACATGGATTTCCTCTCTGCCTTTTTTCTGGTTGAGAGCTATTTTCTTTAGAGATATTCTTTCTTCTCCTTTCGGTTTTGGGAGTGGGGCCAGCTTTAGTTTCTGTATTAACCCCTTGATGACTGTTGGTGGGAGTAGTAGTAGATATCTTCCTGTTTCGTTCTGTTTTATTTGGATAGCTCTTAATGAATTTTGCAACGGACTCCTTCAGGGAGTTAAACTGATCCTTAATTGATGTTAAAAGTTCGAAGATTGAAACCACTGTCTGTGCAGTAAGCAAGCACTATCTAGATATAAAGTCTGTTACATTCTCCCTCTTTAAGTCCATAACAACCCCCTCCTGCATAAGCATAGCAGCTGCCGAGCAAGCTGCTGTAGTCTGGGAGGGGGAGACATTTTCTGTAAGGCAGGAGGAAAGTTCTAAGAGCTGTTGACTTTCTAGCTCTGTCTGTAAATCCCATTCCACTGAGCTCTGTAAGTTAGCTCTACCTGATAAGGAGTCCAAGGTTAAATTACTTACTACAGCAGTCTCTTTACTTGTAGTACTGTATAATTATCCATTTTCTGCTGCTTCAGTGGCTTAGATGAAGTCTGTGCTGCGGAGTGCGCACGTCTCTTTTTCTTTTTCCTTTTCCCCATTCCTGGGAGCTAATTTAAAATGTTGATAAATTAAAGCTAAAAAGTTGCCTCTCTGTCATAAAATAATTATAAAAGTGGTTATAAAATAGTTAAAAATAGTTAAATATATAAAAAAATTAAAATAAGGTATAAAAATAAACTACTAAAAAGTAAACTTTAGAGGAGCTCTTTCCAGCAAATGCTGCCTCGTCGCCATCTTGGCCCCACCCCTATCTCCACAAATCATGCAGCATGGTGATTTCAGACTACACTTCCTTTTCTATTCAAACATAGTGGAGTCAAATAAATTCTAAATATTTTTTTTTGTTGTATAAGTCATGGTTTAAGGTCCATTGACACTCTTGGTATAGAAGTTAAGACACTTTCCCAATTGTCTAGGCCAGGGGTCGGCAAACTTTTTTATGCCAGGAGCCATTTTGACATTTATAACATTTATAACATCACTCGAGGGCCAGGGGGCAGGGTTTGAGGGTGGGAGCCAATCACGTGGAAGGGGCACGGTTTGCAGGCAGGAGCCAATCATGTGGAAGGGGGTGGGGTTTGCGGGTGGGAGCCAATCACGTGGAAGGGGGCGGGGGAGGTTTGGAAGAAGGAGAAGGGAAAGAGAGGCTCGACTACTCCAGATATAGGAGCTGGGGGATCAAGCTTTGTGCATGGGGACTCGCTTCCCCCAAGGAGCTTCTCACTGGGGTAAGAATAGGATGGACGCGGGAGGGTTTGTGCATATAAGCGGTGGGGCTGTCCCCGCCACGTCTGCCACTGCACCTGCCGCTGCCACGGCTGCCATGCCCGCCTCCGCACCTGCCCCCGCCATGCCCACCATGCCTGCCGCCACACTGGCTGCCATGCCCAACATGCTCGCTGCCATGCCCAGCATGCCTGCCATTGCGCCTGCCCCGCCACACCCGCTGCCGCGCCTGCCCCTGCCACGCCCACCATGCCTGCTGCCACACTGGCTGCCATGCCCAGCATGCTCGCTGCCATGCCCAGCATGCCTGCCATTGCGCCTGCCCCCGCCACGCCCGCTGCCATGCCTGCCCCCACCATGCCTGCCTGTGCGCGCCCGCACGTGATATTTTATGGAAGAGCCACACTCAAGGGGCCAAAGAGCCGCATGTGGCTCGTGAGCCGCGGTTTGCCGACCCTTGGTCTAGGCAATATAGGAAAAATTCTTTATAACTCTATTTTTAAGTAAGTATTTCAAATGCCAGTTTTGGAAAAATCACTCACTACTAGCCATGCTAATTAGGGCTCTGGAAACTTGTAGTTTAATAATATATAAAGGGCTATTTATGTTCTTCTCCATGCTCTAAATTATAGTGACTGCCAACATTTCTGACAACTTCTAGGCCTCTGTATTATGACATGTCTTGTCCAATCTGAATTTCTTTGAGTCCAAGCATATGCCATTTTTCATATACAGTATGCCATTTCTTTCCAGTCCCATACATGTTTGCTTCTAAGCAAATCATGCTGTGTTCAACTGAGTTTATTCCCAGGTCAATGAAAATAACTGAAGCCTTAATTTTCCTATATATTTAAGCAATGCAATCTGAAATGTGCTTGCCTATTCTTTACATAGGATAATTACATGGCTTATGAGGTAGACAAACATTTTGTTTTTGATAGGCTTGTAAAGCAATTCTAATTAAAATCTTGTCAATTTGTCCCATTTACTAAATATTCTTCAGTATCCTCAAGACTTAATTTAGAGCTCCAGCAACCTTCATGAAATAAACATGTGGAGTCTGCAACTATTCAACTCTTGGCAGTTTACATTCTGAGCCTTCCAGTGTAATCGCATCCAATATGTCTGATTAGAAGGTAGGGACTAATTTATTTATTTTATTAAATTTATATTACCGCCCATCTCCCCCAGTGGGGACCCTGGGCGGTGCACAATAATCTAAAATAAATGCCACAAAAGGAACAACATGAGGTGTCTGTAATTAGAATTCCACTGGAAAATACCAAGTGATAGAATACCAAGCCCAGTTTAGAGAAAGGCTGGTTTTGTATATAAAAAAGGTAAAGGTTCCCCCCGCACATTTTTGCAGTCGTGTCCGCTTCTAGGGACCGGTGCTCATCTCCATTTGTTAGCTGAAGAGCCAGCGCTGTCCAAAGACGCTTCCACAGTCATGTGGCCGGCATGACGCATGCGGAACGCTGTTACCTACCCACCGAAGTGGTACCTATTCATCTACTTGCATTTGCATGCTTTTGAATTGCTAGGTTGGCAAGAGCTGCGGCGAGTGCGGGAGCTCACTCCGCACGCAGGGCTAGGGATTCAAACCTCCGAACTTGCGATCTTCCAATCAACAAGCCTGTCATCTTACCTGCTGAGTCACCACGCCCCTCTCAGTTTTGTACATACAGTAATATATATGGTTGTTTTGTATGCTTCCATTATACCAACTCAATCAGCTATCACAATCAATTATAAAAAGCTTTTATTAATTAAATATTAATTCAGTATTGTCTGTATTACATGCTATTATAGCAATTAATTGCTATGATACAATTTTACATTACTGTATGTAAAATAACATAGCTACGTTTTATTACATGCACATGCCACAAAGAATAATCTAATCCTCAGCTTAAAGTATATAAAATCAACATCATAATCTTTATTGTTGAATTGCATCTTATAAAAATTCCTGCATACTCTCAATATAACATTTCCTTAATGACCATTATTTAGGAAGTCTTACTATGTAGCATTTGTATTTCCAATGTTTATCCAACATTCCATTTCTTTTCAAGAATTGTGTGATCAAATTAGTTTACTGAAGTATGGGAAAGAATAATCAGCATAGGGTGAAGTAGACTGGCATTGTGATGTTGCTCAGGACATACACCACTGAGCAGTGTAATGGTGATGCCAGTGTCACTAGTAAACTGAGAAAAGTTTGTAGCTTACCATGCCTAACTTTGGAGTTGGCAGCCTTTGGAACTCCAAAGCCTTTACCAGTTATCTGGTAAGAAGTTGAGAGTTGCACACATGCACTTACCCCTCCAGTACATTTTCACACATACAGTATATCACCTAATCATGTGCAACAAATTTACACACATGGCACTTTACACTCTAGACCACACAAGATAGTTAGGAAAATGTGGAAAATGTGCAGAAAATGAAAACCAATCTTCTCCCTTCCTTCTATGGCCATGTTCAGCTATGTTGATATAACATCAAGCAAACCTTGAGCAGGGTTGCTCTGACAGTGATTTTCTTTTTTATCTTAGCAACCTTGTTTCAGATTCCTCTGCTTATGATGGTCCTCTGAAGCCTATTAATCAATCAGCACAAATGCTGGGTTGAATGAATTGGACCTTAGCTTCTAAAAATGACTGAATCCTCAAAATAACAGTGAATTAATGTTAAGAGAAAAGTAAATTCAATTCATCAAAATCTGAAGTGTGAAGAATAGATAATTAGATCATCAATTATAACACTAGAAGTTAGGATGCAGAAATACATTGTCCCTCCCCCTGGGGGGGGGGAAATCTGATTGAATTTTCTTGGTTGGGTTTTAGGTATAAGCTAATTGGGTTTCTCTGCTATAATTGAAGGTGGTTTGTATGAATGATGCTAAATATATTTTAAATCAGAAGTAATCAGGCCTAATCTTTGCTTGATTATTTTGATCACTAGTTTTTCTTTTAGTTGGTAATGGAAAATATATTTAATATATCACTTCCTTTGCCTGAATGAGCTTATCACTTTCTTTTCTTTGTTTCTGTGTGCATTTAAGGCTAATATGAGCAGAAAGTCTATTTAGGGAACATGGAATTGTTTTTTATTTACACATACACTGTATTTCTTAGCTATTCTTAATCAAAGTGCATTCTTCTGTATATATATACATTAAAACATGACATAAAAATGTGATTTAAGTGTTTATTCAATATATACAGAAGACTAAACAGTGTTTTTTTCAGATTAAAAGAAAGGTAGGACATGATCTGTTCTGTTTCATGCCCATTCCAATTAACCTTCTGTGCTATGTCTCTGAAAAAGGATGGTGTATTAGATTCCTCTACATCAGGATTAGCTGGACCTCCTACTGTGAACAGAGAAGTACATAAAGCACCACAGTAGCCCAGCTAAGAACAGGCAGGAAACACTAGTCAGCTGTTTTGAGTAGAAATTGTGATCGCCCATATTGGGAAGAAAGTCATTGTTCTTTTGAGTTTTAACTACTGAACTATCAAAATAAACTTTTATTGCTGGCATAATATGAAATAGGCTCCAAAATCTGGGGTCAATTTAATTTGGAAGAGCTATGGGTAAATCCTTCATTTGCAGCAGAACAAATGTTCTAATTAAATTCTTTAAACTGTTAACAGACAGTCTAAAACTCTGTTTTAATGGTTTTAAAACAAAGTGGAGAGTTTGAAAGATGAGTTAATTATGTCTCAAACATCAGAAATTACCCATTTCTTTAAAAGAAATGTATATTAAAAGGGATCACATTAGTACAAAGTCAAACTATTAGAAGGAAATTATTTTTAAACCTGAAAGTTATAATTAAATAATAAGTTACCTTTAAAAAGTTAATATCCTTAACATTAAACTGCATAATTGTCAGACTGAGTTAAAATGGGAAAGGGGGAAAAAGATGTTTAATGGAAAAAAAAATCCCTTTATAAAAAAGTGTCGAGGCGCGCGGATGGAGCGGCCTGCTTCTCTCTCCTAGGCACCAGTGATCCAAGTACTATGCAGTAAATAGACTCCAAATCAGAAGTTATATCAAATATCCTATTTACTTTATATACATACGTATTTACAGATCACTTCCACAGGTAACAAATGATACACCATCAACGATACAGCATTCACAAGGTAAAATGGGAATAATGGGAAATGAGAATGTCACTTTCGCTTCCGGGTGCTGGACTGAGTGGAGCGAAGAGCTGATAGCTCCGCGGTTTTCTGTCTGCGGCGATCGCTGAAAAATCACCCTCGAAGAGAGGGTGGGCAGAAGATTTATCACAAGGGTCGTCGAACCTGCTGCTCTATCCTGACCCCTGTATACCCACTACAGGGGAAGAGAGATTTGAGTGGTAACAGACGACTGGAACTAACATGAAAGCTCTGCAGAAACCGTGAAACTAAATAAGTTAAGTAGCTCCTCATCCAGCCTTTTAGTTGCACTTTTTTTTTTAATATTACTGGATTTATTAAGCACTAGGATTTATTTCTGGACTGTGATTTATAGATGCTGGTGTTTTATTTTTCTTTCTTGTCAGAGGAGTGTTTGAACGGTGGGTTTGGAAAGATAATTGACTCTGCCTGGAGTGAGCTGAGTGACTTTCTCTTTTGATTCTAAATATTTCTACTCTTGGTTTGCTTTCATCCTTATTGCAATTATAAGTATTTTTTTTTCCTTTGGGGACTAATTTGTCTGGATTTAAAGTTTTTATGGAAAAATGAATTACTGATTTGATATTCTTTCTTCTACCTGTTTGGGATTTTTATTATGAAAGAACTCTTTTTGCTTTTCTCCATAAGTGTTTGAATATTTTTTGAATTATATAAGTCACTTTATAGAATTTTTATGAATGCCTTGGACTCCTTCTGTATATAAATTAGACGACTTATTCATGGTTGGACTGTGTGGATATAAGCTGCCGTGAGAAACCTTGGGATTGTTTATCTTTTTTGTTATTATTTTGACTACAATAAAACCTCTCTGTTCTTTTTTTATCTTTTATTTACTTGCTCTTACGCTTGGACATACAATTTTAATGGACTAGATTTTTTGCTATTCTGATAATTACATTTAAAGGACTATTTTTATTTTTAAAAGTTTTTTTATTCTCCTATTATTAAAGGGGGAGAAGAAGAGAGGTTCTTTGTCTTTGTCTTCCCCCTCTCCTCTCCTCTCCTTTTTTTTTTTTTTTTCCTTTTTTTCCTTCTTGCCTTTTCTCTCTTACAGGGAAACTATCTACATTATGACAATCATGGCATTAACACCTGGAGCGTCGGTGGAGCCTCTTCAGTCAGAGATGAGAAAACTTCTGGAAGTGATGACATCATTTAATAAAGAAATGAGAGAGAAGGAGTGCATTTTGAGACGGAGACAAGTTCCAGAACAGTTGAATGAAGATGTAGGAGAAAGGACTGTTTCTATATTAGATAAACCCTTGGAGATAAAAGAACAAGACCTAGATTTGGAAATAGATAAAATTTTTAGAGAACAGAAAGTGTTTAAAGAACAAAAGTTAAGGATAATTTTTACTTTAAAAGTTAAAACATTTTTAGAGAAATATAAGACAGACATGAGGGAGGCACCAGGAGAACGTAAGAAGCATTTCATAGAATAGAATAGAAGTAAAGGATAGAGATAAATGGCTGACCTATAAGGACTTTTTATTGTTAAAATTGATGGATTGGCAGAAAAGGATAAATTGACACGTTTATTAAAAGAAAATTCAATTATTACTCTTTTAAAGATTAGAAACTATTAATGGACTATTTGGAAAATGTTGGAGGGGCAGAGCTTATAAGAGGATTTGAAGATTAAATTATATATAAATTGATATATTAGATAAGAAATGTTTTTTA
Source organism: Charina bottae (assembly GCA_023362775.1). Classification (NCBI taxonomy): domain Eukaryota; kingdom Metazoa; phylum Chordata; class Lepidosauria; order Squamata; family Charinaidae; genus Charina; species Charina bottae. The sequence continues at coordinate 244,366,171 of JALMGJ010000002.1, forward strand.
ATGTGATTTACAGATTTAGTATGTAAGATGCATTTTATAGAATAGAATAGAAGTAAGGAATAGAGATAAATGGTTGATTTATAAGGACTTTTTATTATTAGAATTGATGGATTGACAGAAAATGAGAGATTGATATGTTTATTAAAAGAAAATTTAAACTATTATTTTTTTAAGAGTAGAAACTAATAATGGACTATTTGGAAAATACTGGAGGGGCAAAGTCTATATGAGGATTTGAAGATTAAATCATATATAAACTGATATATTAGACAAGAAATGTTTTTTTAATGTCATGTATAGACCTAGCATGTATGACAAATTTTGTAAAGTATTGTGACCAGAGATTAATCGGAAGCTGACTACTTTCTATGTTTCATCTTTTTTCTTTTTTTTCTTTGCTTTACTACACCTTTTTTTCTTCTTTCTTTGATTTGTATTTTTGTTTCTCTTTCCGTTTCCAACTTTTAACTATGTATATTCAAAACCCAATAAAATATTTAAAAAAAAAAAAAAGGAAATGAGAATGTCTCTGCATATATAGTGAACTTGACCAATCACATTATAGGTCACTCTAGTTATTCACCACACCCAACCTAACTCTAAGCACCTGTTGTATGAGTCACACACTGACACATCATTCCTACAACAATGGCTGCTAATTGGGTGACTGTGCAGAATATTTCACCTCTCACCTAGAAATCAAGCCTCTCTGTATAATTCATATCTAACAGTAAATTCCTGGGTTTATCAAACCCCAACAAAAAGTTTGATTTTGGTTATTGTGAAACTGTAAATGCCCTCTGAGGCCAAAAAAGTGAGATAACAACAATAATTTGACCTTCCCTGAATGTGATTTAAAGATATTGTTTCAAAGTAAAACCTGATTGGGTGTTTCCTCACTAGCTAAAATTGCCCTGGGAAGATGTTTCTGTTGAAATAATTCTGATTATGAGATTCCCAAATGGGTTTGATCAAAGCAACATAGAGCCCAAGGTTTTAGAAAAAATAAACCAGGAGACATGTTGCCCAGCCCACAATGTAGGGATGGGTTCAGTCCAGGAGAATCCACATGGGGAGTAAAAAAAAAAAAGATGGGACTCTTGTTCCTTTTTTGCCTTCCAAAAAGGTTTTGCTTGCCAGTGAGTTTTGCACACCAATTGATTATGTCCACTTTTTTTGGCTGCTTTATTTTCCCCCCCTGCCCAATGGTTTAGGGTTATTGATTGATGGTTGATAATTAAGTCTGTGAATTTAAGTGCTGGTGCCTTAATCACAACAAGAATATCACACCAATCAATTATATCTGTGGCAAGCAAAAAATGTTCAGACATGAGACTTTAATACCAGTGGTGGGCAAAAAAGGAACAAGAACCCAGGATGGTGGCTGCACCTGCAAAATCAAAACTTCACCCCTTGTTTAACGTGTGTTGCACATGCAACATATAGAGATCACACACATGCAGAAGAGACTCCTGATTCAATTTGTTTTGAACCAGTTGTTGATCCATATGTTTATTTCTATCTCATTTCCATATGTGTCTTTGTTCTATTTTTAAAATCTGTATGACATTTTTAGTGTTTTTTAGTTTATCTCAAAGCATTTTCAAATTCTATTCTGTCAGGATAGACACTGCTGTATTTTTATACTATTTTTTTAATAAATTGAGAACATATGATATAACATTCAGGAAATGTAAAACTAGGGAATAAGTTGTGATCTACATATTTATTTGCCCAGGAAACATAGATCTGTTCTGTTTATATTGGAGTCTGGCAAAGACTTCACCCCTCAAACCTCCCTATTTGAAAGCATTACTTTTTTATTGAAAATATTTACAAGGCTATGATTATCTGATCCATTGGCAGTAATATTTCCCAGCAGAATAACATTTCCCATGGCATGCTTGAACAGTGAGACATGTAGGTAACCATATAGGTACACAGATTTCATGCTAACTATCCATATAAGTCCGTTAGAAGGAATAGCTACTGGGGAATGAGTGATAGGTAACCATCTTCTCTGTACTACAGGACTGATCCTGCTCATGCGGTTCCCTCCAAGCATGAACCTGAAGAAAAGGTGCTGCTGTTTTAAGAAAACAATGTCTTAAAAGTAATGGGAGTTAATTCATTAAAGTTAAAGTGGTATCTGGTTTTCAGGCTTGGTCAGAAGCCTGAAAAAATTAGGCTGCTTTAATCAATAGCAGACAGGTGCTGCACTAGCAGAAGATCCAAGGCACTGCTTCCAAATCATTTTTAAGTAGGCTAGGCCCATAGTCTGTCTCTCTCTCACACTCACTCACAGATATAGAAATCTATCTCATCTTTAAAACATTTTCAGATGAGGTCATGGAGAAGAAAAGAAATCAAGTAAACTAAATACTTAAAAAAAAACACTGTCATTGTATTATACACATTTCATTATAATGTAAGATTTTACTGAGAATTGAACAGTGAACATGAAAAAGCTTGGCTATTTCTAATCTTAAAATATATTTCATATTATTCAGAATTAAGAACTAAATTAAAGTTCTACTTCAGATTGCAGACGGAGAATCATATGCAAAAGAATGTGAGAGAAAGATACAGTACAAGTTGTGTTTTTCAGTAGAAGCAGCAGCATGATTAGAAATCCCCTATCTGCAATTTAAAGTTATATAATTCCAAAATGGTCCACTTTTGTTTTCAGACTGAATCTGTAAAAACTAATAAATTAGCACTTAGTGCCTGTATGTAACTATAGAAAATGAAGTGATTGGGTTTTCAAGGTGACTGAAGCTTCAGGTGTGCATTGTAGGAAGTCATTTATCTGAAAGTGAAATCACATTCAAATCCACATGTGAAATCCACATTCCTCCACAGTTGTGTTGGAGACACAACTGCATATGAAGATGTCAGAGTTTAGTATGATGGAGCTCAATCTAACTGACCCCCTTTCCAGCAAGTCATTTCAACTTTTACTTACTTTTTATTTCAAGTTAATATTGTTAATTTACACCTTCTGTTACCAGGTGTAAATTAAAATTTATTTAGATATTAACATACATGTATGTTTCTTTTTAATCCGTTCAATTGTGTCTGATTCTCAGAGACTGCCTGGACAAGTCCCTGCAGTTTTCTTGACAAGGTTTTTTGGAAGTGGTGTGCCATTGCCTTCTTCCTAGGGCTGAGAGAGAGTGACTGGCCCAAGGTCACCCAGCTGGCTTTGTGCCTAAGGCAGGACTAGAACTCACGGTCTCCTGATTTCTAGCCTGATCCCTTAACCAGTACACCAAACTGGCTCCCACATTTATGTTAGTATCTGACACATGATGACTAAGAGTTTATCTTAAGACACTCAATAAATTACTATAAGCATTTATCCCAGAGTATATATCAGAAAATCTTATCAGCATTGGAAGTAGACTTCTAGGAAAGTCCACTTTCAAACAATTTACTTCCAGAATTGTCATGTTCATGAGTGCTACTTTAAAGTTAATGGATGTTTTATACAATATATTGTATACATACAATAAAAATGTAGAACAATAACAAATATTACGTGTATGCAAATATACATAAATACAATATGAGGTGGACTCTGACAGCAGTTGTAATTCATTTGGAATGTACCAAGGATGGAGAATTTATCCAGGGAACAACAATAAAACAGTGGGACAAGCAGGTGCGGGCATGAGGCAGTGTTTAATGGCAGATTAAATAGGCAAAAACACATTTGGATTATTTGATACATGTTACAATTCCTGGAAACATCTAAAAGTGCTGAGGGCATCTATTTATTCTGGACCCAAGGAAGCCTGGGGTGGGGCACCTGTCCATGGAATATTGCCAGAGAATTTCTGTACCCAGCTGTATAGTGAAAGGTTTGCTTAGACACTTCAGTTTTTCAAGGCTGAGTAACATCTGCCCAAACAAGCAAGGAAGGGGTATCACTTAAACATAGGTTTTCCTACCACCAGTGAATGTTGCCTAGGCTATTTCAGTTTTCCCGCTTCTAGCACTCTTGAGTTCAAACATAGCCTCACACTAGTTGAGTTAGCATCTAATGTGCAATTTGCTGGTTTTTAATACATATGCACCAGCTCCTCAGAAACCCTTTATTAAAGCAAAACATCCCTTCAAACTTTGCAGAGCCCTGCAATTTAATAGTCAATGTGTCTGATGAGAATCACCTCCCTATTGTGTTGATCAATAAAGCCACTATAGACTATCATTAGGAAGATCCTCACAGCCAATTTGTCAATCCAGCAGTCATCTAAATGAGCCCCCTCACTTTTTTTCTAAGCACATCTGCTACCATATTAAAGACAGCTGAGCTCACATCTGTGTTTTGATTAGCAGAAATAGAAGGCATGGATCCCAAATTAAGCACCTATCAACCAGATTATCAGTGCCATCTGATTTTATCACATTTCTTTAAAGCTTTTTGATTGTATGATTGCACTGAAATGGAGAAAAACAATATCTGAACCAGTTCTACATTCTTCTACACATCCAAACTTTTCTCTCTTATGTTCAAATCTAAAACTATGAAAAAAGCCACTTGGATTATGCTGACATACCAGCAGCTATGGAATAAGAAGAAAGGAAAAAACTGTCATGGATCTTCTTATGTGTTTCCCGTAAAACTGAAAACTATGCACTATTTTCTGTAATGCCGCCCTAACAAAATGCCAGAACTAAATGCATGCTTGGGACTGTTTAGCAGGGCCCAGCCCTTCACAGAGGACCCATTTTTCATCAACTCTTTCAAACTGCCTTAGGTCAAATTCAGCCCAGACTCTTTATAATACATCCATTCCAGAGAAGATCACTAGACTGGGAGAAATTTATTGCACTGTGAACTGGACAAGCTGACTTGTTTCCCTTTGATGTACAGACAGCTTAGAGGCACCAAGGGGGGAGGGAGTTACTTTACGCATCTACATAGCTTTGTAAATGACCCAAAGTCTGAATTTTGCAAAGAGACTGCTTGTACATCAACCTCTATTACTGATAGAATGTCACTCTTGGTTCTCTTTTTAAAAATATTTTTTAACATAATTCTCCTTTGATAATGTATTAATTCACTAGCGGGCAAATGAGAAGATTGTTACTCTGTCTTTGCTATTCTGTGTTTAGTACAGAACTGTTGGTTCAGACTTAATCCTTCCTAGCTATGAGTGACTCAAAAAGTCGATGGGGTTACAAAAATGAATGTCTGTATATATGAATACATATGTAATCTCAAGGAAAAATACAACAATTGTAAATATTCATCCTCAAATTTCTATCCAGAACATTGTATTAATGATGAACATGTTATTACTAAAATTTATAAAATGCTATTGTAAATGAATTTAGAAGATTAATATGTTAAAGACTGTATGATTAAATGAGCTAAGAATTTTGGATATAATATCATGCTTGAGCAATGGGAGAATATATGGAATAAAGTTTTGAAATTCACTCTTAACTATAATTTGAAAGAGAACTTTTATAAAATGATGTATTGTTGGTACTTAACACCTGATAAGTTGTCAAAAATGTTCAGTGGGGTATCAAATGTGTGTTGGAAATGTTCCCAGGGTGAAGGAACATTTCATCTTTGGTGGTCTTGTGAGAAGGCAAAAGCATTTTGGGAGCTAATATGTATTACTATTCAAAAGATTCTTAAGAATAGTACAATTGAAACCAGAACTGTTCCTTTTGCTCTTGATGGACCAACAGCTTGAAAGAAAACATGGGACTTTGTTTTTGTATATGATACCAGCGAGACTTTTGTATGCACAAAGATGGAAAGATGCACAAATTCCCACATTGGAAGAATGGATGGTGAAACTAATGGAGCTGGCTCAGATGGCAAAACTGACAGCACTTGTGAAAGACCACAATGCGATGGGATTTGTTTCTACTTGGAAACCGCTTTTGGACTATTTGCTTGTAACTGAAAAAAATAAAGTATTGATTTTGGATTTTGATGACTAATTGGTTTGTTTTTATAGAAATAATGTTGACTAAGGTTTAATTAAAAATAAGAGATTAAGATAGTTTACTAGGTACTTATATCTGTGTTGGAGAAGGTCAGGAGTCACCTTCTTAATTTCTTTTTTATTCTTGCACTTTTTAATGTTTTCTTTGTCTTTTTTCTTTAACTCTGTACTCTAACTATTCTGTATTTTGTATTTTAACTTTTCCTGAAACTCTAATAAAGTTCTAAAATAAATAGATAGATAGATGATAGATAGATAGATAGATAGATAGATAGATAGATAGATAGATACCATATCCTTAATTAAAGCACGATCAAACCTCTTAAATTGTTGTGTTCATTTTTTGGCCCAAACCATTTTTCTCCATTTTTAAATGCTAACTGCACAGCTGCACCTGCTGCATTACAACTTCAACACGCCTTCACCTTTGGTCATGCTGGTTCAGAAGGTAGGAGCTGGAGTCTAAGAAGAACTCCTTATTTCTCTGGAGGGCAATATTGTGAAGAAGCCATGTAATAAAAAAAAATGAGAAAGCATTTCAAAATGGGAGTTAAGTCCATGTGTGTAAGTTGCACATTACCAGTACATTATACCAGTATATTACTTTATTTACTTCAGAAAGTAGTAAGTCAGCCCTGCTGAATCTGGAAGTTTCTGTTGAATGGGAATTTTAACTTCTGCTTGAAATTCTTGTTCTGATGGCAGAATTCAACAAAAAGCATTGAGCAGCACAGCACAGCAAGTTACAGTGTAGGAAATGTAGGTTTCATTTCCTTTCTTCCACAGAGAGTTCAACCCCACTTCTGTTTTGTATTGGAAAAAGAAATATGAGAGGTTAATAAAATTGCAGTCAGCTTGATTTGGTTCCCAAGATAGTCTGCAAGTATATGCAAGAACAGTTTGAGCTGCTCTGACAATGATCACCAGTCCCTTGGGAGACTAGTATATAGTCTCTATAGTATATAGAGATAGTATAACCTAGAAACATATTTAGGATTCCCTTACCAACTTTGCTCAGACTGAAGAAGCTCCTTGGATAAGGAGCGAAACGTTTCCACTGAGAAAATAGAAATCCAGTTGACATGATTCAAGCTACAGACAATTCCACCTGGATGACTGAGAACCTTCATAGACATATTGGGAGACTAGACTTAACCCTTGAAAATTACTGGTACAAAACACGCAGCTTCTAATCATTTTGCAAAACAGCCAGTAACACCTACCAGGTATATGTCATTTTTCTCTTACTCTGGTTCTGATTGTATAAAACTTACTTTCACAGAGAAATCTCTCCTCAGAAAACTTGGTGTTAGGGTGACACACTTTATTGTGATACCTATTTAAAATATTTCTGCAATTTGTCATGCATGGTAAGAAAAATCTTCCAGATGACATTCTGATAATCTCGGGTCCCCATGAAGCCTGTTGCATAAATATGCATAATAACAAAAGATAATTCTGTATCTCCCATCTTTTCTCAGAAATCCTACTGATCCTGACCCAATTTATTCATTTTTATCTCCTCTTCCTGTTTCCCCTATGGAATGCATGCAAGCGTTTATTTTGCTGTTTACTTTACATAGCAGCATCAAACTGCTTAGAATTACATATTTTAATCAGTTGAAGTGATCACTGTAGCTTTCCACTTTCCATCACTCTCTTTGCTTCCTTTGGTGAGCAACAGGAAAATGCCTGCATTGGTTTTACAAAGCAAGTATAATGCTCCTAAAATGTGTGGAGTTTGTGCCTGTAAAATGAGTAGCATCTGTGAAAAGAAAATAATCATACATCAGTGTTTATGCTCGAATGATAAAAACTAAAGATTAGGGGTATGCAAAGCTTCAAAGGGGTGATTTGCTTTGAGCAAAGAACCCTTTCCAAGCTGTTTAGAAAAGCAATAATTTCCACTTCAACAAAATGGTTATGTTGCTTTCTTTATGGTGTTCCAGTTGCATCCAGTAGCCAGAGAAGGTATGTGCAGAAGGATGCACTCGGAGTGACACAAAACTTCTTGATGAGGCAACTAACATCATCTCTGCAGTGTCAAATACCTCACTGAAACAAACTACAACTACCTCAAACAAGCTTACTAAATAATAACCAGAGTTTCCAGCCTATAAAAGCAAGTGAAATGACACAATGATATGATATTACTATTAGTTTAAATATTTCTAATCTATAGTATAACTTAGAGCCAGTTTGGTGCAATGGTTAAGCCACCAGGCTAGAAATTGGGAGACTATGAGTTCTAGTCCTGCCTTAGGCACAAAGCCAGCTAGGTGACCTTGGGCCAGTCATTTTCTCTCTGCCCTAGGAAGGAGACAATGGCAAACCACTTCTGAAAAACCTTGCCAAGAAAAATGCAGGGACTTGTCCAGACAGTCTCCAGGAGTCAAAAACTCACTTGAAGGCGCGCGCACACGCACACACACAATAAATAGTATAACTTAAGGCACAATAAACAGAATGCCAATCATTTGCTATTTCTTTTAGAGTCAGGCCAGTGTGCTGAAAGTCATGGAAACTCACTGGCTGACTTTGACCAGCTTCCCTTTTTCATCCCAATCTACCTCACAGGGGTGGTATTGTGAAGTAGTGATAAAATGGAGATCCCACAGAGAATAGCTCATGCTCTTGGAAGAAAGATGAGATATAATTCTAACACGTAAATAACTGCATTTTTCTTCCTTAATGCAGCCATACAAAATTCCTATAGATTGAAGTATTGTGATTCTACAGTACTGTTAAATAAGCAAAGCTGCTTTTTATGAATTTGTAAACTTAGTGGAAGAAGCCCTATATTTGGGCTGAAATAGCTAATTACATTTTCTCATGAAATATCAGAACAGCATTAGCAGAGAAGGATTTGCTGGATTTGCTATTTTAGTTTCCAGCCTTGGATATTTTGCACCTTGACTTGAGGGTTGGTATCCGGAGTTGCTATTCTACCTATTCCATCAAAATGTATTGAACTAGCCTGGTATTTATTTTGTAATTTTATTGTATTTTACACAAAGAGAAGTAAAAAGAAAAAAGGGGAAGAAAGAATCCACAAAGGCCTTTGTGTATATTATACCTTTGTGTATAATAAACAAAGAAATATAACATAACTAAATTATTAATATTGATTTAGTTCACTTTTCATAGAAGAAAAAATAAATGTAAGCCTAAGGAACAGGCTTTGCAATCCAAATTTGCAGTTTTCCAAATGGGATTCCTAGCAGTTTAATGCTTGTACATATATAGTAAAGCACACTCTTTATATCAGCCTTTCTCGACTTTTTGACCCTAGAGGAACCCTTGAAATATTTTTCAGGCCTTGGGGAACCCCTGCACATTCAGGCTCAAATACAGGCCAGAAGTTACAAAATTATTATATTCATTTCATGTGTAGGCCTGTATATATGCATTAACAGTATTCTTAAACTAAAAATAAAGAATGAAACTTACCTCTTTAATGTGAAGTTGCCCAAATTTGAAATAATTTTTAAAATAAATCGTGATCTCCCAGGGAACCCCTGGTGACCTCTCACGGAACCCTAGGGTTCCCTGGAACCCTGGTTGAGAAACCCTGATTTGGACTATTGTATAATTGATGGAGAAAAAATGTCTTTCCAACCTTATAATAGCAGCAAGCATTATCTATTTCTGCTGTCTGAAAAGACAGAAGGAAAAATGTCTCTTTGGGTGACAGGGACAACATCTGGAAGTCATACATTCTCCATATCCCAAGAACTCATAAAAATTATGTTTTACAGTAGCTATTTTTTTCTCAGCAGTGATGGCCAAATTCAGCTGGTACTTTAAGAAAACCGCTCTTACATTCAGCTTGTCCTTGAAAAGATCTGTCAGATTTATAAAGAAAATGGCAAATTTTCATAAGTTTTTTTTAAAAAGATATTACTTTCCTGGACTATTCAAATAGGCACAATTATTCTCACTAGGAAGAAAACTGTATTTTGATCTGCCTTTCATGAAGCTGTTAAAGATGAAAAACCTGTCAGAGAAAGAGATGATAGCCATAATTCAGCATTTCAGATCTGGCTAAAAACATAGAAATTCAAGGTGAGACTTCTAAGAACTTGGCCAGGCTTCCCCAATTTTATGTCCTCCAGATGTGTCCCATAATCCTCTGGCAGTCATGGCTAATGGCCACTGCAAGTCACAGATTATGCAAACTAAAGCACCAAGCTGAGGAAGACAGAGCTTAAGCAGTCAAAACCTGGATAGAAGAAGCTACTAATTTGGCTTTCACCTCCGTTCTATTCTTAATATGAATGATATCCATCTCATTTATGAAGAAATTAGGATAAATCCTTCTTAAAAAGGAATTAGTGAAATGCTTACTTATCTCCATTCCTCAGAAAAGGAGCAAATGTTGCATATGATTTCTTTCCCTACCAAACATAGGGAAAGTAGAGACATTTTTGTCTTTGTTAAATTCCTCATCTTCCCCCACAACATCCCCAGCAAGATGACACATTTTAGAACTAATATTTTCCACAATGTCCCAAATATCTTGCATGATAACTTGACAAGAATCCAAAAGGATCTGTTTGAGGTCTCGATGGAACTCTGAGAAAGTCTGCTTGAAATCTTCCATGTCTCACTGATTAAATTATGGCACCCCCTAGGTACTTAACCAGCAAAAGTAGAATGTAATGGAAACTTTTCAGAATGTGTTTATCAAAGTGAGAGTCCAGTAACTGGCAGTTTCCCAGAAAAAGTAGCAACAGAAAGCTGAAGGTTCAAACCAGCAGATTCAACATGTAGGAAAATATTAAAAACTTTAAATTCAGTACAAAAATAATAACAGAGAGACAAATATTCACTTCCAGTCCTCCTTAATATTTAGATAGGAAACAAGCAGAAACTTAAAAAGATTTTTAAAAAATTAATCCCAAGAACAACGATGAGCACCAAGAGATATCTCTTCTCCTTGATGTAGAAAGCCTTTCTTAGGGTACATAATCTTAAAAAGATAAAAATTGGATGATTTAGAAATGGGGTGGCTGGTCTTAGTGTCCCTTTAAGGCTACAGTGCGGCTTGGAAATGGTGATGTCCCAGCCTCCCGGTGGCTCTTACCAGATTAGCGCAAACGCTGTTTACGATCCTTTGGCTGCAAGTCACCATTCTGGAGGGCAGATGGGATGATTCTGGGCATTTTCTGTCCATGAAAACGCTCCAGTGCTTCAGGAAAAACCTGCCTGAGCCCCAAAAAACCCTGTCTTATTGTCAGTTCTGCCCGCAGAGCCCACGAGCACAGCTGTTCAGTCCACCATGTCCCCACCGGAAAGTTTCTGAGATTTCAGTGTTTCTTTTTGAAGAAATAATTTTGGATTCCAAGAACAACATTTAGGTGTCTTGAAATACTTTGATTCCTGCATGTCCTTTTTTGCCAAGCTTTGATTTAGAAAACACTTATAAAATATTGAGCAATATCCAGTGTCACCTTGCGTGGACTTCCACTGATATGATGAATTTTTTTTTCTTGTTTCCTCTCTCAAGTCAATTTGAGCTTTTCATTCCCAATCTCAAAACAAGTGACTCTGGTCAGTGTACAACAAAGCTAAAAAAACCAGTTAATTAATAAATACTAAACAATTATTATAATAATTATTAAAACCTTAAAAAACTATAAAAAGAAGGAATATTAGGCAAAGATATGTTTTATTTATTTATTATTTAAATGTATATGACTGCCGAACTCCCCCACGGAGTTAATTTGTTAATGTTAATAATAGTGGAGCCACCTTAATAATTCACCAGTCCCCTGGGGTCTGCAGGCCAGATGGCACAACCAGGTTTTGAGGGTCCTTCAGAAGGACAAAAGTTATGAAGTCAGCCTCACTTCAGGGGGGATGATATTCCATAGAGCGGGCACCACAGCAGAGAAGGCCCACCTCATAGGGCCTGCCAAATGTAGATCCCTAGCTGATGGGACCTGTAGCATGCCCTCTCTACTGGATCTGGTGGGACAAAAGCAGGCAGGAATTTAAATCTAGGTGTACTTTGTCCTTTTCTATTTCATGTGGTCATTCTGTAGCAGAAATGACCTATACAGAAATATGCATGTTAATGTGAATGTGCTCTGCAATTATTATTATTATTATTATTATTATTATTATTATTATTATTATTATTTATTCCTCCTCCTCCTTCTCCTCCTCCTCCTCCTCCTCCTCCTCCTCCTCCAAAATAGGAAACGTCAATGAGCCCTCCCTTGTGAATTTCAAAACTGAAATACACTGTACCACATTTCGGGAGGGACCAACATATGTATGTCTGAATATTTTATGAAAAAGAGAGAAATATGTCAGGGAAAGTGGAAAGTAAAGTAGTTTGAATTCTACAGTGATCCTCTCAGCTTCTCATGTTTAGCTTCTGATCTTTCAAGATCAGGGAGGAAGAGAAAGATAGATGATAGATAGATGATAGATAGATAGATAGATAGATAGATAGATAGATAGATAGATGATAGATAGATAGATAGATAGATAGATAGATAGATAGATAGATAGATTATTTATTTATTTATTTCAATATATTGTCTCTTGGCTAAGACTGAAATAGTTTTACCTATAACAGAAAGTAGATTTATTTAAAGAAATATGTTAGAGAGATAGCAAAGCCTACCACTTCCTGTATCAGTTTGAGAGTCAGAAAAATGTGTTCCTGCCTATGTGGGTGTGCCGAAGGAAGGCAGAAGGAAGTGACTTTGATTAGCAATCTCTTATATAAAGAGAAGGCAGTGACAAAGAGAGAACATAGTGTAAATCCATAACTCTATATATCCCCCACTACCTCTTGTGGTCAGTAGGCTATGAGGTCCACTTGGTCCTTGGCTTTTCAGTATCTTTGTGACATTATGACACCTAATCCATTGGCAATCTCAATAATTATGTGACGGGGTGCAAGAGAGAGAGATAGGGAGAGAGAGAGAAGGAGAATGAGATTCATGTGGTAGGGCTACCAACTCTGGGCTACAAAAGTCAGTTATGAGTTTGACTTTCCTGAAGTCCAGATATATATTCTTCTTACAGTAGAAAACATTGATTTTCTAACTTGAATTTGTAAGATTGTCTCCGAGTATTTGTTTGAATACCAATTGAATTCAGGAAAAGAACAGGTTTGTTACATACTCTTTGCTGGAGTATGTGAAGCTTCAAGTGTTGCTGTTAACTGGATACCACATTTCTCACCTTCCTAATCACTAGCTAACCACTAAAGACCATATATAACATTGGTTTGCTTTTTTCAAGGCTTTAGTGAAATGAATGATGGTCACTCTGACATGAATTGCAATCACAGTTTTTCAAGTAGAAGCATTTAGAAGAAATATATGCTAAAAACCACATTTCTGCAATTGACTATACAGCTGACATTTGCGCCAAATATAGCAAAGATGATTACAGAACCTAGCAGGTATGGACTGAAGCATAAATAAAGGAATATATTAAATATATGTCACACTAAAAGAAAGGTTTAAAAAAATAAAGTACAGGTGAGGTTCTTCTTTCCTTCCAAGTGATAGACAATCTCTCCCTTAAATTGTCACATATATACAGTATATATATACTGTATATGTCCATGTAGTTATCTTGGCAACAGTATGGAAGTATTTATTTATTTATTTATTTATTAGACTTTTATCACCGCGCCATCTCCCCCACAGGGGACTCTGGGCGGTTTACAAACATAAAAATTAAAATTCTACTAAAAATATACAATACAATATATAATTACTTATTATTATAAATTAAATAGAAAATCCAAGCGGGCGATCTCAACCAACCTAGGACCCACATGATCTTAAAAGGGCTCTAAGACACCAACCATACCCATGAAGAGCTATTCCTATTCCCGTCCCACGTGAGGCGGCACAACCAGGTCTTTAAATTCTTCCGGAAGGATAGGAGTGATGGGGCCTGCCTCACCTCCGGGGGCAGAATGTTCCAAAGGGCAGGTGCCACTGCCGAGAAGGCACGCCTTCTGGACCCCGTCAACCGAAACTCCCTTACCGACGGGGTCCGAAGCATGCCCTCTCTACATAATCGAGTGGGACGGTTTGAAGTTATGGGGATGAGGCGGTCCCTCAGGTATCCTTGTCCCATGCCATGTAGGGCTTTAAAGGTCAAAACCAACACCTTGAATTGCACCCGGAAGCATACTGGTATCCAGTGCAGCTGGCGTAGCAGAGGTGTCACATGGGCCGATCTAGGGGCACCAATAACTGCACGTGCTGCCGCATTCTGGACCAGTTGGAGCTTCCGGATACTCTTCAAGGGTAGCCCCATGTAGAGCGCATTGCAGTAGTCTATATGGGAGATGACCAGGGCATCTATAGTAGTGTGCTATTGCTTTGTTCTGGGATATTTTTTGATTTCCCAGTCTGGTCTACACTCTAGGGTAGAGCTTTCCAAACTTTTCATCTTGGTGACAGACTTTTTAGACATGCATCATTTCACGGCACACTCTTACAGCAGGGCATCATTTCGCGACACACTCTTACAGCAGGGCAGAAGGCAAGCACTAGGACCTGCGTGGAATCCTGGCAGGGCTCGGAGGCAGCAGCAGCGGCGACACACCCAGACACTGCAACCGGCACACTAATGTGTCGCGACACACAGTTTGGAAAGCTCTGCTCTAGGGTTTCTCATCTGGTTGTTAACCCCATCTTATCTCGCTTAGCTTTTTGAGGCCAGATGGGTGCTGTCTGCTGTCAACTCTTTTCTGTTTCTTCTCCTCAAAAGGAAATAGAGACAGAAGTACATGTAGTGTTAGCCAGATTTTGTTGGCCATTAGCAACATATTATTAGGGAACAGGGCTAAAACTGTCACTAAATAGTCTGTGACAGGCCTTCGCAATACAATTCTGTGCATTGCTATTCAGAAATAATCTCACTCAATGAACCGAAGTTAATCTACCTTATATTCAACTCACTTTCTGGCAAATATATTGAAACATTCATGTTGGGGTAGTTTTGGGGGGCAGGGGGGCAACAATATAGCATGGTTTGCCATTTTCTTCTACAATTTTTTTTAAAAAATTATTTCCCAGTCTAGTCAACAGTGCTGGTTTTCCTGGTGCCCTCCCATCCAAGTATTAGCCATGCCCAACCCTGCTGATGCTTTTTGATGTCAGTTAAGATCATCTAGGTGCTCTGGCTGTCCAGGTACTGAACTGTAACTCTGACACTTCTGGCCAGTATAACCAATGGTGAGGAATACTGGGAGTTGTACTTGAGCAGCATTTGGAAGCTCAGTCCTGGTGTATAGCCTTACAATTTCTTTTACCTGTTTACTAAAAGTTCCTACCGAAGTGCAGCCTTCATTGGCTTGCTTTGAACTCTATCAGTATATTCACCAAAACAGTATGTTTTCTTTTTTCATTCTGGGCAACAGATCACAAGTCCAAAAACCTTGCAAATATCAAAAATGTTCAAAGTTTTATGTATGGAACTGGAATGACATGGATGTAAAAAAGAAAAAAAATCCCTGAGGGAAATGTGAGTTTATAATTTCTAATTTAAAGTAGCGAGATTCTGAATGAATGAATTCTGACTTCAAGTATGAATTTGTCAGCTGCCAGAACATTTAGGATTTATTTTTTGTTCCATTTATATCTCATTTTCTCAAGATCTCAAGGCAACAGACATAGCATTCTCTTTTCCGCATTTATTTATTTATTATTTATTTATTTATTCAACTTATATCACCGCCCATCTCCCCCCGCAGAGGGGACTCTGGGCGGTTTACATAAAGTTAGCAATAAAACATATAAAAACATATAAAATACAGTACTTAATATAAATAAATTAATAAAATGTAAAAATGTATAAAACCCAAGAGGCTCTGGTGTAGTTTAAAGAACTCTACGGAGCCAGCCATCCCCAAGCGGAGCTTTTGCCCAACAACAAGAAGAACCCAGTAAAGTAGCTTGGGCTGAATGAAAATGACTGGCCCAAAGGGACCCCATGAGCTTTCACAGCTGAGCGTAAACTTAAATGTGGTAATCCATAGTCCTAATTCAATAGTTTAACCAGTAATCAGACAATCTGATCGATTCCTAAATAAATCTTCTCTTTCTCTTTGTTCATACAGTGTCTACTTTATCAAAGCTTTTAGGTTCTGTTTATGAACCTGACTGGCTTTTAAGATCAGCATTAGAGATCTATTTCTTGGAGTCCCCAGCTTTTGAGATACCCAGACAGAATAAACTTCTTCCTCTTATTGCTTCTATTAGTGGCAAAAAGCATTATATAAGATGGCAGGTAAATACAATTTGGGGCCCTCCTTCACTCCTCACACTTAAAATAACCTAACATTTTCTTTTATTTCATTACAATTGAGAGCATTAGTTTACGTAAAAGCTGTTAGGTTTATGTTTGACAAGGTTGGGGGAAATAAAAGAAAGGAAAAACAGTGGTTGGACAGGATGACTGGAACATCCTTGGAAGAGTTACAATTAATTACTAAATATAGGTCAATATGATAAGCATTTCTCCATCCAGTGATCAGGAACCAAATCTGACTCAATGCTACCTAATTAACTATGAGCAGTAAAAATGTGTTACTGAATTGTGGAATCAGCATTTTGAGTAATTTAAAAATAGATAACATATTAACCCCTAAAAATTGCTTCACTCACATGAAGATATGTGGTCTGGCATGAAAACTTTAAAGAAATTCTGTCCAGAATGCTAGAATGTCTAGCACATTATTTCTAGTTTAGGAAAAAAATTGATAAATATTTTAGTTTGTGTTGGGGTTTGTATATACCCAGGAATTTACAGATAGATAAATTATACTGGAGAGGCTTGATATCTAGGTGAGAGGGGAATTATTCTGCAAGTCACCCAATTAGCAGCCATTGTTGTAGGGATGATGTGACAGTGATGACTCATACTACAGGTGCTGTGGTTTAGTTGGGTGTGGCAGATGATGAGAGTGACCTATAATGTGATTGGTCAGTTTATGTATATAAGCAGATAAGATCTGCTGTTCTTTCTTCTCGTTGCTGTTAAACTTCTCATTGCTGTATTCCATCTCGTTGCTGTTATCATTTGTTACTGCTGTTGGATGTATTTGGACTACGTATGTATATAAAGTAAATAGGCTATTTTATCTAATCTCTGCTTGAGTGTCTATTTACTGCATAGAACGTGGATCACTGGAGTCTTGGAAATAGGCAGCAGGCTGCCCCACGGTGCGCACTCTGACAGTTTGTTACTAATACCTTCTACTCTCTGTAGTTATGTACTGTATATACACCTGAGATGTAAGAACAAAAAATTTTCTGTGACAACTTAGTTTTGAAGATATGCTGTTGTTTCATATCAACCACTCAATTTTCTATGGGGGTATGCCCTTGTTGTGGACATTCAAATGGTGCTTTGAACTTGGCATTGGGTTCACTCATCGTGCCACGCCATAACATGGTTATGGTTTGGCTGTGGCCTAATGTGTAGTATGAATCCTTTTAACTGGGGCTTTTTCAGCAGCCATGGTTAAGCAAACCATGACTTAATGCAATGTCTCCAGATAATGACTAACTGAAGCTGAATCCAGATAAGATTAAAGACTTGATGGATGAGAGCACTTTAATTGAGCACGGAAGTGGTATTCAACCTGAAATAGAAGCGATTGCCCTGTCTTTTAAAGGTCTGATTAGCAGCCTGGGGGTTATTCCTAGATTCAGCATGACTTATGGATAGAAATAGAAAAAAAAGTACCTGTAGATCACAGAGCTTTTTCCTAACACTTATTAGTTGCAAATCAAAAGTATATTTCTGGCATGAAATGTTATTCCCAACATTATTTAATGCCATTGTAATCTTCACATTTTAGTAAGTTGTTGCATTTTACCTGGAGGTACTACTGAACCATGCTTTGAATCCCCTTATTCAATATATGGCAGCTAAGATGTTTACCTGGACCTATTGGAATAAGCATGTGACATGTATAACTTAATTGACTTCCAAATTTGAGGTGTAGTTCAAGTTGCTGGCTTTAAAATAGAAAGTTGTTTACAGGTTTCGTAACTGCCTGCCAAGGGAGGCCAGCCTAACTCCATTCTCCTTCCGTAGCAAACAAAGATATTTTTATTCAGGCAGACTTTTGGCATGGTAGCTGGCTTCTCTGCTGAGTTAGGTTTTAATTGGTTGGATGCTGTTTGCTTCTTGTTGATGGGTTTTTAATTGTGTTTTGATTATGTTTTAATTGTGTGCTTAATTAATTGTTTTTATGTTTAATTATAATTAAGTTGGTTCACACAGTGGGACTTCCTTCTCTGCTTTTCTCTTCTGAAATTCTCCCTACCCCCATGCCCTCTGAAACCATGCTCCAAAAGAATGGAGGATACTCCTGAATGCTCCCCGCACCATTGTATTGGCAGAAATCACTTCTACTGATATGAACATATCACTGGATTTGATCCTCTGTTACTCATTGCTGTTAGCCAGCTTAAGCATCACTTTTAACAGAAAGGTGGGGCCTTACAGTCAGTAAGTATAAATAAAGCTCTAAACCATATGAGGCAAAAGTATCAAATAGGGTCCCATTCTTCTGTATCAGCTATTCTGGAGTTGAGATCATAATTGGTGGTAATGCTCCAGCTGCCTCTGTTTTAAAGAGTTGGCCATTGAAAGAGACCCATTTTGATGGTGAACACCCATTATGGAACTCTATTTGAAGAAACAGTTTGCTCCTTCTTTCCCCCCTCCCCATTTTTTTGTGGGTGAGGAACAAGGAGCTGTCCAAAGCTTTTAAGTATGATTTTATTCTGTTTTAAATTTATTTTTGCTTTGTGAAGTTACAGTGTTATGTTTGTATTGTTTCATTAATATTTGTTCGGTTTCGTTCTGTGCCTGCTAGAACAGTTTGCACTTGCTTTTACTTTTGCACATACTATTTGAATGGTATGCTGCTCCCTATTTTTATTTACTGTGTTTTTATTGAGAGTGTTTTTTGCCATGTTACTTCTGAAGGGTTTTTGAAAGCTGTCTTGAATATATAACTGTCTTCAGCAGAAAGCTATAAATAAATCAGTCTTATGACTATTCCACAAAATAGGGAATATATTGTATTCCCAGTTTTGAGTGGATAATCTTTTCTTATTTGCTCTTATTTGCCATAACACACATGCACATACACAGACAATATTGGTATGTTACTATTATAATGTTTCCATCAGCAATTTAACTGGTTTTTGCAAAGTTGTTACATGATTAACCGTATGAGGAAAGGTGAGATGATCAATGTAGAAGTTTTTGTTTGTTGGTTTTGGCTTTGCAATCTCACACTATTTTATTAAGCCTTAGCCTCCATTTAATAAATACTTTGATTGCTCTTGGCATCTATCCTGAATATGTGTGGTTACACAAATAAGCATGTTCTTTAAAGGGTGCCACACTTTACACCTAATACTGAATTTGCCACAGAACATTCCCAGAAAACTCAGTTGACAAATCAGTTTTTTTTCCACACTGCTAACACTGTAAGCTCAATATAGTGTGTAAAAATCAAGCTGTGCCCTTTCTGCATCATATAATCTGTACAGTAAAGAATTTATTTTAATCAAAGCTCAGCAAGCTATTTTATTGATACTGGATACACAAAGTCAAAAAGACAATAGTGATAATTATTCTGTTGGGCCATGCCACGTCTGTTGGGTTTTATTATAAACTACCAGATGGCTTCATCTGTTGAGCAGATGATTATTTTTTTAAAAAAATAATAAGCAAATAAATAAATAAATAACAAAATTTGAGTCATATGGGCCTCTGTTGTTGAGACCATGGCTTAGAAAGATTTGACCAAGATTTTCAATGTCTGTCTATTCATCAACTATTCTAGCATCCTCTGGGTAAGAAAAATCCCATAATCATATTTGTATGTTTCATATGTATACTATTCCAGTTAACCTTGTGCTAACTAATTGAAAAATTAACTGTAATCTGCCATGTTCTGGAGAAAATCTATATGGTCACTAAGAATCAACACTGACTTAATGGCACATAATCAATCAATCTGCCACAAGTTCAGTCACTCAGTTCTACATACCATTTATAGGTGCATACAATATGTCAAAGGATATTAAAAAAAAAACAGATTTCATGCATGGAAAGATCCTGAATGGGTAGAGCTGAGCTTCATTGTTAACTTTCCCGGACAAAAGGTGATACACATTTGATTTGCTTTTACTTCAGCTTCATTTGATGTGGGAGGATATTTTCTCCTTAGAGCTTTCAAGATGTCACAATCTGACAGTTAACAATGGCAGTGTTTGAAACTGACTAATAACTTACAATGAAATCACTGATGGGTTAATGCCAATGGGCAGAGATTGCTACATAGCTGCCAACGTGCGAGGGCTTCCTATGTATGGGCTGAACAGCTTTGATGGTATAGATAGCTGAAGAATGATAGGCTGATCGGATGAACATTGGGCTGGGGAGCAAAGGGCTCCCAAAGATGGGAGTGAACTTTGCATAATCCTGATGTAGAGGCAAATGAGCAGAATATAAGTTTTAATTAACATTCCCCTAGATTTGAGGGAGGGAGAGAAGAAAAAAAAGTATCCGTCTATGCCGTATTTGTGATTTTCTGTTCAATTCATGATTACGTTTTCTCTGACATGTTTCCCCTTATTTCTCTTCACTGTAAGCTAAAAACTCCTAGAAATAAAGACATGCTTGAAATCATTCTGAGCAATCATGTCCGCACTTCTCTTCCAGTTCTATATTATCCATTTTGAGGTATAGAGGAGACACTTGAGTCAAAATTAGCTACTAGTAAATGCATGTTCTTTTTAGGGATCTGAATAAACTTTCTAGTTTCCATTTGTATTGCATAAATGATATATTTCAGCCTTCTAGTGAAAAATGTCAGGTTCTAAGTGCAAGTTATTCTGATATTATTCTCCTAGATATTTGTCACAAGAAACATGCTTTTTGATATATTTGTCTTCCTCTAAAAAGTCTTAGAACTTTTTCAGGAATTAGTGTTGTTCTATATCACCCCCAGGTATTTCAGGAAACCTGAGCAACTGTGTCTTCACACATTGTCAACTTTTTGAATTTTCACTTTGTTTTTTCACTTTTCACTGTGTTTTCACTTTCCAAGTATGTAAAATTCAAATTGGGAATATTAAGTTTGCATATGGGACAAAAGAGGGATGTTTTAAAGCATGGTCTTCTGTTACTCTGATAATTTTTTGTGAAGCATGCCTTGGATTAAATCATCATCATCATCATCATCATCATCATCATCATCATCATTTTGTAGTTTATTATCTATGCATTATATCTCATAATTAATAATTCCAGTTTCAAGCTAAGAAATTATTGTTAGAGTCATAAATTAGGCTGAAGAGATATGGACATTTTATTTATTTATTATTTATTTATTTATTTATTTATTTATTTATTTTCTATCCCGCCTTTCTTATTTTTATAAATAACTCCAGGCGGCGAACATGCTGCACCTAATACTCCTTCCTCCTCCTATTTTCCCCACAACAACAACTCTGTGAGGTGAGTTGGGCTGAGAGAGAGTGACTGGCCCAAGGTCACCCAGCCGGCTTTCATGCCTAAGGTGGGACTAGAACTCACAGACTCCTGGTTTCTAGCCCGTTGCCTTAACCAGTAGGATAACCTAATAAAAGACCCAGGAACATAATGTCAGATTGGAGAGTCTTTGGCCAATCAGATCACTTATTCAATTTGTAGCAAGGCTTCCAGGAACAGAGCGCAGAATGGCATCTCTCTTCACTCCTAGGAAATGTAAGGCAGGCAGTGGATTCATTTTACAGGGAAGTAGGGATTGTACTGACTGCTTCTCTCCCCCCCACCCAAAAAAAAAAACCCTTCCTCCCAATTGTTTGTGGCTGTAAGGCATCAGTACAGTTCAGGTGCTGGTCACTCATGCCCTGGTTATCTCCCATATAGACTACTCTAACGTCTCTATATGGGGCTAGCCTTGAAGAATATCTGGAAGCTATAGCTGGTCCAGCCGTGCGGGTAATCTTAGGTGCCCCAAAGATGGCACATATAACACCTTTGCTGTGCGAGCTGCACTGGGTCCCAGTCTGCTTCCAGGTCCAATTCAAGGTTTGGTCATGACCTTTAAAGCCCTACATGGCATGGGTCCAGGTTACCTGAGGGACCGTCTCATCCCCATCACATCTACCTGTCCCACCCGGTAATGCAGAGAGGGCATGTTATGGACCCCATCTGGCAGGGTCTCGTAAGTGGACCTTCTCTGCAGTAGCTCCTGCCCTCTGGAACATTCTTCCCCCAGAGGTAAGACAGGTCCCCTCGCTCCTGGACTTCCACAAAAAACTAAAAACCTGGTTTTGCCAACATAGTACTGTTAGGATCTGAGAAACCATGGGCCACAGACCTTGGCCTGGAAAACACCCTGCTCTAGTGTTTCCCATAGTGCAACGCTGCTAGAACTCCACTGAACCAAAGATTACGCTTGAACCAAAAGAGTGTTAACCCAGGGATGACCCTGAGAGGGGCTTTGCCTCAGCAAAGCCCCAAAGAATTCTGCATAGCAATATTAGGTGCTACAAAGTAATTCTACCTCTCTTTAGAATGCATACCAGCCTGAGACCACCCATCCGGTCAGCATCCCCTTCCTGAGACAAGCTAACATGTTTACCTGGCTTTTCTGTAGTAAACCCTTTATTTCCCTCCTAGGATGTAAATGTGCAAAGATGTGATTTTATGATTTTGACCTCTTGTAACTTACTTTGCTTGTATAATCCAAATGTTCCTAAACCGTTACTCTTATCTGTATAAGATGCAAGTATTAATCTGTGGCCTCCAGGATGAACCCATAGAACAATTGGTGTGAATGTTCACAGGCCCATCTCTTTGTAACTATGTTAATAACCCACGTCACCTCATGACCTGACAGATCCCAGAATCCCTCAGCCCTGGGCGGGACCCTGATCCCCAAAAGCTAGCCAATCCCGGGGAATGGTCAGAGGACACCTCACCCACATATGGGCATACCATCATCATCCTCACTTCCTGTTTGTATTTGCTGTATAAAAGCTTGTGCACTCCTGAACTCTGGATGGCTGCTCCACTCAGAGGTCACCTGCACGTGGCACCTGTGGGACTGCCATCCAGCAACCTTGCTTGGCGCCAAATAAATTTGCTGTTGTCCGTTCCCAAAGTCTCTGTTGTGTACTTGGCTTATTCTGGAAGGCGCATGGTAAGTTTTGGTGCCTAACAGTACCTGGAGCGTGAAGGAGAATAGTCATTCCTGGGGATGGCTAGCCCCCTAGAATGGCCCTAAAATAGCCCTTTGTACTCACAGACTGATAAAGAACCTTCAGCCATCTTGATTTTATCATATTTTATATTGTTATTGTTTACTTATATTCATATTTATTGTATTTATAATTGTATTGCATTTTAACTGTGTTTTTTGTTGTAAACCGCCCAGAGTCCCTCCTCGGGGGGAGATGGGCGGTGATAAAAATAAATAAATAAATAAATAAATAAATAAATACATACATACATACATACTGTACATACATACATACATACATACATACATACATACCCTGGCTTGAAGGATTGGGTGTTAAACTGGGCCCCAAAGTAGGTTACCAAATGATTGGATTCACCTGAATCCATCATGAAATCTTTGTTAGTTTTTTTGGGTGGGGGGGAAGTTGTTGTTAAGGCTGTGACTATTTAAAAACCATTACTTTGTCTTTTCTCCTCCATCTGCAGTAAGTGCTATATATGCAAGAACATTGTTGCTTCTTTCTGGAAAATCTCCTTTTGGAAAACAGTTTTTAAGCTGGCCTGAACAATTACATATTTGAAAATGAGTGGTTATAATAAAACATTTTTGCAACAGATGTTTATTTCCTATGTACAAAATATTAACCCTTTGAAAAGTGTTGTCTGAACTGTTATTTAAACTGAACTCTGAAGATTTCTCGGTATCATAAATAATCCATTTCTATTCCCTGGAATAGTCATGGAAGTTGGCCCCAGGGTAAGCACCAAAAATTTTAGATGCTTAAGCATTTGCTAATTGACATATGTATATCACCTCCAAATGTAATTATAAATGATCCTTAAATGCTGTCTTTTCTGAGAATAATCAGCTTATGTCAAAAAGGATTTTGTGTTTTCTGTTGAACTCTCTTCAGATCTGTCAAGATCAATAATGCCAAAGCTGTACATTTGAGATAGTTGTTCCAGAATATTGTACTTCTGAAAAAGAAGAGGTATACGTGCGTGGAAGCAATCAGACAGCTTTTCAGCACGTTATGTAATTAATCTTGAAAATACTCTGTTTATCATATCAACTTTGAACCAATTTAAGTATGTACTTCACTGATGATTTGTAAGAAAAGGAAATCAAAATAAGAAAACTTCAGCAGCAAGACCAGAGTTCGAGATAGTACTACAGTGTATTACATTGCCTATTTGTGTTTCATTTCATTCCCTTCTCTTAATGAATACTAAGAGGGTTGGGTCTCTAGAGATTTTAAATTCAATCACACTACACATAAGTAATTATTTCAGTTATTGTTGAAGAAAATAAGAGTGTGATCAAGAGACAACACATGCATTTTGTCTTTGTTTTTCTGATTTGTGAAAATAGAGATATAATCACAGAAAGCTGTTTTTTATTGAGACACTCTCCATTGACTAGCAATAAATCTTACATTTCAAGCAGGATACTGTTCAGACCTACCTTCAACTCAGAATATTTGACACCAAATCTCTAAACAAAATTTGTTGATGTAAAATGCCAGGGTGGAAAAGAGGGACAGGAGAGAATATTCTGTTCAATGACTGGTAGATCTGTCAAATCAAAGTCAAATCAAATCACTATTTCTGGTTTAGATCTTGACATTTGAGAGAGATCCTAAGTTTTATGATTGTTTAACATGATCTCTTATTCTAAACAATTCTGTTATGGTGTTTTGTAAGTTGTGTCAACTAGCTGACCTGGCCTAAATACCTGATAGGATTTTGCAAAATATCAGTAGCTCATCTGCAAAGTTTCTGCCTCAACTCCCAACTATCAGTTTCATGGCATTCAGAAACAAGCATTGTCATTCCTTATAAGCATCCATTCTGTTTGTTTAAAACCTCCTCAACCCCTGTTTTGGCATAAGTATTTACCACTATAGTGGCTATGATTGCTCCAAATTTCATCGTGTCATGCAAGCTGCTTCATGTTGAAACAAGACTTTAGAAGAGTAAAGCACAAAAAACTGCATTGATTTATATGAAATCTGACAGACTATCCCAACTAATGTCCTAGCTTGCCTACACCAGTGAAAAACAAAAGTCAACTATTTTTGATTTCTGTTTGTGATTTCTCCTATGCTAGGCTATGGGAGAATGGAAGTCTATCTCACTCACCCACCCATATCTCACTCAATAACCAGTCATTAAGTCAGATTAGACTACCTCTACAGGGGCTCAAACTGATCTACTTATTTCTAGAAAGTACTAACTAGATTGGGTGTTTTCTGCAAAGACTTGGTTCCTATTTTATTTTCCACTGTTGGCACTATACGAATCTTCAGTAGTGAAATGAATTACTATTTTAAAAAGTGTTGGAATTCATTGGCCTAAACTCTCAACATCTCAGTTAGTCAATGTACGATTGACAGCTACATAATTATTATGGACAACTAATAATAATTTCAAACTAGTTTTTTTCTAATTGATTCCAATGGGA
This sequence comes from Charina bottae, assembly GCA_023362775.1. Classification (NCBI taxonomy): domain Eukaryota; kingdom Metazoa; phylum Chordata; class Lepidosauria; order Squamata; family Charinaidae; genus Charina; species Charina bottae. Next base: position 244,391,878 of record JALMGJ010000002.1, read on the forward strand.
GGAAAACATAATGAAACGGGAAAAGTCTATTAGTAACCTTTCCCTGTTTTGTCAAGAAATAAACTTGCTGTCATTTTAATAATCTCTCTGTTAAATTTAGTATTGTATATATGTCCCTGGTTCCCCTTAACACAAACACAGTCATGTGCTATGGAGGGACACCTTTTGCACAGACATCACTTCCCTAACCCTTGGAATTTCTGGAATGTGGGGTGGGTAGGAGGAGAGAGGCACCTTTCCTTTGCAATTTGTACAGAGAATTCTGGTCCTTGAAAGTCAGCATTAGGTGAATCGTCCAACAATTGGAAGGATAGGGAATGTCTCAGAAATTTAGAGATGACCTTAGTATGAAAGAACCATTCAAGAGAGATTTGGAGAACCATTTATTTTGTCCAGGGGTTGAAGCAAGTATGAGAAAGAAACTCAGAATAATCCTGCTTTGATTTTGTTAGTATAACTAACTTATGTAAGCTTTCAAAATTCTATTATTATACCATATAATAATAAAGTAGCACTCCTTGAATCCCTGAGGAATCTGTGTCTTGACCTGGCCTACCTTAAATGGCTGACTTCAGTCTTGAAAGCCTCACTACTCTCTAGAGAGGAATCGTACCTTTTGATCTTGGAGATGCCAACAGATCCTCAGGGCACACCGCTGTGGGCAAAACAAGTTGCCAGGATCAATAGTAAGTAAAAATGGACCCACCCAACCCCACTGTACAACTTCCACAGAAATTGGGGCAAGACTTGCCTCAGTCAAGAGCAGCTCAATAACTTGTAGCCCAACCAGTATTTCTTGGCTCTTATGGAAATTGGAGGGAGTGGAAGCTCAGGATCAATTTCTGATTTTCATGACACAATATAAATTACTTATGGCAGGCTAATCAGAGGAATTTTCTACAAATCACTACACGGTTGCCATTGTTCTTAGTCAGCTGAAAGAAGTGGCTGCCATTGGACCATGCCCTTCATTAAGGGCAATGATCCATGGTTGGATAATTACCAGAACTTCATGTAAAGGTTTAGAGTACCTTTTGATTGAACAGAAAAGTAACAGCAAATCAATGATCATATAGTCCAGAGATTGAAAAATATTGTTTTTGTTAGTATAAGAGGAGACAGAAAGATACTTGGATGGGTTCTACTAATATATCCTACAGCAATAAATTACTATTCCTGGTATCCCTGTCTTTTAACCTGGACATCCTCAAAGGACTGACATGAAGATATGGATGGGGTCCCTAAATAACTGCTTTGCAAGTATTGTTTGGCTGGGATTGCTTAATATACTCATTGACTTCCTAAACCTGCAGTTCTCCTGAAGCTAGGAACTCATGCCCGTTCAAATAGTGAGTATTGGTAGACCATTCCTTTGTTTGACTCTGGATCTAACTGATCATGTGAAGCTGGATGGCATTTCCAGGTTATGAGCCCAACTCAGTGAGGCTAATTCAGGAATCCAGGATGACCGTACTCCCAAAAACTAAGAAGGAGAGATTTAGTTGTAAGGCCCAGCCCAGCCCTGCCCTATACTGATAGTCCAACTCAGGGACCTGCACCTTTAATTTAAAGAAAATGTTCCAAGAAAGAATGAACGATTCATTGAAAAGCATATGCCTATTTCTCTGATTAACAAAAGGAATGGTCCAGGAAGACCCCATGGCTCTGACAAAAGCAGATATCTTTTTGCTCCATCTGCCATTGTTTTATAAAGACACAGCAATCAGTATTGCAAATTGGAAGACTTGAGCAGGATGTCTGCACAATATTACTTTGGAAAAATAATCCTTGGGTCCTTTTTAGTATCATTTTTATTACCCATTTCTACTAGAATTATTATACCAGGGGCTCATGAGAGGGGCTATTGAAAGTGCTTTGAGTTTCTATTTTAATTCAAATTTACACAATATGCACATTCTGAATGATATATGATTTTGATTGTGTTTATATAACAGAATTCCTACTTTTTTATGACTTTTACAATACAATTCATAACCCAAAAGTATGAAAGTATGCATATTATAAATTATGCACACTAAAAAGAGTATACTAGAAGAAAGGTACAAAAGTAGTATTGAATAGTATGTACTGTAAGTTTCTAAAATTATGTACAAGAATATTTGAAAGCTTCCTTATAGTAGCCATATCCAGCAGACTTTTGTTGCAGAACACACTGGATTTATGACTCAAGTCTAACAGGTGATCATATAACAAATATGTCTAGAATCCTTTTAGAAGGCTTACAGTTTAATTAGGAATTTGTTATTATAATGCTTATCAGACACCATGCTTCATTTTGAATATTATTGAAAACCAACTTTAAAACCTTAATTACCAGAGACAAGTCACAATTTAAATTAGTATCAGCCAACCACAAATTCAGTATAAATTAGGAATATATGTTTTCTGCATTCCTGACACTAGTGCATCATTCATCAAAACTCAAAGGCATCTCAAATGTTATTTTTCTGTACGTATTGAGGAGAGGAATAATTTCAAGTCATCCATCTTTGCTGTTTGGTGGAATGCTTTTCAGTATGGCTGTTTGTTGCATATGCAGACAACCAGTGCTATTCATTCTCTGCTTGATAGGTTAAAAACTATGTTTACAGACTGTTCAATCACTTGGACCAACATGTGTAAGTGTCAGGGAAATTCTGGAGCATAAAACAACTAGTTGGTAAAAGAATTTATCAATTTTTCGAAATGTGAGCAGTATGAGCAAGTGTAGGTAAAACAAAGCTATTTTTCATCCAATTAGCAATATACTTCATCCAACCATTGTTACGGACTCAAACCAATTGGTTTTAATTTCTCTTTTGGAGTGTATGTAGCTCAGTGACAGAGTTCTTATTTTTTCAGCTCACATTCTTTGCATAATATATGCAGGGAAGATGATCATTTAAGACTCTGGCAATATATCTACCTAAAACCATGAAGAGCCACTACCAGCTCGAAGAGCCAGTGTTGGGCTAAATGAATCAATGGTCTGCTTCAATATAAAACAACTTCATATCTTCCTGCACTCTTCTTAACTTTCTCTGCAAAATCAAGGGGATGAATAGATGCAAGTGAAATCACTGGTCTTACAAAGGAAATTAATTCAGTAGATTTTAAACAGTGCAATTGTAAGAAAGAGTGCAGCTTTGGCAACTAAGAATTATGAACTTCAGCCATTTGTTGAAATACACCCTCACCATTGTATAGATTTGCAAGTTTTAGTATGCCATTTGATTGTTGTTACTGTACCAGAATCAACGCAAAATTAAAACGGGATGAAATGTGAGGAAAAACAGAATTTGCTTTGCAGATACAATAATTGCTGTGTTTAACACATTTTCCTTTAGCAAAACTGCTTGGCATATTATATCCTTTCTTAATCATTTTATATAATTTGTTAAGCAATTTATTTTTATACCTGGTCCTTTACACATTTGGCAAAATAATGAATTAGTGTGTAGATGATCAAGGCAAGAAGTTTATTTCATCTGACAGTAACACAAGTGCATTACCATGAAATTATGTGTGAAGTAATTGGGCCACAACTTACACTGTGCCATGGATGAAAATGAACACAGCACTCTTTTTAACTCAGCCACCCAGTAAGAAGAGGGTTTCTGCTTTATTCTATTGATAGAAATTATACAATCCCATTTTTGCTCAAAATCCAGAAGTTTTAACAGCAAAAGTGAATATTTGATATTCAGTTAAATATTTTAAGAAGGAGATAGAGAAGAAAGCCATTAATGAGATCTTACCATATTGTGACATTTTACATATGAAATTATATTCCCAATTATAATGGTGCTGAGATTAAGTTCTTGGTCAGGCATCATTGATGACCCATACCTATCTTGCATTTATAATGACATTTATTAGAGAGAAGCTCCCATTAATGAATTAATGAACCTAGCTAAACATGTTTTAAGGTGCTGACTGATAGTTTTCACCTTTGTGAAAACTACATATAGTTATTGAGGATGATAGTTAATTTTATTCACAATGTTGTTATGCCTTTTCCCCCTACTCAGATCAAGGGACACACTACATACCACATTTTGTAAAGTGCTTTGCACTAAACTATAAAAGAAATTTATATTCTAGCACCATTTTTCTTCTCTGAGCAAACCCCTAACTTAAAATATATGTATCATTTATCAGACATTTAGTATGTGACCTTAAGTTCTTAATTAATAACTATCCAGCTATAATTTTCATAAAACTGCACACATGCACACATCCTACAAATATGCTTGCTGCCTATTTTGCTGTTCAGGATAAACCCAGCATAACTAATTAATTGTCTCGCACCAACTATTAGTGACATACCACTACTTCTGAAATAATAGGTAGTTAGACTCAAATCTCTTAAAGAAAAAAAAAGGGAGGCATATCATGGCTTGACAATCTTTTCAGGAACTAGATATTCCTTTGTGATCATAGGTGCCAGTTTTCTTTCAAAAAATTGCTGAAAATCTCATAAGATCACCAACTTTCATGAGATTCTAAAATCCCCAAAATTCCATACAATCTTATATGTGAATGTCAAAAACTGGTAAGAAATGGCCATTTTAAAATTATTTTTATTTAATGAGGTTTTGTGGGCAGTATCTAGGGCAGGGCTTTCCAAAGTGCCGCTGCTGGCGATGGCGCGGCGGGGCGTGCGGTGGCGCGCGCGCACGGTGGCGGTGCGGGGGGGCGTGCAGTGGCGCGCGCGCACGGTGGCGGTGCGGGGGGGGCGTGCGGTGGCGTGCGCGCACAGTGGCGGTGCGGGGGGTGCACCGGCACGCGCGCGCACAGTGGCAGCGCAGGGGGTGTGCGGCGGCACAGGGGCGTGCGGCGGCGCGCGTGTGCATGGCGGCCATTGTGCACACGCGCGCCGCCGCTTCCAGGTGGTGTGGCAACACACCACGCTTTGTGTGGCGACACACTTTTGTGTCGTGACACACAGTTTGGAAAGCTCTGATCTAGGGATGTCCTGAGTACCTTAGTGCCTGTAGGCTCACTTTTGAGAGGTATAAATGCCACATTTGTTTAGCTCCTATTTTGAATTATGTGAATATAAATATAAGCAGATCTGTCATGTTTACTGCTGATGAGTTATTGGATGAGGAAGTAGAGTAACTGCTGCATTGGGGCCAAAAAAGCCACCTGGGAACAGATGAAATATCCAGTATATAATATAACAATGTAAAATGATGTTTATTTATTTATTTATTTATTATTTCAATTTATTCCCCGCCCATCTCCCTTGCAAGGGACTCTGGGCATGTTAACTTGGCTTTCCTATTCCTACATTTATGAGAATGTGGTTTCTCAGCAATGCATGAGAATCACGTAGTACTAGAGCAGATCTTTCCAAACTCTGTGTCGCGACACAAAAGTGTGTCGCCACACACAGCGTGGTGTGTCGCCACACCACCTGGAAGCGGCGGCGCGCGTGTGCACAGCGGCCGCCATGCATGTGTGCGCTGCCGCACGCCCCCGCACCACCGCGCGCCACCGCATGCCCCCCCGCGCCGCCACCGTGCGCGCGTGCCACCTCACGTCCCCCGCACCGCCACCGTGTGTGCGCGCCACCGCACGCCCCCCGCACGCTGCCGCCGCCACCGCCGCTGGCATGTCCCCAGCGGCGGCACTTTGGAAAGCCCTGTACTAGAGACTCAATCCTGGATTTGTCAAAGGTGGCTGCGCTCTTTTCGGTTTACTGGACAAACTCTTGCACTGAGCTCATTACTCCATGCAAACCTGTGCAGCTTATTTCCAATGCAGAAAACTTTGCATCAGCTTTCTTCTTTAATTCATGTTTTATTGTATGTTAGTCTCTGCCAGCATAGAACATGACATCCACAGGCTACATATAGTTTACGAGTATAAAGCCAGTTAATACACTGCAGCAGGTTTCTCTGCTACATGTATAATAATCCTTTTAACATTCTCAGTGCAGGTTGGGTGTTTTTTTGTTCCTTTTTGTTTGTTTGTTTTTTCATTTGTCAGGGTAGTGCTTCATCAAACCCAAATTGCCTTGATGATGGGCATAACACAGGCATTATATTCCTGCTCATGTGCACACACCTGCTGTATTTGGCATTAGAGGACCAGACGTCATCTAGCAATCTATCCTACAGCAAACTTCTGCACTTTATTCACTAGATTTTCTAAAACAGGCGAAACTGTATGTATGTTGACAAGCATCTGCTCTTTTCCCTAAAATTGTCAGTAAATTGAGAAGATGCTGCCAGTACAATGGCACTGCTAGTGTCATATTTTACTAGATATCACAAGGACTACATTTGAACATCCAGTGTCGATAGATCACTACGCTAGCAGTATCTTTTTCATTCTGCAAGCAGTTATAGAAGTAGAAAGAGAAGCCCATCTTTCAAGAAATCAGAGCTTTCTTCTGCAGGCAATGGAGTATACTTATCTCAATTCAAATACATTTCAAGTTGTAAATCATTTACTCCCAAGATCTTGTACATTTTCTGTTAAATGTCTAAATGTTGTGTGATTATGCATGAGTTGTGAGATTTTTAAAAAAAACTTTGGGATGCTATGGATGCCATGTAGGGTACTTTCTTATCCTATCACTTGCTTAACCTATAAAGATGACATATGTAGAGGCATATAAATGTCAGTACAGCATAAAGTCATACTAGAAATTTGGCTCCCTTATCATCAACAATGATTTAGAATTCTAGTTGTATGACATGTAAAGGCAGGGTGACCCATTATGTAATACATTCAGGTTCTATGGAATTACTTTCAGTGAATGTCACTCACAAGCCAAATTTATTCTGAAAGTAATTCCAGTGAGGTCATAGAATGAATGATGGCTACATCTGAGCAGTAAGTCTTCAGAAGTGATCTTTTTCATCTCACAGACATGTTGCACTTGAAAGATATGTTTTGCGTTATACAGAATTAGCAAGAATATTGTTTCAAAGTGAACTTTTTAATCTGTTTATATTTCCTCAATTCTTCCTGTGAACAACAATGAACATCTATGCCTAATAATAATTTAGGGGTAATGATTTAAACCGATATGGAAGTGACATACGTTCATTGGGCCCATCCTCAGTAACTATTTTTACATGACATATCCACATGGCATTGCCTTGTTCTTATCCTTTGCCCACAGATGAAGCAGTTGTCTTTAGCTGTTCCAGTTTTAAACTAAAGTTTTCCCTCTTCTCCTCAATCTATCTTTACCTTGACAAAATGTATAAATTTGTCACGTGGTTGTTGATGTAGTCAGGGCTGGGATCTGGGCACTACATTCCATGACCATTTTGGCTTAGATTGCAAGAGATACTAGACACTTGGCTTCCACAGAGATATCTGCCTCCATATTTCTTGACTGCTGCTTCCTTGTCAGATCTTATGCAAGCTTCTTGTCTACACAGCTTTAGCGTTCTTTTGAAGGAACACTAGACTTTTTTTTCTAAAAAAGAAAAGAATTAACATTGATTGACATTAGATCCCTGTTTATGAAACAGGATCCATGTGCTTTTGGAAGACAGCTGCATGGAGGATTGATTTCAATGGGAAGGAAAGCTGGGTTCTGACAGCTGTGTTGCTTGATCTGTCACCAGTGGGTCCATTTTTGGTTTTCTGCTGCTTCTGCCAACAAGTAGTTTTCCATGGCTTTACTTTCTTCTGTTTTTATTACATTTATGAGGGAACCAGCACTATTTTGCCTACTCCATAGCCTATTACCTTGATGGTGCCAGCCACAGCCACTATCAGCACTGCCCTTCCCTTGCAGCACTAACAGAGAACCGAGCATGCTCACTATGGCTTGCTCCCTTCCTTACCCTGTTAGCCTGACTGGTAGGTTACAGGCATAGAAGAAGGATGCAAAATGAAGTGGGAGAGAGGACCGTAATATGCCTTATTACCTTTCTTCTGTACTGTACCTGAAATTGGGTGATTTTGGAACACAGCTTTAGGGCTGGTTTGAAAGAGCACCAAATTTGCATCCAAAAGCAGCTTGCTTGGCAGGTTGTAGGCACAGAAGAAGGGTGCAGGATGAAGTGGGAGGGATCTCTCCCAATGTGCTTGCGATCTGTCACTTGTGCTATTTGAAAGGTAACTAAACCCCCCACCCAAGCAACTCATGCTAAATCCTGGTGATTCATAGGCGGGAGGATAATATGTTAATCTGGTTGCGAATATTGACACTGAAAGTAAATTCCATGGTGGAGAATATACAGAATATCAGAGTAATAAATGAAGTGTATTACTCTGAAGTTAATGAAGTTAAACAGAGTTATAAATGACGTTTGGGGGCATAAATGACACTTTCCTGAGTTTGTAATTTAAGGAGTCTGTAATGCTCCTTGAACGTTTACATTTACGTCTACGTTTCTCATATATTATCTGACCAATCACATAGTAATAATACTTCCACATGTAACATATATTCCTTGGGCCCAGTAGTTGTCACTCTGATCAGATTTCCTGGAGTCTTTTTGAGCGCAAAGGTGAGAAAGGGTTTAGAACTATTGGGTGTAAAAAAGGATGCCCTTTCACATAATTATTTCTCTTATTTAAATTACCTGCCATCCAAAGTTGCTGTAGAGGGCAAAACAAATAATGATATCTATCTTAGTTAACGTGTGGATAGTAACAACTTTGGGCAGGTGAAATTGAATTGAAATTGAGATCAGTTGGAGGGAGAGAGAGTTGTGCTGAAGTCCCCTTTACCCCAAGTAGCCAATCAAATATTTATGGATTACTATACTTCTGATAGTCCACACTATCAGAAGTATAAAAAACTCCTTTTTGTAAAGTTAAATCATTGGTTCATAGGCCAAGTACTATCACGGTGGCTCAGTGGTTAAGACACCAGGCTTGTCGATCGGAAGATCGCAAGTTCAGAGGTCTGAGACCCTAGCCCCACATGATGGAGTGAGCTCCCGCACTAGCCCCAGCTCTTGCCAACCTAGCAATTCGAAAGCATGCAAATGCAAGTAGATGAATAGGTACCACTTTGGTGGGATGGTAACAGCGTTCCACACATGTCATGCAGCCACATGACCGTGGAAGTGTCTTCGGACAACGCTGGCTCTTCGGCTAACAAACAGAGATGAGCACCAGCCCCTAGAGTCAGACACGACTGCACAAATGTGCAGGGGGAACCTTTACCTTTTATACTATCATCATTAACTGCCAAAGTCTCTCTAAGCTTTTAGATTGTCTGCTTTCTAAACCTCCTTGGAGTTGTTGAAATACCACTTCTCACTTGGTTGCAAGGGAACAACCCTGTATTATTTCCCAGCACCTCAAATACATGTTCATAGGCATCTAGGGAGAGAGTTAACCCCCTCAGTTCCACCACGGGCCCAATTCAATGGCTTCAGTGCTAAGAAAAGAAATGGGGGGAAAGACTATCAAGCAGGATTGGACAATATTTTGGCTCTAAGCACCGTATGTAGTTCTGATGCTGAGTTATAGCCATACATAGGTACACACAAATACACAGACATATTTATTGTGATGTGGTAGAGAAAGAAATCATCTGTCCAGCAGAGAGAGGTTATGCTCCTGCTACCCCATCAGCTAGGAGAAGCCTGATGGACTTTAGGATGGGAACACTGATAGGGCTGGGGTTATTATTAAATGTTTTTTTCCCTCTATATGCCAGTAATTTGATCCAGATCAGCCTTCCTGTGCTTACTTCTGAATACAGACTACTATACTTAATTCAGGAGTGTCCAATTTTTCCAGACTAAGAACTAAAATTGGTTTTTGAGCAACATACTAGGGTTACACTTTAAAAAGTAGTAAGTAGAGACCAAACTAAAACTAGTTTGATCTGATTTTGAGTTAAAATTAATTTTAATTGAATTAAAGTTAAATGTAACTAATATGATTGTTTTAGCCTATATTTAATAATTTCCCTTTCTGTCCAATTAAGCACTGTAATTTGGTATTTAAGTCTTTGCATGGTACACCCAAAGGTTTTGATGACCTCATGTCTCCTGTGGCCTCCTCAGGTAAGGACGTTCAGTTTCAGATGTGAAGCCAAAAAGGAAATACCCACAGGATACAACAAGGTGCTTGGAGAAGGCATGCTGGGAGTGCCTCATCAAAAATGCTTCTTTTCCCAGGATTGCACAGCTAATAAATAACCTCAGAAAAAGATGCAGTTTCTATGAATAGGTACCAACAGTATAGCATACATGTACATCCACTCTGAAGCATCTTTTCTGCTTTGGATATGAAGGGTTAGTCCTTTATAGGACTAACACAGTTCCTAGATTGCTTCCTAGAATGTTTATAAGCTCATAACAGACCACATACCGTACAAGCAGGTGCTCTCAAGTTTGATCCTGAGCACCTTTTAAAGAGACAGATGGTTGGAAAGGGCGCTCTCTTCATGGAACCCTGAAGACATCTTTAGCTTCAGGCTGTGTACCTCTGCCTCAATGGATTGTTTAACGTGAACCAATGAGAACAAAGCTGCAATTTCCCAACCCATAGATCTGAAGGATGACTTTCTCTACTTCAGTGTTTTTCAAATTTGGCCACTTTAAGATGTTTGGACTTCAACTCCCTGAATTCCCAGCTGGCTAGGTAATTCTGGGAGTTGAAGTCCACACATCTTAAAGTGGCCAAGTTTGTAAAATACTGTTCTATTTCATAGCTAAACATTTACAACCTGTGAATAAACTACCCCTACATTTACTCTATTAATCTACCCTAGGTTTTTGTCACCTCTGAAAGATAACTGCTCTGCTCTTAAGAGCGGTGATGGGTACATTAATATGTAAGTCTAAACTCTGCACTAGTGGTATGACTTTGGGATATATAATTTATATCAGATTTAGACACAGCCCATGTTTATTAGCACCAAAGTAAGAAGAACTAATGAGAAAACAATACTGGAAAAGTAAATTAAAGTTAAACAAGACACAGCTGAAATCAAATTAAGTGTAACTGAAAGCAAAACAAACCAGATTCAAAAATAGCTAAAGACTACAGTAATCCACTTGGAAAAGAGGAAGCCAGGAGCATATTAAAGGTAAAGTAGGAAATAAGTTGCAACTTTTAATTAATTGCCTTTTCATCTTTATTTATTTATACCTGTGAAAACTATCATAATCCTGGTTACTGTAATGACCAAGGCAAGAATATACAGTATATCTGAGCCAAATCTTCTCCAGCAAACATTTTTTCTGCAGATCAGCAGGAAGAAAGGTGGATCTAGCCCAGCTTCTCCTAAAGCTCATTTTTAATGCCAGTTCACTGATATTTACAGACTCAATTAACTACAGTTCCTGTGCCATTTCTGTGCATGCTTGCATGTGTTAAAAATAGTCCTTTATAGGACTAACACAGTTCCTAGACAGCTTCCTAGAATGTTTATCAGCTCATAACAGACCACATACCGTACAAGCAGGTGCTCTCAAGTTTGATCCTGAGCACCTTTTAAAGAAACAGATGGTTGAAAAGGGCTCTCTCTTCATGGAACCCTGAAAAGCCACTGTCAGTCAGAATCATTCATTGGCGATCACTCGTAGCCGAGTAAGATTGTCTTCCAAAGGTAAAATTTTAACAGTGGATCCGTAAGTGGCTATAAAGGCCAATTCTGGATCCACACAACCTCCCACAGTGAGGGCATAGGTTTCCGGATGGGAGACGGTCACGATGAGGGTTTGCCTGATGTGCCTTCCTTTTAGCTCTTTTCTCCCTTTCACCCTGTACTCGTGCTTCTTCAAAGTCCATAGCGCCATTAATAAAGGCTGACCTCCAATTGAAACGTTCATGAGTTAGGGCTTCCCAGTTCTCAATGCTGATACTACATTTTTTAAAATTAGCTTTGAGAGTATCTTTGAATCTCTTTTGCTGTCCACCAATATTCCGTTTTCCATTCTTAAATTGGGAGTAAAGTAGCTGCTTTGGAAGACGATGGTCAGGCATTCGAACAATATGGCCGGTCCAGCGAAGTTGATGTTGGATGATCATTGTTGCAACGCTGGTGGTCTTTGCTTCTTCCAATATGCTAACATTAGTCCGCCTATCTTCCCAAGTAATTTGCAGAATTTTTCGGAGGCAGCGTTGATGGAATCTTTCAAGAAGTTGGAGGTGGCGTTTGTAGAGGGTCCATGTTTCACAGGCGTACAATAGGGTTGGTAGTACAATGGCTTTGTAAACCAGCAATTTGGTCTCCCTGCGAATGTCCCGATCCTCAAACACTCTACGCTTCATTCAGGAGAAAGCTACACTCGCAGAGCTCAGGCGATGCTGAATTTCAGCGTTGATGTCGGCTTTTGTAGATAGATGGCTGACGAGATAAGAAAAGTGGTCGACATTTTCTAGTGACACACCTTTAAGCTGGATTGATGCCTCGATAGTTTCCACAGTCTGTTCTATCACCCTTTTTAAAGAGAGTGATAATTATGGCATCCCTAAAGTCTGCTGGAATCTCCTCCCTCATCCAGATTTTTTCGATGAGCTTATGAAGTTGTTGTGTAAGTTCAGGCCCGCCTTCTTTAAAGACTTCAGCAGGAATCCCATCAGGTCCACTAGCTTTGTTATTTTTCATTTGTTTAGTGGCTTTACTGACTTCCTCCAAACTAGGGGTTACTGCAAGCTCATCTCTTATTTGTTTTTGCGGGATTTGCAAGAAGACTTCATCAGCCACAGTAGATTGACGATTAAGGAGATTGTAGTAATGCTCTTTCCAGCGCAGTGCAATAGACTCTTTGTCCTTTAGAAGTTTAGCACCATCTACTGAGCGTAAGGGATTTGTACCATGGTTTGTTGGTCCATAGATGGCCTTTATGGCATTAAAAAAGCCCCGTGCATCATGAGCATCTGCAAAATGTTGGGTTTCTTGGGATTTTTTTATCCACCATATGTTCTTAAGTTCTCTAGTTCTTCTTTGGACTTCTGCCTTTGCACTGGCGTAGATTTTTTTCTTAACGGCACAGTTAATATCTTTTTGCCATATCCAGAAGGCTTTCCTTTTCTTGTCAATAATATGTTCAATCTCACTATCGTTCTCATCAAACCAGTCCTGATGTCTCTTAGTTTCGTATCCGATAGTTTGTTCACAGGCTGAAATAATAGAAGTCTTCAATTTAATCCAGTGTTCCTCAACATTTTCAGGAAGTTCCATAGGCAGATGTTCCTTGAGAGTTGATTGAAAGCAAGCTCATTTAATAGAATCTTGAAGGGCCAGTGTATTCATTTTACGCCTTGGTTTTCTTCCTTGGAGCGTACGATGAGGGACAATCTTTATGGCCATCGTGGATCGAATTAATCGATGGTCTGTCCAGCAGTCATCGGCGCTCGTCATGGCTCTGGTGAGAAGTACATCGTGGCGATCTCTAGCACGGACAATTACATAATCTAAAAGATGCCAGTGTTTCGACTGTGGGTGCTTCCATGATGTTTTAAATTTATTTTTCTGGCGAAAGAGTGTGTTAGTAATGACAAGGTTATGCTCTGCACATTTAGTCATAAGTAAGATTCCATTCGTGCTGCTGTTGTCAACTCCTTCTTTCCCAATGATCCCTGGCCACAAATCAAAGTCACGCCAAACTCTTGCATTCAAATCTCCCAGGAGGATAATTTTATCCTCTTTTGGTATCTCTGATAAGATGGTGTCCAGCTGGGTATAAAATTTTTCCTTGATATCCTCATCTGCATCTAGTGTTGGTGCGTTAGCACTTAGGATAGTTGCCTGTTGGTTTTTGGTGAGTTTTATTCGGAGAGTTGAGAGTCATTCGTTAATCCCAGTGGGAACTTCTGACAAGAGCTTCACAAGGTCGTTTTTGATAGCAAAGCCTACCCCATGTATTCGTCGTTCTTGTTCAGGCAGTCCTTTCCAAAAGAAGGTATAACCTCCTTTTTCTTCCTTCAACTGTCGTCCTCCTGCTCTTCAAGTTTCTTGGAGTGCTGCTATATCAATATTAAAATGTCTCAGCTCCCTTGCAATAATGGCAGTCCTACGTTCAGGTCGTTCACTATCCATATTGTCTTGCAGTGTCCGTATATTCCATGTTCCAAAATTCATGTGTTTTTTACGACCGCTAGATGGTGACCCCACTGGTCGCGGTAATCCAGTCAGGGAGAAAATGAGGCAGACTATGTTTAGGGCACCTTTTCTAGCCCCCTCCCCATATGGGGTGAGCAGAGTGGATCCTAAATAGGGCTGCTCAGTCGTGGATACAGCTGCCAAACTACTCAACTGCCTCGATCCTTGAGTTAGGGCGACTGAATCCGTATCCACCACCCATGTGCTGGTCCATAACTAGGAGCTTCCGGATTTCACAGTCCTGCCCCCGTTGCCATTCGACAGTCGCCATGGGACTTTTGGTTGTTTTGGGTTGGGTGTAGTTGGAAGACGCCTGTGCGTGAATTTGTTTTATGTGTGGAGATCGGTGCACAACGATCAGCACACAACCTTCATAGAATAAGGCTCTAATCCAATGGCATGGATACCATGACGATTGGTGACCTTTTGTCTGCTGCAGCCTTCATCCACCTTCGCAGCCATTGTAACAATACACCTTGTTATCTTCCACCTGTTCTGCCATTGAGGACTTTCTTGGATCGTTCTTTGTCTGGTTCCTCCCCCTGGACCTTACCGCCATGGGTGACCCTACCAGGAGTACATGACTCCTGACGGCTTCACTCACAGGGTTCATTGGGAACACACAAGCCCACTCACCACAACAAGGTGACAATCCAGCGAGTGAGTGTCAGTCAGAATAGGGAATCCTGAACTAGATAGAGAAATAAAGCATATTTGCTTGTCACAATGAGCCATACTATTCTAGGCTTAGCATATTGTCTGAACCCAGACTATGACAGATGAGCTCTTTCCAGTCTCTGGACATACAACCATTTGATTGCAAGCTTTTCTGCTCTAGTCTACTTTACATCCCTTGTGGTTTTGCTGGTAAAGGCCGATTCCTATTAAAAAGAAAGTTTTTTTTTTCATTTTGCTCCCAGTTGTTCCAGTCAGACAGAAACAGAAGTTTTGCACAGTGAGAAATATGTGTACTCCTAAAGGGAAAAGTCTTCCCATCCAATATTCTTTTCTCATCAATCTTAGCTTTATTGTTATTTTCAGTTGGGCTGCTGAATAGGGGGGTGAGTTTGGCTTAATGTCAGGATTTCAACAGTCTATTCACTGCTTTAATTGTAAATTAGTGACTCCATCACTAAGCCTGGATTAAAGAGCAACCACTTTGATCAAAGAATGGGGAAAAAACCTGTTGCTCCCTAATGAATGTAATTTGTTCTAATCAAGTTGATTTGTATTATTCAGGGAATTGCAATTTTAACCAATGTTACCACAAGTGATGTATTTCCTTACTGCTTCAGCCAGGCTTCAAAGATAAGAGGCTTTAAAAGTTTAGAGTTGTAGGGATTATTACTATTATTAGTAGTAATAGTAGTACACAAAGAAGATTGCTACCTGAAGGCTTGACAGCTAAATGTGAACTGTGATGACAACTTCTGCCTTGAGGCTGGATACTTGTTTTCCAACTCAAATCAGCAATGTTGAAAGGATTTGGAAATATCTTTTCCATGATTTCTCAAAGCACATTGATACCAATTTATTTGGCACACATTTTATACTGTGGATATTACTTGGGTTATATATCTTTGAGTTAGAGCCAGTTCCAAATGTAAGTTTAGCAGGAGGAGGAGGTGGGTGGCATGGACTGCTGGCTGAAGTGCAACAAGACAAATGGCAGCGCTAAAAGCAACATTGTGCAGCTGCAATAAACACAAGAAAGAAGAGACATTTCAGTCTTCTATCATTATTGGCAAGGGGCCATGGCTCATTGTTAGGACACGTTTGGCATACATGTGGCTGGAAATAAACGTCTTTTTAAGCTTTTGGGAATCAGGACCAACAGAACTGTGTAGGATAGACCAATAATCTCACTCAGTATGATGCTGTTTCCTTTTCCAAAATGGCAGCTCCCTCCTTTCCTTAAAAATTGCTTGTTGTCTTCTCAGAACTTGGCAATTTTTGCTTCAACCATCCAGATGGCAAGGGGTGGGGGGAGTCTCAAAGGATACCATCTGACCCACTATTGGATGGACTGGTTGGGATTTTTTTCCCCATTCTCTCTCAGTACTCATCTGGTGCTGAGAAGAATAGTGGAATGGTAGTAGGAAATGAGCAAGGGAGTCATCAGTTGAATGCTTCCCAATATTCTAATGTGGCTACATTTTGAGATTTAGCAGGAAGGATGATTATGTTGTACATTTTGGGGATGAATTGAAAATGACATTTCTTTTTTTCCCCCCACTACAGATGCTTGTTGCTGTCAGTCCTAGGCAGTAAGTAACTTTTTTGAAAAGGTAGAGAGCACCCAGATGATTGTTCAGGTTGGTATAAGTGATGCTGGGTTTTATTGAGGCCTCTGGATTTGTTTAAGAAGAGCATTTGTTGATGCCAGGTGTACCTCTATCACAGCACATTTCTTGCTAGATGTAAGCAGTGAAAACTAATCATGAAGCGTCTTGCTTAAAATTTTACTGTGGAAGAGCTACAACCATGTTAGCTGGAATCATCACTGATGCTGTCCAAAACTCAGAAATTCAATCCGCAGCGAGCTAGCCTCTGTTATGCACGGTGAAAAGTCAGCTGAAATGGGAGGGCAAAGAAGGCAATCCCATAGCTAGGACTACATTTTAAGACCGACTTCAATCCCTGAGCCAAATTCTATTGAGCAAAACCACTTTCACCCAATGAAGTTCATGCTTCAGAGATACCTATCAGCAAGGCAGCAATGTGTCCAGTGAGACATTTTTCTATTAAGGAACTTCATTCCCTCATCAAGAGCCTGAGACTTGCAAGTTGGGCAGGAACTTCATAATGACTCAGTTGGCCATCAGACCTTGGCAGAGTTGGATCTTTATAGCTCTCCAAAGTTTTGCTGCCCATCCACTAGCTCTCTGCTTCTGCTTGTAGTCAGGAGAGATGAAGGGAATCAATGAAAACTGGACATATTGATGTCATTGGAAACCACAGATCACTATTTCATTAGTGTTGATAACTCTTGAGAGAAAACTGGCCAAGAGATGTGGGCAGGGGAGAGAGATAGAACCCAGAAGATATACAATATTGAAGCAGGAGAGCAGAGTCCATTGTATAGACAGAGGGACAGTTTCCAATGTTTGTTAATCTTAATTTGTTGGTAATTTCAGAGGCAGCCGAGAAATATTTGGGGCTAGATCCCAATGTAAATTATAGGAAACCCAGAGATTAAACACTTGGAGGAAATTGGAGGATAGTTTGGAGCAAATCTTTATTTACAAAAAAAGGGAAAAAAACTGTACTGGCCACATACATGAGATCAAGTATATCCGCACATCTAGTGGAAGGTTATGTATATTAGCACCCAGATGGAATACAGTGACTATGGCATTACAATGGGGAAAATTAACATTTTGGTAAAATAAACAATATTCTATTAAAGAATTTGGACTTTGTTTTCTAATGAAAAAAATAGGATATGAAGGAGCACAAAGAGTCTGTTCCACTGAACATTTACTTTCTGGAAGAAGAATGTTCTGAAACAAGCCTTTGTTTTCTGTTCTTCTTCTGTATCCAGAAGGAGAGTAGGCAATCGTTTTGAAGGGTGAGAGATAAACTACCAAGGAAAGGGAAGCCTCACAAGGCATCACAGAAGTACTTTTGCAGTGATGTTTTTAAAAAGCTGCCCAAACTGAGTGGCTGTGCAATAAAGAAACACACTTTCTTGTTCTGTTTTTTTCACAAGCCAGTTCTCTTATCGTTCATTTTCAGCTTCAGTTGCTTCCTTTCTCAATTTGCATGAGAAAGATTTTCCACTGTTTGTTTGCTCTCTAATAGCTATTAAATTCAGTTTTGAAAATCTGCAATAGAAACAAAGGATTGGCATGGGGAATTCAGGACAGAGGGCTCAATGAAATATGCATAGTGCATGAAAAAGATCAATATTTTTTTCTTGATGTAAGATGAAACTTGCAGTAAAAGGTTACAGCAGGGCTTCTCGAACTTGACAACTTTAAGAACTGTGGACTTCAACCCCCAGAATTCCCCAGCCAGCATGCTTTGAGAAACCCTGGGCTACAGTGATACTTTAGAGCAGGGGTATTCAAACTTTTTCAGGCAATGGAACCTGTTAGGTTTAAAAAAAAAAGTCCTGGAACCTCTGATTAAGAGGTAAAGCACTAATGATAAAAAAACTGGCAGTAAAACAAAAGCAATTAGCATTTTCAGTGTACAAAAATGAAAACTTGAATTTCACAATTATTTGGGAGGTTAATGTTTTAACCAAACAAATCACTGAATCACAGTGACTGAAATGTGATTGCTTGTCTTTGAAACAATTAATATTACTTTTAAGCACTGTTCTGGTCCAAGACTGGGGACGGAGAGAGGAATTTGGAATACATGTCAGGAGACAATTACAATTATCTAGGTGTGAGACAATCAACTTGATAACCCTGCAGTCTCAACTATCAGAAATCTTCAGAGCTACACCAAAGTGTTTAGTTAACACAGCTTTGCTGTCTGCCATACAAACTGTTGCTTCTGCAACAAACTGCCCTGTTGTTCTGCATGCTGCAGCACACTCTTCCTATCCCTTGTCTCAAGTCCACCTAAACCAGTGTTTCTCAACCTTGGCAACTTTAAGAAGTGTGGACTTCAACTCCCAGAATTCCCCAGCCAGCAAAGCTGCCAAGTTTTAGAAACTGTAGAACTCTCTGCTTCAGAAATCCAAGTTGACAACCTCTGTAGGTTAAAGCAACTATGATTTTTTAAGGGATTGTCCTGCACAGCTGTCGTGCAATCCTTGGAAAAGACACATGTAATTTAAGAATTTGGCCACAAGTGCTACATGCACATGTACTGTATTTTGAAGCATTTTTTTCTCTTCAAATCTGAAGTTCTGTAGAGCATTGGTAATTATTCCATAGGGGATATAACTAAACACTGTCTGCTGTCTATCACTTTTATTTACATGGTTTATAGGCCACTCCAGTCAACCAACTATATGATTGTTTTCATCAGATTTTTTTGGTAATTATTTTTACTCTCCTTGTTCTTCTCCAATTAATTTAATTTTGAAATTTTGCTTATTCTCTTTGTACAACATATATGGACTCTCTCTCTCTCTCTCTCTCTCTCTCTCTCTATATATATATATATATATATATATATATATACACATACATACATACATACATACACACATATATACTGTATACATACATACAAACAAACAAACAAACAAACAAATAAATAAATAACAGGATTGTCATAGGCCAACTCATTCGCCAGTTCAGATTGCATAGCAAAAAGGAATCTCCAGTGCCTGGGAGAAGAAGGGGATGAACAGAGTTAGGGTGGGGACATCTGTGTTTATATATCAGTTTAGTCTGATAGATCCAAGAATGATAAGAAGCATCTCAATGGTGAAGGGAAGGGAGCAAGGCAGGAAGAATTTATTTAGGGAAACGGGGAATAATGAAAAATGGGAAAGTTTCCATTTTAGGAATGGATCAAATCTGTTTAGAGATGAGTAGGAGTAGATGAAAAATGAAGAAATTTCGTATGGGAATGGATTTTGTGTAAGTTTAATGTGTGAAATAATGTGAATAGTCATTAAGGTGAATGCTCAGATAATTCCTAAGGTAGCAGCAGTTCTGTAGAATGTGCCATAGAAAGCACAATTCCACCTTAATGCTTCTTGAATTTTCTTTCCCAGAAATATAATTGGATAAATGCTTCCCATTGTAATAACTATATTACTCATCCTTGTTCTGAAAATAAATTTGCACTGATTATTTTATATTACTATTAAAATCTATTATTGTACACTATTAGAATAATCCAGACAGGTAAATTAAAAGAATATAGATAACATTTAATAAACAGCATTAATTATTTAGCTAAAATATTTCAGCCTTGCTCATTCCTCTTCAAAACAATTGTATTTAGAACATTATTATAAAGAAAATAAGATGATTAAAGCTGCCCTTAACTGTTGACAAAATTATTATTCATGGTGGCTTTACTAGCCAAAGAGGCACTTGCACTGTCTCCATGGCAACAGAGCCAAGTTTAGACAATTATCCAAAATGGTGTAGAACTTCTTTGGAGTTCACACTTGGCTTTTCAGCGGCATGTTCCAGGCTGCACTCTAAGAAGTGGGAGGCAAAATATAAGGGAGAGAAAAAATGTATTACACAGCAGAGAATATCCATAGGCACCTGGTAGAAGCTCCAATGACATAAAAATTGTATTGTGTGCATCATGACATCATCATAGAAATGACATACTTGCATTATTTGGCAATTAGAAGCTATGGGCATCTTGTCTCTTGTTTCCCCCAAATGCCCTTGGGCATATGTTAGCTTCCAAATGTCTGTTTTGGTAGAACTTGAGTGATATGAAATAGACTTTTCTGTGATGATAAATCAGCAAGGTGTTTTGTTTTGTTTTGTCTTGTTTTGTTTTTAAAAATCACTGAACTATAGTTTTGCTGAGTAGGATGATACATTATTGCTATTTTATTTATTATTACTGTCATTCATATCATGTCTTAAATCCTTTGTAGGCAATTTACATAGTTCTGCTGCTTAGCTAATTAAACAAGTGTTTCTCAATCTTGGCAACTTTAAAATGTGTGGACTTCAACTCCCAGAATTCCTTGGCCAACAACATTTTAAAGTGGTCAAGACTAAGAAACACCGAGTTAAAAAATGTTATGCCTGTGAAAACAGAGGGGAAGGAAGAAGAAATGCTGAGGATTCCTGGTATCATTTATTGCATTTATTATAGAAAGATTCAACATGCAAAATAAACTGGTGATTCTCCATAGCAATAGTTCCCAAGTTGGGTTATGCAAATATTGTAAGCTGTTATAAAAGATTCAGAATATTCTTAAAATACTTCTTATCAATGTATACTGTATACAGTGTACAATGCTGATAGAATACTGAGAAAACGCATGGGACATTCCCATAGTAAACATAGACTAGTGTTTCTCAAATTGTGTCCAATCACAGAACATTAAATATTCAGAGAAATATGTGGGAATTATCCAATTAAATGGGCACCCTACTCCCTATGCCCTTCCTGTCACTTCTTAAGGGCCTTTCCCGTCAGAAAATGAAGCCGCCTCATTGAGTCTGTCACCATCCCCAAACTGAACCTGCAACAAGGCCTTTTTAAACTAAATCTTATACCAAAAAAATTCAATCCCAAATTAAATATTACTTGAATTTTTATTTGGACCATAATACTGGTATATGCCAGAACAACTGCACTCTTAGCACAAACTTGTTGATCAAGAACGTTCTTCAGAAAAAGTCTCTGAATGCTAAGCACATAGAGAAGAATTCTCCAATGAAATCCCATTTTTAGATATCACCATTGTATTCCCTATTTGCACCTTTCTTTCCAGGATGCTTCTGCAAAATTATTGTTGCACTAAGCATAGCATAGGAGAACTCAGAATAAGTAATTGCATTCAAGATCTGTTCATTATAGTCCATTTCCACAGCATAGAACATACTTTTCCTCATCTCCTGCTGGAACAAGGCAACTGGAAATAGAACTCTTAAACAGACCTATATTCTAAGTCAGTGTTTCTCAGCCTCATCAATTTTAAGATGTGTGGACTTCCATTCCCAGAATTTGCCAGCCAGCTGGCTGGGGAATTCTGGGAGTTGAAGTCCACATGTTGTTGTTGTTGTTCAGTCGTTTAGTCGTGTCCGACTCTTCGTGACCTCATGGACCATAGCACGCCAGGCCTTCCTGTCCTCCACTGTCTCTCGGAGTTTACTCAAATTCATGTTCATTACATCGGTGATGCTATCTAACCGTCTCATCCTCTGCCGTCCCCTTCTCCTTTTGCCTTCAGTCTTTCCCAGCATCAGGGTCTTTTCCAGTGAGTCCTCTCTTCGCATTAGGTGGCCAAAGTATTTGAGCTTCAGCTTCAGTATCTGTCCTTCCAATGAAAAGTCAGGGTTGATTTCCTTTAGGATTGACTGGTTTGACCTCCTTGCAGTCCAAGGGACTCTCAAGAGTCTTCTCCAGCACCACAGTTCGAAAGCATCAATTCTTCGGCGCTCAGCCTTCCTTATGGTCCAACTCTCACAGCCATACATTACTACTGGAAAAACCATAGCTTTAACTATACGGACCTTTGTCGGCAAGGTGATGTCTCTGCTTTTTAATATGCTGTCTAGGTTTGCCATAGCTTTCCTCCCAAGGAGCAAGCGTCTTTTAATTTCATGGCTGCAGTCACCGTGTGCGGTGATCTTGGAGCCCAAGAAAATAAAATCTGTCACTGCTTCCATTCCTTCCCCTTCTATTTGCCAGGAAGTGATGGGACAAGTCCACATACTGTATCTTAAAGTTGCTGAGGTTGACTAACATTGTTCTAAGTGACTCTTGCTACTTCCTTCTTAAAAGATTTTTTAAAAAAATCTTAGGGCAGATCCTCACTTCCATCTTACCCAATACAAGCACAAGCCATCATTTCTGTGGGGCAGGAATAGATGATGTCATCCTCAACTGACCCCCGGCCAGCAGCTAAGGCAACTTCTGCCTATTTTTCTGGCTCCTGCCAAAAGTAGTGCTTTCTATCTTCTAGCTGAAGCTGTCATGCTGTGCTTCAATTCCTTGTCAGCAAAGCTCATTCACCCCACTCTAATTGTCTACTGTGGTCTATTGTGAGAAGCCTCCTCCCTACCAGTTACTGGTCACTGCCCTCCATTGCCTTTATTTTTTGAACATTAAAACTGTGAAAAGCTCACTTAAAAAAAAAACTTCATTGATAGAACAGTGCAGTGCACAGTGTTTTTGGTTTGTTTTTTAAGCAAGTAAAATTGATAGGAATACTTCTACTTTCCCCTCTTAGTCCAAATGACAGGAAAATGATAAAAATGTAACATTTCCTTTTTCTTTTTTTACCAATCTAGCAGGGATAATAAAGCAGGGGAATCCATCAATCAGGGATGATGGTAAACACAATCTAGTGTGTTTGGTCAGTTTGGTCTAGTGGTTAAGGTGCTGGGCTAGAAACCGGGAGACTGAGAGTTCTAGTCCCGCCTTAGGCATGAACGCCAGCTGGGTGACCTTGGGCCAGTCCCTCTCTCTCAGCCCAACTCACCTCACAGGGTTCTTGTGGGGAAAATAGGAGGAGGAAGGAGTATTAGGTATGTTCACCACCTTCAGTTATTTATAAAAATAATAAAGGTGGGATAGAAAAAAAATAAAAATAAATCAGTGTCATGGTGGGCTCAGATTGGAGCCAGAATCTTCAGATGAAGAAGGGCAGCCAGCTTCAGAAGTGGCCTTAGATAATGAGCAGTCAGCTCTGGGGTCATCAGATGAATGGCCACCTGAGCAGGCAGAGGAGGTGGGGCTGGCCAGTTTGGTCTAGTGGTGAAAGTGCTGGGCTAGAAACCAGGAGTCTGTGAGTTCTAGTCCCACCTTAGGCATGAAAGCCGGCTGGGTGACCTTGGGCCAGTCTCTCTCTCTCAGCCCAACTCACCTCACAGGGTGGTGGTTGTTGGGAAAATAGGAGGAGGAAGGAGTATTAGGTATGTTCGCCGCCTTAAGTTATTTATAAAAATAATAAAGGCGGGATAAAAAATTTAAAAAAAATCTGGACAGAACATCAAGCCATTAAAATGGCCAAAATGAAGGAAAAAGTTAAAATCTGGAAAATGATTTTTTTTTTTAAAAAAAAATGGCTTTATTTCGAGATGTTTTACACACATGAGACAAGTAGCTGAAGGCTGCAGTATAGAAAAGCCCTTACTTTGTTTTTTCTTGATGTGATCCCCTACTATTGACCAATGCACAAGGTTCATCTCTTTCAAGAACTTTTGGAGTTAATTTGGAATGCAGCAATATGGTCAACAATTCTCTCTTTGGGTTCAGAATTATATACATGCTGGTTAAGTCTGACTGTGCATGAGATGTTACAGTAGTCTATAGTAGTCTAGCCTATTTGTTGTCCAAAAAGAACTGCCAAGAATGTGTAGCACCCAAACATGTAGCCACTTTATGATATCACCCAAGATACTTTTTCAAAATTCCAAAGGTACCCACTGGCCTAAAAAGATTACAGACACTTTGACTGTACCGTAGTAGCCCATAGTTTTCTGAGGGTCTTAGGATAAATCTGTAGGTTGAGTCATGGCAACTGGATTTCTTTCTTTTGATTGAAACGTTTTGCTGCTTGTCCAAATACCGTATTTTCCGTCGTATAAGACGACTGGGCATATAACACGACCCCCAACTTTTCCATTTAAAATATAGAGTTTGGGATATACGCCGGAAAATACGGTACTCGCCGTTTGGCTCCACGACGGGCTCCAAAGTCGCCCACAACGCGTTTCCTACCAGGCTTCCCGAAACGTGGCCAATTCTGGGCCCCCGCTCCATTTAAAGCGCGGCTGGGAGGGGAAGGGAAGGCGAGGCGAGGCGAAGCGAGGCGCCCGTTGAGCGTTGTGGGCGACTTTGGAGCCCGTTGTGGAGCCACTGCGTTTTGCCCCCTCCCTTCCCAAGGCTGCTCCGAGGGAACGGAGCTCGCTCCCCCCTCCCCGCGTTTCTCCCGCGCTCGTCCTCCTGCTCTTCCCTGGGGGCTGTGTTCCGGCGAGCGGCTGCACTTGGCCAGGAGAGGTCTTAAACGGCGAATACCGTATTTTCCGGTGTATAAGATGACACCCGGCGTATAAGACGACCCCCGACTTTTGAGAAGATTTTCCTGGGTTAAAAAGTCGTCTTATACGCCGGAAAATATGGTAGCTTCTTCAGTCAGACTGAAGAAGCTACTTGGACAAGCAGCGAAAGGTTTCATCCAAAAGAAAGAAATCCAGTTGCCATGACTCAACCTACAGACACCTGGATGACTGAGAATCTTCATCGACATATCGTCTTAGGATAAAAGTTTTGTTTTGTTTTTCCTTTATTGTTTTGTATTGATTTTTAAAACATTGTTAGCCACATAGAGTCATTCTTCCGGGGGGTGGGGGAGGCATATAAATCTATTGAAATAAATAAATGTTAGATGAGGATTTTGTTTAGCTTATCTTTTTAAATCTACTTTCCCAATCTGTATTTTGGGGACATTCAACGAACTCAAGGATTGTTAAAAGTGTAATATGAAGGAAAGCAAAACAGACAGATTCTGTCCCTCCCCAGTTAACAGTTGGAACTAGTGTACCTGAGAATAATCCTGTTGCCTACTTTCTGAGCAATTCACTTACAGACCAGTGATTGAAAAGAAACAAGCCCAGAGGACTGAGTCATGCAGAGATGGGGACCAAACCAAACCAAACCAAACCAAACCAAACCAAACCAAACCAGGAAGCATTATCTGAGAATTGGAGTAATTCTACTGTATAGGCCATAACTTGACTGGAACTTATTGAATGTTGCTGACACACTTGGTGAAAAGAAGAAGTAGAATTACCCACTTCCAGTGGAAGCAAGCAAGCCCAGAAATCAGTGTTGGTCAATGAGAGATGTAGCACAGAGAGACTTTTCCAACAACACAAGAGACGACTCTACACATGGACATCACCAGATGGTCAATACCGAAATCAGATTGATTATATACTTTGCAGCCAAAGATGGAGAAGCTCTATACAATCAGCAAAAACAAGACCTGGAGCTGACTGTGGCTCAGATCATGAGCTTCTTATTGCAAAATTTAGGCTTAAATTGAAGAACGTAGAGAAAACCACTAGACCAATCAGGTATGACCTAAATCATATCCCTTATGAATATACAGTGGAGGTGAGGAATAGATTTAAAGGATTAGATCTGGTAGACAGAGTGCCTGAAGAACTATGGATGGAGGTTCGTAACATTGTACAGGAGGCAGCAGCTAAAACCATCCCAAAGAAAAAGAAATGCAAGAAAGCAAAGTGGCTGACTGATGAGGCTTTACAAATAGCTGAGGAAAGAAGGGAAGCAAAAGGCAAGGGAGAAAGGGAAAGATATAAACAACTGAATGCAGAATTCCAGAGAATAGCAAGGAGAGATAAGAAGGCCTTCTTAAATGAACAATGCAAAGAAATTGAGGAAAACAATAGAATGGGGAAGACTAGAGATCTCTTCAAGAAAATCAGAGATATCAAGGGAACGTTTTGTGCAAAGATGGGCATGATAAAGGACAAAAAAGGCAGGGACCTAACAGAAGTAGAAGAGATTAAGAAGAGGTGGCAAGAATACACAGAAGAACTATACAAGAAAGATCTTAATATCCCTGATAAATATGATGGTGTGGTCACTGACCTTGAGCCGGACATCCTAGAGAGTGAAGTCAAGTGGGCCTTAGGAAGCATTACTAACAACAAAGCTAGTGGAGAAGACAGTATCCCAGCTGAGCTATTTAAAATCCTAAAAGATGATGCTGTTAAAGTGCTGCACTCAATATGCCAACAAATTTGGAAAACTCAACAGTGGCCACAGGATTGGAAAAGGTCAGTTTACGTTCCAATTCCAAAGAAAGGCAATGCCAAAGAATGTTCAAACTACCGTACAATTGCGCTCATTTCACATGCCAGCAAGGTTATGCTCAAAATCCTACAAGCTAGGCTTCAGCAGCATGTGAACCGAGAACTACCAGAAGTGCAAGCTGGGTTTCGAAGAGGCAGAGGAACTAGAGATCAGATTGCCAACATTCGCTGGATCATGGAAAAAGCAAGAGAGTTCCAGAAAAACATCTACTTCTGCTTCATTGACTACGCTAAAGCCTTTGATTGTGTGGATCACAACAAACTGTGGCAAAGTCTTAAAGAGATGGGAGTACCAGACCACCTTACCTGTCTCCTGAGAAACCTGTATGTGGGTCAAGAAGCAACAGTTAGAACCGGACATGGAACAACCGACTGGTTCAAAATTGGGAAAGGAGTACGACAAGGCTGTATATTATCACCCTGCTTATTTAACTTATATGCAGAGTACATCATGAGAAATGCCGGGCTGGATGAATCACAAGCCGGAGTTAAGATTGCCGGGAAAAATATCAACAACCTCAGATATGCAGACGATACCACCCTAATGGCAGAAAGTGAAGAGGAACTAAAGAGCCTCTTGATGAGGGTGAAAGAGGAGAGTGCAAAAGCTGGCTTGAAACTCAACATTAAAAAAACCCAGATCATGGCATCTGGTCCCATCACTTCCTGGCAAATAGAAGGGGAAGAAATGGAAGCAGTGACAGATTTTATTTTCTTGGGCTCCAAGATCACCGCAGACGGTGACTGCAGCCATGAAATTAAAAGACGCTTGCTCCTTGGAAGGAAAGCTATGGCAAACCTAGACAGCATATTAAAAAGCAGAGACATCACCTTGCCGACAAAGGTCCGTATAGTTAAAGCTATGGTTTTTCCAGTAGCAATGTATGGCTGTGAGAGTTGGACCATAAGGAAGGCTGAGCGCCGAAGAATTGATGCTTTTGAGCTGTGGTGCTGGAGAAGACTCTTGAGAGTCCCTTGGACTGCAAGGAGGTCAAACCAGTCAATCCTGAAGGAAATCAACCCTGACTGCTCATTGGAAGGACAGATGCTGAAGCTGAAGCTCAAATACTTTGGCCACCTAATGAGAAGAGAGGACTCACTGGAAAAGACCCTGATGCTGGGAAAGACTGAGGGCAAAAGGAGAAGGGGACGGCAGAGGATGAGATGGTTAGATAGCATCACCGATGTAATGAACATGAATTTGAGTAAACTCCGAGAGACAGTGGAGGACAGGAAGGCCTGGCGTGCTATGGTCCATGAGGTCACGAAGAGTCGGACACGACTGAACGACTGAACAACAACAACAAAGCACAGAGACTCCTTTATAAATGCATAATTACTTTATTTTTCCTGACACAGTATCAGTTCTGCCAGGGCACACTGATTTACCACAGCACACAATTGATGATAATACTACAACAGACTGTGTAATAATCCTAAAAAGGCAACCAGCAAGATTTTCCTTAAAAAACAAACCATCATACTTTTGGATAAAACTGGGTGTTTGACCTCTGGTGTGTTTTTTCTTTATTTCTGAAAGTCAAGATATGAATTTACACAATGTTTATAAACAAGCACTATACCAGCTGAGCTGGTAGACAAATCTTGTTTGAGATTTGAACTATTTATCAAAGACATAGTTGGACTGAAAGTGGTTGACAGTTGCCAAGCAATTAATATTTCAATGCAATCCTCTGGAAGTTGCAGACTCCCAAGCCCCTCTAGTATCTTTGTTCGGGAAAAAAGCATCTGTCTCTTGGAAAGGTCCCTTTTCTGTTTAGATATTCTGTCACATCCAAAAAAGTATGATGAACAGTATATTCCTCAATATTTATTCAACCATACCAAATTACTTTAGAACCAAAGTTTGCATGAAATAGACATTACATAAATCTGGATCCTCAACAGAATGTTCTGGAACTTTGGAACACTTTGAAATTTCCAGAACTCCCTAAGGCAAGAGACCAGCAGAAGGAACATTATGATTTCAAAGCTGGACTTCTAGGCTTCCTAGTGTTAGAAATTCTAAAACAAGGAAATTTGGTCCAGAAGGTAGGAGGTAGAAAGAGAATCTGATATCACTTTCTTTCTTCTGAAACCAGAGTTGTGTATATGACCTAATATGGGAAAAACAAGCAGTCCCAAGGGCCTTAGGATTGCACCTAAAACTAGAACAGAATCAATCCATTTTTAGAGTTACATTCATGTTCATTTCCATGGGAAAGCACTTCTGGTTGGTTGTTCTTCTAAATGCACCATTAAAATGCAATCCTATTGGATTTCAAGATACAATACAACCAGCTGTATCATATCCTACATTTCTACAAGATGATTTAAATTATAAGTTAAACTCATCAGCCAAGGTTTTTGCCTGATAGTAAAAAAGATTACAGTGCAGGCACCAAATGGCTTTCTTTAGATGGGTAATTATGCATTTTCTTTGCTAATGTAATTAATCTGTAGTTCCAGTACTTAGGAACTACACATTAACTACCTAATGCTTTTTAATTAACTGATGTTCATTAATACAGTTCAAGGAAGAATAGGGAGGTTTAATTCTGTTTTGTCCTTTCCTACAATGATTTTTGAGGGTGGATAGAAAAAAAAATCCCATATGAGCTAAGATTGTGCCCCTGTGGCAAAGGGTCTGTGGAAACCATAGTTCATGTCCTGCTGTATTGTATTTTTGATAAGGGTACAGGGGTCCATCTTATCACTTCTTATTTAAAAAGTACCAAGGCAATTCTGAATAATTCTGTGTACAGCTGTTATTATCAGACCATTATCAGACCAATATGGTTCAGTTTCTATGAACATGGCCAAATGTTGTTATATTGTTATACTCTGTAAAATTAAACACATGATCTAGCCGTAAACTCGACTGTTTTATTCTGTTCCATCTGCTATTGATTGTTGTATTCTGGTTAGTGTGTGTAATAAGAATTGAATTTTTTACTACTTTTTTTACACAAATTAATAAGGGGAAATATTTGACTTTAGTTCTCATTATTATTCTAAATATGTATTTCCAATAAAATGTCAATATCAAAACATGTTTGCTAAGAAACATTACTTAAATATTTCATGTTCCTATATGATCTTAATAGTTCAGTAGAAGAGGTGTTCTGTTTTGCTTTTTGTTTTTCAAATCTACTATTATCTCAGCCATATGTAAAGGACAATTACTAGGTACATAGACAGGAGCTTATATATTTTTACTTTACTTTATCTACAGTATATGCTGCCTTTCTGTCCAAATGTTATTGTCACTTATGATCAGAGTATCCATATGTGTGTGTATCTAATCATCTCCAACAGCCCATAAATAAGATCCACGTTCAAAGCTATATTATCACTTAACATATTGACATATTAAATATTAACATATTAAAGACAAGTAAGGAGTCATATCTGTACCCATTAGTATAAGTGTTCTACCTTTAAACTAATGGCCGGCGTAGTTTTGCGCTGGTTCACCTCCTTCCTCTGGGGCCGGTCCCAATCGGTGGTAATAGGAGATGAAAGATCTGACTCTCGCCCCCTCGTTTGTGGAGTACCACAGGGTTCAGTTCTTTCACCTCTCCTATTCAATATCTACATGAAACTGCTGGGTGAGATCATCCGTCGCCATGGGATGAGATATCATCAATATGCTGATGACACCCAACTGTACATCTCCATCCCAGGTAAAGTAAGTGATGCAGTGACTGCCCTTTCTCAGTGCCTGGAGGCTGTGGGGGTCTGGATGGGGAACAACAGGCTTCAGCTGAACCCTGGTAAGACGGAGTGGCTGTGGATTGATGGTTCTTCTGGATCTGGGAAATTATCATCATTGGTTCTGAATGGGGTTGCACTACCCCATTCGGAATCAGTGCGGAATCTGGGGGTCCTCCTGGACTCACGACTCCTGCTCAAAGAGCAGGTGGCAGTCGTGGCCAGAAGGGCCTTTGCACAACTTTGTGTTGTACGCCAGTTACGCCCCTTCCTAGATCAGGAGTCTCTCCGTACAGTCACTCATACCCTGGTCATCTCCCACATAGATTACTGCAATGCGCTCTACATGGGGCTACCCTTGAAGAGTATCCAGAAGCTTCAACTGGTCCAAAATGCGGCTGCGCACGCAGTTATTGGTGCCCCGATCGGCTCATGTGACATCTCTGCTACGCCAGCTGCACTGGGTGCCGGTGTGCTTCCGGGTGCAATTCAAGGTGTTGGTTATGACCTTTAAAGCCCTACATGGCATGGGACCAGGCTACTTGAGGGACCGTCTCATCCCCATAACTTCAAACAGTCCCACTCGATCATGTAGAGAGGGCATGCTTCGGACCCCGTCGTCAAGGGAGTGTCGTTTGGCGGGGTCCAGAAGGCGAGCCTTTTCCATGGTGGCACCCACTCTTTGGAACATTCTGCCCCCGGAGGTGAGGCAGGCCCCATCGCTCCTGTCCTTCCGGAAGAATTTAAAGACCTGGCTTTGCCGCCTCGTGTGGGATGGGAATGGGAACAGTTCCTCTTGGGGATGGCTGGTGCCGTAGAGCCCTTTTAAAGAGAACATCTATCGCCTATTGGATTTTATATTTAATTTATTAGTTTTGTAATGTATTTTAAATTGTAGGTATTTTTAAAGATTTTAAATTGCTGTATTGTGAACCGCCCAGAGTCCCCCTTGGGGGAGATGGTGTGGTAATAAAAGTTGACATATAAATTAAATAAATAAATAAATTTATGCATTTTTTAAACTTTTAATTCTACATGGATATAGATATATCAAGTTTATTCATATTCCTTAAAACAAAATTGATTGGCTGTCAATTATTAACTATTCTATTAATGGAAGCAAAGTTTAGACTTTGAAGAAGCAGGATAGAGAGAGAATTGATCCTTTTGAACTTTGGTATTGGAGAAGATTCCTGAGAATACCGTGGACACCTAAGAAAACAAACAAATGGATCATCGACCAAATCAACCGAGAGTTCTCACTAGAGGCACAAATGACCAGGCTCCAATTATCCTACTTGAGACACATTATGTGAAGACCCAACTCCCTGGATATAGTTCTAATGCTGGGAACGGTGGAGGGAAAGGGAAGAAGAGGTTATATTGAAAATCTAACTAATGCTTGACTATTGGAGTTTCCTCAAATTACTCTTTGACCCAGTGGATTTAATTTTAGCTCAACACTCTTTCTGTAAATTATTTAAACAATATATTGAATTAGTATTATATTAGTTACACAGAATTCACTGTGAACTTTGTGTCTTTCTGTAAAACAATCACTATGGTTATATCTCTCAAATGTTAATTATTTCTTATTAAGACTTTTCAAATTTTCTTCACTTGACATTTCATAATAAAGCAGATGATAACATTTTGAGATAACTCAATTAATAATTCTCCAGTAACTTCAATAACACTCTTCAACCCAGACAGAAACACAAATTAAAGGTTAGTCCTCACCCTATATAGAAACTAGTAAAAATTAGTTTTTCATGATTCATGTCAGGGCATTTAATTTCTAAGGTACAGATGTTGATAGTCTTTTCCTTTGCAGTTAAAGTCTGCAACTCTAATACTGAAGCCACTTGAAGAAGCAGTTCATCAACAGATCTTAAGACTCAAAAATGGTATTCTTTCAGATTTAGATCCCAAGATAATCCAGGTATTAAAGGTATGTATCAATGTCCCATGGAGGTAAATATGCCACCAGTGAAATTATTTTTAATTTGGTAGGAGCAAAAAGCTGGTCATAACAGTCAAAACATTGGTGAATGTAGGCTGCATCAATTAAAGCTTCTGAATTATCTTAAATGGCACTTGTATCTACATAGTATTCATTGTAATAATATATCTCAGTGAATAACAACATGAATCAACATGCCAGAAAATTCTTGTTGGAAAGAACTGTATTTGAGAAACTTGCAGAAACTGGTAAAAGGCACTGATGCTACCTGAACCTCTGACAGTAATGCTTGATATAATGTAGTTCATATACTGCCCACGACTTTCCCCCCTCTTTATACACAATTTCCCAGACCTAAGAAATATCTACTGATAGGAGTCAATGTATACAGGCACTAGTTCAGCACTTTTTCATCATCACCTGAGTCAGGTGACAAGGAGAAGGTTTTATGTAATATTTGGTTCCCTCCCTAAAGTACAGAAGTGGGGAATCACTTGCCCATAGATGGGATCCAGTACACCAAGCCCATCCATCCTGCCTTGTCATGACATGTAACACCATGGAGGTCTATACCCTGCCTCCACATTTTTCCATCCCACACTGCAGTTACGTTTGAACAAAAATTAAATCTATGTGATATATGAGGATATTTACTTACTTACTTACTTACTTACTTACTTACTTACTTACTTACTTATCACATTTGTATTCCGCCCATCTCCCCCACAAGGAGGGACCCTGGGCAGTTAACAACAAAAATTTAAAATCAATAAAAACTATAAATTAATACATCCTTGGCGGAGGGGGTGGTTCCAACTGCCTTTAAAGAGGCATTGGTGCACCCCCTCCTCAAGAAGCCAGCCCTGGACCCCACCATCCTGGACAACTTTCGTCCAGTCTCCCACCTCCCCTTTTTGGGAAAGGTGGTTGAGAAAGTGGTGGCGTTGCAACTTCAAAGGACCCTGGATGAAGCGGATTATCTAGACCCTTTTCAGTCAGGTTTCAGGCCGGGATATGGGACGGAGACTGCATTGGTCGCGCTTACGGATGATCTCTGGCGGGAGCGGGATGGTGGTAGTGCATCCATCCTTGCTCTCTTGGATCTCTCAGCGGCATTCGATACCATCGACCATGGTATCCTGTTGGGGCGGCTTAGGGAGTTGGGGGTGGGCGGCGTAGTTTTGCACTGGTTCACCTCCTTCCTCCGAGACCGCTCCCAGTCGGTGGTAATAGGAGAGGAGAGATCTGACCCTCAGCCCCTCTTGTGTGGGGTGCCGCAGGGTTCGGTTCTCTCTCCTCTCCTATTTAACATCTACATGAAACCGCTGGGCGAGGTCATCCGACGCCATGGGATGAGGTATCATCAGTATGTGGATGATACTCAATTGTACATCTCCATCCCTGGTGAAGTAAGTGATGCAGTGACCACCCTGTCCCAGTGCCTGGGGGCTGTGAGGGCCTGGATGGGGAACAACAGGCTACAATTGAACCCTAGCAAGACCGAGTGGCTGTGGATTGATGGCCTAGCGTCTTCTGGGAAATTATCATCTTTGGTTCTTGATGGGGTAGCACTGCCCCATTCGGAACCGGTGCGGAACTTGGGGGTCCTTCTAGACTCACGACTCCTGCTCGAAGAGCAGGTGGCAGTCGTGGCTAGGAGGGCTTTCGCACAACTTCGGTTGGTGCGCCAGTTACGCCCATTCCTGGATCGCGACGCCCTCCGAACAGTCACTCATGCTCTCGTCATCTCCCATGTAGATTATTGCAATGCGCTCTACATGGGGCTACCCTTGAAGACTATCCGGAAGCTTCAGCTGGTGCAGAATGCGGCTGCGCAAGCAATCTTGGGTGCACCAAAATCTGCGCATATAACACCCTTGCTCCGCGAGCTGCATTGGGTGCCGGTTTGCTTCCGGGTACAATTCAAGGTGTTGATTATTACCTTTAAAGCCCTACATGGCATGGGGCCAGAATACCTGAAGGACCGTCTTATCCCCATGTTATCGACCCGCCCCACCAGGTCATTCAGAGGGCCTGCTACGAACCCCATCAATTAAAGAATGTCATCTGATGGGGTCTAGGAGGCGGGCCTTCTCTGTGGTGGCACCCACACTGTGGAACATCTTGCCCACAGAGTTGAGACAGATCCCCTCCCTCCTGACCTTTAGGAAAGAGCTGAAGACCTGGTTCTGCCGCCTGGCATGGGAAGGAGGAAAGGATAGCTCCTCATGGGGGTGGCTAACTCCTTAACTTTATAATGTCCTTCGTTTTAATTCCATCCATCTGGATTTAGAATTATTTATTATTCTATATATTGTATAGGGATGTTTATATTTTGTTTTAACTATTTTATTGTAAACCGCCCAGAGTTCCCCATTGGGGGAGATGGGCGGTTATATAAATTTAATTAAATAAATAAATAAATAAAATAAATATCAGTAAAAACAAAATGTGTGTGTTTGTGTATTTTACACAATTTGATCCAGAATGTGGTTGCAGCTACACATACTGTAAGAGAATTGGATTTCCTTCTCTGAAGTATATGCATATACTTTTCCATTATATATATATATGCATTGGGTGTGAATGCAAGATAATTTCCACCCAATTAATGCTCTCTATTTTATACGGTTGATAATTTATTGCATAGCTGGATACCTCATTTTCTGAATATTTTCTGCATATTGCATACAGCTTCCAGCACTCATTCTCTGGTTTAAAGACTCTCGCATTACTGCCAATGGGACAAAGTAAAGCATGAGTATTAAGCCACTGTGATGCACCCATTTCACACATTTAGCCATCCATGGGCCAATTTTTTTCCTATTTTTAATTTTAAAAAAGAAGGGAAAAATAACTCAATTTTGCTGCTTTAAGCCCTCCCAAGCCCCTCACATGAGCCACCTCATTGACCACATTCCCTGCATTTTGGGGAGCCATTTTTAAGGAAAACAATGCAGCCCTGGCCCAAAAGTTGTTTCCCTGATTTATTAATGAACACCAATTCAAATGATGTTCAACTTATGGAACCCACATCCCCCTCTCACATCCCAATACCTTTCTAAGTCCAAAATTGATTCTAGCCAGTATGGTGTAGTACTTAACATCTTGGACTAGTACCAGGACTAGTTCAAGTCCATCCTTAGCAATGGAAATTTACTGGAAAACTTTAGGCCAATCTCTCTCTCTCTCTCTCAATTAAACCCACCTTACAGGGTTGCTGTTGTGGAGATTAAAATGAAGAGAAATGAAAACTAACTTGAACCCTTGAAAGAAAAGCAGGGTATATATCTAACAAATAAACAACAACAAAAATGCAATTTGAAAGGGCAGTCTTTGATAAGATCCACAAAATATGTTTCCGCTTTACAATTAGGTTTTTTACTTGTGCAAGAAAAAAAGAAATAGACTTATCTATTTTAACAATTAAAATGTGATAGGATGAGAAAGAGGCATTGGAGTTTATGCATTAAAGAGCTATCTTTAATACACTCTAGGATTCACACTCGTTAAATGCAATCCTATGGGCTTTAACAAATGCATAAACTGTGACCTCATTTTGATATAACCTATTCACAACAGTAATCAGGCTGAATAAAAGCAAGACAGTAAGCAGTAGGACCTCTTTTTTTTAGTTAACATTTATATTGTAATATAATTATTGAAAATCTTTTAATGAGCTATAGCTGTTACCTTGTATCTTTTTCTTGACCTGCTAGCTTTGCTATTTTACACTGCTGTTGATTTTTACGTCCTATTTTATTGCATTATGTCATTTGATTATTCCAAACATTCTCGACACCATCAGGTGAGGAGTGAAGAGGAAAGGAGACTGGGGAGTCTCAGTTTCAAGTACACTTTCCATCATGATTGGGTGACTCTGACTGGTCACACTTCCTCAGCCCAATCAACCTCACAGAATTGTTTTGGGGATGAGGGAAGGAGAAAATGCTATATACAGTATGAACAGGCTCACCCATGAGACCCAGAGGGCCCCTACTCTCTTAGCCTTCTCGGAAGACCTTCCTTGGCATGAGAGTGCTATGGCACCTTGGTTGTGTGTGCTGGTTTTAGTTCTGTGGGGTTCTTGCTTTATTTTCTGTATTGCTGTGTTGCCAGCCAGTGTTATATGGTATAAGATGGGCAGCCATATAAAATTTTAAATAAATAAATATTGGTTTATGCTCTTAGAGGAAAGATGGGAGATCAATCAATAAATGACAACATATCTTCTATAAAGGCTAAAAACACTTCTTAGAGATCAAGCACTGGCCACCACAGATGTTACAAGCAGGCCACAGCTAGAGTTCCCCTTTATCCTGTACTGAAATCAGAAATGAAATATCTACTTACTGGCCATTAAATATGAAAATTGTTATGCGTGTAAGCATATATCCCATGCTGTTTGTAGCACTCCCTTTCTCCCTCTCTCCCCATCCAACCAGCTTTTATTAAACTTGTCATTCCACTGTTAGATAAATGTGGCAGACAAACAAATAATGCTATCTTTCTTCCTCTGAACCCATGTAAAACCAGTTATCCTGAAAATTTCAGGGAAGAACAGGAGACAGAGAAAACAAATCTTATCTGTGTATTAAGTCAACTATGGTTCAGAATGTCTCACCCACCATTGTCTCCTTTTGAGAAGATTGGCAGCTGGTGAATTAACACAGGTGAAACCAATTAAAAATAATTTTCTTCCCATTCTTCTGCTTTGCATTTAAATAAAACCAACCAACCAAAGAAATAATCAAGCAAAATTAAAATACTGTCTAGATACCATTTGCACATTGTTAATACTGTATTTTTATGAATATAAAGTAAAATTAGATGCAGGAGGCATTGTGCTCTGATGAAAATCTGACCTCATAAAGAACCTGATGGGACCCACGTTTACACAGTTCCAATTCAAACATTTATTTTCAGACTCAATATGTGTATTCACTTCTATACTGAAATCAGAAATGAAATGTCAACCAGTGGCCATTAAATATGAAAAAAACACATTATGTGTAAGCATGTAGAATCGATAATAGCTCTAATGAGACTGGCCTCATGCACATTATGGTAGCCTTAAGCATGAAGTTATATTTTATGTTCCTTTTATTGCAACATAATTGATGTGCACACACATGCACAAACACAGACACACAGGAAGTTTAAGAATTTATACTGGGCTCAAATCCTCTGCAGATTATTAAATGAGAATACATTTATTGTTTCAGTAGATTGCATTTAATATAAATGAGTATAAGGACCCTGATGAATTAGGCTCTCTTAAAATATAAAGTGTCAATGTTTTAGTTGATAGCCATGGTGAAAACTCTTTTTTTAATCTCCAGGAAAAAAAGATAATAATGATCCCACCCTTAATGTCCTTCTAGCTGTCCAAGCAAAACATATTATTGTTATTGATGGGCCATATAGGTGTGCTAAACTGCTTACAGTGGCACCATTTCTATTCCCGCTGGCTGCTACATCTGTTGAGAACAATATAAAGGTTGAAGGGGTGGAAATATTAAGCTGAGACTGAAAGAATGCTTTCAAAAATGGTGCTCTGGAAAACCCGGAGTTCTATTTAATTGCTGTTTTGTCAATTGCAATTTTCTCAAACTTTTGTCTCCAACAGGGAAATGTTAATACGCTTCCATAATGGTGGGGATATGCAAAGTCTTATATGTTCTGATTCAGATCAACATGCTCTTTGTCAGAAGTTTCTTTTATAATTATTCAGTGGCTTAGAAGTGGGTCTATTTTTTTTGCAGTATAATCTTGTGCATTTCTGTTCTGTGCAATGGAATTTGCCTGTAGATAAATGCAGGAAGACTTACAGCCCATACGGATATTCTTTAGCTGTATGTAGTTAATAGCTTTTTAAAATGGATTTGAGATAATATCACAATAGTGTATGTTCATAAGAAAATCCTACAACTAGGATTGTTGAGGCTTAGTTGTAATTTACAGCATCATCCAGACATCACTATGATGATATATCACTAATGCGGAGGGTCTTTATATCACCATACTGATAGCTGGATGATGCTATAAATTTCTGATATGGGTAACTGTAAAAAAACCACGTGAAGAGTGACTTGAAGGCTTAATCAGATTTAATGATGACCCATGACCTTCATGGATATATAAGGTAACAATGAATAATCTTCAAAGGGATAAAATTCATAAGGGAAGAAGAAAACAACAACACACTACCCTTCTTGGACATCCTCATCAGTAGAGGAAATGATGGCATTCTAGAAACACAAGTCTACCGGAAATCTACCAACATTAACCCAGTGCTCCACTACCAAAGCAATAACTCTACCTCCCACAAGAGGAGTTGTGTAAGAACACTATTCAGACGAGCACAAATGCACTGCAGCAACCCAGAACACCAGAAAAAGGAAACAGACCACTTATCAGTGGTATATATAAATATACCACTTATTTCCACTTATTTCAAGCAAAATGGATATCCACGCAACTTTATCAAAAAATGCCTGACCACTCAACCCACCACAGCAAAACCAACAGAAGCTATGAAAAGGATTACACTGCCATACATCAGAAACATCTCAGAAACTACTAATAGACTGTTACAAACACACGGCATCAACGTAGCACACAAACCAACCAAAACCCTTCAAAACATCGTAAGTAAACCAAAACACCCAGTAGCCCAAGAAGGAAAAACAGGTGTTATCTACAACATACAGTGTAAAGACTGTAACAGCCACTATATAGGACAGACTGACAGAAGACTAGCAGAACGCATCCATGAACACCAACTAGCAGTCAGAAGACACGATGAAAACTCCTTAATCTCACAACACATGGACAGACTTAACCATACTTTCAACTGGGAAACTGTGAGCATCTTAAACCAAGCCAAATCCAAAAATGCTAGAGAATTCCTGGAAGCTTGGCACTCAGACAAAGCAGCCATCAACAGACACATATAGGTAAGCAACATTTACATACCATTCATAAGAGACAATAGAAAAGCCAGAAGACCAGAACACCTCTTGGCCAGCAATCAACAACAAGATAGGCAAAGATTAACATCAAGATTAGCAGCAGAGGAGCAATCAAACAACACAATAGACCCTAATCAAGGAACTATTAACTCAGTCAATCAACCAAGCAGCAAACAACAACCCAATCAAGGAACTCCTAAGGAGAGTACAGCACCCCCACCAACACAGGCAGGACATGCCAGGGTATATAAACAGAGAGCAAGTTCCACTCCCTTTTCGCACTGAAGATGTTGCCTAGCCTGGCAATGAAACGTCTGCAAGAAAACAACAAGGCTCAGAGAGCACCAAGGACTTCACAATAATCTTACATTTAAGCAGAATGTGTAGGACAAATAGAATGCTAAAAGGGCTGGTAGAATAATTATTTGCCTGGCCCAATCAATTGTAGCTATAAATGTTTTATTTCTTCCAATTTGCAATACTTTTCCCGGTTTGGAAGCAATCTTTATCACTTTAGCAAAGCTTTATCACTTCTCCAATTTTGAAAGAAACAACTATTTGAAAAGGCATAAGAAGCAAAAGACAAGCATAACATCTCTTTCAATGTGGAACTTAATCCAAAAGGATTAAACATCACATTTGGACAGCTGTTTGTGAATCACGTATGACAGATAACAAACTGAAAGCATAATTGTTTTGAAGTTAAGTTCCAAAATTAAGCGACTCTGAATTATCTATACCCATTTGATTCAGGTGGTGACGGGCAGGGGACGGTATGACGGGAACCGGAGGACGAGCCATTATCAGGGAAGGCGCCCTCGGTGTTTGTTACCGGTGATGCATTCCGGCCCCCCGTGTTCATAACCAGGCCCTGGTAAGCAGATCCTTGTGGGCTCCGGTCTCCGACTGCTGCTGCTGAACGCCAGGTCAGTGAATAACAAGGCCCCCCTTATAAGTGATTTAATCACAGAGGAGGGGGCTGACCTGGTGTGTATTACTGAGACCTGGCTGGGCCCAGAGGGGGGAGTTCATTCATTCATCGGCGATCACTCGTAGCCGAGTAAGATTGTCTTCCAAAGGTAAAATTTTAATGGTGGATCCGTAAGTGGCTATAAAGGCCAATTCTGGATCCTCACAACCTCCCACAATGAGGGCATAGGTTTCCGGGTGGGAGACGGTCATGATGAGGGTTTGCCTGATGTGCCTTCCTTTTAGCTCTTTTCTCCCTTTCGCCCTGTACTCATGCTTCTTCAAAGTCCATAGCGCCATTAATAAAGGATGACCTCCAATTGGAACGCTCATGAGTTAGGGCTTCCCAGTTCTCAATGCTCATATTACATTTTTTAAAATTAGCTTTGAGAGTATCTTTGAATCTCTTTTGCTGTCCACCAATATTCCGTTTTCCATTCTTAAGTTGGGAGTAAAGTAGCTGCTTTGGAAGACAATGGTCAGGCATTCGAACAACATGGCCGGTCCAGCGAAGTTGATGTTGGATGATCATTGTTTCAATGCTGGTGGTTTTCGCTTCTTCTAATACGCTAACATTAGTCCACCCATCTTCCCAAGTAATTTTCAGAATTTTTCGGAGGCAGCGTTAATGGAATCTTTCAAGAAGTTGGAGGTGGCGTTTGTAGAGGGTCCATGTTTCACAGGCGTACAGAAGGGTTGGTAGTACAATGGCTTTGTAAACAAGCATTTTGGTCTCCCTGCGAATGTCCCGATCCTCAAACACTCTACGCTTCATTCAGGAGAAAGCTACACTCGCAGAGCTCAGGCGATGCTGAATTTCAGCGTCGATGTCGGCTTTTGTAGATAGATGGCTGCCGAGATAAGAAAAGTGGTCGACATTTTCTAGTGACACACCTTTAAGCTGGATTGATGGCGCTGCAGAGGGATTGGTTCGAACTTGCTGGTAAAGCACTTTGGTTTTTTTAATGTTAATCGAGAGGCCGAGCTTTTCATATGCCTCTGCAAAGATGTTTAGGATAGTTTGAAGATCTTCCTCGGAGTGTGCACAGACTATGTTATCATCAGCATATTTAAGTTCTATAACAGAAGTATAATAACTTATAAAATAACTTATTTTTTTGCTTTCAGCCTACTAAGATTAAAAAGCTTTCCATCTGTTCAATATATAATTTCTACACCAGTAGGAAGTTTCTCTTCAACAAGGTGTATAATCATAGCGATGAAGATAGCGAATAAGGTTGGAGCAATAACACATCCCTGTTTAACGCCGGATTCCACTTTAAATGGATCGCTTTGAGAGCCATTGTTATTCAGGATTGTTGCCATCATGTCATGGAGTAACCGCAAGATGTTCACAAATTTATCAGGGCATCCGATTTTCAGAAGGATGGTCCAGAGAGCAGTACGATTTACAGTATCAAAAGCTTTAGTCAGATCAATAAACGCCATGTACAGAGGGCAGTTTTGCTCCTTGCATTTTTCTTGAAGCTGTTGTGCAGTGAAGATCATATCCACTGTTCCCCTGGAAGGGCAGAAGCCATTTTGTGTTTCAGGGAGGATGTCTTCTGATACAGATAGGAGACGGTTTGCAATGATCTTTGCCAGGATTTTGCCTGCTGTGGCTAGAAGGGAGATGCCTCGATAGTTTCCACAGTCTGTTCTATCACCCTTTTTAAAGAGAGTGATAATTATGGCATCCCTAAAGTCTGCTGGAATCTCCTCCCTCATCCAGATTTTTTCGATGAGCTTATGAAGTTGTGTAAGTTCAGGCCTGCCTTCTTTAAAGACTTCAGCAGGGATCCCATCAGGTCCACTAGCTTTGTTATTTTTCATTTTTTTAGTGGCTTTACTGACTTCCTCCAAACTAGGGGGTACTGCAAGCTCATTTCTTATTTGTTTTTGCGGGATTTGCAAGAAGACTTCATCAGCCACAGTAGAGTGACGATTAAGGAGATTGTAGTAATGCTCTTTCCAGCGCAGTGCAATAGACTCTTTGTCCTTTAGAAGTTTAGCACCATCTACTGAGCGTAAGGGATTTGTACCATGGTTTGTTGGTCCATAGATGGCCTTTATGGCATTAAAAAAGCCCCGTGCATCATGAGCATCTGCAAAATGTTGGGTTTCTTGGGATTTTTTTATCCACCATATGTTCTTAAGTTCTCTAGTTCTTCTTTGGACTTCTGCCTTTGCACTGGCGTAGATTTTTTTCTTAACGGCACAGTTAATATCTTTTTGCCATATCTAGAAGGCTTAACTTTTCTTGTCAATAGTATGTTCAATCTCACTATCGTTCTCATCAAACCAGTCCTGATGTCTCTTATTCTGGTATCCGATAGTTTGTTCACAGGCTGAAATAATAGAAGTCTTCAATTTAACCCAGTGGTCCTCAACATTTTCAGGAAGTTCCATAGGCAGATGTTCCTTAAGAGTTGATTGAAAGCAAGCTCGTTTAATAGAATCTTGAAGGGCCAGTGTATTCATTTTACGCCTTGGTTTTCTTCCTTGGAGCCTACGATGAGGGACAATCTTTATGGCCATCGTGGATCGAATTAATCGATGGTCTGTCCAGCAGTCATCGGCGCTCGTCATGGCTCTGGTGAGAAGTACATCATGGTGATCTCTAGCACGGACAATTACATAATCTAAAAGATGCCAGTGCTTCGACCGTGGGTGCTTCCATGATGTTTTAAATTTATTTTTCTGGCGAAAGAGTGTGTTAGTAATGACAAGGTTATGCTCTGCACATTTAGTCAGAAGTAAGATTCCATTTGTGTTGCTGTTGTCAACTCCTTCTTTCCCAATGATCCCTGGCCACAAATCAAAGTCATGCCCAACTCTTGCATTGAAATCGTCCAGGAGGATAATTTTATCCTCCTTTGGTATCTCTGATAAGATGGTGTCCAGCTGGGTATAAAATTTTTCCTTGATATCCTCATCTGCATCTAGTGTTGGTGCGTAAGCACTTAGGATAGTTGCCTGTTGGTTTTTGGCGAGTTTTATTCGGAGAGTTGAGAGTCGTTCATTAATCCCAGTGGGAACTTCTGACAAGAGCTTCCCAAGGTCGTTTTTGATAGCAAAGCCTACCCCATGTATTCATCGTTCTTGTTCAGGTAGTCCTTTCCAAAAGAAGGTATAACCTCCTTTTTCTTCCTTCAACTGTCCTTCTCCTGCTCTTCAAGTTTCTTGGAGTGCTGCTATATCAATATTAAAACGTCTCAGCTCCCTTGCAATAATGGCAGTCCTACGTTCAGGTTGTTCACTATCCATATTGTCTTGCAGTGTCCGTATATTCCATGTTCCAAAATTCATGTGTTTTTTACGACCGCTAGATGCTGACCCCACTGGACGCGGTAATCCAGTCAGGGAGAAAATGAGGCAGACTATGTTTAGGGCACCTTTTCTAGCCCCCTCCCCATATGGGGTGAGCAGAGTGGATCCGAAATAGGGCTGCTCAGTCGTGGATACAGCTGCCGAACTACTCAACTGCCTCGATCCTTGAGTCAGGGCAACTGAATCTGTATCCACCGCCCATGTGCTGGTCCATGACTAGGAGCTTCCGAATTTCACAGTCCTGCCCCCGTTGCCATTCGTCAGTCGCCATGGGACTTTTGGTTGTTTTGGGTTGGGTTTGGTTGGAAGACGCCTGTGCGTTAATTTGTTTTATGTATGGAGATCGGTGCACAACGATCAGCACACAACCTTCACAGAAAAAGGCTCTAATCCAATGGCATGGATACCATGACGATTGGTGACCTTTTGTCTGCTGCAGCCTTCATCCGCCTTCGCAGCCGTTGTAACAATACACCTTGTTATCTTCCGCCTGATCTGCCG
This sequence comes from Charina bottae, assembly GCA_023362775.1. Taxonomy (NCBI): domain Eukaryota; kingdom Metazoa; phylum Chordata; class Lepidosauria; order Squamata; family Charinaidae; genus Charina; species Charina bottae. Next base: position 244,435,843 of record JALMGJ010000002.1, read on the forward strand.
TTGAGGACTTTCTTGGATCGTTCTTTGTCTGGTTCCTCCCCCTGGACCTTACCGCCATGGGTGACCCTACCAGGAGTACATGACTCCCGACGGCTTCGCTCACAGGGTTCATTGGGAACACACAAGCCCACTCACCACAACAAGGTGACGATCCAGCGAGTGAGAGAGAGGGGGGAGTAACCCTCTCGGAAATGTGCCCAGCTGGGCTTCGGGTGTGGCATCAGCCGAGACACCGGGGCAGGGGAGGAGGGGTGGCAGTTGTCATCCGAGAGTCCCTCGTTGCTTTCAGGGGCGCTGCTCCACAAGTGACCTGGTGTGAGACCCTGTTTTTCAAGTTGGGTTCACGAGAACAGTTGGGAGTGTTGCTGCTGTACCAGCCTCCCTGCTGCGTAGCAACCTCCCTGCCTGAGCTGCTCGAGTCTATTTCGGGGTTGGTGGTAGAGTTCCCCAGACTTATGGTTCCTCCCTGGTGCGGTCCTCGGAGGCGGCCTGGGAGTTCATGGCTACCATGGCAGCTATGGGCCTGTCTCAGATTATTCATGACCCGACTCGTGACAGTGGTCTCACCCCGGACTTAGTTTTCTTGTCCGAGCAGTGGCAATGTGATCTGAGGGGAGAGTTACATCTTTCCCCATTGTCATGGTCAGACCACGCCCTGGTGACCCTGAGACTCTCTTCTGCTGCCCCACTCTGCAGGGAGGCAGGACCCATTCGATTGGTCCGCCCTCGGCGACTGATGGACCCAGTGAGGTTTCAGAAGGAGCTGGGGGTTATTCCCGAGGACTTGCTTCACGGTCCAGTTGAGGTCCTGGCCACAGCCTGGAATAGGGAAGTGGCCGGAGCCCTGAACAAGATTGCGCCTTTGCGTCCTCTCTGGCCCTGTTCGGCCCGTCACCCTCCGTGGTTTACAGATGAGTTGAGGGCTTTGAAGAGGGTTAAGAGACATCTAGAGTGCTGCTGGAGAAAGACGAAGACTGAATCTGACCGAACACAATCTAGAGCTGCAGTTAAGGCCTACCTTGTGGCAGTAAGAGCGGCGAAACGTGAATATTTCTCCGCTCTTATTGCGTCTGCAGAATGCTGCCCGACGGCCCTGTTTAAGATTACAAGATCGCTTTTGGGTTGGGAGCAAGGGGAGACCCATTTACAGGGCCGATCGGAAGAGTTTTCTGAGCATCTGCAGGACAAAATAGCTCAGATTCATTCCAAGTTGGACTCCAAGCGTGAGACAAGATCTGGGGAGATGCCAGAGGCTCGTACTTACCATGTTATCTGGAGTAGTTTGATCCTGTTGGGCCTGATGAAGTAGACAGGATCCTCCGGATCCTCCGCCACCACATGGCAACTTGACCCATGTCCCTCCTGGCTGGTGAAATCAGCTAGTGAGGTGACATGTGGCTGGGTCCAGGCGATTATAAATTCGTCCTTGAGTGTGGGGGTGTTCCCGGCTGCCTTTAAGGAAGCGCTGGTGCACCCCCTCCTCAAGAAACCATCCCTGGACCCTACCATCCTGGGCAATTTTTGCCCAGTCTCCCACCTCCCCTTTCTGGGAAAGGTGGTTGAGAAGGTGGTGGCGTTGCAACTCCAGAGGATTCTGGAGGAAACGGATTATCTGGACCCCTTCCAGTCAGGTTTCAGGCCGGGATATGGGACAGAGACCGCATTGGTCGCACTTATGGATGATCTCTGGTGAGAGCGGGATGGAGGGAGTGCGTCCATCCTTGCTCTCTTAGATCTCTCAGCAACTTTCGATACCGTCAACCACGGTATACTTTTTGGGGTGGCTCGAGGAGTTGGGGGCGGGCAGCGTGGTTTTGCGCTGGTTCGCCTCCTTTCTTCAGGGCCGTTCCCAGTTGGTGTTGATAGGGGAGGAGAGAGCTGACCCGTGACCCCTGACTTGTGGGGTGCCGCAGGGGTCGGTTCTCTCTCCTCTCCTATTCAACATCTACATGAAGCTGCTGAGCGAGATCATCCCAAAGGAAATGAGCACTTTTACTTTCCTTCCTTAAAGATGGAAAATTTCATTATTCAAATGGCCTATCCACAATATCATTGTAATGGTATGTGGGAATGACTTGGGAGACAGAGAGAAGAGCCGCACCCAGGGAAATGGTTGGATAAGCGGCAACTTAGCCCACAGAAGGAATGTGGGAATGGCAAACATCTCAGAAGGGACTCTCCCTAGTTTCTTGGGCTGTAAAGGTGATAGGGGAGAAATATACTTTCATACTTGCAAGATTCTGTTAATGTAACCTTACAATAAAGTAGAGTGCTATACATAAAGAATGCTATGTGCTTCTTGTCTGGACTACCTTACAAAAGGGGTCCCCAACCTGTGGGCCATGGCCCACTAGTGGGCTGCGGCCTGTTAGGAAGTGGGCCGCGGGGCTCCCGCCTGCAAACCCTGCCCCCCGGTGCGTGCGATTACCCTGCCTCCGGTGCACGCGATTGGCTCCCACCTGCAAACCCCACCCCCTGGTTCGCACGATTGGCTCCTGCCTGCAAATCCCACCCACCCCCATGTGTGCAATTGGCTCCCGCCTGCAAACCTTCACCTCCACCCCTCACTGAAGCCCACAGGCCAGGTTTCCAGGAGTGCTTCCAACACAAGCTGCAGAGTGCGCACTATGCCTCTGTGAAGCCTCTGGGAAGCCAGCATCCCTCCACTTCCTCCAGTTCTGCCGCCACCCCAAATGGCGCCTCCCACACAGCCTCACCTTTGCCTGGGGAGCCACTGCCAGCTCTCCTGCCTTGCGCAGTAATGGAGAGCGCTGCACCTCGCCCTCCCACTGCCTTCTCCCTGGCTCGGCCTGGTAAGCTCCCTTCAGCAGATGAGGCTCTGCCACTCTGCCACGCTCACCGTGTGCATCCCAGGGCTGCACTCTCATCCAGAGCCTGGATCCCAGGCCAGCAGCAGGAGGAGGAAGTCAGCGAAGGTCAGCTGTGGGCAGCAGGTGTAGGCGGCCGAGTGCAGGCAGCCAAAAGGGCAGAGATGGGGGAAGACAGGCGGGTTGGGGGAGCTGAAGTGAAGGAGAGTGCAGCAGAGCAGGAGAAGTGAGAGGTCCTCGCCCAACTACAGCGCTGACCTAGCCTAACTGTAACTGGGACTACTGGAACAGCTGTCGCTAAGCAGTGTGGTCACATGATGTTTCACCTAATGACCAGCATTGCTTAGTGACAGAAATTCTGGTCCCAATTGTGGTCATATATTGAGGACTACCTGTATACCAAACTGGCTGTCTAGTTCTTTGTATTGGTCAGTATAACTAAATATACCACACAGGATCTGCACTGTATAAAAATAGAGAAATTTCCACCCTACTCCAAGAAGAGGGTGTGGAAGTCATGTACACAGGGACATGGCATAATGTAACATCCAAATCTCTCTGCTCTGAGAGCTTAAGGGAAGGTGAACTTTATATACCATTCTGATTTCTATGTCTATTTCTATTATTCTTTTCCTTATTTCTATATTGACATTTTATCACTATATATCCTCCCTATGTATCTGATTCCTATCTTTATAATTTGTTTCTATCGATTGTGTTTCTATTCTTATTACATATTTCTATTTTTTTTATTTTTTTATATTCCTTATTCGTAATGTATCTATATCTTTTCAATTTCCTATATTTCTAGGGTTTCTCTAACTTCTGTAATATTCATAAGTGTTTAATGTTAGCTCTTACTACTATTCTTGTTTTATGACTCTGTACTTTTCTCCTGTATCCAGCAAATCCCAACCTACCTCCCTTGTGGCAGTGAAGACTGAAGCCCAGTGTAATGGTATGTGGGAATGACCTTGGGCGACAGGGCAAAGAAAGGCTACCAAGGGAGTGGTCAGAAAAAAGGCAGCTGAGCCCACAGCAGAAATGTGGGTGGGGCAAGAGGCTCCCCTACCCACTCTGGATGCAATTCTAAAACTTATCTAAATGGGTTTTAAAATGTGTATGTGTCAGAACAATTGGCGAAGAAACAACGCTGAGTCAGAGTTTCAACTCTAGTTTCTTTATTATTTCTACCATACACAGAATCTTCCCAGATTAAAGGTTCCTAAACTGAGCTAAGGGGAAAAATACCCTTGGGAATCTAGGGCGGTGCTAGTCTTTCTTCCTCGCCCGCCCCCCACTCTCCAAGCTGTGCAAGCTGTGAACGCTTATCTGCCTGGAATGCGCTCTCTACTCCCTCAGCTCCCAGCTCCATCACATCACCCCCCTCTTCAGGGGCACATTCCATCACAGTATGTTATGATAAAATGTTTAGAAAGGCATACTTTAAGACAAAATATGTTTAGGAGTGAATACTTTGAGGCAAATATATATTTAGAAATGAATATTTTTTCTGAAAGTATATGTCTTTCAATAATATTTCAATATGATTTTAATGCAGATTTTTAAAAGGCAGAAAATGCTGGAACAAGTTGGGATATAGTTGTATAAAGCATGTTAAAAAATGACACAAAGTTGCCGTAAAATTCATCCTGTATTTTTTGTTTGCTTCTTTCTCTGTATAATGGGGTGAAATCTGTGTGCAAATAAATAGAAATAACACATTATCCATAACTGTGAAAAATATAATAAAAGAGTGTTTCTTTTAATAATTATCTAAGTGTTCCTTGAAAAATCAAATTAAGCCATTGGAGCCTGTAACTGTCCTACTGAAATCAGGTGAGGAGAACCAAATTCACTTTCTTCTTTTGTTATATTTTAATTTTCTTCCAATAGGTCACAATGCTTGAATCTGTCACTTCTAGTTACTCTTCAGTTCTCATTTACTTGATCTGATACTTGTTTGAAAATTTGGCAATGAAAACATTTGTATGAACATCTTTTCACATATTTCCCTAACAGGTGCACTTTTATAACATTTTTCCTTGTGTGCACCTTTCAGGTTGTTGATTGTTCTCTCTCTCTTTTGTGTCTTCTTTTCTGTAATACAGTTTTCGCTAGTCCATTTTTTGAGTTGTTAACTGTATCAAAAAAATTGAGTGCTGCACAAAATTCTGAAAAGCATATAAAATTGCGAACATTTCTATTCCAAAGTAGAGAATATTTATTTTTGATCCCTATCCATGAGGAATTCTCTATGTTGAGGAGCTGCAATTTAACAGCTATAGGACTGAACACCCCTCAGTCCCCCCCTCTTTTTGCAAGTGTGGATTGTGGGGATTCCTTCAACCATTTATGTTATATCCCAAAACATCAATTTGCTATTGGAGGATTGAGGGCCTGGCAGAGGGACAGTTGTGACAAAGAATTAATGAAGGGACTTTCCATGGTGGAGTATCTCCTCTCATTGTGGACCCACCTCTTTGTCCAAAAAAAGGGAGATCCACAATATGCTATGGTGCCAGTGACTGTGTAATTCTAATTTTAACTTGCAGTCCTATGTATACTTGAATGACATTAATGCATTTTGATGTTTATTTTTGTATTTTTTATCTGTTGTTAGCTATCCAGATTTGCTACGAACCAGTAAGTAAATAAATATTGATCCTGTTCATTCTTCATATGGACTAAGTTCTATTATGAATACATTTGTGTGTAAGGATTATGACTAGGTCTGTGTGTGGAGGCTTGGCTTTGCTCTGATGAGACTATGGGGAGTTAATAATATGTACATTGTATTATCTTCAAACACTTTGGTTCCTTAAGTGGGAATTTTTTCCAACAACAGCTTGTCATAGTTGGCAGGATTGGAAGGTCAACAGCCAGGGCAGTCTGCTGCATTAGGTGCACCCCTGCCATTTTGGCAGGTTCATGGTTTCTGCCCATCTTTTTTTTTTTACAACATTTCTTTAAAAAGAGAAATCCTAACTCTAACTTCACAAAAACTCAAGTGAAAAAGTATATCACAGATATTACCTCAGAAAACATTAACCATAATATTACCTCTTAGTTCTTTCTTTGATTATTTATAAAACTTTGAATCTATATGGCATTATTTCCACCCTCCATACTAGAGAGGCTTATGACCAAATCCACACTCATCTATGGATGTGTAATGGTATGTGGGAATGACCTTGGGAGACAGGGAGAACAGACGCAGCCAAGGGAGCAGTCAGATAAAAGGTAACTTAGCATGCAGCAGGAATGAAGACAGGGCAAGTGGCTTAGAAGGGACCCTCCCTAGTTTCTTGGGCTATAAAGGGGATGGGGGGAGAAATGTACTTTCAGATTTGCAAGATTCTGTTAATCTAACCTTACAATAAAGTAGAACTAACTCATCTGGTCTATCTTGCAAGGCTGTCAGGATGCTCCCTGGGTAATTTTGGTTGAGTCAATCATTTTTATGTTGAATGTAAATAAAATGATATTTTTCAAAAAAAAATCATTTTTAGTCCTCCATCCTTCCTTGGGATGTTGTGGAGATAAAATTGAAGGACAGAGCATTATGTACATTGCCTTGAGGTTTTACAAACACTTGGCATACACAACAATCAGTGACATATCTGCAAATCAAAACTGTACTATTGCTTACAGGACCCAACTGACCTTTATATATTTGTTTATTTCTTTTGCATAAGCAAAAAAAGTTTTCTTACAGCTAGCATCTCCAGTATGCTGGGGATCTTCCTGGTGTGCCATTAGGTTTCTGGAAGTATGAAATATTGGAACTATATGCTGCTGAATGCAATTATAATTTTTCTTAAAATGTTAGCTTATTCCATCCTTCAGTAATGCTCATCATACTGTATATAAGCACTCTCAATAAGCCCTGCTGCCCCATCATCACTTAAGTGATTATTTATTATTTTTACTGATTGATAATATTGATTTATATACCTGCCCATCTTGCAATAATGATTCTAAATGATGTCACTAACAACTTCAACTTATCTATAAATACAGTAGAAAAATCTGCATGGAGAAAGCCTTACATGTGTGATTTTAATCTTGAATCAAAGGAGCTTTTACCTGGTGGTTACTCCTACTTTCTAAAAGCCTAAATCCTACAAGCTAGGCTTCAGCAGTATGTGAACCGAGAACTACCAGAAGTGCAAACTGGGTTTTGAAGAGGCAGAGGAACTAGAGATCAGATTGCCAACATTCGCTGGATCATGGAAAAAGCAAGAGAGTTCCAAAAAAACATCTACTTCTGCTTCATTGACTATGCTAAAGCCTTTGATCATGTGGATCACAACACACTGTGGCAAATTCTTAAAGAGATGGGAGTACCAGACCACCTTACCTGTCTCCTGAGAAACCTGTATGCTGGTCAAGAAGCAACAGTAAGAACCGGACATGGAACAACCGATTGGTTCAAAATTGGGAAAGGAGTACGACAAGGCTGTATATTATCACCCTGCTTATTTAACTTATATGCAGAGTACATCATGAGAAATGCCGGGCTGGATGAATCACAAGCCGGAGTTAAGATTGCCGGGAGAAATATCAACAACCTCAGATATGCAGACGATGCCACCCTAATGGCAGAAAGTGAAGAGGAACTAAAGAGCCTCTTGATGAGGGTGAAAGAGGAGAGTGCAAAAGCTGGCTTGAAACTCAACATTAAAAAAACTCAGATCATGGCATCTGGTCCCATCACTTCCTGGCAAATAGAAGGGGAAGAAATGGAAGCAGTGACAGATTTTGTTTTCTTGGGCTCACCGCAGCCAGTGACTGCAGCCATGAAATTAAAAGACGCTTGCTCCTTGGGAGGAAATCTATGGCAAACCTAGACAGCATATTAAAAAGCAGAGACATCACCTTGCCAACAAAGGTCCGTATAATTAAAGCTATGGTTTTCCCAGTAGTAATATATGGCTGTGAGAGTTGGACCATAAGGAAGGCTGAACGCCGAAGAATTGATGCTTTCGAACTGTGGTGCTGGAGAAGACTCTTAAGAGTCCCTTGGACTGCAAGGAGGTCAAATCAGTCAATCCTAAAGGAAATCAACCCTGACTGCTCATTGGAAGGACAGATACTGAAGATGAAGCTCAAATACTTTGGCCATCTAATGCGAAGAGGGGACTCACTGGAAAAGACCCTGATGCTGGGAAAGATTGAAGGCAAAAGGAGAAGGGGACGGCAGAGGATGAGATGGTTAGATAGCATCACCGATGTAATGAACATGAATTTGAGTAAACTCTGGGAGACAGTGTAGGACAGGAAGGCCTGGCGTGCTATGGTCCATGAGGTCACGAAGAGTTGGACACGACTAAACAACTGAACAACAACAACAAAAATACAGTTCTTCCAGTCCATATCACGAATTTAGGATAAAAGGGAGGGGATCACCTTGCACATCTCATCTTCCCTGGATGTTTATGAATTCTAATCTCCTGAACAGGAGTCATATCTTGATGCTCACTGAATTATTGCTTAGCTGTCTAGCTTTCATAATATCCCCTTTTCCTTACAGATCAGAGAGGAAGCAGAAGTCTTGTGTCACTTTTGCCTGCTATGTACTATGGAAATGCATCTCAGCATAAGTGAAACAAGTTGTTTTTCCGACATTTGGAAAATCAGTTTTTTTAAAAAAATAAACCCTCTTGTACTTCCTCTCCCCTTCTCTATTCTAAAGTCCTTAAAGTAATTTTCTTCTTAGTATTATAAACAGTGGAAAGAAATTAAATGTGTGAACTTTTCCATACCCACTGGAGAACTGTTAAAGCCCATCTGACATCCTGACTTTTTCCATATTTTAGCCTGAAAGTAAACTGATAGACAATTTGCCCCATGAAAGCAGTATTTAAGAAGAAATGAAACACCAACTGAAATGTCAAGGATTGATTAAATCATTTGTGCTATATCAAGCAAGGGAAAATGTGTCCCTTTACTGTATCGGTCTCCTCCTGTTCCCATGTTGCTCATTCACCTGAGGGGTGATTCTAGGCTACAAAATAAAACCAATTTCAGCATCAACAGGGAATATCTCTGGTATAATTCTACTTTTCTTATCTCCAAAGAAAGCCCTGAACTGCTAGCAGATGTATTTTAGAAAATACGAAGTTAGCTGTGGTGTTCAGACTAAATGAAATGAGTCTTCAGATGAAGATAATTAACTGTGCCTCCCTTCAGACAGAAACTGTATCTTACCATCTGGTGCAAGACAAAATATATTCTTCAACTAATTCAGCTTAGAAATATCCCACAATATATACTTATATATTCAACTATAGCTATATTCATACTTCTCAAAAGTTACAGGTCTTGAGTTAAATGTTTAAATAGCTTCTTTTCACCTATTCTCTGCTATTTGTTCACAAAATTCTCAGAAACAGAACAAAAGATATGCAAAAATAACCAGCAAGTATATTAAGTAAATTAATTCTGGAATAACCTACAGAGAAGGAAGCTCTCCTGTCTACAGACTGGCTTGCAATTTATTGATTTACAGTATCAATCTATTGTGCTTTGAGAAATGGTTTGCACACAAGACTGACTTTGAAAATGGACCAAACATTTCAGCATGTGCAAGCTACATTTGTGAAGGCTTTGCCTGAGATTAAGCAATATAATTATATTGATTGCAGTCCTCTTCTATCTACACTGGATCTCAATTAATTTCCAGGCATTTTTGAAACTGTGGTTATGACTTATAAAAATCTGCATAGCATGGGACCTCACTGCCTGACAGAATGTCTCTTCTCATATGGACCTACATAAAAAGGTAAAGGTTCCCCCCGCACATTTGTGCAGTCATTTCCGATTCTAGGGGCCGGTGCTCATCTCCATTTGTTAGCCAAAGAGCCAGCGTTGTCTGAAGACACTTCCACGGTCATGTGGCCAGCATGATGCGCGCGGAACGTTGTTACCTACCCACCGAAGTGGTACCTATTAAACTACTTGCATTTGCATGCTTTCAGATTGCTAGGTTGGCAAGAGCTGGAGCTAGTGCGGGAGCTCACTCCGCACGCAGGGCTAGGGATTCGAACCTCCGACATTTTAAATTAATCCATGCATGGTCTTCTTCAAGTACTTCCTCCTTTAGTGGCTTGGAGGGTTGTGACAAAATAGAACTTTCTTAATTGTTGTTGTTGTTGTCCACTAGTCCTAGAATGTTTTTCTAAGTCCATCAGGCACCTTACTGCTATATTTATAGTCCTCAGTGCAAATGTTTCTGTTCTGCCAGGTATTTTTAAATGTTTTTTATAATTTAAGATCAATTATTTTATTTAGTTAAAATCTATTATTTTGGTCTTTGATTATATTTTGCTTTCTTTAATAATGTACTCATTCATCATTTTTTTTAATTGTGAATTAAATCACTATATATAAATAAATTAAATCACTATATATAAATATATATATATATATATATATATATATAATATATATATATATATATATATATATATATATATATAAAATCATGTTTAATGATTTTAAAATCATGTTTAATGAAACTAAATTATTAAATAATAAACTGTATAATAATAAACTGTATAAATAAATAATAACATGTATATAATTAACAAAATCTGGGCATTGGGTACAGTATAGCATTCTCCATTGCTAGTTGCAACTCAATCCCCTAATCCTCTATTCCAGATCCCTTCAGGGATCTGGAATACATACAATCAGATGTCCTGTTCAGGCAGTAAGTCCGACCGGGATATGTAATTATATGTGAAAGGCATAAAATTTGCTGTTTAATCCAGCAAGGTCTATGACTAAGTAGGAAGGCCACCATTCATGGGAATATTGGGGAGCAAAGTTCCAAACATGAATTTATATATACTGTTCAGGTTGAACAGGATTTTAATGAAAGCAGTTTTGGGATGTGTTACTCTTTCCACTAGTTCTTGCCACTATGGACCACTTCTCAGAACTTTTGTGCTGATTCAGAACATAAATCTGAATGTTTTCCTCCACTTTTATGAGTTTTTATGCCTATGAATGATGCTGTGAAGAATTTATGAGGGTAGAAATCTTCACTAACTATGGGTTTATTGCCTTTTCCAAAGGAATAAATCCATGACACTTAAAAGCAAAGATATAAAGTTCTCTTTGTTGAAAGATTCACAACTTACAGACACAGTCCCAGGGATTTCTAACTGCAGAAAATGTACAGGGTTGTAAAAGACATAAATGGAATATAGGATAAAGATTAACAGATCTCCTATATAGTTACACAAAATATGCACAGGAGTATAGCACCTTTCTCACCTTAAAAGGCTTGAACAGGTGATGTTTTCAGCTAAGAATTTTATTCCCCGTTTCATCAAAATTGTATACTTAAGTATAGTGGTATACTTAAGGAAGTATGTTGTTGTTTATTCGTTCAGTCGTTTCCGACTCTTCGTGACTTCATGGACCAGTCCACGCCAGAGCTTCCTGTCGGCCGTCACCATCCCCAGCTCCCCAATGGTTGAGTCCGTCACCTCCAGAATACCATCCATCCATCTTGCCCTTGGTCGGCCCCTCTTCTTTTTGCCTTCCACTTTCCCTAGCATCAGCTTCTTCTCCAGGGTATCCTGTCTTCTCATTATGTGGCCAAAGTACTTCAGTTTTGCCTTTAATATCATTCCCTCAAGTGAGCAGTCTGGCTTTATTTCCTGGAGTATGGACTGGTTTGATCTTCTTGCAATCCAAGGCACTCTCAGAATTTTCCTCCAAAACCACAGTTCAAAACCATCTATCTTCCTTCTCTCAGCCTTCCTTATGGTCCAGCTCTCACAGCCATAGGTTACTACAGGGAATACCATTGCTTTAACTATGCGGACCTTTGTTGTCAGTGTGATGTCTCTGCTCTTAACTATTTTATCAAGATTTGCCATTGCTCTCCTCCCAAGAAGTAGACGTCTTCTGATTTCCTGGCTGCAGTCAGCGTCTGCAGTAATCTTTGCGCCTAGAAATACAAAGTCTGTCACTGCCTCCACTTTTTCTCCCTCTATTTGCCAGTCATCAATCAAGCTGGTTGCCATAATCTTGGTTTTTTTGAGGTTTAACTGCAACCCAGCTTTTGCACTTTCTTCTTTCAGCTTCGTCATAAGGCTCCTCAACTCCTCCTCGCTTTCAGCCATCAAAGTGGTATCATCTGCATATCTGAGATTGTTAATGTTTCTTCCAGCGATTTTAACTCCAGCCTTGGATTCCTCAAGCCCAGCACGTCGCATGATGTGTTCTGCGTACAGGTTGAATAGGTAGGGTGAGAGTATACAACCCTGCCGTACTCCTTTCCCAATCTTAAACCAGTCCGTTGTTCCGTGCTCTGTTCTTACCGTTGCTACTTGGTCGTTATACAGATTACTCAGGAGGCAGACAAGATGACTTGGTATCCCCATACCACCAAGAACTTGCCACAATTTGTTATGATCCACACTGTCAAAGGCTTTAGAATAGTCAATAAAACAAAAATAGATGTTTTTCTGAAATTCCCTGGCTTTGTCCATTATCCAGCGGATATTGGCAATTTGGTCTCTAGTTCCTCTGCCTTTTCTAAACCCAGCTTGTACATCTGGCAATTCTCGCTCCATGAATTGCTGGAGTCTACCTTGCAAGATCTTGAGCATTACCTTACTGGCATGTGAAATAAGTGCCACTGCTCGATAGTTTGAACATTCTTTAGTGCTTCCCTTTTTTGGTATGGGGATATAAGTTGATTTTTTCCAATCTGATGGCCATTCTTGTGTTTTCCAAATTTGCTGGCATATGGCATGCATCACCTTGACAGCATCATCTTGCAAGATTTTAAACAGTTCAGCTGGGATACCATCGTCTCCTGCTGCCTTGTTATTAGCAATGCTTCTTAAGGCCCATTCAACCTCACTCTTCAGGATGTCTGGCTCTAACTCACTGACCACACCGTCAAAGCTATCTCCAATATTATTATCCTTCCTATACAAATCTTCTGTATATTCTTGCCACCTTTTCTTGATCTCTTCTGCTTCTGTTAGGTCCTTACCATCTTTGTTTTTGATCATACCCACTTTTGCCTGGAATTTACCTCCGATGTTTCTAATTTTCTGGAAGAGGTCTCTTGTCCTTCCTATTCTATTGTCTTCTTCCACTTCCGCACATTGCTTGTTTAAAAATAATTCCTTATCTCTTCTGGCTAACCTCTGGAATTTTGCATTTAATTGGGCATATCTCCCCCTATCACTGTTGCCTTTTGCTTTCCTTCTTTCTTGGGCTACTTCCAGTGTTTCAGCAGACAGCCATCTTGCCTTCTTGGTTTTCTTTTTCTTTGGGACGTTTTTTGTTGCCGTCTCCTGAACAATGTTGCGAACTTCTGTCCATAGTTCTTCCGGGACCCTATCTACTAAATCTAATCCATTAAATCTATTCTTCACCTCCACTGCATATTCCTTAGGAATATTAGTGAGCTCATATCTAACTGATCTGTGGGTCTTCCCTATTCTCTTTAGTCTGATTCTAAATTGTGCAATAAGAAGTTCGTGATCTGAACTACAGTCAGCTCCAGGTCTTGTTTTTACCGACTGTATAGATGTCCGCCACCTTTGGCTGCAAAGGATGTAGTCAATCTGATTTCGGTGTCGACCATCTGGTGAAGTCCATGTATAAAGTCGTCTTTTAGGTTGTTGGAAGAGAGTGTTTGTTATGCACAGTGAGTTGTCTTGGCAAAATTCTATCAGCCTATGTCCTGCTTCATTTTGTTCTCCCAGACCATGCTTGCCTGTAATTCCAGGTGTCGTCTGACTACCCACCTTAGCATTCCAGTCTCCTGTAATGAAAATAACATCTCTTTTTGGTGTATTATCTAGTAGGTGCTGCAGATCCTCATAGAACTGATCTACTTCTGCTTCTTCAGCATCTGTGGTTGGGGCGTATATTTGGATCACTGTGATGTTAAATGGCTTACCCTGAATTCGAATTGAGATCATTCTATCGTTTTTTGGATTGTATCCAAGCACTGCTTTAGCCACTTTATTATTAATTATGAAGGCTACTCCATTTCTTCTGTGGTCCTCTTGTCCACAGTAGTAGATCTGGTGGTCATCTGATGTGAAGTGGCCCATCCCAGTCCATTTCAGTTCACTGACACCTAAAATGTCTATATTTAATATTGACATCTCACCAATAACCACATCCAATTTGCCCTGGCTCATAGATCTTACATTCCAGGTTGCTATGGTGTGTTGATCTTTAGAACATCGGATTCGTCGTTCACCACCAGCACCGTCGGCCGCTAGCCGTCCTTTCGGCTTTGAGCTAGCTGCGTCATCACATCTGGGGCTAGTTGAACGTATCCTCTGTTCCTCCCCAGTAGCATTTTGACCATCTTCCGACCTGGGAGTCCCATCTTCCGATGGTATACCGACATATCTTTGGTTGTACTGATCCATTTAGTTTTCATGGCAAGAATACTGGGGTGGGTTGCCATTACCTTCCCCAGGGATCGTATTTAGTCTGACCTCTCTGCCACGACCTTCCCGTCTTGGGTGTTCCTTCACGGTTTAGCTCATGGTTTCACTGAGGTGCTCAAGCTCCAGCACCACGACAAGGTAACGATCTCCTTTGCTGGAGAAGGAAGTATACAATGAAGGAAGTCCCTCTCGGGGGAGTTGGGTGGTGATAAATTAAAATAAATTAAAATAAAATAAAATAAATAATAAAATAAAATAAAATAAAATAATAAAATAATAATAAAATAAAATAAAATAAAATAAAATAAAATAAAATAAAATAAAATAAAATAAAATAAAATATAGTGGTAAATTAATCATATGATGTTAGGAAAATAGGAACAATGGTATATATTTGTCTTTAAATTAGTTCATGTCCAGATACTGTATATTGTAATCATGGCACCTCTCTCTGTTTAGTTGTTTAGACACTACTCTTCTTTGGCTCTGTCCCTTTCCCTAAGAGAGGAAAGGGGTCTCTTAGTAGCAATCCTTAGTACTTAGTAGTACTAAAGTACTTTATTACTTAGTAGTAATCCTTAAACAATTAAAGGATTAAATAGCAGTTATATGGCTGTTTTCCTTAATAGGTTCATACAAAACAGATAGATGGATCACATGCAGGGAACAACATTAATTACAGGATTAGTAATATTAAATATCTGTATCTTTTTGATACAGTTGAAGCAGATAGCAGGAGTGTGTGTGTGTGTATACATAAACAAGCAACATGATTTAAACAAGGAACAAACTCTATCTATCTTTCTAGTTTTTTCCTTCTTTATGTCATGCTTAGCATTTGACATTTTGCCACATAAAATATGTGAGAGGTCACACACCCTGCCAACAATGCTTTCTTCTAATACCCAAAAGAAGAGACATGGGATGCACATACAACCTTGCCTTCCCACAGTCTTTATATGAGTTTTCTCTGAACATTAGAAAGTATGTCACCAATATAAGTTACATGTCATAAATATGGTACTTTCTAAATAAATGCACTAAACTAAATTCTGCTTCTGAAAGGTGCTACACCTCCATCAAGCAGCCTGCTCTGGAAATTCTAGGGATAGAAACACCATTATATTTAATAGTATATTTTGTGCTGGATTAGAACAATTTAATTGCCTCAGGTTAACACCTAACATTACAGTCATCTTAATAATTACATAGGTCCTTGAGAGAGCCAGTTTGGCCAAGTGGTTAAAGGAGACTGTGAGTTCTAGTTCTAGTTCTAGTTCTAGTTCTAGTTCTAGTTCTAGTTCTAGTTCTAGTTCTAGTTCTAGTTCTAGTTCTAGTTCTAGTTCTAGTTCTGCCTTAGGATTAAAAAGGGACGGTGGTATTTTAGAGTTTATAAAAATAATCTGTGTATTTTACAATGTGGCTGCAAAATGAAACAGCTGGATGCAGTGAAATACCTGTAGATTATTCAGGTTCTTGAATGCTATCATGCTGATTCTAGCTCTTTAGAAAAATAAATAAATTTGTCTTATATGAGTTGATTGAAAGTAGAGTTTTGCTGAAAGCGACAGTTCCTATACAGTTCCAGAACTTTCCAGAAAGTTTACTATGGAAAGTGAAAGGGGATTTCAATTAATAAAGACATGAATTTGGCTTCCTTCCATATGCCTTAATTGCAAGTATTATATATAGAGAAGTTTCCTTTAGTAATAATCCATTCTCATAAATTTATATTTCGATTTGTGGTGTGGGTAATTATTGTAATTACCAGGTGACAAATGGGAATGCCTGTAAATGTCCTGTCTTTTACTGAATCATTATCTCTCCATTGTCTGCACCTCCCATGCTTCAGTTAAATCTGAAATAAAGATGTCAAAATAAAAAGTTTTCCATGGTCCTTTTCCAGACCAGAACAGGTGGGCTGTCAAGGAGGTTGCAGAACTGATGGAAAATCAGTAATGGAAATGAATATCACCAGCAATATTCTCCATCCCTCCACTGAAATATTTTTTTAAAAAAATCATTAAGAAAAGTTAAACTCTAAAGCATACTGGAAATGACATAGTTACATGGACCACCAAGAGGCATCACATAATAGGTGTCATCCTACTGGGACTCATCAGATGTGGGTATGGAGTTCAAATTTCTACTGGGAATTTAATTTCCAGTAGAAATTAAATCTCCCGTTCGGGGAGATGGGCGGTCATATAAATTTAAATAATAAATAATAAATAAATAAATAATTTAAGGACCACTGTGCTTTAGATTTGATATAGGATATTCAATGGGAAAATTATCTTATAATCTATTGTAATTTATCCTTTGTGGGCTATGATATTGATTATAAGGGTAACGAGACCTGTGGGAGAAAAAAAAATGCTGTGCAGGGATATCCCAGGGAAAAACTGAGCAAACAGAACACCTATGGTAGGAGAAGTCCACTTCCTAGCACTGGGCTGTTGGTTGCAACTAAGGGCCAAAGAGTTCCTCAAGAGTACAAGAAAAGCGCTCGCTCTCTCTCTCACTCACTCACTCACTCACTTTCTTTACAACCTTGCACAGGTTAGTAGGGAAAATTCTGCACAGTTAAGAGTGTACTTATTTCTGCATGGCTAATTTTACAGTGGATGTTGCAAATGGTGATTTTTCAAATGTAAAACCTTTTTCTAGATTTGGAAGTACTGTACCCGACACTCACAGCACCTGAACTGGGCTTTAATCACTGTTTTAAAGGTCAAAGGGAGTTCTTTTCCACACAAGTGCCAAGCTAGACAAAGCTTTATTTCTGCTGACTGCTTAAGAGGTGGTCATTTTTAAAAGATTTAATGTGTAAAACCAAATTTTAAGAAAAGGAAGTTTGTTGATAGATACTGTACCAGCTGTCACTATGGAGAGTTTTATCTACTGAGAGAAGATGACGGTTCTGGCTCATGGCAGTTTTATCCTTAGATTGTGATTGATCTATGTTGATGTGTATCTCTGAATAGAATTTAAGGAGCAAGTCATGAACTCTCACAACAGCAATGACCACTCTACTACAATAATCAAGAAAAAAAAAGGGGTCCATCTCATTTCCATGGTGACTCACAGACACCCTTACAGTAATGGAAAGAGCATAAAGTCATTATGGAGAAAAACTGGAAAAAAAGTTTGTATACATATACTGTAAATTATATGGCATTTTAAATACTCAGCATGTGCTAGCTCTTTCTGTGATAGTGGAAATGCTAGCTGGGGTCAGTCCTGACTGAAAGCACTGCCACTTAACATTGACAGGTCTATTGACACTATTAGACTATAAAAGGGATGGGCAGGCTGTTGATTAAGTGAGTATCCTTCCCGGTACTCTTGTTTGTCATTAGTGTTATTAGTATTATGGTTTGGGTTTTAAGTTCACTACTAAGTAAGGTAAATATGCCTCTCAGTTGTTGGTTCGAGCAGCAGATAAACCTAGTAAGTAAGCAAGCAAGGCCCCAAAGCCCCTTTTTCTGTTTGTGGGAATAACCTTGGAATATTTTCCAATAAGATTGTGAAAATATCAGTTGCAGTCTCCTGTAGCTTTGAAAAAAAGAAACTCATAAAAAATGTGCTGGGAACCCACATACTTTTTTAAAAAGTCCCCTAAATTCCACTCGAAAGTTCAGGGAAAAAGAGAAAGGAATTGGGACACTAAACTATCTATCACATATGAAAGATCTACTAGGATAGCATTCACCCAAATTCTTTTCAACAGCAGTTTGAAAAATAAACTGCATTTTTAATTTTCACAACATCCGTAACAGAATAGTAGATATTCTAGTTGCATTATCATTGAAATAAGATAATTATGTTATGAGATAAGTCAAGCTATCTGCAAATAATGAGATAAGCCAGTATATAATTAGTCTGCCTTGGGAACAAAACTTGGAAATTTAGTAGCTTGATATAATGCAACCACTGCATTTTTAATTTTCACAACATCCATAACAGAATAGTAGATATTTTAGTTGCATTATCATTGAAATAAGATAATTATGTTACGAGATAAGTCAGGTTATCTGCAAACAATGAGAGAAGCCAGTATATAATTAGTCTGCTTGGTAACAAAACTTGGAAATTTAGTAGCTTGATATAATGTAACTACAGCATTGCTTTGAAAGAAACAGGTGGAAAAGAAAGGAATAATACAACTTGTGTAGAGCTCCATGGTAACAAAACACAGTCAGTATTACAATAACATCATTCTGTATTGGCTGTTGTGGGTCTTCCGGGCTGTGTGGCCGTGTTCTGGAAGTTGTGGTTCCTAACGTTTCACCAGCATCTGTGGCCAGCATCTTCAGAGGGCAGGAGCACAGATAGAAGCAAAATCTCTGTGCCCAGGTAGAGTGGGAATGTTCTATTTATAGAGCTAAATTATAGGAGATTAGGTGGAGTTTTTTGTTGTGTTGAAATGTTAACGAGTGGCTGATGAGCGTGATTAGCATGTTCATTGTGAGAAGTATTCCCATGTCCTGGTGGTTGGACTGAGTTCGTTGACCTTTTGCAGGCTGTGTTTTTCAGGACTGGTAGCCAGGTTTTGCTAATTTTTAAACTTTCTTCTTTTTTATTGTAACTGTGCTGGTGTTTGTGAATTTCAATGGCTTCTCTGTATAATCTGGTGTAGTGGCTTTTGGTGTTGTCCAGTATTTCTGTGTTTTCAAATAGGATTTTGTGTCCCGTTTGCTTGAGAGCATGTTCAGCTACTGAAGATTTTTCTGGTTGCTAAAAAATCTTCAGTAGCTGAACATGCTCTCAAGCAAACGGGACACAAAATCCTATTTGAAAACACAGAAATACTGGACAACACCAAAAGCCACTACACCAGATTATACAGAGAAGCCATTGAAATTCACAAACACCAGCACAGTTACAATAAAAAAGAAGAAAGTTTAAAAATTAGCAAAACCTGGCTACCAGTCCTGAAAAACACAGCCTGCAAAAGGTCAACGAACTCAGTCCAACCACCAGGACATGGGAATACTTCTCACAATGAACATGCTAATCACGCTCATCAGCCACTCGTTAACATTTCAACACAACAAAAAACTCCACCTAATCTCCTATAATTTAGCTCTATAAATAGAACATTCCCACTCTACCTGGGCACAGAGATTTTGCTTCTATCTGTGCTCCTGCCCTCTGAAGATGCTGGCCACAGATGCTGGCGAAACGTTAGGAACCACAACTTCCAGAACACGGCCACACAGCCCGGAAGACCCACAACAGCCATTGAACTCCGGCCGTGAAAGCCTTCGCCAATACATCATTCTGTATTCTTTAGCTCTGTACACTTGATGGAGGTGCAACTTGTATTCCACTGTCTTCAATCAAATATAATTTACATATAGTTGATTTAGTACTTTCCCAATTATTATAACCATGCAAAAACCTGAAGGACCAGGTTGGGGACAGATCATCATGGAGAAAATCTATTTGTGTAGTGGCTAAGAGTTGACACTGGTTTGATGGCACATAATTAATCAATTATTATTATTTAACATGTTTCTTTTGACTCTGAGTAAATGCTGCAGTTGTTTATTCCACAACTCAACCTCAACAGTCTCTGTCCAAGAAACTGAGAACTCTCAATTCTGGTTTGGACATACTAAAGACCAATCATACACTCTGACTTGCTTTCAAGAAATTGCAAGTTACTGGTAAGCAACTAGTTGTTGTTGTTTTTACTGTTTCCTCTTTAAGGAAATACAGTATAAAGATTTTTTCCAAAAAGCATCTTCTAATATTACATAATATTTTGTTATTTTACTGGATGCTATCTTTTATATGTCTAGGGAGGTTTATATGTCACAAAGCACTCATGTGTAAGATATTACTATATCAGACATACAGTCATTTAGAGCAGGGCTTTCCAAAGTGCCGCCGCTGGCGACACGCCAGTGGCGGTGCGGCGGCAGGACGGCGGCGATGCGGGGGCGCGCATGCGCGGCGGCGACACAGGACGGCGGGGTGGCGGCGTGCGTGCGCACGGCGGTGGTGCAGGGGGCGTGCGGTGGCGCGCGCACAGCAGCAGCGGGGGGGTATGGCGGCGCGCGCGCGCCCGGCGGCAGCGTGGGGGAGCGTGCAGCGGTGCGCGCGTGCACAGCGGTGGCGCGGGGGTGTGCGGCGGTGCGGGGGGACGTGTGGCGGCACGGGGGGGCATGCGGCGGCGCGGGGGGCGTGCAGCGGCGTGCGTGTGCACGGCGGCGGTGGCTGCCGCTGCCACCATGCACGCGCGCGCCGCCGCTTCCGGGTGGTGTGGCGACACACCACGCTGTGTGTGGCGACACACTTTTGTGTCGCGACACACAGTTTGGAAAGCTCTGATTTAGAGAGTAGACCGGCATTTATGTATTTATTTATTTATTAGATTTTTTTTATCCCACCTTTATTAATTTTATAAATAACTCAAGATGGGGAACATAGAGAGTAAATGCCTCTATGTAAATTTGATAAATGTCAGCATTAATATTTGTATGTTGATCCAATCCATCCTAGTGCCACATCAGACAATTATGTTTTTGCTTAATATTTTATCTCAAATAATTTACCTTTAAAATAAGAGGGTTGTCTTCAATGCATTGGGAATCTGGTAAAGGAAGCAAATATGTTTTTCTAATCTTTTTTAGGGGATGCATCCTAGATTTGAAACAATCTGCCTTCTGAGTAAATACAGTATGTCCTGACAGGTTTGAGCCTGTTATAGAGCAGAAAAGGGAGGCTCTTCAGTTAAAGGGAACCATGATTTACGTCTTCCAGCACCTCGTCTCTCCATATTCTGCTGCCTTTTTTTCTTTCTCCAAGCTGTGAGACTAAAGATGAGACAAGTATGGGAAAAAAAATTCCATTCAACATGGGATGGTTGGAGTAGAGAAGGTGATGCCAATGTTTGCAAGGATGCCAGGAGTCAGATCATTTATGGTATCCTGGACCTCCTGTATGAATTTCCTTTTAGGGCTACTATAATTGAGGTGAAGAAATCCATGTGACTACTAGATGGCAGCAACAAGATAAAAAAAAAACACCTCTGTTTGCTGCCATCTAGTGGATGCTTGGATTTTTGCAGCCCAGATTCTGTAGCCCTGTTATTAGAGATAACAACAAAAATGGTTACTGCATCTCAGAAAGTGAATGTTATTAAGTAGAATTGCTGCAAGGTATTTACAAAGCAAGAAGGCTATTTTCCCCCCTCAAAAGTCAAGAACACAAACATTGTTTAGCATTCTAAATCTCCATGTCTGCTACCATTTATTTAAGAAAACGAATCTCTTTTCTTGGTCCTGTTCTTGTTCATTAGACTAAGTAACACTGACCTTCTGACTACAGCTGTAATAGATTGGTATTTCCAGCACAAGTGCTTTGTTAACTAAACAGATTCTCTGTTAGTTCCTTGGGTACTTTGACTGATGATAAATTAACTGACTATATTAAATGACCATCACCAGACTAACAAGATCTGCTTAACCACTGTTGATAGTAACCACTGGCATTAACAACAAAGATGGCTTGTAGTGGAAGTCCTGCTAAACTCTTGAGTACTACGTTAGTGGGATGTAGCACTGTGTTCCCCAAAGTAAGACCCACTTGGTCCAAAGGGCCTTGATCATAAGCAACTGCATCCAATTAATTGGGATGCTGAGGGCAGTGGCAAGCTCCAAGAAGCAGTGGAGGGTGGGGGAGGAAGCACTGTGCCTCCTAGTAATGCTAGAGTAACTCTAGCAGTGCTGGGAAGGCAATGCAATACATTATCTGCCAATAACATCAAGATCTGAAATGAACAACGATACTATTAGCAGCACACCATGGAATATTTGCTGGAAATATTTGTCTCTATACATGACTGGAATATTTGCTCTACAGTGACTCCAGAGAAGGCATTGGGATTCATGAACATTCTTGGCTCTTGTTCCTTTTCCGCCCACCAAAAAAAATTAGCAATTTTTACCCATGTCCTCTTTTTTCTATCTCAAGAGAAATTCCTGGAAGCAGAAATAAGTGAAAATTGGTATTTCATACTGGCATAAATATAGAAGTGAAAAGTGAAATTCAGGCTAGGGCCTTTTTAATAGATATCGGGGCAGCTTCTATTGAACCAGAGATATACTCAGTGAGTATTGGTAACCTCAATTCAGGTGAATTATGGAAATGCTGTAGAACAGCCAAGAATGTCTATATTTGAGCGGCTTCCTCCTCCTCCTCTTTCACTATCAGAGAATGAAATGTTTGGGCCTTTGAAAAACTAAGAAGGCACTGTCATTCTGCCCATTACTTTAACACCAAAAGGCTTGTGTAGTCTACTAAATTGGTCCTAAAAGCAATTTGTTAAAACTGTTCCATAGTGTTGGTTTGTCTTGACCTATATTTTTTAATGTGATAATACTGTTGAAGATGATGTCAACACTGAATTTTTTTTAATTTAGATAATTTAGATGTAAATTATATTCTTCAGTTAGTAGGATTCCGAAGCAATTATCATTTTTCAGTAGAATTAAAGTAAAAGAAGTTTCTGATATGAGCACTTGTTGTTTTAAATACCCAGCCAAGTATTTAAAAAAGCTATCACTACATAGTGATTCTGAAGTGGCAAGACAAGATGCTGGATTTACATACATAGCAAATATTTTGTTCTAAGAGGTCTCAAGAGTACACTGAAAGCCATGTAGACTTAATTTCCATTACCGTTCATTCAATTGTCAATTACTCATATGAACTAATTAGGTACATTGCTTGATTTGTTTTTTAGATATCTGCGCCTATAGTACATACCTCTTTTTTTTCTCCTCTTTTTTCCACATAATGCATATTCCATTTTTAAAATGACCTTTTATTTAAAATGATAACATTATTCAAAATGATAGGATGTAAATAATCTGTAATTAGTCATGTAAATTCTGTTTACAAATTCAGTGGCAATAACACTGTATAGAAAAAAACATAATGTTATATGAAAGGACTCAAAATGGCAACAAGCAAATGTTACTTTAAACCATGTATTTATGTTATTATTTACAGTAACGTTTCTTTAGTGCACTATATATGAAATATAAATTAGCTTCCATGTACATTCAGAATGTTCCAATTTAAAATCTTTTTATAACCTATAACAGTGCAGTTTAGAAACTCAGAAAGATTTTAGTTACCTAGGCAAATAATTGGTCAGTCTCACTCTATGTTGCATATTTCAACTGAGCTGCCCAAGATTTCACTTAGGGATTTCTCTGTACTCACAACCTGACCTTTTAAAATTAAATACAAGGGCTCTGTAAAGATTGAGGCAAGTGAAGAAACAGAAACCAGTGGTTCCCACATCAGACATGTAGCTAATATAAAATAAAATTCCCTTCTCACCCCTATGGGTGGTATATGTCTTCCTCAACCTCGGGTCCTCTACCAGAGGCCTGGGACTTTGAGTGTTCTGCGCAGTATCTTAGCTGTTCCTAGAATTGCACTCTTCTGGACAGAGAGCTCTGATGTTGCTCCTGGGATCTGTTGGAGACACTCTCCCAGCTTAGGAGTCACAGCCCCGCGTGCTCCTACCATCACTGGGACCACTTGGGCCTTCACTTTCCACATCTTCTCCAGTTCCTCCTTCAGGTGCTGGTACTTCTCGAGCTTCTCATACTCCTTCTTCCTGATGTTGCTGTCACTTGGCACCGCTACATCTCTCCATGAGACAATATATATATATATATATACTCTGTGTGTGTGTGTGTGTGTATATGTATATATGTACAGTATGTATGTATGTATGTATGTATGTATATATACACACAATCATCAGTAAAGAGGGTTTCTTGAATGACGGTATGGAAGCATTTCATCTGTGTGTTCAAGTGGCGAAAGTCAAAGAGAGAGCCATCCAATTGGTACCTGATGTACACTCCCTCCTTCAGACCCTGGACAGCACGTGACAACATGCAAGTGAAGAACAGATTGAACAGAACTGGGGCTAGCAAACAACCCTATTTTACCCCATTGGAAATGGCAAATGCAGCTTTACCTTTGTAAAGAACCTGTCCTGCCTTTCCTTCATGCAGAAGCTGAATCAACTTCACAAATTTCCTCAGGCATGCATAACATCTCAGGATGATCCAGAGAGCCTCCCTGTTTACAGTGTCAAATGCCTGTGTCAGGTCAATGAAGACAGAGTAAAGAGGCTTGTTCTGCTTGGTGCACTTCTCCTGGACTTGCCTCATGGCAAATACCATGTCTGTTGTACTTCGTTCTGGCCGAAAGCAGTGACAAGTCTGTTCAGGAGAATGCAAGCAAAGATCTTGCCTGCGATGGACAGCAGTGAGATACCTCTGTAGTTTCTGCAGACTGATTTGCTTCCCTTATTTTTATAGAGAGCCACAATGAGGGCATCACAGAAGTCATCAGGCATCTCCTCTGTGGACAAAATCTCTTCCAAGATGTCTTGGGATGCCTGTAAGGCATTTGGGTCTAGTGCTTTGTAGATCTCAGCAAGAATGCCATCCTGCCCTGTTGCTTTATTTGAGTTCATCTGCAAGATCACTTTCCTGATCTCATCAGTAGAGGGAGGCAGATCTAGGGCATCCAAGACTGGCAGCTGAGGAATCTGCTGTAAGACTTCATGGTCAACTGTGAGGGGCCTATTGAGTAGGTGGGAAAGTGTTCAACCCAGCAGTTTTCAAGTCCTTCCTGGTCTTTGATCAGGCTCGACCCATCAGATGACAGCAAGGGGTAGAATCCTGATTTAGAAGGACTATAAACTGACTTTATGGTGCTGAAGAACTCTGGTGGCATGCATGACTGCATAGCATTCCACCTGCTCAGCCTTTCTCTGTCACCACTTGTCCTGCATTTCTCGCAGTTCTGTCTGTACTTTGGACTACAGGTGGTTAAACTTGTCTTTCTTTGAGACAGATGATGGATTGTTCTGCCAGTCTGCATGGGCCTTGTTCTTGGCCTGGAGGGCTGCTGAAATGGTCTCGTGGTTTTCATCAAACCAGTCTTGATGCACCTGGGTTTTCAGTCCAAGTACAGTTGTTGCAGTCTGTATGATGACATCTTTAAACTGCATCTACTTTTCAGAACAGGTTCCTACAAGCAGTAAATTGCTGGAGAGTTTTTCATTAAGTACATCTTGGAAGTGTTGGACTTGGCCTGGGTCTTGCAGTCTGCCAATGTTGAATGACTTTTTGACAGTCCTTGGTTGCTTATGATGTAAAGGGGCTATGTGCAGGTTGAGGACCAACTGGACCACCCTGTGATCTGTCCAGCACTCAGCACCTTGCATGGTGTGAGTGGTGGTGATTCCTTTAAGGTTGCACTGATATACTGTGACGTAGTCAAGGAGGTGTTTGGACCTGGGATGCATCCAGGTTGTTTTGTACTTGTTTGCAAGTCTGAACATTGTGTTAGCAATGCACAGGTTGTGCTTCGCCCATTTGCTCAGAAGCAGCAAGCCATTGCTATTTAGTTTTCCCAACCCATCTCTCCCAAGGACTCCATCCCAGTTGTTGCTGTCCGTCCCCACCCTAGCATTGAAGTCGCCCAGAATTATGAGTTTGTCACTGACAGTGGTTGTTTGAATAACCTGGTCCAGGTCCTCGTAGAAACCTTCCTTGTCTTTGTCTGGACCCATGAGAGTTGGTGCATAGACACTGACAATGGTGATGTACCGGGGCTTGATGAGAGGAAAGCAGAACTTCATAATGTGTTGATTTATTCCAGTGGGTAGAGTAGAGATGTTCTTCAGCAGAGCAATTCTGGTTGCAAAACCTACTCCGTGAGTCCTGTTGTCAGTCTGCGGTTTCCCTTTCCAAAAGAATGTGTATCCACTCACTGCTTCCTGTAATGAGCTCTTGTCTGCCAGCCTGATCTCACTGAGTGCAGCAATGTCAATGCTATAATGGTGGAGTTTGGCTGCTAAGAGTGCTGTTCGTCTTTCAGGCCCTTACACCTTGTCTCTATCCAGCAAGGTACGGATGTTCCAGGCTCCAAAAATTAGTTTTCTTTGATTAGTTTTTCTTGATGCTTGACCACTAAGGAGATGATCTGCCAGCCACAGTTAGCTAACCAGATGTGGTGGGGCAGGCAATATTTAGGGTACCTTTTCTAACCTTCCTCATGCAAGGAAGGGCAGTGCTATCCTAGAAGGGCTGCCCAGTCACCCTGGATACTGCCAGACATCTCTGCTGCCCTGGGTACTAAGACGAATGACCACTGGTCCAAGGGCCACCCATGTGCAGGTTTGTGACTACAACTGCCAGTGATCATCTCCACCTGTTGCTTTGCCACTCCCACATTGCCGCAGGGCTCAACGAATTAGATTTGGACTGAGATGATTTGCAGATGAGTTGTATATGAAGGTGAATTGCACAACAGCAACCTGTGTATGATGGCGTTTTAAGTGGAACAGCCGTTGCACAGGGGCAGTCCCACTCTCTCGGCATAAGAGATCTTAATCCAGTGGCATGGAGAACCGTTATGGCTGGAGATCTCTCCTGCTGCAGTGGATGACCAGGGTGTTTAAGTGTCTTGTCGTGTTCTTAGCACTCCACAATGCCTGCTGGGCCTGCCTTCTTGACCATTGGACCGTCGATCAGTCTCCTCTGCTCAATCTGCCAGGGCCAGACTTCACATGCTGGGATAGACAAATCCCCTATCTCACCAAGAATTGAAGACCCTACCTCACTGAGAGTCGAAGACCCCCTCACCTGGTTTGTCCTGTCTGCCGAGACGGTTTACCAGGGTGCGGCCACTGCGTATATTACAGCTACTTGGAGCCACAGGTGAGATCTGAGTGCCAGGTGGGGACAAAAGGTGAACGAGCAGCCCTAAAAAGGAAGCTACCCCTCCATGGACACCCCATATACCCCAGCTATTATGTAAACATTCAATAATCTCTTAGCTTCAGGGCCACTGAGTGCTTTGTCAGGTGTCTGAAAATTTGGAAGAGCGTGAAGAAAAAGTTTAATCCCCTGAGGGTATAAATGTCATTTCATCTCAGCACTGGCTGTAGACAATCAACTGTTGTGTATGGCTTCATTCTTATCTACAGTCAAGATTCTAATCAAGACAAGCTGTGCCAATGAATCTTCTGCCTAGTCAAACCAAGAAGTCAAGCTGAGTCATAAAGTGTCAGGAAAGCTGCAATTTACTACTGAGTCCTGGTGTGGAGAGCTTGACAGGATTAATCCTTGATTTCAGTCCTTGAAATGCTTGCTGAGAAGCATTTTTTTCACCTTTTGCTGAACAGAGCCACCCTTCTCTTATGGTATATCTCTAGCAAGGTTGAAAGCCACAGAGAATTAATTCCATTAATATTACATGGTGATGGGGAGGACAGATAGCTTACTCCACCAGTGAAGTGTACATAGGGGAAACTGAAATACATTATCACTCAACATAACTTGTCTCTTTCACTGTTGTAGTTGAAGTGCATAAATCATGCAACTTGTTTGTATGCAGGTTAGTGTATTTTATATCTAACATCATTTTTATAGTGGTGGTTGTGGCATGTGTGTGTATCTACATGATCCAGAGGTTTGGTCTTAGTCCACACTATACTGAAGCTTTTCACAGAAGGCTAGATCTCTGAACCGTGACTCTGTTTTCATTTCATTTCATTTCACTTTGCTTTCATCTTTCAGCAGCAATATAATAGCACAGTTACCACTAATTATCCCAGTAAGATATCATGCAAACAGTATTGTGATCCAGCTGTCATTAACAGATGCAAGGTCCACTCTTTGTGGTTCAAATGACTTTCAATAAGCCGCTGTGTCAGAAACCACTCAAAGAAAATCCTTCAAATATGTTCATACACTCTGAATAAGATGGTGTGATTTGCAGCTACTTTGTGTTATATTTTATTCAGTTTTCCAGTGATTAACGATGGTGACTGATTTTTATATTTTAGCAAAAATAATAACATGCTACATTACATATATTAATCCAAAAGAGCAATTAAACCTTATCAAGAAACAATTATCTTTTTTTTCCTTTGCAAATTGAGGCTTATTGACATGTTTTAGCAGCACATAAGTACATTCTTTTCAAGGCTGATATCCAGTGATAGATAGATAATATCTATCGATTCATAGATAGATAGATAGATAGATAGATAGATAGATAGAAGATAAATATGATCACAGCTACTCTTTTGTTGTTGAACTGGATTAAACAGCCTAAATGAGAAACTGCTGACAAGCCTGCTATCTTACAGAGCCATTTCAAATGAGCAATGGTCTATGACAGGGGTCCCCAACCTGTGGGCTGCGAACCACTAGTGGGCCGCAGCCTGTTAGAAAGTGGGCTGCACAGCAGGAGGTGAGCGGTGGTGTCAGGAACGAGCCTGTCCCTGCTGCCATGAGTTGGAGGAAGAGCAGCCGGTAGCAGGAAGAAGCTGGGAAGGCGCAAAGACAGAGCCTGAGCCAGAGCAGCTGATTGGTGGGAACCCTGAAGGGGAAATACCTCCACCTATCAGCGCGTGGCAAAGAAGGGCGGAGAGGCGGGCCAAGGAGCATGAGGCCTGATTGGCCCCTGCTCGCATCCCTACCCCCGTCCATGCGATTGGCTCCCGCCTGCAAACCCTGCCCCCATCTGCGTGATTGGCTCCTGCCTGCAAACCCCACCCCCATCTGCGTGATTGGCTCCTGCCTGCAAACCCCACCCCCATCTGTGTGATTGGCTCCTGCCTGCAAACCCCGCCCCCATCTGCGTGATTGGCTCCCGCCTTCAAACTCCACCCCCCATCTGCGTGATTGGCTCCCGCCTGCAAACACCACCACCCAGTCTGTGGAAAAAATTGTCTTCCACGGAACCGGTCCCTGGTGCCAAAAAGTTTGGGGACCCCTGGTCTAAGACACAGGCCTCATGGGAAAGAACTGATAAGGAACGTGTTACCATACCTATTCCCAACATTGAGAATATTAATTGTAAAATACTTGCTTTAGGCAATATATAATTTCAGCTAGTACCTTTTCCTTTCACTATCCTAATAGGCTCCAATTTCTAGCCCAAGGAAAAATGGTAGTACTGAACTTAACATCTCCATATTGCTTTGCATTCTTAGACACTTGGGAGATGAATCTAGGACTTGGATCACTCATATTCCTCCAAAATAAACATGTGGCACTGGGAGAACTCTAAATAGTAATTTCTTTATGGTAGCAATCCAGGTGGGAATGCAAAACACAATCTGCTTGGAGTGCAAATAGACTGAAGAAGTCTGATACACTGACTTAAGGTTTTGTATGATTTCAGATAGGTTGGGTGGCAGATAGTCATTGAAAATGTGGGCACCTTATCATATTGAATGACATAATAATCATATCCTAGAGCTGGAAAGAGCGATTGAAGCTGCTGAGTTAAACCCTCTGCTCAGGGTTTGTAAATGTAAATGTAAATATAAATTCAAGCTTACCCAACAGTTGTTTGTCTAGCCTCCACTTCAAAACTGAAGAGGTAGCTCACCACTTTTCTGAGTAACTGGTTAGCTCACCACTTCTCTGAGTAACTGGTTCCACTGTTGAAAAGCTCTCCCTGTTTGGACAGCTCTCACTCTCCCCAGACCCCCCACTTTCCTGCCATCTGCCATCCTGTAGTATGAATCCATTGTTTTGTGTTCTGGAATCTGCAGTGATACATACATTTCTTCATTCCCTCTGATATGTGCCTGCCATTTTCATACTGCACTTGCAATATGGTTATGGAATTAATTTTTTGTCACAGATCTAGCATAGCTTTTGATGAAGAATATCATAAAGATAATATATGCTAACATACTGTACCAAGATTTCAGTTACAGTAGTGTGACTGAATGAGGCTGATTATCATTCTCAAGCAGATTCAAAGAAACAAACTATAATTTCTATGCTCGTCATTTCTTTAGCCTTCCACTGTCCCCACCTCCCAGTTAATATGTACAGTTCTGGAATATGAAGGTGTTGAGGCATAACCGTGTGCATTGCTCTAAGCCTCATATAGCTGGCAGACCAAAGAAGTAAGAACCACACAGATCTCAAGAAGACATCTTTAATGCTGATTGATTGATTATGTGCCATCAAGTCATTGTCAAATTTTAGTGACCACACAGGTAGATTTCCCCATGACAATTTGTCCCTAACCTGGTTTTTCAGGTCTTCCAACAGTGTATCCATCCTCACTTTAACTGAATCCATCCACCTTGCTGCTTCGTGTCCTTCTCTTTCTTTCCACCTTTCCCACCAATAGAGCCTTCTCCA
The DNA here is from genome assembly GCA_023362775.1 of Charina bottae. Classification (NCBI taxonomy): domain Eukaryota; kingdom Metazoa; phylum Chordata; class Lepidosauria; order Squamata; family Charinaidae; genus Charina; species Charina bottae. The sequence continues at coordinate 244,466,347 of JALMGJ010000002.1, forward strand.
GAGAGCTGGGTCTTTGCATTATGAGTCCAAAGTAGGATAATTTGAGCCCGGTCAATTGTGCCTTGAGTGAGAACTCTGGTTTGATTCATTTGATGATCTTTTTTTTTTCTTGTCTGCCCACAGTATTCTCAGGAGTCTTCTCTTTAATACTAGTCAAGGGTAAAATTAAAATCATGAAGACCTTAAGAGTAAATTCCCAGGTAGGTTTATAATGAGTCAATTAAGGCTCTTTGAAATGTTTCCTTATCGTGGCCCCCAGTTCTGGCCATTTTTTCACATAAACTGAACTTCTCCTTCCCCAACTGCTTCCTGTAATCTCTTCCATGGACTGAATCCTGAATCAGGTTCTTTCAGAGAGATTTAGATGTCCAAATCAAAGTGGGAATCCTCCAAATCAGAGCAAAACTGAATCTAATCATGTCTCAAAATTTATTAGTGATTTTTTGTTGGATGGACACATACAAATTCTATGTCTGCAAACACTGACGATAAGTATCTCCCCAAGGTCATCATATAAACCTTGTTATAAGAAATATCAGGGTGGAGAAAGGGAGGAGGTGGTATAGTTTTCTTATCCGCAGCTGTAACTTCTAATTGCAATGAATAGTTTTCTGAGTTTTTCCAATAATAGTGTTTTAAGGAAAGTTGCTGACTGCACTTGGATTGTCCCCATATTCAGTGCTTTTTTGCTTGTTTTTTTCCTCCTGAAAATAGGAAAGGTATAGATGTTGATGGAGACTAAATACTCTAGGAGGACACAGCATCCTGTAACATTAGCACCAATTTAACACAACATAGAAAAACATAAACTGTTTTCATTCATCATGCCTCCCTATCCCATGTATCTAGCCTTTAATAAAAAGGAAAACTGATATTCAAACTGATATCCCTTTTACAAGAAATGCCTCACTCTTCCAAAAATGGAAAACTAAAGCATTGTAAATACTGCTGTGAAATAGTCTTTAGCCATGATTACATGTCATTGTCATAATATTGCCCACAAAAACATAGAGGTCTGGATATTTCTTTGAGAGAAGGGGAATCTTCCTTAATATACTAATAATACAATCTGTATACGGCTACTTAGCTACAAATCCCACTGAGTTCAAAGTGCTCCCAAGAAAATGTCAGCAGTATTACTTAGAGTTGAAAACGTATAGCTACTTACTTAAAAATAAGCTCGATTTAACTGAGTAGAGCCTTACTTCTGAACATAAACACACATAATTGTATGGAATGTCTTGGGCAAAGGCAATCTATTCATTGAACTATGTTCATCTTCAGATCCACAGTTCATAACTAATGGCTGCTGTGAATTAATCTCCTGAATTTGATGAGATGAGCCCTATATTTGTGCAGACCAACTACTGCAACCTGCTGGAATATCATGCAATTTTTGTTGTTAACAAAGGAGGATGCTGGTATGATGAATATGTAGAGAGAAAAGTGGCTGAAGAGGTAGCTGTGTCTTGGATGACACCAAGGGCAAAGTGATCTAACTACTAGATCCTTCCCGTGTATTTAGCATAGCATATTATATGCTGTTCTTTCCAGTGCTCTTCTATTTTGAAACACAAAAAAAAATCAATGAATCCCTGCAAACTTTTCAATTTAAAGTTAACACTTCTGATTTGAAGTGAGTGCTCAGCAATGCTAATGAAGGTTTAATATAAATTATTCACACTTATCCAAAGTAAAATATTCTTCATAGAAGTTGAAAATGACAAAAATACCAGAATCATATCTTTAAGTAACAATTTTATCTGTCTTCCCTATTGGCCTAATATAAAAGATTATATCTGTATAATTTAATATACAGAGGCATATTTATGAAGTCTAAATTTATGAGAAATGAAATCCTATGTCCTCCTTGGCTTGTTCAAAATTCTGTGTCTGCCTAATCCAGAGCTTTCCAAACTGTGTGTCGCGACACATTTCTGTGTCGCGGCAAGGGCCCAGGTGTGTCGCGGGGGAACCCGGAAGAGGAGACCATGCACCACGTGGAGCCCCGCCCATCCCTTGCTGCACCGACAGGTCCCTGCTCTGAAGCCAGCTCTTCAGCTCTCGCCGCAGAAACCAGGTAAGTTAGCAGCCCGGTACGACTGCAACTGGGGGGGAGCGTGCAGGGATGCAACTAGGCTGCCGCGCAGGGGTGTGTGTAGGGACCGCGAAGCGTGGCGGCCGGCGACATAGCTTTAAGTGCCAGCGGCCTGGCAGCCAAGAAAGGGACGGGGAGGCGGCTCTGCTGCCTGCCTCGCATGGGCCCCGCGCCATCCGCATCTGCGGCTCCCCCTCCTCCTTGGCGGCGGCCTGATCCAGGCAGAGGCAGGACTGGGCGAGCGGACAGGCGGCATTCTCGCCGCTTCCACCCATCGCCTACGAGAAGAAGATGGTGGGGGTCTCATGCGCGGCCCACGACTCGCGAGAGCTGAGCTGGGGCCAAGCCGAGGGAGCCTGCCGGCGGCTCCGGCACAATGAGAGCGCTGCCGGTGCGGGGTCAGGGCGGAAGGAGAGGAGCCACCGGCGGGAGCGCCTCACCAGCGCCTGCCCAGCTTCCAGCACGCTTCATTGGAGAAGGTAAGATGCCGCGCCGGTGGGCGGGCGGGCAGCTGAGAGGCGGGCAGGCAGCTGAGAGGCGGGCGGGCAGCTGAGAGGCGGGCAGGAAGCTGAGAGGCGGGCGGGCAGCTGAGAGGTGGGCGGGCGGGCAGGTAGGGGGTCGCCTACAGCGGGCTCATCTGACCATTCTTCCCGGAGCTGCTGGGGCCGGATGGAGTGGTGGGGGACTCAGCATCGCTCCTTCCAGTGGGTACTCCAAGCCCAGCTGTTCAGGCATCGATCTAGGATTGATCAGGCCCGGGGGCAGGGCTGGCTGAGGGGCTCAGGGGGGAAGAGGGAAGACGTTGCCTGAGACATCCTCACGCATCCTCCCCCCTCCCCCCACAATATGGCAGCAATAACAGGCAGGGCCCAAAAGAGAAGGAAAGCCCCAAGAAAGAGCGGGAATCCTGCACTTTCAACTCTCCAGAAGAGCTTTCCTCACTTGGATCCATTTCTGCCAGAGCTTTCGCGGCAGGTGGTGGTCGCTGTGGTTGTTATTGCTGCCATATTGTGGGGGAGGGGGGAGGATGCGTGAGGATGTCTCAGGCAACAGGGACCTGTCTTCCCTCTTCCCCCCTGAGCCCCTCGGCCAGCCCTGCCCCTGGGCCTGATGGATCCTTGATCGATGGCTGAACAGCTGGGCTTGGAGCGCCTGCTGGAAGGAGCGATGCCGAGTCCCCCACTGCTCCATCCGGCCCCAGCAGCTCCGGGAACAATGGTTGGACAAGCCCACTGCAGGCGACCCCCTGCTTGCCCACCCGCCTGCCTCTCAGCTGCCCACCCACCAGCGCGGCATCTTACCTTCTCAGACGAAGTGCAGTGGAAGCCGGGCAGGTGACGGTGAGGCGCTCCTTGTGCCGCGCTCCCGCCGGCGGCTCCTCTGCTTCTGCCCCATCCCCGCCGCCTGTGCTGGGTCTCCCCGGAGCGCCGGGAGCCCTCTCATTGGGCCGGAGCCGCCGGCAGGCTCCCTCGGCTCGGCCCCCGCTCTGCTTTTGCGAGCCGCGCGTCAGACCGCCGCCATCTTCTGCTTGTAGGTGATGGGAGGAAGTGGCGAGCCAGGCCAGGCCATGGCGGCAGAGAGCGCCACCTGTCCACCCGCCCAGTCCCGCCTCTGCCTAGCTGGGGCCGCTGCCAAGGGGAAAGGGGAGCTGCAGACAGTGCGGGGGCCATGCGAGGTGGGCAGCGGAGCCGCCTCCCCATCCCTTTCTCGGCTTTCAGGCTGATGGCACTTCTCGGGAAGGAAAAGCCATGTTTCTGGCTGCCGCACTTCGTGGTCCCTGCACCCCCCCCCAGTGCAGCAGCCTAGTCGCGTCCCTGCACCCTCCCCCCCAGTTGCAGCCCTACCGGGCTGCTAACTTACCTGGCTTCTGCAGCAAGAGCTGAAGAGCTGGCTTCAGAACAGGGACCTGTCGGTGCAGCAAGGGATGGGTGGGGCTCCATGTGGTGCATGGCCTCCTCTTCCGGGTTCCCCTGCAACACACCTGGGCCCTTGCTGCAACACAGAAATGTGTCGCGACACAGTTTGGAAAGCTCTGATCTACAATTACATACAATACAATACATACAATACAAGACTGGGGGGCGGGATTTGAAGCCGGCAGCCAACCACGTGGGGTGGGGTTTGGAGCCGGGAGCCAATCACATGGGCCGGGGGGCAGGGTTTGGAGCCGGCAGCCAATCACATGGGCCAGGGGCGGGGTTTGGAGCCGGCAGCCAATCACGTGGGCCGGGGGTGGGGTTTGGAGCCGGCAGCCAATCACGTGGGCCGGGGGTGGGGGTTGGAGCCGGCAGCCAATCACGTGGGCCGGGGGCGGGGTTTGGAGCCGGCAGCCAATCACGTGGGCCGGGGGGCGGGGACTCATTAGTGTGTCACAAAATTATGCATGGCTAAAAGACGTGTCACCAACATGAAAAGTTTGGAAAGCCCTGGTCTAATCATTCCAGAAATTATTTTAAAACAATCTGCAACAAAACAAAATTATAGAAATAAGCTTTTGTAAAATTGGAATCTTATGTTGACCGCAGAGGCCTTGCTTAAGGCAATATTCACAGAACTGTTTCCATGAAAACATATATCTTGTAAGAATAATTCCAGAGGGAAAGAAAAACATATGAGAAATAAAGACCCTCGTGTTTCTCCTTTGTCCTTTTACTTGCTAAGAATACGACAAAGAAATCTTGCTTGTCCGTTTAAGATGTTGAGTCCTTCCTGGAAGCAAACTCCTTTCAAAGCTATTAATTCAACCATTTTTTTAAAAAAAACACTACATACAGCACCAAGTACAAAAAGGCACTGAAAGTCGTTTAAATTTGAAATATTAATTGACTAAAGTCCATGGAAGACTGTAGCAGTTTGCAGTCCTTTTTCTTCTTCAGCACCAGTTGTTTCATAAATGGTGATATTTATCATGTTCAATTTCACTCTATTTATAAATTTATAAATTTTTCTTGTGTTAAATACTTTCCATTGCACTACCATCTCAATTTCTGAGTTTTTATTAAAATCCAATGCAATGTTTTACATATTTGTCCTAATTATGTGGCATTTTTGTACATACTTTTTACAAGCAGTTTTTTTAAAATACAGTCTGGATTTGTACATTTTCATCTATATATCTAGTTTTGTTCGTTTTCCTGATCTGTGCTTGTTAGATGCATTTTTGCTTCAGAAACCTAGATCAAATGTAAAAAAAAATGCAAGTAGCAACAAACAATTTGTTTAGTTCACATATTCATTCCAATAATAATAATAATAATAATAATAATAAATATATATAGAGAGAGAGAGAGAAAGAGAGAGAGAATTAGGTAAATTCACACTACAATGTGAATTGAATAAATTGTTCACAGGAGCCTAGTTTCAGCATTCCTTTTCTGCACCAAATGAAGCCAGTACTTTGCATAATGAATTAAGCTTTTGAATGAGCCGAACAACAACAAAAAATCTATAGATATTTCTTCTACTATTTAATACTCTCTCTCACACACACACAGACATGAACAAACTTGCACACATACACACATACATATATGAATTATATCCAGAATAGCTTCCATGCAAATTTACTTCATCCTATGTGTAGATCATGTTTCTCAGCCAAATCAGCATATTATCATATAGATTGTATTCTTAGGATTCTGGCCTGTTCTTGTATACTGTGGAGGGTAGCTCTGGATTTACATTATTTTGCTACGTTATTTGCAATACATGACCTGGCATAATTGGGATTTTCAGGGAAAATGTTCTGAATTACTTTCAGAAATGTAATTATCTGTTAACACCAAGTCACACTTTATAATGTGAGCTCTAATCACTGCTGCACTTGTAATTTTCTTCTATATTGCAGGCTGAGAGGGAGGGTTACATTGTTGCCCAAACAGAGGAAATCAAGAGCGCCTTCAAGCAAACTTTGAACTAGTGAATTCGAATTATGAGTGCCAACAGAAATCAAGCCATACTGAGAAAAGAGAAGGCAATAGTGACATGCTAAGACAGGCTTTCTGACATGTTGTCTTCCTGGTGTGTTAGTTTTCAGTTCTCAACCATCATGGCCCTTCTGGGAATTCTGTAAGATGAAATCCAGCACATCTTAGCTGTGCTAAGAGAAACCATAACATTTGCAGAAGTCCTAAATAAATTACTCCGAGATGGGCCCATGAGGCCTCTCCTGAGAAATAAGAGATACGGGAGAGGACCACAATGCTTGACATTAAACCTAGCAAAAAGTGGTACTTTGGGCATAATTTATCCCACAGAGACTTTCTTTGCTTTCCAGCAATGTATTAAGTCTTTGCTGGGGACAGTGGGGTGGGGGGGGGGAGAAGGTAACAGACCAGTGAATTACCATAGGAAAATGTATTATTCTCAGTGCTTTGCCATCTATTTCCCCCCCCCCTCAAAATATGTGTTTGATTCTTCCTTTTGAGGAAGAGGGAAGGAATAGCTGAAAAATGGGATTCTCAAATGTTCATATTGATCATGCAAAAAGCTTCTTAGGGAGTAACCAGAACAGAATATGCAAGGTATCTAATGTGTTATGAGGTCAATGCTAAAGTCATATAAATGGGTACAGTGGCTAATATGTAGTAATGGGTCTTTAAAAGTAATTGTTTAACTTCTGCCATATATTTAACAATTCTAATTTTTAGCTGGAGAAGTTTGCTGTAATATTTTATGACTCTTGAAATTTAAAATCACTTCCCAGCCCTGTAGATTCATTGCAACCCATCTTGATTCAATGAGTTTCTAACCACAGAACAAGTTTAAATACCATTCTAGAATAAAGCTGTACAGTGTTTGTACTTAGCTCTGAAAGATTACACCATAGTGCAGAAGTAATTCAGTTAAAATGACCAAATGCCCCTATTTTTAATGGACTGTATCAACCTCCAAGGGATTTTCACTGGAACATTAACTTGTCCCTTTTATAGCTACGTCCTCAAATAGTATGTTTACTGACTTTGTAAAAGAGGACAGGCTAAAGTATAGTTTTCTCTGACCCCCTTGTCAGTTCACAAAAGAAAATTATAAGATCCAGCATTGTTTTGGTTTTTTTAAGGGAAAACTGTAACTGAATAACATCCCTTATACAACCAGGGTGCATTCCCTGAATTTTAAAATCTAAGATTTTGGGCTGCCAGTTTCAAGAATAGGAACTTTCCCTTGTGAAAAGTAGGCCGGCTTGTAACAAAAGAGTTGCAATAATATTTGGTCATCTCTCAGGTTCTGCATTGTATGATTAATATGCAAATGATTACCCAAGTCTAGACTTATCTTCATTTGCAGAATGTTTCGTATTCAGCCTTATTAGTGGGAACTTCATGTCACTCACATGTGTTGCCTTCTTAGGGACAATCATAGGCTCCTTGCAGAGAATTTTGTAATAAAGGTTTGAAACTCTGGACAGTCTTGAATTGTAAAAACACCATAACCACTACACTATACTATCCTAAGTATTTTTTTAAAAAAACAGATTGATACAAAGTATATATTTTTTAAAATTATGATTACATTCAGTTATTTTAAAGCTCATGTAAATTTTCAAACTTGGACATGGCTGAATTTTCTTAGACCATGGATTTAATTTGGCATCTTTAGTGTGCATGTCAGTATACTGCATATACCTACTAGTTAAATTGGTTTTTAAGTATGCTGTGGGAGGTATCTGGCAAAATTTTGACTGAAACAGCACAAGAAGTGACAATAAAATTTGGGAACTGTGATGTGGCTTTATGAAGGGCCAAGAGTGCACAGATTAGATTTCTGTTCTTCAGCACCTAAAATATATGAATGTGAGAAAGTTTATGTTTATTGACCTAGATAAAATGTATGATAGAGGAATTATGGAATGTTTTACACCAACATGGAGTCGAAGGTTGGTTGCTGTCTGACTTTGTACCAGAGCTGTCAATAAATCTCCTTTCTTCAGAATGTAGCTAATTGCAGAAGCCTCAAGGACACAGCATGGCATTATAATAACTTTTATTGTAGATACAAAGGAAGTTATGTGCAGAAGATCAGCCTGCTATAGCACACAGGAAATAAGTCCATCAGACCCAAGATTTAAATCCTAGGCCCTTTTCTCCTATCTTTTTCTCCAAATCATCAGATTTTTAGCCATTCCTTTCCTAGCCTTGAAGACCATGTCTGTTCTATATTTAACAGTGATTCTAACATTCGTAGTTTCTGCCTTGCAACCTTCAGCCATTTTACCTGCTGAATGTGATAAGAACAGTTTATGATGAAATAAAGCATGCATGAGAATAAATTGAATGCTTAATGAATGATTCAGTATTAAGCAAGCAGTAAAACAAGGATGTCTAATATACCCTTGATTGTTTAGTATATTTATAGATAATTATGTAAGAAAGGCCTGTGGGTATTTTAGAAATGTGTTGATTGTGGGTATGAATGTATGTGTTGTTTTGTCAGAAGATGATGCCATTTTGTTGGCTGAGAATAGCCTTCCAACTTGGTAATGACCAGAGTGCTGATTTAACTTCACCTTCTACAGGTAGTCCTCGGCTTATGTCCATTCATTCAGCGACCATTCCAAATACAATGTTCCAGCTTTCGCAGCACCCCTGCAGTCATGTGATCACAATCCAGGCTCTCAGGTGCCTGACTCACAATTATGACATTGCAGGAAGCTGTGGTCACATGATTGTCATTTGTGACCTTCCCTGCCAGCTTCCCACAAGTAAGGTCAGAGCTTTCCAAACTTTTGATGTTGGTGACACACTTTTTAGACATGCATCATTTCATGACACACTCTTATAGCAGGGCATCATTTCGCAACACACTCTTACAGCAGGGCATCATTTCGCGTCACACTCTTACAGCAGGGCATCATTTCGTGACACACTCTTACAGCAGGGCATCATTTCGTGACACACTGTTACAGCATGTCTATGAAGGTTCTCAGTCATCCAGGTGGAATTGTCTGTAGCTTGAATCATGTCAACTGGATTTCTATTTTCTTAGTGGAAACGTTTCACTCCTTATCCAAGGAGCTTCTTCAGTCTGAGTAAAGTTAGTAAGGGAATCCTTAAATATGTTTCTAGGCTGGCTGTGTGACCTTGCACCTGGGGCTAGGTCATGGTTATTTTGAGATGTTTGTTTCTAAGTCCCTTTATCATCTAAAGGAGGATCGTTAAGATTACCCTGCTGCTGTTGAGCTTGTGAAATGGTCTTAATCTTCCTAGGCACAGAAGACAAAGCAGGAAGGAAGATAGAGGAAAGGTTATGCCTGAGGCCCCCACCTCTATTCAAGGAAGGATTTTCCAAGTTGGCATGAATGGATTCCTTGACCCCTCTCTCAAACCACCTATCTTCTCTGTCTAAAATGTGAACATTAATGTCCTCAAATGAGTGTCCTTTTTCCTTTAGATGAAGATAAACTGCTGACTCTGGTCCTGTGGTGTTACTTCTCCTGTGTTGGGCCATCCTCCTGTACAAAGGTTGTTTGGTTTCTTTTGTAATTTTTATAAAATTTGTGATCAGAGTTATGGAAAAACCAAGAGATAAGTTTGTAGCAAAACGTTGTTGTATTTAAAACAAAAACATAGGAACAAACCTTGAATCTTCTTCAGCCAAAGCATGGCATGGTTGATTAACATAGCCATTTAGATAGCAGAGAGCAGAATGCAGAGAACAAAAGGACAAAAGGCATTTACATTTTTAAACCTTTACCTGACCAGCATGAGTGGACAGGATTCAGCATGTGACCAAAAACACCTAGGCAACAGATTCCCAATATGGGCAAAGCTCAAACAACTAATTCTGATTGGTCAGAACTCTCAGACTGGCCGGCACCTGGGGGCAATAACATTCCTGAGTGGGGGTGAACATGTGCTCTCTGAGCCCAAACAGGAAAAAAAGTTTTGAGGCCTGGCTTTTTAAAAACTCAGCCACATATTCTACAGACATAAAAAATATATACAACACTCCCCTTTTTTTATGACTAGAAAGAATATGGAAACAAACCCAGCTTGGTAATTAACTCACTGTGCCTACTGGCAACTAGAGGCTTGGTTAAGATATCAGCCAACATTAATTTAGTATCACAGTATTTCAAAACAACCTTTTTCTTGGCTAGAAAATCTTTAACAAGATGAAAACGCACATCAATGTGCTTTGTGCGGTTTCTGGAACTTTCAGATAAAGCCAAATGGATACAGGCTTGATTGTCTTCATGAATTGTGACAGGCTGGCTTAAAATGATTCCAATGTCTTCCAACAATTGAGTAAACCAAATTACTTCATTGCACAGTTGTGCTAAAGCATAAAATTCGGCTTCAGCTGTGCTAATGGCTACTACAGTCTGCTTTCTGGAAAACCAAGCAATAGTGGAATTTGCAAATTGAATTACACTTCCAGAAGTAGACTTCCTATCACTGAGATCTCCAGCCCAATCTGAATCACACCAGCATTCTAACTTTTCTTCTGTGTCTGCAGCAGACAACCTTAAGCAAAAATCTTTGGTGCCTTGCAAATAACGAAACAGCCTTTTTAACCCAGACTTTGCAGCAGATGTGGGATTTTCCACAAACCTGCTCAAAATGGACACACTGTTAGAAATGTCCGGACGGCTATTGTTTGCAATGTAAAGAAGACTGCCAATGGCTGATCTGAAACTATCTCCTTCAGATGACTCACCATCCCCCTTCACCCCCTCCTCTTTTAGAAACTCGGGAAGCATGGGGGAGGAGACAGACTTGCAGTCCTGCATTTTAAAATCCTCCAGCAGCTTCTTAATTTTACTGCTCTGGCTTATGAGAAAACTGCCATCTTTTTCCCTCTGAATTTCTAATCCTAGGTAATTGTTGACTGCTCCAAGACATTTCAATGTGAAATTGTTTTTCATACAAACCTCAAAGGAATGCTTCTGTTCATCAGATGAAGTGAGCAGCAACAAATCATCCACATACAAGCACAAGTACATTACACCTTGCTTATCATTTTTTACATACACACAAGGATCAGCAATTCCCTTCTGAAACCCAAATTTTTGCAAAATATTATCCATTTTAATATTCCAACAACGCGCGGCCTGTTTCAAACCATAGATGGATTTCTGCAATTCACACACAAGATGTTTTTCTTTTTCATAACCAGGAGGTTGTTGCATAAACAATTTTTCCTCCAAGTCACCATACAGAAAAGCAGTTTGAATATCATAGTGATAAACAGACAGTTTCTTCATGGCAGCAACCTTTAAAAGCAACCTGATAGATTCAGCTTTTGTCACTGGAGCAAAAGTTTTGTCATAATCCACATTTTTTCTTTGAGCAAAACCTTTTGCTACCAACCTTGCTTTGTACGTCTGAATTTTGCCATCAGAATCTTTTTTCAGTTTGAACACCCACCTACAACCTAAAACCTTCTGATTGGGAGGCAAACTTACTAGTTTCCAAGTTTTATTTTCCTTTAAGGAATCCAACTCTTGCTGCATGGCTTCATGCCAACACTTAGCTATTTCAGCTGGCATTTCTTTAATTTCTTCCAGAGACTCAGGCTCTGTGTGAATGTGAAAAGCCTTCACAACATCTGCTTGATAACGATCAGGAGGAACTCCCTTATTAATCCTTTCAGACCTGCGAGGTAGGACAGGACTTACACTCTGTTTCCCACCATTGCCCTCAGAAACCTCTGACTTTCCAGACAAGTCAGCTTCCTGATCATTGACTTCACTGGGTGATTCCTGCAAATCACCATCAGCAAGACTTTGCTGCTCCCCCATGGATAAATCAACTGAAGAACTAGAGTTTATTTTGTCCCAATTCTGCTCAGCAAAAGAAGCACTTTTACTAATTATCAGTTGATTATCCAGTATGAACCTGTAGCTTCTCTGACTCTGTTCATACCCTACAAAGATTGCTTTCTTTGTTCTGGAAGCCCCCTTGCGCCTCAGCTGTTTGGGAATGTGGACCCAAGCTGTGCTTCCAAACACCCTGAGGTGGCTTACTTTAGGCTTCACACCATAGAACAAACGAAAAGGGACATCCTGAATTGCACTGCTAAACAGCCTGTTCTGCACATAACACGCTGTAGTAACAGCTTCTCCCCAATACCTAAAAGGCAAACTAGCATCCTTCAGCAAACACATCATTGCTTCCTGCAGCGTTCTGCCTTTTCTCTCTGCAACAGAATTCTGTTCTGGAGTGTAAGGGTTAGCCAAAATGTGTTCTATCCCTTTTTCTAACAAAAAGCTTTTAAACTTTGAGGATAGATACTCTCCACCTCGATCTGATTGCAAAGCAGACACTGGCCTTGGGAATTTTCCATTCGCCCAAGCCACAAAAGCCTTAAATTTATCAAAGACCTCATCTTTGTGTTTCAGCAAATAAATGAATGTGTACCTGGAAAAATCATCTATGAAGGTCAAAATGTACCTTGCTCCCCCAAGACTAGGAGAAAATGGGCCTATTACATCAGAATGAATGATCTCTAGAGGCCTAGAGGTGGACCTATCAGAAAACTTCTTCACAGGAGCCCTTGTGGTTTTATTCTCCTTGCAAACTGCACAGTCTAGATATTTATCACAAGACTTCAATTTTAAATCAGCAGAATAACTAGGCATTTGAGAAATGTACTTAAAATTAGCATGAGCAAATCTCCTATGCATTAAATGGATGCACTGATCGTGCAAGGGCTTATTTTCAAAAACAGCCTTAGCTTTAGCAATTTGCTGTTTTTCAGCATTTTGTACAATGTACAGAGAATCTTTCTGCAAACATTTTGCAACCATTTTGCCATTCTTTCTAATATCACAACCCTCTTTCTTAAAAGTTATAACATAACCTGAGGCTACTAGCTGCCCCACAGACAAGAGATTGCTTTGAAAATTAGGCACAAACAAAACATTTTTAACAGTTTCCCCCAAACATGGAAGATTGATCTCACCTTCACCCACGATCTTGGATACAGATCCATCTGCTAAGGAAACTTTTTGTTTGTTAGTTTTAGACAAAGACAGAAAGGAATCTTTATTGTGACATATATGAGAATTGGCCCCACTGTCAAGAACCCACAAATCTTTATTATCAGAGATCTCAACAACTGTTGCATGAAGAATCTTCTTTCTAGAAGTCTTCTTCTTTTGAACACAGTCCTTTTGCAGATGAGAAGAGGATCCACAGGTAAAGCATCGCCTGCTGGATAATGCAGAAGCTTGGAATTCAGAGCTCTTCCGCTCCCTCTGCTGGCCACGAGAAGACTTTATTGTAGAAATGGAGGCAGCTTTTTCTTGTCGCTTCTCCCACTCAGCAAGCAGCCGGGTAGACACAAACGATGGATTTAAATCAGCTTCTGGGATTCCCTCCATGGAGCAAATTAAAGTGTCCCAGGACTCATTCAACGAAGAAAGCATAATGTAGGCTTTCATCAGGGGGGTAAATTCCATCCCACGTTCCTGAAGTTCCACAAAATAATTCTGAAGCTTGTGGAGATGATCAGGCAAATTTCCATTCTCAGGCAAGTGAGCCTTGTACAGTTTTTTCGTTAAAATAACCTTGCTGCCTGGACTAGTTTTCACATATAAATCACGCAAATAGTCCCATAAGTCTTTGGAAGTTTCTTTGCCTCTCACGTGAATAAGCTGATCATCCTGAACAGCCAAAATAATGGAGGCTTTGCATTTCTCATCTTTCCTCAACCAGGCTTGATCTGGATTCTGAGGAATTTGTTCAGAAATTGCAGACCATAAATTTTCTCTCCTCAAGAAACTTTCCATTTTCAAAGACCAGTTCAAATAATTAGAATTAGAGAGCCTTTCCAGGAGCATACCTTGAAAATTTGAAGCTGTAGCAGCAGCAGCCATGGCTCCTTCTCTCCCCTGTTGTAGAAATCCAAAAAACACCACGAGGCTTGCAAACACGAGGCAAAAACTCCGCCTCCAATGGAAACTTCCTGTAACTGCCGGCAAGTTTCAAAAAACAAAGAAGCCTCTCCAGATGCAAATTGAATCAGTTCAGCTTTCTTCTCTTTTTATTTCCATAAGTTTTGTCTCTGATCCAGAAGCAATTGCTGGGCCCATAACCTTTTGTAATTTTTATAAAATTTGTGATCAGAGTTATGGAAAAACCAAGAGATAAGTTTGTAGCAAAACGTTGTTGTATTTAAAACAAAAACATAGGAACAAACCTTGAATCTTCTTCAGCCAAAGCATGGCATGGTTGATTAACATAGCCATTTAGATAGCAGAGAGCAGAATGCAGAGAACAAAAGGACAAAAGGCATTTACATTTTTAAACCTTTACCTGACCAGCATGAGTGGACAGGATTCAGCATGTGACCAAAAACACCTAGGCAACAGATTCCCAATATGGGCAAAGCTCAAACAACTAATTCTGATTGGTCAGAACTCTCAGACTGGCCGGCACCTGGGGGCAATAACATTCCTGAGTGGGGGTGAACATGTGCTCTCTGAGCCCAAACAGGAAAAAAAGTTTTGAGGCCTGGCTTTTTAAAAACTCAGCCACATATTCTACAGACATAAAAAATATATACAACAGTTTCTCCAATGTAGAGTTCAGAGCACTCCTCACTGCACTGGATTGCATACACTACATTGCTTTCCTTGTGTTTTGGAGTTTGATCTTTGGGGTGTACAAGCCTCTGTCTCAGTGTGTTGGTGGGTTTGAAATATACAGGTATGTGGTGTTTGCCAAATATCCGTTTTATCTTTTCAGACACGCCAGCCATGTAAGGAATGACCAGGTTCTTCCGTTTACTCTGAGTCTCAGCCCTATCTGTCGCTGTTTTAGGTCTGGTAGACTTAGATTTAGTGAAGGCCCAATTTGGATATCCACAGGCCTGCAGAGCTGTTCTCAGATGCTGCTTTTCATTCTTTTTGGAATCCATGGAGGTGGGGATGGTTTCTGCTCTGTGTGACAATGTCCTGATGACTCCTAGTTTGTGCTGCAGTGGATGGTGGGAGTCAAACATCAGGTATTGATCTGTGTGTGTGGGTTTCCTGTAGATCCCTATTTCTAGCTTGCCACCGGTCCCAATGAGGACTTCACAGTCTAGGAATGCCAGTCTGTTGTCCTTGGTGTCTTCTCTGGTGAAGCTAATGTTGGCATCTATAGTGTTTATATGGTCCGTGAAGGCCTGTACTTCCTGGGCCTTGATTTTGACCCAGGTGTCATCCACATACCTAAACCAGTGGGTGGGCACCGTTCCCTGGAATGTGTTGAGTGCTTTCTTCTCCACTTCTTCCATGTATAAATTGGCCACAATGGGTGACACAGGAGAACCCATGGCACAGCCGTGTTTTTGTCTGTAAAAGTCACCTCTGTATGTGAAATAAGTGGTGTTAAGACACAGGTCCAGAAGATGGCAGATCTGGTTTGGGTTGAGATGGCTTCTCCTTTCCAGGGTGCTGTCCTCTTCTAGTCTCTTCCTGACAGCGGATAGAGCATGAGTGGTGGGGATGCTGGTGAAAAGGGAGGACACATCAAAGGAGACCATAGTTTCATCTGTATCCATTTTCAGGATCTTTGCTTTGGAAACAAATTCTTCCGAATTATGGATGTGGTGTTCAGAGTGTCCAACTAGAGGTGCTAGTATGGTAGAGAGGTGTTTGGCAATGTTGTATGTTACCGAATTGATGCTGCTGACTATGGGTCGGAGGGGTGTTCCTTCCTTGTGGATCTTAGGAAGTCCGTAGATGCAGGGGATGGCTTCTCCAGGATACAGACGGTGGTAGGTAATCCTATCGATGGAGCCATCATGTTCCAATTGTTTCAAACTGTCTATTGCCTTTTTCTTGTAATTGTTGGTGGGGTCTCTTTTCAGTTTTTCATATGTATGGTGATCCTCCAAAAGTGAGGTAATTTTATTGTGGTAGTCTGCAGTGTTTAGAACCACTGTACATCTTCCTTTGTCAGCAGGTAAAATGGTGATGGTTTCATCTTTGCTGAGGGCTGTCAGGGCTCTCCTCTCTTGGACGGTAAGGTTGGGGGGAGGAGGTTGAGCACTGGACAGAGCTGCAGATATTTTAAGCCGGAGTTGTTCTGCTTCTTCAAAAGGTAGGTGGTTGTTGTGGATGGCAGATTCTGTGGCTGTAATGAGCTCCACAACCGGAACTTGCTTGGGAGTGATGGCAAAATTAAGACCTTTGGCTAGGACATCTCTCTCTGGTTGGGTAAGTTCTCTGTCTGAGAGATTTTTCACCCACATGTTCTTTTTGTCCTCTGTGGTCCTGTTGTTGTTGTTCCTCCCAGCGGTTTCTCCAGTTCCTTGTTTCTGCTTGCTGCGAGAAAGAAGAATGTCAAATTTCTTAGTTTGCCTCTCCTTTGTCTTGTGATGCTGGGCCAGCTGTACTTTATTGCCAAGCTGAATAACTTAAAAGTCAGCAGTTTATCTTCATCTAAAGGAAAAAGGACACTCATTTGAGGACATTAATGTTCACATTTTAGACAGAGAAGATAGGTGGTTTGAGAGAGGGGTCAAGGAATCCATTCATGCCAACTTGGAAAATCCTTCCTTGAATAGAGGTGGGGGCCTCAGGCATAACCTTTCCCCTATCTTCCTTCCTGCTTTGTCTTCTGTGCCTAGGAAGATTAAGACCATTTCACAAGCTCAACAGCAGCAGGGTAATCTTAACGATCCTCCTTTAGATGATAAAGGGACTTAGAAACAAACATCTCAAAATAACCATGACCTAGCCCCAGGTGCAAGGTCACACAGCCAGCCTAGAAACATATTTAAGGATTCCCTTACTAACTTTACTCAGACTGAAGAAGCTCCTTGGATAAGGAGTGAAACGTTTCCACTAAGAAAATAGAAATCCAGTTGACATGATTCAAGCTACAGACTGTTACAGCAGGGCACAAGGCAGGCACTAGGACCTGCACGGAATCCTGGCAGGGCAGGTTTGGAGGCAGCAAGGCACAAGGCAGGCACTAGGACCTGCGTGGAATCCTGGCAGGGCTTGGAGGCAGCAGCCGCGACACACCCAGACACTGTAGTCGACACACTAATATGTCGCGACACACAGTTTGGAAAGCTCTGAGTAAGGTCAGTCAGGAAGCCAGCGGGGAAGGTCGCAAGTCACTCCAGTAAGTTACTCCTGCTTTTTCTCCTGCCTGCACCATACACCCTGCTGATGTGCAGCCTGCACTGGCCCTCCCAGGGTCTCCTCCAGCCTCCTCACCCCCCTGCAACACCCCCACAGCACCCCCATGCTCCTTGCCTGGGATGCCTGCCTCTCCCTGCTTAATGACCAATGCATCTTGGGGTTACGATGGCAACCAGGACTGCCAGGATTGGCCCTGCTAACGATGCAGACAAGTGACATTGTACTTTACAACCACATTGCTTAGCAATGGCAATCCTGGTGTCAGGATGCCATCCTGCCATAGCACTGTCAAAATATTTCCAGGGGGAGGAAGAGGGGGGGACTTCCCTCTTCCCTTTTTTTACCTCCCAGCTCACAGGCCTCCCGGCTGGGTGACTCCCCCTTTTTTCCTTTTATTATCCAGATGTTCCTAACTTGGGCGCCAACCCAATTTTTTCTTAACTTGGGCACCAACCCAAGGGCGAACTTCACTGCCACCACCCTATTAGCATGCTCTCACAGCCCTAGGGAAAGCTGGGGGGGCTCTGGGCCGAACCTCAGAATTTCCAAGGATGACTCTCCATCCAAGCCCCAAAACCTTGAAACTTAATCACCAATAACCCCCTCTGGTAGTAATAAGCCAAGTGACTAGGCAGGCTGGGTAGAATCCAATTCCACATGTATTTGACTACCAACACCAGCATGTAAGATATATTTTTATTAAATAAATATGATTAAGACTTACATACTAAGGCAAAACTCTTTTTAAGACATAGTATGCAAGATAACAGTTAAAATAATAAAACTATCTTCCTAAAACTTGCTGTAGTTCCTGAGCCCTTTTGAATCTGGATACGTTGTTGTTTATCCATTATCCCAGGCGTAGTGAGATAAAACTGCATATTAGTTAGGTTGCTGGAGGATACTAACCCTTTTCATGATAAGAGGTATTCTGTTGTTGCTGAAGACCTTTGAAGAACTCTCTCTCTTGCTCTCTCCTTTCCTTATTTTATTAGGCAAACTTCCCTTTCCCTTACCAATCAGAAGCTCGGACCAGCCGAAGCTTCTTGGGCGTTGCCTAACGAGCTACCTAAATTCCCCCCTCCCACCTGATATTACAGCTGTAAGAGGTGATCATTAGAGTGTCCTGGCTGGCCTGGATCCAATAGTTTAAAGGGAAGCTGGCCAAATTCACTCCTAAAAACAATGGACCCTGCATCTAGCATCTGTAATCAGGTTAATTACTAATAACCTAACCTAGCTTGCTGCCAAATTTCTAAACAACCCAAAATAGGGTCTGGTACAAGCTTTGTTCTTCACAAGCACCAGGAAGAGACATTCCACCAGATCACAAGAACTTGTAATGCTCTGCGAGACACCCCAAGGAAGAAACGGCCAGACGTGCGAAATGCTGGCGACGAAGTGTTCGTGTATTCGCCCCTCACAGACTATGCTAACCAAGGAACTGCGATGAGCACTTCAGCACCCAGGACAGATCAAATACAGATTGTACTTTCAATGGATTTGGACTCAGGAAGAACTAGGAATCAAAGGACAATGGGAGGGTGGTCAACTCGCAAGTTCCCCAGTGGGGGGGGGTCTGAGGGGGAAAATTCAATTTATTGATTTCCACAATTATTTGCAACTATTTTTTTAAAAAAAAACTGCCTTAAAAATAGCCTTTCATGGACCTACTATTGTCTCCCATGAAACCAGTGAACATGTAAGAAAGAAAACTTAAATGAAAGAAATATAGTTTGACAATGATAAAATACAGCTTCCTCAAAGAATAAAAGATGAACGTAACAGGCTACACATGTGTCTACAAAACAGCTGGATTTGGATCCCTGATACATTAAACACGAAGTTTACTCAAAAGTTCATTTAACATTCCAAGCTAGAATATTCTGGGAAGATGTAATGTGCTAGAAAAAATTGTACATTGAACCAGATAATTACAATTGTTGATGTCATTGATAATGATAAGTGGAACACATTTGTAAAGCCTATTCGTTACAGAGCACTAGAGTGAATGAGACTTTTGTTTATTTCTTAGGCTTGAACCAATCTGACAGTTTTATTTTCTCACTATTTTTTTTCTAAATTAGTATACATTCTGTCTTCTTTTCATGTTAATTACTGGAAAATGATGCAAAACTTTCTGTGAATTTTTGTGCACATACTCCTTAATATTCTTATTTTGGCTAACAATTCTCAATAATATAAAGCAGGACGGTATGCTTTTTCCAACAAATATACAGTATGTATTTTAATTCACAGCTTTCCACAATACTTGCATTTTGTATGCTTGGTTTTGTTAAAGTAATTATATTTAAAAATTCAGAGAAGTGTAAAGAATATTGATAAAGAAAATGATTCAGAAAAAGAAAAATGATATATTCAAGATTAAAGCAAGCCAACTTCCTAGGTCCCTATTTTGACCTACATTTGTAGAGGAGAAGAGAATGCAGAAGTTTGCTGAGACATCAGTGGCATGAGTATATGACACCCTAAGGACAGAGATGTAAACTTGTCTATCCAATCCCATCACACTCTTGCTACTGGCTTTCCATCTGGCTGTCACTTGTCAAAACTCATGCTACAATAAATCAATAATCTTATTAAATAAAGCTCATGTCATCACTCTATTACATTTCCTGTTGGCAGAAACAAAAATAAGATATCTTAAAGAGAGCAACAATATTAAAATCATGTGACAAGAAGCCCCTCAATAAAAATGTTATGGCGAACTTCTGTAATGTTAGTTTCTGGAACAACCACCAAAGAAAAGAGATTTAACCACTTGGTGGCTCCAGCTGATGCAGAGGATATGCTGTCAGAAAACATCAGGGGACAATTTTGTTTCATAATTTCTCTCAGCTAAAAATATGTATGCATTTATGCCTCTTAAATACTCTGAACAAGAATACTCCCTTGTCACCTCCGACTCTATTATTCCAGATATTGTGCTGTTCATGACAAACAGCATGCCACAGTCTTACTCAGGAGACCTGAGTGAGGAGCATAATAATCAACTGGGGGAGTATTTTTCCTGCATATGCATCATGCTGCTGAAATGAGAGAGAAGGAAGAATAAAGAATTCAGTCAAAAAAATAAGAAAAAGAAAGTCAAAATGTGTTGGATAAAATGTTGGAAATAGCACAGCAGTCAGGAATGACTCTAAACACCCATATACACGCCAGATCAGAGCAAATCTTATTCTTTCTTTTTCAAAAAATCATCTTACAAGCTGATATTAGTAGCAACACAGGTATGGAAAAAGATATGTAGATAAAGCCTCCTTCAAGTCAAGAGTGATTCCTGGTTACTTCATGGATAAGTCCATGTAGCTTTCTTGGCAACAATATGGAAGTCATTTGCTAACGCCTCCTTCCAGGAAGTTTTGTTGATTTTTCAGTCTAGCCTACAGCACTGAATTTCCTGGAGGAATCTTTCCATGTAGTAATGAGGTCCAACCCCATCAGTGTTGACCAGGTGCTGTTACTTGCTAAGATTTATTGAAAGTCTGGGTGTTTTTACTTTCACTACAATACTTGAAATATAAACAACCCTTCCCCCATTATTTTTCTTGTAGTTATACTACATTGTGGATTACTCAGGTTAATGCCTGTCCTGCATGCACATCTATATGACTGACTTCTGACACTGAAGCATATTTATATAACTATATGAATTTATATGTGTGTGATTCCTCTCATTGTCAGTATTCCCTGATCAGTTGGCAATCATGAATTAACTAAATGCAATATTAAAGTACAGCAGTCTGCAATAGCAGTATAAGTTTGTCAGCAAAATTGATGTATGCCATAACTACATTCACACTATCCCCTTTAGGGTAAGTAACATTATGTGAACTGCAGGAAAGTAGTAAGAAATACTCAAGGGGCTTAAATGGGTGGGCAGTCCTATTTCTATTGCCACCAGAGCCTCCAAGTCTGCACCAATGAAATTTCTGTGGCAAACCGCAACAACTTGCCCAATCTTGGAAGTCAGAAGTGTTGGTGTAGCAAACTTTAAAAGGTCAGGTAGCACGTGATTCAGGCTGAAGAGTATAAATGAACCTGCCTGCCCCAACCTGCTTACTCTCTCTTTCTCTTTCTCTTTCTCTTTCTCTTTCTCTTTCTCTTTCTCTTTCTCTTTCTCTTTCTCTTTCTCTTTCTCTTTCTCTTTCTCTCTTTCTTTCTTTCTTTCTTTTCTACTATCTGGTATGTGGAGACCTCCAGGGATCTGGAAAAAGCTGTAAATATTATTTGTTTGAATGAGAAGCTAATACAACTGCAACTAAGTTACTACAATGACTGGCGTCTAAGTCTTTATTGGTCTCTAGTGCTAAAGCTTCCACTACTCTGCATGTGCAAGAAAACACACACTCCAGCAAGAAGTCCTAATGGAAGTTTCTGAAATGTTCTAGGACCAGTGATATCAGTCTGGGAGGTCTTATTTTCTACTTAACAGAAGATAATCCTTTATTGAAGAGATTCTCAGTGTAAGATTCATGGAGCCATTTTCTGGCCAGAAGCCACACTTACTTATGAAATATTTTCCAGCCTATAGGCATGATGCTTTGAGCTGCTTTCTTTGCAGCTGCAGAGAACTGAATTATGGATGGAGAACTAATGTGTAGAATCAAAGTGTACTGAAAGGTTCAGTGGAGAAGGAATTAAACAGTGAAATGATATTGCTACAGTATGTTCTTTAATCTCGTGTTTGATACAGGAACCCTGTGAAAGATACTGAGAGGAATGCTTTTGGTCTATTGGAAATGCCAATGGAAATAACCTATCAATGACCAACAATGAGACCCACAGTCTGAGAATTAAAAGCAAAATTTGAATAGCAAAACTTTTCATGTGATGGACTGGAATTGTTATCCACTCCTATAGAGATGAGTAAAAGTCTGTCAGTTCATGGCATAGACCAGGGTTTCTCAACCAGGGTTCCATGGAACCCTAGGGTTCCACAAGAGGTCACTAGGGGTTCCCTGGGAGATCACGATTTATTTAAAAAAATTATTTCAATTTTGGGCAACTTAACATTAAGGAGGTAAGTTTCATTCTTTATTTTTAGTTTAACAACACAGTTAATGCATATATACAGGCCTATACATGAAACAAATATAATAATTTTGTAACTTCTGGCCTATATTTGAGCCTGAATGTGCAGGCCTGAAAAATATTTCAAGGATTCCTCCAGGGTCAAAAGGTTGAGAAAGGCTGGCATAGACAATAACTTTCCTGTTAAAAATGGTGATTTTATTTTTAAGATTTCTGAGAGCCTCAGGCATAGGCAGAACCAAAATGTTAGGCCCGGCTTTTTAGTCGGGTACCTAGTCAACTTCAAGAATATGGAAGTGATGAAAGAACTTGACAGGATTACTATTATGGACTCAGACTCATTACAGTCAGAGACCGAAGGCCTGATTCATCAAGTTGCCAGCCTCAGGATTCAGCAGATAATCAGCCCCCTTGGGCTGACTGAACAGAAAATCAGCAGGAGCAGTGGTGTGAGGAGTCAGGGCCATATCTTGGTAGAGTGCCTAGTCCCAGGATGGGCTGTCAGATTTGGAGTCAAACAAAGGAACTCTGATCCGTTCCTCGAAAAGCAAAGGCACCAACTTCTGTAACTGAGCAACACTTGCATCTGGCCTATTTAAGAGCAACACCAGCACCTGGCACTTCATTGACTCATCAACCTCAGTTCTACATTCCTGTGTCCTTGTTTCCTTGCTTTGCTCCTTGCCTCTCAGCACTTTGACTCAGATCAGCTAATTACTGTAACCTTCTTGGCATTTGATTCTTGGACTCCTGGGGACTACATTTGTTTCTCTGAACCAGTGCAGTCTTTGATTCTGGACTTAATTTTAAATCACCTGGCTGTCATGGAAGATCTTGCTCTCCTGTACCTTTTCCAGGGCTTGTGTACATCTGTACAGCTGGCTCTCTGCCTGCCATTGTATCTGCCTGCATTGCTACTCACCAGTAAACCATATGTAAATTCAGATGGCATGTGTGTGCTCATTCTGAAACAGGGCAATACTTCTGACTGGCCTCTCCCTGTACTTTGATCAAAGGGAACTCCTTGGTTCACAGAGAAGCTCTGGAGATGAAATGTCAAAAGAAGTGCTTGTAGTAACACTGGCAAAATATAGGCTCTCATAACAGCTAGTCTCTCAGAACAGCTTAATTTAATGACTGTTATGAAGGAAAAAGGATTATATTTCAAAAGATGAGATTATGTGTTTATTAAAGAGAAACCACATAGCTTTACTTCCGACAGAATCATGCAAGCAATGTGACACTCTAGCACTCAGTAGAGTAGAAATGAAGGCCCTAGAAAAGATGTTCAGATACAGGGATGTGTCTATACTGGCAAAGCTAGAACTGTGCAGACAATAGTTTTCTCTGTGACACTCTGTGGAAGTGAAAGTTGAACTTTGAAGAAGCAGGATAGAAAGAATATTGATGCTTTTGAACTTCAGTGTTGGAGAAGACTCCTGAGAATACCATGGACAGGCAAGAAAACAAACAAATGGATCATTGACCAAATCTACCCTGAGTTCTCATTTGTGGCACAAATGACCAGGCTCAAATTATCCTACTTTGGACACATTATGTGAAGACCTAACTCTCTGGAAAAGGCTCTAATACTGGGAAGGGTGGAGGGAAAGAGGAGAAGAGGACAACCAGCAGCAAGGTGGATGGACTCAGTTACAGTGGCAATAGGTGCATGGTTGGAAGACCTGAAAGACCAGATTAGGGACAGATTGTCATGGAGAAAATCTACATGGTCGCTAAAAGTTGACAATGACTTGATGACACATAATCAATCAATCATTTTTTTTTCTTTTGAATGACTGTTTTGGCTTAAGGAGATTGGAGGCAGATCATCATGGAGAAGTTCTGGGTGGTTTCCATGAGCTGACACTGACTTGATGGCATATAATAAAAAAAAATCAAACATATCTGTGCTATATTTAAAGTGATAAGTTAAAAATAATAATGATTTTTTAAAATCCATTCAGTCGTGTCCAATTCTTGGAGACTGTCTGGACATGTCCCTGCAGTTTTCTTGGCAAAGTTTTTTCAAAAGTGGGTTGCCATTGCCCCCTTCCTAGGGCTGAGTGAGAGTGACTGGCCCAAGGTCACCCAGCTGGCTTTATGCCTAAAGCAGGAACAGAACTCACGGTCTCCCAGTTTCTAGCCTGATGCCTTAACCACTACACCAAACTGGCTCACGATTAAAATATAAATTAAAATACAAAGTATTATGCATATTTATATTTTGTACCATTTATCATTAAAATAATGATGATTAAAGATGGAAAAGGCATGGTTTCAATTATTTTCTTATATGCTGTAATAGCTTATACTAAGCAAAGCTATAGTTACCCTTCATTTTATCTGCAGTTCCTTTGAATTTACTAGGGAAACCTTTTTAATGTGTTAAAAGGTATGTATTCACATACATTCTGCATATTATCACCAGAAACATTAATCCAATTATTATGAATGGGAATTGCTGAGATTTTCTTAATCAACCCTGAACTCAGTCATCAAAGTCAGTAATCATAAGTCATGAAGAAAAACATCTTTAGTGACTGCTATTAAGCTGAGCAGAACACTAGAAAAGGGGTCATTTTCTTTATACCAATGGCAAATTACACTGCAGTATATTGCAAGTTACTTTTAAAATAATCATGGAACTTTTTAAAATGAAACAATGTTAATTTTCTTAATTTTCTTTCTTTTTTTAACATGAAACTCTTCTTAAGGATGATAAGCTTTACTTTCACCTCTGGAGTTCTATATATTCAAGAACTTAAATACTTTGGGAGGTCAAATCTTAATCTACTTTGAGAGACCAAGCCATCTGACTTGATGACATACATGCATGTTAGTTGCAATTTAGTCTTCAGCTATGAAGAATCTCTGCCCTGCCACCAGATTGTATCTAGTATTACCTAGCCATATTTTACAATTGTATTGCTAAGGTTATCATGAGGCTTTGGTCAGGTCCAGATATATTATGTGTGCAGCATTCCCCAATCACCTAGGTTAGTAAATCTATCAAAGAAGGGGGTAAGTTTAGTCTAGTATGATTTATCTGCAACAAGCCCATGCTGATCTGTTAATTATAGCATGCCTATCCAAGTGTTGCTGCTTTGTAGTATGTTCAAAAACCTTGCCCAGTCTATGTCTTTAATCTGACAGGTCTGTAGTTTCCCTGAGTCCTCATTTTTTCCCTTTTTGAATATGAGGGACAACATGTCTATTCTTCTGAGACATTATCAGTTCTCCAGGAATTCCCAAAGATTACAATCACCTCCACTACTTTCTTCAGCAGTTTGGGATATAATCCATCTGCCCCTGGAAATTTGAATTTGTTTCAATTACCCTCTCCTTGTCTATTCTAAGCTGCAGTTCCTTATTCCCCTAGGGTTCCATTCAGAGAGAAGATAGACACAAAATCTCATCATCATGCACAAAATGTCACCAAAATGTCACACTCTGATTTTCCTCAGATTTCTAACATTCCCATAGAACCTTTTTAAAATTGTTTTCAGTATCTCTCACAAGCCTCCACTCATTTGGAGTTTTTGCTTTTCTGACAGGGTTCCTACAGTTTCTGGAGACAACCTTGTATCCATACCTCTCTTTCTCTTCATCATCATTTAGAGTGCTGGCCTCTTTATATTTTTCCCCACTTTTTTTCCTGTGGGGTTTATTTGTGACTGCACCTTCAGTATGTCATTTCATAGAATTTCCCAACTTTCCTGGATGCTCTTTTCCTTCAGAACTTCAAACCATTGGATTTGACATATTTCCCCTCCAAATCTAAATCCACTATTCTGAAATCTGGTATGCAGTCTGACTCTTCTAGTTCCTCCTTCTCTGGTTATCACACATTCTAGGATGACATGGTAACTTTCCCCCAAGGTACCAGTCACTTTTACTTTTTCAACCAATTCCTCCGTTTTGAAGCAGATTAAATTCGGGAAGCAGACCTCCTTGTTCTTTCTTCCACTTTCTCATATTATTGCATATGAATCTGCCTTCTGTGTGAAATGGTTGAAACATGATTGAAATGTTATCTTAATCTCTGAAGACATTATCAAATCATCATTTCTGACATAGCGGAAAGGAAAATTATTAAATATGTTCTGAGCTAGAGGTAAATGACTGGGAAAGGAAATATTAAACTCAAGCCATCTATGAAACAGTTAAATTTCATGCTTGGGTTTATTAGAAAAAGAATTGAAAATGAAACAGATAATGTAATATCTTTGTGCAAATATATGGTGCAGTCACACTTGAAGTACTGTGTATAAGTCTAATAAGTGTATTGCAGCTTTAAAAGGCTATCATATAGCTGTGTAGAAAGGAAGAAGCAGAATTATCAGATTTCTTGAAGAATGCCTTCTAATATGGATTGTTTCATTGGTTTGCGCTTACCATGTCAATTGCTTAGGAACTACATAAAGTACAAAGGGTATGCAAACATTTCAATAAATAAATAAATTCATGGGGCATTTTTGCACAGGGGAAAAAAGAGAAGCAAGTAGGGACATAATATAATTTTATAAAACTACACCTATAAGTAGGTGGAGAGCTGCTTTTCTCCTTATCTCGTGATACTGAAAGGTATCTATCCAAAGATTAAAGTCTTTTTCCACAAGACTAGTGATGATCATCTACTTGATCAAACTTGATCAAACAAATTTATGGAAGAGCAACCTTATCTGCAGTATATCTATTAGCCATGATGGCCAGGCAAAGAATATCTCTAGTCCTGTACAGGTAGTGCTTGCTTAACAAACATTTGTTTAGCTACAGTTCGGACTTACGACGGTGCTGAAAAACTGACTTATGACCAGTCCTCGCCCTTATCACCATTGGAGCGGCCCCACGGTCATGTGATCGCCATTTTTTATCTTCCCAGCCAGTTTCTGGCAAGCAAGCTCAATGGTGAACTGCACGATTCGCTTAACGACCACATGGTTCACTTAACGCCTGCAGTGATTCACTTAACAACTACCGCAAAAAAGCTCATAAAATCAGGTCGGATTAGCTTAATGACTGCTTCGCTTAGCAATCAAAATTCCAGTCCCAATTGTGGTTGTTAAGTGAGGACTACCTGTATAAAAAAGAGAGTAATTCTGAAAATTAGTTATGGGGGAACATCAATGTGAGTGTACCTTTGATATCCTGACTAGCCCCTGGACCTCTCATTGATATCTGGTGGGTCATTAGAACAGAATCTTGCATTTCTATTTCAGTTGGGCTCTTCTTATGTTTTCTGATATGAAGTATTGCCACTTGAAAGAAGTTTGCTGTAGCTTCTTGAGGAGGAAGGAGGAATAGGCATCTGATTTACCCTATTTATTTCAATCTATGGTATCCTTTATTATTTTCAGCCTAATGCATCAGCAGTCTTTCTGCCAGCTGTACTAATCCTCTGATGATGGACTAAGAAGGCACCAAGAATGCTTGATTTACTTGCAGAGCAATCTGAGTAGCTAATTCCAATAGAATTGAATTTATAATGACTTCTTTGCTTATAATGTATTAGACTACTCAAAAATGTATATTACATTCACATCACAGTCAGTGTTTCTAAAATATTAATGTGTTTACAAATCCATCTCCCTGAATGTACTGTTATCCATCTGATATTGACAACACATATACTGTATTATTAGCAGTCAGCATTATTTATTGGGAAATAGTCATAGAGGAATTAGGACTGATTATTCTTGCAAGGAAAAAAAGATCCTGATTGCTTTTACAGGATATCATATAAGATGCATTGAAGATGTTTAAAATATAAATGCATTCCATATTTTTCATAAGCTTATTTCTTATTACTTCTTATCAGAGAAAAGGTTAGAAATAACCTCTAGCTCAATTTAAGCTGTTAAAATTAGGATGTATGATTTTCCATTAGCAAATTTAAAGGCAGGGAAAAATGCTTTATGGTCCACTAGCTATAGTAATATGAAATGGAATAAGTCTTTATTTTATTTTATTGTATTTTATTTAATGAAAAATATGATCTGCCTATTGATACCATCTCATCTTCTGAAGAACTGTCTTCTCCTGGTTAAACTTCCCAAAGGTTATGCTCATGCTGGAGACCCTCACTGGTTCTCTATGGAATTTGGCAGGTTGCAAGTGAATGATGATAAAAATGCACACCTTATCAACTGTGGCATCTTGTATTCTGAAATACATTTTAACTAAGGCTTATCATATGTTAAATCCAATGTTGCCACCTAAAGAAATGTTACATATCCAGCATATCAACTGGTTTATTTTAATTTGGCAATTTGTACTCATTCTACTGGTTTGAAAGCTCTGTTACGTTTATATATTCTGTTAAACTGAATTATATTGTTTTCCTACCAGCTCTGAGAGCTGCATATACATTTTAAAACAAGCAAGCAGACTAATAAGCAAAAGTCCACACTTTAACACCAAATGTTTGAAAACAAACACTTAGCAAAATTGCCTTCTATACGTTTTCAGTTGTATAAGCTAATAGAAATCTATACTTGGGGACTTTAATTAAATCCTTACAGTTTGGAATGGCAAAAGGCAAGATCTTTAATCAGTTTACGAAGTTGTTCATCAGAAGAAATATACATATGTTGTGCCCTGGGAAAGACTGGTCGCATTTACAGTTTGTTGATGAAAAAAATCTATATAATTTAATTATATATTTTTCAATGTTGCCTAATTTGAATCTGGAAAGACCAGCAATGCATACAGTTGTGAACATAATTATTATATAGCTCTCATTAAAATGAACAGTTAGAAAAATACTGTGACTGGATTTGTTTCTACTTGGAAACCACTTTTGGACTATTTGCTTGTAACCGAAAAAAAATGAAGTTTTGATTTTGGGCTTTGACTATTAAATTGTTATTTTTCTATAGAAATAATGTTAGTTAAGGTTTAATTAAGAGTAAGAGATTAAGCTATTGTAATATGCATTTATATCTGTGTTCAAAAAGATCAGAAGTCACTTTCTTTTTACCTCTTCTTGCTATCCTTGCACTTTTTAGTTTTTCTTTTTTCTTTTAATTCTTTATTCAAACTTTTTTGTACTTTGTATTTTAACTGTAATTTGAAACCTTAATAAAGTTTTAAAATGAATGGTTAGAGAGCAGGCATACTGAAGTGGTTATAGGGTCTCATGTAACACTGAGCCTTATTTCAAAGTAAGTTATTCTGATCTCTCCCCTTGGCAGCCCACATGTAGAACAGAGTTTAAAAGGGGGAAAGTGACAGAGAGGAACAGAGAAAATGGAAGGACATGTTACAAAGAGATGGAAAGGAGAGAGAAGAATAGAACAGAAAGGGGTTCTAAATAAGAGGAAAAGGTGTCTACAAGAAAGAAATGTGCCTTCCCTTCACCTCAATGGTGCAGACTTGCCTAGAACAAAGGAGCAAGCAACTAGGACACTCTGACAGGGAAAATAAAAGATGGATATCTCTTCTGCAGGGATACAAAGGCCACTTGCCTATGGACTCATAAAACATAAGACAAAATAAGTAGATGAAAATATTAATTCTCAATAAAACTTAAGTCAGTCAGTGGGTTTCATGTGGAGAAGGGGGTTCTCCAGCTCATTTCCATTTCTTCCTCAGCTACCACCCCATATAGCATGCACAAATAAATACTGTATATGCATTTCCATTCATACTTCTCCTCTCTGTCTCTGCACACACATATAGACACACACTTTTTATATTCTTTGGGCCAGTCACTTTTAGGCCAACCCACTTTTAGGCCAGGGTTGTTGTGGTGGAGAAAATAGGAAGAAGGAGCATTATATGTGCCACTTTGAGATTTTCAAAAGAAAGGTGAGATAAAAATCAAATCAATAAATAAATCAAATATTCACTGCTTCCAAATTTTCATGTGCACATTGTCCTAGACTATGCATTTTAAAAAACGGAAGCAAGTTTTCAGTAATTTATCTGTAAATGCTGTGATTTCAGCATTTATCTATATATTTGGAAGATTAGAAATTAGTATATTTGTATACAAATTCTAATGGAATGAAATTTGTCATCCATCCTGATGTATGAGTGCTTTACCTCAAATATCCTGGCATATTTCTCAAAATATAGCTCAAAAATCAGAATGCATTACATATACATATTTCAAATGTTTAAAAATATGTATTTAAATAATATGCAATTTTGGAAAAAGATTTCTTTCTGAACTTGAAGATTAATGCATAATTGAGCAGCAATGAAATTCCCAATAAGCACAGGTAGAGTGGTCTGGAAATTGTAGAGTTCAGTTTTCCCTGGTTGAGGAATTATGTCTTTCTGTAACTTAAAATCCTACAATTTTATGAAATAGAGATATTTATACCTGTCTGTGATGAAAGGACTTTGTGGATGGAACAGGCGCTACAATAAGATTAATTAGCAGCCAATTTGATGCTCATGGGACACAGATACAGAAATGTGGTTGGCCCGTCTGCCTAGGAAAGACTGATGAGACACGTCTGACAGGTTCTCTGCTGAAAGCCTTCTCAGCTTTGGAAGATGACAGTGAAGATTTAGATGTCTTTGTGGCTTTGGATGAAAGAAATGACATTCAATCCACAGAAGAAAGTTTGAAATGCTCCTGAGACATTTGTATGCAAGAGGTGCTCTCAGATATCTACAGCAAGGGCAGTGAAGGACCTGAGCAAGAGAGAGAGAGAAAAAAAAGTTGATGCAATTGAATACAGATAGCCAAAATGTGCCCTAAATATATGTGGTACAGAATTCGATCATTCTGAACAGGGAAAATTGGGAAGCTCAGCTGTATTTTCTGGTACCAACTCAACTCTATTTATGGTATAATGGGAGACTAATTGCCAATCTGTGTTTGCCAAGGACTCATTTTGAATAGGACTAAATTTGTCAATAATTCTGTCTGCCTATACAAAACATGATGGGACATCATAAATATAATCTGGCTACTTGAGGTTTGCTCATTGCTTTAATGTACTTCCTTCTGCTCCTCTGCATATTTTCTTGTTTGCTTCCAGAAATTCATTTTCTGACCGTCTGTCTCTTTCATATTATATATTTCCTTTTAATGAATGTCCTAATCTGTTGTTGTTGTTGTTCAGTTATTTAGTCATATTCGACTCTTCGTGACCTCATGGACCATAGCACACCAGGCCTTCCTGTCCTCCAATGTCTCCCAGAGTTTACTCAAATTCATGTTCATTACATCGGTGATACTATCTAACCATCTCATCCTCTGCCGTCCCCTTCTCCTTTTGCCTTCAGTCTTTCCCAGCATCAGGGTCTTTTCCAGTGAGTCCTCTCTTCGCATTAGGTGGTCAAAGTATTTGAGCTTCAGCTTCAGCATCTGTCCTTCCAATGAGCAGTCAGGGTTGATTTCCTTTAGGATTGACTGATTTGACCTCCTTGCAGTCCAAGGGACTCTCAAGAGACTTCTTCAGCACCACAGTTTGAAAACATCAATTCTTTGGCTCTCAGCCTTCCTTATGGTCCAACTCTCACAGCCATACATTACTACTGGAAAAACCATAGCTTTAATTATACGGACCTTTGTCGGCAAGGTGATGTCTCTGCTTTTTAATATGCTGTCTAGGTTTGCCATAGCTTTCCTCCCAAGGAGCAAGCATCTTTTAATTTCATGGCTGCAGTCACTGTCTGCGGTGATCTTGGAGCCCAAGAAAATAAAATCTGTCACTGCTTCCATTTCTTCCCCTTCTATTTGCCAGGAAGTGATGGGGCCAGACGCCATGCTCAGTAGTAATGTATGGCTGTGAGAGTTGGACCATAAGGAAGGCTGAGAGCCAAAGAATTGATGTTTTCAAATTGTGGTGCTGAAGAAGTCTCTTGAGAGTCCCTTGGACTGCAAGGAGGTCAAATCAGTCAATCCTAAAGGAAATCAACCCTGACTGCTCATTGGAAGGACAGATGCTGAAGCTGAAGCTCAAATACATTTTTTTAATGTTGAGTTTCAAGCCAGCTTTTGCACTCTCCTCTTTCACCCTCATCAAGAGGCTCTTTAGTTCCTCTTCACTTTCTGCCATTAGGGTGGTATCGTCTGCATATCTGAGGTTGTTGATATTTCTATGTGAGACAGATGATCATTTAATTGCTAAAATGTATAAACTATTGTTAAAAGGTGAAATGGTAGAGGAACAAGTCAAAGATTGCATGATTAAATGGGCAAAAAATATTGGACATAATATTCAAATGCAACAATGGGAAGATATGTGGACTAAAGGATTAAAATTTACTTTGTGTTATAATTTGAAGGAAAATTTCTATAAAATGATGTACAGATGGTACATGACCCCACAAAAGCTAGCTAAAATGTATGGAAATGTTTCCAACTTGTGTTGGAAATGTAAAAAAAAAGAGGGGTCATTTTACCATATACCACATGTGGTGGACATGTGAGATTGCAAAGAAGTTTTGGACTCAAATACACTCATTGATGCAAAATATTCTACAAATCCAAGTTCCATTTAAACCTGAACTATTTCTATTGGGAATATTAGAAGAACAAATAGGAAAGAAATTTACAAGAATTATGCAATATATGGTTACAGCAGCAAGTCTTGTATATGCACAAAATTGGAAAAATCAGATTATACCTACGATATAGGACTGGATGTTAAAAGTAATGGACATGGCAGAAAATGATAAATTAACATGTTTATTAAAAGAAAATACAAATTATTACTTTCTTAAAGAATGGAAACCATTAACGGACTATTTGCAAAATGCAGGAGGGGCAAAGCTTATATGGGGTTTTGAAGATTAAAACATATATAAATTGATATATTAGACAGGAAATGTTTTACAATGTTATATATAGTGCTAGCATGAAAGAGATTAATTTTTAAATTACTAAGACCAGAGATAAATCGGAAGTTGACTAATTTCTATGTTTCATCTTTCTCTTTTTCTATTTACTTTACTACACTTTTCCCTTTCTTTCTTTCATTTGTATTTCTATTTCTTTTTCCTTTTCAATCTTTTATCTATGTATACTTAAAATTTAATAAAATATATTTTTTTTAAAAAAAGAACAGCCTGCCCATGAGTTCAGTGGGCATATCTGGCAGTGTGGATTCTTTTGGGGCACAGGCAGGCTTTTCCTGTTGCCCTAGAGCATTTTCATGGACAGGAAACACTTGTAATTATCCCATTTGTACGTCGGAACATCCCCTTGTAGTCTGAGGATCGTCAACAGTGTTGGCGCTAATCCGGTAAGAGGAGATGGGAGTCGGGTTTGCCACCATTTTCCAGACCACGCTGCAGCCCTATTGGGACATTAGGTCGAGCCCTTCTTATTTCTAAATCACCAAATTTTGTATATTTTTAAGTTTTTTTACCCTAAGAGAGGCTTTCCACAGAAACAAATCTCTTGGTGAACATCATTGTTTCTGGAATAGTTTTAAAACTTTCTCTTAACTGCTGGCTTACTTCCCATTTAAAATTTAAGGAGGACTGAGAATAAACAATCATCTCTCTGTTATTATTTTTGTATCTAATTTGATGGATTTAACATCTTCCTACATGTTAATTTTGATGTTTTGAGTTTTGAGTTTTGAGTTTTCTGTTCACTTTCCTTGGATGCTGTATTTGCTGGTTTGCATAGTTCTGTTTTGTCAATATCATTTAATAGCTTCTGGAAGCCTTTCATTAACCCATTAACTTTTATCTATATTACCTAAGTACCTAGAGGGCACTAGACCTTACTGCCTGAATTATGGACGACCTTAAGGAGCTGGTTTCAGAGTTTCATGCTGAGCTTCGTGCTGATTTAAAACAATTTTTCCATGAAATTACTCAAGCTACTTTGCAAGATTTTCGGGATAGTTTCTTTAAAATGTATCTGTTGGCTGAGGACTTTCTGAAAGGAGAAGAGATTTATCAAGAAGGAGGCATTTTTCCTGATTGTGAGAATCCAGATTGTGAAGAAATGCCTGCTGACTATCATATGTTGGTCATGAAGAAGTTACAATTTGACTTGCAAGATAATGACTGGTCTGTTTGTCTTAGGGTTTGTTTTGAGAACAAGATGGCTCTGCTATTTGGGAAAAATTTTGCCGACTTTTTAAGGGGGGCAGATTTTTTTTTTTATTTTTCTATAAAAAGTGCCCTGTGTATAATATGGAGACAAATAAATGTTCTGGTTTATTTTGAGGTGGGATAAGAAATCAAGAATAAGTATGTGGATTGATTTCAAGGCTGTATGATTCTATTCTTTTGTAATGATTTAAAGTTTGTTTGATTTTTTAAGGTTTAATAGGGGTAAGATTGTTATAGTAGTACCAAGCATAAAAGTAGGTAATTTAAATGTTTTTTAAAATGTTTTTATAATTTGATTGTTAATATAGTGGCCAGAAATATATAAAATAGTGGTAGGAGGGAAACATTTTATAAGTGGGTTTCTATGTGGGGGAACCTGATTTTGAGGTTTATATATTTACTTATTTTTCTTTATATATAAGGGGAAGAAGCAATTGCTCTTACTGATTTTTATAATGCCTATGGGATGATTTATAGAAATAATGTGATCTTGGTTAGATTTAGAGTAAGGGATTAATTATGGAAATTGCTGTATATCCTTGATGTTGAAAATCATAAATCATCTTGTTATATAATCTTCTAAAAATATTTTTTTCATTTTCTGTTTTTTCACTTTTTTCTTTTCTTGTAGTTTTTTTAATTTTATTTTTTGTAGTTTTTATCTTTGTTCTAAATTTAATAAATCTTTTATATATATAAAAAGTTATATGGGATTCTTTCCCCTTCCTCATCATGAGTACTCAAACATTTAGCAGCATCTTTTCAACATACTTTTCTTTTAGGGAGATTATGGCTCTGAATTAAAGTTTGTACTCTGCTTCACTGCTGCTTGGAAGCCTGGAAATAAAATTGACAATCTTTCTGGACCCAGCCTAGATTCAGGAAGTATTGGAAACTTTATTTTTTTTACTTGCAACCAAAGTTCTAGGTATAAAACAATAAAATGCTGGATTTGTGCTCTAATGTGTTTCCTAGTAGATATGATAATTCACTTTGCCAGAGCAGGGTAGTTCAGAGCGAGGTAATTATTTTAAGTTTTTTTGTTTGTTCATTGAAATCTTGACCTTCACATGGTCATTCGTGAAAGAATCAGAGAAGGAAAAACAGACATTTCTCAGCAAACAGTGTGAGGTTCTCTAGATGTGCTGAGCTTTTTAAAGTTAAAAAGGAGCAATTCCTTGGATTACCTGAGATGTTTTTAAAAAGTAGGTGTAATTCCAAAATGTCTGCATGGGAGAGGAAGAAGGGGAAGAAGGAGGAAGATGGGGTGGGCTGTAATAGAGTATAAAAAATAACTTGAATTGACTTTTTATTATAGGGATACAACAAAGATGGGCAATGTGTCTATGAAGGTTCTCAGTCATCCAGGTGGAATTGTCTGTAGCTTGAATCATGTCAACTAGATTTCTATTTTCTCAGTGGAAATGTTTCGCTCCTTATCCAAGGAGCTTCTTCAGTCTGAGCAAAGTTAGTAAGGGAATCCTTAAATATGTTTCTAGGTGGCTGTGTGACCTTGCACCTGGGGCTAGGTCATGATTATTTTGAGATGTTATTTCTAAGTCCCTTTATCATCTAAAGGAGGATCGTTAAGATTACCATGCTGCTGTTGAGCTTGCGAAATGGTCTTAATCTTCCTAGGCACAGAAGACAAAGCAGGAAGGAAAATAGGGGAAAAGATTGTGCCTGAGGCCCCCACCTCTATTCAAGGAAGGATTTTCCAAGTTG
This sequence comes from Charina bottae, assembly GCA_023362775.1. NCBI lineage: Eukaryota > Metazoa > Chordata > Lepidosauria > Squamata > Charinaidae > Charina > Charina bottae. The sequence continues at coordinate 244,502,346 of JALMGJ010000002.1, forward strand.
GCATAAATGGATTCCTTGACCCCTCTCTCAAACCACCTATCTTCTCTGTCTAAAATGTGAACATTAATGTCCTCAAATGAGTGTCCTTTTTCCTTTAGATGAAGATAAACTGCTGACTCTGGTCCTGTGGTGTTACTTCTCCTGTGTTGGGCCATCCTCCTGTACAAAGGTTGTTTGGTTTCTCCAATGTAGAGTTCAGAGCACTCCTCACTGCACTGGATTGCATAAACTACATTGCTTTTCTTGTGTTTTGGAGTTTGATCTTTGGGGTGTACAAGCCTCTGTCTCAGTGTGTTGGTGGGTTTGAAATATAGAGGTATGTGGTGTTTGCCAAATATCCGTTTTATCTTTTCAGACATGCCAGCCATGTAAGGAATGACCAGGTTCTTCCGTTTACTCTGATTCTCAGCCCTATCTGTCGCTGTTTTAGGTCTGGTAGATTTAGATTTAGTGAAGGCCCAATTTGGATATCCACAGGCCTTCAGAGCTGTTCTCAGGTGCTGCTTTTCATTCTTTTTGGAATCCATGGAGGTGGGGATGGTTTCTGCTCTGTGTGACAATGTCCTGATGACTCCTAGTTTGTGCTGCAGTGGATGGTGGGAGTCAAACATCAGATATTGATCTGTGTGTGTGGGTTTCCTGTAGATCCCTATTTCTAGTTTGCCACCGGTCCCAGACTGGCATTCCTAGACTGTGAAGTCCTCATTGGGACCGGTGGCAAACTAGAAATAGGGATTTCTAGTTTATTTATCAATAGAAAAACAAAGGAAAAAGGATGTGCCTTTAGAAAATGTGCTTAAGTTTGTAAGATTGTTTCAACCTGTACATGTTCTTCAATCCTTATTAAATAAAGTTCCTTTTCCCCAAAGCAATTATCTTTTTAAGCAAAAGATTCTTACAGCAGTAATGGTCCACTGCCTCCTTTAAAATGTTGTTTGATGATGATGTTCTTACTTATCTTCTCCAGTAAAAGTTAAAGCCCTTTTATACATTTCCTGTAAACTTGCATTACACTGCAGAGACCAGTTAAATCACAAAGTAAGCAAAGCCAATTCAATGGTGAATGAACAACCACAGTATTAAAAACTGAAACTGAACACAGTTTCACTTTACCAGCTAATTTACTTAGGTATCACCCTAAGGCATCAACACTGTTTATTGCTATCAGTCCAGCCTGGCTTGTCTGATCCATCACCACCAGCAGAAGAAGATTGTAAAGAATAAACCAGCAATTAATTCCTGGCTGGGCTTTTTTTTTTTAATATTTATCCAAAACATCAAAAATGTGTTTGCTTATGTCAGGGTTTCTCAACCAGGGTTCCATGGAATCCTAGGGTTCTACAAGAGGTCACTAGGGGTTCCCTGGGAGATCACAATTTATTAAAAAAAATATTTCAAATTCAGGCAACATGCTCTCGCAGTGATGAGCAGAGACCGAAGAAAAATCTAGTTACAACTCTTTCTGAGCTCTCTGGTAGTGCGCTGTAGGACTATGTTCATTTGGTTGAATCCATTCTTAATTTTTGACGCAAATAGAGGAGACTGTTGAAAACAGGTGAATGCTATATTGCAGGAAGGGAGGGATATATTGCAGGAAGGGGAGGGAGAAGTGCATTTTTCAAGGACTTAATGGACTCAACCAACTTAGTCTTTGACGTCAGTCTTTCCCCCCACCCCTGGTCTTTTCCCAGCAGTAGTTATTTTATCCCGTTATTTTAAATAAATTTCATAAACATTTATTCAGTCATGTCTGAGGGTCCAATGTGGTGATTTTTGAGGAGGAGGTATGTGAGAGAAGAGGAGGATTCTAGAATGGACAATACTGATAAGTTTAATGATGATAATGATAAAGAAGAATTTAAATCTTCTCAGGCAATTCCCTGTACTGATATATCAACGGACTCAAAAAAAGTCTATATTTACAATGAAAGCTATTTATCAATGGGTTTTACATGGACTGGTGATCCAAGTTGTCCTATTCTGTTGTGCCTCATCTGTGGCAAACACTAATGCAGCAATGGCTCCAGCAAAATTAAAAAGACACTTAACAACAAATCACAGCCATATGACAAGTAAAATTCTGATTATTTTAAATGGCTATTGGAATCGCAGAACAGACAGAGTAAAGCTTTTGTTAATAAAAAGACAGTCAGTAAAAAAGCCCAAAAAGCAAGTTATTAAGTAGAACTGAACTGAACTTAATTTAATTTTCACATTTCTATGGCCTCCCATCTCACATAAAGCAACTCTAGGCGTATTATTAATTAATTAATTAATTAATTAATTATTAATAAATAAATAAAATAAATTATTACTTATTACACAGCAAAGGAAAAGTTATGCTTTGGGTGAGAAAGTAATCATGCCAGCATGTAAAATAATAGTGGTAAAAATGCTAGGACCAGATGCAGTACAAGAAATCGAAAATGTTCCACTGTCAAACAGTACAATAAGTTGGTGTATTGAAGACATGTCACATGATGCTGAAGAGGTTTTGTGTGATAAACTGAAGAATAACAGCTTTTCTATCCAAGTTGATGAGTCAACAGATTTCACCAATAAATGTCACGTTGTTGTTGTTGTTCGGTCATTTAGGCATTTGTAAGATTTGTACATGATGGTGAAATTCAAGAAAACTTTCTCCTGCAAAGAACCACATGAAACATGCAAGGGCCAAGATGTATTTAATGTTTTGTCTTCATATCTGGAAACAAAAAGTCTGTCTTGGAGGAACTGTGTTGGCATTTGTACTGATGGTGCTCTATCAATGGTTGGCTCCATGAGGGATTTTGTTTCTTACAAAGAGATTTTCTTTGTAAGAAAAGAAAATCCTGATGTTGTCACAACACACTGCTTTCTTCACACAGAGGTGTTGGTGTCAAAAACTCTTGGAGATGAAATGAAAAAAGTTCTGGGTGATGCTACAAAAGTCATTAACTTTATTAAAGAAAGACCACTTCACTCCAGAATGTTTTAAAAAGTGAAAACCTGGACAAAGAACACATAAGTCTCCTGTTACACACAGAAATATGGTGGCTCAGCAGAGGAAGAGTTCTCAACAGGGTGTTTGAGCTGAAGGCAGAATTGCAAGAGTATTTTCGAGAAAATAGTATTCCATATTTTGCTGAGTGCTTTGAAGCTGGAGAATGGTTGCAGAAACTAGCATACTTAGTGGACATCTTTCATCACATGAACCAACTGAACATATCTCTGCAAGACACTGGAGAAAATGGTTTGACTTCAAGTGACAAGATTCTTGGATAAAAGAAAATGTTTGGAAAAAATCATGTTGCAAAAGGAAATATTGAATGTTTCCACTGCTGCTTGGGCTTGAGAGTGAGGAAGGATACCAGAAAGTCTCAAACCTAATTGAAAACCACCTGGAAGTACTGCAGAACAAAATTGATCAGTGCTTTCCCTCTTTTCAACACAAATGTATGACTGGGTAAGGGATCCTTTCTCTGCATTTTCTGCTCAGCCTGAGAACTTCACTTTGAAGGAAAAGGAAGAACTTTGTGAGCTGCAGTCTGATCACACACTCAAGATGAGATTCACTGATCTGCCTATGGACAAGTTCTGGATTTCTGTGAAAGAAGAGTATCCTGTCATTCATAGGAAGGCATTGACCATTTTGCTGCAGTTTTCAAGCTTTTCCTTATTTAACAAGCATCAAAAACAAAGACAGAAATCGTCTTATTTCAGTTGAAGATTAAATCCGTGTGTGCTTATCTCATGTTTGGTCCAGAACTGAGTATTTATGCAGCAAAAAACAAGCACAGGTTTCACATTAAAAAGGTAAGTTTCGTTCTTTATTTTTAGTTTAAGAACACTGCTAATGCATATATACAGGACTACATATGAAACAAATATTATAATTTTGTAATTTCTGGCTTATATTAGAGCAGGGGTTCCCCGAGGCCTGAGAAATATTTCAAGGGCTCCTCCAGGGTCAAAAGGTTGAGAAAGGCTGGCTTATGTTTCACTGTGGGGAATCTCATGTTGCTATTTAGAAGAAAAGATATACAACAAGAATTTATTAGCAAGAAAACTGGAAGAGTGCATTCACATATCAAAGACATTCACAAAGTTCCTTGTGGAGAGAAAATCTGTAAAAATACAGGCATCAAACCTGAAAGGTACCCTCTCCAACCTGTTGCCTATTAGTGTTGCCATGCTACTTGAGGATCTTGCAAATTGTAGTCTAGAATATCTGGGAGCAAGAGGTCAGGAAAGTTTACTCTAATATAAGGACAGTATTTTTCTAGATAGAAACAATTAAGTATCCATTCTTTCTTGTTGATTTTCAATGTTTTTAAAGCTTCTTAATGCAATAGAAGCATCCAACCCATTAAAAAGTACTGAACATACACTTAAACTGCCCCACCGAATTCCAGTGGCAAGCTGACCACTGAATTTCAAAGGTGAAGATGATGGCGGGATCCACAGATGACATACAAGAAATTGGGAGCTGCAGATTACTCATACACCAAGAGCTGCTCATCCCTGCTTTATGGAGTTGCAAGCAGTTTTAGGAAAAGGTTTGGATGGGGTGCATCTGAAGTCAAACAGTAATGAAAGACCATTTCCACCCAGCAACTAAACGGTAATTGTTTAGCAAGTGTTATTTTAGTGCAGTTCATTTATGATTGTTCACTGATTCCCTGCAAAGTGAAGGGAAACTTTCTAGCCTCACTCATAGTCAGCTATTTTCTGTTTGTTCCCCTTTTATATTATTTTATTCCTTAAGTATAAAATATTAAAAACCCACAAAATACAAAAGAGCATGATACATAAAAAAGGAGAAAAACAGAAAATGAGGTTTTTTTTAAAAAAACAACAACACATTAAACCTTGAGTGCACAAAAGGAAGGTGGTCCATTATTTCCACTGATGAAGAAAGAATTCAAAGGCAATCCAACCATTTTCTGTAACTGTCTTTTAAGTAGCGGTGAGAATGAAAATTCCCATACCTCAGGCATACATACATTGTCCGCAGTGGAACTGGAGGAATTTAGAGAAATTGGTAAGTTTCCTTCATCTGCTCCAGGTATTAGGGATTTGTTGCAGGGTCTTGAAAAGCCTTGACAATTCTTCCAATGCTTCAGAAGTAATTAAAACTGTAAATTCCATTGCTGATGTGCACACTTAGAAAAATTTAAAAGATTCCACAAATGCACCCACCCACATCATCTCTGCAAATTGTGCCCAGAACCCTGGTGGGACTAACAGACCTTGCTATTTATTTATTTTTTTGAATGGTGAGCAAATGGTGTTTTTATCAGAGAAAACATCCATTGTGGAAGTTTCCAAGTCAACCTTGTTACTAGAAACTTCAGGAAATGCCACTGTGATTAATTGAAAAATGCAACATGATTTCTTAAAATCTTGTCTGATCTTCCCAAGTATAAAAACTTGGGGGGGGGGGAGAAACCTTGGTTGACTGTTAGTATCTAGAATATATTATAATGTCAATATTTTCTGGAAATCAAAATCAAATCATCTGATCGAGCAGTGACAGAATATGATTTTTAAAAAACGTTCTAGAATACATGCATAATAAAATATAATATGGAATTTATTTTTGGCATTTACATGTATATGGCATTTAAGATACATTCTCTTTAATTAAATTGCATGAAACTTGGAAGTACAGGACTGGCTCATATCTCTACAGGATTGTTTTAAAAGGCTGGCAACTTCAGCAGTGTGGGAGAAAGGACAGAGTTTGTGCAATAGAAATATTGAGATTAGAAATTTCCTCAACTGTCTCCTTACACTTCTAAAGTTGAAAGAGTAAGAAAAGGGAGCTCTCTGTGGATTAAGTGAATCATACATTTAATCCTGTGGGGTTTCTTAGGTAGTAATTCTAAGCAGAAAAATATATATTTTTCCAACCAGTTCTTATTCAGTTTGAATTGCTTTGTAATTGTAATTAACTAATTAATTTAAATTAATTATATTTTTTACCGTAGGATTCTTTCACCTATCTAATTGTGAGATGCCAAGGGTATGTATGCATGTTCTGTTTTTTATTGTACAATTAATTAATTTAAGATAAACTCTTCAGTCTTGCCTTTTAATTCCTAGTTTGGGTGGAAATAGGTAAAAGATAGTGATGAAGCTAATTCCAGTCTCATCACAAACACATGAAGACCCCCTTATTGTCCTTCATTATATAAATACCTTGATGAACTAAGTAGTACATTTATTTAACCATTTAGGATGACTGTGGTTTTAGTATCTTATAACAACAACAAATACTACTACTACAATAACAAGTTATATTAATTAGCTTCCTTTCTAAAATTCACATGAAAACTGGCTACTGCCCGTTTTTAGGACCAATTTTGCATTCAAAATCAAATTTCAGATTACCAGAACATCTGGTAAAAATAATGGTCTCCCAGCCCATGGAGTATTTCAAACTAATGAGAAACTTATGTGGATTCACTATATCGAGGTTCCACTGTTAAGCTAATTGGATTCTTGAGCCGTTGCATTACTGACACAGTGGTGTCTTAACCAAAACTAAAACTGCAATGTTCTTAGTTTATTTTAATAGTATAATTGTATTAAACTTTACAATTAAAAAGATAAAAACTAATACAAACTAAAAAAAGAAAAAAAGTGCAGAAAAGAGAAAAAATAGAAAAATAGAAAAAAAATAAGAATTTGGTAAATAAAAAGAAAATATATAAATAAGTGACTTCCCACCTTCATCACAAGTATAAACAATTTTAGTAACTTATCACCTTCTCTTAAAATACAACAAATGATCTCTTCTTCCCATATCTCATCTCTTATCTATTAACAAATCCTTAAAGCCTCGTCATTTCAGTCCTGATGTCAGCAAAAGTCCATTAAGGGTTACCAGAGATAACAACATCCATTTTAACCTTGATCAAGTAAACCAACTTTATATTCCTTCGTTTTACTTTTAACAATCTTGATCTTTAATCCCTTCAAATAATGTCCTAAAACTGCAACGTTCTTAGAATTACATATAAATAGAAAGCAATTCTTCCTGCTCTGAAAAGTTTATCTAGCTAAAACATCTGAATCTTGATCAGCTGTCTTAATTATTAACCTCGTTATGTAAGAATTCTGTTCTTATGCTACGATTGACTGTATGACAAACTACAAGAATGAACACTGACAGTCAGTATCCAATTTTTTTATCTTAGCATTTTAACCTGGACTTTGAAATAGAACATAATATTTTATTAGCAGTTTGGCTGCTACAATTTTTAGTGTATGAAAAAGCCTGAGGGGTTAGCAGATCTAATTTAAAGGTTGTTTCTGTTTTTAATCACTAGTAAAGCTAATGGATTGTAGTTGGGGCAAAATGAAATAGATTGGATTTTATGTATCTGTTACTTGTTTCATGTAACAATGAATAACTGATGTTTGTTTGTGTGTGGGGGGGATTAGAATGCATACTAATAAATGCTTTATACTTTCTATTTTTAAATTTAATTGTTTAATGTAAACTAATTTTTCTACTGTTCACGAAAAGCAAGTATACAAATTGTTATTGTATAGGATTATGGATTAAGAATGTAGCTCCATGTGGGCTTAGGGGTCTCCTTAGCTTTTGTCTCACTGATTAGTGCAGTTCTCATCAGTGTCTTTCATCATTAGACTAAAATAGCACTTATAATCTTGTTAAGTCTATAAACATTACACCCTGGTTTGCCCATTTTGAGGATTAGTGTGGTAATCTTGTTTGCTGTCTCCTCTCATCCATCTTCTATCTCTCTTTTTTCCATTTGGTCTCTCCTTGGCTCTTTTGCTCAGCTTCTTCATTCATTCTCTCCTCAATCATTCTTTCTCTACGCAACTGTACGTTCTAGCTCCTCCGCATGCCTGGTGCTCCTAATAGCCCCCTTTCTTGATCTCTGGTTCTCCTCCTTCCTCGCTCACCAGCTCATCTCTTGTTCCCCTTGCATTCTTGCCACAGCCATGTCTTTTTGTCTCTCTCCACCCTGTGCTGATTTACCTTCCTCTCAGTAACTTCCATAGCTTCTCTCTTGATATTATTTATTTTATCTCCACTCACTTTTCTCTCTTCCTCCTTCCATGCTATACCCACTTCTCTGTCCCGCCTCCATATTCCAACTCCAATTTCATTCTCCAACTCTGTGGCTCTCATGTCTTTCACCTTCCATCACTTCTTGGGTCTCTCTCTTTTCCTCACTTGCCTCTTGCACTTTTTATTTTTAATCCTTCTTTCTGTCTCTCTCTACTTCAATTTCTTTTCCTAGTGTCTCTCTGAAACTTTTCTCATACTTCTGTCTGTCAAGCTCCACACAGCTGGGCAAGATGAAGGAAGCAAGGATTACATAGCCCTCACTAAGGTATTTTTAGTGGTACTCTAGGATAGGTACAGACTCTTGCAAACTGCAAGAGGAATTTTCAATCCTCTTTTATAGTGAGTTCATTAAGTCGCTTTGAATTATTTGAAATGCTTCTTCCCAGGTTTCTTGACACTTGGACTGAGTTGTTTATAAGATAAGCTGCCAATGAATTTGCCTTTTATCTCTTTTTATATTTCCTCTTTCTTCCATTACTTTCCCAGCCTCCCCACAATCTCTCATACTCTTTCTAGTTTTATTTCCCCAAAGAAAATCTCATCTGTTCCTAAAAAAATATAACCTTCCATACTTGCTGACCCTTCCTTCCTTCCTGCTAAATTCCCTTTTTCCAAAATGTAAGAAAATAAAAAGAAACCCTCCTCACAATACCCTTAATGGGGGTTGTATCCTCTTCTGACTAAATCTGTTGTCCTCAAGAAGCCATCCTCTGCTTCTAAAACTTTCTTTAAAATAAAGTTTTTAGCCAGTCCCTTCATAGGTCATTATTAACTTGCTGGTATGGCTGGTGGCCCTGTCAATACTCTGATTTACTCCATGAATACAAAGTTGTCCCAGGTGGCTGACATGATCACTCCTAAGCACCTTCTCCCTGGCCACAGAGCTTGAGCAGCACTCTGGAACATGTCTGAGCTGAGGGGTATGAAGCAAGCAGAGTGTCATCTAAAATGCTAGTGGAGGAAAACTTGTGCTGAATGTGATTGAACACAGTTTAGAGCCCATTGTCAGGCCTACTTGGTGGTGGTGAGGATGGAGAAGAAACTTTTCTTCTCCATTGCATCTTCTCAGTGTTGCCCAGCAAAGCTTTTCCAGCTGGTGTAGGACCTTGCTGCAGGTGTGATCCTTTCTGATGGCGTACAGGGAAACTAACAGGGATAAAAGTGGTATCACAGGCTCTGGATGCTCCCCTCCTTAGCTTCCTTTAAAAAAAAAACTTCCATTTATGCTACCTCTTTTCACCCTGCTTCTGTCTGGGATCCCCTCCTTTCTTCCTCCCTACCTCTTCAGTAAGAGATGGGGACTTCTCTAGGTAGTCTCATTCAGGTGACTTCAATGTATTATCCTGTCTCTGATTTGCTTTATAAATAGATCAGACTGAAATTTCCTCCTCCCAGTTAAACCTCACATTACCCTATTTATATTCACTTTAGGAATCCTCATTGTTAAGGTCAGTCCCTATCTTCCATGTTGTGGGTTCTTCAAGTACTTTTAAGCACTGATCAGGTATATCTTCACTCAGTTCTGCCTGCATGGTAAACATGGCTAGTGGGCATTTCCTAAGAAGGGCTTGTTGTCTAAGTTCCTGTGAGGAAAGCTCCAGACTTTTTTTTAAGAAAAAAAAAACCTCCAATGGATAGCAAATTATTCCTACACATAGTTTTAGTAAGCCCACCTTTGCTTTTAGTTTTGATTTCCCAAACGGACCAAATTGTGCAGTTTTTCCTGCACTACTCCAGCTCCAACTCCTCCAACTCCAATTTTGCAACTCTCCTTTTTCCCTCCTTCCATCATTTCTTGTGCCTCCTTCATTCTCACATCTTTTCTTGTTTACCTCTCAAGTCTTTTATTCCCAACTCTTCCTTCTACATCTTTCTACTTTAGTTTTTCACACAAAAACCCCTTCTTCCTTCCAAAAATGACTTTCATTGCTTTTTTAAAAAAATAAACTTTCTTCCTCCTAGAAACTTCTCACAATATCCTCCAAAAATAAACAACCCTCCCTTACTCCTTTGATTTAAAATAAGTTTGAATCTACAAATCTTTGAAAGCAGATGCCAATCAGAGGAAAATGGCTGGGATTCTTAATAGTTCAGCTCAGGGCTTATAGACTCTGCTTTGTTGCCAGAATTTCCGGAATGAGACAGCAACCATTTTTAAAGGACAGAAACAGCCTTTAATCACTTCCCTTCCATTATAGATTGGACTCCAGTCATGCTTTCCTGCTGTGGCTTGAAAATAGTCTTTTCTTCTCATGTCACCTCAAATGTTCTTGTCCATTTTGGCTGGAGCACTTCGTTTCCTTGCAGGCTAACCCCAGACATTTCACAGAGGTAGGAACACTCCTTACCTCATCCAACAGTTGTCCTTATGTAAGAGCTCCTGAGACCTTGATTAGTATTAAAATAACTCAATGGCTGAGTTTTGCTTAGTATGAAAGACATTGCTTGTCTGAAACCCAGCAGAAATTATTTTTTTTAAAAAAAGTACTAATTCCCTGAGACTTAAAGTGCCAGATTCCACCATTTCCTCTTTTCTCTAGAAATATACATTTAATTTTACTCCATGGGTAAATTATACACCCCATCCATGTGGGTTGTATATTCATGTGTCTGTGTAATTGTAAGGAAGACCCACTCATAGAAAGGGAAAAAAATTGACCAGTGCTTTTCTAAACCCCTTTTCTGAATAACTTGGAAGCAGTTGCCAAAGTACTCAGTCCAGCATGGTTTTCTTATGTTGGTTTAGACTTAATCTGCAATAAAAACAGGACAGCTGAAATGATTAAGTGTAGGCTGACCATACGTCCCGTTTTGAACGGGACAGTCCTGTTTTTTTAGCATTTTTCAACCGTCCCGTCATTTTGATAAAAATCTCAATTTTGTCCTGTTTTTTAAACCCGGCAGGAATGGCGTGAAAGGTGGATCTGAGCCGGAGCTGCTGATTGGAGGCAGCCCAGAAGAGGAAGCCCTCCCTCCTATCAGCACATAGCAAAGGAGGGTCGGGTTTGCAGGTGGGAGCCAATCACGTGAACCGGGGGTGGGGTTTGCAGGCAGGAGCCAATTAAGCAGACTGGGGGGTGGGGTTTGCAGGCAGGAGCCAATTGCGTGGACCGGGGGTGGGGTTTTCAGGTGGGAGCCAATCGCAGGGGCATGGTTTGCAGGCAGGAGCCAATCGCACGGACTGGGGACAGGGTTTGCAGGCGGGAGCCAATTGCGCAGACCAGGGGGCAGGGACCCATCTTTTTCATGAATATGGAATATTACTTAAGACCCATCCCGTTTTGCCATCCCAATGTCCCGTTTTTGTCTCAAGGAAATATGGTCAGCCTAATTAAGTGTGAATATGACCCTAGGCTTTGTTGAAAATAGTATGAAAAAGGTATCACGACTAATTTAATTTTAATGAGAACTAAAGGCAGTTTTAACCATTTGAAAGCACCGAAGAGTTAAAACACAACAGTTTATTAAACAATGCCAACTGGAATTCATGGAAGGAAAAAAAGCCAAAGGAATAAATACAAAAAAATAACAAACCATGTATAAATTGTCAGCTAAGAGCAGATTAATTCCATTTTTGGATGAGCTTGTAGCATTAATTTTCCATTGGGTACCTTCAGTGGATTTTCAGACCTGTGAGGATGAGGCCATGTTTCAGGGCCAAAGACAATGGGAGAGATATACAAAATATCCAGGCTAACATGTGAAATGAATTTGATCCCATTTTACAAAATAGAGATCATCATTATGGAAAGGGTGAAGGCCATTAGCTTACCTAGATAAAATTCTGTTAAGTAGCAAAGTGGTATTCAAACTGATAGATTTGAGTATTTAACACAAATAAGGTTGTTTTTATAAGGGGCGTGGTGGCTCAGTGGGTAAGACGCCAGGCTTGTTGATCGTAAGATCGCAAGTTCGGAAGTTCGAATCCCTAGCCCTGCGTGCGGAGTGAGCTCCCGCACTAGCTCCAGCTCTTGCCAACCTAGGAATTCGAAAGCATGCAAATGCAAGATTAATAGGTACCACTTCGGTGGGTAGGTAACAGCGTTCCACGCGTGTCATGCGGCCACATGACCGTGGAAGCGTCTTCGGACAACGCTGGCTTTTTGGCTAACAAACGGAGATGAGCACCGGCCCCTAGAGTCGGACATGACTGCACAAATGTGCGGGGGGAACCTTTACCTTACCTTTAAGGTTGTTTTTAACAGGAACTTTGAATTAGAAAAATATGGTAATCCTGGGAGTATTTTGGCTCTGCAAAGGATAAAAAGTGATTCTTTAGACACTTTTCCCTCCTCCTCCTATTCCTCCTTTGCCTGACAGAACCTGCAATGCTTTCTCCATCTTTTAAATTAAGATTTATAGCCACCTTCCCTCCTTCTCTCCACTGAATAAAGTGTAGTTTCTGAGATGCTATTTCTTCTGAGGAGGTTTTTCTATGGCTCAGAAGAACCTGTTGTTTGGAGGAGTAGGTTGCCAAGTCCTTGGTGATTTTTAATATTTTATTATTTTACTTGCTAGAAGTATAAACAAATTCTCTCTCTCTCTCTCTCTCTCTCTCAGAGAGAGAGAAAGAGAGAGAGAGTTGGTTTATTTTTGTTCTTCCACTTCCTTTGTAGCTTCTTCTTTCACTTGTCTTCTTCCCTCGCATGTCATGGCCTCTGTTCCAGAGGTCTCTGGCAAAAAGGAGGTATCTCCAATTCCCCTCAATTTGGAAATACTTTGGTTAAGTGAAAGACTGACGTACAGTGCCCAGCATCAGCTAACTTGTAAATGTTGCTGTGGAGATTCTGTGAAGAACAGAAGTGTCTATTCGTATGCAGAGTTAAGAGAAAGATTTAAGGTAGATAATAGGACACTTGGAATTGAACAGCAGAAGACCGAATTTGAAGTTGAATTATGTACAAATGATGAAAATGGAATTGCTAAAATGTATAAACTTTAATTAAAATTTGAAACAGAAGAACAAGGGAAAGAATGTATGGTAAAATGGGCTAAGAACTTTGGACGCAATATACTGATGGAAAATATGTGGTTAATAGGATTGAAATTTACATTACATTATAACTTAAAAGAGAATTTTTATAAAAGGATGTTGGTATATGACTCCAGAAAAATTGTCGAGAATGTATACAATTTGTACTTCAAATTTATGTTGGAAATGTGGACATCTTGAAGACTTATTTTATCTTGCCTGGTGGACTTGTAAAAAATCCAGAAACTTCTGGATTCAAATACATATAATTATACAAAGAATTCAGCTGAAACCAGAACTTTTCTCCCTGGGATTAATGGACAGTCAATTAGAAAAGAGCCATAGAAGATTATTATTATATATGATTACTGTTGTGAGACTATTTTATGCACAAAAATGGAAAGGTTCTGAAATACTCATAATGGAGGAATGGTTGGTAAAGATGACAGAACTAGCAGAGATGACAAAATTTACTAGTTTGGTTAGAGAAAGATCAACAACTACATTCATCAGTAACTAGAAACCCCTTATGGACTTTTTGCTGAAAAAAGAGAAAAATTAACTTGTGATTTATGGGTTTGAAGATTAGAAAAGATAGCTTATGGAAAGAAGGAAATCATGATGTAACCTTAGAGAGAGAGGGTAAAATATAAATGCATTTATAACCGCTGTCAAAAAGATCGGAAGCTGCTTCTTTATAACCTTTTCTCTTTCTCTTTCTCTTTCTCTTTCTTTCTTTCTCTTTCTTTTTTCTTTCTTATTTATTCACTATTCTTCCCTATTTTCTTTGTTTATTTTATAATATTTGTATTGTTTTTATCTTGTTAAAAATTATTCAATAAAATTGTATTTTAAAAAAAGAACAGAACATCTGCAGAATCTGATGGTTTTGGCAGAATGATGAAACAAGCATTGTAATATCACGATGCAAGCTCTGTTCCTTACGTATATGCATTAAATGCCACTGCACATGTACAAAAGGACCAACACTTGAGTCACAATACTTGTTTCATTATTTGTCTTCCTTTATCCCCCTTGTGGATGCCTACTATGAAGGAAATACAAACAAATTCAACTAAAAGACAAAAATGCCCATTAAAACATGTTTCATATTTTTCATGAGCTTGTAAATTCTGATATTGCTGACATACTGATTAACAGGATTCATGAAAATACAGCTTGAAGCAAAGAAGATGTTCTGATTGGAATTAAGGAAAATATATGACTCACTTTGAAATTACCCAAAATTTAAAAATCACTTCATAACCAGAACAAAGAAAATAGAAAATGAAGAAAAACTTCACATGTGAACAATGAAAATTAGAAGCAAATGTCTTACTTCTTTCACATTTTTAATGTGAAAAATAAGAGACCAATCAATTTTTGAATTATTCAGAAGATAAGCCATTAGTAATAGTAACAGAGTCACTTGTTTGATATGGGTGGTTATACAAATTGAGATCAGTGGTTATTCAAATAAACATTAACATGTCATTTAGCTGGAAGAAAAACCCAAGCTAAAAAGAGTAAGCTATCTATGCCATCTTCATGCAGGAAGGAAAAAAGAGGAAAGGAAGTTAGCTAGTTTAGCCTAAGGAATTTATAGTATATCATAACTAGTTATGATACAGAAGCACAATTATTAAAGGATTCAGGTAGTTAATCAGCAGAGGTGGGAAAATCATTTCAATCTGACGAGCAAACGATTACAATTATTATGTGTCCCTGGGTAATGTAGCCATAAATGCTTGATCATCTCTCACTATATTTCATAGGAAGTTTGGTGCAAAATTTCAAAGGAGGGGGAATGACTGGCTGCATGCCCTCTAACCATCTGTTTGAGTCATAGCGTAGGAAATAAGCACATTCAAAATATTAGAGCTGTAGACTTCCGGTGGGAACATGGCCAACTGAACAGCTGTGCCACAATCTACTGTTTGAAACATGGAGGAGTTTAAGGAGACTTTCTCAGAGTTTCGTTGTGAGCTTGAACAGTCCATTAAATAGATATTTTCTGACTTCTGCCAAGCTTTTTTGCAAGATATTTGGGACATTGTGGAAAATACAAGTTTTAAAATGTGTTATCTGGATGAGGACATTGTGGAAGAAGCTGAAAATTTTAATAAAGATAGAGATGTTTCTACTGACAGTGAGATTGAAGCTTTTGCTGAAATTCCAGGCGACAATTACATTCTGGTGTTGAAGGGGTTACAGTCTGAGTTGCAAATTACAAATGGAGTTGTTTTTCTCATGGAATGTTGTAGGAAAGAAGAGGCTCTGTTTTGTGGGAGGTTTTTTTACTGAGAAGTCTGAGTCTCTAAGGGTTGGGTTGTTTGATTTCTGTATGAAAAATACCCTGTGTGTAATATGGAGATATGTGAATGCTTTAGTACATTTTGAAGCGGGGTAAAGATTTGAGAATGTTTATCTGAATTGATATGATTCCATTTTTATTTAATGATTTGGATTAAGATTTACTGGATTGTTTTTAAGATTTGTTTGATTTTTAAGATTTATAAGGTATAATAATACTTGCTTGGTTTTAGGTTTAATGGGATTAAGATTGTTATAGTATTATTAATTATAAAAGTAGATAATTTACATGTTTTCATATTTTTATTATAGTGGACAGAAATATATAGAATAGTGGTAGGAAGGAAATAATTAAATAAATGTTTTTTGGGGGGGAAGTTGATTTGGAGGTTTATATCTTTTTTTTCTTTTTTTTTTCTTTTAATATAAGGGGAAGGAGCAATTGTATTTAGTGATTTTTATAATGTGCTAATGGAATGATTTATAGAAATAATGTGATCTTGGTTTGATATGGAGCAAGGGAATGGTTATGGAAATTGCTGTATATTCTTGTTGAAAGATGGAAGTCACCTCTTTATGTAATCTTTAAAATTCTTTTTTCTTGTGTTTCATACTTTTAAAGTTTTTTTCGTTTTGTAGTTTGTTGCTTTTTTGTAGTTTTTAATCTTCATTTCAAACAATAAAATTCTTATTAAAAAACATTAGAGCTGTAGGTCTCCTAATTTAAAGTGACAACTCTATAATGGTGATGACCTGAAATAACCCGAAAAATGCTCCTGGTCTTTAATGATAGCTTTATGAAATGGAAGATGATGGCTGCTATTTTGATTTTTATTGCAAGAATAATGGGCTGGGGCGGGGGCAGGTGATTTAAAGCAGAGTGCAATGCTATGAGAAATTCAACCCTCCCCTTCACACATTCAATTATGTTTCTAAAGAAAATATAGTAATGCTGTTTTATAAATGTATGATGAGATCATACTTGGAGTATTACATATAGTTCTGGTCTCAGTATCTGAAAAAGGAAATTACAGTACTGGAAAAAGGACAAAAAGGGCAACCAGCTTATTAGGGAGCTGTGTAGTCCAGAAAGTGGATAGAGAAAAGGTTTTCTATTTCTCTCACAATGTTAGAATTCAAAGTCATCCAGATTTGGGATCAATAAAAGGAAATCTTTCTTTACCCAACATATAGTTAAAGCAATTTAGACAATTCTAAAAGGAGACTGAACAAAACCATGCAGAATTACTAAAACTCATGATTTCTTGAGATTTCAGGTTCTCTGAAGATAGGCATGGAGAAATGCAATTATTCAATCCCCATTTTACAAAAAAACACTCTTCCAATATGAAGTTATACTTATTTGATTTGTTTATTACAATATTTCTTTGTTCATATAGAATAATTCCTAATATATGTATGTGAGTGTATGTCTATCTGTCTATCCATCCACCCACCCATCTATAGAAAGGAAGTTGTGTAAGAATGCATACTCTTATGTAAAGTGTGCATGTGTGTGCGCGTGCATATGTGTGTGTATAGGTAGTCCTCATTTAGTGACTGCCTTGTTTAGTGACCATTCACAGTTACGACAGTGATGAAAAAGTAACTTTGTGACCAATCCTCACATTTACAACCTTCGCAGGTCTGTAAAGCAAAGGAAACTGAAGTAAGATCATAAGTCACGGTTTCACTTAGCAACTATTTCACTTAACTACCGAATTGCCAGTCCCAATTGTGGTTACTAAATGAGGACTACCCATACATACATACATACATACATACATACATACATACATACTACATATATACATACATACATATGGATATTAATTAGACTAAGACCCTTCACATTATTTGTGGTGCATTTGTTACTACCCCTTAGGGTGTGCTTAGGGTGGTTGATGGAAGACCTACTGGGGCCTTTGTGGAGAGCCTTTCTGATATCATGCTCTGAAATAGTACAATTTGACATTTAGAATTTGTGGTAGTACATAGACTCCTTCAGGTAATCTTGTGATCCTGGTAGACATTTGGGAGGTCACCATCTTCACATTGTTAGACTTAAACAATGAAGGGTTTTGGGCTGATGGATGGGTTTAGTGTAATGATGATGGAATTGATTGCAATTTATTTGGCTTTGGAATAGTTATTGGATTTCAATTCTGGGAATTTTGGGAGGAGGAGGAAAATGAATGATGAAAATTAAATGAAGAAATGAAATGTAGTATTTTCACACATCCTCAGATCACTCAAGGATGATTTTAACAACCATATCTTTATGGATGCTTATGATCTGCAAAGCCTAATCTCTTATCTGGAACAATGATATTTATTTATCTCAAGCCCCACATTCTCATTTTTAAATGGAGACTGAGACATTAATGAATTTGCTCCTTTGCATAGACACTCTTTGCTCATTAAAGACTAAATTGGTGAGGGGGGATGGCTCTATGACCACAAAGGCCTTTATAGAGGATAGCAACTTCCTAAAATGGCTCTTATAAAGGGAAAATGTTTTAAAATCTTCTCAAGAGAATGTTATAAAAGTTAGTTAAGAAAAAAAAAGATTGTTCCTTAACAGATGTATCTTGAAGAAAAATAATTCCCTGGCAGATGTTTCTGGATCCCTATGAAGTCCCTTCAAGGTAGCAATGGACCTTGATTTCCTACTCTATCCTTATTCAAAATCAGCAGCTCCTACACAGAAGCCTCGTCAGCATCCTTCTGATCATACTCCTTTACTCCATAGTTTTCCCTATGGGAGGACACTGCTGTGAAAAAAAATGTAAAGAAACATGATCTGCCAGTATGGCTATTTAGAAACCAAGCTCAAGGTTACTTTTGCACACTACTAATTATTTTGAAAATAAACGCTATGAGAAAGAACGTTTTCCATAGGAAGAAAACCCTATTTCATTTACATTATTCTCACCATTGTTTTTGTGGAAATCCCTGATTATTATATTTATTTTTCCCATGCTTCTATGTCATATTTATCTTTATTCTATTCTATTTACTTTTAATCTGGATCATTGATCTTAATTTATTTATTTATTTATTTGTTTGTTTATTTGTTTGTTCAATTTATTCCCCACCCATCTCCCATGCAAGGGACTTGGGCGGGTTACAACAATTAATAATAAAGACTAAGAGATCCCTCTGTGACTCTACAAAAGTGAGAGATTGCCTGCAAGGAATCTTTATTATCTTTTGTTGACTGTTATCTTGGGAGTATCAAGAAAATAATAATCATAAAATAGATATTGATCTCTTATGTTTGATACACACACACACACACACACACAATATACAGTACATCAGATTGTCTACTAAAGATGGAATAGTAGATCTACTGAAGATGAAATAGTAGATACCTCTGAAGCCCAGCTCAGCTCACAAGCAATTTAAAATAAATACTTAAAGAGCACTTTTACTCTAGTTTTGTGTAGATGGAATTTCAATCAGGTGGAATTTTGAGGAAAAGGGAGTCACTCTTTCAGTATACCTGACAAATAAGCAGCTGGTTTGAAGCTGTCATTTAGATCCCGAAAAGGAGCAATTCTGTGGTATTTTGAAAGACTACAAAAATGGAGTTTTTCCAACCATTGTGAAAGCTATCTTCCAGAGTTGAATCTGCCAGGCATCAGTTTTAGCCAATGTTTAGAGCAGTATAATCATGCTCTGAATACCATTGTCCTAACACCCATTCCAAATATATCTGGGCATGGCCACAATCAATGGCAAACTTTTACTGGACAATCTCTAATTAACCATAGCTGTAAACAGAAGCTCCATATGGCAGGTAGACAGCCTTGGCTTTGATAACTCCGTATTTGCCTTATATTTCTCTCTTTTGGCCATTCCTCTTTTTCAACTGCAGGAGGATCTTGTATTGCTTCTTTTGGAAATGGAGAGGAAGTTTTTGCCAATTAGACACTCTATGTAGTAGCAGTGTTTCTCAACCTTGGCGGGTTTAAGATAGGTGGACTTCAACTCCCAGAATTCCCCAGCCAGCAGGGGAATTCTGGGAATTAAAGTCCACCCATCTTAAAATCACCAAGGTTGAGAAACACTGCTCTATAGGCTTTCTAGAACTAGCAGTGTGATACATTTGCTAGAACACAAACCTGGTCAAGCTAATGTGTAGATTTTCCAGTCATATTTTGAGGCTGTTTTTACATGGTTTTGCAGAAACTGAATCAATGGTTGGGAACTTCGTAAGACCAGATTTGATTGTTTTTGCTTTTTTTAACTGATGCATTTAAAAGGTCTAAGAAGAACCTTTTACTTTATTTATTTATTTATTTATTTATTTATTTATTTATTTAATCAATCAATCAATCAATCAATCCCCACCCATCTCCCTGAATAGCGGACTCTGGGCGGTTTACTTTACTGTCCATCTTATGCATAGATGATCCCACCCTGCCCCACATACAGGGAGTACTCTGTGTTCTGGCCTCTCGTTTATAAGATACCTTGTGAAGTAGGCAGATTTAAAATGTTAACCCACTTATTCAGTAGACTAAATCAGTAGAAAGTATAATATAATAAATCATACGGATTCACTTCCATGTCCCAGAAGTAAACTCCCCATTTCTATCACCATGTTTAGCCCACTTAATGTTAAGTAAATTAAGAGTCTACCACGGTAGAGACAAATAAATAAAAAATAAATAAAATAAAATAAAAAATAAATAAAATAAATAAATAAATAATAAATCTATTATAATAAATAAATAAATAACATAATATATAATAAATAACAAATCAGGGAAAATATACCTGAATTACATTACTTGCCTTAAATTGTCATATTATACTGATATTAGTAAACTCTTGATTGGGTGGGATGTTTGAATATTTTGAGTCATCATCTTCTGGCCATTCATATCTCCAATTAATATTGTAGAGGTTTCTGGTCTGGAATTTACTGTTTTAACTCTGTATTTTTCAAGCTGGTTACATATCTCATTTATGGTGGACATTATTCTCTGTGAAAGTGCAGATTAATTATCAAATGGGAGTATGCTATAAATATGATTCCAAAAGAGGGCAATACTGGTGCAAGGAGTTAACTTGGGGGGGGGGGGAATACAATATATAAAAGTGTCAAGAGTGTTAACTTCTTGCCGTCTGCACTTCTTATTCATGCTCACAGAAAAATCATTAAAATGCTTCTTCCATTTCTGCCAAACAACAGAACAATAGATATTGCAACACAATATCCACCACCCCAAGCAACCACAGTTCAGCAGAAGACTTTGCAGAAATGGCCCCCCAATAAACAGTTCTGGATAAAAGGTACAAGGAGCCCATGGGAAGGAAGTATTTTAATCTGTCTCTCTGAAAAGAAGAGACGACTGTGACATTCTGAACACTAAAGAATGTCTAAACAACAATAAAGCTGCTTGCACTCTAGTAAAAAGAGGATATACATTTGGTACAAAGAAGCACCAGAGACATAATAGAAACAAGAGAGACAATGTTGTACTCACCTCCATAAAATTTTATCTCATCCAGAAACTCACAAAGTAGGTTAAAGAAGTGAAAAACAGTGTAAAACCCAGTTGTATTGATGCTGTTTGTACTCATTTTATTTTATCCATTTCCTTTAATGAATCTGTTTCTTTTCGGTGCCAAATACATAAAGCCCCCACCCCGCCCTCAGTAAAATGATACCAGCATGTTTCCTTAATATTTACAGCACTTCACAATTTTTGTATGGAACTTAAGCTGCCAGTTGTGGCCCTTCCTGGAGCATGGAATCCTGGCACTGGTTACCCATGCCTTCATAACTTTTTGATTAACTAGTGCAATGCACTCTACATGGGCCTGCTCTTGAACACAACCCAGAAACAGCAATTGATACAAAATGCAGCAGCCTGCTTATTTGTGGGTGAGAACTGCTAGTACTATATAACACTGGTTTGGGGGTACTGTATTAATTTTTAGTAGACTTCCAAGTAGAATTCTTGCTTTAACTAGTAAAAACCTTTTTATGGCTTGGAACCTAAGTATCTGCATGATCACCTGGTTCATATAGAACCAACTTCTCCAGTTCTTTCAACTCAAAGGAGAATGTTGGTAGTCCTTTACAAATGAGATTAGGGAAACAGGGAATAGAGGACATTGGATTTTGAGTAATGCTCCTATTTTATACAACATTTACTTCTGGAGATTTGGATAGTGCCCTTCCTTACAGTTTTCAAGAAGGCTATCAAGATGGAGATCTTCTATAGAGCCTTTGACTGTCACAGAATATAAAAGTTTCTCTTAATTTCAGAATTTGTTTTGGGAGAGGGGAATATTGTGTGGGAGATTGTTCCCTGATGTTACAAATTTTATATGAGTGCAAACCACCGGGAGTCCAAATTAAGTTGGTGATACCTAAACACTGTAAACAAATAAATAAGATATTCTTTCTTTTTTTCTTTTTTTAAATTATTTTACATACTGACCTGAAATGCTGCCTGCTAGATACTTAATCCCAGTGCAGTGATTGTTTAGTTGTCCTTAGAGAAATAGTTTTAGATCATAAATACTTTTGTCAGTGCAAATCTATATTTAGGGTGCAAATCTATATTTAGGTTCGTCATGGAGAAAATCTATTTATGTGGTTGCTGGGAGTCGAAAATGACTTGATGGCACATCTATATTTCCCTACTACAGAAGACCATCCACCATTAAATACAAAACATTTTGTTTCTGAAAGGACAGATTAATTTGCTTACATACATCCACCCGCCAAATTACTATAGCATTAGCAGGAATGGGGGAATTAAAACTGTTTATGCAAGTATCACTACAGCCTTTCTTATAGAAAAACTTCTTGAGTGTCACTGGATATAGATGATCCTGGGCTGAACAATGGATCTCTATGCTTGGTTCATAAATAAGGTCTTCTTTATGCAACCACCCTAAAGATATTGTATTTTAACTACCGCCTAATCATATTCTTTTCTAAAGGGGGTGGTACCGTTTTTTCAAATGCACACTGATTATGTATGCAGCCTTCCCAATAGTGTTTATATTTATTTATAAGAAACTTTCCAACCAAGAATGACTGATGGACTGTCCCAGAACACCTAGGTGGATCATAATATTTCATTAAAAAAGAGAAAGTAAGGGTTTTGTTTCACATCTTAGGCAAGATGTTGATCTCAGAACCCATCCCCATTTATCCCCAGCTTGAGTTTCAGAGCTTCCATGAAAAGACAGAGCTCCAGCAGAGACTTCCAGCTGAGGCAATTTTCATCACTGCCCACCTATGGCTAATAATGCTACCTCCTACACAGTTCAGAAAATCCCCTTGAGCTATTCAAGAATTTTTGATAGATCTCACTGAGTTGCAATGGGAAGGGGAAGCTGTCAGAGTCCAGAGTGACTCTGACTCTGA
This sequence comes from Charina bottae, assembly GCA_023362775.1. Classification (NCBI taxonomy): domain Eukaryota; kingdom Metazoa; phylum Chordata; class Lepidosauria; order Squamata; family Charinaidae; genus Charina; species Charina bottae. The sequence goes on from JALMGJ010000002.1 coordinate 244,525,125, forward strand.
TTTTGAAGAAAAAGAAATCAAATGGAGAAACGAAACTTACCCTGTGCTGCAACCGGCAAGAACTCATGATGGACAGGTGCAGGTTCAAAAGTGCAATGCTCCTGATCAATCTTGTGATAGACAGGTGAAAGGCTCAGAGACGCCAGAGGAGCAGGTGCAGAGCAACAAACCTGGAGATGACCCAGCAGCGCAGGAGAATCTTGAGAAGCTGATTGGTGCTCCAGACTCACTTCCCTGTTCAGCACCAATCAGCACAAGAGAAAGGCGGGCAGAAAAGCATGCCAAGCAGCAGGAGCTTCAATTGGCTCCCGAGGAGAGAAGGCGTGCTGAAAGCAAGATAAAAGGGTGAAAGAACAAGCACCCAATTGCTGGGGACAACTGTTCTACTAAGTCAACAGCTTATTCGGGATAAGTCCTGCTAGAGCTGTCTTGGGAAGCCTGCATTGTAGCCATTGTGGAATCAGAGGCAGAGCCTTCCACTATCCTAGAATTGAGCCCAGCTGCATCAGATCCTTGTGATGATTCTTCGCCAAACCAAATGGAGTCTTACCCAGCAGCATTCCAGCAGACCACAGTCAAAGGCACCTTTGTCGCTCCAGCTCCGCATCATGTCGCAGCTCCAGTCCGGGATTGCCCTGCAGCCTTCAACAAGCAGCTTGCGACAGACTCAGCTAAGTTTCCTCCATTTGTTTCCATTTATTCTAGTAGCACTAATCTGGTGCAACCATGTCCAGTCTTTCCAACGGTGGCTTGTCTTGTGTACCCAGTCCCATCTTGCCTTGCTGCTCCACAGGGGCCTTGCCTTGTGAGTTCAGTGTAGCCTTGCATCCTAGTTCCAGGGGAATCCTGTCTTGTGAATCCAGTTCTGCCTAGTGGATCCAGTTCAGCCTTGCACCCTTGTTCCAGAAGGATACTGCCTAGTGATTCCAGTGCAGTCTTGCATCCTTGTTCCAAAGGAAACCTGCCTAGTTAATCCAGTCCAGCTTGTCTCATTGCTCCAGCAGTACCTTGCTAATGAGTCCAGTTCAGTCCTGTCTTGCAAGTCCAGTCCAGCTTGCTTGTGCTCCAGAAGGTCCTTGTTCCTTGTTCCAGGGGAACAAGTCCTGCCTACCCTGCAGTTCCAGTCCAGTGTCCCAGAAGAACCAGTCCAGCCTGTCTTGCAGTTCCAGTCCAGTGTCCCAGAGGAACCAGTCCAGTCGGTCTAGCAATCCCAGTCCAGCGTTCCAGGGGAACAAGTCCTGCCTACCCTGCAGTTCCAGTCCAGTGTCCCAGAAGAACCAGTCCAGCCTGTCTTGCAGTTCCAGTCCAGTGTCCCAGAGGAACCAGTCCAGTCGGTCTAGCAGTCCCAGTCCAGCGTTCCAGAGGAACAAGTCCTGCCTTGCCAGATGGATCAGTAATCCAAGTCCTCCCTTGAAGTCTCCTAGTCAACTTTGTTACCTAGCATCTTGATCCAGAACTGTTGATACTTGTTGCTGTACTTTAGTTGTACTATCGCATAGCTGCTTGTTCTCAAGTGCATCCAGTTGATCCAGTACTCTTCAATTGTTTTCATGGACTAAATAAAACTATTTTCTTAAAAAGTTCTGGTGGTCAAACTCCGAACAGAACAGAAGCCTGCAAAATCACCTTCTCCATTATCATTTGAAAATGTCCAGTGGATGGTATTTTATCCACCAATAATCTGATCCATGTAATTGTGTGTAAAGATTTAAAATGTAGAAACTTGAACATTCTACATGGTGCTAATTATGATGCATTTTAATTCGCAACTGATGATATAGGTAATACCTTCTTATACTGAATGTCCAAACACATAAAATAATAAGATCGAAAATCCAGCAAATAGATGTATTCATATTAAATTTATATAATCCTATAATCCTGGAGTTTGAAAAAGGAAAGAAAAAACAAACATATAAATTATTCACTGGTCTCCAAGCCTAAATTGCATTTTGATGTTTAACAGCTGTATTGTGAAACTACATTTAACCATGGTCCCCAAACCTGTACTTATGACACTTTTTTATTTAATGCTTTTAAATTATTAACAAATAGTAAATGATCTGTTCATAATATGGGGAAATTCTTTGCAGAATTACCTAGGAACAAGCCCCATCCAATAGGATTTCAATGCATAGCTGTTCTTCTGTGAAAGTATTATAGTTCTTATTCAAAATATTAGAGGAAACGGGTTAGGCTGTAACTTTCCTAGAAAAGCAGTAAGCCTCAACATTTTAGCAGCTTTATATATTTTCAAGAAGATCAAACCAGTCCATACTCCAGGAAATAAAGCCAGACTGCTCACTTGAGGGAATGATATTAAAGGCAAAACTGAAGTACTTTGGCCACATAATGAGAAGACAGGATACCCTGGAGAAGATGCTGATGCTGGGGAAGGTGGAAGGCAGAAGGAAGAGGGGCTGACCAAGGGCAAGATGGATGGACGATATTCTGGAGGTGACGGACTCGACCATGGGGGAGCTGGGGATGGTGACGGCCGACAGGAAGCTCTGGCGTGGGCTGGTCCATGAGGTCACGAAGAGTCGGAAGTGACTGAACGCTATAAACAACAACATATATTTTCCTACAAAGTAATTTACATACATAATTTAGAAAGCCAATGAGGAATGATGGACATATGACTCAGTAGTATTACCCAGTAATGTAATGAAAATTCACTTTGGTAAAGAAAAAAAGGAGTCTTGTGTCACAGACACTTCTGGCTGCAATAAACTGATACAGCTCCCTCTCCAGAGCCCATAAAGAGAATATGGGTTTCCAAAATAGATTGGAAATACAGTAAGTAAGAGAAGGTATGTGTGTATGTGTAAAATGGAAGCCATTTAAATTTCATGCTTCACATTCAGTTGTAATCTTGCCTGTAGTAAGGGGTTGCCTTTGTCAGATTTCATGACTGAGATGGATTATGTTTGCTTGTTTAATGACTTTTATTCATGCTTCTGATATCATGCTTTTCCTTTAAAAAGCTGCTGCATTTATTATTTCACTCTTAGCTCTGTTGTTCCAAGATGATTCTATTGATCATTTTATTGCTTCTGAAGATTTATTTTTTTAAAAAAAGTTGTCACAAATTGGGTAATTTAATCATTTATTGTCATTGAATTGTATAGCAAGAGTTTTCAGAATGAGGTTAGTGTCCTTTACAAATGTAATGGATATTAATTTGAATTTAAAGCACTGTTCTACAAGTTACTATTTCTGACTATGTTGATATAAAAACATATTCTCATTTGGATTATTGCAAAGCACTCCACAAGGGGCTGCCCTTTAAGACCACTCAGAATCTAAAGCTGGCCCAAAACACAGTGACATGAACTGTTATGCTTTATTTTCACTTTATTTTGTTTATGAGACATCTGTACTTTGCATGTTGCACTCATTTCCAGTTGACTTCTGACTGCAATTCGAGATGCTGGTTGTCATCTGTAAAACCGTTCATGGCTCAAACCTACTTATTTATAGGATTTCCTTTTTCTTATTGTTCCACAAGCTTTGGCATAGATGGAATATTCCGGGTCCCATCATTAAAACAATGCCATCTCATGGGATCTTTCTCTGGTTGTCCCCATCCTGGAACATCATTCTGCTCAAACTTTGCATCAACCCAACCCTGACGACTTCTAGGAAAGCTCTGAATACATAGCTTTTTTAGCAGGCCCTGGAGCAGGGTGATTTATGACTCCTTTTTTGATATGTTTGTATTTGTGTTATAGTTTACTGACTTGGGCTGTTAAAGTTGGCTGGAGTGTGTGTGTATTTCTTCCTCTTATATTTTAAAAATGTATTTGTTACATAGTTTTATGTTACCTAGACATGCCCCTGTGATTGACACAGCTTAAGAATTGTTTACATAAATAAAATATATTCTCATACTGTCAAACAGTAGCTACTTATCCTTTGGTTAACAACAACAACAGCAATAATTAGTCCTTAGGTCCTAAGAGGTGGCTTGGATTCACTTTGACAAAGAGTTATGCACCATGGAGCTGACACATTTCTCTTTGTCAAGGTTAAATGGGTGATATGATTTTCCTTGGTAACACTTCCAGTAGTCAGGAAAGACTTCTGCACATGCAGTGCACATGTACAGAAGTCTCTTCTGGAGACTGGAATTGCCAGAAGAAGCTTGGAGTGGTCAACAAAGCAATGTGGCCCCTTTCCTTTCTTCTTTGAGACAAGGAGAGCATGTTGCTTCATAGAGCAACTCTGAAGGTCTACCTTGCTTGAGCCTTCATGGGAGAGAAGCACCCCTTTAAGATTTGCAGAACTCTAGTAACAACCATATTATGTTTTCACTATTGAAAATGGACCTCCATTTCACTAGATCAGTGTCTCTCAATCTTTTCAGCTGGGGAATTCTGGGAGTTGGTCCACACATCTTAATGTTGGCAAGGTTGAGAGACACTGCACTAGATTATCTTAGGTATCTACATAAAAATAAAAGATACGTCTTTCAATTGATCTCTCACTTTCCAATATTTAAAGAGAAAAGAATACAATTACAGAAATGACAAAGACAATAATGACTCTCGAAGTGTACTACTCCTAGTACACATGTAACCTCTCTGTGCAGAAAACAATGGTGCCTATATTTATCTGCATGCATTTGCTATTGTAGAAGTTGAGAATGCAGAATGAACTATTCTTTGCCAGAAAAGAAATGCCAGGATTCTAATAGTATTATGCCTTGCATACTTTTCATACTTCTTAGCGACTTTTTTTCATGTTGATTTTTATGCCAGGCTGATATGTACATAGCAAAAGCCTGTACAGCTGTAAGGATTCTAGAAAGCATTTTAGCATATACTTGTAGGAAATACAAAAGCAAGACTAGAGGTATCCACTATTGCCCCATGAACATATTGTCAATTGAACTGTAGGAAAATGACGGTAGAGGAGGCCAGCATAACTTCAGAGAAGCTTATATGCCATTGGAGAATGCCAGATAAATTTCCAAGGACCCCCACAGTTCCTGGAATGCAGTTTAACACAACCACCAGCTGCCAATCTAGAATCAAAATAGATAGGTAGACAGCAGACAGGGATAAGAAGGCAGATAGGCAGGCAGAAGACAGAGAGATGTATAGTAATAGAACACCGTGTAAGTAATTTTGTATTTTAAAAAAAGCTAAATAAGTGGAAATTCCTTCAGGAATTCATATGGATTTCTCATAAATGATTTAAAACGTAATATCTGCGTGGGAAAAAATCTACCAATATAACGAAGGAAAACATATTTTTAATGTTTTTAATATTGGAAACATACTGTATAATATATTTAATATTAAATATATTGGAAACATACTGTATAAGATATTTGCAAATAGCCATAAACTTTTTAATATTGGAAACATACTGTATAAGATATTTGCAAATAGCAATAAACTTCAGTGTAGCAATTTAATAAGAATAGTGGATTGTTTTTATTGATAAAATATAAAATAATTATTGTTTAGTTAGTTCTTTAAATTCTAACCATCCCACTGGCAGCTAGAATATAAAACAGCACACTGGTACTTGTATCATAATTTGACATATATGGTTATCTGGAAACGTATTCATCTCTCTCTTTCTCTTTGCACATCATCATAATCATTATTGTTATTAATTAAAATTAATGTGGGAGCCTATTACATACCCATAACCTTATTGCTGATATATGCCTTAGGGATTGGAATTCACATTTTGTGTTAAATCTAAGCTATGCTATCTGTGGATATCATTCATATCAATTTCTCTTCCCTTTTTTCTTGGTCTAATAAAAATGTGTTTTTTTTGCATTTAATAAGAAGAATAATTCCTAATGCAATTACATTATCTTCTTCTTCTTCTTCTTCTTCTTCTTCTTCTTCTTCTTCTTCTTCTTCTTCTTCTTCTTCTTCTTCTTCTATAAAATTAAAACAGTATAGAACAAGGGTCGGAAATGGCGGCTCGCGAGCCAGATGCGGCTCTTTGGCCCCTTGAGTGTGGCTCTTCCGCAGCTGAACTCACCCCCGCCCCTTCCACGTGATTGGCCCCCGCCCGCAAACCCCGCCCCCTGGCTCTCGCACTGAGCGAGGCCTGGCGCGGCAGGGAGGCGCTGCTGGCCCGGGACGTGGCGCTGTCGGAGGCGGCGCAGGAGCGGCTGCAGGGGCTGCCACGGCTGGAGATGGCGCTGCTCCACGGCATCCAGGTGCTGGGCGAGGGCGTGGGCCCGGGACACGAGCAGCAGGGCGGCGCAGGGCGAAGAGCCGCCTGCTCTCCCCTTGGCCACCTCCGGTCCAAACCTGGCTCGGCTCCCCCGGCCGCCGCAGGGTTCGGGTTAGCGGGGGGAGAGGACGCCGAACGGCGGGGTGGGGGGATTGATGGGGCGGGAGGGTGCACCCGGAGGGCCTCCCGTGGCCACTTCTCCAAGGCGGGTTGCAGAGCGCACGCTGCACCCACGGGAACGCTTGGTCCCTCTGCTCCCTCCATCTCCGCCACCAGCCCCAGCAGCGCCGCCCGCCCCGTCCTGCCGCCCGGCAAACCTCCGCCGGCTCCGTCCCCCCACCGCCACCGCCCTGGTGGCCCCCTGCGCTGCCCTGCCGCTTGCGTCCCGGGCCCGCACCCTCGCCCAGCACCTGGATGCCGTGGAGCAGCGCCATCTCCAGCCGCAGCAGCCCCTGCAGCCACTCCTGCGCCGCCTCCGACAGCGCTGCGTCCCGGGCCAGCAGTGCCTCCCTGCCGTGGCTTATTGGGGCGGGTGGGAGGGCGCGGGGGAGCCGCACAGGTGCTGAGGGGGGCGGGCCCGGTGGCGGAGGCCCGGGCTGCCCGCCCGCCCCGCCCGCCTGCTTGCCTGCCTGCTTGCCTCCCTCCGCGAGGCCCCCCACTGCCTTCCTGGGATCTGGGCTCGCTGGAGAGGTTCGCGGGGTAGCGTCGGGGCTTTCTCGCCCTCTCAAGGCTCGGCTGCAAGGGAATGGGAGGAGACCTCGCGGAGGGAGGGAAGCAGGCAGGCAGGCGGGGCGGGCGACCCGGGCCTCCACTGCCCCCCTCAGCACCTGTGCGGCTCCCCCGCGCCCGCTCCGCCTGGCCAGACATGCCCCGCTCTGGAGGCCGGGCTCGTCAAGGAGGACCATGACTGCATGGCTTATTGGGGCGGGTGGGAGGGCGCAGGGGAGCCGCACAGGCAGCGAGGGGGGTGGGCCCGGTGGTGGAGGCGGAGGCCCGGGCCGCCCACCCGCTCCGCCCGCCCGCCCTGAGGGGACCCACCTGGCGGCGGCTCCCCTGAAGCACGCCGCTTGTCGTCGCCACCCGCCTCTTTTCCCGCCCCCCATCATGTCCTTGGCCCAACATGGGTGGGCGGAAGTGGCAGTCCCGCCTGCACCGAGTGGCGGTAGCACGGCCCCGCCACCACCCTTTCTCTCCGGCTCGGATCCCAGGGAGGCAAGCAGGCAGGCAAGCAGGCGGGGCAGGCGGGTGGCCCGGGCCTCCGCCGCCGGGCCCGCCCCCTCCCACCTGCCCCAATAAGCCACGTGATTGGCTCCCGCCCGCAAACCCCGCCCCCTTCCATGTGATTGGCCCCCACCCGCAAACCCCGCCCCCTGGCTCTCAAGCATTTAAAAATGTGCACGAGCATGTCAAAATGGCTCCCGGTATAAAAAGTTTGCCGACCCCTGGTATAGAACAATAAGTATTGATCTGTATGCATGTGGGGGTTCACAGGACTGTACAGACAAAATGTAGTACTCAAGACGCTTCCTGTGAACCAGTTTGTTTTTTTTCTTTTTTCATGGCATAATCAAAGATAAAAAAAGGTATTGGTTACTCTCAGCCTAGCCTAGCTACTTGATAGCTCTATAAACAGCATGCAGCTAAGCAAATAAATAAGCAGAACTTTAGATCTTCTTCCCCTCTCCTGTTAGGAGAAGCTTACACCATCCCAGTGAATATGCTCATGATCACTGATAATAGGAAAACCGTGATTTAGAGTACAGTGATTTAAAACTGGGCAAAGATTTATCTTGTTTCCTCAGTAATCCTGAGGTGCATACAAGTGAATATGTGTGAGAATCTGTGGCTCCCAGGCAAAGACCCATGTTGATAACTATGAACTAGATGGACAAATGGACTGATGTAATTCAGGCAGTTTCCTATGTTCTACAGTATATGAATATACTGAAGGTAAGACAAGTTGGACAGAACCTTGGCGAGCTCTTAAGGAAGAAAATACCTGTATTGTCCCTCTACCTTTTATTTCACATTTGTGTTGTTTTGATCTGTTCACTTAACTTTAATTTACCCCGTTCATGAACATTGGGGGAGGGTGATTTAAAGAAGTGTGAAATGAAAGGGGGTATTCCCCTCTGATTCATCAGATGAGAAATATGCACTTTCCAATGCACACAAATTGAAATGCAGTTGTATATGGATATTTACACTCTTCTGAATATTGAGATTCAGGTCATTTATCAAAAATTAGTATGAATAGGGCAATGTGCACAAAAAATAGTATTAGGAAATATGCTTACAAAACAAACATTCATGCATTCAGGTAAAATCTCAAGAAAAAATACATAGAAATGTTTGTGGGTTTTTTATTATTATTTAAAAAACCCTGCAAATTGATGCAGGAACGGGACAGAAAGTAAGACTGGATGATTGTGAAATTTAAAAAAAAATGTCTATTCCCACCTCTGAGCCACTATATGAAGAATAGACATATCAAAAAAATAGGTCTCTTACAAATAAGAATGTATTTTGTATAGTTGAAGGCTTTCACGGCCGGAATCCGATGTTTGTTGTGGGTTTTCCAGGCTGTGTGGCCATGTTCTGGCAGTTTTTGTTCCTAACATTTCCCCAGTAGCTGTGGCTGGCATCTTCATAGGACAGGAGTATAGCTAGAAGACTTGGGCACAGAGAGAATCTTCTAGCTGTGCTCCTGTCCTATGAAGATGCCAGCCACAGCTACTGGCGAAACGTTAGGAACAAAAACTGCCAGAACACAGCCACACAGCCCAGAAAACCCACAACAACCATCAAAGAATGTCTGCAGCTTGAATCATGTCAACTGGATTTCTATTTTCTCAGTGGAAACGTTTCGCTCCTTATCCAAGGAGCTTCTTCAGTCTGAAGAAGCTCCTTGGATAAGGAGCGAAATGTTTCCACTGAGAAAATAGAAATCCAGTTGACATGATTCAAGCTACAGACAATTCCACCTGGATGACTGAGAACCTTCATAGACATCAAAGAATGTATTTCACTAAATCCTCAGTCAAGGGTTCTTGAGGAAGATATGGAAAAGCAGTGGTACGGTATCTAATTGGATTATGTGTTTTGGATACAGCTGCCACTTCCAGAAATTTAAAAGTCTCTTCTCATTTGGGAAATGTTGAAAGAAGGTGCATGTGATAAGGCCAGCAGTATCAAGGTTTGGAAATGAGCTTTTCTCTTCAAATAGGCTCAAGAACGTTACATAAGTAGGTTTATTGCAGATAATCATGAAGCCCCACATACAGGAAGTTCTCCATCTAACAACACCCACAAATTCTGCCCTTTATATATGCTAGTCCCAAGTTTTGAATCCTGAGTCTCTTCTTCCCATCTTTCTAAGCCAACAGCCATGTGTCTACTCATTCCCCATCCCTGAAGGTTCTGCCATCTCTCCCTTTTCATAAAATGTCTTTCTGTAATATAAGAAGCAGACATTCCTACCTCAACAGCTTTAACTCTTACAAGCAGAATTGGGAAGAGGGATATTGAACATTCTACCATAAGTTGCTGCTTGATTTTATCCAAAGAGAAAATCTCAGTGAATTCTCTGCCTTCTTGTAACAGAGCTAGGACCTTAGTCTGTGTTCTGCATTAGAAAAGGAAGATATGTCTTCTTCTTCTGGGCAACTTTTTTTCATGTACATGAAGAATACAAGCACCTTCCTGCCCCCATAGTCTGTGACTTCTTATTGAGTGTAAGGATGTACCTTAATTCATGTAAGGCTAAAAGAAATATAATCTTAGCTATTAATGTTCCCTATACTGTATTTCATCTCTCATTAAGTAGCCATGAGCTGCAGTATAATGTGAAAACTTCTAATACACAATGGTAATATAAATCTTATTGCAAAATTTAGAATCAGACTAAAGAGAATAGGGAAGACCCACAGATCAGTTAGATATGAGCTCACTAATATTCCTAAGGAATATGCAGTGGAGGTGAAGAATAGATTTAAGGGACTAGATTTAGTAGATAGGGTCCCAGAAGAACTATGGACAGAAGTTCGCAACATTGTTCAGGAGGCGGCAACAAAAAACGTCCCAAAGAAAAAGAAAACCAAGAAGGCAAGATGGCTGTCTGCTGAGACACTGGAAGTAGCCCAAGAAAGAAGGAAAGCAAAAGGCAACAGTGATAGGGGGAGATATGCCCAATTAAATGCAAAATTCCAGAGGTTAGCCAGAAGAGATAAGGAATTATTTTTAAACAAGCAATGTGTGGAAGTGGAAGAAGACAATAGAATAGGAAGGACAAGAGACCTCTTCCAGAAAATTAGAAACATCGGAGGTAAATTCCAGGCAAAAAATGGGTATGATCAAAAACAAAGATGGTAAGGACCTAACAGAAGCAGAAGAGATCAAGAAAAGGTGGCAAGAATATACGGAAGATCTGTATAGGAAGGATAATAATATTGGAGATAGCTTTGACAGTGTGGTCAGTGAGTTAGAGCCAGACATCCTGAAGAGTGAGGTTGAATGGGCCTTAAGAAGCATTGCTAATAACAAGGCAGCAGGAGACGATGGTATCCCAGCTGAACTGTTTAAAATCTTGCAAGATGATGCTGTCGAGGTGATGCATGCCATATGCCAGCAAATTTGGAAAACACAAGAATGGCCATCAGATTGGAAAAAATCAACTTATATCCCCATACCAAACAAGGGAAGCACTAAAGAATGTTCAAACTATTGAACAGTGGCACTTATTTCACATGCCAGTAAGGTAATGCTCAAGATCTTGCAAGGTAGACTCCAGCAATTCATGGAGCGAGAATTGCCAGATGTACAAGCTGGGTTTAGAAAAGGCAGAGGAACTAGAGACCAAATTGCCAATATCCGCTGGATAATGGAGAAAGCCAGGGAATTTCAGAAAAACATCTATTTCTGTTTTATTGACTATTCTAAAGCCTTTGACTGTGTGGATCATAACAAATTGTGGCAAGTTCTTGGTGGTATGGGGATACCAAGTCATCTTGTCTGGCTCCTAAGGAATCTGTATAACGACCAAGTAGCAACGGTAAGAACAGAGCACGGAACAACGGACTGGTTTAAGATTGGGAAAGGAGTACGGCAGGGTTGTATACTCTCACCCTACCTATTCAACCTGTACGCAGAACACATCATGCGACATGCTGGGCTTGAGGAATCCAAGGCTGGAGTTAAAATCGCTGGAAGAAACATTAACAATCTCAGATATGCAGATGATACCACTTTGATGGCTGAAAGCGAGGAGGAGTTGAGGAGCCTTATGACGAAGGTGAAAGAAGAAAGTGCAAAAGCTGGGTTGCAGTTAAACCTCAAAAAAACCAAGATTATGGCAACGAGCTTGATTGATGACTGGCAAATAGAGGGAGAAAAAGTGGAGGCAGTGACAGACTTTGTATTTCTAGGCGCAAAGATTACTGCAGATGCTGACTGCAGCCAGGAAATCAGAAGACGTCTACTTCTTGGGAGGAGAGCAATGGCAAATCTTGATAAAATAGTTAAGAGCAGAGACATCACACTGACAACAAAGGTCCGCATAGTTAAAGCAATGGTATTCCCTGTAGTAACCTATGGCTGCGAGAGCTGGACCATAAGGAAGGCTGAGCGAAGGAAGATAGATGCTTTTGAACTGTGGTGTTGGAGGAAAATTCTGAGAGTGCCTTGGACTGCAAGAAAATCAAACCAGTCCATACTCCAGGAAATCAAGCCAGACTGCTCACTTGAGGGAATGATATTAAAGGCAAAACTGAAGTACTTTGGCCACATAATGAGAAGACAGGATACCCTGGAGAAGAAGCTGATGCTAGGGAAAGTGGAAGGCAAAAGGAAGAGGGGCCGACCAAGGGCAAGATGGATGGATGGTATTCTGGAGGCGACGGACTCAACCATTGGGGAGCTGGGGATGGTGACGGCCGACAGAAAGCTCTGGCGTGGGCTGGTCCATGAAGTCACGAAGAGTCGGAAACGACTGAACGAATAAACAACAATATAAATCTATTTACATTGTATAAGTAACCCAAACAAAACTAACAATTAACCTGTTCAGATAATAACAGTCCAATATTTTTTTAAAAAAATACATTAAGAATATTACAATGTTTGACAAGTAACAACAATGTGCTTACTATTAAAATACTCCAGAACCCCAAGTATTTTAAAATTGTTAAGAATACTATAATTCTTGAACAGCCCACATAAGAAACAAATACATTACTCATATCAGAAAAAAATAGCATTTTTATCACAACATAACCTTACTTATGAGTTATGGATTTTTTTAATGGAGTATATTTGTTATCTTGATCTCAAGTTCTAAATCTTTTATTACAAATAATACATTAAGTATAAAACATTACTCTGTATTTCAATGAACTTTAAACTTTTCTTCTAGGCAGAAATTTCAATTCTAGATGGAGATAGAATTATATGATGGAATTTGTGTACCCCATAGTTTTGTTAGAGAAAGGTCACATTAACCACTACTACATTGGCCTGTTGTGATACAATTTGTACCAAATAGTGTTGAATGGATATCCATTTTACTTCCAGGGTATGAAGCAATACAGATTAGCTGCATTATATTTTCGATAACATATGAATTATCCAAACCAGCAGAAAGCTCCTGAAATAAGGTCTTTTCCAAAATATATCAGAGTGAGGAATTAGTTCAGTTCATATATGCATACCCAAAATGAAACTGTCATCTGCTGAAGTTTACAACAGAATTTTCTAATCACTAAAACCCCCAAAGAAACAAAGAAGTATATTAGAGAAGAATATGCATATAAACACATAGATTTATGAAAATAATCTATAAAAACATGATATGTTAAGAAAAACGATTCACAAAAGCTATGTATGTCAAGTAAAATTGCAAAAAAAAGTATGCTTGGAGCAAGTATGCATAACAATGTATTCAAATTATAATACCTTTTCTTAAAAAAAAGGAGAAGAAAAAACAAATCTGAAGGTAATACAAGAATGGGACCCACCAAATGTATGAAAAGAAAATAAGAAAATTAAATTGATGAATTTGCCCATTCTTACACATTTGTATAATCTAAGATTAATATACACATGTTTTCTGAAACCATTAAAAATGCCCCCACTACAAATTAAGTTGGAGAAAGTTACGGGGTAGAGTTTAAGGATACTTTCCCTATTAGCCCTGTTACTATTGAGGGACAGATGCCATAGTCAAAAGCTATGAGCATGTCTCCCACTCAAATCATTGGGACTTAAAACTATAATGCACACGTCCCTTGGTCATCTGTGACATATGAAACTCCCCAACAATATCATACTAGTATCAATAAAAAATACTTTGGCTTTTCTCAAAGAATTGATGAGCTTCAGTTTGACTGAATATGTAGCTTGTACCCTAGAGCAGAAATAATGAGGTTTGAATTAATTCTCTAACAAGTTCTGTTTAAAAACAGCCTTGATTTTATAGAAGAAAAAATATCTAGCCTTTACAGAGATGCCCTGGCTTCTCATTAAAAAAAAAAAGGTAACTAGTACATGCTGACTGTGAAAAAGGTTACCCCAAATCCATCAACTATCATTTCACTTTTCCACTTACTGGAAGTGTTATAATGAGGAACAACATGAACGTAGGGCTTTCTGAATATGAGAAGCATGATTTTACAACATGCAAGGGGAAAAGTCTTAATGAAAGGTAACTATGTAAGGGGGAAATGGGAGTACAAACAAGCCCTACTCTCAGTGTCCCTCTCTTCTAAGTTCCTGACCCTCCTCTGTTGATGGAAAATCTAAAGGGAGTTTGCATTCATGGATGCTTGAGTGTGGACAGAACCTTTTTAATCATTGGAGCAAAAGTTTAATCAAACCAATCTCAAATTTTCGGGGAAATTTTGCTGGGAAATCCTTGTGAGGTCCAGCAGCCAGATGTGTAGACTATTTAGCCATGACAAGTCACATTGCCCGGGGTGCACCACGAGGAGGCTAGTCTACATTGCACTCTAGTAACTACTCACACATAATTTTATTTTATTTATAATCCCACTTAGTATTTGCAGTGTGTGTTTTTAAAACAATCTATCATTTCAACGTTTTACATTTTATACATATTTATGTATTGTTCTGTGAATTTTTAAACAATAATGCTGTATTCTGCTATGCCATACGAAATAATAATAATCTCAAATTGGCTTAATATTTAATGTATGTTTTATGAATTTGTTACTATGTGTATAATATTATATTATATTATATTATATTATATTATATTAATTATATTATTCAGCCTTGGGAATATAGGTAATAAATCAATTAAAAAGGAAGGAAGGAAGGAAGGAAGGAAGGAAGGAAGGAAGGAAGGAAGGAAGGAAAATTGAAAGAATGAAGATATCTCAGTTTGGTAAAATTGATATTTTTAAGTTAAAAATATCTAGATTTTGTCTTAGTTTCCCAAGAAGAATTTGATAGAGATGGATGGATGGATGGATGGATGGATGGATGGATGGATGGATGGATGGACATTACTTGTTATCAATTGATATAAAGTTTATTTTATATTCTTATGCAATTTCCCTGAGCCTTTCAAATAAGCTATACATCTAAGTGGCTAAATAAAGAAATGGTGATCTTCAATCATTAATTTATTATAGAACTGTTTTCCTTCTAGTATTTAATAGAGCCATAATATTCAAACAACAATTGGCTATGTGAACATTTTTCTGTAAAAAATTAATAAATGAGAAAAGCTTACAGCAATTACTATGATGATATGCTTTTTTAAAAAAATACCAAGCATTTGCTGATAACTGCCTTTCCTGTGAATATTTTGACTGGATCCATCCTCAATAAACTGCATGGTCCACAATGTCTATTCAGTGCTTTTCAATGGAAGTGCTTGTTGATTATTTTTAAACTGTTTCTTCAGGATACTTCTAACAATTCCAATATGATTTCTTAAAAGTGTAATACTGCAGTGTTAGGTTGTAGTTAATACTGCTTGCTTTATGTATGAGAAAGAAAGAATATTACATTTAGTTCCTTTTTAGAGCACATTATGTTCCATACAAGTAATAGTCTTAGCCTGACATATTAATCAATATTTGAATCATCCTTTTAGTACAACAAAATTGTCTCTAATGCAGAAGAAACAATATATTGCACCACTATATTCGAAATCTGATATGTAAAGAGACAGAGAGCATGCAACAGCTCACTAATTTAGTTAAATTTCCTGCCTTATGAAATGAATTGCCCATGATTATCAATGTGAAGCCTTAAAGCATGATAATTTAAGCTGGATCTATAACTGTACCCTTCCTGTTGTATCTACTGCTACTGAAACATGTGCCATTACAATACTCTTTATCCGGAATGAAAATTCTTCTCCTGTATGTAGATTCACACTTTTGCAATTGTATGAAAAGGATATTAGACAATTGTATGAAAAGGGATATGCACAATTGTTCTGCCCCTTTCAGAAACATTCATCATGTTTCCTCAGCCTTTTCAGCAGGGAGCGAGCCCTCCAGATGTTGCTGAACTACGTTTCCAATAGTCCCCCCCCCCCAGCATAGTCAAGCTTCTGCTGTATCCAGAAGGCCAAAATTCCCCATCGCTGCATTAGAGGTTAAAAAACTAAGGTATATCATGTGGTTTCCATATATAGAGTCTTACAATATTATTTTGAACCCAGGTTGCATAAGTTTCTCAATGACTCTCTTTACTTAGAATTTTGCTTGGTCTTTTTTTTTTCATTTTTACATATTATACATCTAGTACAGTATATTGTTTCATTGCAGATCAATGAATTTTGATTTGAATTGATTTTAATGACATTTTAAGTATGGGGCTTTAAGATTAATGGTCTTGTTTTGTTCTAACTGTCATCCTGTTAGAATATTAATCAAAACCTGGAATTAAGAAATTGCTGAAGTAATTATTTCAAACCCAAACATAATGGCATCAACAGAATAAAGTATGAGGCAAAAAAGAAATAAGGGTACGTTTTTTGAAGTTTTTTGAAGGACTTGTTTTAGATCAGTGTTTTTCAAACTTGGCAACTTTAAGATGTGTGGATTTCAACTCCCAGAATTCCCTACCAAACATCTTAAAGTTGTCAAGATTGAAAAATACTGTTTTTGACAGTCAACCATATGAAGCTGAGTAAGACAATCAGTATAGCAACCTCCTCCAACTTGCTATCACAAACTAGTCTATTTGGGAATTCTGGGCATTGTAATTCAAATACAGCTACAGAGTTGGAATCAGAAGCTGCATATTCCCAACAAATAGAATGCTAACAGAATTTACCAGGAAGATTTGGCCTATTGTTTTACTGAGAAACTTTTTTTTTAATTTGTCAAATTTATATGGTCGCCCATCTCACAAACAAGTGACTCTGGGCAGTGTACAAACTTGTAGAAGAGCAACTCTTGCCATATTTCCTGACTTTGTTCAAGCAGAAATACATGGTAGTGGGACGCGGATGGCTCAGCAGGTTAAACAGCTGAGCTGTAGGCTGCCGATCAGAAGGTCCGCAGTTCGAACCCCGTGCAACGAGGTGAGCTCTCGTTGCTAAGTCCTAGCTCCTGTCAACCCAGCAGTTCAAAAGCCTAGCAAGTAGATAAAATGGGTACCACCTTAAGTGGGCTAATTTGCTGGCGTCCTGTTGGGAAGTCGGCTCCACCGAAGGAGAGGATCGGAGGAAGATCGAATGGCAGTGGTGACAACGGACCCGGATGTGACAGCTACAGGACGTCAGCAGCCGGCTCAAGGCATCCTGGGAATTGTAGTCCGGAGCCTAGTAGAGTTGGTTCCCTCACCCCCCTTCCTTCACGTGCGGTGAATTGAATTTTGTGAATTGTATAATTTGAATTGTATATATATGAATGTAAGCCACCTAGAGTCCTCCATTAGGGAGGGGATAGGCGGGGTATAAATATCACTATAAATAAAATAAATAAATAGTGCTATGATGAAAAATTTTCTGCCATGGTCAGTATTACAAGATATATCACTTTATGTAACTTATTTAGATGCATGCTAAAGAACTGGACATACTATAGTATGTAACTTTGATACATTGAGTCATAAGGCATTCTAATGACATTATTTTAAAAAATGAATATTTCAAAACCCTGAAGAACCAGAAGTGGTACTAATTAATCTTCACTTGCTAAAATATATGTTCTTACATGGATTACTTAGTCACACTTAAAATATGACCTTTTCTATAAAGTCAAGTGTCATATAAAAATGTGATAATCTACTAAATGTTCCTTTTGTATACAGAATCAAATAGGCAAATATATTAGTATCACATGGATAATGCTTTAGTACTCCATTGCAATATTATTAAAAAAGGGAAATATCCTATTTAAACAGTTTTTATACCAAAGTGAAATATAAGCCCCAAATATAATGAACAATAAAAGTTCATTGCATAAGGCATATGCAGTGATGGAATATTATGGATCATAATCTATCATGTTGCTCCAGTGTAAGTTGGTAGATAATATTTTTAAACTTTGCAGTTTAGGGTTGAGAGAGAATGAGTGGCCCCTAGTCACCCATTCACATTGGATCAGGATGGTAGAATATGGTCCACAACCTTCAATGACTCAAAACTGTAAAACATGGCCTTCATTCCCTGAAGGCCAGATAATGACTTCCTATGGCTGCAGGAAGATCAGTTTGAAGATAGAGGGTGCTTAGAATTTGATCAGGCTGCCTTCAGACTTTAAACATAGAAAAGCTAAATGTTAGATTTATTTAGATGAATCAAAATGGGAAGAACAACTGCATGAGCTGGAACAAATGAAGTGGAATATAATTTGATTAAGTGTGTCCTGTTTGGACTAAGACTGACTGAGAAGTAATACCAAACCTTTCTTTATTAACAGTAAGACATAGTGAACAGGTTAAATAGGCAGGTTATGGATTAATGTGTGCTCACAAGGTTAGAATTAACACCAGAATTTCCCTTGACAGCAGGGCAAGACAGGAACTGGAGTCCACAGTTGGTAACAAGGCAAGGCTAGGTTCAAAGTTCCACGTGACAGCAAGGCAAGGGTTTTTGGAACAAAGCCCACAATTGGTACAAGGCAAGACTTAATTCAGTTTCCCTCTTGGCAGCAAGGCAGGTTGTGGAACAAGATCCCTTACTTGGTACAATACACGCTTTATTCGGAGTTCTCACAAGGCAGCAAGACAAGAATTGATGACAGGCTCAGACACGGAATTCCTTTGGAGCAGCAGGGCAAGAGCCAGGCACTAGGACTGGCACGGAATCCCAACAGGTCCCAGCAATGGAACTCCAGGCAGCGGCAGGCTCAGAGGCAGTGGCGGCAGCATTGGTGGTGAGGATGGTGGAGCCAGCACCAGCGGCAAGCTTGGAGGCAGAGGCAGTGACGAAGCAAGCACCAGCGGGAATATAAGTTAGAAATAATAAATAATAATAAATAAATAAATAAATAAATAAATAAGCAGGTCAGCAGCAGGTACTGGCATGGTGCTGAGGCAGGGCAGAAGAGCAGGGTCCATCGCAGTGTCAGGGCAGGCTTCCGAAGGTGATTCTGCTGCATGGACAAGAAGTGGTACTAGGAGCTCGGTAGAACTGTTGTCTCCAGCAACCTGCTCCCGTTCCTGATGCCTTTATATCTCTCACTGAGCAGCTCTTTTCTCTGCCCTCCTGTCCCTTGCATTGATTGGCAGCAGGGAATTCTCCCCCTGATTGACCCCAATCAGCTGATCATCTCCCTCCTCCACAATGAGCTTTCCCATGCTTTCCTCCAAGGCTAACTCCCCATCCTCTGGTTCAGAGTCAGACTGAATTCTGAGAATGTTATATTAGACATAAAGATGAGTGACTGCTTGACACCAAGTATGTGTCAGGATGGAGACTGAGTCTGAGGAGGAGGAGGACCAGCCAATCGCGGAAAAAACAAGAGAGAACCATGAACAGCAAGATCCAGAGCCACCGTTTGAAGACAGACAGGCGGCAGATTCACCGCCACCTATCGGCGCATGAGAAAGCAGGCTGGAAAGGCGGGCTGAGCAGCGAGAGAGGCGATTGGCTCCCACATGTAAAAGGAGGGAAAGCTGAAGATATAAAAGGGGCCAGAAGCCAGAGCTGGTTATCAGAGACAACCATTCACAATACCTGACACAAATGCCTTCCGCTGGAGTGAATTGAGACTCAGAGCCCTGCCTCGCTGCCACACCAAACCTTGCCTCAGAGCCTCGACTTACTGCTGCACCAAACCCTGCCTCAGAGTCTTGCATTGCTACTGCACCAACTCTTGCCTCAGAGCCTTGCCTTGCCACCGTGCATTTATGAGTTATTAGCCACTTAATATTTCCTGTATCCCTTATTGTTAAATAAAGAATGTTACCATCACTTCCTGTGTCAAGTCTTAGTCAGAACAGGACAGATTCTGTAGCTTGAATCATGTCAACTGGATTTCTATTTTGTCAGTGGAAACGTTTCGCTCCTTATCCAAGAAGCTTCTTCAGTCTGAGCAAAGTTAGTAAGGGAATCCTTAAAAATGTTTCTAGGTGGCTGTGTGACCTTGCACCTGGGGCTAGGTCATGGTTATATTGAGATGTTATTTTAAGTCCTTTTATCATCTAAAGGAGGATCGTTAAGATCACCATGCTGCTATTGAGCTTGTGAAATGGTCTTAATCTTCCTAGGCACAGAAGACAAAGCAGGAAGGAAAATAGGGGAAAAGATTGTTCCTGAGGCCCCCACCTCTATTCAAGGAAGGATTTTCCAAGTTGGCATAAATGGACTCCTTGACCCCTCTCTCAAACCACCTATCTTCTCTGTCTAAAATGTGAACATTAATGTCCTCAAATGAGTGTCCTTTTTCCTTTAGATGAAGATAAACTGCTGACTCTGGTCCTGTGGTGTTACTTCTCCTGTGTTGGGCCATCCTCCTGTACAAAGGTTGTTTGGTTTCTCCAATGTAGAGTTCAGAGCACTCCTCACTGCACTGGATTGCATACACTACATTGCTTTTCTTGTGTTTTGGAGTTTGATCTTTGGGGTGTACAAGCCTCTGTCTCAGTGTGTTGGTGGGTTTGAAATATACAGGTATGTGGTGTTTGCCAAATATCCTTTTTATCTTTTCAGACACGCCAGCCATGTAAGGAATGACCAGGTTCTTCCGTTTACTCTGAGTCTCAGCCCAATCTGTTGCTGTTTTAGGTCTGGTAGACTTAGATTTAGTGAAGGCCCAATTTGGATATCCACAGGCCTTCAGAGCTGTTCTCAGGTGCTGATTTTCATTCTTTTTGGAATCCATGGAGGTGGGGATGGTTTCTGCTCTGTGTGACAATGTCCTGATGACTCCTAGTTTGTGCTGCAGTGAATGGTGGGAGTCAAACATCAGATATTGATCTGTGTGTGTGGGTTTCCTGTAGATCCCTATTTCTAGCTTGCCACCGGTCCCAATGAGGACTTCACAGTCTAGGAATGCCAGTCTGTTGTCCTTGGTGTCTTCTCTGGTGAACCTAATGTTGGCATCTATGGTGTTTATATGGTCCGTGAAGGCCTGTACTTCCTGGGCCTTGATTTTGACCCAGGTGTCATCCACATACCTGAACCAGTGGGTGGGCACCGTTCCCTGGAATGTGTTGAGTGCTTTCTTCTCCACTTCTTCCATGTATAAATTGGCCACAATGGGTGACACAGGGGAACCCATGGCACAGCCATGTTTTTGTCTGTAAAAGTCACCTCTGTATGAGAAATAAGTGGTGTTAAGACACAGGTCCAGAAGATGGCAGATCTGGTTTGGGTTGAGATGGTTTCCCCTTTCAAGGGTGCTATCCTCTTCTAGTCTCTTCCTGACAGCGGATAGAGCATGAGTGGTGGGGATGCTGGTGAAAAGGGAGGACACATCGAAGGAGACCATAGTTTCATCTGTATCAAGTTTCAGCGTCTTTGCTTTGGAAACAAATTCTTCCGAATTATGGATGTGGTGTTCAGAGTGTCCAACTAGAGGTGCTAGTATGGTAGAGAGGTGTTTGGCAATGATGTATGTTACCGAATTAATGCTGCTGGATTTGGGTCGGAGGGGGTGTTCCTTCCTTGTGGATCTTAGGGATTCCGTAGATGCAGGGGATGGCTTCTCCAGGATACAGACGGTGGTAGGTAATCCTATCGATGGAGCCATCATGTTCCAATTGTTTCAAACTGTCTATTACCTTTTTCTTGTGATTGTTGGTGGGGTCTCTTTTCAGTTTTTCATATGTATGCTAATCCTCCAAAAGTGAGGTAATTTTATTGTGGTAGTTTGCAGAGTTTAAAACCACTGTACACCTTCCTTTGTCTGCAGGTAAAATGGTGATGGTTTCATCTTTGCTGAGGGCTGTCAGGGCTCTCCTCTCTTGGACTGTAAGGTTGGGGGGAGGAGGTTGAGCACTGGACAGAGCTGCAGATATTTTAAGCCGGAGTTGTTCCGCTTCCTCAAAAGGTAGATGGTTGTTGTGGATGGCCGATTCTGTGGCTGTAATGAGCTCCACAACTGGAACTGGCTTGGGAGTGATGGCAAAATTAAGACCTTTGGCTAGGACGTCTCTCTCTGGTTGGGTGAGTTCTCTGTTTGAGAGATTTTTCACCCACATGTTCTTTTTGTCCTCTGTGGTCCTGTTGTTGTTGTTCCTCCCAGCGGTTTCTCCAGTTCCTTGTTTCTGCTTGCTGCGAGAAAGAAGAATGTCAAATTTCTTAGTTTGCCTATCCTTGACCTTGTGATGCTGGGCCAGTTGTAAATGAAAGAATAAGGCAAGTCCACTTCACCATTGATGCCCTGCAATACAATTTTGAAAACCTTCACCAGGAACTCACAGCCACCCTTCCTGACCCAGTCCTGGATAATGTTATTCAGCTTGGCAATAAAGTACAGCTCCATTGCTCCACATACCCCGGCAACTCAAGCATCTTTGGAGGAGGAGCCTCCAAAGGAGCAATTGGGAGGGGCGCGACCTCGCCTCACAGAGGCAGAGAAAGGTTGACGCCGACAAGAGGGCCTCTGCTTATACTGCGCCAGTTCGGGACACCTCGCTGAGAACAGATAATTACATATCTGTTGAGCCAGAAGTATCACCATGTCAAAACTGTTATGGTTGATATTAATGCAGTTATAGGAGAAAAACAACTATATGACAAAATAGTTGGAAATTTTGGATTGGAAAAAACATATTTTTCATCATGAATTCATATTTCAAGAAAAATGCAGCCCAAAAATTGACTTAAAAAACTGAAATGGCAATACCAGTGAAATAAATTACATTTTGTTTAATTGTCTATTCATTTTTTATGGAATGCTTAGTTTTTAACTGATTCAATACTGGCAGTCATAATTGTCTAGTACATTGTCATTACACCATTAAAATCAGCACCAAACAAGAGGAGAAAATTGCTACAAAATGTAGCAGCTTGCATAAACTGTCAGATACTCAAAAGTCAGAAGGTTGACAATTATGAAATTGTTTCAATGGACACAGTGAATTGAACAATGAAAACTTTAAAAGGTAAGGTAAAGGTTCCCCCCACACATTTGTGCAGTCGTTTCTGACTCTAGGGGCCGGTGCTCATCTCCGTTTGTTAGCCAAAGAGCCAACGTTGTCCGAAGACACTTCCACAGTCATGTGTCCAGCATGACGCACGCAGAACGCTGTTACCATCCCACTGAAGTGGTACCTATTAATCTACTTGCATTTGCATGCTTTTGAATTGCTAGGTTGGCAAGAGCTGGGGCTAGTGCAGGAGCTCACTCCGTCACGCAGGACTAGGGTTACACCATTAAAATCAGCAGCAAACAAGAGGAGAAAATTGCTTCAAAATGTAGCAGCTTGCATAAACTGTCAGATACTCAAGAGTCAGAAGGTTGACAATTATGAAATTGTTTCAATGGACACAATGAATTGAACAATGAAAACTTAGCTGAAGCCTTATGCTGTACAACTGAAATTTTGTTATCAAGAGCCAATCCAATTGGTGGTACCAGGTATCACAATCCAGAAAGCAAAATATCAGAAGGGACTAAACAAACGATACAGAAATAACAGGAATGGAAATATGAACAGTCAGCCAGAAACATTGTAGAATATGCTGAACCAAACAAGACCATTAAAAATATATTGAAATAAGATATTCAAAAATAGCACTGTCAGTTTATACAGAGAACCACTGAAAAGAACAAAAGAAGAACTTCGTCTTGAAGAAGACAAAACAAGAACTAATAGATGGGTGGAAATGAATCTTCAATATTAAGAAATCAGATCAATCAATCACAACAAATCAGCAAGAAATCCCAGAATGCATCAGACTTCTATTCTAAATTATATGCTGACACTGCAAAACAACTGGACACACTAAATATCTGAATTCTAAAGTCACTGATACAATTCCAGCAGAAGTAGAAGATGCTACTCACAGCCTTAAACAAGGCAAAGCAGCCAGCCAGAAAGGAATGACCAGAGCTATTCTCAAATCTTGTGGTAGCAAAATAAAAAAAAATTGGCAGAATTATTTACCTGCTGCTTACAACAAAGAAATGTCCCACCATCATGACAAGATGCCAAGGTCATTATCTTACACAAGAAAGGTGATCAAGGACATATAAAAAAACTAAGGATGAAAAAGCCTTCTTTCACTTCTATACAAATTATTCCAAAAGAGATTGAAACAGCACTGGACTTTGCCCAACCGAGAGAACAAGCTGGTTTCAGAATGGATTCATCATTGTAGATCAGTGGTTCTCAACCTTGGCAGCTTGAAGATGTGTGGACTTCAACTCCCAGAATTCCCCAGAATAGCTGGCTGGGGAATTCTGGGGGTTGAAGTCCATGCACCTTCAAGCTGCCAAGGTTGAGGAACACTGCTGTAGAACATAGGCAAGTGATTCAGCAAATTATCACATGTCACAATGAATACCAGCTACCACTTTGCCTCACCTTCGCTGACTTTGAAAAAGCTTTTATTCTGTTAGGTGCTATATTCAAAGCCCTACAGAGGGAAGGTGTGGAAGAATGTTACATTGGCCTCTTGAAATCAATATACAGAAAGGCCATAGCTACCATCCACATAAATGAAAAGGCTGCCACCATCAATACACAAAAAGGAGTTCGACAAGGTGATCCAATTTCACTAAAACTATTCTCAGCAAGCTTAGAAGAGATATTCAAACAACTGAGCTGCTCCTAAGTAGGAATATAAGTCAACAGTGAATACCTTAACCACCTTCAAAGATGAATAACAGACTTAAATGACAGCAGCAAAGAAAACACAAGTCATGTTCAACAACTACCCCTGACCTTTGCCAATAAAATTTGAAAACATGAACTGAAGATATCACAGAAGGAATTTTGTAGGTGAGTAAATTAGACTGGAGAGCATTTGGACAATTTTTTCTTGTATCCAAAAGCAACATACCAACCTGTTGATGGAAGAATTTGTTTAATCAGTGTATATTACCTGTGCTGAACTGTGGTTGTGAAGCTTGGATGATAAAGGCAAACAATACAGAACTTGGAAGTTATACAAAGACCCATGGAATTGCAAATGTAAGACAAGACAAGACAAGACAAGACAAGACAAGACAAGACAAGACAAGACAAGACAAGACAAGACAAGACAAGACAAGACAAGACAAGACAAGACAAGACAAGACAAGACAAGACAAGAGTATGTGACAAAATAAAGTGGGTCACCTCAAACATGCCAATGGGATTATCATATTGCATGATGAATAGATCAACATTGGACAACAGCAATCCTCGATAGAATACCAACTGACCATAAAAGACTCAGAAAATACTCAAACGCTGGACAGGTGATGTAACTCAATTCAAAGATGTTAAGTGGAAATTACTTGTAGAACTTGGCCTTTATCCTGTAGTGGATTATTCGGGGCTGATAATGAATGATGTCCTCCCCCACTCTATATATGCATAGATAGTGTAGATAAACAGATATAATGTAGAGATAGAGATACTAACGAATATAGAGTTTTATGAGTTTTATAGAACTTTATGAGAATAAAATGTAGATGTTACTGGATATTAGTAAATCTGTCAAATGTATGACATTTATAAAAATATTCTTGCATTTTATAAATATTATTCATGATTTCATCATATGAATCATTCATCAGAAGCAAGAATAATATTTTAAAGATGCATTTCCTAAGTTGTTCACAGAGAATTATTGTTCTATTCTATTCTGCATTAATAAGATTCTAGGTCAAATATTCCATCTAGTTCTGGACTATACAGTTTGAATCAAATGAAGTGGAATAGGTTCAGAAAAAAGAAACAAGGATAATCAGGAAATTGAATCATTTACAGTTAAATGATTGTATGATGAAAAATGATAGATTATATGATGCAAGAAGTATGGATCTGAAAACTAATTTATTAATGACCAAGGAAGTTGTGTTTGACAGGAAAAATGGAGTGAACAACTGCAAATTATATATAAGAATGATAAAACTACAGCAAGTACAGGAATTTGACTATCACGATAGGATGTTTGCTAAAGATAGGAATATGGATGAAGAAACTTTACATTGTGGAAATTCTGGTGTAAAGGTAGTGGGTAGTATGTGATCTGTTTCAAGGAGTGATTGCTGAAAGAAGCAAAAATGCTGTGTATAAGAGCATGCTTCCTCTCATTCGTTATACTGTATGGATGTGAAAGTTGGGTATTTCAGGAAAAATATACAAGTAAGTTGAATGTAGTAGTGATGGGTTACTTAAATGTGTGTGGTAAAATAAAAAGAGGGTAAAATATATATGGGGGCCGAATGAATATAGATTGAACATAAAAGTGAGTGACCAGCATGAAAGAAGTATGTTGAAGTGGTTAACCATATAGAGAAAATGAATGAAAACTGAATCACAAAACAAGTATTTGAAGGAGAGTGAATGGGTTGAGGAAGGGTAAAATGGAGAAAGTCATGTTTGGGTGGAGTTGATGTGATCCACCAACAGAGAGGCTAATGAATACGAAGCAATGTAGTTAGTGAAGTAGTGAATGAATGTTATAGTAGCAAGGACATTTTGCAAGGATATGTTTAGAGAGTGAATGTTTTCAGTGTAATCTATATTTAGCTCTATTTCCTTTTGTTTTTCATACCTCGTTCTGTAATTTCTCTGGGTTACTATTTCTTCCTCCTTTTCTCCACTTTATATAATGTTGCTTAGCCACAAAGGCTGCACAAAGAATGCACAGATATATATTATATAATCTAAAATGTCCAGGATGCAATTCTGTGTACATTTTTAAAATTACAATTTTGAGGAAGTTCTGGTTTTGGTTTACACACATGAATTCTCCTATGTGTTGAAGATACACATTTGATAATTCATATAAAACTATGTATTAGTCATGATCACATATTTATTTCTTTATTTAAAATATTTTACAGAAAATGTTGTGGACAATTTAAAATATTACAATACATTTACAACAAATAACATAAATATACTCAGAAATTAACAAATGCCATATAATAATGTATATTAATATTAATGGCTACTTTATAGTAGTATATAGTATGTAGCCCCACATAAAAGCAACTAAATAATCCAAATAAGTAGCAGTTAAAACAAATAATCTAAAATACCAGTTCATTTTTTGTAATTAACTGTAAATAGGCCTTTCAGGCTCTTCTAAAAAATAGTATAAATGAGTCTAATCACAGATCTTTTACATATTATTTCCTAAACCCAGGGGTCAACATTAATAATATCCTTTTCTTTGTGGCTGCCAACCTAACTTATTTTAATGTCAGATAAAGAAGCAGAATCTCTGAAGCTAATTGTAAAGCTTAGATAAATTCATACAAGTGAAAGCCTATGCATAATTATTTTAAATTTTTATTTATTATTCAGATGAAATATAGAGTAGTACATGTGCTTTTTTAATCTTAAAAATATAACTTATTCATTTCATCTTTAAAATTCATGTACTCATCCTCTCCACATAGCTCTACTACTTATATATTATATTCAATACATTGTAGATTTTTTTTTCACATCAGTTTAGTCATGATGGAAAATTAGATGTCCAACTAGAGCCTACAGATTATCTAAACCTAGTAATATGGGTTTACCTCTGGCTGTGAGGCAGGATATGCTTAAAAACATATCTGGAGAGCACGTTTCCCACAGTAAACTCTTATCTAGCATTGTCTCAAGATTCATAGCAAAATCATCCAATAACTGTTATTACATCCCTCCCCCAGACTCCTGAACAAGTCCTTTGACATCTATAAGTTCATAACACTTTCTAAGAAGATGCTGCTCTCTGAATGAAGTGCCTGGAAGTAACCACTGTGAATAATACGTGTGGACATTTCACATCCTGGGCATCGTTATTTTACAACGGGCTATTTTGTAATTCTGAACTTCCTACTTTCCTTCTGAGAAGAATGTCTTTAAGAATCTGGTGGGGGCCAAAGCTGCATTTTCAAAATTAAACAAGGAATATTGAAGTATGCCAGAGAATCTTGTGACTCTTTCTTGGAAGACCAAGAGCACATCCTTTCATGGTTGCCTCCTCTGATATAATTCAAATATTCCTTGCTTAATTTTAAAATCTCCAAAACAGATTCAAAAGAGACTCTAAAGTTCCATGAGAATAAGGAAAGAAAAATATAAATCTTACTCATGGGTGTGGGAGGAAAATCGTTGGGAACTTGGAAGGCAAGATTTTCAAGTTTATTCCAAAATGCAGCCCCAGTCACACTCCTAATTCAGAATCTGATAGGATTTGAATTCTTCTCCATACCCCATACCTTTTCTCCCTGTAACATTTTTGAATACTTTTGAATACCAAAGTATTGGAATCTTGCAAGGACAGACACCAATGCTGGGCCTCTATTGTGTCTAAGAATGCTTTTTGTTGTTTATTCATTCAGTCATCTCCGACTCCTCGTGACCTCATGGACCAGCCCACGCCAGAGCTTCCTGTCGGCTGTCACCATCCCCAGCTCCCCCATGG
Organism: Charina bottae; assembly: GCA_023362775.1. Classification (NCBI taxonomy): domain Eukaryota; kingdom Metazoa; phylum Chordata; class Lepidosauria; order Squamata; family Charinaidae; genus Charina; species Charina bottae. The sequence goes on from JALMGJ010000002.1 coordinate 244,553,344, forward strand.
TTGAGTCCGTCACCTCCAGAATAACATCAATCCATCTTGCCCTTGGTCCTTTTGCCTTCCACTTTCCCTAGCATCAGCTTCTTCTCCAGGGTAGCCTGTCTTCTCATTATGTGGCCAAAGTAATTCAGTTTTGCCTTTAATATCATTCCCTCAAGTGAGCAGTCTGGCTTTATTTCCTGGAGTATGGACTGGTTTGATCTTCTTACAGTCCAAGGCACTCTCAGCATTTTCCTCCAACACCACAGTTCAAAAGCATCTATCTTCCTTCGCTCAGCCTTCCTTATGGTCCAGCTCTCACAGCCATAGGTTACTACAGGGAATACCATTGCTTTAACTATGCGGACCTTTGTTGTCAGTGTGATGTTAAGAATGCTAGTATAATAAAAAAAAATGCCAAAGAACTTCTGATTGCAGCTGTGGAAGGAGGAAAAGCAACACCCATCTTTTTGAGATTAAGGCCTATTTGGATTTGGCACTTAATACGATCACTAATTTTGGACTGGAAGGGTTTGTTTCTCAACCATTATCACTCAGCTTTACTGACCTCAATATCACTATATTTCTATTTCATTCTAAACGAATGTTTCCCATTCTTTTGTCAGAGGGCTTGGGAGTGTTCTACGTGCAACAGCTTTCAAAAGTGATACTATTTTTTTAATTTATGCAAATAGGGATCATGTGTGGCAGAATTAATATATTTTCTACTAAACATGTAGTTTTTAAAACTGAACATATTGCATATTACAAAGCATTACACATAAGACATGTGTAAAAGACACATAAGTCTTTTAAATGCATACTTGTCTTCTCTTTTCTCTTCCTTCTTTCACTGGCAACAAATTAATTTACTAGCCTTTTTTCCCCATGTGTCAGAAACACATGGTAAACAACATTTACATACCATTCATAAGAGACAATAGAAAAGCCAAAAGACCAGAACACCTCCTTGCCAGCAATCAATACCCAGATATGCAAAGTTAAACACCAAGATTAGCACCAGAGGAACAATCAAAAAGCACAATATACCCTAATCAAGGAACTATTAACTCAGTCAATCAACCAAGCAGCAAACAACAGCCGAATCAAGGAACTCCTAAGGAGAGAACAACACCTCCACCAATACAAGGAGGACAAGCCATGGTATATAAGCAGAGAGCAAGTCCCACTCCCTTTTCACACTGAAGATGTTGCCTAGCCTAGCAATGAAACATCTGCAAGAAAACAAGGATCAGAGAGCACCAAGGACTCCACAGTTCAACCCTGAGCTACAAATATTCTCTTCGATTCGTAGTCAGTGAGGTTTCATGAATATATAGTCTTCTAGTAAGTTTCTGTATTGTATTTTTCCCAAAGTGGGTATAGGACATATCTCCTTCCTCAAACCATTCCTGTGGCTAACAGACAGTGTGAATGCTATACTAAAACTTTGTAAGGATGCCTTCAAATAATGCAGGGATAATATCTTTTTTCCCCCAAAATGGGCAGAAAAGAACAGAAAAAAAATGTATTTCATGAGAACAGTTTTATCATTCCAACTTTCTTTCTTTTTTTTATTATTAAATTTTATTAAGTTTTACAATACATAATAAAATTTAAAGTAGAAAAAAGAAATAGAAACAGAAATACAAAATAAGAAAAAGATAAAGAAAAAGTGAAGTCAAGAAATAATAAGCAAAGAAAATATAGAAAATAGATGTCCTCCAATCTATCTTTGAACTTAAAGTACAACAATTGATTTTAAATGTTAGTCCTTCATACAGTATACAGGAACTTTTCTTTGTCATATGCCTTTTGATTTCTTTAATCCAATCTTCTAACCTTCATCTTACTGTCTCCCAATAATCCATCTTTGGCTTCCACTCCTTGAAGTAGTAGTTAAATGTTGAATGTTCATTACTACATATTTATATCTTCAATAAAGACCAATTAGTATAACAAATAAAAGCCTTATTTACTTCTAATAAACTACAATATATTCTATTCATATTATGACTCATAACCTAACATGTTATGTAACTTAATACATAATTTAGCAATTCTTATAGTGTTCATACATATATATTTCTATAATTTAATTCTAATATATATATATATATATATATCTCCATAAAAAAGGAATTCTTGAATCTCAATTATCCATCTGTAATTTCCATTCCTTGTAGTAGTGTCCATTTAAACTAAATGCATAATCTATCATATCACTTAACCTAATAGCTAATATATCAATTCTTATAATATTCATACAATACATATTGATATATATCATCCTATAGTAACCATCATTCTAATTCCATCATATCATTATCTTCTCATAAATATATCTCTAAGGAAAACAATATTCTATAATATCAACTTGTGTTTGTATTTAGCATCTTACATTTAGAATATCACTTTTTATATATCCATACAATTTCTCATAATAATTCAAGTCCATATTTTCATTAGCCTTTATATCCATACAGTTTCTCATATCTTCTGTTTAGGTTATGCCAAAATCACAATACACTGTGGGAGATTCGCAATATACAGCCTGCTCTTTTCTATATCTCATATAGAATATCAGAGCAACCTTCTCTCCCTTTCCACATATTTCACAACATCCATCCAACTGTGCACCCATATTTTCACTCTGTCTCCACTGCCACAGCATATCTATACCAAGATTGTAGTGTAAAGCCTTCAGAATGTTCTTCTGAACTAATATACTCAAAATTTCCTCCTTCTGTTTCTCCTCCACTTGAAAAACATTTTTCCTTTCTGTCTCCGTTTCTGTTCTCTGTTCTTTCTCTCTGTTTTGCAGAGTTACGAACAGTAATTCCAACGACCTTTGAATATTTGAAAAAGCCTCAGTAATCTCTCTTCTGAGCTCCTCAGGTACAAGTTGGAAAGCCATCTTTCCTGTGTCCTTCAAATTAAAACAACAACCCTTCTAGTCAAAACAATAATCATGTAATCTGTCCATGGAATACTACCAGCAGAATCTATTAAGCAGAACGTCGTTGTTGTTGTTGTTTTTTTTTTTTTTTAAAGTCAAAAGAAAAAAGAAAGTTCCAATAATCCAAAATACAGGAGAGAATAATATTTTAAACAGTTTATAGAAGGAGAAATAAAAAATAAAAAATATATTCCAAATGAAGCAAAATCCAACCAGGGAGGATGTAGAAAAAGACGACAAGGAAAAAAACACGTTACCCTGTGTTTTTATTCTTCAAACTGCGAGCTTTCGTTCTTCAAGCTGCAAGCTGCTTAATCCAAACAAAGAGTTTCTCAAAAAATGAATAGTCATTTAGTTTATCAAGCGAAGAATTACAAACAGAGTCTCTTAAATCCCTCTAATACAAAAGAGAAGTAAAAAAAAAAAAATGCAGATGTTTCATTATGTTGCAAATATAGAGTCCATCAAACTTCCACCAGAATCAGTTATAGCAAAGAAAGCACAAAGTTAGCCAACATTTTCAACAAAGTCCAAAAAATAGATCTTAGATTTCAAAAATATTTTAATCTAAAAAAAACATTCCTAAAGTGATCTAAAAGCGGCTGGGCGCTCTTGTGTCTCTTCAAAGAGACTTGTTTCCCCTGCGAGAGCCTGATATATCTCGGCCATTGCCTTGCACTTACCCTGTTCCTTCCGCGGTGGAAAACTACAGAAAAAACAAGGGTAGGCAATCCCAATGGCCCCACGAGTAATCTTCTGGTCTCCCCTTCTCCAGGGAAAAAAAAACTTCAGTGGACCACAACTTCTGCAATCCACGCAAGCAAGGGAAATTCAGTCAGTTCTCAGCTTCTCTGAGAAATCTGACTGGTCGAGCTGGCAGCCAAGCCTGGAGTCATTGTATTTTTCCCAAAGTGGGTATAGGACATATCTCCTTCCTCAAACCATTCCTGTGGCTAACAGACAGTGTGAATGCTATACTAAAACTTTGTAAGGATGCCTTCAAATAATGCAGGGATAATATCTTTTTTCCCCCAAAATGGGCAGAAAAGAACAGAAAAAAAATGTATTTCATGAGAACAGTTTTATCATTCCAACTTTCTCACTGTTGCCTTTAACATAGAATGGCAAAAGCTTTCAGTGAAGTAGGGAGAGAAGGAGAGAAAGTAAAACCAATGGAAACTTGCTTCTCAATTATTTGTTCCCTAGACAACATTACATTCCTTATTTCTCTCTATATGAGGGCAAATCTTTTTTATAAGGTCGGCTCCTTATTATTGGCTTGACTTTTGTAGGCACCTAGTACCCAAATGTTTCATGACATGAACATTTGCACTCAGAATTCTATCTGCAAGAAATGTGCATGATGAACTCTCTCTAGATACTGTGCAAAGAGATAAAACTTTATTACCACGCATCTAAAGTTGCTTAGGGAAGTCTGTCATGGCCAAGTGAGTGGGTGTCTGAAGTTAATGAGCTGCTTTCAACGAGATGAGCTTCTCTGAGAGAAGTTGAGCTTCTGCAAAACAGTACCCTTGGAACAAAAGAATCGGAGACTCAGTGGGAGGCATCATAATTAATAAGGGGCAACAAACACATTGCTGTTTAATCTAATCTGACAGTGCTGCACTGTAGACAGAAGCAGCATGGGATTTTATTTACAAGGATGGTCTATCGTTTGATTACCCCAGAAAATTAGGAAGTATCAATCTCATCAAAATGGTACACAGATGCCAAAACCTGAGCTATCTTAAAGTAACCCAGAAAGATTTAAAAAGATAACAATGACACGTGAAGAAGGGAGAGGGACATAAAGATAAGGGAAGCAATTTGTTTTCATTATTTCTTGACATTATATGGCTTTTATATTATCACTTCGGTTCTCATAGCATTTTCCTCTTGCACATGTTTTGTGTAGTGCTTTGGGTCTATTTTTGAGGAAAGTGATCCCAGGTGTTTGCACATGAGAAAGAAGGATGAAATACAAAAGTGGCTGAAAGCAGCTGCCATTGTGCTCAAGCCATGCTGTAAATTACAAACTTCTAATATTTTATTTTACTGTACTTAATGCTTCTGGTTGAGTTTAGTCACTTCAAAGTTACTAGTAGTAGTTACTGTACTCAGCTGGTATTATGAAAAAAAACTGTCATTATTACAGATAAAAATATAAATAAAAGAATGATCCTTTTTTAGTATTAATAGCACATTATGACTACCATTAATTAATTATGAAAATCATAATGATACAAATATCTAAAATCTTCAGGATTACATTCTTCATATTTACTGTACTGAAGAATTAAGATCACTAGCTTGGGAAGTTCTTTCTATCCATTAATGCCCGAAAAGCATACATGTGAAATATTTTAATAATGCACACCTGAAGTTGCTATAACAGAATAGTAACTTCAATCAAGCTAATTTTTAAAATCATATTGATTTTTATCTTCAGGTAGAGTAGATAATTTTGATTGTTAACAGCCCTAGATAAGGGAAGAAGGAAAAAATTGAGAAACTATGACTTGAAGTGAGTTTAGCTAATGGAGACAACATGTTTTGGTAAGATGGTCATTTAAATATTATTAAACAAGAACTCATGATGGAGAGTTCTGACAAAACGTGGTCCACTGGAGGAGGAAATGGCAGCCCACTCCAGTATCCTTGCCAAGAAAACCCCATAGACAGTATCAAAAGGTTAAAAGATATGACGCTGGAAGATTAGCCCCTCAGGTCGGAAGATGTCCAATATGCTACTGGGGAAGAGCGGAGGGCAATACCGAGTTGCTCCAGAAAGAGTGAAACGGCTGGGCCAAAGCCGAAAGGACGCTCAGTTGTGGATGTGTCTGGAAGTGGAAGGAAAGTCCGATGCTGTAAAGAGCAATATTGCATAGGAACCTGGAATGTAAGATCTATGAATCAAGGCAAGCTGGATGTGGTCAAACATGAGATGACAAGATTGAACATCGACATCTTGGGAATCAGTGAACTAAAATGGACAGGAATGGGCGAATTTAATTCAGGTGACCATTATATATATATACTGTGGGCAAGAATCCCTTAGAAGAAATGGAGTAGCCCTCATAGTCAATAAAAGAGTGGGAAAGGCAGTAATGGGGTACAACCTCAAAAATGACAGAATGATCTCAGTTCGAATCGAAGGCAAACCATACAACATCACAGTGATCCAAGTCTATGCCCCAACCACTGATGCCGAAGAAGCTGAAGTTGACCGGTTCTATGAAGACCTACAACACCTTCTAGAACTAACACCAAAAAAAGATGTCCTTTTCATCATAGGGGACTGGAATGCTAAAGTAGGAAGTCAAAAAATAACCGGAATAACAGGCAAGTTTAGCCTCGGAGTACAAAATGAAGCAGGGCAAAGGCTAATAGAGTTTTGCCAAGAGAACACGCTGGTCATAGCAAACACTCTTTTCCAACAACACAAGAGACGACTCTACACATGGACATCACCAGATGGTCAATACCGAAATCAGGTTGATTATATACTTTGCAGCCAAAGATGGAGAAGCTCTATACAATCAGCAAAAACAAGACCTGGAGCTGACTGTGGCTCAGATCATGAGCTTCTTATCGCAAAATTTAGGCTTAAATTGAAGAACGTAGAGAAAACCACTAGACCAATCAGGTATGACCTAAATCATATCTCTTATGAATATACAGTGGAGGTAAGGAATAGATTTAAAGGATTAGATCTGGTAGACAGAGTGCCTGAAGAACCATGGATGGAGGTTCGTAACATTGTACAGGAGGCAGCAACTAAAACCATCCCAAAGAAAAAGAAATGCAAGAAAGCAAAGTGGCTGACTGATGAGGCTTTACAAATAGCTGAGGAAAGAAGGGAAGCAAAAGGCAAGGGAGAAAGGGAAAGATATAAACAACTGAATGCAGAATTCCAGAGAATAGCAAGGAGAGATAAGAAGGCCTTCTTAAATGAACAATGCAAAGAAATCGAGGAAAACAATAGAATGGGGAAGACTAGAGATCTCTTCAAGAAAATCGGAGATATCAAGGGAACGTTTTGTGCAAAGATGGGCATGATAAAGGACAAAAAAGGCAGGGACCTAACAGAAGCAGAAGAGATTAAGAAGAGGTGGCAAGAATACACAGAAGAACTATACAAGAAAGATCTTAATGTCCCCGATAAATATGATGGTGTGGTCACTGACCATGAGCCAGTCATCCTAGAGAGTGAAGTCAAGTGGGCCTTAGGAAGCATTCCTAATAACAAAGCTAGTGGAGAAGACAGTATCCCAGCTGAGCTATTTAAAATCCTAAAAGATGATAAGGCTAAAGAGCCTCTTGATAAGGGTGAAAGAGGAGAGTGCAAAAGCTGGCTTGAAACTCAACATTAAAAAACTCAGATCATGGCATCTGGTCCCATCACTTCCTGGCAAATAGAAGGGGAAGAAATGGAAGCAGTGACAGATTTTATTTTCTTGGGCTCCAAGATCACTGCAGACAGTGACTGCAGCCATGAAATTAAAAGATGCTTGCTCCTTGGGAGGAAAGCTATGGCAAACCTAGACAGCATATTAAAAAGCAGAGACATCACCTTGCCGACAAAGGTCCGTATAGTTAAAGCTATGATTTTCTCAGTAGTGATGTATGGCTGTGAGAGTTGGACCATAAGGAAGGGTGAGCGCCGAAGAATTGATCTTTTCGAGCTGTGGTGCTGGAGAAGACTCTTGAGAGTCCCTTGGACTGCAAGGAGATCAAATCAGTCAATCCTAAAGGAAATCAACCCTGACTGCTCATTGGAAGGACAGATACTGAAGCTGAAGCTCAAATACTTTGGCCACCTAATGCGAAGAGAGGACTCACTGGAAAAGACCCTGATGCTGGGAAAGACTGAAGGCAAAAGGAGAAGGGGACGGCAGAGGATGAGATGGTTAGATAGCATCACTGATGTTATGAACATGAATTTGAGTAAACTCCGGGAGACAGTGTAGGACAGGAAGGCCTGGCGTGCTATGGTCCATGAGGTCACGAAGAGTCGGACACGACTAAACGACTGAACAACAAAACAAGAAGAAATATAATATCAAAACATGACATTATAGAAAATAGATTTGTGTAACTGGACGCAATTTGTTAGTAAAAACCAAATGAGTACAACTAAATAACTTCTGGTGTGCACACATCTTCTTTTGCTGGACTAGATATAATTTCAGTTTGATCCAGCAGAACTGATTCAATGGTTTTACACTAATTGTAAAACCATAAAAATTCAAACTACTACTACTACTACTGGTTCAAAAATACTACTATTTTTGGAATCAGGAGACATTACAGCTCACCATAATGGGGAGGACCTGTGTAACTAGACAGCCTAGTATTCTAGTGCTAAATGTTGATATGCAAAATCAATAATTCTCATTCTTTTTCATAGTTATTTATCTTTAAATCAGACTTTTAATGGACAGCCTTTCAAGAAGATGTTGCCCCTCTGAACAATAGGAAGCACGGTCATGGTGGTGAAATTTCCTCTAGCTATACTTCCTGGCACTATCCTCCATCTGTCTGTCCATCTTTGCTTTATCTCTCTCTCATTTTCCAAACTCTGTGCTGACATTCTCTACAGCAGGGCTTTCCAAAGTTTTTCCGTGGCGACACACCAACCAGCGTTGGTGAGTCGCCGCGGGAAAACCCGGAAGTGCGGCAGCGTGCAAAACCCCGGAAGCGCTGCTGCTGCTTTAGGGTTTTGCGCGCTGCAGTTGGTGTCTCGCCGTGGGAAAACCCGGAAGCGCTGATGATCAGCGCTTCCGGGTTGTGTGGCGACACACCAGACTGTGTGTGGCGACACACTTTTGTGTCGCGACACACAGTTTGGAAAGCTCTGCTCTACAGTGTCTCTAGAAAAATATATGATTAATATTATTTATGTAAACCAGCAAGTGAGAAGCTGCATTCATCGGTAGAAAGTAAGAGGGACCACTTATTAGGGTTGTGCAAAGCATTCCAATAAGGTTTAATAAGGTGATCCCTGATATGCAGATCATTAATTTCAAATATTTAGCTGGTAGCAGGAGTAACTGTGTGTGTCTGTCTGTCTCTCTGTCTGTGTGAAGGCCAAGATGATGGGTGTGACTGCATGATTGAAGCTCCCCACCTCTTTTATATGCATCTACAACATATGCACAGGGCAGGGCTTCAATCAATGGTCACACCCTCCATTCTGGCCTTTTGCCTTCCCTCCATGGGCACCTATGGCTGGCAGTATAACTGACTCGCAACTGCAGCTTGAAAATTTTCAATAAATGTTTGTTTTCACTTTTTATTTATATTTTTCAGCACTGACGTGTATAACCCTTGCACTGTATACATTTTGAATTTTTTTTATCAAGCTTTCAGGACAGAAATAAAGTGACTACCAGAAAGCTGCATAATCTTACAAAAATGCTTTGAATGTTTTAAAGTTATTATGATATTGAAAAATTGGTTTAAAATAAGCAGTTATCCCATATATTAACCAACATCTATTTAAAAAAACCAGCAGGAAAAAGATGCAAAAAAAATCAATAAAACATCTGAAATATGTCAGATCCTGACTCCTTATGGTATGCAGTGAAATCCATTAGGTTGCTCAAGATTATATGATTAAATCTGACTACTTCTTGAGCAACAGACTACCTTCAGATCTTAAACCACAATTCCAAGACTTATTCTCAAGTTCCCAATTTCCCATTTGCTGTCACTGCACTGTTTGAATAATTATTTCTCTTTGATGACCCATTTCATTACTATCCTTTCCTATATCTTTCATAAGTAAAATGAAGTCAATGGAGGTAGAAAAAATATTGCTCTGTCCCTAATATTTCAAATAGCACTTGGTGAATTCTCAATTCGTGTTAGCAGGGTGGCCGTCTTCTGTTTAGGTCTTTCACAGGTACTTGATTCGGCCACTTCAACAAATCAGTAAGACCAAATCACCGAAACTTATGCAATATTTCCAAAATCAGGTAGCACTGAATGTTTAACTACAGCCATGGGCCTGACTATGTGCAAATAACCCATTTTCACTGCAGCCGTGCATAGGAAATCATAAGAATCATTTATGGCTTGCATGTGTGAAACAGCACTATGGATCAAACATTTCAGAGGGTGAAACAGCAACTTAGTGATTAGGAAGAAGTCCTATCCTTCAGTCAAGTTGCATATACTTGCATATATGGATCAGTCTCAAGAAAGAAACAATCCTCAGAAGCCATTCTGACCTGCAGTGCCGGCTCTCAAGCCTATCTTAGTCGAAAGCCACCGTGTGATTTAAAGCCCCTCTCACTTGGAGGGCAGGTTGATTGCACTCTTTTCTTTTTTCAGACTAGCCTTTTAAATTCAATAGCAATCGGAGAAGGCTAATCTCCCACTATAGCTATTTTGTAGCTGGGCTTTCAAATAGTAGATAGGTAATCTAGAATGATTCATACCCTACTACAGTTGAGCATCACTTTTGTGATGAATGTGCTTGATGCTTTGCCCTGATAATAAAGTTTTAGGACTGGTTTACAAATCTTTTACTTGAACTGAAGAAGCATACTACTGTTAGATGGCCAAATAGATCACAGCCAAATGAGATTTCCTGTCACAAGCATCCACTCTTTTCCAGTAAACTATGTACTAATGTAAGCATTTTAAAAAGTAAAAAGAAGAGAATATGAGACTTTTCTGAATTGCTATAGAAAACAAAATAAATAAACCCTTGGGGTTTTTTTTTATATATTTTGATGAGAAACCTTCATGACATTAAGAGACAGCATTGATCTATGCTATAGGCTGGTAATTTTAAGCTTAGGAAAAAGACAAAATGATGAAGATTTAGTTCTTCATTATAGGGCAAGCTTTGTAGTACTAAAAACTGCAAGAGTAAAATCAACACTGTTATTTATATGTATTATTTATATCTTCTAAGGCAGTGTTTCTCCACCTCAGCAACACTAAGATGTGTGGACTTCAACTCCCAGCATTCCCCAGCCATCAGGTTGAAGTCCACACATTGTAAAGTTCCCAGGGTTGAGAAACACTGTTCTAGGGCATTCAAGAAACAAAAGGGGGCAACTTAAATTATCACTGGGCTACAGCAGGTCCCAATGAGAAAAGCCTGTAGCATCTATATCTTTTTAGCATGTCACCAAGGAGATTATGAGAAATAATATAGATATATAAAAATATGCCCACTATCATCATTGGCAATCACTCGTAGCCGAGTAAGATTGTCTTCCAAAGGTAAAATTTTAACGGTGGATCCGTAAGTGGCTATAAAGGCCAATTCTGGATCCGCACAACCTCCCACAATGAGGGCATAGGTTTCCGGGTGGGAGACGGTCATGATGAGGGTTTGCCTGACGTGCCTTCCTTTTAGCTCTTTTCTCCTTTTCGCCCTGTACTCGTGCTTCTTCAAAGTCCATAGCGCCATTAATAAAGGATGACCTCCAATTGAAACGCTCATGAGTTAGGGCTTCCCAGTTCTCAATGCTGATATTAAATTTTTTTAAATTAGCTTTGAGAGTACCTTTGAATCTCTTTTGCTGTCCACCAATATTCCGTTTTCCATTCTTAAGTTGGGAGTAAAGTAGCTGCTTTGAAAGACGATGGTCAGGCATTCGAACAACATGACCGGTCCAGCGAAGTTGATGTTGGATGATCATTGTTTCAATGCTGGTGGTTTTCGCTTCTTCTAATACGCTAACATTAGTCTGCCTATCTTCCCAAGTAATTTGCAGAATTTTTCGGAGGCAGCATTGATAGAATCTTTCAAGAAGTTGGAGGTGGCGTTTGTAGAGGGTCCATGTTTCACAGGCGTACAGAAGGGTTGGTAGTACAATGGCTTTGTAAAGAAGCATTTTGGTCTCCCTGCGAATGTCCCGATCCTCAAACACTCTACGCTTCATTCGGGAGAAAGCTACACTCACAGAGCTCAGGCGATGCTGAATTTCAGCGTCGATGTCGGCTTTTGTAGATAGATAGCTGCCGAGATAAGAAAAGTGATCGACATTTTCTAGTGACACACCTTTAAGCTGGATTGATGGCGCTGCAGAGAGATTGGTTCGAACTTGCTGGTAAAGCACTTTGGTTTTTTTAATGTTAATTGAGAGGCCGAGTTTTTTATATGCTTCTGCAAAGATGTTTAGGATAGTTTGAAGATCTTCCTCGGAGTGTGCACAGACTACGTTATCATCAGCATATTGAAGTTCTATAACAGAAGTTGCAATTACCTTATTTTTTGCTTTCAGCCTACTAAGATTAAAAAGCTTTCCATCTGTTCGATATATAATTTCTACACCAGTAGGAAGTTTCTCTTCACAAGGTGCATAATCATAGCGATGAAGATAGCGAATAAGGTTGGAGCAATAACACATCCCTGTTTAATGCCGGATTCCACTTTAAATGGATCGCTTTGAGAGCCATTGTTATTCAGGATTGTTGCCATCATGTCGTCATGGAGTAACCGCAAGATGTTCACAAATTTATCAGGGCATCCGATTTTCAGAAGGATGGTGCAGAGAGCAGTACGATTTACAGTATCAAAAGCTTTAGTCAGATCAATAAACGCCATGTACAGAGGGCGGTTTTGCTCCTTGCATTTTTCTTGAAGCTGTCGTGCAGTGAAGATCATATCCACTGTTCCCCTGGAAGGGCGGAAGCCATTTTGCGTTTCAGGGAGGATGTCTTCTGATACAGATAGGAGACGGTTTGCGATGATCTTTGCCAGGATTTTGCCTGCTGTGGCTAGAAGGGAGATGCCTCGATAGTTTCCACAGTCTGTTCTATCACCCTTTTTAAAGAGAGTGATAATTATGGCATCCCTAAAGTCTGCTGGAATCTCCTCCCTCATCCAGATTTTTTCGATGAGCTTATGAAGTTGTTGTGTAAGTTCAGGCCCTCCTTCTTTAAAGACTTCAGCAGGAATCCCATCAGGTCCACTAGCTTTGTTATTTTTAATTTGTTTAGTGGCTTTACTGACTTCCTCCAAACTAGGGGGTACTGCAAGCTCATTTCTTATTTGTTTTTGCGGGATTTGCAAGAAGACTTCATCAGCCACAGTAGAGTGACGATTAAGGAGATTGTAGTAATGCTCTTTCCAGCGCAGTGCAATAGACTCTTTGTCCTTTAGAAGTTTAGCACCATCTACTGAGCGTAAGGGATTTGTACCATGGTTTGTTGGTCCATAGATGGCCTTTATGGCATTAAAAAAGCCCCGTGCATCATGAGCATCTGCAAAATGTTGGGTTTCTTGGGCTTTTTTTATCCACCATATGTTCTTAAGTTCTCTAGTTCTTCTTTGGACTTCTGGTTTTGCACTGGCGTAGATTTTTTCTTAACGGCACAGTTAATATCTTTTTGCCATATCTGGAAGGCTTTCCTTTTCTTGTCAATAATATGTTCAATCTCACTATCATTCTCATCAAACCAGTCCTGATGTCTCTTAGTCTGGTATCCGATAGTTTGTTCACAGGCTGAAATAATAGAAGTCCTCAATTTAATCCAGTGTTCCTCAACATTTTCAGGAAGTTCCATAGGCAGATGTTCCTTGAGAGTTGATTGAAAGCAATCTCGTTTAATAGGATCCAAAGCATGGATGGAGAGAATTTTCCCCCCCCCCTCTCTCACAATGTTAAAACATGGGAGCATTCATCAAAGCTAGTTATACGGAAAGTCAGTTGCATAGAAGGATGCACTTCTTTATATAACTGTGCAATTCACTTACATCTGGGGTGATGACAGCCACCAGCTTTAACATTTCTAAAAACGGACTAAACAGATTCATGCCAAACATTCAGATTATCAACAGCTGGACCCTGATGGTTATTTTCCACCTCCAGAATCAAAAGCAGCATAGCTTAAGTATCAGCATCTAAGGAGCAACAGTGGAAGGAAGTCTCCTCCTCCAGACTGTTAGTCAGCTTCTTGAAAGTATCTGATTGGACACAGGGTGAGACAGGATTCTGAGCCTGATGGGTCATTGGCCTGATCCAGCAGGGTTCTTCTTATGTTCTTAGGTAAGGTAAAGGTAAAGGTAAAGGTTCCCTCCGCACATTTGTGCAGTCGTGTCCGACTCTAGGGGCCAGGGCTCATCTCTGTTTGTTAGCCGAAGAGCCAGTGTTGTCCGAAGTTGCTTCCACGGTCATGTGGCCGCATGACACGTGCGGAACGCTGGAGCTAGTGCGGGAGCTCACTCCACACGCAGGGCTAGGGATTCGAACCTCCGAACTTGTGATCTTCCGATCAACAAGCCTGGCGTATTACCCGCTGAGCCACCACGCCCCAATGTGTTCTTAGGTAGCTAATGATAAAAAAAGCAACAGTCAATACCATTGTTAAAATTAACTGAAATTGTAATACTCCAGCTGAAGCCACTCCTGGATGAAAAAAGCAAAAGCCAATGCTAAATCAAAGTCTACTTTTACTTACATTGCATGCAGGTTAATGGCTAATTTTGTTGTTCACATTTCTTTCTCTACTCTTTCCTACATATTGCTGCCCCATCTATTATGCCATGGATCTGCTGTTATGATTCTGGCTGTAAGGCTTAGAGTTCAGGACTCTAATGAGTATGAGGTTTAGTCACATTTCTCAAATATGAGATACTCAATACCTTAATCAGGACCGTACTGACTTAGAGGAGGAATCCGTGGCATAAACATTGTCTTTTTGGCCTCATGGGGGAAAAAAGGATTGCAGAATCAAACAATTGACTTAACAGTTCAATTCAGCTCTTTTGGTGTGAGCCATGGAAGTAATCATGATGTAGATCTTATGAGTCTGCTTGAGACTTTGGTTAGCTTTAATTCCTCACTCAGACAATATCTCCCATCCTTGCTATCCTAATAGGAAAGAAGTTCAACTAACGAAGTTTGTCTGGGCCTGTCCAGGGTGCTCTTCTTTTTTCATCTGCTCTTTGTAGAAAAATGCTCTAGCATTAATCTGTTGCCATTCTCATCCTCATCCTCATTATCAAAAGGGTATTCCCAGAGATGTAAAAAAAATCAAGATGGCAGCTGCAACTGTGTGATCAAAGCCCACCCTTTTTAAAATGTATTGGCACACTGTCACTGCTGCCATCTTGACCTTTCTGACCCTCCCTGCAGATGCACCAGATTACTGTAAGTATCATACATTTGTGCATGAAAATGAGGTCCAACAAGATGATCTGGTGAAAAATTCTGTTTCCATGTAAACATGAATAGAGGCTGATAAAATAATGTAGATATTTCCCATATGTATGTATGTATGTATGTATGTATGTATGTATGTACAGTATGTACAGTATGTATGTATGTATGTATGTGTGTGTGTATGTATGTGTATGTATGTATGTATGTATGTATGTATGTATATATATATATATATATATATATATATATACAGTATATACACACACACACACACACATACATACATACATACACACACACACACACATACACACACACACACATACATACTGTATATTGGTAAATGTGCATGGTTTACTCTCATACCTTTAAAACGAGAACAAATATCTTCATTTAAACTTATGAGCAGTGGAAGGCACATGAGTTAGCTTGCTTATCCACTCTATACGGAAGATTTTCAGTTGTGCTAAATTTGCAGAAGATATATCAGTTTCTAGTAATTAAATAACATCTACATAACAATTAAAAAAAACTGCAGCAATAATGAAACATTCAAACTTTTTAAAAAATGTTAAATTTTGCTCACTTTATAAGATGGCTAAATTTAAAAGAAATGATATAGTAAACTTACTCTCTAGGTACCAATATTTATCCAAACCTGCATCATTTCTGAACAAGAAGGATGTAACATTAGCCTGAGATGAAGGAAACCAAATGTTGTGAACAGAAAAAAAATGTTTGGAAGAGAAGAATTCCCAAATGGTTAATTGAGGAAATTGAGGAGTTAACATGTTTGGTGGGTTGCAGATGAAAATATTGATGGGAGGGGAATAGATGAGGCATTCTGGGAAAAACATCCAGAATCCCCCAAGCCTCCCATCATACCCTTAACTGTGGAAGAAATTATAACTACACATATGCCTGTTCTAGAATATTCATTTCTACTGTATACAAGAGAGAGAACTGCTTTGTCTTGTTTTAAGGCACAGTAAAATAAAAAATAGAAGACTGCAGAGCCTCTGACCTCTGGAGCATATTGATTTGGATCCAGATTTAATAGTGACATCCTAGTAATCTCACTGAAACCAGGGCAACAAGTTAATAATGATTTTTTGTTGTTTATTCGTTCAGTCGCTTCCGACTCTTCGTGACTTCATGGACCAGCCCACGCCAGAGCTTCCTGTCAGCCGTCGCCATCCCCAGCTCCCCCACAGTCACATCTGTCACCTCCAGAATATCATCCATACAACTTGCCCTTGGTTGGCCCCTCTTCCTTTTGCCTTCCACTTTCCCTAGCATCAGCATCTTCTCCAGGGTATCCTGTCTTCTCATGATGTGGCCAAAGTACTTCAGTTGATTAACTTCTCATTAATTGCAGTGGGTTTACTTTTAGATGAGTATTCAACTACAACAAAATTTGATAAGTTGCTGAAAACTTAATGGATCTTGGGACAGAGGCAGTCTAATGTTCCAATTCACTCTCCAATGTGTATGTAAATTACACTTAATTTTATTTAATCTGTAGTTTTCAGCCTTTCAAGCACAGGCATCTACTGTATACAGCCAGCTACTGCTGTTCAGTACCTGAAAAGTTTTGAAAGCTAATTAAATAAACTACATTTTATACTTTAAAAGTTGATAGACATATCTGAATTCATGCTAGGCTATAGTGCTAATTTTAGCAATAAGATTCTTTCATGCATATCAAATGTTTGTGTCATAACAGACTATTAAAATGATACAGATGTTTGGGAATGTGAACTGACATGTGCCATGGCCCTGTGGAATTATAATTAAAACCATCTTGGAATATCTGCAGTTAATTCTGTTTTGCCAGTTTTTTTATATCACTTAAACTGTATTATTTATTAATATGGAATATAGATGAATATATTCAAATGTATAGTCATTGAAACAGATAGACACTAACACATTGATAGTGTTGGATTCTGAAAATTCTGTATTATAGAATCACAACAAGCAGGAATTATTGAAAGCTAGAAATACAACTCAGATTCATAGATCCATTTTGGACTCTGGATCCTTCCACTTATTTTTTTAAACCCCACCTATTATGCAGCCCCCAACAAATTGCCCTAAACAGTGTTAAATAACCCTGCTCCATATTAAAACGAGACCTGCCAATTGCCAATTGTACATTTTAGCACTTACAAATTCATATATATATATATATATATATATATATATATATATATATATATAATTTATTTGATTCATATACTGCCTTTCTGTTGGAAAAGAACACTCAAGGTTTGAACACTATAATGTATGAAGGAGACCTTCAAAATGGACTGCTTTCTGAAATGTGGTGGGGGATCTACTATGAGATTAAAACTTTTATTTATTATTTATCTATTTATTTATTTTCCAAATTTATATTGCATATCTCACAAACAAGCAACTCAGGGTGGCGTAAAAACTTGATTATGAAATTCTTTCCATACATGGGTTTGCCTGGCACTTACTTATTTTTTTTAGGTTTTATTTTTCTATGTTTTGAAATGCAATTCATTTTTCCTCGGAAACATGTTTTATGCTTATGTTTTAGGCTATGCTGCTTTTAGTATAATGATTTAGTATGATGTTTATTGTTATAATTAATAAAGTTAATTATTTTAACTCCTTGAAAGTTAGGGTTGAAAAGTAGAGGCAAAGCAGATTACATCCTAAACCTAATCTTTCTATTCAGGGCTCAGATGTGGGCGTAGGACAGACAGCATACTGGTTGTACTGATATAAATCTTATGTCATGATTTGGATGGGTGGGGGACCCCTTCTGATCTTTTAACCTCCCAGCAACATTCAGTACTATCAACCATGATATCCTTCTGAGTCTCCTATGAAGGTTGGGAATTAGGATTACTACTTCATCATCAGTAGCTGATACAGCTTTCTTTCACTCAGTACTATATATTGACCTAACAAGATAGCACATCAAACAACAATGGGTAAAGTACAAACACATTTTGTTCCATCCATCCATCCATCCATCCATCCATCCATCCATCCATCCATCTTCTCTCATTTTGTGTGTGCAAATAGGCAAGGTCCAATCTGAATAACTGATTTGGTTTATAATAAATGCCTATGTGTGCACTGTGAAAAAGCCCATCAAACAGTTGAACTATCTGCAGGCACCTGATTCAATTCAACACATCAAAGCAATTCCACTGTTTAATCCGAAAGGTGGTTCAATTCATCCCACTTCAGTTTGAATTTTCTTTTTATTACTATAATACATAGAAAACAGAAGTGACTGAGAGAGACAGAGAGATGGAGAGACAGAGAAACTACAGCAAGACAATACATATAGGGTATGTTGTGGCAAAAATAAAATTAGCATCTATTTCTAAAACATTTCCCTCTGACCCTGAAAACGTGACATGAACCAAGTCCAGACCCTCATTTGCATAAAGATGTCATGCCAAAAGGAACTACTCCTACCCCTAGACAAAGCCCCTTAATCCTTTCTCGACTGAAAATAAAAGAATATTACTTACCTTTACAAAGACTGAAAGAAACTGACTCAAGGCAGGGGAGATCCAGCCCATGTAATTTCCTAAGGCTGAGCTTATAAAGGAAAAAGTAAGAATGCAAGTAGGTGAAACCACAAATGTTCCAGGCCAATTGAGGACAATGTGCCTAATCCCATCTTTGTTCCACCACTTGTTAACAAAGAGAGAATGGCTATTTCCAGCACTGCCACCATTTCAGAAAACAGGCTTTTCTCAATAAAATGGCTCCATTTACACAGACAAGTACTAATCTGGTTTCCTTCCTCACAGCAAATTGGAGCTCTGATATTTCCCAGTGCACCATTCACACTTCCTATAAAAGGTCATACCTTTCAATTGTGTTCTGTTACTCTTTTCTGTAAGTCGGAACCAACAATTGTTACTGCAATAAAAAGTGTGATCTTCCTCCTCAGCATACTGCTCCATTCTTCACTATCCACAACAGGTACTCAATATATTCTTTAACAAAAATTAACACAATGAAAAAACAAACAAAATGAAAGAAAACACACCCAACAGATGTATAAAAGCAACTCAGCCTTCAAACCACTAAACCTTGCCCACAAGGAACCATTTGTTGTTCAGTCGTTTATTCGTGTCCAACTCTTCGTGACCTCATGGACCATAGCACGCCAGGCCTTCCTGTCTTCCACTGTCACCTGGAGTTTACTCAAATTCATGTTCATTACATCGGTGATGCTATCTAACCAACTCATCCTCTGCCGTCCCCTTCTCCTTTTGCCTTCAGTCTTTCCCAGCATCAGGGTCTTTTCCAGTGAGTCCTCTCTTCATATTAGGTGGCCAGAGTATTTGAGCTTCAGCCCCAGTATCTGTCCTTCCAATGAGCAGTCAGGGTTGATTTCCTTTAGGATTGACTGATTTGACCTCCTTGCAGTCCAAGGGACTCTCAAGAGTCTTCTCCAGCACCACAGCTCGAAAGCATCAATTCTTCGGCGCTCAGCCTTCCTTATGGTCCAACTCTAAAAGCCATACATTACTACTGGGAAAACCATAGCTTTAATTATACGGACATTTGTCGGCAAGGTGATGTCTCTGCTTTCTAATATGCTGTCTAGGTTTGCCATAGCTTTCCTCCCAAGGAGCAAGCGTCTTTTAATTTCATGGCTGCAGTCACCGTCTGCGGTGATCTTGGAGCCCAAGAAAATAAAATCTGTCACTGCTTCCATTTCTTCCCCTTCTATTTGCCAGGAAGTGATGGGACCAGATGCCATGATCTGAGTTTTTTTAATGTTGAGTTCCAAGCCAGCTTTTGCACTCTCCTCTTTCACCCTCATCAAGAGGCTCTTTAGTTCCTCTTCACTTTCTGCCATTAGGGTGGTATCATCTGCATATCTGAGGTTGTTGATATTTCTCCCAGCAATCTTAACTCCGGCTTGTGATTCATCCAGCCCGGCATTTCTCATGATGTACTCTGCATATAAGTTAAATAAGCAGGGTGATAATATACAGCCTTCTTGTACTCCTTTTCCAATTTTGAACCAGTCGGTTGTTCCATGTCCGGTTCTAACTGTTGCTTCTTGACCCGCATACAGGTTTCTCAGGAGATAGGTAAGGTGGTCTGGTACTCCCATCTCTTTAAGAATTTCCCACAGTTTGTTGTGATCCACACAATGAAAGGCTTTAGCATAGTCAATGAAGCAGAAGTAGATGTTTTTCTGGAACTCTCTTGCTTTTTCCATGATCCTGTTGTAGAAATGCTGGCTTATAGGGAAAAAGGCACAGAGTAAACAGACACAGAGTGCAGCTTGTAAAAGCTATAAAATCTTTACTTGTGATAAAAGCAAAGGTGGATATACATGTTACAGCGTTGCAAAAACATAAAGAACAAGCAGATAATAATCTTCCATGATGCTTCCACTGATAAGACATTAAGGAGCTCAATCCTTTGTTTATACTCACAGCAAGGAATAGCTACACACTTCTCAGTCCTCAGGAGCAGAACATGAAGATGGCTAATAGGCGAGCAGAAGCCAAGAAGCAAGGAACCATAGTTCACAGCTGAGATATACACTTACCAATTTTCTGATTGGTTGAAAGTTAGGTGTTAAAACACCAAGCACAAAGCACATAGTATAAACTGCCATAAGGTGGCAGTGCTGCATCTAAGCACGCATGCTGCCTCCCCCTCCCAACTGCTAGGGCACACTGTTCCCATGGGAAGGTTTAGACTGAGACCTAACATTTGCATCATGTGGTGCCTTTGCTAGCCACCTGGCCTCATATCTATGTAAGATATGGAGAAAAATACTCAACGCTATGAGAAACCTTTGTTCCATGCAGAAAGCGATTTGCTATTTCACATGAGAAATCTGACAGATCCAGCGAATGTTGGCAATCTGATCCCTAGTTCCTCTGCCTCTTCGAAACCCAGCTTGCACTTCTGGTAATTCTCAGTTCACATACTGCTGAAGCATAGATCAGTTTTTCCACTGTGCCAATGAGAGCCAATTCAAAGGCTTTAATTTAATTTTCTAATTAAGTTTTTGCACAGTCATATATTAATTTTTATTTGAGATCAGAGTTTTTAGAAACTTGCATTGAGAGATGAAAAAGAAAACTAGTCTTTTGCAATAAGAATAAAGTTACATTTATTCAAAAAACAAGAAACATATTTACATTTTTTTAAAAAAACTCCAAGAGGTACAGGTATGAAAAAAATCTTCATTTGACTAGAAAAAGAAACAAGAGAAGTGCCAGCAGGCTTAACTAAGAATGTTACCTTTATACATTTAAATTCTTGTTCATTGGCAATAAATCACCATAGTAACCAATTAGCATGTGACTTCTCAATATTCAGCCCACTCAAACAAGAATACCATATACGGTAACAAACACCTTGAGAATACAAAGAGATCCATTAATTGGTAACAGCAACCTGAATTCCAGCAGACTTTGTGTCTCCAGTGGGTGAAGAAAAAAAAAACCTTAGCATGTCTTTTTAAACAGAATCTTGTGACCCAGATTCTTTTAGATCACAAAATAAAAAATAAAACACTCCCCTTTTCTTATGATTAAAAAGAATCTGAAAATAAACCTAATTTTTCAATTATTTCTCTGTGTCTCACTCCTACAAGTGGTTTTGTTAGAATATCTGCTAACATGTTTTTTGTGTCACAATATTTTAAAATGACCTCTTTCTTTGCAATAAAATCTTTAACAAGATAAAAACAAATGTCAATGTGCTTTGTTCTCTGTTTACAGCCTTCAGATAAATTTAAATGAATGCAGACTTGGTTGTCTTCATAAACAATTACTGGCTTATGTAATTATATTGCTATATCTTTTAATAATTGCTTGAACCACA
Organism: Charina bottae; assembly: GCA_023362775.1. Taxonomy (NCBI): domain Eukaryota; kingdom Metazoa; phylum Chordata; class Lepidosauria; order Squamata; family Charinaidae; genus Charina; species Charina bottae. The sequence goes on from JALMGJ010000002.1 coordinate 244,575,271, forward strand.
CAATTTCATTACACATCTGTGCTAAAGCATAGAATTCAGCCTCAGCTGTTGAAATTGCCACCAGAGATTGTTTTCTAGAATACCAAGCAATAGTTGACCAAGCAAATTTAACTACAGCTCCAGAAGTGGACTTATGATCAGTTTGATCTCCAGCCCAATCCGCATCACACAAGCTTTCTAATTTTTCCCCTGTTTCAGAAGCAGATAATTTCAAACAGTAATTCTTGGTACCTTGTAAATACCTAAAAAGTCTTTTTAATCCAGCTTTTGCAGCAGATGTAGGATTCTCCACAAATCTGCTCAAAATTGACACACTGTTTGAAATATCTGGCCTAGAATTATTTGTGTTAGGAAGGACTGGTCAAAAGGGGCCAAGTCTGGCAACAGGAAAAGGGAAAAGGTAAAACTCCGTTGCAACGATAAAAACGTTGCAGCAGATTTGAACTCAATTTCAAAAAAAAAAGAGCCAAGAACACAGCGTGCCTATTGGCTGCTGCATTCGAACGGCGTGGGATACAAAGTATAAAAGGAGGAAACAACGAAGAACGGGCTGTCAGGGACAACCGTTCTTCAGGAGTACCACATACCTTCAGCTCCAGACTTCTTCCACAGCTGCTCACACCACAGAAGCCCTGCTTAAATGATCTCTCTAGCCCTCCCCATCCTCAGACTAACTCCAGCCCTCGGATCCACCGATCAACCAGTTCTCCTTACCTTTCGGAGCTGTCTTCCATCGCAGTTTCTGAGGAGACTCCTTCTGCAGTTGCTTCCCTTGCTGCCTCAGCATCAAAGCCGTGGCTTCCCTCCGTGCCTGTCTCCGCTGACGGATCTGTCTCTGGGCTGTCTTCCTTCGCCGCGCCAGTGCCTTCCTGCTATTTCAAGTCTCCTGCTGTTAAAAACAAAGACCGCTTATCACCTGTCAAACAGCATACTGTTGCTGGGCTGAATTACTCTGACCCTAAATTGCCTCAGACCTCAACTATTGGAAAGTCTGTTACAGCAGAGGATCTTCTATCAAGCTCCCAACTACCTGTCTTCAGAACAACCCAGTTAATTAACCCTTCCCATTCCTTCCTATTAAAACCCAGCCAGCCTTTTAAAATAACCAGTCCTTTCCACCTTCCTCCTAATCCAGCCTTGCCTACCTTTGACAAAAAACCATAACTGTCTGTTTTGTTCTTGTTAAACTGTACATTGCCTAAATTAATTCTTGATGCAATTACCACCTAGTAGATCAGTAGTTGTGTAAGTTGTCTTGCTAGTTTATTTCCAGAACCAGTCTGGTATTTATTCTTGATTGTACTGATTGTCTTGCTTGTGTTGTCTTGCCTTGTTCCTGTCCTGTTGTATTGTTTCCAGATCCCAAAACCCATCAGATTGAAGTAGAATACAGTACTGTGCCCTATAACAGAAGAAGATTATCTTGGAGCCTGCCACCCAATTGATCTGATAGTACTTAATAAAACTGTTAAGCAATTCAAGTCTCTGTATTAAGTTGGAACAGGACAATTTGCAATGTATAGTAGACTTCCAATGGCAGACCTAAAGCCATCTGCTTGAGATGACACAGCTTCCCCCTTCTCCCCCTCCCCCTTTAGAAATTCGGGAAGCATGGGGGTGGAAACAGACTTACATTCATGCATTTTAAAATCCTCTAGCAGTTTCTTAATCTTACCAGTTTGGCTTATGAGAAAACTTCCATCTTCTTCTCTGTGAATTTCCAAACCTAGATAATTTGTAACTTTTCCAAGATTTTTCAATGTGAAATTACTTTTCATACACTCCTCAAAAGCATGTCTTTGCTTATCTGATAATGATAGCAGCAATAAATCATCCACATACAAGCATAAATATATAAAATCTTGCTTATCATTCTTTATATAAACACATGGATCAGCTATCCCTTTCTCAAACCCAACATTTTGCAAAGTTTCATCAAGTTTAATATTCCAACAACGAGCACCTTGTTTAGACCATAAATGGACTTATGCATGCAATTCACACACAAGATGTTTACCTTGTTCATAACCAGGAGGTTGATGCATATACAATATCTGTTCCAATTCACCATACAGAAATGCAGTTTGAATATCATAGTGATAAACAGACATATTTTTGATAGCAGCAACCTTTAGCAGAAACCTGATAGACTCACCCTTTGTTACAGGAGCAAACACTTTATCATAATCCACATCTTTGATTTGAGAAAACCCTTTTGCAACCAATCTTGCATTATATTTCTGAATTTTACCATTTGCATCCTTTTTCAATTTAAAAACCCATCTACAATCCAAACAGCGCTCATTTGGAGGTTTTTTATTGTTGTTTATTCATTCAGTTGCTTCCGACTCTTCGTGACTTTATAGACCAGTCCATGCCAGAGCTTCCTGTCAGCCATTTGGAGGTAGATTAACCAATTTCCACATTTTTTCTTTTTAGCAAGCTAATTCCTGTTGCATTGCCTCATGCCAGCATTTAGCAATTTCAGATGGAATCTCATTTATTTGCTCTAGAGATTCAGGTTCTGTGTGAATGTGAAATGCTTTCACTACATCCACTTCATAATGTGAAGGAGGAACCCCTTTATTACACCTTTGAGACCTGTGAGGTAGGACAGGACTAACCTTCTGACTCCTACCAATTTATTTATTTATTTATTTATTTATTTATTTATTTATTTATTTATTTTATATTAATTTTCCTGAGAAACCTCTGTCTTTTCAGACAGTTCAGCTTGCTGTTCCTCTGATGGTGCTGATCACCATCAGCAAAACTTTGCTGTTCCCCCATGGATAAATCAACTGAAGAACTGGAGTTTATTTTGTCCCAATTTTGCTCAGCAAATGAAGCACTTTTACTAATTATTAATTGATTACCTTGTATGACCCTGTAGCTCCTCTGGCTTTGTTCACACCCAACAAAGATAGCTTTCTTTGTTCTGGAAGCCCCCTTTCGCCTCAGCGACTTTGGAATGTGCACCCAAGCTGTGCTTCCAAAAACTCTGAGGTGACTGACCTTAGGCTTCACTCCATAGAAGAAATGAAATAGTGTATCCTCAATTGCACTATTAAACAATCCGTTTTGCACATAACAAGCAGTGGCCCACAGGTTGGGGACCGCTGGCCTACATCATTCTCTCCTTGCTGAATGATTTGTGGGACACCTTGATCTGTACTCTGGAAGTGATCCCTGAAACTGATTTGGGGTTTGCAGGCTGGAGCCAATTGTGCACACCGGGGGCAGGGTAATTGCACACACCGGGGGGGGGCAGGGTTTTCAGGAGGGAGCCCCACGGCCACTTCCTAACATGCCCACATTTATACCCCGGTGCACGCAATTTGCTCCTGCCTGCAAACCCGGCCCCCTGGTGCACACAATTGGTTCCCACCTGCAAACCTCACCCCCCCGGTGCACGCAATTGGCTTCCGCCTGCAAACCCCGCCCCCCCTGTTCATGGAAAAATTTTCTTCCACGACTGGTCCCTGGTGCCAGAAAGGTTGGGGACTGCTGATGTAGGCTTTTGTGAGAGGAGTAAATTCCATCCCACATTCCTGAAGCTCTACAAAATACTTCTGAGGTGTGTGGAGATGCTCTGGTAAATTTCCATTCTCTGGTAAATGAGCTTTATACAGCTTGGTTAAAGTTACTTTACTTACAGCTGTACTCTTTACATATATATTATGTAAAGAGTCCCATAATTCTTTGGAAGTTTTCAGACCATGAACATGCACGAGCTGAGTATCCTGCACTCCTAAAATTATCGAAACTTTGCACCTCTCATCCCATCTCACCCAAGGTTGATCAGGATTTGCAGGAGTTGGGTAACCTATGGGAGACCATAGGTCTTCTCTCCGAATAAAACTTTTCATTTTCAGAGCCCAGTTCAAATAATTAGAGTCTGAAAGACATTCTAAAGGCATACCTTGGTAACTTGCAGCAGCCATTTCTCTCCCCCGTTTGAAAACCATGAGGCTTCCTCTTCAAACAGACAAATGGCTTGCATCCTCCAGGAAGTTTCAAAATAAAAGTATTCCCTTGCCTTTTCTCACTTGCCTTTCAAATGCAAATGAAATTCTTTCCTGATCTCTCTTTCATTTTTATATAATTTTGCTTCTAGCTTCTCTGCTGGGCCCATAACCTATTAATTTTTTATTTGAGATAGAGTTTTTAGAAGCTTGCATTGAGAGATGAAAAATAAAACTAGTCTTTTGCAATAAAATAAAGTTACATATATTCAAAAAACAAGAAACGTATTTACAATTTTTTAAAAACCTGCAAGAGGTACAGGCAGGAAAAACATCTTCATTTGAATAGTAAAATAAAACAAGAGAAGTGCCAGCAGACTTAACTAAGAATGTTACCTTTATACATTTAAATTCTTGTTCATTGGCAATAAATCACCATAGTAACCAATTAGCATGTGACTTCTCAATACTCAGCCCACTCAAACAAGAATACCATATATGGTAACAAACACCTTGAGAATGCAAAGAGATTCCTTATTTGGTAACAGGAACCTGAATTCCAGCAGACTTTGTGTCTCCAGTGAGTGAAGAAAAAAAATACCTTAGCATGTCTTTTTAAACAGAATCTTGTGACCCAGATTCTTTTAGATCACAAAATAAAAAATACAACATCATATATGTATGGCACATAAACATTTTTGTTTGTTTAGGTTTAATTTAGGTTTAATTTAACACTTAATTACAATGGTAGAGTGTTTCAATTTCTGAACTTTCTATAACATAATCCTATAAGGGTTCTAGTAATAATAACTTTCCCTGAACTTTATGGATAGTCTCCCTCCCTTCAGACCCTGGTTCTGCTCGCCTTGATAGATGGAGATACAGCATTCCCCTGCCCCCTTCAAATGATGCATGCTGTACTGACTTTTGTTTGAAAACTCTGTGAGGTTAATTGAGTGGATATGAAGTGTAAGCCAGGCTAAAATTGCCTGCCCTGTAAATTGTAAAGCACTAATCCCCAGGATTTAATTTAAGGCTCTCCTGTTTCATGCATCAGAGTAAATCATGTCATAGACAGTTTAACAAAGGAAATACTAATAAAAAGACAAGTTCATTTTGAAAAGTTGAATGTAAATGATAATTTCAGTGCAGATGTAACCTGGGTTGACCATCTACCAGCAAGAATAAAGGTTCTAAACCAAACAGTTTATATTGTTGTGGAAAGGAAACAAGTGGATAGAGCTAATCTCTAATTGTTAAACCTGCAATCTTGCCTAATGAAGTTGAACTTTTTAATGATTAATTCCCATTACTTATATAAAGAGGATAATATATTCAGAATATATTTTTATATACATCCTTTTTAGATATGGATGCATTTTGTGTTGCATGTAATTTATGCCTCGTACTATTCTGTCAGCGTGTGTCTCTCTGTGTGTATAAAACAGTATACTATAAAAAGTATAGCATAGCAAAGCATAACATAACATAACATACCATAATGGTTTTTAAAATGTATTTAATGGTTGCACGATAGGCCTGAGAAAAGCTCCTTGAAAATGTCTTCAAACTTGTAATCAGCTGCCTAGGTACAACACAGTAGCATGCCAATAATACTATATATGTGTCAAGTACACACAACTGACTAGCTATAGGTAGAAATAGGGTGGTCTGTAACTAAGACATATTGAGGAGGTCATAACCATACTCTGCTGATCAAGCTTAAGATTTATAAAGCCACTAAAGTTATATTTTATTAATATAATACTACTGATGTATCTGCTGTTTAATCCAACTACATAATGAATGGAGACAATGACTTCCAGTGAGAATATCGCAGACTGAGCAGCTGTGCCCGCATGATCCGTGGACAGAACTGGCTTTGTGACATTTTTTTCAGACTCAGCCTGGTTTCTCCTGTAGCCCAGAGTTTTTTCTGGATTAAGGAAAAAGCTTGGGATCAGCCCATTTGTCCTCTGGACGGCGAGTTGTAACCAGAAGATCGTGGACAGAGTGCATGATTGACGGGTAAAAACTTCACCAGGAGGCTGGGATTTCATCTTTTCCAAGCCGTGCTGCAGCCCCTTTAAAAGAACAGTAAGTCCTGCCTTCTGATTTCTAAAACACCCAATTTATATTTTTAAGTTTTGAACCCTAGGACAGGCTTTTCACAGTAAGAAGAAATGGACTCTCTTGGTGTTAATCGTTATTTCTGGATTACTTTTAAAAATCTTTTTAAGTTTTGGCTTGCTTTCTCTTTGTTTGGCTTGCTTTCCTGTTTAAGGATTAAAGAAGATTGAGAGTAAATAATTGCCTTCCTGTTAATATTTTTGTACTGAATTTGAGGGATTGAGTATTTTTCTACACGTTGGATTTCTTGTTTTTAATTCTTAGTTTTCTGTCCACTTTCCTTGAGATCTGCTTGTTAGTATTGATTCAATTTCATGTGGAAACTTTATATCAACTTATTAACTTGTTAACTCCCATTTACTGTGAGTTAAGCAGCTTAGGGGCTCCATAATCTACTGCCTGACAATGGAAGATTTTAAAAGAGATTTTCTTGGAGTTTTGTGGTGAGTGTAAGCAGTACTTTAAAGAGATCCTCTCAGAGTACAGTCAAGTTATTTAGCAGAATATATGGAATATTGGGGAAGATATCATTTCTAAACTATGTCATCTGGCTGAAGATGGTAAAGAGGAAGATGAAGATTTTGGCAAAGAGGGAGATGCTTTTGTGGTCAGTGATATTGAAGCTATGCCAGGTGAAGACTCCATGTTGGAACTGAAGGGGTTACAATGACAGTCTGAACTGCAGATTATAAAGAGTTTTGTTTTTCTGGGGAAATGTTATGTCTTTCTGAAGGATTGTTATGGGAAAGAAAAAAATATGTTACATGGGGATTTTTTACTGAGAGGTTTGGATTTTTAGGGAAGGCAGTTGGGCCTTGTGATTTCTACAAGAAAAATACCTTGGGCGTAATTGGGAGATATGTAACTGTCTTAGTTTATTTTGAAGTAGGGTAAAAATTTAAGAATGTATAACTGGATTGATAATGAGGTTATGATGATTTTGTTTTCTTGTAATGAATTCTTTTAAAGAATTAAGATATATTGGGATTGTTTTAAGATTTGTTTAATTTATAAGATTTAGTAGAGATTTAAGGGGCGCGATGGCTCAGTGGTTAAGATGCCAGGCTTGTTGATCAGAAGGTTGGCGGTTTGAGACCCGAGCAATGCATGACGGAGTGAGCTCCTGCACTCGCCCCAGCTCTTGCCAACATAGCAATTCGAAAGCATGCAAATGCAAGTAGATAAATAGGTAACACTTCGGTGGGATAGTAACAGCGTTCCGTGCGTGTCATGCCGGCCACATGACCGCAGAAGTGTCTTCGGACAGCGCTGGTTTCTTCAGCTAAGAAACAGAGATGAGCACTGCCCCTAGAGCCCCCTAGAGTTGGACACGACTGTGCAGGGGAAAACCTTTACCTTTTACTATTAGAGATTTATAAGATAAAATAATAAATGTTTGATTTTTAGGTTCAATAGAGTTAAGATTATTGTAGTATTATTGATTATAAAAGCAGACAATTTATATGTATTTATAATTTGATTTTTATTATAGTGGAAGAGGGACGGCAGAGGATGAGATGGTTAGATAGCATCACCAATGTAATGAACATGAATTTGAGTAAACTCTGGGAGACAGTGGAGGACAGGAAGGCCTGGCGTGCTATGGTCCATGAGGTCACAAAGAGTCGGACACGACTAAACGACTGAACAACAAAAGAGATTGATTAGAGCAGAGCTTTCCAAATGGTGTGTCGTGACACATTTCTGTGTCACGGCGAGGGCCCAAGTGTGTTGCAGGGGAACCCGGAAGAGGAGGCCATGCACCACGTGCAGCCCTGCCCATCCCTTGCCACACCAACAGGTCCCTGCTCGACCCAGCTCTTCAGCTCTCCCCGTAGAAGCCAGGTAAGTTACCAGCCCAGTAGGGCTGCAAGTGGGGGGGAGGGTGCAGACACATCGCTAGGCCGCTGGGGTGGGGGGTGCAGGGATGTCGTTAGACTGCTGCACTGGAGGGGTGGGAGTGCAGGGATGTCGCTAGGCTGCCATGCTGATTGTGGGGGGTGCAGCGCTGGGGGTGTGGGGTGCAGGGATGTTGTTAGGCCGCTGTGCTGGGGGGCTGGGGGGTGCAGGGAGGTGATGAGGTGGGGGTGGGGGGTGCAGGGAGGCAACGAGGTCACTGCGCTGGGGACTGGGGGTGCAGGGAGGTGACGAGGTCGCCGCACCGGGGGCTGGGGGGTGCAGTGAGGCGACGAGGCAGGGGGTGGGGGGTGCAGGGAGGCGACAAGGTCGCCGCACCAGGGGATGGGGGGTGCAGGGAGGCGATGAGGCGGGGGCTGGGGGGTGCAGTGAGGCGATGAGGTGGGGGGTGGGGGTGCAGGGAGGTGATGAGGTGGGGGTGGGGGTGCAGGGAGGCGACAAGGTAGCCATGCTGGCGGCTGGGGGGTGCAGGGAGGCGATGAGGCGGGGGCTGGGGGGTGCAGTGAGGCGATGAGGTGGGGGGTGGGGGTGCAGGGAGGTGATGAGGTGGGGGTGGGGGTGCAGGGAGGCGACAAGGTAGCCATGCTGGCGGCTGGGGGGTGCAGGGAGGCGATGAGGCGGGGGCTGGAGGGTGCCAGGAGGCGATGAGGCGACGAGGCAGGGGCTGGGGGGTGCAGGGGCGTAGCCATGGGCAAATGTTAGTGGCCACAACAGCCCAAGGAAGGATGTGCAAAACATTTTGAATGCAAAACCTTGTGTTTCAACCTTGCCCTGGTCACGCCAGGCAGTGTTTCGGGGCTGGCAAGCCTGCTTTGAGGGTGAAGGACCCAGCTCTTGGGTATGGGCCACGTCCAAAATTCCAGCCCGCCAACCCCATTTGTGTGCAGGACGACTGATTGGCACTTCAGATTGGCACTCAGTGAGGTTTGCAAATGGTGGCACCACAAAATCTTGTGTGCCCACCCCTCCAAGTTACCAAAGTCTTTTCATGCTTAATGGGATGGAAAGGAAAATGTTAAATTCATGGGGATTAATCCAACCAAGTATATGTCACTGCCTTAACCCCTGATACAAGGGAAGAACATAGAGCAGTGTTTTTCAAACTTGGCAACTTTAAGATGAGTGGACTTCAACTCTCAGAATTCCCCAGCCAGCATGCAAACCTCACTCGCCCGCTACGTCCAGGCCATCGGAGATGTGCAAAATGTTTCCATTCCTAACCGTGCCCACTTCACAAGGCAACATCTGAAGTGCCAATCGGTCGTCCTGCACACAAATGGGGTTGGTGGGCTGGCATTTTGGATGTGGCCCATACCCAAGAGCTGGGCGCTTCACCCTCAAAGCAGGCTTGCCAGCCCCGAAACACTGCCTGGCGTGACCAGGGCAAGGTTGAAACACAAGGTTTTGCATTCAAAATGTTTTGCACATCCTTCCTTGGGCTGTTGTGGCCAATAACATTTGCCCAACATCACATGTGCTTTTTAGTTAGCTTTCAGTCCCTTCCTGGGACTGGCGCCCAGAGAACATATGGAGGACTTTAGGTTCCACATTCCTGGCTTATGTACATGAACAGTGACACCCCTCTTATAGACTGGCAGTCTTTTGTAATTTGTAAATAGATTTAAATAACGCTTCTGGTGTTGGTCTGTCTTAGAACAGGACTTTGCAGAGCTCACAGTCCACCTCGCATCCACCTTCTGCCACCTGAAGGGGGACTGCTTTCAGCCCTGCCCTGCTATCGTGCCAGTCCTTGCCTCCCTGCGCCTTCTCTCTACCACCGCCTCCAAGACCACCTTGCCACCCAGCCCACTGTGCAACCGGTGAAATGGATAAGTTTGTGATTAAGAAGAAAAAAGCTGGTGAAGATGATGTTTCTGATGAACAAAATGTAGCAGCTATAGAAGAAACAACGGAAGAATCCACTGTTGAACCGTCTGTATCAGTTCGGAGGAAGTGTAAAGGAAAAACCACCAAGCCTCGCCTATACAGTAAAGACTATATGAAACTGGGGTTCACATTTTCTGGCACTGAAGACAATCCTTCTCCCAAGTGTTTAGTTTGTGGGGAAATACTTGCAAATGAAAGTATGGTACCAAACAAATTACAGTGCCATTTTACCAAAAAACACAGTCATTTGTCAGGAAAACCAGTAGAATACTTTATTGAGCTTTCAAACTCTATGAAGAAGCAGTCTGCAGCATTCACAAGCAGAATGAAGACATCTGAGAAAGCTCAAAAGGCAAGTTACTTGGTTGCTCAAATAATTGCCAAAAACAAGGAGCCACACACAGTTGCCGAAACCACCATAAAGGAATCCTGATGTGCTGTTCGAACAATGTTTGGGCCCGAATTAGAGAGAGAAGTCAATAAAATCCCTTTGGCAGGGATTTGCAAGACGTATTCAGGACATGTCTGATGACATTAAGCTGCAAATGAAGGACATTTTTAAAGACGGTAATATGGTCTTTACATTGCAATTAGATGAAACAACAGATGTCAGAGGGTTTGCATAATTAATGGTTTTTATACGTTTCATTCATACTGACAGAATAATTGAGCAATTCTTGTGTTGTCTTGAACTTCCAGGGAGAACTAGAGGCGAAGATATATTTACTTTGGATTGCTTCATGAAGGAAAATAATTTGCAATGGTCACATTGTGTAGGAATTTGCACAGATGGCGCACCCTCAATGGTTGGTTCAACAAAAGGTTTTATAGCTTCAGCAAAGAAAGAGAATGAAAATATAATAACCATTCATTGCTTTTTACATCGCGAAGCACTAGTCGCGCACACCATTGGAAAAGACTTAAGGAAGGTTATGGATCAAGTGGTTCAAATGGTCAATTACATTAAAAGAAGACCTCTTCAATCAAGAGTATTTGCTCATATTTGTGAAGAAATGGGGGCCAGGTTTAACAAGGTTCTACTACACACAGAGGTTCATTGGCTCTCAAGAGGTCGAGTGCTTTGTCGTGTATACGAATTGAGGGAAATGATGCTTAAACTTTTTGAGGAAAATCAGAAAACTGAATTCTGCCAGCTACTTCAAAACAAACTTTGGTGCACAAAATTGGCATATCTTGCTGACATATTTGAACATTTGAACAAAATAAACACCAGTATGCAAGGGAAAGGAGAGAATTTGTTAACAGCGGTAGATAAAATTTGTGCTGAGAGACAAAATAGCAATTTGGAAAAGGAAAGTGAATGAAGGAAATTTTGCAATGTTTTCCAAAACTGCTGAGTGTGACCAAAAATGTGAAATCAGCTCGCTAATTGTTGAGCATTTAATAATGCTCGGAGAGAAAATTCATCATTACTTCCCAAATGTTGAAGTCCAAGACTATGATTGGATCAGAAAACCATTTCTTTCAACTGCAACGAGGAACTTTTCACTTGAAGAAGAAGAAGAATTAGCTGAAATAAAAAATGATTGAAGTCTGCTAATGATGCATGGAGAGGGTGACTTGGACAGATTTTGGATTTGCGTTTCAAAAATGCATCCAAACATAGGTAAAAACGCGTTAAAAATTCTTCTGCAGTTTTCTACTACATACATTTGTGAAGCATCCTTTTCAACAATGGCACAGTTAAAGTCAGAGAGACTGGAAGCTTAAAAATGCTTGATGATGAACTGTGAGTGTCTTTCTCTAACATTCCACCAAATATTCAACGGCTGTGTTCATCCCATCAACCTCATACATCTCATTAAAATGTTAAGTAGTTATTTATGTTGTTCAATTTTTAAAATTATTGCACATATTTATATATTGTTACTCACAAATCACAACAATCTTGGAAATGTATGTTTTTGTACAAATCATATTTTTAAAAATATAAAGGAAAGGTTTTCATGAGATATGTTGTGTCCCCACTCATTTCGCTATTACAACTTATGTATGTGTCCGCATCTCTCATAAGGCAGGGGCACCCAACCGTTTGGCACGAGGGACTGGTTCTGCGGAAGACAAGGGTGGCTGGGCGCGTCATGGGAACAGATGAGCGGACCCCCGGGCCTAACCGTGCTTGGCATGCCATGCGCAGGCTTTTCCGCCACCTGGTGGAGGGGTGTTGTGTGAGTACCTCTCTTGCATGTCAAGACCTCGTGGGGAGCAGCTCTTCTGTGACCTGGTAGAAGGGTGTTGTGTCAGTATGGCTCTTGCGTGTCAGGACACCATGGGATGCAGGGAGGGGTGAGGAAAGCGCTCTTCCCTTTGGTGGCCTTACAGAGGGGTTACCTATGCGCCAAGGAGAGCAATGGATGCAGTTTTCCCATCATCTGGCAGTGTTTCTCAACCTAGGCGACTTCAAGAGTTGTGGACTTCAAATCCCAGATTTCCCCAGCCAGCCTTGCTGGGTAGGGACTTCTGGGAGTTGAAGTCCTCATATCTGAAAGTGGCCAAGACTGAAAAACACTGCTCATGGTTTTGGGTCCATGACCTCCCCATCAATCACACCTGCAGGGCATTTTTGTATTTTATCTACAATTACAATCAATACAATACCTACAAGACTGGGGGGCCAGGGGGTGGGATTTGGAGCTGGTAGCCAATCACGTGGGGTGGTGTTTGGAGCCGGGAGCCAATCACATGGGCTAGGGGGCAGGGTTTGGAGCCGGGAGCCAATCACGTGGGCCGGGGGCGGGGTTTGGAGCCGGGAGCCAATCACATGGGCTAGGGGGTGGGGTTTGGAGCCGGGAGCCAATCACATGAGCCGGGGGCGGGGTTTGGAGCTGGCAGCCAATCATGTGGGCCGGGGGCAGGGTTTGGAGCCGGCAGCCAATCACGTGGGCCGGGAGTGGGGTTTGGAGCCGGCAGCCAATCACGTGGGCCGGGGGCGGGGACTCCTCATTACTGTGTCACAAAATTATGGATGGCTAAAAGGCGTGGCACCATCATGAAAAGTTTGGAAAGCCCTGGATTAGAGGAATTGCTGTATATTCTTGCTGTTAGTTAGAAGTCTTTGTAATCTTTGTAATGTAATCTTTTAAAATTCTTTTTTCTTGTGTTTCACACTTTTTTAGTTTTCTTTTTTTCCTTTTGTAGTTTTTTATTTTTTTGTAGTTTTTATCTTTTTCTTAAACTTAATAAAATTCTTATTAAAAAATAATGAACGGAGACAACATTCAGTCAATCTAAATGAGCTCCATTCTTTTTTTATGTGTGTCAATAGCACACACAAATGCCACTGTGGGTGATAAATTGATTAATTTAAGCCGGCGGAACCATGTCTTCTTTAGTTATAAAGTTGCATCAAACAGCAGTTGCTTCAATATTAGTTGGCTTTGTAGGAGGACAAATGGTTTCTCAGTAATCCAATCCAATCCAATCCAATCCACACATTGTACATATAAATAGGGGAAAGGATTAGATTAGATTAGATTAGATTAGATTAGATTAGATTAGATTAGATTAGATTAGCTCTAGAGCTAGAGCTAGAGCTAGAGCTAGAGCTAGAGCTAGAGCTAGAGCTAGAGTTGTAGGAATATTTTTACAATATGTAGTTCATATTGAAGTGCATATAACATTGCATGCATGTTTTAGCAGTAGTAGTAGAACTTTCCTTGGGTAGCATTTTTGAAGAGTCATGTGATTACTATATACAGCTTTCTTAGCAAGCCTGCATGCCTTTGTAGTATCCTTTGAACTTTAACCAATGTTATTACTGTAGTAGATCAATGACCTTCTGCCAGTTGCTCCAAGGAAACAGATATCAAGCTCTAAACTTGGTATTTCCTGGGAGAGAAATGTGAAAAATGTCATCCCATTGCTATAATAAAACATAGTCTTTTTTCCCCTTCTTCTAAAGGATGTCATATTGAATTGGACTATTTCTGAAGGTCTAGATTGGTTTGTAAACAGAATTAACGGGTCCCTGCACATTCCTGGTATAAAACAGCATTCATTTTTCTCTTTGATGAAATAATAATGAAAATAATTCAGGGAGAAAAGTTATTTTGTGTTTAAAGGATTATTACGATAAACTACTGTATATGAAACAGTAAGTACAAACACAGCTAGAAAGATTGAACCAGCAATATTGTCACTATGTCACATTTCTCCTTATCCATTTAAAAAGCCCCCACCCCACCCCAGCCCTTGTAAAGGTGTCTGGATATTTTCAGGATTTCTATTTAGTTTGCTCAAACAATAAAACTTCTTTAATAATTGGTTAAATAGAGAGAAATGGTTCTTGGATTAATAATGTTCCTGATATTCCTTGAAGTTCCTTATTCTTTTAATTAATGATATGGAACAAAGTGCTAGAATCAGCAATAGGATGTAAATATTGTACATCAATCTGAAAGGAAGCTGAACAAGTCTATGAAAAAAAAGAAGAAATGCAAAGATATAATTAGTCATTCTAATTTGGTGTCAAAGTGATGCGCTGGGATGTTATTCCCTTGGGTGCGCTGGTTCTATCCTTCTCAGTAAATACATCTGTCTCATTCACATTTGATTAAGATAGATAATTTTATATTGCAATATATATAGTACTTTTTAATGCTTTATTAATGTTTATTTCTATAAGCCTTTGAAATACATGTATTTTATTGTCACATATAATACTGTATTTTTGTTACACTCTTTTTCTTATACCCTGTTCTTCAATGTTCAGGCTAGCATTGTTCCTATAGTAATTTTTCCATCAATGTATGTTTAAACAGCATTCTTAAATTTCCTTCTTAAGAAGAAAATATTATTCAGACACAGTGGAATTTTGAGTAGGCATGCATAAGATTGTACCATCTGTCTGTTTTTATCATATTTTTATCTATTGTATTTTTATTTGCTCTGTATTGTTTTATTGAGAGCCAGTCTGATGCAGTGGTTAAGGTATCAGGCTAGAAAGTGGGATAATGTGTGTTTTAGTCCTGCCATATGCATAAAAACATACATACATACATCCAATGTACTTCCTTAATTAAATTAAATATTAAAATATGCAATGATAATAATATACAATAATATAAAAAGAGAAAGTGCAGTGCAACTGTGCTTTCTAATTCTAAAATCAACTATTCACACATAGATTTATTCACTAAACAGTTCCACAAGAGAGTGTGATCCAAGGATTATGTCATCTCTGAGATTCAGTTAGTTGGTCAGAACTGAACATTCCTTTGCATAGATTTTCATTGTCCCAGAATGGATAGAAAATCCATTTATTTGTGTTATGTTACAAAACACAACAAAAAACTCCACCTAATCTCCTATAACTTAGCTCTATAAATAGAAAACAAACAAAACATTGCCACTCTACCTGGGCACAGAGATTTCGCTTCTGTCTGTGCTCCTGCCCTCTGAAGATGCTGGCCACAGATGCTGGCAAAACGTTAGGAACCACAACTTCCAGAACACGGCCACACAGCCCGGAAGACCCACAACAGCCATTAGATATATTAATATAAAATATAACTACAAATTTCTCCCACACAGAGAGAACGAGAGCCTCAGCATGACTCACAGAGGCAAAAGGCAGAAGAACAAAAAAGCAAGGTTTACAAAACAAAATATATGCTAATATATACCTTTTGCATATAGGTCACGTGCTATGGTCCATGAGGTCACGAAGAGTCGGACACGACTAAACGACTGAACAACAACAAAATTATTTACCATGGTAACTGAACTCTGAACCCAGACGATACTAAAAAAAGAAAAGAAGCTAGACTTCTTGTCTCCAGCCAGCAGAATATCTTGTAATCTAAATTCTTTTAAATCATGAAACAAAATAAAAATACTCCCCTTTTTATGTTAAAAAGAACTTGGAAACAAACCCATTTTTCAGTGAATTCTTTGTGCCTTACAGCAGTAAGTGGTTTTGTTAAAATATCTTTTTTTTTTTTGCAAATTTTATTAAGATTTTAACAATACATAGTTAAAAGTCAGAAATGAAACAGAAATAGAAATACAAATTAAAGAAAAGAGGAAAAAATGTAGGAAAGTAAAGAAAAGAAAAAGAAAAAAGATAGAAATTAGTTAACTTCCGATTTATCTCTGGTCATAAAAATAAAAAAAAAATATCTTACATGCTAGATTTTTTTTTGTAACATTCATAAACATTTCCTAATATATTTTATTTATATATATTTTAATCTTCAAATCCCCATATAAGCTTTGCCCCTCCCGCTTTTTGCAAATAGTCCATCAATGGTTTCCACTCTTTAAGATAATAACAATTTGAATTTTCTTTTAATAAACAGGTCAATTTGTTGCTCTCTGCCATATCCATCAATTTTAACATCCATTCTTCTATCGTTGGTAACATATGGTTTTTCCAATTTTGTGTATACAGATGTCTTGCTGCTGTGATCATATATTGTACAATTCTATTAATTTGTTTTCCTACTTGTTCTTCTAATATTCCCAATAAAAATAATTCCGGTTTAAATGGGATTAGAGTTTGTAATATGTTTTGCATCAATGAATGTATTTGAGTCCAATATTTCTTTGCCACCTCACATGTCCACCACATATGGTAAAAAGACCCCTCTTTTTTTTTACATTTCCAACATAAGTTGGAAACATTCCCATACATTTTAGCAAGTTTTTGTGGGGTCATGTACCATCTGTACATCATCTTGTAAAAATTTTCCTTTAAGTTGTAACACAAAGTAAATTTTAGCACTTTATTCCACATATCTTCCTATTGTTGCATTTGTATACTATGGCCAACATTTCTGGCCCATTTAATCATACAGTCTTTAACTTGTTCCTCTACCATTTCTCCTTTTAACAATAATTTATACATTTTAGGTACCAGGTGGTCATCTGTCTCACATAGTTGTATCTCAAATTCTGATTTAGTTTGTTCAAATTTGAATTTTTTTTAATCTAATTTAAATTTTTCTACAAGTTGCATATAGGAAAGCCATTGAAAGGAGTATCCTTCTAAAGCAAGTTCTTCTTTTGATTTAATTATATAGTGTCCTTGTTCCTTTTTTAAAAAGTCCTTATAAGTCAGCCATTTGTCTTTACTTCTTACTTCTGTTCTATGAAATGCTTCTTGCGTTGAAATCTATAAAGGTCTCTTATAACATAAAGTTGATTTATATTTATTCCAGATCCTTAATAAAGATCTTCTAATATAGTGATTTTTAAAATCCACATTAACTTTAACTTTGTCATACCACAAATATCCATGCCATCCATATCTTAATTCATGACCCTCCAAATTCAATAATTTTTCATTTTTAAGAACTATCCATTCTTTGAGCCATACCAAACAACAAGCTGCACAGTATAATTTCAAATCTGGAAGACCTAGTCCACCTCTTTCTTTTGAGTCTTGCAAAACTTTATATTTTATTCTTGGTTTTTTCCCTTGCCAAATAAACTTAGAAATATCTCGCTGCCATTGTTTAAAAGGTATTTCTGATGTCAATATAGGTAATGTTTGAAAGAGATATAAAATTTGCGGCAAAATGTTCATTTTAATCGCTGATATTCTACCTAACAGTGATAGTTGCAATTTTTCCCATCGATCTAAATCTTTTTTAATATCTGTCCAAAGTGGGATATAGTTATTCTTAAATAATTTAACATTTTTAGATGTTAAATATATTCCCAAATATTTTACTTTTTCTTCCATCGAATATCCCATTATTTCTCTCAATTTCTCTTGTTGATGATGATCCATATTTTTAGTGAAGACTTTTGTTTTCTGTAAATTCACTTTAAACCCTGCTAATGACCCAAAGTCTTTCAATTTCTGTAACAATGACTCAATTCCATCTAATGGATTCTCCAAGGTAATGACTAGGTCGTCAGCAAAAGCTCTTAGTTTGTAAACTTCTTTTTTAACTCTAATACCATGAATATCGTCATCTTGTCTAATATCTCTGAGTAAAACCTCTAATACCAATATAAATAAAAGTGGAGATAAAGGACAACCTTGTCTTGTACCTTTTTGTATTTCACATGATTTACTAAATTCTCCATTAACAATTATTTTTGCAAATTGAGGAGTATATATTGATTTAATCCACTTAATAAAATTCCCTCCAAAGTCCATATTCTCCAATACTTTGAACATAAAAGGCCAATTTAAATTGCCAAAGGCTTTTTCAGCGTATATTTATAAATATAATATGCTTTTTCAGCGTATATTTATAAATATCAGGGCAGCTTGTTTTTCATTATGTTGTTCCAAGTACTCCAATACATCTAATACATTTCAGACATTGTCTCTTAGGTAAAAATCCTGCTTGGTCTTGATGAATAAAGTTCTTAAGAATGTTTTTCATTCTTTCCACCAATATCGTTGTGAATATCTTATAGTCATTATTCAGTAAAGATATTGGCCTATAATTCTTTGTTGAAGTCAAATCTTGTTGTTCTTTTGGGATCAATGTTATATGAGCTTCTTTCCAAGTCTCCGGCATGGTTCCTGTTTCCAAAATCAAGTTCATAGTCTTCTGTAAAGGTAAGCATATCTCATCCTCAAAGCATTTATAGTAAACTGCTGATAGGCCATACGGTCCAGGTGCTTTTCCACTATTAATTTTCTTAAAAGACTTTACCATTTCCTCCATTGTTATAGGGTTGTTTAGCATTACTCTTTGTTGATCATTAAGAATAATTAATTTTTGCTTACTCAAATATTCATCTATATCAACTGATTTAACATCTTGTTTTTTATATAATTTTGAGTAATAATCATGAAAAGCTTCTTGTATATCTATATTATTCACTAAAACTTTCCCTTCATGTTGTATATTAGAAATTAAACTTTTTTGTCTTTGTTTCCGCAATGTGTAAGCTAACCATCTACCTGGTTTGTTTGCAAATTCAAAATATTTTTGTTTTGTAAATTTCATTTGAGTCTCTATCTCTTGTGTCAATAACATTGACATTTGCTTTTGTAGAAATTTAATTTGAGTCAGCAAGGTATCATCCGTTGGCTTATCTCTTAAACATGCCTCTTTACTTTTAATTTAATCTAAAATCAATTGAATTCTCTCTTGTTTCTTTCTCCTCATTTGAGCATTATATTGGATAAAGTAACCCCTCACATAAGCTTTACTGGCATCCCATACAGTTTGAATATTAGTACCCTTATTTAAATTTAATTGGAAATATTCTCTTAACTTTTTTTTTTACATGCATCAACTATATCATTTTTCTGAAGGATTGACTCATTTAATCTCCATCAGAATATATTCCGTTTTCCTTTAAAAGTCAACATTACAGGATTGTGGTCCGAGAGTGTCTTAGGTAATATTTCAACTTTACCAATGTCCATCATTAAACTTTTAGAAATCAAAAACATGTCTATTCTGGAAAATGACTTAAATTTCTCTGAATAATATGTATATTCTCTAGAATTCCCATTCATGAGTCTCCAAATGTCTTGTAAGTCCAATATTTCTTTCATTTCGAAAAATGTTTGTGGTAGTTTTCCCTGTGTATGCTTCACTTCTTTTTGTGAATGTCTATCCTCCCTTGGATGAATTACCCCATTCCAATCGCCCATAAGACACCAATTTTCATATGGTAGGTCCAAAAGTTTGTCCATTAAATTTTTGTAAAAAATTCCTTTGTCCATATTTGGTGCATAAAGTCCAATAATCAGTGTTTTAGTTCCTTGTATATTAATTTCTACTGCAATATATCTTCCTTCATCATCAGTCAATATCAGCTTTGGATTCAGCTTCGGTTGTAAATACAAAACTACCCCCTTAGTTTTTTTTAATCCAGCTGAAACTTCTCCAAGTTGTTTTTTAATTAGGTACTTAATGTCTTTTTTACAAATATGAGTCTCTTGTAAACAAATAATATCCAATCTCAGTTTTTTCAGAAAATAAAAAGTTTTCCTTCATTTTTGAGGAGAATTTATGCTATTAATGTTCCATGTTAAGTATTTGTACTCCATAGATGTTTTGATGTTTACAAACCTTTTTTCAAGTCCAATCCTGCAGCTCCCATCTCAGATAGATATTCACTCATCTCTTTGTCTTCTGACGTCTCTCCTTTTTCTTCCAAGTCTCCGGATGCATCACACATTTCTGCCTTATATTTCTCTAGGAATGCTTTTGCTTTTAGAATAGAAGTTATCTTGAACCTTTGCCCTTTGAATGTGAAAGTTACACCTTCTAGTCTCTCCCATCTAAATGGGATATTATGTTGCTTTAATTTATCAGTAAGGAAAGAAAAATCTTTTCTTTTTCTTAATATTCTCAAAGGTATTTCTTTTAGTACAATTATTTCTTTCCCTTCTATATTTAATCTAGTATTGTAATGTTTCTTCAAAATTTGCTCTTTTGTAACTTTTTTTCACAAAGTATATCAATATGTCTCTAGGTACTTTCTTTTCCCTAGCATAGCATGAGTTTACTCTAAAAATTTTATCTATTTCCAAATCTAAATCTTGTTCTCTCATCTCTAGGAATTTGGAAAAAGCAGAAACAATCCTTTCTCTTACATCTTCATTTGGTTGTTCTGCAACCGCTCTCAATCTCAGAATATGTTCTTTCTCTCTCATTTCTGCTAGAGCAATAGCATCTAAATTATGTTCAATATCTTTAGTGGTAACTTCTGAACATAAAAGGCCAATTTAAATTGCCAAAGGCTTTTTCAGCGTATATTTATAAATATAATATGCTTTTTCAGCGTATATTTATAAATATCAGGGCAGCTTGTTTTTCATTATGTTGTTCCAAGTACTCCAATACATCTAATACAATTTTTCCATCTGTCCTTGCATGTCTTTAAATTCACAACCTCCTTGACTACCTGCACTTCTTTTTTAAATGTTTTGTTAAAATATCAGCTTTCATATCCTTCGAGTCACAATATTTTAATATGACCTCACCTCTGGCTATAAAATCCTCAACATGATGAAAACAAATGTCTATATGTTTTGTTCTGCTTCTGCAGCCCTCAGATAAAGCCATATGAATGCAAGCCTGGTTATCTTCATAAACAGTTATAGGTTTGTGTAAAATGATACCTATATCCTTTAAAAGCTGTTTGATCCAAACAATTTCATTACATATTTGCACTAAACTGTAGAATTCAGCTTCAGCGGTGGAAATTGCAACTATGGTTTGTTTTCTAGAATACCAAGCAATTGTAGAATCAGCAAATTGAATTATAGCTCCAGAAGTGGACTTACAATCAGTAAGATCTCCAGCCCAATCTGAGTCAACATAAGCTTCTAATTTTTCTGTTCCACCAGCAGATAGTTTTAAACAGTAATCCTTAGTACCTTGCAAGAAAAATCCTTTTTAATCCAGATTTCACAACAGACATTGGATTTTCTACATGTCTGCTCAAAATTGACACTGCATTTGCTATATCTGGTCTTGAGTGATTTGCAATGTACAGCAAGCTTCCAATGGCAGATCTAAAACCATCTGCATCAGGTGACTCAGCCTCCCCCTCCTCCTTTTGAAATTCAGGAAGCATGGGAGTTGAGACAGACTTACATTCCTGCATATTAAAATCCTCTAGCAGTTTTTTAATCTTACTACTTTGGCTTATCAGAAAACTTCCATCCTCTTCTCTCTGTATTTGCAAGCCTAAATAATTTATAACTTCCCCAAGATTTTTAAATGTGAAATTGCTTTGCATACAAGCGTCAAAATCATGTCTTTGCTTATCTGATGATGTAAGTAACAATAAATCATAAACATATAAACATAAATATATAAAACCTTGCTTGCCTTTCTTTACATAAACACATTGATCTGCTATCCCTTTTTAAGTGTACATCTGTTGAGTAGATAAACATTGAATATAAGTTTCCGCTTTTTTTCTAAAAATTGATACAATGTATTAACCTTAAGGTATATCCTTGGTGAACAGATTTACAGTAATTAGTTTGATCAAGAAGAAATTATATTATTGATGCATGATCAGTGGCCTTGAGGTGCATGTAACCCTTCAATATCTTAACTGTGACCACACCACCCCTAAGCCTTCGCAAAAGGTCTTGCTTAACTATAATTGTGAAGTGACCAAAGGAAGAAATGATAAAATACAGCCATTCAAGCTGGAGTCAAATATCAAATGGTATACTGCCGAGCTCTGTGCTGTTCAACATATTTATGAATGACTTGGATGAAGAAATAGAAAATATGATTATCACATTTGCAGATCACAAAGGTAGGGGGACAGAAAACCCTTTAGAGGACACTATCAAGGTTCAGGAAGATCTTGATAAACTGGAACAATAGGCAGAACCAGTAAGATTAATTTCAACAAGTTCAGAATCTTACATTTGAATATGAAAAATCAAAGGCATGAGTGTAAAAGGGGGGGACATTACTGGGAAACAATACATGCAAAAATATCTAGTGAACTTCAACCAACTGGGTGACACTGCTCTGAAAATGTAAATGTGATCTTTTGTTTGTTTGTTTATTCATTCAGTCGCTTCCGACTCTTTGTGACTTCATGGACCAGCCCACGCCAGAGCTTCCTGTCGGCCGTCACCATCCCCAGCTCCCCCAAGGTTGAGTCCATTACCTCCAGAATATCATCCATCCATGTTGCCCTTGGTCGGCCCCTCTTCCTTTTGCCTTCCACTTTCCCTAGCATCAGCTTCTTCTCCGGGATATCCTGTCTTCTCATTATGTGGCCAAAGTACTTCAGTTTTGCCTTTAATATCATTCCCTCAAGTCTGGCTTTATTTCCTGGAGTATGGACTGGTTTGATCTTCTTGCAGTCCAAGGCACTCTCAGAATTTTCCTCCAACACCACAGTTAAAAAGCATCTATCTTCCTTCGCTCAGCCTTCCTTATGGTCCAGCTCTCGCAGCCATAGGTTACTACAGGGAATACCATTGCTTTAACTATGCGGACCTTTGTTGTCAGTGTGATGTCTCTGCTCTTAACTATTTTATCAAGATTTGCCATTGCTCTCCTCCCAAGAAGTAGATGTCTTCTGATTTCCTGGCTGCAGTCAGCGTCTGCAGTAATCTTTGCGCCTAGAAATACAAAGTCTGTCACTGCCTCCACTTTTTCTCCCTCTATTTGCCAGTTATCAATCAAGCTGGTTGCCATAATCTTGGTTTTTTGAGGTTTAACTGCAACCCAGCTTTTGCACTTTCTTCTTTCACCTTCGTCATAAGGCTCCTCAACTCCTCCTCGCTTTCAGCCATCAAAGTGGTATCATCTGCATATCTGAGATTGTTAATGTTTCTTCCAGTGATTTTAACTCCAGCCTTGGATTCATCAAGCCCAGCACGTCACATGATGTTTTCTGCATACAGGTTGAATAGGTAGGGTGAGTATACAACCCTGCCGTAGTCCTTTCCCAATCTTAAACCAGTCAGTTGTTCCGTGCTCTGTTCTTACCATTGCTACTTGGCCATTATACAGATTCTTCAGGAGGCAGACAAGATGACTTGGTATCCCCATACCACCAAGAACTTGCCACAATTTGTTATGATCCACACAGTCAAAGGCTTTAGAATAGTCAATAAAACAGAAATAGATGTTTTTCTGAAACTCTCTGGCTTTCTCCATTATCCAGCAGATACTGGCAATTTGGTCTCTAAAATGTGATCTTAGGCTACATCAATTTATTGTCAAAATCTAGGTATATCATATTCCTCTATATTTTGCATTAGTTAAACAATGCTGCGCCACATTTTAGGAACCACATTGACAAGCTAGAATGTGTTTAGAGAGGAACAGCAAGCAGATAAGAAGCCTGGAACAAAATATGTATGAGAAACAGTTGGAGGTTTTGGGTAAGTTAATTCTGAAAAGAGAAGATTATGAGGAGATAGGGTAGCTGTTTTCAAGTATCCAAAGGGCTGTTGCGTTGAAGTCAGTCCAGAAGTGTTCAAAGTTGTTCCAGAAGACCAGACAGAAAAAAATGGGTTTAAAGGATAACATTCTTAATGGTAAGTACTGTTCAAAAATTGGAGCAACTGCCTAAGAAGCTTATGGAGTCTTCTTCACTGGAAGTGTCTAAACAGAGACCAGATGTCTATGTCTTGGGGACCAAGTGATTTCCAAGGTCCCTTCTTAAACTAGGGAATCTTCTACACTGATGAATACTCATGAATGGTGAAGATTTAGGTTTCCTCTATTCATACAGATCATGCAGAAACAAGACTACTCTTGTTTGCTTTTCCCATCTTCTCAGTTTCTTCCTACTTCCCAACAATAACATGTGACTGGAGCAATCGTTACTTACGCTGCCCCAGATTTCTTCAGCAAGCTGAGAAAGGTTGTGTACGGAATTCAGTCGGCCTTTCTTTTACTGAATTTCTTGTCCCATGCCCAAAGTAATGGGCAGCATTACAGGAAAAAACCCAACTGACATCTTGTGTAGAACAGTTACTGTTGTGACATTGAGGCCTATGCTAAATTTCAAATATCTTAACTAGGAAAAAGGCAGGAATGAGCTGGAAAATTTTGCTGCCAGGTTATATTTCATTTTTAGGTGATAATGAGATACTTACTTTACAAAACTGGAATAAGATAAGAAAACATACAATTGCATGCAGTATTATTGCCTATGGAAAATCTCCATTATTTTTATAGATGACATTTGCCCATCTTTAATTAAATTAAGAATGTATCTGGGAAATGTAGTTGAGAAATGCAGTGTGCTATTGTGTAGGACTTTGTATTGAATAAATAACGTCAAACACTACAGAAATGCTAGTCTTAGAGCTGATTTTATGTATTAATTGTGCACTTCTTTCTGTTTCTTGATTGTTTCTGCTTGATTTCATATTGTATGTTTTATGCTGTTATTCATAATATTAAAATGCCTCCATCACTAAACTTCTTAAGAGAAACATACCTGACTTGGCACTTCATCTATCACAAGACAGAATTACCAAGAACCTAATTTAGTTATATGTATTTTTAATTAATCTCTCTCCAATAGAATATCATATGTGATTCCAATGAAATTGCTCCATTATCATTCTAGAAGGCCATAAATGAATGTAATTCACCTTCTTTCAGTAGCTTCTTATGAGTTAGTCAAGAGTGAGTTGGGGCTCTTAGACTTCTGGTGGAAAATGGCGGACTGACCAGCTGTGTCTGTGAGCTCCATGGGCAGAACTGGCATTTTTCGGGCTCAGGCTGGTTTCTCCTGAAGCCCAGGATCGTTTTTCCAGAGTAAGGAAAATGATAGGAATCATCCCATCTGTCCTCCGGACAGCGAATTGTAGCCAGGAGATTGTAAACAGCATCTGCGATCGATGGGTAAGAGTTCGCCAGGAGGCTGGGACATCATCATTTCCAAGCCACGCTGCAGCCTTAAAGGGACATTAAGTCCAGCCACCCCATTTCTAAAGCACCCGATTTGTATTTTTAAAAGTATTTTTACCCTAAGAGAGGCTTTCTAAATTAAGGAGAAAACATCTCTCTTGGTGCTTATCATTATTTTTGTGATTAATTTTTCTAAAATTCTTTTTAAGCTTTGGATTTTGCTTACCATCCAATTCTGAGGAAGGTTGAGAGTATATTATTGTCTCCCTGTTATTATTTTTGTGCTAATTTTGAAGATTTTAGCATTTTTCCTACATGTTGAATCTGCTGTTCTGAAACTTTCACTTTTGTGCTACTACTTTCTCTGGGGAACTGTTTGCTATCTTATCTTAACTCTGTTCGGAAAATTTCCATTACCTTTCACTTCTTCTGGTTAAGTATCTAGGGGACACCATAATTCACTGCTTCAGAAATGGAGGATCTTAACCAATCAGGCCGGTCCCAATCGGTGGTGGTGGGGAGCGAGAGATCCGACCCTCGGCCCCTCCTTTGTGGGGTGCTGCAGGGTTTGGTTCTCTCTCTGCTCCTCTTCAACTTCTACATGAAACCACTGGGTGAGATCATCCGTCACCACGGGATGAGCTATCATCAATACGCTGATGATACCCAATTATACATCTCCATCCTGGGTGATGTAAGTGATGCTGTGACTGCCCTCTCTCAGTGCCTGGGGGCTCTGGGGGTCTGGATGGGTAACAAAAGGCTTCAACTGAACCCTGGTAAGATGGAGTGGCTGTGGGTTAATGGCTCCTCTGTATCTGGGAAATTATCTTTAGTTCTGGATGCGGTTGCACTGCCCCAAACAGACCCAGTGTGGAATCTGGGGGTCCGAAGAGCAGGTGGCAGTCATGGCCAGGAGGGCCTTTGCTCAACTTCATGTTGTGCACCAGTTACACCTTTTCCTGGATCGGGAAGCCCTCCATACAGTCACTCATGCCCTGGTCATCTTCCATATAGACTATTGCAATGCGCTCTACATGGGGCTACCCTGAAGTGTATCTGGAAGCTACAGCTGGTCCAGAATGCGGCCACGTGGGCAATTCTTGGTATCCCAAGATCGGCACATGTAATACCTTTCCTGCGTGAGCTGCATTGGGTACCACTTTGCTTCTGGGTCCAATTCAAAGTGTTGGTGATCACCTTTAAAGCCCTACATGGCATGGGTCCAGGTTACCTGAGGGACCGTCTCATCCCCATTACATCGACCCATCCCACCCGATCATGTAGAGAGGGCATATTACAGACCCCGTCTGTAAGAGAATTCCATTTTGCGGGGTCCAAGAAGCAGGCCTTCTCTGCAGTGGCTCCCTCCCTGACTCTGCTACCTCGCTTGGGGAGGGAAGGGGATTAGTCATTCTTGGGGATGGCTGGTGCCTTAGAGTGCTCCCCACATATATGTGAACTAAATGAGATCTTTCACTGCCATCTGGATTTTATTTTTTATTTTTATTTTTATTATTTTTTATTTTTATTTTTATCTTGTATTTGTATTTATATTTTATATACTATTGATGGTTATGGTTTTTAAATTGTTAGCTCTATTGTAAACCACACAGTCCCTCTTCTGGGGGGAGATGGGCAGTGGCAAAATTTGAAAAATAAATAAATAAATAACCAGGCTTTTTCTGAACTTCATCGAGACATGAAAGCAGATATCAAGCAGATTCTTTCTGATTCCTGCCAAGTTATTGTGCAAGACATTCGGAGCATTGTGGAAAATATGTATGTCGTTTGTTAGCCGAAGAGCCAACGTTGTCCGAAGACGCTTCCATGGTCATGTGGCCGGCATGACGTGTGTGGAACACTGTTACCTACCCACCAAAGTGGTACCTATTAATCTACTTGCATTTGCATGCTTTCAAATTGCTAGGTTGGCAAGAGCTGGGGCTAGTGCGGGAGCTCACTCCGTCACGCGGGGCTAGGGATTCGAACCTCCGAACTTGCGATCTTCCGATTGACAAGCCTGCCGTCTTACCCACTGAGCCACCATGCCCCTAAACAAACAAAGCACATTATGAAATTACACAATATCTTCAAATCCATGGAAGACATAAAAGGACACATACTTTCATGATGTTTTAGGAGAACGTGGAACTCATTTCATTGACTGAACTGACTAGCCTTTTTTACTTTAATAAAACATTTTCTCTTTAGAAGTTTATTTGCAACTTGGATTTATTTAATTTATACTTTTTTGTCCTAAAGAACAATCTGTCTGAAACATTAATTTAACATTTATCCAAAATTCTTGGCTTTTTTCCCCTGAATGTTCAGACTGACATTGTTTTATATTTTAAATGTTTGATCAAGCTATTTCAAAAATGCTGTGCTTATTTTGAAATGTAATTTATACTGTTTCTCATATCTTTCTGTCACTATATGGCAGATTATTCAGTTACCATAGGTACCAGTAAGAACCGCAAGACACAGAGACAAGGAGACAAAATAAAGTGGATAATATTTAGGATATACAATGGCCTTAGATGTTTCTTTGTTGTATAAGTAAGATTTTCACATTAGCTTGAGAATCTATAAGGATAGATGAAAGCTCTTTTTCTATTTCCAAATCTATTTTTCTCTGTTGAAGAAAGTTATTGCTTTTTAAATGGTCTTTTAACACAGTAATTCAACATTAATGTCCCAGGGTGAGGCTGGGAATACCAGCCCACAAAAGCTTTTTTCTGCAGATATAATTCAAGCTAGATGAGATAATACTAAGTGGATGTTGTATACACATTTCATTTCCTCATCTTACTTTCTTCCTTTCCACAGAATAGTAAATTTCTTCACTCAGTTAATGGTTTACCTCACGTAGAGAATACAACATAGGTCACCTCAAGAGACCAAAAATAAGACAGAAAAAGAACCATTGTAATGAGGAACAAAAATATCTGCTGATATGAATCCTCAAAATAAAAAATATTTTCCAAACCAAGTGCAATTCTGGATTCTGGTTGGAATTATCTGTGCTGGATGATTCCATTGGCAGAAGGAAGTTGATTTTTGGCAGCCTTCCTCATCTGCTGATTAACATCACAAACTTTGTATCTGGAAGAAATTCTCCAGAAAAGTATGGATGGTCGTAATGGGTTCTGTAGAGTAATGGAGGAATTCCTTAAAATAACCCACCCATCCCCTTCCTTCAGTAGAAAGATTCTACTTGATCACATTTCCTCCTGTCAAGGGAAGAAGCTCTTCTGTATCCTGTGGATCAATTCCAAATCGAGTCCTAATATATGCATGAATATGTTATTATTTATTCTTCCAAATCCCTCACTGAAAGCATAAACTTACTGGCCTGAAACAAACCTATTATTATTTTGTCCCAAATGCAATGTTTCATAATAAAGGAATCATATATACTATGTATGTATGTATATAAAAAAATTCCCTTCTCACCCCTATGGGTGGTATGTGTCTTCCTCAACCTCGGGTCCTCTACCAGAGGCCTGGGAGTTTGAGGGTTCTGCACAGTATCTTAGCACTGCACTCTTCTGGACAGAGAGCTCTGATGTTTCTCCTGGGATCTGTTGGATCCACTCTTCCAGCTTAGGAGTCACAGCCCCGAGTGCTCCTACCATCACTGGGACCACTTGGGCCTTCACTTTCCACATCTTCTCCAGTTCCTCCTTCAGGACCTGGTACTTCTCCAGCTTCTCATACTCCTTCTTCCTGATGTTGCTGTCACTTGGCACCGCTACATCTATCACCATCGCTGTCTTCTGGTCCTTGTCTACTACCACGATGTCTGGTTGATTGGCCAGTACCTGCCTGTGTCCCACAGGATCTTAGCCCTGTAATTCTCCACAACCTTCTGTGGAATCTCCCATCTGGACTTTGGAGGGTCTAGCCCATACGCTGTGCAGATGTTCCTGTACACAATGCCAGCTACTTGGTTGTGCCGTTCAGTGTATGCTGTTCCTGCCTGCATCTTACACCCTGCCACTATGTGTTGGACTGTCTCTGAGGCCTCTCTGCACAGTCAGTACCTTGAGTCCTGTCTAGTGTGGTAGACCCCTGCTTCTATGGATCGGGTGCTTAGTTCTTGTTCTTGTGCTGCTATGATCAGTGCCTCAGGGCTGTCTTTTAGTCCAGCCCTTTCCAGTCACTGGTAGGATTTCCCAAGGTCAGCCACCTCAGCTATCTATCGATGGTACATCCCATGCAGGGTCTTGTCTTGCCATGGCACTTCCTCTGCTTGATCTTCCTTCCATGTCTCCTGCTGCTTCAGGCATTCTCTCAGCAGCTCATCTTTAGGTGCCATCTTACTGATGTACTCCTGGATGCTCTGGATCTCATCCAGGACAGTGGCTTTGACACTCACCAGTGTGTGTGTGTGTGTGTGTGTGTTGTTAATAATGTCATCCTTGACTTTACTAGCCAATGATAATATTAAATTTTGTATAATTTCAGGGGCAAAAGAATTTAGATTTTTTATTACTTTATATTATATAGTTTTAACATGTACATTTTAAACAATTGTTTTTACACATTATTTTAAGTGCTTGAATTTTATTATAAACTTTTAGATTTTTTTAAAATGGGTCATGATGTATAGATTTTTTTTAATATGAATGACTAAGTGAGTGAAATATGCAGAGAAAGTACACATTTCTTCATTATCAGCTTTTCTTCCTACTGAACAAAGGACAGCTTTGATTGTCACAACATTATTTCTAATGTCCACAATATAAATAGTCATGAGATTCCAAAATGTTATCACTGAGTGATACAAATCTGTCTCAGCAATATGCATCTTGCTTTCTCCCTCCCCTCCCCCCCGCATATTTTTTGGGGAAAAACCTCATGAGAAAAACATATGATAATGTGACCTGTGGCAATATATCTCAGCATTTCTGCCTCTAATATAGAAAGCAGGGCTATCCATAAAGGTAGAAAGTGAATCTTTAAACATTTGGGGAATTTATTGGATCATCATCATAAATATGCTGAAATACAACTTGGCAAAACTCCTCCTGTTGAGTTTTTAATAATAAACAGAAAATGTATATATTGCAAACAGACTACAATATAATTTTTGAAAGCTCTTTTGATATATAAATCAGATGGGTTTTCCTTGATTATAAGACAACCAAATATAAAATTACATGCAAGCCTAATAAGCATTTTTATGCATGTGCTCCTTTGGCCTAATGTAGAATGGTGCTAATACAGCTCAGAATTAGGTATTGGGGAATGTATTTGCACTACTTATTACAAGATTTGATTAGCACCCAATTTAGGAAATTGATTTGACTCAGATGCATCTGAGCTCACATTTGACATGGGCATCAATTGGGTCTTATTTCAGAATGAACCAGGCCTCTCCATTGGCTTTCATTAGAAATCACAAACAGTGGTACTCTCTTTTGTGTTTTGGATAGAAATGTGTGTCATTTGTAGGTGTAGTTGCCCATTCCAATAAAGAGAAGATGCTCACAGTTTCAGGTTCCAGAACAGGATTGGTAGGCTGACCATATTTCCTTCAGACAAAAACGGGACATTTGGGATGGCAAAACGGGACAGGGACTTATGCCACCATGCCGGCCTCCAAACCCCGCCCCCCAGTCCACACAATTGGCTCCCACCTGCAAACCCTGCCCCCGCCCCACACAATTGGCTCCCACCTGCAAACCCCGCCCCCATCAACA
This sequence comes from Charina bottae, assembly GCA_023362775.1. NCBI lineage: Eukaryota > Metazoa > Chordata > Lepidosauria > Squamata > Charinaidae > Charina > Charina bottae. The sequence continues at coordinate 244,606,180 of JALMGJ010000002.1, forward strand.
TGATTGGCTCGGATTTTAATTTTTTTTTATTTTTAAAGGTTTTTTTTTCTGGTGTGTTTGGGGGAGGCCGGAGTACACACACTGTGCACACAGCACCGTCATCGGCTGGGGAACAAGGGGCGGGGATGGAGGGGATGGAGGCCCACCACTGCCCCATCCCCCTTGGGCTTGGCCGAGGGAGGGAGGAGAGTCGCTGCTGCTGCCACCGCCGCAGAGCAGAAGAAGCAGGAGGAGCTGGATGCGCTCGGCTGCTTCAGCCACACCACTCCGCCCCTTGCTGCCCGCTGAAGCTCCCCAGGGTGGCCGGCTCCTGCTTCTCCTGCTCGGCAGCCCGACAACTCTCCTCCCTCAGCCAAGCCCGATCAGATGCACATACACACATTTTTCTTCTTATATCTCTTTTTTTCCCCCGCCCCCCCTATGTTTGTATTTTTATTTTTATAGTTTATTAATCTCTACTTAATATTATATTCTTTTTGAATATATATAAAAGAAAGAAGAAAAATGTAAATCAAGTATTTACACAATTTTTTGTTAAGAAAACTGGAGGTATTTTAATGACTTTTTGTATTGTATGGTAAAGATGTATAAGTCAAAAATTGAATTTGAAATAAATACTTAATAAATCAGTAATATAACATAAGAGAAGAAAAAGAAAATAGTGATAAGGTTAGAAATAGATATATATAAATAAAGTAGTTAGAAAGGGTTAGAGGAAGAAGAAGGGAAGAGGGAAACGGAAAATAATTTAGAATAAAGATATGTTATATGAAATATATTAGATAATGAATATTATAAATCAAATGTAAATATGTATACGTAAATGTAGTTATTGTTATGTGTTACATGTTTTGTTTATGTTGAATGTAAATAAAATTAAAATTTTATATTAAAAAAAAAGTTGCACACACACACACCCACACACTCACAGGACAGACTGCCCTCGGCAGGAGCCGGCTGCACTGAGGGGCTTCAGCCACACCACTCCGCCCCTCACCACCCACTGAAGCCCCCCAGCATGGCCAGCTCCTGCCAGGGCAGTCTGTCCTGTGAGTGCGTGTGTGTGTGTGCGCGCGCATCTGATTGGGCTTGGCCAAGGGAGGAGAGTTGTCGGGCTGCCGAACAGCAGCCGGCCACGCTGGGGGGCTTCAGCAGGTGGCAAGGGGAGGAGTGGTGTGGCTGAAGCCCCCCAGCGTAGCTGGCTCCTGCTTCTTTTGCTCGGCGGCGGCAGCGGCAACAACTCTCCTCCCTCGGCCAAGCCCGATCAGATGCACACACACACACACACACTCACAGGACAGACTGCCCTCGGCAGGAGCCAGCCACACTGAGGGGCTTCAGCCACACCACTCCGCCCCTCGCCACCCGCTGAAGCCCCCCAGCATGGTCAGCTCCTGCCAGGGCAGTCTGTCCTGTGAGTGTGTGTGTGTGTGCATCTTATCGGGCTTGGCCAAGGGAGGAGAGTTGTCAGGCCGCTGAGCAGAAGCAGGAGCGGCCACCCTGGGGAGCTTCAGCGGGCAGCAAGGGGAGGAGTGGTGTGGCTGAAGGAGCCGAGCGCAGCCGGCTTCTCCTGCTCAGCGGCCCGACAACTCTCCTCCCTCGGCCAAGCCCGATCAGATGCGCACACATACACACACACGCACCCCATACCGTCTTTCTCCAGCCTCCCCATGACCAAATGCACCCGCACCTGTTGCAGGGAGGCTGGAGAAAGAGGGTGTGGGGTGCGTGTGTGTGTGTGTGCGCACGCACGATTACGCTGAGCAAGTAATCTGTGCACGCACACACACACGCACACACACACGTGCACGCACACACACGCACGCATCCTCTTTCCACAACCTTCCCGTGCCTGCTTTCCCTGGCCTCACCACTGCTGGGCAAACAATCTCAGGATCAGGTAAGGAGGCAGGAACCTGGACTGTGGTGCTGCTTCTGCTGCTGGGATCGCACGTGGCAACTGGGCTTCCAGTTGCCGCACTGATAGGGCCTCTTCCGGGCTGCCTCCAATGGCAAGTCCGGCTCCAGTCCTCCTTCCTGTCTTCCTGTCCTCCTTCCCGCCGGGTTTAAAAAAGGGACAAAATTGATATTTTGAGCAAAACGACGGGACGGTTGAAAAATGCTAAAATAACGGGACTGTCCCATTCAAAACGGGATGTATGGTCACCCTAAGGATTGGGCTAGATACATGTATGTATGTATGTATGTATGTATGTATTTATTTATTTATTTATTTGATTTATCACTGCCCATCTCCCCCACGGGGGACTCTGGGCAGTTTACAAAAAGAGTATAACTCATTAAAATACAATTATAAATAGATTAAAATACATCTTAATTAACAATTTATAAATATAATAAATATAGTAAAATCCAAATGGCACAATCTTCTTAAGTCCATGGGGAGGGCACTCCATGGCCACCCTAAGGCACTAGCCATCCCCAAGAGCGTACTTTCTCCGTCCCGCCCCAAGCATATTTACACAACCAGGTTTTAAGATTTTTCCAAAAGTCCAGGAGTGAGGGGGACTGTCTTATCTCCAGGGGAAGGATATTCTATAGGGCAGGGGCTACAGCAGAGAAGTCATACTTCTGTGACCCCGCTAGATGGAATTCTTTAACTGATGGGGTCCGTTACCGTCTGTAGCATGCCCTCTCTGCATGTCTGGGTGGGACGGGATGATAAAATGGGGATGAGACGGTCCCTTAGGTAACCTGGTCCCATGCCATGTAGGGCTTTAAAGGTAATAACCAACACCTTGAATTGGACCCGGAAGCAAACTGGAACACAGTGCAGCTCGCGCAGCAGAGGTGTTACATGTGTCCTCCTTGGGACATCTAGAATTGTCCATGCAGCTGCATTCTGGATCAGCTGTAGCTTCCAGATATTCTTCAAGGGTAGCCCTGGATCAGCTGTAGCTTCTGGATATTCTTCAAGGGTAGCCCCATGTAAAGCGCGTTACAGTAGTCTATGTGGGAGATAACCAGGGCATGAGTGACTGTTGGAAGGGCCTCTTGATCCAGAAAGGGGCATAACTGGTGTACAACACGAAGTTGAAGAAAGGCCCTCTTGGCCACGACTGCAACCTGCTCTTCAAGCTGGAGTTGTGAGTCCAAGAGGACCCCCAAGTTATGCACCGGGTCTGTCTGGGGCAGTGCAACCCCATCCAGCACTAAAGATGACAATTTCCCAGACGCCGAGGAGCCATAAATCTACAGCCACTCCGTCTTACCAGGGTTCAGTCAAAGCCTGTTTTTCCCCATCCAGGCCCCTACAGCCCCCAGGCACTTGGACAGGGTAGTCACTGCATCACTTACTTCACCTGGGATAGAGATGTATAATTGGGTATCATCAGCATACTGATGATACCTCACCCCATGGTGATGGATGATCTCACCCAGCGGTTTCATGTAGATGTTAAAATGGAGCTGAGAGAGTACCGAGCCCTGCGGGACCCCACAAAGAAGGGCCCGTGGGCTGGATCTCTCGCTCCCAATCAACACCAATTGGAACCGGCCTTGGATGAAGGAGGTGAACCAGTGTAAAACCACGCCTCCCACCCCAAACCCCCTGAGCTGCTCCAGAAGGATACCGTGGTCGACAGTATTGAATGCCGCTGAGAGGTCAAGAAGAGTGAGAATGGATGTACTGCCTCTATCTCACTCCCACCAAAGATCATCCATAAGTGTGACCAATGCAGTTTCCGTCCCATGACCAGGCCTGAAACCTGACTGAAAGGGGTCTAGATAATCCGTTTCCTCCAGAATCCTCTGGAGCTGCAACGCCACCACCTTCTCAACCACCTTCCGCAAAAAGGGGAGGTGGGAGACTGGATGAAAATTATCCAGTATAGTAGGGTCCAGCGATGGCTTCTTGAGGAGGGGGAGCACCAGCGCTTCCTTGAAAGCTGCCGGGAACACCCCCTCACTCAAGGATGTATTTACCATCGCTTGGACCCAACCACAAGTCACCCCCCGGGCTGCTTTCACCAGCCAGGAGGGACAAGGATCTAATTGACAGGTGGTGGCATTTACAGACCGGAGGACTCTGTCCACTTCCTCAGGTCCAACAGGGTTGAACTGTTCCCAGATAACAAGGCAAGTATGTTCCCTGGGTATCTCCCCAGACTCTGTCTCATGCTTGGAGTCTAACGTGGAGCGGATCCGAGCGATTTTATCCTGCAAATGCTCAGAAAATTCCTCAGCATGGCCCTGCAGATGGATCTCTGACTCCCCTTTCCCTAAAAGGGATCAGGTAATCTTAAACAGGGTTGCTGGGTGGCATTCTGCGGATGCAATAAGAACGGAGAAATATTGACGTTTCACCGCTCTTACCGCCACAAGGTAGGCCTTAATTGCTTGCTCTAGCTTGTGTTTGGTCGGATTCAGTCTTTGTCTTACTCCAGCAGTGCTCTAGGCATCTCTTAATCCTCTTCAGAACCCTCAGCTCCTCCGTGAACCAGGGAGAATGTTGGGTTCGACTGGACAAGAGAGGCCACACAGGCGCCATCCTGTCAAAGGCCCCGGCTGCCTCTCTATTCCAGGCAGCAGCCAGAGCAACCATTTATGCATGCCTGCACTTACTTCTAGGGACTGGCAAATCACTTCTTTTATTTCATGGCACAGAAGATAAGATTTTCATGTATCCTTTCCATTTCATTAAGGTCAATAAATTCTGCCAAATTTAAGGTGGATAGATGCAGTTGTTGTGCAAGAACATTCTTTTTATTTCAGGGATGTTCAGCAAGGGATTTACTTGTTTTCTGATCTTTTACAAAGTGATCTCTATGAATTGGTGTTCATCATAGTGGTGCCTTTAGGGAAGAAATCTGATAATAAAAGGTTTGGTTCAAATATATGTCTGTACATGTATATAAAACATACCTAAACACAATTGCTGAGGTATTCATTTCTTTATCCTTTATCCTTTGGGGCATGGATACAGAGTAGAAATATGCTTAAGTTCATACAGGCTGGGAGAAAATTAGGTGCATGCTATATGAATGAACAACATGACACCTATTTTGTCAGTGAAACAAGGAAGAAGGCTGAAAGCTTGCAGATCATATCATTTTTCAGTGTCCTCTAGATCAAGGGGTTATGGACAAATTCCTCCCCTGGTCATCTCCTAGGGCTGTGGTAGCTTTCTTTATCTAAGGCTATTAAGCTAAGGTAGTTAAAAGGTATTATTTGTTTGTTTGTTTGTTTGTTTATCAAATTTTTATCACCGCCCATCTCCCTCCACAGGGGGTTTACAACAAAATGATCTATTAAAACAATAATCATAAAATACAAGTACAGTATGTGAAATATAGAATTATTAAATAGTTATAAAATAAGAATAATATCCAAGTGGCAGAAAGATCTAATACAGTCCATGTGTGTGAAGAGCACTGTAAGGCACTAGCCATCCCCAAGCGTAACTATTCCCTCCCGGCCCCAAGCAAGGTGGCAGAGCCAAGTTTTCAGGTTCCTCCGGAAGGTCAGGAGCGATGGGGCTAACTTCACCTTCAGGGGCAGGATGTTCCGAAGGGCGGGAGCTACTGCAGAGAAGGCTCGCCTTCTGGACCCCGCCAGATGGAATTCTTACAGACAGGGTCCGCAACATGCCCTCTCTGCATTGGTGGGATGGCTTGATATATTGGGGATGAGGCGGTCCCTCAGGTAATCTGGTCCCATGCCATGTAGGGGTTTAAAGGTGATAACCAACACCCTGAATTGGACCTGGAAGCAAACCAATACCCAATGCAGCTCGCGCAATAGAGGTGTTATGTGTGTCGATCTAGGGGCACCAACAATAGCTCACGCAGCCGCATTCTGTATGAGCTGTAGCTTCAGGATACCCTTCAAGGGTAGCCCCATGTAGAGTGAGCTGCAATAATGTATATGGGAGATAACAAGGGCAAGAGTGACTGTTTGAAGGGCCTCCCAATCCAGGAAAGGGCGTAACTTTATTTATTAGCATTTCTTTATCAAGGCTTGTAAGGAGAAGGGGCAAAGAGAAGCCTGCTTTATTTATTTATTTATTTATTTATTTTATATCCCACCTTTATTAACTCAAGGCGGCGAACATACCTAATACTCCTTCCTCCTCCTATTTTCCCCACAACAACAACCCTGTGAGGTGAGTTGGGTTGAGAGTGAGTGACTGGCCCAAGGTCACCCAGCTGGCTTTCATGCCTAAGGCTGGACTAGAACTCACAGACTCCTGGTTTGTAGCCCAGAGCCTTAATTGTTTTGTATCTTTGTTACTCTACTCATGCTATCATTTGGCTTGTTTTGTTACCTCTACAATACAAAACTACAATAATCATTGCAAGCATAGCTAAGGAACATATCCTCAATCTGGTGTTTTCTGATGTGTTGGAACTATAACTATAGTGGGACACGGTGGCTCAACAGGTTAAACTGCTGAGCTGTAGGCTGCAGATCAGAAGGTCTGCAGTTCGAACCCAGTGCAATGAGGTGAGCTCTCGTTGCTAGTCCCAGCTCCTGTCAACCCAACAGTTCGAAAGCTTTGCAAGTAGATAAATGGGCACCACCTTAAGTGGGCTAATTTGCTGGCGTCCTGTCGGGAAGTCGGCACCACCAGAGGAAAGGATCGGAGGAAGATCAAATGGCGGCGGTGACGACGGACCCGGATGCAACAGCTACAGGACGTCAGCAGCCGGCTCAAGGCATCCTGGGAATTGTAGTCCAGAGCCTGGAAGAGTCGGTTCCCTTACCCCCTCCCCTTACGCGCGGTGAAAATGGTGATTTGTAAAAATTGTATAATTAATGTATATATATGCTTGTAAGCCGCCTAGAGTACTCTATTAGGGAGGGGATAGGAGGGGTATAAATACCACAATAAATAAATAAATAAATAAATAAATAAATAAATAAATAAATAAATAAATAAATACAAATTGGAATGATGGCTAGGAATTTGGGAGGTTTAAATCTCAATACACCAGTTCCAGGGAAGTTAGTTTAAGGGTTTAATGAAGCAATAACATAGGGGTGAGAAACCTGTGCCCCCCAGAGGATGTTAAATTACAATATTCAACAGCCCTAGTTACCATGGCCAATAATAAGGGATTCTGGGAACTCCACTGAGGAATATCTGGGATACTGCACTTATTTGGAAATTCCTTACGTTGGGTTCCTACAATGAGCAGAGGATTGGTTTTACTGACCTAAATGGTCTTTTCCAATTCTTTGAGTATATGAATTCTTTAAAGTGCCACAAATTTTTTCAGGCTCATGTTGCAGCTTCATAACCATGGGAAAAGATGTGGCTGCTTCAGTGATTCAAAAAGAGGTGTTTTATTCAGCTCTACTGATTTCTTAAATTGATTCCTTAATGCAAGCTGAATACAACTACATGGATAAGTAAAACATGAACCCGCTTTGTGAAATAATTAATACAGAGATTCTATATTAATGTTACTATTGTGTGAATAGTAGATATCATTTTAGATGGAAACCAATCAGTTTTGGATAAAGTGTGCCAAAGTATAAAAATGTATATCCAACGATAAGAAGTAAACTGCAATAAAAATCTAGTAATCCATTTTTGCATGCATGAATACGCAAACTCAGTTGTTGGCATCTCTAATTAGGACTCTCTTCTATGTCCTGGGACCTTAAAGTCCTCTGGTTAAGAAAAGGTACTTTCTGACAATGATGTTTTATGCTATAGATTGAAAAAACATTGAACATGGCACAGTATATAAAAGACTGACTACATATTATACAAGAGAATATAAATTATAGGGCTGTGCACAATCTGAAAATTATTTGGAAAAAACACTTTGGACTTTATCCAAGTATGGCTTTTCTGTTATTCATTAAAGTAGCCCTTTTTTCATGCTTCTACAGAAGCGTAAAAAAATATGCAGTCAATTCATTAAAGCTAATGTGACTTTTAAAGAAGGTGCACCTTTTTCCAAGCTTGTGCAGAAACCGAGAAAAGAGAGAGGCTATTTTAACAAATAGCAGAGAAATGGTGCTCACATAAGGTCCAATGAAATTCTTCTGAAAAAAATATACAGAGGGTACCAAAAGTCGGGCCCCATAGGCCAATCACAAGATATTTTATTGATTTTTTTTCAGATAAAATGTTACTCTACTTAGGAATGTTCAAAGGTTATGTGCAAAACGAGTAAGAAAGTGTTTAGAAGAAAATGGCAACCAATTTGAAGCTTTAATGTAATTTACATAATAAATTGTCTATGGGCCTGACCTTGTCTATGTGTCTTGACTTTTAGTACACCCTGCATATTACTTTAAGTATGGATAGTCCCAATATGTTATCTTAATGGTCATTAATAGAAAAAAAAAAGGCAATGGAAAATATGAAGATGGAAGGCAAGTACTGTATATAAATATTTAATCCAGGGCTTTCCAAAGTTTTCCTGCGGCGACACACCAACCACTGTTGGTGTGTCGCCGCGGGAAAACCTGGAAGTGACGCTGCCGCTTTCGGGTTTTTGCGCGCCGCGGTTGGCGTGTCGCCGCGGGAAAACCCGGAAGCGCTGATGATGATCAGCGCTTCCGGGTTGTGTGGCGACACACCAGACTGTGTGTGGCGACACACTTTTGTGTCACCACACACAGTTTGGAAAGCTCTGATTAAATCCATACCCAGTCTTTTCTGAAGTTTCTAATGAAACTTCTAATGAGAGGAAGATATGGTTCCTACCCACAGTACATCTCCTGATGCTCTCTATAAGTGTCTTTGGACTTTGAAGAAGTAGAATAGAAGTAGTATTGATGCTTTTGAACTTTGGTGTTGGACTCGTGCGAATACCACGGACAGCCAAGAAAACAAACAAATGGGTCATAGAGCAAATCAATCCAGAATTCTCACTTGAGGCACCACACTCAGGTTTTATTATCATTTTCAATTTTTATATTTATTTAGTTTTTAAACCACCTAATACAGGTAGTACTTGCTTAACAACCACAATTAGGACCAGAGTTTCAGTTGCTAAGCAAAGCAGTCATTAAGTGAATCTGACCTGATTTCACAACCTTTTTTGTGGCAGTCGTTAAGCAAACCATTGAGGGCGTTAAGCAAAACACATGGTCGTTAAGCCTAAGGAAATTCAGTGATTACTTCCTTGTTAGCCATGCCATGAAAATGGGGTTGTTGCATATTTTTAAAAAATGTAATTGAATCAAGAATCACACAGAAATCACATAGATCCAAAATACAGCATTTGTTTATATTTTCAGTTGTGGGTCCCGTTCCCCCCCCCCCCACATTTAACTTAAATTATAGTTTTACAGGGGTTAAGGGTTCACAACAGCATCAAATAATCATTAAGCATTCCTGCGACTTTCTTTCTTCTAGGTGTCAACTTTGCCCTTAATCCTTTTCAGCTTAAATTAGTCTATGGCATTTATCTTGCATCTAACCCCAAGAAAGCCACCAGAATGCAAAGGTAAATTAAAAACTGAGCAAAGAGCTTTGCTTCAACAGTATTACTGACAGACACTAACACTGAATGTACTCTCAGGAAAGACTGGCTTTGACCTTGTCTCTGCCACAACAGTTAATATCAACTGCCCAATACGAGGCTTTTATTGTCAGGCCTTGGAGATAATTCATTTAAATCTCTCGGCAGTCCATCCGCAGTAGAAATGCACAAATAGGGGGCATTTGAAATAGCCTTTGTCGATCAATCATAGCCCCAAAAGGCAGCACCTGAAACTGCAGGCCAGGGCCATTCACGGATAATAGAGTCAGCTCCTCTTTGCTTCATTCCTTCTTTAGGGGCAGATCTGCAAGCTGTGATAGGCTGTAGCCTGCAGATTTAGTCATTCAAAGAGCAGATGGAATCCTTCCTTGACAGAAGGACTACTTATCAATAAGTGTTTCGCCTACCTTTATATGAAAGTCTGGGCTTCCTCATGTGACATTATCCTTTGAATTTTGCTACTGCAGACTTGACCGGGGAAAAAGAACAGGCTTTCTCATGGTAACATTCATATCTGCAGCAGAGTTTCTCCCCGAGACTTCATTTAAATATCACTTTAACATGCACAGTATCAGTATATGTGAAACTCAGTTATTTAAAAGCAAAGACTGATATTAAACATTAATATTTTTCCTCTGTTGCAGTATTGTCAAATATTTTCTGTCTGAGAATCCAAAGGAAAATATTTCTGCCCGAATTAGATTGTGCCTCCATATTTCAATGGATAGATTTGACTGGCAAATCATAATGAGAAAATAATAGCATGACATGCCTTGTATGAATTCAAAATATATTTAATAAGTTCTGAGATATCCACATGGAGCAATGAAAATTTGCAAAGCTTCTAAAGGGACAAAGGGATCAGAATAACAGATTAAAATACCTTTCCCCTTTCCTTAAAATGATGCATACTTTCCCAATGCACGACATAAAAACTGTTAATTAACCATGCTTTATTTTCACTCTTTGAATTCAGTATAAAATAATACCAAAAGATTGCTGATTTTACTAAACATATTTTGGAGATGTCAGATAACTTCAGCAAGATTATCAGAAATGTTCTTAAAATTAGCAAGGATATTTTTAATTAATATAGTCCAAAGGGTCAATAAATGTAAATGGATCAGTAAGTATAGAAAACAATTTACACTCTAACATAGCCAGAAAAATTAATAGATTGTAGCCTAGCGCTGATTAACACAGCGTGAAAAAAAAATAGTGTGGAAAGTATTTTTATACCAAACTATACCTGAGATCTATAACAGATTGGCAATGGGGCCAGGTAGGTGCTCAGTCAAGAGGATGGCCATGGCAAGACCTGTTTGGTCATTCCTCTGCTTCTTGCCCTTCCTATATATGCAGGGAAGGCTAGCCTTGCTGGCTGGCTTCTGTGTGGAGCAGTCTACCAGTGTAGAGAATCAGGGAGATGACCTTGAGGGAAATAGGCAAGCAAAGAGGGCTGAAAAATTCCTTAAGTCCTGGGAAACAAGGTACAGTTGTCCTCGACTTGTGACCATTCGTTTAGCGACCATTTGAAGTTACGACAGCGCTGAAAAAAGTGACTTATGACCTGTCCTCGCACTTACAACCATTGCAGTGTCCCTGTGGTCACATGATCAAAATTTGGGCACTTGGCAACTGGCATGTATGTACGATGGTTGCAGAATCCCGTGGTCACATGATCTCCATTTATGACCTTCCCAGCTGGCTTCCAACAAGCTAAGTCAATGGGGAACCATGTGATTCACTTAATGACCACTGAAAAAGACGTTGTAAAGTCAGGTACAGTCATATAATGCCTCGCTTAATGACTGCACCACTTAACGACAGATTTTCCAGTCCCTATTGTGGTTCGAGCACTACCTGTAGTATTTGGAAAAGACTCCTCCCTATTCACTGGAAGAGGGAGGGGAGGTAAAGTACCATCAGATTCTGTTATTATAGCTAATCTCTATAAAGTATAGTTCTAGTCTTCCTGTGCAGTCTGTTTCCTGATCTGGCCTACCCTGAAGGACTGACATTTTCCTTTTAGGGATTGTTCCCTCCTCAATAGTCCTTGCGACTTTCCATTCTGATGAGGACTACAGAAATGGCCTTGAAGATGAATTCAACAACTATTATGGGAGCATCAGCTTAGCCTGGATAGACAGGAAGGGGGTGAAATAAAAACTCAAGATTGTATAATAGAGAATCTCTGTCAAGTTTTTAAGATTTTGTTATTATACCCTGTAACAATAGTTCCCGTAGTTCTTGTGGTATCTGTTTTCTGATCTGGTCTGTCTCAAAAGGCTGACACATTACTTTCCCAGTTGTTTGCACACATGAATGCTTTCATCTCACATTCCCCTTAAACGCTAACGCAGAGCCTTTCTTTTTTCCTTTTTTCACTTAGGATGCCACTGCAGCTCTGATGCTACAATAATCAAAGCAATAGGAAACACTTTGTCTGTTGTTTCTACATACCTATATAAATCCATGGAAACTTTGTAGCAAGGTAGAACTGATAGTTCAGTTTCATAGAAACAAAGGAGCAAGATTCCTACATTGCAACTTAAAAACATCTTTTTTAAAAAAAAAAGAAGGGAAGGGAAGGGAAGGGAAGGGAAGGGAAGGGAAGGGAAGGGAAGGGAAGGTTGTAACATTGTGGGCAGGAGGTGAGAAAATAAAGAGAACATGATTTACCCAGCATGAGCAGAAACCAAAATGTTTCCAATTTGGAGATGTAAGATTTGAGTGGAGCTTGATATCTGTGTCTGCCTCTGCCGCTAGCTGTAGCTCTGTTTTTTGCTTTCACTATAGATCTATATCCCAGCAGAGAATATAGCCACTCAGCAGCCCAGATGAAACGGCTGCAGAGGGCAGTGACCAGCTGCTGGAGTGGAGGGGATGTGCTGGGCACTGCAGCCAATCAGAGCTGGGGCTGCTTCTAAAATGGAACAAAGCACTGGAGACCATCTCGTTTGAGGGACTTAATGTAGCTCAAGTCAGAAAACAGCACTTTTAAATTGAAGGTGGAAAATATACATACAGGGTGCATTTGCAGTGGGCTGGGAATGGGAGGACAATGTCATCGGTCCCGCACTCAGGAAGTGGTCAGTGTCCTGTACTTATGCAGAAAATATAGGTTTGCCTCATGGAGAAAATCTATCTATGTGGTCACTAGAAGTAAAAAATGACTTGATGGCACTCACTCACTCACTCACTCAATCTGCCTAAGAGACTCATATTGCTCCTCAGGATACACATATTTTTCAGTGTTTTTATGTACAGTATCTTTTTAACTTGGTGTTGTTACTGTTTTTATTGTGGTTTCCTTAAAGTTTCCTTTTTTAAATAAGAACTTGATGGTTGTTGTATTTTATTAAGAGAGTATTAATATGCTGCTGTACCTTTTCTACATGTTCTTTTAAATTGGGCTAGAATTGTCCTTCCAGCAATCTCTTGTTCTTGTGTACCCATTCTCAAAGGAACAAGAGGGAGGGAGGGATGAGAACAACAGTCTATTGTAACTTAATTAGGCTCTGAGGATTCATTTCACTAATTTGAGTCACTGGAAGGAGGATAAAATACAAAAGGAAGGAAACAAGATATAAATAAGTGCAAAAATCTAAACTGCATAAATATATATGAGATACAAGCCGAACAATTTTTGCTTTTAAAAACTATATTCTTGTCAAGCACAGATCTTCCAAAGTTGTTTTTGCATTTGACCAACTATATATGAGCCACCAAAATACTGTGAGGGGGAAAACAGCCTTTTGAAGACTGAGAGATCAGAATGAACAAATGATAATTGTCGAACCCAGATAAGATTCCATTAGGCCACATATCTTCCAAGTTCAATGCTTTTTAAAACCATTATATTCCAAAAGAATATCTAAGTGATACTTACATGTCTTCCATTAAAGTCTCATGGACATTTTGTTCTGTTGCAATTTATTTCATTTTGAATTTTCTCTCTATATAGACAGGGAGAAAAGTGATGGCAAAAATTGAAATATCCACTGCAGCCTCAACTGAAATGGCTGAAACTGGCTTAAGAAACAGACATGAGCAGTTTGGGTGACAAACAGCTTAGGGTGTAGTTTGGAATCACTCTCCATTTTCAATATGTCAGTCCACAATGAACTGTACAGACAGGAGTGATCTATTGAGAAAAACCTAATTAATCCGACTAACATTAGTTGATCAGATTTAACTCAATTTGGATAGTGGGATTTTCAGAACTCTTTCTTGTTCTGCTGTTTCTTCTGCCCAGACAATTTCTCATACTGTTTATTGCCACTAATCCCATTGTGTACTTCACTTTTCCACCTATCGGCAATCTCACTAGATACCCGTAAGTGTAGTACAGCAATAAAAGTAGAGATTTATTGGGGCCATGCAATCTATCTTGAGTTGTTGCTTTCAGAAGTGTAGTAGATCTGGCTGAACATTTGGGAGCTTCTTATCAGACTATGACACACAAGTGCAACCTCTGCCTGACAATCCCAGGACTTAGAGATGGGTCCAAAGTGGCTTCAGACCATTGCATCGCTACAGAGCAGTTGGTTTAAAGAATTTATATAGCTGCCAACTTGAAAAATGAGACTCTGGGAGGCTTACGAGAAAGCCAGTCCAAGATAAAATCAGTCATCAATAATAATCAATAATAGGCAACTTGGCTCACATTCATGCCCTCTCCCGATAGGACTTTACTCATCCCTGCCTCAGCAGCTGGGCAAATAGCCAAGTTTTTTAAGCCTTTCTAAAGGCCAGTAGGGTCAGGGCCAACTGAACATCAAGGTCAAAATCATTCCAAAGGGTAGGCACTACTAGAGAAAAGAAATGTTTTCTAGGTCCCATCTGATGACACTGTTCCAAGAAAGGGACACAGAGCATGCCTACCCTATTAGAACAAGTGGGATGTGCAGATGACCTTCTAAGAGGCATCCTGCAAATAACCTGGTCCTGTGCTATGTGAGGCTTTTTCCAGCACCTTGAATTGCACCCAGCAGTTTGTTTGTTTGTTTGTTTGTTTGTTTGTTTACCTGCTCAATTTATATAGCCGCCCATCTCACTTTTACATGACTTTAAATTACAATTGAGGCTTACAATAAAACAAATAAAAACACAAAATACATAATAGAAAACAAAAATAAAAACACATAGCAACCAGGCATGATCTAACATATCATCCATACGACCAGGAGACTCTAACCCAGAGCTTTCCAAACTGTGTGTCGGGACACATTAGTGTGTCAGCTGCAGTATCTGGGTGTGTCACGGCTGCTGCTGCCTCCAAGCCCTGCCAGGATTCCGCGCAGGTCCTAGTGCCTGCCTTGTGCCCTGCTGTAAGAGTGTGTCGTGAAATGATGCCCTGCTGTAAGAGTGTGTCACGAAATGATGCCCTGCTGTAAGAGTGTGTCGCGAAATGATGCATGTCTAAAAAGTGTGTCACCAACATGAAAAGTTTGGAAAGCTCTGCTCTAACCCATGGCCAGGGCCCCAGGCTCGAGCACAAAGCCAAGTTTTCAAGGCCTTACATAAGGCCAACAGGGATGGGGCCAATCTAATCCAGGGCACTGCATTCTTGACCAATGGGTTCTTGAGGAAAAGACAAACCACTACTTCTTTCAGATCTGATGGAAACCCACTGCCCTAGATGCATTAACCACTCTTTGGATCCACCCACATGTACCTTCCCTGGAGGCTTTTACTAATTAGGAGCAGAATGGATCTAAAATACAGATGGTCAGACCAACAGCACCAAGGACCATGTCCACTTCCTCAGGACTATCAGGTTCAAACCCCTCCAAGATAACAACACAATATCAGGCCTCAGTGAACTCCATAGGACCTACAAGGCTGGAACCCAACTCAGAGTAAAGCTGACTTTATTCACCTAATGTTGCAAGTGACCCTGCAAGGATTCCCCTGGTGCCTACCTACCTAGGAGGGACATGGTCACCCTAAACAAGACTGCATAAGGAATAACTATGTTTCCCTGACCTTAATACCACAGGGTAAATCCAAAGAAAAGCTTTTACCCATGTTCACTCGGAATTGCTCTTTGCCTTCTTGCAGTGGCAGTGTAAGCATCTCTTCTGCTGCTTCTTTCTCTGGAATTTCTCTGTAAACCAGGGCTTCACAAAGGTCTGCATGCAGAAAGAGTCCAAACAGACATGTTGCAATCCAGGGCCAGCACCCTCTCATTCCAAGCAGTGAGTAAGGCCTCAGCTGACCATGCATCAGAGCCTCAGAGACAACCCCAAGTTCCCTCAGAAACTCACTTGGGTCCATTAGGCATCTGGGGCAGTCTCATCAAATAGGTCCAGGCTCCCTGCAAGTTGGGGGAAGGGAGACACAGTAAACTCCAGGGTAGGCAAGGAGAGATCTGTTGATGGCAGGGGTGATCATAATATTCCCCAACTCACATTGCCACTACCCCAAAAGAAAAATCAAGTCCAGTGTGTGATTCTTCCCCCCTTGTGGGTTGGGCCTGCAATAAACTGGATCAGGTCCATGGCTGCTATGGAAGCCATGAACTCCTGGGTTACCTCTCAGTCCATGCTCAGGGAAGGTAAACTGAACTCTTCCAGCACCATAAGCTGGGGAAACTCCACCACCAACCCAGCCATGGCCTTGAGCAGTCCTGGTAGTAGTAACAATCCCAACTGATCCCTGATACCCAATCTCACAAGTAATCTCATAAGGTCTCATACCCAGCTATATGAGGAGCAGTGTCCCTAGCCACCTCAAAACTCTCCTGGATTATCACTGGTAACTGCCCCCCCATGCTTGCCCTCAGGTCGCATCTGGTACTACACCAAAAACCTGGGTAGGCACATTACAGATAGGGATGCTCAACGCTCCATGTTCAGCCAAGTATTGGTAATACCTGTCAGATCAAGTCCTGGATGAGATAAAACTTATTAGAGACTGACCTAGCATTAAGCAGCAGTAGCCACAACTCTGGGCCACTTAAGGCTCAGTGACCGGGCACTGGGGACAGAACACAGGACCGGTATAAGCCCTGCTCTGCTTGGCTTTAGAAAAGCTGTTAAGACTTGGCTTTTCCTCCAGGCATTTGGATCCAGTTGAGTGGAGTCACCTTTTGATTGTCTAATTGTCCCATTTGCTCACTATTTTATAATTTATATATTGGGTTGTTCTTTTTAAAGGTTGCATGGTTATTCGTTGTTGTTTGTTTCTGTTGTATACCACCCAGAGTCATGTTGGTTGGGTTGGGCAGCTCTATAAATCCAATAAAAAAAAAAAAAAAACATACATCGGGACTGCCTTTCCAATAAACAGCCTGCCCCCAACTCCCAAAACACTTTCCATTGTCCATCACCACCAAACCTTCCTGTCTGCCCATTCAGCTCCCCAATGCATTAGCTTCTCTCAACTCTTGCAGACTCATCTCCCAGGATAAGGGCCTCAACCATAATACATCCCCTAGTACACTCACAGTAGACTAGTCTGTCAGCACTCAGGCGCTTCTGACCAGCACTCAGCATTCAGAGTCTTCTGCACCAACTGCCAGCTCCTTCCCCTTTCCCAAATCCTTCACCAAATCCTCCACATCATCCACCCCTACTCTGACTCCCTGTTCTCACCAGGGGAACTGAAGCCACCTCATAGGTACCCAACAGCTTCCCTTCCCCTTTCCCCTGTCCCTTTTCCTTCTGCCCAAGCACTAGACTGAAATTTCTTATCTTAGGATTCAAATCGGAAAGTATAAACAAGAGACAGTCTATAACTGAGTTGTATAGCAAATTGCAAACTGTACTAGTGCAAGTTTCTGTACTAATAAACCTAAGCAGAAGTGGCATTCATTTATGCAAATTATTGCATAAAATAATAAGCACAGCTAAAAATTACCTATATTAGATGTCACATTTGGAGCTGCTGAAACCTTTTCCTTCAAAGATTCTAAAAAATTATTATCAATCCTGAAAGAAAATGCTCGTGTGAGTTAATTCAAATGTCTCTAAAAACTAAATTGGGATTTAGTCTAGTGACTTGATCAATCTTCATGTTGCAAACTAGAACTTGTACTTCATTATGTGTAGTTAATCATTACAGGGGGGAAAAGAGGTTTCTTTCCATTGCAAGAACAGATGAAGAATTATTAAGCAAATAAAAACCACATTCATTTTTTCCCTATCTGATGCAGTCCAATGCATTTAATATTTAAAATTAGCATGGATCACATTTTGAATTATTAAAAGCATTTATCCAAATTATTGCCTTTGCTAATTATTCACCTTTTCTCTCTAAATTGCTGAAAATGAAGAAGACTGAAAGCTACTCATTCTGCATTCTATAAGAACACCTCCATAAGCAAATACTCCTAATTATAAACATTTCTAAACAAGCAAATTGATGAGATTGTTCAAAATATCTCAGGCAGTATCTGTAAGGTGCACATATAACAAGGACAAAATCTGTATAATGATTAAAGTTTGTTGTTTATTCGTTCAGTCGCTTCCGACTCTTCGTGACTTCATGGACCAGCCCAAGCCAGAGCCTCCTGTCGGCCGTCACCATCCCCAGCTCCCCCATGGTTGAGTCCGTCACCTCCAGAATATCATCCATCCATCTTGCCCTTGGTCGGCCCCTCTTCCTTTGGCCTTCCACTTTCCCTAGCATCAGCTTCTTCTCCAGGGTATCCTGTCTTCTCATTATGTGGCCAAAGTACTTCAGTTTTGCCTTTAATATCATTCCCTCAAGTGAGCAGTCTGGCTTTATTTCCTGGAGTATGGACTGGTTTGATCTTCTTGCAGTCCAAGGCACTCTCAGAATTTTCCTCCAACACCACAGTTCAAAAGCATTGATCTTCCTTCGCTCAGCCTTCCTTATGGTCCAGCTCTCGCAGCCATAGGTTACTATGGGGAATACCATTGCTTTAACTATGCGGACCTTTGTCGATGAAGGTTCTCAGTCATCCAGGTGGAACAGTCTGTGGCTTGAATCATGTCAACTGGATTTCTATTTTCTCAGTGGAAACGTTTCACTCCTTATCCAAGGAGCTTCTTCAGTCTGAGTAAAGTTAGTAAGGGAATCCTTAAATATGTTTCTAGGGTGGCTGTGTGACCTTGCACCTGGGGCTAGGTCATGGTTATTTTGAGATGTTTATTTCTAAGTCCCTTTATCATCTAAAGGAGGATCGTTAAGATTACCCTGCTGCTGTTGAGCTTGCGAAATGGTCTTAATCTTCCTAGGCACAGAAGACAAAGCAGGAAGGAAGATAGGGGAAAGGTTGTGCCTAAGGCCCCCACCTCTATTCAAGGAAGGATTTTCCAAGTTGGCATGAATGGATTCCTTGACCCCTCTCTCAAACCACCTATCTTCTCTGTCTAAAATGTGAACATTAATGTCCTCAAATGAGTGTCCTTTTTCCTTTAGATGAAGATAAACTGCTGACTCTGGTCCTGTGGTGTTACTTCTCCTGTGTTGGGCCATCCTCCTGTACAAATGTTGTTTGGTTTCTCCAATGTAGAGTTCAGAGCACTCCTCACTGCACTGGATTGCATACACTACATTGCTTTACTTGTGTTTTGGAGTTTGATCTTTGGGGTGTACAAGCCTCTGTCTCAGTGTGTTGGTGGGTTTGAAATATACAGGTATGTGGTGTTTGCCAAATATCAAATGTGGTGTTTGCCAAATATCCGTTTTATGCGGACCTTTGTTGTCAGTGTGATGTCTCTGCTCTTAACTATTTTATCAAGATTTGCCATTGCTCTCCTCCCAAGAAGTAGACGTGTTCTGATTTCCTGGCTGCAGTTAGCATCTGCAGTAATCTTTGCGACTAGAAATACAAAGTCTGTCACGGCCTCCACTTTTTCTCCCTCTATTTGCCAATTATCAATCAAGCTGGTTGCCATAATCTTGGTTTTTTTGAGGTTTAACTGCAACCCAGCTTTTGCACTTTCTTCTTTCACCTTCGTCATAAGGCTCCTCAACTCCTCCTCGCTTTCAGCCATCAAAGTGGTATCATCTGCATATCTGAGATTGTTAATGTTTCTTCCAGCAATTTCAACTCCAGCCTTGGATTCCTCAAGCCCAGCATGTCGCATGATGTGTTCTGCATACAGATTGAATAGGTAGGGTGAGAGTATACAACCCTGCCGTACTCCTTTCCCAATCTTAAACCAGTCCGTTGTTCTGTGCTCTGTTCTTACTGTTGCTACTTGGTCGTTATACAGATTCCTCAGGAGGCAGACAAGATAACTTGGTATCCCCATACCACCAAGAAGTTGCCACAATTTGTTATGATCCACACAGTCAAAGGCGTTAGAATAGTCAATGAAACAGAAATAGATGTTTTTCTGAAACTCCCTGGCTTTCTCCATTATCCAGCGGATATTGGCAATTTGGTCTCTAGTTCCTCTGCCTTTTCCTAACCCAGCTTGTACTTCTGGCAATTCTCACTCCATGAATTGCTGGAGTCTACCTTGCAAGACCTTGAGCATTACCTTACTGGCATGTGAAATAAGTGCCACTGTTCGATAGTTTGAACATTCTTTACTGCTTCCCTTTTTTGGTATGGGGATATAAGTTGATTTTTTTCCAATCTGATGGCCATTCTTGTGTTTTCCAAATTTGCTGGCATATGGCATGCATCACCTTGACAGCATCATGTTGCAAGATTTTAAACAGTTCAGCTGGGATACCGTCGTCTCCTGCTGCCTTGTTATTAGCAATGCTTCTTAAGGCCCATTCAACCTCACTCTTCAGGATGTCTGGCTCTAACTCACTGACCACACCGTCAAAGCTATGTCCAATATTATTATCCTTCCTATACAGATCTTCCGTGTATTCTTGCCACCTTTTCTTGATCTCTTCTGCTTCTGTTAGGTCCTTACCATCTTTGTTTTTGATCATACCCATTTTTTCCTGGAATTTACCTCCAATGTTTCTAATTTTCTGGAAGAGGTCTCTTGTCCTTCCTATTCTATTGTCTTCTTCCACTTCCGCACATTGCTTGTTTAAAAATAATTCCTTATCTCTTCTGGCTAACCTCTGGAATTTTGCATTCAATTGGGCATATCTCCCCCTATCACTGTTGCCTTTTGCTTTCCTTCTTTCTTGGGCTACTTCCAGTGTCTCAGCAGACAACCATCTTGCCTTCTTGGTTTTCTTTTTCTTTGGGATGTTTTTTGTTGTCGCCTCCTGAACAATGTTGTGAACTTCTGTCCATAGTTCTTCTGAGACCCTATCTGCTAAATCTAGTCCCTTAAATCTATTCTTCACCTCCACTGCATATTCCTTAGGAATATTAGTGAGCTCATATCTAACTGATCTGTGGTTCTTCCCTATTCTCTTTAGTCTGATTCTAAATTTTGCAATAAGAAGTTCGTGATCTGAACTACAGTCAGCTCCAGGTCTTGCTTTTACTGACTGTATAGATGTCCGCCACCTTTGGCTGCAAAGGATGTAGTCAATCTGATTTCGGTGTTGACCATCTGGTGAAGTCCATGTATAAAGTCGTCTTTTAGGTTGCTGGAAGAGAGTGTTCGTTATGCACAGTGAGTTGTCTTGGCAAAATTCTATCAGCCTATGTCCTGCTTCATTTTGTTCTCCCAGACCATGCTTGCCTGTAATTCCAGGTGTCGTCTGACTACCCACCTTAGCCTTCCAGTGTCCTGTAATGAAATTAACATCTCTTTTTGGCGTATTATCCAGTAGGTGCTGCAGATCCTCATAGAACTGATCTACTTCTGCTTGTTTAGCATCTGTTGTTGAGGCGTATATTTGGATCACTGTGATGTTAAATGGCTTACCCTGAATTCGAATTGAGATCATTCTATCGTTTTTTGGATTGTATCCAAGCACTGCTTTAGCCACTTTATTATTAATTATGAAGGCTACTCCATTTCTTCTGTGGTCCTCTTGTCCACAGTAGTAGATCTGGTGGTCTTCTGATGTGAAGTGGCCCATTCCAGTCCATTTCAGTTCACTGACACCTAAAATGTCTATATTTAATCTTGACATCTCACCAATAACCACATCCAATTTGCCCTGGCTCATAGATCTTACATTCCAGGTTCCTATGGTGTGTTGATCTTTAGAACATTGGATTCGTCGTTCACCACCAGCACCGTCGGCCGCTAGCCGTCCTTTCGGCTTTGAGCTAGCTGCGTCATCACATCTGGGGCTAATTGAACGTATCCTCTGTTCCTCCGCAGTAGCATTTTGACCATCTTCTGACCTGGGAGTCCCATCTTCCGATGGTATACCGACATATCTCTGATTGTACTGATCCATTTCATTTTCACGGCAAGAATACTGGGGTGGGTTGCCATTACCTTCCTCAGGGATCGTATTTAGTCTGACCACTCTGCCACGATCTTCCCGTCTTGGGTGTCCCTTCACGGTTTAGCTCATGGTTTCATTGAGGTGCTCAAGCTCCAGCACCATGACAAGGTAACAATCTCCTTTGCTGGAGAATGATTAAAGTTGGAGCCTCTATATTGCTGTAAGAAATTGTATTAATACAGTAGTAGGAATTTATTCTAAATCACTGTGTAGAGCAACACTACTCAAAGGTCAGTCATTTTATTTTAACATCCTAGATCAAGAGTATCTGTGGTGAAGGGAGGGTTAAAACGTCAAGATGGTGGATGTTACCGTGGAATCGAAGCACCATCCCATGGGCACACGTAAAAAGGGGGAGAGCTTTGGTCATGCAGTCATAGCCCCCGTCCTGATGGTTGTAAAATTCTTCTTCCAAGAACACCCCTGTCCTATATGGTTATTCTTGGTAAGCATGAGAAAAAAGAAGGAAGCAATATTATACATTTTTATTCAGACCCCAAGTGGGCTTCTGAAACAACAGAGACAAATATGACAAAAGTATGACAAGGCATAGGAGCTTCAAGCAATGGTAATAACTATTTTATTATTGCTTTAGGGTGCCCAAAAGGTTGTCTGGAACTTCTTCTTGTCTTTATTTCTTCTGCACATTGTTTTACAATGCAGATACAAGCAGATTCATAAGTATATGAACAATATGTCTATGAAGGTTCTCAGTCATCCAGGTGGAATTGTCTGTAGCTTGAATCATGTCAACTGGATTTCTATTTTCTCAGTGGAAACGTTTGTGGAAAGAACCTCCTTGGATAAGGAGCGAAACGTTTCCACTGAGAAAATAGAAATCCAGTTGACATGATTCAAGCTACAGATATATGGACAATAGTATCTGCCATTATTCTAAGTATGTATTTTATAGCACCAAAGCAATGGAAATATTACTTATTATAATTACTGCAATTTTGAAAATATGTAGCTAGGAAAAAAATAAGCCAATGTTTACATCAGTGTGATCCTTTGGGGCTTTTTAATTTATTTTAAGATTAAGCATAGCCATGCAAAAATTGAGGCTCAGTGCAATCTATGGCAGAAGAAGCGTTATTTCCTGCTGTTAAACATTAAAGTATTATTTGTGTTCTCCATACCTATTTAGCTCAGCATTTCTCTTTCTTAATCAAAAGTTTTGCAGCTTTTTTTTATTAATAGCTAACCCTAGTTGATAAGCAATTTTTTCTGCAAAAGAAATGGCTATTTTATGAAATGGTTTATTATATAAATTGCACCCTATGGTCTACTAAGTCTTCATGCATACAGATAAGGGTTTCATGCATGAAAAAATAAAATAAAACATGAACTCAGACACTCCTGAGCTAAACTGTAATTATGTGTTTCTAAGATATGTCTCGAAGATATTCTTTTAGTGAAATATATCTTCTCTATCTTCCAAAACAGAACATTTGAAAACATCTCAGATTGTCTCAAGTATGGTAAATGAAATATCATGTTGCATTCTCATATTTAGAAATTAATTCCACCAAAACAAAACAAAACACCCTTTTGCTATCTATATAACTTTTCTACATAAATGACTCTTAACCTTACATTAGAGCACATGGAAAGCAAATACTTTGGGGATGACTTATTTGTATTATTCTTAGAATTCTGAGCTGCATCTTACTATGAAGTAGTGATGATCTTTTAGGCTGAATGTTCATGGTCTAGTTTTATTTTGTTCTGATTGCTTCATTGATGCCAGCCATGAAAGCCTATACCAGTATATTGCATCTTACTATGTTTGCTCCAGACCAGGAGCCAAATGCTGGTAAAACTAAGATTATAACTGATCTTAAACTGACTAAACCATGGAAACTTCTGCCTTCCCTCTTCAGATCACTACTTCTTCTAGTTGGATAAAGTGAAAATATGTATTTTGCAGCTGGCTATTTGCAAAGTAAACCCCTAGAAAAAGACTTGGGAAATGAGTGAGTGTAGTATGCATGCTTGTTCAGTGTAACTCTTGTCCACTGAAGGTGGGGAGGGGAAGCTACACACACACACACACAACACACACACACACACATTTGGCATTTATAGAGCAAATGTAAAAAAAACATGATGTGTACATTAAATAGTGTAGGAAATGCTAGACATTTGAGTCTTGCTGCTGCTGCTTCTTCCACTGTTTGTTCCACATTTATACTACTATTGAATCCAAACTGTCTTATTGTACTAACTGCATGTGGAATTAACAGTAAAGTCTTATACATGCCCACTTATAAATAAGAACCAATGAGTTCAACCATATTTAATTTCAGAAAATGGGAAGCCTAAATTTGAGTAATTTTATTTCACTGGATTCACTGCCTACGTTGTTATATTGTTGAAATCCTCTGAGTATCTCAAAGGGACTACTAGCACAGGCCAAAAGAGAGTTGGATGACTCGTGGCTCAGCTTGTTAATGAACCATGTGACTTTAGTGGACTAATTGGGGAGATGGAGCGCTGCTATTAACAGATGTCTGTTAAATAAAGTACGTCATTGTAGCATGTTATATCATTTAGTTTATTTTGTTAGTCATGGTACACTTTCTGAAACCAGCGGGTTTTCTTTAAATGGTTTAGGCAAGGTGATTTAATGATACATATGTCTAGACTGTTATTCATCTTAAATCCAAGTACAGCTTTCTAACTGGTGTACTTTTTTCAAACAGCTCAACTCCTTTTAGAATGGAGTGAGATGACAATATACAGTGAGGCAAAAAACAAAACAATATTATTGGGTTAAATTGGTTAATTAAATTGCACCTTAGTTTTCTTTCTCTTTTCCTTTTAATTTTTACTTGAATCCCTTGATAAATATAAATACATTTTGTCAAAATGCAACATTATTTCATCATTCCTGGAAATTATAATCGTTCATCTTTCTTGGAAACTATTTATAATATCTGTCTTCCATCATGTTTCCAGGAAAATCTAAATCTAAACTGAGGAAGAACATTAATCTATATGACTTACAGGTTGCTAAAAGGAAGGATGTTAATGGAAGATAATGGAGACTACTGGAAGTCTAAGACTTCATGGCTGAGCCTTCCTTCAGATTGCAGAAGGTAGGCACTTCAGGCAGAAGTGCCATTAAAGAACAACCATGAATTAGCTATTTAATATTTAATATATTATGAGTGCTTTGTGAAAGGAATTCATGAGTGAATTCCTTCAGGACTCAAAATAACATGGCTGTACAACTTCAAGAGGGAGATGGGAAACTAGGGGAAATGTCAGACTCAGAACAAAAGGCTGTGACCTTTTTGAGGTTAGCCTAGAGATAAAGCTCCAGCTAGCTGGTCAAAAATTAAAATAACACTGCTTCTCTTTATATAAAGAGAGAGGCTTCAGGCCTACCAGAAGCTCACTTTTTGCAGAGACTGTATTTTTCTGGAACAGCAGTAACTCCTACACAACAGAAACGTATCCCAGAATGATTCTGGGGATAATGGTGAATACATCTCTGACAAACTTGTGATACCCCACCCCCACCCCTAAAATATATTACAAAAGGAGAAGCAACTGAATATGTATCATTTATATAAATCTATTGTGACTTTTAAACTATTTTTGCTACTTGAAAAAGTGAAAAAGAGATTCTACTCACAAGAAATCAGTGGGGGGGAAAACCCTGAAGTATTCTGAAGTATGAATTCTCTCTGACATAGGTAACGGACAATTACTTGTTTTCCGTGTTACTTTTGCCAGAGTGGAATCAAATCAAGATTCTGGCCTCCCCTGCCTTTTCAATCAGCTATGAAATAGAAGTCTATCATAAACATTCATTTGCTTGTGTGATTTCAGATTTTTTGCCAACAAATTGAAAGGAAAGATGTTGCATAACCCTGTATCACCTATAAGCTTGTGATTGAGGTAGAAATGATGTTGTTTGCTTTCAGAGTCTGTATCGAATCTAGGGCAGGCTGTACATGGACATATTTAGCAGCAAAAAGAGAGGAAGAAAGAGCAGTCTTGAATATGTCCTCAGCAAGTTTTACAAAAGGCCCTTTCTCCTCTCTCTCTCTTATAAAAGTATTGGGTCTGTCTATCAGTCTTTAAAGCAGCTATGTCTTTTCCTGGGAATATGCAGCTGCTGTAATGGAATGTGAGAATGACCTTGGAAGACGGGGAAGAGATGCTGCCTAGGGAACAATCAGATAAAAGGGGGAGGAGCCTGCAACTGAGTAACAGGCAGAGAAAGAAAGTTAGAAAGGATCTGCCCTAGGGATCAGGTGGTAAATAGGGATGGTGGGAGATTTGTACTTTCAGACTTGCAAGATTCTGTTAATGTAGCCTAATAATAAAGTAGAAGTAGCTCATTTGGTCGTGTTTCCTGTCTGGTTTACCTGGGAGGGCTGAGAGCTGCCCTCTGCCAGAACAATAAAAAGAAATAGATGATATGCATCGAGAAAGACCATACAAATCATACCAGAACAAATCTTACAGGGGCTCACTTATCATCCTGCTCCAAGGCCTAGGAGAATAGCCAAGTTTTCAGTACCTTATAGAACATTATCAAGATGGGAGCTGTATGGATCCCTGGCAGAAAACTATTCCAGGGGGCAGGCACAGCAACAGAGAAGGCACACCTCCAAGGCCCAATGGATTATATTGTTTAATTGAGGGGACCAAAAGTGCACCCACTTTGCCAGATCTTACTAGATGGGCAGAAACAATCAAAGATAGGTGGTTCCTTGAATAACCAGGCCCTATGTCATGAAGTGCTTTATAGGTAATAATCAACACTGGGGAGTCTTTGGTGCTCTCTGAGCCTTGTTGTTTTCATGCAGACATTTCATTGCCAGGCTAGGCAACATCTTCAGTGCGAAAAGGGAGTGGAACTTGCTGTCTGTTTATATACCCTGGCTTGTCCTGCCTGTGTTGGTGGGGGTCTTGTACTCTCCTTGGTAGTTCCTTGATTGGGCTGTTGTGTGCTGTTTGGTATCCATTTTGCTGGAAAGCCTATGACAGCATGCCCTGCCCGCCAGTGTCAGATCATTAGCCGTATCATTTTTCGCCCACTTTGTTGTGCAATCTTCCATCCAGCTATGCAGTTGATTGGAGGTTTGTATCTGACACTGGCGGGCAGGGCATGCTGTCATAGGCATTCCAGCAAAATGGATATCCACACAACTTTATCAAAATAGTGCCTGACCACGCAACCCACCACAGCAAAACCAACAGAAGCTATGAAAAGGATTACACTGCCATACATCAGAAACATCTCAGAAACTACTAATAGACTGTTACATCCACACGGCATCACTGTAGCACACAAACCAACCAAAACCCTTCAGAACATTGTAAGTAAACCAAAAGACCCAGTAGCCCAAGAAGAAAAAACAGGAGTTATCTACAACATACAGTGTAAGGACTGTAACAGCCACTATGTAGGACAGACTGGCAGAAGACTAGCAGAACGCATCCACGAACACCAACTAGCAGTCAGAAGACATGATGAAAACTCCTTAATCTCACAACACATGGACAGACTTAACCATACTTTCAACTGGGAAACTGTGAGCATATTAGACCAGGCCAAATCCAAAAATGCTAGAGAATTCCTGGAAGCTTGGCACTCAGACAAAGCAGCCATCAACAGACACATAGAGGTTAACAACATTTACATACCATTCATAAGAGACAATAGAATAGCCAGAAGACCAGAACACCCCTGGGCCAGCAATCAACAACAAGATATGCATAGATTAACAGCAAGATTAGCAGCAGAGGAGCAATCAAACAACACAATAGACCTTAATCAAGGAACTATTAACTCAGTCAATCACCCAAACAGCACACAACAGCCCAATCAAGGAACTACCAAGGAGAGTACAAGACCCCCACCAACACAGGCAGGACAAGCCAGGGTATATAAACAGACAGCAAGTTCCACTCCCTTTTCGCACTGAAGATGTTGCCTAGCCTGGCAATGAAACATCTGCATGAAAACAACAAGGCTCAGAGAGCACCAAAGACTCCCCAGTTCAACCCTGAGCTATAAATATTCACTTCGAATAATCAACACCTTGAATTGTATCCAGAAGCCAACTAGCAATGAGATCACCTTCTGGAGCAGTGGAGTCACACGAATATACCATGGCATGCCCATTACTGCCTATGCTACCATATTCAAAGATGAGTATAACAAGTACTGTATATGCATGCCATTCTTTCTCCCACCTCATTATTTCTGTCTTCTCAACCAATTTCCAATTTTATGGCTTACTGTGCTGCCTGAATCCATCCACAGTTTTAGGTCTTTGAAAATCCATAGCTTGTAACTTAATAATATTAAATTTTGTAAGATTATGTAAATTTATTAAATAAATCTATAAAATATGAAATCTTGCATATGAGTCTTTGAATCTGGAAAACCCAATAACTATAGGATAAGCTACAAAAATTGGTTCAAAATCTTGTGAATCCAGCTTTTTAGCATAGCATTGTTGTGAGAACATAGCCTTTTATCTGCATAAAGCATAGCTGATAAAGATTTTAAAAGCACATATCTAGGATAACTCAATTGATGGTTCTTTGAAGCAAAGAATTAAACATATAAATCCTTCCTTCTTCTGTAAAAGTGGCACTATTTGAATTAGGGAATACTTTCTAGCTTGATTTACCATGAACTGGAACTTCTACCATGATGCCATCATTTCCATTGCAAGCTGAAATTGTGGATCTTGAATAATTAATAATAATTCTAAAAAATCCTAAACTACAGCTAGTAAAAAGAGAGAAAAAGCAATGCAGCAGCCATACTGTTGTCTGGACTGTCTTGAATCAACTGAAATAAGCATCTCATTAGTTTCTAGGTTTCTTTACAGCACATAAATGATATGCCACCTGAGATTGCAAAATGCTAGTATGATGCAATGCAACAGGAATTAGATTCCTTGAAAGAAAATAAAACTTGGAAATTAGTTAATCTACCTCCCAATGAACGTTGTCTGGGTTGTAGATGGGTCTTCAAACTAAAAAAGGATGCTAGTGGGAAAATTCAAAAATACAAAGCAAGATTAGCTGCTAAAGGATTTTCTCAAAGAAAACAATTAGACTTTGACAAAACATTTGCACCTGTTACAAAGGGTGAATCAATCAGATTGTTGTTGAAAGTTGCTACATTAAAGGGATCTCAGTTTATCATTATGATATTCAAACTGCATTTTTGTATGGTGAGTTAGACCAGAAATTGTACATGCAACAAACACCTGGTTTTGAACAAAGTAAAATTTTAGTGTGTGAACTACAAAAATCAATTTATGGTTTGAAACAAGCAGCTCACTGCTGGAATCTAAAATTAGATGAAACACTGCAAAGTTTTGGTTTTGAAAAAGGGAAAGCAGATCCATGTGTTTATGTTAAGAAAGACAAGCAAAGTTTTATGTATTTGTGTTTGTATTTTGATGATTTATTGCTACTTACTTCATCAGACAAACAGCGACTTGATCTTGAAACGTACATGAAGAACAATTTTACATTAAAGAATCTTGGCATAGTAACAAATTACTTAGGCTTGGAAATATACAGAGAATAAGATGGTAATTTCCTGGTAAGTCAAAGTAATAAGATCAAGAGACTCCTAGAGGAGTTTAACATGCAGGAATGTAAATCAGTACTAACCCCTATGCTTCCTGAATTCCAGAAGGAAGTGGGAGAATTTGAGTTATCTGAGGCAGATGGGTTTAGATCTGCAATTGGAAGTTTATTGTACGTTGCAAATCATTCTCGCCCAGATATTTCTCATGCTGTTTCAATTTTAAGTAGACAAGTAGAAAAGCCAACTTCTACTGGAAAAGCAGCATTGAAAAGACTGTTTAGGTATTTGCAAGGTACAAAGGATTACTGTCTGAGGCTTTCTGCCTCTGGGACAGAAGAATAAAAAAATTACAGGCATATGCTGATTCAGACTTGGGAGCAGATCTAAATGATCATAAGTCAACTTCTGGAGCTATAATATTTTAGTGTTTTAAATATTCCAGAAATGCATTGCAACTGAGAGATCAAATAAAAACAGGAAGACTTTTTTTCAGCAAACATTATATATATATATTAATATAAAAACATAACTACAAAATTTCCCTCCTCACAGAGAGAGATAGCCTCAGCATAATTTACAGAGGCAAAAAAACAAAACAAAACAGCAGAGCAGAGAACAAAAAAAAAAACAAGGCAGGTTTTTTACAACACAAAGGACATGTTAATATATACATTTGTATTTAGGTCAGGATAGTTAGTAACCATGACAACTGACCTCTGAACCTGGCCGATACTTTAGAAAACAATAGAATGTCTTGGGAGCACAAACAGAAACCCAGACTTGCTGGCACCACAGTCTTGTGATCTAAATTCGTGTTTCCAGCTAGCAGAATATTTTCTGATTCATATTCTTTTAAATTATAAAGCAATAACATAATACAATATGCTGGCTCAACAATTGCCTGGCATTCTAAGAAACAGACACTTGTTCCTCTTTCTACAGCAGAAGCAGAATTTTATAGCCTAGCACAAATCTGTAACGAGTTTATATGGTTTAAACTGGGGGTTCTCCTGGACTCACGACTCTTGTTGGAAGAGCAGGTGGCAGTCGTGGCCAGGAGGGCCTTTGCACAACTTCGGATTGTGCACCAGTTACGCCCTTTCCTGGACCGAGGTGCCCTCTGAACAGTCACTCATGCCCTCGTCATCTCCCACATAGACTATTGTAATGCGCTCTACATGGGGCTACCCTTGAGGAGTATCCGGAAGCTTCAACTGGTGCAGAATGCAGCTGCGCAGACAATTATTGGGGCCAGAAGATCGGCCCATGTGACACCGTTGTTGCGCGAGCTGCATTGGGTACGTTTGCTTCCGGGTACAATTCAAGGTGTTGGTTATCACCTTTAAAGCCCTACATGGCATGGGGCCAGGTTACCTGAAGGACCGTCTCATCCCCAGAACATCGACCCGTCCCACCCGTTCAGCCAGAGAGGGCTTGCTGCGGACCCCATCAATTAAAGAGTTCCACCTAGCGGGGTCCAGGAAGTGAGCCTTCTCTGCAGTTGCACCCGCCCTTTGGAATATCTTACCCCCGGAGCTGAGGCTTGTTCCCTCGCTCCCAGCCTTCCGGAAAGGCTTAAAGACCTGGTTCTGCCACCTTGCCTGGGAGGGAAACGCCAACAGTTCCTCTTGGGGATGGCTGGTCCCTTGAAGCCTCCCAGTATCTTATTTTAACATTTTACCCTTGGAATTTATAGTATGTATTGTTGTAATTTTATATTTCTTTTAATTCTATTTTATTGTGCACCACCCAGGGTCCCCGCTGGGGGAGATGGGTGGTAATATAAATTTAATAAAATAATAAATAAACAATTATTAAAAGATACAGGCATGGAATTGCACCAGCCTGTAACTGCTTTTGCAGATAATCAGGCTTGTATTCATATGGATCAATCTGAGGGTTGTAGAAACAGAACTAAGCATATTGATATACGATGCTATCATGTCAAGGCTTTAATAGCCAAAGGTGAAAAGATGTTAAAGTATTGTGACTCAAAAAACATGATTGCTGATTTTCTAACAAAGCCCCTTGCTGCAGTAAAACACAAGGAGTTAACTGAAAAAAATTGGGTTGCGACTTACACCTCTAGCATAATAAGAGGAGTGTTAGCATATTATTCTCTGAGGTGTAAGTCACAAGCCTTATTAGGTAAGCACCTGCAAACTTTTAAAGGTCAAGCAGCACGTGATCCAGGTTGAAGAGTATAAAAGAACCTGCCTGCCCCACCCTTCTTACTGATTACTGCTCACTGCTTGCTTGCTTCTACTCCAGCTTGTTTCTACTTATTACCTTTCTGGTATGTGGATTTGTAACACTTCCAGGGATCTGGAAGAGAACTGTAAATAGTATCTGTTTGTATGAGTAACTAATACAACTGCAACTAAGTTACTACAATGACTGGCGTCATTTATTGGTCTCTGAAGCTAATCACTTTCTGATACTGTGCGTGTGCAAGAAAACACACACTCCAACAGTAATAACCATGTGCTACAAGGCAAAATTGACCCCCCCAAAAAAGGCAGGAAGAATAGGCCTTATTTAATTAGACCACAGTCTGTTTCTAGAGCAAAAGGGAAATGCTGGGAATGACTTCTACCATGAAGACAGTCTTATATAGGCTGACCATATTTCAGGATGGCAAAACGGGACGGGGTCTTATGTAATATTCCATATTCATGAAAAAGACGGGTCCCCACTCCCCGATCCATGTGATTGGCTCCTGTCTGCAAACCCTGCCCCCGGTCTGCACTATTGGCTCCCGCCTACAAATCCCACCCCCCGGTCCACATGATTGGCTCCTGCCTGCAAATCCCACCCCCCAGTCCACGATCTGGCTTGGATCTTCCTTCTGCGCCATTCCTGCCGGGTTTGAAAAACGGGACAAAATTGAGATTATTATGAAAATGACGGGATGGTTGAAAAATGCTTTAAAAACGGGACTGTCCCATTCAAAACGGGACATATGGTCAATCTAGTCTTATATCATTCAGAACATGTATATGCAAATGTCAAGTCTTTATACTTCAAGGAAACCAGAATAACCAAGGGGCTCCTTAATCATTTATTCTGCATACAGATGTAATCTCTCCAAATTATCCTCACTATGATTCAGCTGCTCTGGAGTTCAGCATATTTCTAGGTACTGAGCAGATTCTGGGTTAACTATAGCAGAGTGAATAGAATTTTTTTTAAAAGGATCCTTCCTGTCCTATCCTGCTACATTGTTCCTTAAATTTCCACTGAGAAAATATGCCTTCTTATATATTGTCTTGCTATTGGAGAAACCAATAGCCAGTCTGAGCAGAGTAAATTCAGAAGAGGCAGTCCATGAGAACC
This sequence comes from Charina bottae, assembly GCA_023362775.1. Taxonomy (NCBI): domain Eukaryota; kingdom Metazoa; phylum Chordata; class Lepidosauria; order Squamata; family Charinaidae; genus Charina; species Charina bottae. The sequence continues at coordinate 244,638,868 of JALMGJ010000002.1, forward strand.
TGTAGAGACATGGCTTGTCACAATGATCAATGATCAGCAATTCCTAACACATGTCTCAAAACCAAAGCTGATCTGGCTTTGTGACATTATCCATTTGCAGCATGTGCAGATTGCTTGGAATGATTTTACAAAGAAAGAGCCTGTAGAAACAAAGAAAACAAACAAGTAATGGTTTTTTTTCTGACAGCAAGATGGTTGTTTTAGGAAATATTTCAGAAGGGGGATATTTTGCAGCTGAATCTTTCTAGTGCTTCTGTAGTTGCTGTCAAGATTTTCTCTTAACCAGAATGAAAGTTTACATTTTCAGACAAAAGTAAATCTCCAGGAAGTTATTGGAACATTGGTGCTAAAATTAGGGATTGTTTTGCTTATTGCTGGAATTAAAAGTACAATTCTTTTCCCTGGTTCTACAATAATAGAACTCAACCCAGCATTGCCAGATGGTAGACATAACAACTCCCATAATGGTATCAACTGAGCCAGCCCAACAGTGCAAAGAAATATCTGCATTGCAATACATGCTCAAATCTATTAAGTACATACAGTAGCTGTGTAAAACGTATGTCCCTATGTGTATAGGGTAAATCAGGTAAAAGACAGATACTGTATTTCTATATACATTAAGGAAGAATATGGTTCAGCAATAGACAAGCAAACAAATCCCAATTGAAGGCAAAAACAATGATTGATGTTTATCATTTGCTGATTTAGTTAGGATTGGAAGATCACTGGTAAAAATGAAGTCAAATGAAAACACATGGGAAATTGTTGGCTTTTCAATTCTGAAAAAATATAGCAACAGGAGGGCTAATATCGCAGCATGATATTCAGATTGGCCAAATAATAGCATTTCATTTTTTAAAGCAATAAAATATACATTGTTTATAGTAGCATACCTAACTCTCAGAGAAGTCAGTTTTTAAATTCCCACAAGGTGTTACATATTTTTTCTTTACTGTATATTTGTTGGCTCATTCTCTTTCCTCCAAGAGAAATTATTATTCATTATTCATATCCACCCAACAATTGACGTTTTTGGGCAGATTATAAAATAATTTTAAAACATTCAAGACATTTAAAATAATAAATCAATAAAACCATGAGATAAATCAACAAATTCATGATTATGAACTATCTAAATTACCCAGTGTCAGACATACTGTACGTCAGTTCTGGCATCTCCACGCTCAGCTGGGTCAACCCAAATTTCAATGTTGGGTCTTCGTTTCATTAGTTCTTTTAGCCACCTTGGTTACTTTCTAGAATGAAATAGAAATCAAATAAATAATAATTTGTTTTGACAATCTGCAAAGAGAAATAATGTGGCTCTGTCACTGAGGACTAATCTGCTGAAAGCAGCTATGCTCAAATTCCACAGGGAAATTTAATTACATTTTCTTTTAGATCTCCAAAATATTTTCTTTCTTTGGTTCCCCAATGCTATGTACTAGAAATGTAGGTCTTTCCATTATTTTGATTTCAGTGTTACAGGGTTAGGAATTGATTTGTTACTATACCAATAATTCTGTGTAATTTGCCAGTTCTATGAGGTGTAGGCAGATGGATGATGATTGGACTTTCTCTAGACCTGGCCAGAAGCCTTTGGCATCAATAACAAAACAAAGGGATTTTACTTCCATTTTAGAGAATTCATGAAACATGCCAGATGTTTCTTGTTGTTTCACCATAACAAAGGACCCTCAGTCATACTGAACTAGTGTGAATTAAGGTACTATACTATTGTCCATTTGACATTGAAACAATTTAGAATATACTCTTTTGGAACCGAGTCATAGAATCATAGAAGGAATAGATGGAAGGTATGTTGGAGATCATGTAGTGCAACACCCTACCTATTGCAGGAATCTACTATTACTGCATTCCAACAGATAGTCTTGGATTAAGCACTTTCAGAAATAGAGCCCACCAGCTGTTGAGGCAGTCTGTTCAATTGTTGAACAGCTCCTATTGTTAGGGAATTTTTACTGATGCCCTTCTTTCCATGTACAGTAATTTTTGACTCATTGGTACCTGTCCATTTGTTTGCAACACAATAGCACTACCTGTGCTGGTAGATAGTCTTCCTTCCAGAATGTATGGCTTTCTTTGTAATATAACATAGTTGTTTGCTTGTTTTTGTTTTGGACAAGGAGAACCTAGTATTCCGTTATAGCTGAGCTCTAAAGGGTCTTCAGTGCTGGTTCTAATAACACATGGGGAAATGTGAACATTCACCAGTATTACAGTTTATGTTATCACCACATGTAATCTAGGTCTCTTTTCACCATATTCAAAATTGTGATATCATTGTGATATAGCCTTGACAACTTCCCCTTGAATATTGCTTGAATATTTTGCATAAAGAAAAGTAAATGCTATTTGCCCTGTGTTTCTTCTACTGTAAATTGATTAACTAGTTTAATTAGTATTATTCCTTGTTTTTGTTTTGCTTTGAAATTCTGCCCTGCTTATAATAATTAGACTATCTGCAGTACAAGATGCCAGATATATTTAATAGAGACATAGCACTTACAGTCTTTGGATTCTGAAGTTCTGCTGCTGAATATTAAGAACCCATTTACTTTTCTTCCCTTTGTACTCTAGCTCTTAATGGCTCTGTTCTGCCATGAAGCTGAATTAGAGTGCTTGGTAAGTATGCTTTGAAAAGCCTATTTTGTAAATGTCTGCTCGATCATTCTGAAGAGATGACTGCATGACTATTAAACTGTAAATCAAATGTGCAACAACAAACAGGCAGGCCTTTTTATTAACAGTCATGGAAGTGTAAGTCACTGAATTGTATAAAAACCTTTTATTAAGTCTGACAATCCTTCCTGTTCAATAACAAAAGTATACATTTCTGACTACACAATCTTGAATGCTGTGATTCAAACTCTGAACAGATATCTGAGAGTCAGTTACGTGTACTTGAAGAATGCATTTGCTACCTTAAATTCAAACAACACCGTATATTTTAAAAGTCACTTTAAAAATAGTGAATTTCTTGTGCATATGATCAATTTTTAACAGTATTGTAAAGTCTTTCCATAAGCAGCTTTGGAAGGTACATTTTACAGAATGCTCCCATAACTTGGAAACAAAGACAAAAGCTGTTGTTTTGGAGACAGTTCCAAACGAGCTGAGCTAGGCTATAATATTGCAATTTTAATGAGATCAATGCATTGGCATACAAACTACAAGGAAGAAATCCAGCCTACGAATTTTTAATTTTTGATGCTAGGGAAACCAGAAAAGGATATTTTAAAAGAGATCTCAAACTTACATTGTTCCTCCTTGAAGATTTTACATAAGTGATGTTAGTGGATTTGAATTCTACAACCTGCTAATATTTACTAAGAAATGTTTACATTCTGTATTACATGTAGAAAAAGTATTATTGAGCATTTTTGTTCCTTGCTTGTTTCTGGGTAAGTTATGAAGATACATTTTCTAAATAGGTTCATAGCTTGGAACACTTTTCCAGATTGTGTGTATGTATGCATGCACTGATGGGTTCATGGTCTGAATTTAATACTCTTGTTAATGCTAAAGACTAAAATATTAATATGAAGCTGCTGAGCATGGCAAGTGGCAGTATGGGTTCACAGATGTCCCTATATTCTGCATAAAAGAACTGATAATGCATGAGGTCTCATATGCTGAAGGAAAACCATTTTTTCTAGAGAGCTGAAACTCAGACATACTGTACTTGATGAACATCAACTACAATTTCAAGCAATAGCTTGCCAGCCAACAATATTTGTTCAAATGTTAGGTATTCTGCTGGAATAATGGTGCACAATTTTTCTGAGTTAAGCTGTTTCAAATTTGAAACACCCTGTTTGTGCTAAGTGGGAAAAGCTGTTGGAGCTTAATGCAGATTCTTTTGACCATCTCAGTGCATCCAAGAAGTTTGAAACAGGGTGTTTTGAATTCCAAATGGTTTGATTGAAATGTTTTTTTAACCCCTACACTGGAATCAGTGAGAAACTATATAGGGATCTAAGATTCATTTAGGTCAACAGAAAGTTGAGTTCATTTGCAGATCAGATTTAGCTAGAATTCATGTTTCTAATGATCTCCATGAGATCATTTAGAAACATGAATTCTAGCTAAATCTGATCTGCAAATCATTTAGGAGCTTTTCTAGGTTCATCTCACATGGATATATCATTTGTGAGAAGTGAGTGTCCTCATATGAGAGCTATGTGCATAATCAGTGTTTTTTTCTGCCCCTTTTCTGGCTCAGTGATATCCCTTTTAAACTCTAGTGACCTGAAGTCTAACTGATGGCACTTTAAACTTGTATAAAAGCATTGCAATACTGAGTTTCACTCTAAATTCTTTTCTTATGTTTCCCAGCATGGTATGTGTTGTCTTCACAGCAGTGAAGTCAATACCTTTCCTGTTAATCAGAGTCTACTACCTCCACCAAATTTTATTACATCCATTAAATTTTCATTCAGTAAATGTTCTCTTTGTTGCAGTATGAAGAGATATTTTTATTTTAATGGGTAGGAGTAGAGGTCCATGGTTCTTCTGATATTCCATAATCATAATAAATTTTATTATAGTGAAGCATTATTTGAGAAGATTGGTGTGTTTGTATCCTTAGTATGGAAGAACTGCTGAAAAGACAAATTCTGTTAATGATATGGCTTTTAAAACGTTCCCTTGTCTTAAAAAGGTAAAGGTTTTCCCCTGCACAGTCGTGTCCGACTCTAGGGGCCGGTGCTCATCTCCGTTCAGCTCTAGCTGAAGAGCCAGCGCTGTCCGAAGACGCTTCCGCAGTCATGTGGCCGGCATGACACACGCGGAACGCTGTTACCTTCCCACCGAAGTGGTACCTATTTATCTACTTGCATTTGCATGCTTTCGAATTGCTAGGTTGGCAAGTGCTGGGGCGAGTGCAGGAGCCCACTCCATCACGCGGCGCTCGGGTCTCGAACTGCCGACCTTACGATCAACAACCCTGGCGTCTTAACCACTGAGCCATCGCGCCTCCCTTGTCTTACGTAGGTATTAAATTAATACAAATAATAAAATGACAGCTGTAAGAACATCACAAAGAGATTGTGGTGTGGGATGCCTTAATTTCTGCATCTGCAGCACATTCACATTTAAACTGAACTCCTGACTTCATTTACTCTTGCACTAGTGCTTAATTAATAAAATCCATCTGAAAGGAAGATGGCAGGAGCAAATAGTACAGTGAACACATGGACATTTTGGAGACCTTGTTAATACATTTTAGCCTTAGATTGTATCCTCTTAAAGGCAAATAGGATATAATCTGTACATTTATCTAGCTTCATAATTAATCTGTTAAAACTGATCTCTGATGAATCTCTTATGAATGTCTTGGCCCTTTTAAAGAAGGAATAGGAAAGCTATTTGAAGGCTGAATCTGGCTTGCAAATCCAAACCTGGCTTGCAAATCTGAATCTGACTTGCAAATCCAAATCTCCTGAAGGCATTGCTCCCTCAGAGAAATGGGAAGAACGGGTTGAGCATCGGGGAGCAGCTGCTTCAAGATGCCAACAGGCAGCTTACAGCACTAGATTTATTTATTTATTTATTTATTTATTTATTTATTTATTTATTAGACTTTTATCACCGCGCCATCTCCCTCACAGTGGACTCTGGGCGGTTTACAAACATAGATTTGTAGTGTAGTGCTACATATCTCAGGACTCATAGCATGCAACATGAAAGTTTAGGGGTGAGGAACAGAGAGAAAATGGAGAACTCTGGGAGTGTTATGTTGAAAAGTGTTATGTATTCAAAGTTGGAAATTACATCCTCCTCTAAATCTAAGCTAAGAATCCCCTAAGAAAAAAACCGCAATCATTGGCTATGAGGGTGGGAACTTGGAATGTCTCCTAAGCATAACTTACTTTGGTCTTGCTGCTCCCCAGCTTCTGAATGTGAATGTAGATGATCTGTATACAGAGTACAAGCTGTTGAAAGACATTTTTTTAACTTTCTATGAAATTTCTATCAATGATGATTATTAATATTAGTTGACAATATAAAAAATGGAAGTTATGTTGTAAGCTTAGAGCAGAGCTTTCCAAACTTTTCATGTTGGTGACACACTTTTTAGACATGCATCATTTCGCGACACACTCTTACAGCAGGGCATCATTTCGCGACACACTCTTACAGCAGGGCATCATTTCGTGACACACTCTTACAGCAGGGCACAAGGCAGGCACTAGGACCTGTGTGGAATCACAACAGGTTTGGAGGCAGCAAGGCACAAGGCAGGCACTAGGACCTGCGCGGAATCCTGGCAGGGCAGGTTTGGAGGCAGCAAGGCACAAGGCAGGCACTAGGACCTGTGCGGAATCCTGGCAGGGTTCGGAGGCAGCAGCAGCCGCGACATACCCAGACACTGCAGCCGACACACTAACATGTCCTGACACACAGTTTGGAAAGCTCTGGCTTAGAGTAAGAGTTTAATATAAGTTTTACTTATATCTGTTATAAAAGGAGTTGGGAATTATTCCTTTTTCTATTTCTGTTTTCTTCTTTTTCTGCACTTCTCTTTCTCTTTCTTTACTAGTTTCTGTTAGATTTTTATCTTTGTTTTGAAATTTAATAAAGTTATTCTATAAGAAAAGAAATTTCTATCAAGATGGGCAAGGCAGAAAAGGCTATTTGCATGGCTACCATGGAGTGATGCTTGGGAGCTGCAGTAAAATGATTTTTTAAAAAAAATTATGAGGAGAAAAAGGTAACTTTTCACAAATTAAAGTTGCTTGGGACAAGTACTTCATTCTATGAAGAAATGTGATGAAGGAATACTTTACATTTCAACATAAAATAAAATCACCTCTTGAATTGACATTAATGCATTTAGGAAATTAGCTAAATTGTTGAATAAGCAAATACAATTCAAGATCAAGTGGTGGGAAAATGCATTCACTAAACATGGCATAGTAAAGATCTGCAGCAAGAGGATTAAGCAGTTATTATGGCCATATAATATGAAAGTGCTCAAGAAGAAAGTCACTCAATGGCAGGAATAAGGCAGCATCTCTATAGACACTTCCATTAATCATATTCATCAGCAAAAAGTAGTGAAAAGACCAGCAAATACAGTCAAAAGGTGCTTGGGGACACATATTCCATGATTCAACTCAATCATAGGGAGAAATCACTTGCTATTGCTATGGATGATTGCATCATTCCCTAGAACAATATAATGCACTGAATAGTACCTATTCATATGGCAAACAAATTGGGTATTTAACCTGAGTCTGTTTCATGAAATGGGGAGCCCCTGGAGATGGTGACTGATACTGATGCACAGAACATTATTTGCAGCAAACCTTATTCTGCAGTATTTGCAAGCAAGGAGTTACAGTTGTTGTCAACTCTCCCTCTCTCTCTCTCTCTCCCCCCACACACACACACACACATGTGGTCAATCCCACCTACTCACAATGTAGTTTACTTGGAACATTAATTAATTAATTTTTATTTATTTATCACATTTATTCACCGCCCATCTCAACAAATGACTCTGGGCAGTTTACTAGCAAATTAAGTAAATAAAAAATTAAAATATCATTCAAACAGATTCATTATAACTGTCAGAGTCCAGTTTGACTCTGACTCTGAGGAAACCAAAACCAATCAGAGAAACGAAACTTACCCTGTGCAGCAACTGACAAGAACTTGTGATGTACAAGTGCAGGTTCAAAAGTGCAACACTCGTGATCAGTCTCGTGCAAGACTCAGAGACGCCAGAGAAGCAGGTGCAGAGCAACGGACCCGGGAATGACCCAGCAGCGTGGGAGAATCCTGAGAAGCTGATTGGTGCTCCTGACTTACTTCCTAGTTCAGCACCAATCAGCGCAAGAGAGAGGCAGGCAGATAAGCATGCCAAACAGAGGGAGTCCCGATTGGCTCCCGAGGAGAGAAGGCGCGCTAAAAACAAAATAAAAGGGCGAAAGGCCAAGCACCAGATTACCAGAGACAAACGTTCTGCTGACCTAACAGCGTCTTCAGGAGAAGCCCAGCCACATTTGTCCTTGAAGTCCTATCCTGCCACCGCTATAGAATCAGAGCCAGATCTTCAACTCATTTCTGAATTGACCCCAGCTGCAAAAGAAGCCCAGTTTGCTGCAGCATCAATAGGGGTCGGAACTTTAGCTCATAGTTTTTCAGAAAACCCCAGCGAGAGAGCTTCAGTCATTTTGGGTTTTTATCCATTGGCATCTACGGCTTCACAGCATTCGTCAACCTTGGCGAGGCAACGTACCGCCACTACAGCTAAGTACCTTACTCAACCCTGTGCGTCTTGCCGCATCAATCTTGGGTCGCCTCACTCTGTTGTTGGGGGGCCTTCTAGTCTATCGTACCCTGCCCTGCCTGGCTTACAGGCAGCATTGCCTATAGTAGTTTAGTCTGCCTTGCAGCTCCCATTCCATTTCTTGCAGTTCCAATCCAGTCTGCCTTGCAGTTCCAGTCCAGTGTCCTAGGGAAACCAGTCCAGTCTGCCTTGCAGTTCCAGTCCAGAATCCCAGAGGTACCAGTCCAGTCTGCATTGCAGTTCCAGTCCAGAGTCCCAGAGGTTCCAGTCCAGTCTGCCTTGCAGTTCCAGTCCTTTGTCCCAGAGGAACCAGTCCAGTCTGCTTGCAGTTTCAGTCCAGTGTCCTAGGGAAACCAGTCCAATCTGCATCGCAGTTCCAGTCCAGTGTTCCAGAGGAACCAGTCTAATTCATCTTGAAGTTCCAGTCCAGTGTTCCAGAGGAACCAATCCAGTCTGTCCTGCAGTCCCAGTCCAACGTCCCAGAGAATCCAGTCCAGCTATATGAGAAGTTAGAAGAATCTCATTCCTGCTAACCTGCAATTCTAGTTCCAGAGGATTCAGTCCAGCCTTGTCACCATTGACCCAGTAATCCAAGACCTAACCTTGAGTCTCCTAGTCAACCTTATATACCTAGCACCTTAATCCAGAACTGTTGTTCTACTTGTTGCTACTGCATAGCTGCCTAACTCCATGAGCATCCAGTTGATCCAGTACTCTTCCGTTGTATTAATGGACTCATACTTCTAAATAGTTTTTATATAATAAAACTATTTCTATAAAGATCTGGTGGTCATACTCTGAACAGAACAATAATATATAAATATACATAAAACTCTAAGATATAAAATATGAAATATAAAATATAAAATTCAAGATGGTGAAACCACAGTCTCAATAAAATTTCCCAGGGTGCCAACCACCCCCATGACAGACTGTTAATGTATCTGATCTTGTATATGTTATCAAAGGGGAACTGGAGCCACTACTTGGCCAATGAAATGTTTTTGCCCTCCATAGAAAGGAAACTGTGAAGCATATTAGAAATACTGCTGCTCGTTATCAAATAGATCAACTGTAGAATAGTACAACATCTTCAATGAATGAATGAATGTTTAAAGGACTTGGACAAACTGCTCACTATTCTCACTAAGTTACAATGTATGAGTCCATTATGCATCTTGCACAGAATTTGAAACATTCTACAGTGGCAGTATCTGTGAATGCTGAATTAAACAAAACGTTGAAGGATAGAATTATCAGAATTCTTCTGATATTCTAGAACAGAGCTTTCCAAACTGTGTGTCGGGACACGTTAGTGTGTCGGCTGCAGTGTCTGGGTGTGTCGCGGCTGCTGCTGCCGCCTCCGAACCCTGCCAGGATTCCGCACAGGTCCTAGTGCCTGCCTTGTGCCTTGCTGCCTCCAAACCTGCTGTGATTCCACGTAGGTCCTAGTGCCTGCCTTGTGCCCTGCTGTAAGAGTGTGTCGCGGAATGATGCATGTCTAAAAAGTGTGTCACCAACATGAAAAGTTTGGAAAGCTCTGTTCTAGAAGCTTCAGCTGGTCCAGAATGCAGCAGCGCAGGCAGTTATGGGTGCTACTGTATAAGATCAGCACATGTAACACCAGTGCTGTGTGAGCTGCATTGGTTACCAGTTTGCTTCCGGGTCCAATTCAAGGTGTTGGTTATCACCTTTAAAGCCCTACATGGCATGGGGCCAGGTTACCTGAGGGACTGTCTTATCCCAATAACATTGACCCGCCCCACTCGGTCATGCAGAGAGGGCATGCTTCGGGCCCCATCAACAAGAGATTTTCATCTAGTGGGGTCCAGGAGGTGAGCCTTCTCTGCAATAGCACCCGCCTTGTGGAATAACTTGCCGCCGGAGGGGAGGCTGGCTCCCTCACTCCTGGCCTTCTGGAAGACTCTAAAGACCTGGTTCTGCCGCCTTGCCTGGGACGGGGGGGTAATAGTTCCTCCTGGGAGTGGCTGGCACCATAGTGTCCCCCTTTTATATGAGATGTTACCATCTCTTGGACTTTTATCTATTTATTATACAGGTTGGATTGTAATATTATGGTTATAGGTTTTTAACGGTTGACTTGTTGTAAACCGCCCAGAGTCCCCTGTTGGGGGAGATGGGCAGGGATAAATTTGAATAATAAATTAATAAATAAATTATAGAGTACATATAAGAATGTTCACTACGTTATACTTCAGAGCATTTCTAAGTCATCCTTTGAACTACTTAACACCAAAGGAAGTAATGTTTTGAATAGAAATGTCAAACATCTGAGAAAGGATCCGTCTCAACTGGAATGCAGTAAAGTAATAGTCCCTTCTATTTCTGAAGTTGTGAATTTCACAATGCAGGTAGTCCTTGTTTAATGACCACAATTGGGACCAGCAATGTCATCGCTAAGCAATACAATTGTTAATCAAGACATCACGTGACCAGGACTTGTGATTTTACTGCCAGCTTCTCTGCTTGACAGAAGCCTGCTGTGAAGTGTGCAAATGGCGATCATGTGACTGCGGGAGATTGCAATGGTCATAAACACCTGCTGGTTGTGAAGCACCCAAATCTCAATCACAGGGTCTCTGTGATGGTCATAAGTGTGAGGACCAGTCATAAAGTTACTTTTTCAGCACTGTTGTAACTTCGAACGGTCACTAAACAGGGTAGCTGTTAAGCAAGGACCTGTACTGTCCCAAAAGGCAACACAGAGAGAGCAGCACAGGAAAAAAACCTTAAATGAATTTAGCTCCTGCGATGACAACTAGAACTGGCAGTTTGATTAGAAGACCCTCCAGATTTCATGATATGTTTATTTAGTTTTGTAGTTATGTTTATGAATCTGTTTCATCTTTGGAATTAGGATATTGTCTAATGTTAGATAGCAACAAACAATGATCAGCCCTCTCTTCTAACAAAGGGAGAGATGTAGTAGGATACTACAAATCCCAGGAGACAGGCAGCCAGACAGAAAAGGAATGACTTGGGAGTGGGAGACAGACAGGCAAAATGGAGAATTGTGAAAGTACTGCTTTGAAATATGTTTCAAAACTGCTATATCATAAAGTATTTTAAGTTTGGAATCTGTTTGACAACTCTCTAAGAAAGAACATTTCATATTTCCTGTCAAACAAGTTTCTAGTTCCTCGTGGCAGCAACCCACTCATCTTCAAGAATAAATCCAGGCAGGCCAGCAAGCACTGTCTCTGGAAAGCCTATAGAATAGCCAAGAGGCAAGTAAAGCTGGATTCTAATTTTGCTGCCTCTACATGGTTCTCTTTGCATTTGACACAGCCCACATTGGCTTTGCACACTTCCTCATTGTCTGAATGGAAAGGGAAGTGACAAATTAATCCAGGACTGTTATGAAGTAAGATTCAAGTTTTTAAAGGGAAAAATGGAGGGCATGTGAATGGATGGGTGTGTGTGCACATAAATGGAGCATGTATGTGAATGTATGTGTATTTGTGTTGACTGAATGATGTTTCTCACCTTCCATTGTTCCAAAGCACTGGCTTGTCATTTAACTAGGAATCATTAAGATAAAATAACCTATAAAAAATAGTGGCAATGATAAATCAGCCTTGTCATAAGGGAGAAAGTTTGCTATGTTCTTTTCCTTCCCTTTCTCTGTGCATGTGTTTTTTAAAGCAAGCATTCCTGTAAATATTTGAGTATGTTCTTAATAATTAATATCAAAATGTCCTTCCAGAAAGAATCCAAGTAAGAGGCTGAGACTATCTGTCTCCTTTGCAAAGCTTAAAGCATTACTTTCATGTACTGCAAACTAAAAACTATTGATTCCCCCTGAGGTTATGGGAGTGTACTAAAGGTCAGATTTTACTGGCTCAACAGAGTTTGTGGCATGTCGTATCCCTGCAGGAGATGCATATTTGTAAAAGATGTTTGATGGGAAACCAGCAATATAATAAGTACCTTAGCATTTGATGTTTTCCACAGCCCTAAAGTCAGATTCATTTTTATAGCTACAGTAATTCTAAAGTAAGGGGTGTGGTGGCTCAGCGGGTAAGACAGCAGGCTGTCGATTGGAATATCACAAGTTCAGAGGTTCAAATCCCTAGTCCTGCGTGATGGAGTGAGCTCCCGCACTCGCCCCAGCTCTTGCCAACCTAGCAATTCAAAAGCATGCAAATGCAGGTCGATGAATAGGTACCACTTCAGTGGGTAGGTAACAGCGTTCCGCACATGTCATGCCGGCCACATGACCACGGAAGCGTCTTTGGACAACGCTGGTTCTTCGGCTAACAAACGGAGATGAGCACCGGCCCCTAGAGTCGGACATGACTGCACAAATGTGCGGGGGGAACCTTTACCTTTTTAATTCTAAAGTAAACAAACAAACAAACCACCTTGAAGCATTGAAACGTAAAATATCAGATGGAGGGCTGCACACTAGATCTGGTTGGAGCAACTGGTGTCTGATCCAACAATGGAGGATATTAACATCAATCTGTTGTCAGATCACTATCTGGTTACACTGATCCTTGCAGGTACTACCAACCTCTGTAGGGGGATGAAGCTTGGTCCACCATATTATAGATCCCACTGGTTTCTAGTGGGTGTTTGGGGAATTCCAATGAATCTTTATGGAATATGTGATTGAGCACTGGAACAAGAATAAGTCTGGCAATTTCACCATTAGGTTCACTGCCAAATGCCTTTTACTTCAGAGACAACTACAGTAAGAAAGATTTAACCACATATGCCAACATGGTGCAGCCAGACTCAGGAAACAGACTAAAAACACAGCAAGAATTGATTGACAAAGGTAGGAATTTACCATGGTTGATATATTTATGAATTGCTGGAAGAATAAAGAATAAAAAGTGCTCTCAATATGAAGGAGGGACTTTGATAAAGCTGACAGAATTTGAAACACCAAGATCACCTATTAGGATGTAGATATAAATCGTTATTGAAGTATGTCATGGAAATGGAACAAATCAAAAATAAAAGTGGATGCTGAACTTCAAAGAAATAGTCACAGTACAACAATGGGAAGAGTTATAGAAAAATCAATACAATTTACTCCAAGTTATAATTTAAGAGAAAATTGGTACAAAATGTTTTACAGATGATACATAACTCAATCAATAATAGACAAATCATATAACAATAAATGCTGGAAATGTCATACAGGTAAATGGCATTTATGACATTTCCAGTATTTATTGTTATATGATTTCTCATAAATGGCAATAAAATGTCAAAGAAGGAACATTTTATTCTATGAGGTGGTTATGTTAAAAAAAAAACCCTCAAAAGTACTGGAAAGAAATATACATCAAAATATTCAGAAAATTCTTAAAATAAAATTTGAACTATAATCACAAATATTTTATTAGATAATTCCAGAAAACCTAAATGAAAATATCACAATATACTAAGATATATGCTGACAACTGCAAAAACAGATTTGGCACAACATCAGAAAAGAAGAACCTTGCCAACAATATCAGATTGGAGACCAAAATTGGAGAATTAGCAGTAATAAGACAGAATTGACAGTATATATCCATAATAGAAGTCCAACTAAATTAAAGCAAGAATGGATTCCTTATATACTACACATCACACAAATTCAGAGTAAAAAGGGCAAATTTGATTAGAGACAGTTTGGTGTAGTAGTTAAGACACCAGGCTAGAAACCGGGAGACCATGAGTTCTAGTCCTGCCTTAGGCACAAAGCCAGCTGGGTTACCTTGGGCCAGTCACTCTCTCTCAGACCTAAGAAGCAGGCAATGGCAAACCACTTCCTAAATCTTGCCAAGAAAACTGCAGGGACTTGTCCAGGCAGTTGCTAGGAGTCAATGCTGACTCAAAGGCACACACACAGGGCAAGTTTAGACATTTAGAAAATGGTTCCTAGAAAAAGTGTTATGAGGCCAATAAAAATAAGAAGACAAAAGGATGTAAGTAGATATTAGCAATAATCTTTAATGTTCATTGTAAAGTATAAATACCTAGTTAGTGGTCAGTGGTTGGGGAAACAAATGGAAGCCAAGAGGAGAATGTGTCAACAGAAAACTTTCCCATAATGTTTTATTTATGCTTAGTAGTTAGTTCTCTTTGTTTCATTCTACTGTCACGATCTAATGTAGACTTTAGAATTTCATGTTTCTAACAATAAAAATATCTTTTAAAATTAAAGACAAAGACGAATCTATCCAGCCTGGAGCCTTCTCCACACTGTTCACCAAAGGCTTTGCATGCTAAAGTTCTTCCCAAGTGTTGCTCTGCAGCATCATGTAGTCAAGTTCCAAAGCAGCTGGCCTAGAAGTAGTTTGGCTAGCGCTGAAGGAAAAGCACCTAGTGGAGCCTTCTCCCACAGCATTTGCCTAAAGCAGTTTGAGACCACCAAAACTGATTTGTTAAGGTGAAGTGGGTTGCCTTTTCCATTCAGGGAAGCAAATCACACTGATGTCAATCACTTTGTTGAAGCAATCTGAAGTCATTTTATACAGATCTATTTTGTACTTTTTTACCCAGCAGAAAAGGGTTGTATCAAGAAAGATATTCTGTCTGCAATCTCATCTTGGTACTAAATTTAAGCTGCAAGCCTAATGTCCACAACATTTGACTTAAGTTTTTGAATTCTTCTGCTCATGCTGGTCAATAAAATTCTCCTGCATTTTTCCATACCTGTATGATAAATCAAAACAATATAAAAGCAATACTAGAACATCTACAGCACAATGAATCAATTCCTGCCACATAAAATAAAAGATGTGAAAAAGTTACATGTAACAGCTTCAGATCAATTTTATAATATGTAGCTCCATAGCTTAATGAATATGTTTATTGCTGTTAATTATATCAGATTTATGCAAACAACAAACCTATCACAAATTATAAATGCTACAATTTCAAGCCGCAGTGAGCATTATCAAAATCAATATCCATTTGGGGGTGTCCGATTATCAGCTGCTGAGTATGCATGATTAATTAATTCTTGCATCACACAATTTAATTTGATAGATTTTTAAAACTGGGCAAATTTGGCTCATAAGGAATGGATATCAGTTTCACAGTTAAAATGAATATATTAATGGAAGTCAATTAATATATTGAAAACAGTAAGTAATTGCAAAGGTTTGTCCCCTTATTGAGCAATTTGCCCGTGTATCCACTTAGTGGAGAAAGCAATCAGAGAGCACTCACAGTTTGGACTTCCATGGAAGAAATGGCAAACTGAAGACAGCTTCACTAAAACCAGAGCCGACAACCACTGTGGAATAAAGAGCCAGCGAGTAGACCGGCTCTTCGATAATTCCTCTCTGGACAAGGAGGGGACTTGAGATCACCCACAAGTGCTCCAGACAGTTGTTCCTCTTGAAGAGACTGCAAGATAGCAGTCTCTGGCGGGTTCAGAGCTCTGGGAGATGGGGGAATAGCCATCTTGCTCAAACCATGGTTGGCACCTTTAAGGACACTGGGTTTGCATACTTCCTTTTCTAATTATTTTCAGAAATTGCTTGTTAACTGCTTTTCAGCTATTAGGAACCTTTGGATCAACAGGTTTTACAGCACGGGGTGAGTTTCCTTCAATACTTAATGAAAGAAGTTTTAAATACAAATTTAAGGACTTTTATTTTATTTATTCTAATTTTTTAAAATTTTTAGAATAAACAGCAAAAGGGTGTTTAGAACTTTGATTTTGGAAAGTTACAAATGGACTAAGGGTCCAGACAGATTTGAAATAAGAATTTGGAATTATTTATAAGAATCCTTCCCGTGGGAAAATGTTTTTGTTTTGAATTCTCTTAAAAAGGGAGAATTTGAAGGCTGGACACTAGCGTGAAACAGAAGGAACTAAAGATTACAATTAAAGGAGAAGAACACTTAAATTTGACTTACTAATACAGAATGGAGCAAAATATTTTAACATTGGACATATTGAGGGATATTTTTGAACAATGGACGCAGAATTTAATTTTAACAGTGTCTGCCTCTATAGATAAAATGTGTTTAAAATATGTTATGAAAGAGGAACAAGTTTTACCAGACAAGACAGATTGACCTGAAAGTGGATTTAAAAATGGCAGGCTACAAGAATGATATGGAAAAAGGTCTCTACACCGGATATACAAATGAAACCGGCAGATGTCTTAATAATTAAAAGGGATATACAAATAACAAACCAAAAGAGTGACCTGGAGAACTTTCCTACGTATATTGGATTTACAAAAGAGACTTGTTAAAGTTTTGAAGAATTTTGTGAGAAGAAACAAAGAAAAAATGAAGAGAAATTGAGCTCTATGACATTATTTGAAGGGACTAAAGATCCAGACTGTTAAAAGTTAGTTTATTTGATCAAGGTTAAAATAGATATATTGTTATCTCTGGTAACCCTTAATGGACTTTTGCTCATCAGGACTGAATGACGAGGCTTTAAGGATTTGTTTATAGATAAGAGATGGGATATGAGAAGAAGATATCATTTGTTGTATTTTAAGAGAAGGTGATAAGTTACTAAAATTGTTTATACTTGCTGTGATGAAAGGATATGTCATTTCTTTATATATTTCTTTTCTTTTTCTTTACTATATTCTTATTTTTTCCTTCTTTTCTATTTTTCTTTCTATTTTTTCTTTTCTGCACTTTCTATTTTTTCTTTTTCTTTTTTAGTTTGTATTAGTATTTATCTTTTTAATTGTAATTTTTAATAAAATTACTATTAAAAAAAGAAAGCAACTCACAGGTTAAAGGATAATTTAGCTATTTCTCCTTTTCTTCCCTTCACTATTTCCTAACATAAGGACAACCCACTAGATCAATGCTTTCCAAAGTCCCGCTGTTGGCGACACACCAATGGCTGCGATAGCACGGCGGTAGCGGTGTGCATGGTGGCGGTGGCAGCGGCCTCGTGTGTCGCGCTAAAACCCGGAAGCACTGATGACGTGCCGCTGCCGCCGCTGCTACCACCACCACCACATGCGCCGCCGCAGATGGTGCTGCCGCGCCATCAGCACTTCTGGGTTTTGTTGCAACACACTAATGTGTCGTAACACAGAGTTTGGAAAGCTATGCACTAGATAAAATTCAAAAAACCACACAGTCCATAATTCTGTTCCCACAATATAAAAAAAAACAAAAACAAAAACTTTGTGAGGCTAGGGAAGGTTGTTGAGAAGGTGGTTGGCTTACAGTTACAGAGGGCCCTGGAAGAAGCAGATTATCAGGACCCTTTTTAGTTGGGATTCTGGCCTGGTTATATAGGCTGACCATATTTCCTTGAGACAAAAACAGGACCCTAACCTACCCACGGTTTGCAAGACAAAGTGGGCATGTGTGTGTGCATGCATGCATACGCTTGCACACACATCTAACAAAGGCTCTCCGGCAGTGCGGTCCCTGCGGCGTCCCGGCAAATGGGGTGGGTGGGCGCTCTCTCATTGAGAATGGGACAAAATGGACATTTTTATTAAAATGATGGGATGGTGAGGAATTGTTTTAAAAATGGGACTGTCCCGTTCAAAATGGGACATATGGTCAGCCTATGGTTATAGTATTGAGACAGCATTGATTATGCTTGTCCATGACCTCTGGTGGGACCATCCTGGTCCTCCTTGATCTCTCAGTGGTTTTTGATACCATAGATCATGGCATCCTTCTGGGCCAAACCAGGATTGGGAGTGGGAGGCATTGTATTATGGTGGTTCTCTTCCTTTCTGCAGGGCCAGTTCCACTTGGTGTTGGTGGGGGGAGATATTGAGCCTGAGGACCCTGCTTTGTGGGGTACCTCAGGGTTCTACCCTTTCCCGATTCCTATGTAACATCTACATAAAGCTGCTGGGTGAGGCCATCCTGATGATACCCAGTTGTACATCTCCTCCCTGGGCTGACTAAGCGATGATGTCAAGGAAGTTTGTGAGAGTGTGAATGGACCAGGCTTCAACTCAACTCTGGCAAGACAGAATAACTGTGGGTTTTAAGACCCCCTGGTTCCAGGGATTTTCCATCTTTAACACTGCATGGGGTACACTTCCCCAGTCAGAGTTGGTATGCAATCTGGGGCTCTTCCTGGACTCTTGACTCCTGCTTGAAGAGCAGGTGGCAGCTGTGGCTGGGTGGCTTTTGCACAGATTCATCTTGTTCATCAATTGTGCCCATTACTAGACTGTGAGGCCTTGCTCTTGGTGACTCACACCTTAGTCTTGGACTATTGCAATTGGACTATTGCAACTTGCTCTACATGGGGCTGCCCTTGAAGAGCACTCGGAAGCTGCAGCTGACCCAGAATGCAGCAGCGCAAGCAGTTTTTGGTGTTTCTCATTACGCCCACGTAACACCGCTTCTCCATGAGCTGCACTGGCTCCTGGCGGGCTTCCAGGTGCAATTCAATGTGCTGGTCATCACCTATAAAGCCCTCCATGGGAAAAGACCAGGTTAATTGCCAGACTGTCTTTCTCCAATTGTTTCTGCCTGCTCCACCAAATCTAGTAGAGAGGGCATGCTCCAAATCCATTCTATTGAACAAAGGGAGAAAGGAAGAAAGAGAAACCTGTCTCACTCAGATTCCAAAGCATTTTGATCTTTGGAAGCAAAGTATTTCCAAAACCTGGAGAATCTACAGTGAATATGACTCCTAGCCACTGCCAAGTATATCCTATATCCCCTATCTTTTTAGACATTTCCTCTAAACCCCCCTCCCCTCACCAAATCCTCAAACATGGTGAACTTTCCTCATAAGAATGCTACACCCACCCTTTGACAATTTTTGATGGCTTCTTTCTTCACCTTTTCAAGCTTTCCAATATCCTTTGGGATGGCTCAGTGACTAAAATTATACACAGTACTCTAAATATGGTCATAACTTAGATGATTATAAGCATTACATTTCTGACAATTTTGTCTTTGACTCCTTTCTTAACGATTCCTAATATAGAATTTGCTTCCCATCAATTTTCTTGGAACCAGCATTAAGCTAATTAGCCTGCAATTTCCTGGATTTCTCTTCCACCCACCTCCAGATCGTGCCTATAAAATTAGCATGTTGCTAGTTGCTTTCTAGCCCTCCACTAGAGCAGCTGATTGTAAGGATACATTCCTTTTAAACATAAAAAACAAAACAGTACTTTCATATTTGAGTTTTTAAGAAATCTAGTGTGAATATCTCCTAGATCCAATGAAGAGAATATTTCCAATTTCATAGTAAATTCTTGAATGAAGATAGGCAACCTTTTGTTGACTAGGGGCCAGATTCAATTATTTTGGAGGACAGGGAAATGATACAAACTGGTTGAGGCTACACTATGCATGCATATAGCCAGGACCATAATTTTCTACATTTTTTTATGGATTGGGGTGGGGTTTTCTTTCCTTATTTTTAACTTTACTGTTTCAATCCCATTTTACAATATGTGCTAGCATTTGGGTAGGAAATCATAGGAAACTATACCACTGGCTTTTGGCAATGCTTGAGGAAGGGGCTATGACAGCTTGAATGAAATTGGTTCAAGAGTTGCAGAATGCCTATGCTTGATCTAGAATTCCATCACTTGAAAGTAGTATTTGCCTTATTTTCTCATTTTTTATACTGTTATTTATTATCAGGAAAGAGTATAAATTGCAGGTAGAGAACACACTACTGTATAAGTTTAAGCTTTCATGTCACATAATTTGCATTGGTGTTCTAGTTTGAAGAGAATTCTCCAAGCAAAACCTTAATGAAGTATGAAGATGGTATAAATTAGTTGCAACAAATGCTCCAAGTATAGAGAACATTTTTATAATTTATCTTTGGATGTACTTTTGAGCTAGGCTTTGCCTCTACTGTTATTAGAAATCATGCTCTTGTGTGCATAGCATATTTGTAATGATGCATGCGATAAAAGCATATTCTCCAGGTCTTGCCTTTTGTTGCTATAATTGGAAATAGTAAATCATGGTAGCTCACAAGTAGGTTGGTAAGAATGTTTGGTACAGAAGACAATAAGAGTGTGAAAAAGCAAGGATCAAGAGTCACATGAATAATACCACTTTGCATGCAGCCCTGCCCTTACTCCTTTAAAGCCATCGGTTAAGGTTTGTAGCAGCCAAATGAACAACCATGATATGTCTTTGTTGCCAATGCAATACAATTTTAGGCCTAGTTCAGCCCTATTAGAATGTTGCAATGCTTCCTTACCAGTAAGGCATGTGAATTCCAACATTCAAGTATAAATCCGGCTAGCTGTTGCTCTCCTGTAACCACAGCCCTCAAGACGCTGTACCGCATGAATATAACAGAAGCTGGAGTACAAGTATATTGCAGTGACTCCCTAGTTCCTGAGCACTTAAGAGCGTAACTAATTAACACCTTGAGCTACTGTAGCAACAGGTGAGTTTTCAAATAATGAGTGTGCTTGAGGAAGATTCCGGCATTTAAAGCTGATGAATTCAGTCTGGGTTTGCCAGTTCATTTTTTCAAAACCTGCTTGTTCTTTAAAGAAAGGGAGCAGGGCCAACACATGTTCCCACAGCAGCACAATTCTTTTGGATCACACTTAACGTGATAATATCTACACTGAATACATGTTTGCTCTTTTGATAAGTAGGACCACTGCTTAGCCCTCCCTGTGCTTGAATCAAGTCTAATTAGTTCTTGGATGGACTTTTTGGATGAGAGACCTTCCTGGGACTTGTGGACTACCCTGGGAACTCAAAACAATATAAAAAAGAGCAAAAACAATGCATAACCTCTGAAATACTACATCTCTTCCATTCTATTATCAAGAAAACTATGTGGATGGATCCATGACTTCATCAGGAGTTGCACATGATTTGAAAGTGGCTTTATTTTACTTTATTTAAAGTTAAAATGCTCAAGCACTGAGGAAAGGCTGTGTGAGTAAGTGCCATGTGTTCTCTTTGCTGTATTCCCATAACCTGTCACCAACACTCATCCCTCTTTCCATAGGTTAACCTGTGAAGAGCTATAGAATGAATTCTGTTCTCCATCTCTAGGCTCCCTAGAGGATTCTAAAGCAAATAGAAGCTACATCTGTACTAAACAGTGAAGGTGAAACATTTTGCATGCTTCTCCTTCCTGGTGCAGAAGTGACTCTCCACCAACTGGGAGCTGTGAGACTGGACTGCAAGAGTGATTGAAAACAGCAGGCCTAGTATATTAATTGCTAAATTGGACTTCAGGCTTTCTAATGTTTGCCACTATTTTATTGATTGTCAGGTTGTATGATTCTTATTACATTCCTGAGCTGCAGCTAGATGATTTGATGATTTCATTGCAGTGTTTGCAAGTCTCGTTTGCTCACAGTGGCCGCTGTGATAGTGATTGAGTGAAGCACCACCAAGACATTGTCTCAGAAGATTTCAGGAAACAAGAAAAAAGTATTCTCATAACAAAATATTCTTTCTTTCTTTGATTCATTTATATTCTGCTGCAATCTTGCAACACTTGGTGTCAAACATGATATGAAAAAATTAAAACATCCACTGTATGATTAAAACAAAAATAGACTAAGTCATAAATTAATGATCAATATCTAACATAACAATAAATATAGCAAAAATAGAAAGTAAGAGAGTAAAAAGATGGCACTGTAGGTAAGCATCACTGGAATACTTTCCCCCAAAGCTCAGTTTTTAATACCCTGTGAAAGCCATCAAGAAGGGACCAATCTTATTTCTGTTGGGAGGCTATGTCAAAGCACTGCCACTGTTACTGAAAAGCAGCCACTCCTCCCTCCAGTTCCCTACACGAGAAAAAAATTTTCCTGGATGATCTACCAGGTTAGGTCAATTCAGGTTGGAGTAGGTAGTCCTGCAAGTACCCAGGTGCTAAGCCATGAAGGACTTTTAAGCATGGATAGCACATGCTTCCAGTGTCAGGAGGTGCTGTTAGCACATGGGCCACTGCATTCTGGACTAATTGTAGTTTCTGAGTAGCCTTTAAAGGCAGCCTCAGGTAGAGTACATTGTAGTAGTCTAGCTAGGTGGCAATGAGGATGTGAGTTACTGTAGCCATATTCTCCTTCATAATAAGGTGAAGTTGACCAAAATGGGCAGAGATGCTATGCAAGGCCTACTGAAACAAATAACAGGTTCCTATAAATTTGCTGACTGCATTACAGACAAGGGCAATCATTCAGAAGTAAGAAGGATATGAACATTATATACCCAAAGAAGAAGGTTGTTTGAGATGATTCTAGGAGTTGTTAGACTTGAAGCCTATAAAGCTCCAATAAGAGAAATACCACCTATAGCTGTGGGGTAGTTCACACTTAATGTGGGTTAAATAAAATATAGTGATGTGAATATGAATGAAGGATGGATGGATGAATAATGAACACAGAGTCAGTATTTATAATGTTTAGCTTTCAAAAATCTTGTTTATTCTCTGGAGAAATATTGTACCACCCATCTTACTCCTGTCTCTGTATAGGCTTTATAAATTCAGCAATAAAACATTGCATAAAAGGTGAAGGATCATAGATTAATAGTTTTGCATTTGGATTGCTCAATATCTCCTTTTCTTGATCCTACAGACATGATCAAGTTGCTCTATTTAGGAGCAAAATGAGAGCAAATTAAAATGGTATGTAACACCTACCATCTTGTCATTTTTTCTTACTTGCTTAGAGCAGTGTTTCTCAACCTTAGCAACTTTAAGATGTGTGGACTTCAACTCCCAGAATTCCCCAGCCAGGGAGTTGAAGTCCAGACATCTTAAAATTGCCATGGTTGAGAAACATTGGCTTAGAGGGCTACTTTCAGAATCCCATTTTAGAATATTGAAATTGTCACATTTCATGTACCTAGCTTGTTTAGAAGGTATTTAAAATGTATGTACTTCCCAAACAAATTATCAGTTTCTCTCTTCCAACTGCTTTATATTTCAGTAGGAAAATCCCAGCTCATCTGCTACAGGGTGTAGTTTGGCCCTTCTCTAAGGGTTATGTTTACCCTTTGGTTGGTCTTTGCATTCCATGATGGCACATCAATTGGATATGCTTCTTTCACTAACTCATTTATTTTCAGAATGGGTCCTCTAAGGCCTGCTTCTCATTTAGCTCTCCAGCTTGTGAAGTAGACAAAATGATTCATAGCTCAATAACAATGATTAATGTTGAAATGTCACACATGGTCTTGTAATGCTCTCATCTCCACTGACAGGAAGCATGGTGTGGTGAGTAAATAAGGTTGTTTTGAAAGTAGAGCATCAGGTGACTAAAAAAGGTGTGTGTGTATGAGTCCACTTTTGCAAAATGAAGCAGTCACTGGTTGAATACTAAAATCCATCTGGAAGTCAGCTCTCTAAGGTGAGTTGCTGGCAGCCCTGTACTGTTTTTAGCTTGCAGTAATTTATTAAAGCTACAGCTGGTGAAGAAGCCACAGGATGAGATGTTCTGCACATTTTTCTAAGTACCTTTTCAACAGGGATAATACTATTTTTAATACTTGTTTCTTCTACGATGGTAACAGAAGAGGCTTTGTTGGGGTTTGTATATACCCAGGAATTTACAGATAGATAAATTATACTGGAGAGGCTTGATATCTAGGTGAGAGGGGAATTATTCTGCAAGTCACCCAATTAGCAGCCATTGTTGTAGGGATGATGTGGCAGCAATGACTCATACTACAGGTGGTATCATTTAGTTGGGTGTGGCAGATGATGAGAGTGACCTATAATGTGATTGGTCAGTTTATGTATATAAGCAGAGCAGATCTGGTGTTCTTTCTTCTCGTTGCTGCTAAACTTCTCATCGCTGTATTCCATTTCATTGCTGTATCATTTGTTGCTGCTGTTGGATGTATTTGGACTGCGTATGTATATAAAGTAAATAGGCTATTTTATCTAATCTCTGCTTGAGTGTCTATTTGCTGCGTAGAACGTGGATCACTGGTGTCTTGGAAAAAGGAGCAGGCTGCCTCACGGTGCGCACTCTGACAGGCTTCCATTCATTGCATTTCTAAGGAATGGCCATTAGGCTAACATAGTATAGATACAGGCATAAAATGTTTTTTTAATGGTCCAGATAGAAATAAAACCTACATTTCAGTAGTTTTGTTGGATTTTAATAAAAAGTAATGGCAGGGATGGAGAACTTACAATTCTGCTGAATTACTATTGCCAGAATCCCTCACTATCGGCTATGCTGGCTGGGATTGCTGGGAGTTGTAATTCAGCAACATCTGGAAGGCAACAAATTCTCAATTCCTGCTGGGTTAAATAAATGGTTTGAGAGAGGCATGGCTGTTATTCTGTTGTAGTAAAAAGAGTCTTGTGGAATCTTAAAGGTCATTTAGGTTTTCATGGATCATAGTTTACCTTTCTTGGTGGGCATGAAATATATCCTGAGAGGGTAGTATTATATCCATATAGCCACTGTTGCGAGAGAAGGGAATTGTAAAAGAAAGGTCAGAGGAAAGTGAAATTAGAAGGTGCAGAAGTGAAAATCACCTATAGGTGGTTGCCATTGTTACTGGATATTTAATAATAATTTAGTTGTCAGAAGTTACTATAGTGCATGAAACCCTTAAGCTCCCATCCTAATCATATTACAGCTGTGGAGCTTTGAATGGGGATATCCACTCCATGAAACTTCAAATGAAGCATATCTTGAAAGTGCTTCAAGTAAGCAAAGCATCTGCTTCCCAAGAATCAAAGCACAGAGCTTTGCAAGTAGGACTTCTTTGTATGTGTTTTGCATGTGCAAAAACCTTGTTCCTTGAGACAAAATAGCTGATCAGTTCTTCCTCGATGTTCAGGGTAGCAAAATTCCTTACCAAAGGATAGCAGTGCTATCTCACACATTCCTAAAACAAACTCTATGTTCTAGGAAGTATATGCTGTTGAATATGACTGTCACCATTACTAAGCAGTAAATTCCACTGAACTTAGAGTTCTCTGTGTGAACATGCTTAGGATCACATGGTTTAAGATCAATTAGTATACTGGCATAATGTTTAAAACCAAATACATATTTTATATGCCAGAATAATGCTGGGGGGATCAAAATCAGGGGTAGACAACCTGAGGTTCCTGAGACTTTTTTTTTTCTTTTCAGTTTTTGGTTCCTAAAAACTTGGTAAACTTAGTTATTAAAAACTGAAAAAACACGCTTGCAGTTTTAAAACAGATGCAAAATGTAATATCAATTCTCAAATAAGCATATTATAATTTAAACAGGAATTCTCAAAAATTCAGCTCCATCCACATATGCAATGTGGCCTAACCCATTTTGTGGCCTTCCCCTTCCCCCAGATATTAGGTTATCCCTTAACCAGCAAAGGTTTGTCCGCTTCTGTTACAATTTAAGATGCAGTTACAAGTTTGTGCTTAATTTTTTCCCCCAGTGTGGTATTCATATGTATTATACATCTTGGTAGCTAAAGTGTGAAGTTTGCTTAGTTATTGTTGTTTTATTTACATTATGAATGAGAAGTATGACCTAGAAAATTCTCTGGCTATTCTCAATGGCTAAAATATGCCAGCATGCATAACTACTTCCTTAAGTAAATCTAAGTATTTGAAGAGTTAGGTAAAGGTTCCCCCCGCACATTTGTGCAGTCACGTCCGACTCTAGGGGCCGGTGCTCTTTTCTGTTTGTTAGCCAAAGAGCCAGCGTTGTCCGAAGATGCTTCCACGGTCATGTGGCTGGCATGATGCACGTGGAACGCTGTTGCCTACCCACTGAAGTGGTACCTATTAATCTACTTGCATTTGCATGCTTTCGAATTGCTAGGTTGGCAAGAGCTGGGGCTAGTGCGGGAGCTCACTCTGTCACACGGGACTAGGGATTCAAACCTCCGAACTTGCGACCTTCCAATCGACAAGCCTGGCGTCTTACCCACTGAGCGACCACGCCCCTTCTTTTGAATTTGAAGAGTTACCAGGGACAATAAGGCTTACATGAAAAAAACATATATGGGATTTAAAGTCTCTCTACACCTATAGGGAAAAGCATATTATAGAGCTGAATCATAAAACTAATCCAAATGCTACAATAGTAGAAAAGCAGACTAATTAAAATAAATTAAGGCTATAAATTGAGGATCACCCATGTAGTTTACTGCTCTAAATGGCACAGTAGGTCATGATGGCAACCAAATCAGCTCAGTGACATTGTTGAAACAAAAGGGGGCAAGTCATGTTTTTTCAAAGTTTTCTTCTCTCTTAATGGAAGTGGACTTACCGTTCCTGATTTAAGGTGTGCAACCACCTAGTGGAACTTGATTGTTTTATGTGCAAGAGACCACATGCAGCAGATGGTCTGGTTTTCCTAGAGCAGTCTGTCAGGATCACTTAAGTTATGCCTCAACAGTTTGGAGCACATTTCATCTTATGGTGTTTCTTTAGGGTAAGATTCTTAGCCTGGTTAAAGATAGGAAGAAAGTTCTGCTAAAGAAAAACAAGGCCTAGAAGGACAAGAGATACATTAATGATCAAAATGTGTTCCTGCTAATAATAAAACAAGGTAAAAACTGGGTGTGTGATGAATCTGCTGGGTCCCCCCACTTCCATTAACTGCAGATTTGCCATCCTTCTCAATTTCCGAGGTATCTCCCAGAGATGGGAAGTATTTCCCATCACCATTGAAAACAGTCATGAGCAGAATACTGGAGGATTCTTAACTATTGGAAGAAGTTAAAAAAAAAGAAGCCTATCCCAGGGTGGATGGGTAGGGTAGTTGGGGTAGAAGACCTAAAACGTTCATACTGTATATCAGTCTACTAATATGTATATAACAATCTGAAACATAGAATAGGAAATATTTATTGGCACATTTTATCTTTTTCATGGGTTTTTAATTGGTTGCCAGTTCAAAGTGCTGGTTAGAACTTTTAAGCCTTTTACAGCAGCACTATATCAGCCAATGCCTTGTCAGAACAGAACCTGCCTGTCTGGGTCAGTCATCAAGAGAGGACCACAAGCAGCTTCACTCCCCTCACGAGGTATGTGCACCATGGTGCAGGTGCCAAGACTTCTCATTGGCTGCCCCCATTTTACATCTTTTATTATTGTATTTTCCTTTACCTATTTTATCCTTGAAATAGACCTTGTATTTTACCTTTATTTTACCTTTATTTTATTTTATTTTATTTTATTTTATTTTATTATTTTATTTTATTTTATTTTATTTTATTTTATTTTATTATTTTATATTATATTATTTTATATTTTATTTTATATTTTATTTTATTTTATATTTTATTTTTTATTTTTTATTTTATTTTTTATTTTTTATTTTATTTTATTTTATTTTATTTTATTTTATTTTATTTTATTTTATTTTTTTATTTTATTTTATTTTTTTATTTTATTTTATTTTATTTTATTTTATTTATTTTTTAATTTTATTTTATTTTATTTATTTTTTATTTTTTTAATTTTTTAATTTTATTATTTTATTTTTTTTATTTTTTTATTTTTTTATTTTTTTATTTTATTTTATTTTATTTTATTTTATTCTATTTTATTTATTATTTATTTTATTTTATTTTATTTTATTTTATTTTATTTTATTTTATTTTATTATTTTATTTTTATTTTATTTTTATTTTATTTTATTTTATTTTATTTTATTTTATTTTATTTTATTTTATTTTATTTTATTTTATTTTATTTTATTTTATTATTTTATTATTTTATTTATTTTGATATGGTCGTCAGACTAATCGATCGATAAACTACTACTACATTTTAGGAAATACCCTCCATCCAGAGCTACAGATGGCCTCAACCCAGCTAGCAATTCATAAACAAGTTAAGGCAGTTTGGTTCCAGATAGGTTCAGCCCTTATATTAATTAGTTCAGGTTTACAGGGGCCTATGAAGTTTATTAATGGTTTTTAAGAAATAGTACCTTATTTACATTGAGTGTTCACTTTCTTGCCTTTTGTAGCTGACTTTGCTGTACCCCACTCAGAGTCATTAGGATTGGAGTGGTTCATAAGGATTGCACAATAAGTAAATAAAAGATGATATACATCCTGATAAACAGGACAATTTTTTTAATTGGGGGAGGGGGTGTTTGGAATAACTTTCCACTGAATTTTTTTTTAATGCTCTGGGGTTCCAGGTCACATATATGAAGAAAAATAGCATGCATGAATCATGTATGCAGTCATTTGTTTCCTGTGTGTTTGTGGGGGAGCAGGTTGTTACATAATAAACACATATGGTTTTTTTTCTCAATCATTTCATTTTTTTTCTTAATCATCTCAGACAAGCTGTACCTCTCAAGCCTAAATTCCTCTTCTACATAAGAAATATTTATTTATCAATTTTTTCGGCCACCCATCTCATACAGAATGACTGGGCAGCTTACAACAATAAAATAACAGTTATTAAAACACTACAACAAAATATCTCTCTCTCTCTCTCTCTCTCTCTATATATATATATATATATATATATATATATATACACACACACACACATACATACATACATACACACACACACACACACACACAAAACAGATACTAATATAAAAATACAAAAATATAAAATATAAAATTTAAGATGGGCATATGCTGTTATTTTGGCACAATCATGGTACCAGCCACCCCCATGAATGACTATCCCCCCTCCTGTCCAAAGTGAGGTGGCATAACCATGTCTTCACCCCCTTCCGGAAGGCCGGGAGAGTGGGGGCCTGCCTTACCTCCGGGGGTAAGTTGTTCCAAAAGGCGGGTGCTACGGCAGAGAAGGCCCTCCTCCTGGACCCTGCCAATCAGCAATACTTCAGCAGCCAGGGCCTCCGCTGGACCGTGCAGCAGATCCTCGGATATAACCCCCAGCTCCCTCTGAAATCCAACCGGGTCCATCAGTTGCCAGGGGTGGACCAATCGAATGGGTCCTGCCTCCCTGTGGAGGAAGGCGGCATAGGAGAATCCCAAGGCCACCAGGTCATGATCTGACCATGACAATGGGGACAGATGTAACTATCCCCTATATCATCTCTCCATTAATGGAGCCGACTGAGTGGTGACTCAAAATTGGGGATTCTCTGGGATCATGCCTTAATTTTAGAATCTTTCCCCCAAAAGATGAGTCAGACACTGATGCTACAGATGTTTCAGTGCCCTATCAAAAGCTCTTTTATATAACCAGGAATATATGAGCAATTAGTTATGACATAATTAATGTGGAGGCTGGACATCCTCAATCACAACAATATAAAATTAAGAATTGAGATTTAGCGATGTTAGAAATTCCTTAAAACGGCAGTTTAAATTTTTTTTGTTTATTCAGTCAGTCATTTCCGACTCTTCGTGACTTCATGGACCAGCCCAAGCCAGAGCTTCCTGTCGGCCATCACCATCCCCAGCTCCCCCATGGTCGAGTCTTGTCACCTCCAGAATATCATCCATCCATCTTGCCCTTGGTCGGCCCCTCTTCCTTTTGCCTTCCACTTTCCCTAACATCAGCATCTTCTCCAGGGTATCCTGTCTTCTCATTATGTGGCCAAAGTAGTTCAGTTTTGCTTTTAATATCATTCCCTCAAGTGAGCAGTCTGGCTTGATTTCCTGGAGTATGGACTGGTTTGATCTTCTTGCAGTCCAAGGCACTCTCAGATGCTTTTGAACTGTGGTGTTGGAGGAAAATTCTATCTTCTTTCGCTCAGCCTTTCTTATGGTCCAGCTCTCGCAGCCATAGGTTACTACGGGGAATACAATTGCTTTGACTATGCGAATCTTTGTTGTCAGTGTGATGTCTCTGCTCTTAACTATTTTATCATGATTTGCCATTGCTCTCCTCCCAAGAAGTAGACGTCTTCTGATTTCCTGGCTGCAGTCAGCTTCTGCAGTAATCTTTGCGCCTAGAAATACAAAGTCTGTCACTGCCTCCACTTTTTCTCCCTCTATTTGCCAGTTATCAATCAAGCTGGTTGCCATAGTCTTGGTTTTTTTGAGGTTTAACTGCAACCCAGATTTTGCACTTTCTTCTTTCACCTTCATCATAAGGCTCCTCAGCTCCTCCTCGCTTTCAGCCATCAAAGTGGTATCATCTGCATATCTGAGATTGTTAATGTTTCTTCCAGCGATTTTAACTCCAGCCTTGGATTCATCAAGTCCAGCACGTCGCATGATGTGTTCTGCGTACAGGTTGAATAAGTAGGGTGAGAGTATACAGCCCTGTCGTACTCCTTTCCCAATCTTAAAACCAGTCTGTTGTTCCGTGATCTGTTCTTACCATTGCTACTTGGTCGTTGTACAGATTCCTCAGGAGGCAGACAAGATGGCTTGGTATCCCCATACTACCAAGAACTTGCCACAATTTGTTATGATCCACACAGTCAAAGGCTTTAGAATAGTCAATAAAACAAAAATAGATGTTTTTCTGAAACTCCCTGACTTTCTCCATTATCCAGCGGATATTGGCAATTTGGTCTCTAGTTCCTCTGCCTTTTCCTAACCCAGCTTGTACTTCTGGCAATTCTCGCTCCATGAATTGCTGGAGTCTACCTTGCAAGACCTTGAGCATTACCTTACTCACATGTGAAATAAGTGCCACTGTTCGATAGCTTGAACATTCTTTAGTGCTTCCCTTTTTTGGTATGGGGATATAAGTTTATTTTTTCCAATATGATGGCCATTCTTGTGTTTTCCAAATTTGCTGGCATATGGCATGCATCACCTTGACACCATCATCTTGCAAAATTTTAAACAGTTCAGCTGGGATACCGTCGTCTCCTGCTGCCTTGTTATTAGCAATGCTTCTTAAGGCCCATTCAACCTCACTCTTCAGGATGTCTGGCTCTAACTCACTGACCACACTCTCAAAGCTATCACTGATATTATTATCCTTCCTGTACAGATCTTCCATATAGTCTTGCCACCTTTTCTTGATCTCTTCTGCTTCTATTAGGTCCTTACCATCCTTGTTTTTGATCATACCCATTTTTGCCTGGAATTTACCTCCGATGTTTCTAATTTTCCGGAAGAGGTCTCTTGCCCTTCCTATTCTATTATCTTCTATTATCTTCTTCCACTTCCGCACATTGCTTGTTTAAAAATTAGCTGAAACAAATAATAAACATTTCAGCAACTAGTTAAAAGAAGAATGGACAAAAAGTTCACTGTTAACCACAAAACAGGGAGTCTTCACTCTTGGCATCATCACCAATGCCCTGTCTTTGTACCACATTATAAGTTCTCACGTGATTATAAGGTTTTTTATGAAAAGCAGAGCAGGTTAGTAAGAGAGCAGATAGTTTCTAAAGTAAAGAGTTGTTTTCTATAACATTTATATAGCAGTAATAATTTATCTGGGTTATGAAACTATTCTTTCCACATCTTAGGTATACTGTAAAGTAAACCCTATATATATATATGTATAAAGGGATAACCTAATATCTATGGGGAATACCATTGCTTTAACTATGCGGACCCCCCACACACATTATATTATTATATTATATTATATTATATTATATTATATTATATTATATTATATATTATATATTATATATTATATATTATATATTATATATTATATATTATATTTTATATTTTATATTTTATATTTTATATTTTATATTTTATATTTTATATTTTATATTTTATATTTTATATTTTATATTTTATATTATTTTATATTTTATATTATATTATATTATATTAATTTTCCCATAGAGTAAAAACAGTACAAATTTTATGTTGAAGAAAAGAGAAATAGAGAAAAGTAATAGAAAAGTGAAAAAGAAATAAAGAAAAGAAGGAAAAAGAAAGAATAATAAAGAATAATAAAGTGGCTTCCAATTTTCATAACAGCAGTTATAAGGGCCAGTTTGGTCTTGTGGTTAAGGCAACAGGCTAGGAACCAGGAGTCTGAGTTCTAGTCTCGCCTTAGGCATGAAAGCCGGCTGGGTGACCTTGAGCCAGTCACACACACTCAGCCCAACTCACCTCACAGGGTGGTGGTTGTGGGGAAAATAGGAGGAGGAAGGTGTATTAGGTATGTTCGCAGCCTTGAGTTATTTACAAAAATAATAAAGGCAGGATAGAAAATAAATAAATAAATAAAATAAGTACATTTATATTTTACCCCCTCTCTCTAAGGTTACATCAAAGTTTCCTTCTTTCCATAATCTACTCTTTGTAATCATCAAATCCATAAATTATCAGTTCATTTTTTTCTTTTTTTTAGCAAAAAGTCCATAAGGCAGAGCTTTCCAAAGTGTGTGTCGCGACACAAAAGTGTGTCGCCTGCGGGGCCCAAATGGCGCACCATCAGCGCTTCCGGGTTTTCCTGCGGCGACACACCAACGGCGGCGCATGAAAATCCGAAAGCGCTGCAGCCATGGCGGTGTGCAAAAATTGAAAGCGGCAGCAGCGCTTCCGGGTTTTTGCGCACTGCCGCAATGGCGGCACTTCCAGGTTTTCCTGCGGTGACACACCAACGGCGGTTGGTGTGTCGCCGTGGGAAAACTTTGGAAAGCCATAAGGGGTTTGATCAATTAATTTCAATAATCTAGAGAAACTCCTCTATTTTCTTTTTTCCATTGCAGTATTTTAGAATCCATTGCAATGTACTTGAAAAGATAATCTTAAACCTCATATGAACTAGCTAACTTCTCAGAATGAAAATCTTCCAAGCTTAAGGATAAAAATTGGTGCAGAATATTCACAGGCCAGTGAAGCTTAAAGCAAATAAGATGAAGTATAAAGAAAACTTTCTGTGTAGGATAGAGCTTAAAAGTATATGACTGATAACTACAATGAGATTACTGACACTCCAGGCTCATTGTACATTCCAGACTGTCACGCCTAGAAAATAATCAACCAGTACAGCCTTTGTCAACCTTGGTGTCAGGATCCCAGATGTGTTAGGATTCCAGCTAGAATTTCAAATAAGGATGCTAGTAGACTGCTGGCTGGAAAATCAAAGACAGTGCTTATCCAATATGCATAATCAGGTTGACTACAAGCCTAGAGGCTTCATTCAGTATGCAAAGCTTGGTTAGTTTCAACCTTGGTTAGATTTTTTATGGCTTAGCATGTCATGTGACTCCTCAGCTGATTTGGTTAGTTATTGGGCCAATATAAACCCAGAAAAAGACTTAATTAAGTAACCAAGTTAAGTGAGTTGCATGAATACGGCGTAGGAATTGTAATCTCAACCTATCTAGAATGTATCAGATTTAGGAAAGCTGGTTTATCATCTAATCATACATATATTTATTTGGAAATTAGCTTCACAGATTTCAGTGGTATCTACTTTCAGATGGAGTTTAAGCTTTCAAAAAGTGTTATTTACTAGCTCTCGTCTGTCTTGACATTTCAAGTTTCTGAAACTCTTGTTTTTTGTTACCTTTTCTAAGTACCTTATTTTGCATTGCATTTCTTTTTACTTCTTAAAAAGAAAAAAAAATAAGGGCCTGAAAGGAATCTGCCTGAAGTTTCAGACAAAACAATTTGATTTGAATAACCACTTGTCCTCTATATTTTTTAAAAAATAAAATTGAGCAAAGTCTTCAGAATATAAACATATATATTTTGTAAGCTGACACGTAAGCATTCTATCTGACAGTGTTTTTAACTAAATATTTTAATTGGATTAAGACTTAGAACTTGATCTTTTCATCCTTGTCTTCCTGTCTAAATAAATATGTCATAATTGGTTGGCTATATAGAATTTGGTCACTAATTAAAAATAACAGAAAAGCAGCAATCAGATCAATTGAATAAAATAAATTATAAAAGAAGACTTGTTATTGCTGTTCACTCCAATCTTGAATACAATGAAAATATTCTTGATCTGACAGATGCCTTATGCAGGGGAATGAACAAGAAAGTGCAGTTTTGTTATTCAAGTGAATCTCCTGGTGGCCATCATTGACCACAGCTTCCTGCTGGGTTACTGGGCCAAAATTATTCCTGGCCAAATATATATCCTATCTGTAGGAGTTTATTTGGCCAGGGTAATTAGAACTTCCTTCTATCACGCAGATGGTACATCTGCTGTGATCTTATTCACTTAAGCTCTGGTTACATCCAGATAAGTCTATTGCAATGTGCTTTAAGATAGGTCAACATTTTTAATATATGCACCCGACTGCACCCAAAAGCCCTTGAATGTCCTTGGCAAAAGTGCGGTTATGTTGTGCTGATGGTGGATTCAACCTACCAGATTTACAAGTATTAAAGCTGCCAGGTATATGTCATTATTTAGAGAAAAACAGTTATGCTTTGATTGCAAATCACATGAGAAATTGATGCTGTGGGATAATCCATATTTGAAAATAGCAGGGAAGATGTTTTATGGAATGCTTGGGCTAAACAAGGGATTAACACTTTACATAAGTTGATTTCTAATGGTTGTTTTAAAGGCTTTAAGAGACTGCATATTGAATATGATCAACATACAATATTTGCTTTGTAATATATACCATTGAAACATGTATAAATTTTAAAGTATGGCTTGAACATTTTAGCAGCCTTAGAAGTACCTGCAGAGGGGCGTGGTGGCTCAGCGGTTAAGACGCCAGGCTTGTCGATCGGAAGGTCGCAAGTTCGGAGGTTTGAGACCCTAGCCCCACGTGACGGAGTGAGCTCCTGCACTCGCCCCAGCTCTTGCCAACCTAGCAATTCGAAAGCATGCAAATGCAAGTAGATAAATAGGTACCACTTTGGTGGGATGGTAACACCATTCCGCATGTGTCATGCCGGCCACTTGACTGCAGAAGCGTCTTTGGACAGCGCTGGCTCTTCGGCTAACAGAGATGAGCACCGGCCCCTAGAGTCGGACACGACTGTGTGGGGGAAACTTTACCTTTAGAAGTACCTGCAATTTTAGGATCCTTAAGAGATGCAGTGCTTGAACAGAAACCAATAATTCAATTAAAAAGTAAGATGAAAGTTAGCATTAGTTATATATCTCAATTTTGGAATGAAGAACTGGAATATTTATTTATTTACAGTATTTATTTATAAGATTTGTATGGCCGCCCATCTTAAACAACTCCAAATTTGGAGAATCAATGGGTCCAGATGTTTAAAAAACTTACTATGGTTTAAAAATAAAATTAATTCATCAGAAAATATTAATTCATGTCTATTGGACTCTTCAAAGAATGTTTAAAATGGATGGACATTGGATATTTTTATGTTGGTGTTATAAGAAAATTGAAATTTAACTCATCATCTGGCCTTATCCATGTATAGCCTTGTTCTGGTATCAAATCACTGCATATATTAGTATAATTTTGGGAAGTTAAATGTTATAGTTAAGGATTCTAATGTTATATTCAATTATATTCCTAAAATACAGAAATTGTCATCTCATGAAGAATTTTGGCTCTATTGACTCTAGAGCACAGCAAAGAGGATAATTTTACATAATTGGAAAGAAACTTTCTCTACTGATTTTAAGGAATGAATCCAAGATATGATTGGTTAATCTATTTTTGAAAAGCACCTTGTTCTAAAAGTTCTAAATAATATAATATGTTTCTATATGGTCTAGATTTAATGATAGCATTAAGGATTGAATTAATTTTATATGATTATCTCTAGTTATTATGTGGACCTTTTTTCCTGTTAGTATATGTTTTTTTCCTCTCTCTGGTCATATTTATTTTTATTTTTTATTTTTTTATTTTTGGTGCCTTTGAGTCAGTG
Source organism: Charina bottae (assembly GCA_023362775.1). Taxonomy (NCBI): domain Eukaryota; kingdom Metazoa; phylum Chordata; class Lepidosauria; order Squamata; family Charinaidae; genus Charina; species Charina bottae. The sequence goes on from JALMGJ010000002.1 coordinate 244,674,803, forward strand.
TTGACTCCTGGCAACTGCCTAGACTAGTCCCTGCAGTTGCAGTTTTCTTGACAAGATTTCAGAGGTGGTTTGCCATTGCCTCCTTCCTAGGGCTGAGAGACAGTGACTAGCCTAAGATCACCCAATTGGCTTTGTGTCTAAGGCAGGACTAGAACTCACGGTCTCCTGGTTTCTAGCCTGATGCCTTGACCACTACCCCAAACTGCCTCTCCTTATTTTAATTACTATGGTATTTTTAGGTTTTCTTTCTACAGTATCTTTCACTATTTTTTCATTTGTTGGTGCTGTAGTTTTTTGTATTTTACTATTAATGCATACGTATATGCAAACCCAGACTGCACCCATATTACATCTATACAAAAATATTATAGTCTATAATTTAAAACTGATTTGTTTGCCTGCTGTTAGCATCAACTATATTGGCAGCATGAAGAATACAGCCATCTCAGTGTAGCCATTAGCTCAAAATGAATGTTTAGCTCTCTCTATTTCAGTTATAAAGGGACACTTGAAAATATTTTATTCAGTCACATTTTGGCCAGAGAGGATTTAGAAATCTATTAAGAAGTTAGGTGGCTGGTTGAAACAGAATATGTCGGGGATGGTTCAGGGATGGCCTAGGATTTAAGTACATTACACTCTTTTTAAAATTTTGGTTAGCTCCTAAAAGGGTCCTGGTGCTCCATAATAAATGGAGCTAACAAGATGGACTACGTTAAAATGCTTTCCATTTGTTGTTCTAGCTGCAGTAAAATGGGAGAGATATGGATACTGTGCTTTCTCTATGATTCTCTCTCTCATCTTCAACAAACCACCCACTAACACAAACATTCAAGAATTGCATTCTTACTTGGGAATAAAATAGAACATATGCATTCTTACTTGGGAATAAAATAGAAAATAGCAAGTATTTAGCAAATAAATTCTTAATTCAAAGTGATGTTCAAGCAGTGTTCTCAATTTAAATAACCAGCAGCAAGAGGGCATATCTTTTTACCAACCCAAAGATGCTATTGTCATATGAGAAAGTGGGGAAGATCTTTCAGTATTCTATAACCATATTCCTCCTTCCCCCAAATCATGGTGGTTGTGGGTGTGTTCCTGGGAGCGATGAGCGGAGAATACTGGGAGTGTATGCCAAGAATATATACTCACAGGAGGGTCACCCAAGGTTTGAAGATCATGCCAGCTGCCCAGCTAAAGCAAGAAGGAGCCCACTTTGGACAGCAGCAATATAGGAAGATGCTGGAGGTGGATGATCACTGACAATGGCAAAGGCATAATTAAATATTGCATGGAAGAAGACAATGGTAAACCACTATATTTTACTAAGAAAACCACATGGATAGGCAATCAAAAGTTAATGACAGTATAGTGACAGATGATGGGCTACTCAGGTCAGATGGCACTCAACATGTTATTGAGGAAGAACTGAGGAACTTTTGGAGCATTAATGGGGTTTATGATGTGGCTAGATGAAAGCCTTCAGGATGTCTAGTTGCTGATGTTGCCATGCGGGAAAATTCAAAGCTGCAAAGACAGGATTAGAATGAGAACATGGAACGTAAGAAGCATGAATATAGGAACGTTCAACACAGTGAAAGATGAAATGTATTGACTACACATTGATACTTTAGGCATAAGTGAATGGAAATGAATTGGAATTGGACACTTTCAGAAGATCACACTGTTTACCATTCTGGACATGAAAAACAAAGACTGAATAGTGTTGTTTTCATAGAGTCAGGAAGGATATAACAAAGATAGTACTTCGATACAATGCAGTCAATGACTGAATAATAACAATGAGATTTTGTGGACAACCCTTTAATATGATAATTATCCAAGTTTATGTTTCAACTACTTATGCAGAAGAGGAGGTTGATCAGTCAAGGTCAATCTGAAATTGACAGAACATGCAAACAAGATGTGCTGCTTATGGTTGGACGCTGGAATGTCAAAATTGTTAATAGTAAGGAGGAAAATGTAGTTGTGTTGGATAGTCTAGGAAACAGAAATAAGCAGAAGAATGACTTTTCTGTTTCTGGCAATCCAGTGACCAGAAGAAAGTGGATGAACTCAATTACAATAGCAATGTATGCATCGTTACAAGATCTAAAGGGCAAGGTTGGGGACAAATCATCCTGGAGAAGGTCAATTTATGTGGTCACTAAGACTCAACATTGACTTGATGGTGCATTACCAATCAATCATTAAGCAACTTAGGATGGGTTGGTGTACTTCAGTGACTACTCTATGTGTCCATGACTCATCTATTTGTAAATATACACAAATATTATAAAATGCCAGTTAGCCATTAATGTCTCCTTCCCAAAGGAACCCCAGACCTCTTGCAAATAGGGTGAGTTTCCTCTTGACCAGTACCATCTCAGTATTTTCCCTAACTAACGTGACAGAATTCAGGCTGGATCACCATTCTTTGGAAGGTGGGAGGGTTATGCTGTGCTGTTAACTTTCCAATGTGATTGGTTACAAGTCATCCTTAATTGACCATATTGCTTAGGGTAAGGAGAGTTGCAATCCCACAGTTCAGGAGGACTTCACATTGCAGAAGGCATGCTTGGAAGACATCTTAGTGATCTCAATTCCTTTTGTATTCTAGAGAGTGGTTGGAAATGCCATTCTATCTTTCAATTATGAACAGCAAATGCATGAAGGAAGGAATTATGCCTTGCTAATCCAGAAAATCAAAAGTGCACCTAAATTAATCAGCATTTGAGCGGAGGAGGAACAAAAGGGGGTTTAAAAAAAACAAGTTTGTTTCTGCTACAGGAAATGAAATGATGTGCTTTCTCAAACTGAATATTCTAGTTTATCTAGCCTTCTACCTATCTGTAGTAAGATGTGTTGATGTGGGTTTTGGCAGAAAAATATTGCTTTGATGGAACAGTGAATCTGACAGATCTCACAATAATAAAGACAACAGACTTTGTGTATGCAGAGATGGATTTGTTGATGCAAAATAACTTATCTGCATATGCATACAAATTTGTTTTAACTTTATTTGTGGAAGTAATGTTTACTCTGTCTTCTATAAAAAAGGAAAAGGCCATAAATACCCTCTAAGGCAGAAAACAATTGTTCTAACAGAATAAGAACCCCATACTAGTTGTGAAGGGCTGTGCAAATCCTGAGAAAGAGATGTTTTACAACATACAAGAGTGCATACAAAACATCTGTGTTCAAATTGTTAAAATAGCTGTGCCTCTTCTATTTTGGACACTGATCACATCTGACTCTGAATGAATTTGCATGCATGTTCCTTTCACTTGGCTAGGAAAAAGTAAAGTAAATTATCTGTTTTAGGGGCTTCTCTATCACCATCCCACGTGACTGGCCCCACCCAACCAGGATTTCAACCTTCAAGCCTCCCTTCAACCAGGAGAAAGGCCAAAAGAAGGAAAATGCCTTCCCTTTTCTGTTAAAAGCACGAAGGGCAGTCTAACCCTTGAAATCAACAATCGTCCAAAGGTTAAGCCTTCTCAGGTGTGATACTTGATTATAATTCTTCTGAAATAAACCAGCCTTTTAAAAAAAAGTCTGCTTTAAATAATATTTAGTTTATTATGACACTAAACAGTGAAGAGAAAAATGGATGGGTGTTAGGCTTAAAGAAATTGCTTAGAATTGAAAGAGCCTATGTAAACAAAGGAACACGGATTAGGCTCATCCAAAATGGAGATTAAGCCTCTGGGGAAAAAAGCTTTGTAAAGATCCTGGCATGACTTTTACACATTCAAATGGAAATATACCTACACACTTTAGCTAATTAATTATTGGATATAAAGGTCTGGGGGTGTTGGATTTTCCTTCCTGAATTCTGGAAGACTTACATGCTGTTATGAGTTGCAATGTATTGTATTACTTGTAAGAAGAATATAATGAGTGAACAAATGGAGCCATGTGCATTTGAGAGTGGCTTTCTATTTCTAATGTAACCTGCAACCTACCAGTAAAGCTTATCTGCGTATTGGGTTTCTTTTTCTTTTTCTTTTCTGTTTGTTGTGATAACAAACACAACATGGGGTTGGAAGACAACTGAAGTTCGGGATGGTGCTACTTTAGTAATGCATCAGTGCAGCCTTCAAACAAGTTAAGGTTGTTTGGAAATATATTGGAAAACTGGGGAAGATGGAAACAAAGGCTTGTGTTGTGTTGTGTGGTGAGTGGGACCAATAAAAAGAATAAGAAATTACAGGCAGCTTTGTTTCTGTAATGTTACTGGGGAGGAAGCAACAGAAGTGTTAATACATTCCAATTTGAAGAGGAATCTGAGAAGCAGAAGCTGCAGGGGTTGTTCGAGAAATGTGTACCAAGAAAGAATATTGCATATGATAAACATATACTGTATGTTTTACAAGGAGTCAAAGAGAAAGTGATGGTATTGATGCCTATGTAACAGAGTTAAAACTTTTAGTACACTCTTGTGACTTTGGACAAGTATGTGACTCTTTAATTAAGGACTGTGTAGTATGTGGAATAAGACCAGAAACAGTAAACTCCGTTAAAAGCAGTTGGGAAATGCTGATAAGGAAATTAATATTTGGAGGAGGAAAGAGAAAGCCTCTACAAAAGTTAAATCCCAGCCATCAGTTGTAATGCCAAAGACCAGAGATTGGAAGCACCCATGTTTGAAATGTGGAGTTTCTCATCTTAAAGGAGCATGCCCAACTGCTAGATGAGAATGCAGAGAATGCAGAAAATGTGGACGGCTAAATCATTTTTAAAAATGTGTAGTACTGATAACAAAGTTATAGACTAAAACAGTACATGCACTGCATGAGAGAGAGTCCTTCAAATTTTTTATTGGACTGATTAAAATGGAGGGTGTAGAAGTTGAATTGACTGTTGATTTAGCTATTAACATTTGGAAAGCTGTAAATTTTAAGGCAGATCCAGGGGCACAAGCAAATGCTTATGTCTTCTAGATCCTACCTTGCAAGTAGCATCTCTAAAAAAGTCAGTAATGTATTCAGGGCACAGATATCAGGTTATAGGAAAATGTGCAGTAAATTGCAAGTGTAAGGCTATGTTTGTTGAGGTGGTTAAGGCTTCCGGCTAGAAACTAGGAGGCCATATGTTCTGGTCCCCGTCTTAGGCACGAAGCCAGCTGGGTGACCTTCGGCCAGTCACTTTCTCTCAGCCCTAGGAAGGCACGCTAAATAAATAAATAATAAGGCTATTAATTTATGTTAGAGTTCCAAGTGGTAGAGTTTGAAGATTCTGAAAGGGATTAAAAGCAATAACTGATTTAAATTTTGTACAAAGAGTTTATGTAGTAAGTAAGTAAGTTATCTTTTATTGATGAATTTAAAGATATATTTTAGGATTGGAATGGCTACCAGTATATTATTCAATTAAATCTAATTCACTTATACCATCATTAATCTGTGCTCTGGGGAAATTCCTATAGCACTGAGAGTAAAAATTGAACAACTGAACAGAATGGAACAAATGGGAGTTTGTAGTAAAAGCAGATGAGCCTTCTGAATGGGTAAACCCAATAGTAATAATGGAGAAATCAGGAAGGGAACTGTCACGGGTTCTTTTTAAAGTATACCCAATTTGATTGCCTCAGGCTCAAAAGATCCACCAAAAGCACTGGACCCTAGACAATTGGATTTTCTATATCTCCCTATAAGGGTTGGGGAGATGTTTTATTTTGAAAAAAAATCTACAATACAAAAGTGAAACTTACAAATAGATAGGTGTTTTCTATAGCTAATATCTTATCCTATACTCTATCTCTATTACTAATGATACTATACAATGTTATTCTCTTACACCTTGGATTTTATGCATGGAGATGGATAGATGGTAAATGTGTTTTAATTGATTTAATTGGATATTAATATATATTTATTGTATATTGTTAATGCTCTAGCTGTGAGTATGTTTATCTCACAAAATAAGTCCAATATTGTACTGGTCTACGACCGCAATAAAGTGATTGATTGATTGATTGATTGATTCTCTTACTTTACTACACCCTATACTATTTTATGTATACTGTACAAGTACAGGTATCATATAACTCTTATTTTTCTACCACTACTTTTACTAGTATATTACTATTTGGAGAAGATGCTGATGCTAGGGAAAGTGGAAGGCAAAAGGAAGAGGGGCCGACCAAGGGCAAGATGGATGGATGATATTCTGGAGGTGACGGACTCGACCTTGGGGGAGCTGGCAACAGCTGACAGGAAGCTCTGACGTGGGCTGGTCCTTGAAGTCATGAAGAGTCAGAAGCGACTGAATGAATAAACAACTATTACTAGTTTAGAGCAGTGTTTTATCCTTACAGACCCTGGTTTGTGTTTAAATCCTCTCTCTCTCTGGGATTTCTTCTATTGTATCACTGGGCAGCTTCCAAAGCACTTGCACCTTCTCAACGTTGTGCTGGGCTTGGCTTTGCCTCTCTTTTTTTTCCTCTGGACTCCAAAGTCTTTGTGAGGAAAAAGAAAACTTCTGTTCTTTGGCTTGTTCATCAGATGCTGGAAGGTCTGATTAAATTAATTTTAATTAACCAAAGCCTTTCCACTTGTTGTTGCCTCAACATTTCAGTTATCTAAATTCAGTTAGATGACAGGAATTCAAATTTGTGTAATTTCAATACACCTTTTGGAAGGTATAGCATTTGGTATTTCTTCAGCTCTGGTAGTATATCAAAAAGTAATACTGGAGATTCTGGAGATATTAGAAGGAGTATTGTGTTTTAGTCATGAGATGGTGTGAGAATAAGCAGGAACATGATAGAGGACAAGTTTTGGAACAATGCAGGGAAAGAAATTTGAAGATCAATAAACAAAAATGTAAATTGGGACTAACTGAACTAAAGTATTTAGTTCATATATTGATGTCAGCTGATGAGACAAAGACTGAAGCCATTGTTAGCACACCAAGCTCAAAAAATAAAACTGAACTACAGCAATTTTTTGATATGGATAATTATCCTAAGACCCACAAAAAAAAAGTTACACAATCTCTGGCCTGTGGACCATCCAACTCTTGGAGTACTAAATCTAATGGTGGCTGGCCGGCCTAAAGGATTTCCCTTCTCCAAAGGCCACATTTATAATAATTGGAAGGGGTACTGTGAAACTTTCACTGCAGGTGACCAGTCCATCATCACTTCTCTGAACTGTCACTGCTGCTGTTTCAACTGATGGTCAGAGATACCTCTCAAGAACTGAAAACAACAGCTGCTTGATTTTATCAGCTCAAATATGTTGCAAGGACGCAGTCATGCTAGCTGACTTGGCTATCAATGCTAAGTCTGTTATGGCCTGGATTTTTCATATAGATAGGCCACAGAGATTCAGAATCCTCTCATAACTAGGTTATGAGACACATTGAATCTGTCTCAACAAGTGACTTGACTTCACAAAGAGAACACATTTTGCCTTGATCTGAAGCAATGATATGATTCAATTTATCATGGTGCTTTGATGGGCTCCTTGAGCACACGAAGGTGTCCTCCAGGTACTGGAACTAGTATCAGAAGTTGCAGTAGCAAACATGAAGTGAAGCAACACAGCAGCTTTGCTCTTGAGGGTTAGGAGAACATATTGCTTCATTATGCATTTTTGCAGGGCTGCTTTGCTTGAAGCATAATTGAACTGCACTGGAGTAGTGTGGGCCTGATTATATAATACCAAAGGTCCTATGTTGGATGTCAGCAAACACACATTGTGCATCAATGTACTTCGGCTGAAGCATGCTTGCCCATCTGCTAGATCTGCAAAAGCTGATCTCTCATGACCACAGATATGTTTGTTTATTTATAACAAATAAACACAGAAATCACTGACTCAAGATATTGCACAGTAGTATTTCCCATTAATTGGATAGATCACTAATATGTGGAAAGAAAGTAGATGAATGATAATGGAAATCTGTATAATATACAGCTGTAAAAATTTAAAATTATATATTCCATCCAGAGTGAAGCATGCATCAATGAAACCCAATAAACATCCACATATGCTTGTTACTTTAATGTTATTCACACCCCAGTAGTTAAAGGTAACTTGACATTTTCATTACAGTTCCTTATTTTTATGTGGTTGCATCTAAGCTGTAGGAGATATATTGCAGCTATATATATTCCATCATCTGAATGCAAGGTTATTATTTTGCTGCATTATAAAAGGAAAGCTAGTCCCTAATATTGGAGGTGGAATTCAAAAAGTAGATTTGCTTTGGGCAGCAGATGTAAGGGGTTGCAGAATTAACTGGCAAGGCCACAAAAGACAATAAAAGGGAGAGTTGGAAGAGATAGAGAAATGACCAAACCTCTGGTAGAAGGAAAATGCTTGGGCATGATTGAATGGGTATCAAGTAAATGGGCTTTCAAACTACACAACTATGCACCTACTTAGGAGGGATGTGCAAAGAAGAACTGCTCTGTTTCAGTATGGTGCTTTGTCTTGATATAGTAAGGTGTGCTGCGTCAACATGGCTTTCATCCCTTGATACATGCATTGGGAGTGGGGTGGGGGAGCAGTGCTGATCCATAATGATTGGCCACTGCAATTATGGGACTTCTGTGCATTCACTGTGCATGCACAGGAGCCTTATTTGTTGGTCAGAGCAATATTGTGCAACTGTTCCACTCTGACATTTGGAAATGGGAGGCTGCTTTGCTTTATTGAAATGCTTTGAAAGGCTACTTGAATCAAAACTTCATCTAAGGAAAGCATACTCTCCTACTGAGAATTCTGAAGTTTGCTATCCCAGCAATGATATATACTGGGTTATTTCTGTCTGTTTGATACAGTTAATTATTGAGGTCAGAGTGCTCACTTTGTTTCCCATAAATTATTGACCACTGAAATGATGTCAGACCCACTAGGTAGACCAATTCCAGAGGAATACTAGAACTATACTTCACTGAGACAGATTGTAACGAAAGATTGCAAGTATAATTGTGCTATCTCTCCCCTTCTTCTTATACCCAGTGAATTAGGGAGGTGTTTGCCTGAGGCACTTCTGAATATTACTGTATCTTGCTTCCCAGGACTTAAAGAATGTATCAGCCCTCTTTGCCTAGGTAATGATTTTTGCACACTTCTGACAAGGTCATCTCTATAGGTGATTTATGAATTGCTGTTTTGAATGCCCTATAGAAAGTAAGGTATCATCATCATCATCATCATCATCATCATCATCATCATCATGCATATAGGCCACAGAAGTCCAGTAACCTTTACAGCGTGTTCTTATGGTTTAGGAAGGTACATATAGTAAACAAAATCAAATTTATCAGTATGAACTAGTGGCAATATTTATCCAGGATTTCAAATATGAGTCTTTCCAACCATATCTGGAGATGCTTTCCGGAAATCTTTTGTTCTGTTCTGAGCTTTTACTCTTATAAATTTGCCATTTTTCCTCTGGGTTCAGTTTCAACATACATTAAATTAGTAAGCTTCAGTAATATCCTGGTGTATTCACTGTCGTATCAGCTCAGAGCATCACTATTTTTTCTTTCTGCTGTGTGCTGGCTTCACTAGCTGTGACTTTGCATTTCCCATTGAGACAACCATTCCAGACAAGGAATATATTTTTAAAAAGAAATCTGCCACAGATTTCTGTGGGAGTGAATTTTTGAGAAACAGCAAAACAAATTCAGCATGGCAAAGATGGCAGCAGTGAATAGAATCCACTTTTATCAATCCTTCTCTGAATAAAAAAAGATACAAACAAATCAAATCACTTGTAATATATTTTTTTTTAAAAAAATGTATGTTTTTGAAAGTTGTATACTAAAGTGTATTTTGGTTTTTTAAGGGGTTACATAAGGAAATTTACATGACCTAAAAAATCCACAAAGAAACAAACAAATCCTGCATTCAGGCATTAAATTTCAATTACAAATAACATTATCAGGGAAATTTGTATTTAACAAGTTAGGGAAAGCATGCAGAACAAATGACAAATGAATGAAAAATTATTTATAATTTTTCCCCAAAATAAATCTATTTAACCCAGAAGACTTAAATGCTACTTTATTAATATGGACACTAAAACAGATGAGATTTATAGTGATATACAATTACTATTCTATTCTATCCTGTCCATTCCTATTTCAGTCAGTGTTTTAGCCAGTACTGTGAAATTTATCTGAAACTTTCCTTCCTCATCCATCTGCCTAACCAGAAGGTCCAATATTTTCCCAGCCTAGACATAAGTTTCCATCCAAACTATTATGACCATTGTTTAATTAAT